>CP136056.1:570724770-571974770 GCA_032464435.1 Aegilops umbellulata
TACCGAGTGGAGAGCGAACCTCCCACTCGGGGGCTTAGCTGCAGTCCAAGCACTCGCCTAAGTAATTGAAATCCTACCGAGTGGAGAGCAAACCTCCCACTCGGGGGCTTAGCTGCAGTCCAAGCACTCGCCTAAGTAATTGAAATCCTACCGAGTGGAGAGCGAACCTCCCACTCGGGGGCTTAGCTGCAGTCCAAGCACTCGCCTAAGTAATTGAAATCCTACCGAGTGGAGAGCAAACCTCCCACTCGGGGGCTTAGCTGCAGTCCAAGCACTCGCCTAAGTAATTGAAATCCTACCGAGTGGAGAGCAAACCTCCCACTCGGGGGCTTAGCTGCAGTCCAAGCACTCGCCTAAGTAATTGAAATCCTACCGAGTGGAGAGCGAACCTCCCACTCGGGGGCTTAGCTGCAGTCCAAGCACTCGCCTAAGTAATTGAAATCCTACCGAGTGGAGAGCAAACCTCCCACCCGGGGGCTTAGCTGCAGTCCAAGCACTCGCCTAAGTAATTGGAATCCTACCGAGTGGAGAGCAAACCTCCCACTCGGGGACTTAGCTGCAGCCCAGTGCTCGCCTAAGCCATTTTGACAGACACCATCGCGGCGATGAGCATCGTGCAAACCAGGCAGCCTCTGAGGGAACAATGAATAGTAGATCGGCGGATCGAGTCACGAAGACATTCAACGTCGAGCCATGTTCGGATAAAATCAAAAGATCCTAGATCGCAAATAAAAGTACTCGAGCTGAGAGCCCGACGGAGTTTATCAAATACATAAACCACTCGGCATCCCGAGGCAAATTTAAGGTAAAGCACAACAGTTTTTTACTCTTCTGGCGGAGGGCTTGATGGCGCAACGAATTCGTCCAAGTCGATCCCGTCTGAGATTCGAGTGGCAGCAGCGATGAAGGTCTCCATGAAATCCTGAAAATTATGCTTCCTGGTATTGGCAACCTGGAGAGCGGCCAGCTTCTCCTCTCGCGCCTCCTTGCAGTGGACACGAACCAGTGACAGAGCCACATCAGCACCGCACCTAGCAGAAGACTTTTTCCATTCTCGCACTCGACCTGGAACATCGCTTAGTCGAGTGACCAAGGATTCAAGGTCGTTCTGAAGGGTCTCTTTGGGACAGAGTGCGGAGTCGATCCGCGACACAACAGCTTTCAGTCGAGCCAGGTAGTCCACCACACCAGCGATACGGGATTCCAACCGGAGGACATTCATGGCCACTTCATCCTTCACAGGAGAATTGATAGGGTCCAGGCGGGTCTCCACTCGACTGGTCTCTTCCTCAAAATTCCGGCAGAATTCTGAAAGAAGTTTCGACAGAGCAAAACTGTAACCAAATGGTGAGTCGACAACAACAAGATTAATCGCACAAAGGGGGTTACCTTCAAGCATGAGGTATAGCTTCTTGGCAAGACCCCCAAGATAATCCTCCAAGTCCTTGTGCTTCCCCGCCAGCTGGCCGATCTTGTCGTTCAGAGTACTCTTGTCAGTCTTCAGTCGAATCGCTTCCCTATTGGCCGCGTCAAGAGCAGACTTCAGCCTAGCGTTCTCGTTCTCAAGATGGCTGACTGAAGCAAGTTTCTCTTCAGCGAGCTTTAACTTCTCCGCAGCTGCCTTTTGCGCCTCCGCAAGGTCAAGATCTTTCTTCTTCAGGGCCTTCTCTAGTTAGTCTGCAAAGCAACAACAGACACAGAGTTTAGAACGGGCAGAGGAACAGAGATAGACGTCGAGTCCTCACCAGCCATACCTTTTGCTTCATCCTTCGCCTTCTGCACGTTTTCCTGAGCAAACTGTAAATCAAGATTAAGCTGGATCTGCTTATCCTTCAGATCAGCGAGCTGAGCAACAAGCTCACAAGACTTCTGCAAAGAGTCAATCGACAAAGGGTATCAAAGACAAGTTACTCCCGAGTGACTGAAAGAAAGAGCACAACACTTCTAAGACTACAGCCGAATCAAAACATTCAACAGTAGCCTCGGAGACTACACCCAGTGGGTGCACTCAGCGTGCCCCCACCGGTTTTCCTTGATTTCCACTCGACCCAATCCGATCAGTCGAGTGAGGAAGTTTGAAAGCATAAAGACCGCAGTCGACTGCCAGCAGTCGACCGTGGCCTTGGGGACTACACCCAGTGGGTGCACTCAGTGTGCCCCCACCGGTTTTCCTTGATTTCCACTCGACCCAATCCGATCAGTCGAGTGAGGAAGTTTGAAAGCATAAAGACCGCAGTCGACTGCCAGCAGTCGACCGTGGCCTTGGGGACTACACCCAGTGGGTGCACTCAGCGTGCCCCCACCAATGAAATTTTTTAGATCAACAACACCCAGTGGGTGTACAACGCAAGTGAAGACCAACTAACCTGGACGTTCTGCTGCAACGCCGAGCTGATGTCATAGGCCGCTTGACTGGCATCCCGAGCCGCTTTGGTCTGCTCCATCACGAGCCCCGCCTGACGTATAGCCTCCTTAGCAGCACTCACTTGATCCTCCGGGGTCTGGTAGGCGGCGAAGAACGAGGGCGGGTCGACCAGTGGGGGAGCAGTCGACGACGAAGGCCGAGCAGTCGTCAGTGGTTCAGCAAAAGTCACAGTAGTCCGGGCGGTGTTGTCACCCCCTTGGACCACCGCCTCAGCAGTCGACACGGTCTGAGGAGCCTTGTCGACCGGGGCCCTCCGGCCTCTCCTCCTAAAAGGCCTGAGCGGCACTTCCTTCTCCTCCTCATCATCCGGAAGGTCAATAATGTTGGTCGGAGCTACAAAAGTTCAGAAATGAATATCCAATCGACTCAGCAGTTAAACAGTCGGATCGTGTCAAAGATTATACCTAAGTTGGAAGTGACGGCGTCCTCCATCATCTCATCGGCATTCTGGATGGAAGTCTCGGAAGTAGCGGCGCTGCACGATTCCAAGCAAATAATTTGAAAGTGAATCGACTAAGAATCCGTTCTAGTCGACTCAAGAAAGATAAAAATAGTCACTTACCCAGAGATGACAGGGATGGCGACCCTGATCTTGGGCAAGGCCTTGGGTGGCTTGGTCGGGATGGCTCTGGGCTGCTTGGGTGCCTTCTCAGTTGGGGCCGGCGACGCGGTCCGAGGGCGCTTGGATGACTGGCCCACCGGAGCACTCGACTGACTGCGCTCCACGGCGGGATCCTGAGCGTTCTTGGAGCGTCTCTCGCGTCGAGGAAGGTCGACCTCCACCTCTTCATCTTCATCACCCGAGTCGTCGCTGGCCTCCTCCTCTACGTCACCATCAGATTCCCACTCCTCGACTTCACCTCCATCCTCACTTCCTTCGCCTCCACTCCCTCCTCCTTCAGATACTTGCTCCTGGTTCCCATTCGGCATCGAATACATGTCGTTGATCTCCTGCAAGACAACGGGCAGAGCAAGGATCAGTCGACTTATCGCAAGCCAGTTACTAGACGGAGTGAAAATTTCAGTCGGAAGAAGTAAAACATACCTTGTCTGTCTCCATCATCCCATCAAGCGGAGCAATCCTCCTAGAACCCCTGGGGTTGTCCTTATTCCCGGTCATGCTGGTCAGCCAGCTCTCCAGTACAGAAGTCTCGACCGCCTCCGGGTGGATCCGAGTGGAGTCGTCGGACCCGGAATACAACCACATCGAGTGATCCCGAGCCTGGAGAGGTTGGATTCGTCGTTGGAGGAAGACTTCGAGCAAGTCCATGCCGGTCACGCCTTCCCGAACCAACTCAACCACTCGACTGACTAATACCTTCACCTGAGCCTTCTCCTCTGGAACCACTTTCAAAGAAGCGGGTTTCTGCACTCGGTCCAAGGTAAAAGGAGGAAGGCCGGTCGAGTGGCCAGGGGTCGGCTGGTCCTTGCAGTAGAACCAAGTCGACTGCCACCCGCGCACGGAATCGGGAAGCGTCATGGGAGGAAAACAACTCTTACCCCTCGTCTGGATCCCGAGGCCCCCGCACATCTGGATCACCTGCGTCCTTTCCCCGTCCGGGTTGAGCCTTTTAACCGACTGGGATCGGCAAGTGAAGATATGCTTGAAGAGGCCCCAGTGAGGTCGACAGCCTAAGAAACACTCACACAGAGACACGAACGCAGCAAGATAGACTATGGAGTTGGGCGTGAAATGGTGGAGCTGCGCTCCGAAGAAGTTCAGAAAGGCCCTAAAAAAAGGACTCGGGGGCAGGGAAAACCCCCGGTCGACATGGGTGGCTATCAGGACGCACTCACCCTCGCGAGGTTTCGGCTCCGTCTCCTCCCCAGGGAGGCGAGCAGCCTTGTAGGGAATGAGTCCCCCCTCCACCATGTCGTCGATATCCGCTTGAGTAAGGATGGAGGGCATCCAATCCCCCTGTAACCAGCCGGACGGCAGAGCGGCCCGCGAGGACGACCCGCCTCGGCCAGATTTCTTCCCCTTACCCTTTGCCGCGGCCTTCTTCGCGCGTTCCGCCGCCGCCGTCTTGTCCTTCCCCATTGTCTCGAACGAGGTCTTGGCCGAGCGGCGGTGTCGAGATTGCAGCGAAGAGCGAGGCGGAGGCTTACGGAGGAAGGGAGAAGAAAAACAAGGGCGCACAGTAAAAAAAATCGGAATCATTACCTTATATAAGGCCACACCCGAGTGGCTGATCAGTGGGCCTGCGCCCCCCAGTCAAATCCCGCAGCAGGCGCGCGCGCAGTACGTGGCGAAGAAGGTGGCGCGGAGATCGAGGCGCCCTTGCCTTATCCAGCCGATTCGCGCGATTTTCTCCGTCCGGTGCGCTTCCCAATTTTCAAATCCCGCAAGATCCGCGATCGACAGGACGGTTTGTCAGACGAAAAGATCCGTTTCCTTAAGTCTCCCAAGAGACTCGTCACGTAAACACACTCGACGGTAATATGAAACCACTCGACGGACATCTGAATGGATCAAGGCAACTGAAGAATGGGTTCCCACCGTAACTTCCATTTATCCAAAGACAGATGCAACCGAAGCATGGAGGTTGAGTCGGAAGCATAGGCTCGGCCCCATTCTCACTTAACCCCTGACCCATTCGGGGGCTAATGACGAGGATACGTACCTAGGGTAGGGTAACTTATCATACCTGAGGTACCCAATCAAGGACATGACTCCTACAATGAAAGACATTCTAAGAAGTATCAACATTTCAGTCGACCTGGTCAGCCCAGTCGACGGACACGAGCGTACTCGACCAGAAGCACAAGCAGTCGACCATGAAGACAGCCACTCGACTATAAGAAGACCTAAAGGCACTGCCTACAAACGGTCATCTCATAAGTAGCTTTTATGGCCTTCATGGTCCTTTATTACAGGCGTTACCAGTAACCCCCTCTCTTTATGTACATTAAACTCCTTGTAACGTGGACTGGCTGGGGTCCTGGCGAACTCTATATAAGCCACCCCCCTCCACTAGGACAGGGGTTCGCAACTTTGTAACACACACACACATAATCCAGTCGACTGCCTCCGGGCTCCGAGACGTAGGGCTGCTACTTCCTCAGAGAAGGGCCCGAACTCGTAAAACTCCTTGCGCATACAATTACTCCATAGCTAGGATCTTGCCTCTCCATACTTACCCCCCATTCTTACTGTCAGACTTAGAACCACGACAACAGCTCTCCCACGTGTTGGGAGCGATCATGCCCCTTTACTTATTGACACTGGTTCTCGGAGGGTTACCTCCCACAAAATATTTCGGTTTGAGAAGTGGTGGCTCGACCGACCTGATTTCAAAGATTTGGTATGTAAAATTTGGAACACCCCAGTCCCTGGCAAGACGGCCATGGATGTTTGGATGAATAAAAGTAGACTATTTAGGAAGAAAGTAAAAGGCTGGAGCATTAATATTGAGGCAGGCATTAAGAGAAAAAAGAGAGAGCTTCTGCTCGAATTTGATATCCTTGATGTTTTTTCAGAGAGAAATCAAATTAATGACGTAGACAGGCGCAGGATGGAGGAGATTAAGAAGGAACTAGCTGGTATTTGGAGTAAAGAAGAAACTGCTTTCTGGCATCGCTCCAGAGACCGCAAGATTGTTGATGGTGATAAGAACAACGCTTACTTCCAAGCTGTAGCTAATTATAGACATAGAAAGAATCACCTTTCTGAGCTTAATGGCTATAATGGCCCTGTATATAGCACCAAGGAGATGCTGGAAGTAGCTACTACCTTTTATAAAAACCTATTTGGAGCTGGAAAAAAACCTCCTGTGCATCTTGGGCCTTCATTCTGGGAGGATGGTGACTTGGTTACTGAGGAAGAGAATGAACGTCTCCAAAGTAACTTCTCTGAGGAGGAGATCAAGGAGGCGATTTTTGGTTCGTATGCACATGGTGCACCCGGACCTGATGGATTGTCATTTCTTTTCTATCAAACCTTTTGGAATGTTATCAAAACTGATTTTATGGCATTAGTGAGAGACTTTGAAGAAGGCAAGCTAGATATGCAGAGAATGAATTTTGCTTTGATAGTCCTTATTCCTAAAGAGTCTGACGCCAACGATTCGAAGAAATTTAGACCAATTAGTTTGAGCAACTGTGGTATTAAGATTTTTTCTGAAGCCATGACCAATAGGGTTTCCCCTGTTGGCCATAGATTAATCTCTTCAAACCAAACGGCCTTTATTAAAGGGAGATATATATTAGAGAGTGTTGTCATGGCACATGAAGTGATTCATGAGGTCAAAAAATCTGGTTCTCAGGGCTTAGTGCTTAAGTTGGATTATGAAAAAGCTTATGACCGGGTTAACTGGGATTTCTTATTTGAAATGTTATAATCTAGGGGTTTTTGCCCCAAGTGGATTGCTTGGATTAAATGTACATTAATTAACAGTACCTTTGCTGTGAGAATCAATGACACTAATGGGACATATTTTGTTGGAGGGAAAGGGCTTAAACAAGGAGATCCACACTCCCCCTTGTTGTTTAACTTAGTAGCTGATGTGTTTACAAAAATGCTTAAAAAAGCTGCCTCCCAAGACCTAATTTCTGGGCTTCTGCCCAATATAATTCCAGCGGGGTGTGGTGAGTCTTCAATACGCAGACGACACTATCCTTTTTTTGGAGAACTCGGTTCACAAAGCCAGAAATTTCAAATGGTTTTTATCGTGTTTCGAATCCCTTTTTGGGATGAAAATTAATTTTCATAAAAGTGACTTAATGACAATCAATATTGATGAGGAAGTGGCTAATGATTTTGCTCAAATTTTCTGTTGTAAAAAAGGAGGCTTTCCTATTAAATATTTAGGTGTGCCTTTGCATTATGACAAATTGAAGAGGGAGGATCTTCAGCCCATTATTGACAGAATTATTAAGGGCATTTCTAGATGGCTTGGGAGATATCTCACATATAGAGGCAAGATTATTTTGCTTTGTGCATGCTTGATCAGCACTCCTGCTTATCTCATGTCTATCATTAAATTTCCCAAGTGGGCCATTAATGCCATCAATTCCCAAATGGCACACTTCTTTTGGGGGAATATTGGGGACCAACACAAATACCACCTAGCTAATTGGGGCTATGTTATTAGGAGGAAAGGGTATGGAGGTTTGGGGATTCCTAACATCAAAGAAT
Organism: Aegilops umbellulata; assembly: GCA_032464435.1. Classification (NCBI taxonomy): domain Eukaryota; kingdom Viridiplantae; phylum Streptophyta; class Magnoliopsida; order Poales; family Poaceae; genus Aegilops; species Aegilops umbellulata. Next base: position 570,732,333 of record CP136056.1, read on the forward strand.
ATAATATGGCCTTGCTAGCTTCCTGGGGCAAAACGTTCTTTGATGAATCTGATTCAGATTGGAAAAAGATCATCCGTTACAAATATAGAGTGAATGCTCCTAACCTATTTTGGGCAAAAGGTGATGGTGGTTCAACCTTCTGGAAGAGCATCACCTGGGCGTTAGATGCCGCGAAAAACTTTTACAGATGAAAATTGGGGAATGGTGAGTTAATTAGCTTCTGGCATGATACCTGGGTCGGGGATTGTTCCCTGAAGGTACAATTCTGGGATTTATACTGTATTTGTAACCAAACGGAGTGTACTGTTGCTCAGGTGTGGGACGGGCGTGAACTTAAGTTAACTTTTAGGAGATGCGTTGACCAAAATGGACTTGATAGATGGGAACTATTGTTGAGGGTTGTTCAACAGTGTACACTATCAGATGAATCTAATATACCAATTTGGTCTTTGGAATCTAATGGATTATACTCTATGAAATCCTTCTACAAAAGCATCAACTTTGGGGGAATAGCTTCTGCTATCAAAGATGACCTTTGGAAAATTATGTGTCCTCAGAAAATACATGTGTCTTTGTGGTTCTGTGCTCATAACAAAATCCTGACTAGGGATAATCTTGCTAAAAGGAGGGAGGTGGAAGACCCTTCCTGTCTTTTTTGTGCGGAGTTCGAATCTGTGCAACATTTGATGTTTGATTGTGTGGTGGCACAACATGTGTGGGGCTTTATATCTGATTTCTTTGAGATTGATAGAATTACCAGCTTTGACAATATTTTTGCTTTCTGGCGAGTACATAAAAAAAAGCCTGTGCTTAACATGGTTATTGCTGCTTCCTTGTGGAGCTTGTGGAGACTAAAAAACAAATTTTGTTTTCAGGGGCAGAAATGGAGAAACGTGAACTGCATTCTTGCAAAACTAAGTTGTTATTTGCACCAGTGGAAGGTTCTCTGCGACGATGCTCAAGCAACCCTGCTGCAAAGGTGCATCCTTCTGTTGGACAAGCGACGTGGAGAACTGATGCGGATCGCCTGGAAGTGAGGTGTGGGAGGGGAGCATGAGGGGGGCGACCAGTGGAAAAATCTATCGTTATTCCCTTTCCTTCTGATGTGGCTTTGTAATAATAAGTACCTAGATTTCATTCCTGTTATGTTGGAGAGAACTTCTGCTCTCGAACTCTAGGTAGCGTAGTCTCCTGGAGAGTAGTTTTATTCCCTACTTAGGCGCTGTGAAATCTGGTTGTGACTGTTTTATCTGCTTCGATCTATAAAATTGGGGCGGGGGGCAACCCCTTTCATTCAAAAAAAAAAAAATGGACCACCACTCTGTCGCCACCATGGCCGCCGCTGAGGTCCCGGCCTTGATGCTGCTGCCGTCGTTGTTGACGGCTGCCGTGTGCGTCGGCTCCTCCATCTTTGTGGCCGTGTGCGTATGCCGGCACGATCGCAATTATAGATCGGTCGATGAGACAGACCTAGCGGGAGAGGACGATTTCGATTGCAGATCGCAATTATAGACCTGCCTCTAAGCCCATCTTGACCCGGCCCACTCCACTCCGCCTGTTCATTTTCTGCGGCTAGTCTCTACCTAGCTAGGCGAAGGCGAGACGAGACCTCGCTACCGCCGCGGTCGCCTGCTCCTCCGCTCGCCATCGCCCTAAAAATCCCAAAGCCGCTGCCACGTCGTGGACGAGAACACCGACACGCCATTCATGCATGCGTCCGTGCACGGCAAGGCATATAGTATTGCAGACAAATTCTCTTGACTCTTGAGAAACTCGTTCTCACGTCAACCTTAACTCTTCTTTTTTGTGGCTTTTTTTCCTTTCGAGGAATCACCTAAGAAACTTTCCCACCCAAATATATTAGGGCAGTGATAGGTGCTGGCCGGCCGGCCCAAACATTTCAGCCGCGCGCAACCATTCGTTTGGAACACCCCCCCCCCCCCCCCCCTTGCCTTCTTCCTTTCCCTCATGTCTTTGATTTAGATCCGGCGTCCATCAACGCCGTTCAACGCTTGTAGCTCCCGTCGATTGATTGCAGCTCCTGTCGAGACGGCCGCATCTCCTGTCACCATCGGCCACCATCACCGTTGCAGCTCCCGTGAGCGGTTGTCAGGCTAAATAACAAAGTATATATTCACATAATCGTTGACATTACTTCAACTTAATTAAATAACAAAGTATTTTGTTTTTATTCCTTTCATAGAGAATATTAAATTCATAATCAATAGCTACTTTAAATCTGGAGAATCATCCATTGGAAAGCAACCTTGAGCGAAAAACTGTGTTGTCGAACTAAAGGAATAGTGTTGTAACCCTTTCCGGTACATAAATGAAAATGAATGGTCATCTTTTGCTCAAACTTCACATTATCCACCAATGTTATTATCTGAAGTTATATCTAATACAATGGAGCCTCATGAAGGTGAGAAATTAAAACAACAATCAATGTTTTATAAATTTTATTCTTACAATCTCCGATCAAAATTTAATGTAATTAAAGTATTAGTTGTATTACCTTTGGCATCCAATCACATGGCTCACTATTCATCAGTGTGCAATGGGGCACAAGTAGGATAAAACTAACATGGAGCAAGACAGTTCTAATTTCACCTTCATGAGCATTGACTTGGATGAAAGCTTTGTAGTACCATAGAAAACCCAAGGAAGCGACCAAGAACAAAATTCTTAACAGATCTTACCTTTTTTTTAGAAAAGGAGGATGACCCCCGGCCTCTGCATCTGGACGATGCATGCGGCCACTTTATTAATTATTCTCACAAGACCTTACAAAGTCATACAATAGCAAGACTAAAGCCACCGTCTAAGAAACAACTGTCGCTACACCTATCCAATTGATGAAGGGGCGCTGATAGCCTGAGCCTAATACCAAACAGACATCACAGCCAAACCTAAACATCTAAGACCTGAGGTCCCAACCAGGACGCCTGCCTGGTATGGGGCACCTACCAGTCCGACGCACTTCTCAACCAGGACGCATGCCGGGTATGAGGCCGCCGCAGCCACCTGCCACGAGTCCATCTTCAGAGCTGTACTGTTGCATCTACCGTGCCAGGTCTCTCTGCCATCGACGCCACCACGACGCCAGACAGCGTCATCCTCCTGCGTGAGTCCATCCTCCCACATAGAACTCCAAATCTACACTGCACCACGCCGTCAAGATTCGTCGCCATCAATGTGTAGGACGAAGCACCGCTCCACCGAAGAAGCCGTCCGCTGGTCCCGCGAAGCCGAGTGTACCTCCAAGAATGCCGCCCCAAAGGGGGTTACGACACATGAATGCGGCCAACATCCGATCAACTGATCTAGGGTTTTCCCCGGAGGTATTGAGTGGAGTTGGGAGCTTCACCTCGATGATGCCTTCATGAAGGAAACGATGATAAGGGCGTCGTCATCACCGGCTCCAGCCATCAACCGAAGACCAGGTTTTCATCCGGATCCGTCCCAAGAAATCTACCCAACAATCTGTGCACCGTCTCGACCGCCTTCAAAGCCCCAAATCCAGCCGCCTAGATCCAGCGACCAACCGCAGCAACAGTGCCACCGTGGGATCCCTGGCGCACCGGCCACTACCTGAGTGTGCCACCACTGGAGCCTAGGAGGAGGGCTCCCACCCCGCCTCCCCAAGCCGCGAGAGCCGCCGAGAAGGATCCCGCGCGCTCGTCACCATCTCTGATCCGAACCAATCCAACAGATCGCCGTCACAGATCCGCCTTGGACAGGGACTGCACCACACCATGCCGCCGCGGAGCCCTAGCTTCACCAGTCGCCGCCCCGGGATCCAGACAGAACCTCGTCGCTGCCACCGGCCAAGTTCCGCCACCGCCAATCGCCCACTGCGACCTCCGCCGCCATACAGCCGACGGATCTAGGCGAGGATAGCCATCCTCCCCGAGGACACACGCCGCAGCATCTTCTCCGCGTACTCGCACGGGAAGCCACCGTGGCCGCGTCCCCACCCCTCGCCGGATGCCGCGCACGTGCCGCCCCGCCGCCGGCGAAGGCCGCCGCCACGAGGAGACCCGCACGCAGCCGCCATACAGCTCGGCGTCGACCCATCTGCAGCCGCGCAGCCCGCCGCCGTCAAGATCGTCGCCGCCGCGCCTCCAGGATCAGCGCGCCCCGGCGCCTCCGCTCGGCCTGGTTGCTCCCGCGGGCCACGAACGCGAGGAGGGGAGAAGGCCCCTGCCGCCAGCCACCGCAGGGGGCTTTGCCCCGGCGACTCTGGCCGGCGGCGGCGGGGAAGGGGAGGAGGGGGAGGGCTAGCGGCAGAAGGTGGCGGCGCCACCCGTGTCGCCCGCGGGAGGGGCGACGCGGGGGCTAGGGTTACCAAAACAGATCTTACCTGGCAACAAGACACCCTTATTATCCCTACTATTGTGATCTTTTTACATTCGAGTGTCATGTAAGTTTATATACAGAGGCTAATCGAAAATGTAGCAGGTACAGATTGAAAGCTAATTAATTGCCTGGCCTGCCATATCAATTCTGGATAGGTAGCATATATTGGAGAAGGTACTGCATTGTTGTATTAATATTACACTATCCTGAGTATGTATTTGTTCTCACGCGATGGGATGGTAAATTTGATTTCTGGAACCTCGAGTAAAATACATTTTCAACACTCATATGCAATGAAATTTATTAACATCTTTCTACAAATTATCCAAGTTGCTAAAAAGGGCCCAAAATGAAGCATACACTGGAAGTAGCAAACGTTCAATAATCCTTTCTTCTTTGTAGGATCTGCACAGACAGTAGATACATCATTTGATCAGATTTGAGACGAATTATGTGTTTATGAAAAGATGCAACAAAATTGTGCATGTGTTTTGCTTGCATATGGAAAATGGATTTACCCTCCTAAACTACCTGGTGCGTATACAACAACAATTAAGGTATACTTGGTTATTGGATAAGATATGGCATTCCACTTGAACTAACCTGACCAGCAGCCATTGGGGATCATCAGCTGAAGAATTTCTAAGCCAAAAACTCAAAACCAGCCTCGAGGAACCCGTCGAACCAATACGCTAGAAGCACCTGGGAGAAAGAATCTGCAACAAAGTAAGGGCTTAAACTGCATCAGCAGGAGCCTGAACTAAGTACAAACATTCAGTGGGGAAGGACAATCTGCAGCAATCTGAGTACAAAACATTTTCTGGTTGAGGCGACCGGTGCACCAATGCATGTCGTCACGAGAATGTGAGTGAGGGGGCGGCACCGTCGCAGACACGCAGATCTGGTAACGTGGAAGTCGGGATCCCACGGCATACCGACATAGGGATAATCAACGGAGCTGGCGGTGTTGGGTGCAGCAGAAAGCGGTGGGATTGCACTAGACACAGTGTCGCTAGCCACAGGCATGCGGGAAAATGGCGAGGGAGGATGCGCTCTCGCTGGTTGGCGACCGAAGCCTCAAGGTGAAGCGACGGCGGTTCGGTGCCGCTGATCTTACTACCTCAGTAGTCTTGCCCGCCACTTGCGGGATGGCACGAGTGCAGACGCGATGCAGTCGGCCAAGGGCGTGGCTGAATTGTCCGGCCTCGAGGACGGAGGCATATTTCCAACAGACGCCCCGTTCGACATAAACTCGGAAACTGGGGCTCTAGGAGCTACCTTGTGAGACTCTAGTGATACTTTAATATCAGGCACATGCAAGTTTCAGGGGCATTGCATTGGATGCGTCGTCCAAGGAGACAGCTACACTACTGATGGGCCTCCGTCTAGCAGCCAACCTGGGAATATTGATTCTCCATGACGATTGAAAGCGACTCACTTGAGATTGTACAAGTGGTTCTAAATCCTTTGGAATATAGAGCTTCAGATGCAGTTCTGGCGGATGAGCGTGGTGAGCTCATGATGACTTTCGGGAACACGACAACAGATCATTGCACGCGGTAAGCGAATTTATCAACACATCATATTGCTCGTTTTAGCTTCATGTGGTCAGGTAAACTCTTGATTTGTTAGTTCCATTCATTGTAAAGGACCTGATCATTATTTAATAAAGTCACCAAAGTTCAATAATTGAAAAGGAGTAACACAGCACTAGTAGAAAAAGAGGCTTCCATACGCCCCCATTAGTCCCTAAAATAATCGAACCGCGATCAAAGGGGTCTTTAGTCGCGGTTCGGGAGGAGACCCGCGACCAACTATCTGGGCCCAGCGCGCTCGGTCGACAGCTGGCGGACGGGAGGGGCTTTAGTCCCGGTTGGCCTGGCCAACCGGGACTAAAGGTCCTCAGGCTGGTCCGAAGGCCTTTAGTCGCGGTTGGCCAGGCCAACCGGGACTAAAGGCCCATCCCTATATATAGGACTCAGCTCACTTCATTTAGCCACAATTCAGAAGGGGGTGGTGGGTTTGCTTTTGGTTCCTCCTATGCACACAAGGTGTTCGATGAAATGCCCGAGAGCATGAAACAAACATGATATGAAGTGTCCGAGCCACACTTGAGCTTTCTCATTTATTTTTCCTCCGCGATCGCGGTTAGCAACTTGAACCTTTCATGTGTCATTGATAAAATATGCATGTGTGTAGTTCATTGTTTAATTTGTATTATTTCTAGCTAGTTAGTTTAACAAATGCATGATGGTTAATTATATACTTTATATAATAATAATGCAGATGAATCGGCAATGGATGTACGGTCCCCGACTCTCCGGCGAGTTCACTACGGGTTTGAAAGATTTCCTCGTAGTGGCGAATGCGAACAAGCAGCGAGGTTTTATTATCTGTCCATGTGCTGTCTGTAAGAATCAGAAGGGTTACTCCTCCTCAAGCGACGTTCACATGCACCTGCTTCGGCACGGTTTCATGCGAAGCTATAATTGTTGGACCAAGCATGGAGAAAGAGGGGTTAGAATGAAAGAAGATGAAGAAGGGGATGATATCGATGACAACTATCATGATCATTTCGGTGATACTTTCATGGAGGATGATGCTGAAGGTGGGGAAGGGTTAGGTGAAGGTGAAGAAGAGGCACATGATGAGCCCGCTGATGATCTTGGTCGGACCATTGCTGATGCACGGAAACGCTGCGAAACTGACAAGGAGAGGAAGAATTTGGATCGCATGTTAGAGGATCACAAAAAGTCGTTGTACCCAGGATGCGATAATAGTCTGAAAAAGCTGGGCTGCACACTGGATTTGCTAAAATGGAAGGCACGGGAAGGTGTAGCTGACTCATCATTTGAAAATTTGCTGAAAATGTTGAAGAATATGTTTCCAAAGAATAACGAGTTGCCCGCCAGTACGTACGAAGCAAAGAAGGTTGTCTGCCCTCTAGGTTTAGAGGTTCTGAAGATACATGCATGCATTAACGATTGCATCCTCTACCGCGGTGAATACGAGAATGAATGCCCTGTATGCACTGCATTGTGTTATAAGATCAGAGGCGATGACCCTGGTGACGATGTTGAGGGCGAGAAAGCCAGGAAGAGGGTTCCCGCCAAGGTGATGTGGTATGCTCCTATAATACCACGGTTGAAACGTCTGTTCAGGAACAAAAAGCATGCCAAGTCGTTGCGATGGCACATAGAGGACCGTAAGTCCGACGGGGAGTTGAGACACCCCGCTGATGGAACGCAATGGAGAAAGATCGACAGAGTGTTCAAAGATTTTGCAGCTGACGCAAGGAACATAAGATTTGGTCTAAGTACTGATGGCATGAATCCTTTTGGCGAGCAGAGCTCCAGCCATAGCACCTGGCCCGTGACTTTATGCATCTACAACCTTCCTCCTTGGTTGTGCATGAAGCGGAAGTTTATTATGATGCCAGTGCTCATCCAAGGTCCAAAGCAACCCGGCAACGACATCGATGTGTACCTAAGGCCATTAGTTGATGAACTTTTACAGTTGTGGGGCAGACCTGGTGTACGTGTCTGGGATGAGCATAAAGAAGAGGAATTTGACCTACGAGCATTGCTTTTTGTAACCATCAACGATTGGCCTGCTCTCAGTAACCTTTCGGGACAGACAAATAAGGGATACAATGCATGCACGCACTGCTTACATGAGACTGAAAGTGTACGTTTGGGTAATTGTAAGAAGAACGTGTACCTGGGTCATCGTCGATTTCTTCCCCAAAATCATAACGTAAGAAAGAAAGGCAAGCATTTCAACGGCAAGGCAGATCTTCGGCCGAAGCCTGCGGAACGTACTGGTGCTGAGATATTTGATATGGTCAAGGATTTGAAAGTCATCTTTGGAAAGGGTCCTGGCGGACAATCAGTTCCGCGGGGAGTTGACGGGCACGCACCAATGTGGAAGAAGAAATCTATATTTTGGGAGCTAGAATATTGGAAAGTCCTAGATGTCCGCTCTGCAATCGACGTGATGCATGTTACGAAGAATATTTGCGTGAACCTGCTAAGCTTCTTGGGCGTGTATGGGAAGACAAATGATACAAAGGAAGCACGGCAGGACCAGCAACTTTTGAAAGACCCAGATGACCGGCATCCGGAATGGTTTCAAGGTCGTGCCAGCTACGCTCTTACCAAAGAAGAGAAGGTCATTTTTTTTGAATGCTTGAGCAGTATGAAGGTCCCGTCTGGCTTCTCGTTGAATATAAAGGGAATAATAAACATGGCGGACAAAAAGTTCCTAAACCTGAAGTCTCACGACTGCCACGTGATTATGACGCAATTGCTTCCGATTGCTTTGAGGGGGCTCCTACCGGAAAATGTGCGAGTAGCCATTGTGAAGCTATGTGCATTCCTTAATGCAATCTCTCAGAAGGTAATCAATCCAGAAGATCCACCACGGTTACAGAACGATGTGGTCCAATGCCTTGTCAGTTTCAAGTTGGTGTTCCCACCATCCTTCTTCGATATTATGACGCACCTCCTGCTCCACCTAGTCGAAGAGATTTCCATTCTCGGTCCTGTATTTCTACACAATATGTTCCCCTTTGAGAGGTTCATGGGAGTATTAAGAAATATGTTCGTAACCGTGCTAGGCCAGAAGGAAGCATCGTCAAGGGCTATGGAAATGAGGAGGTAATTGAGTTCTGTATTGACTATGTTTCTGACCTTAAGCCGATTGGTATTCCTCAATCGCGGCACGAGGGGAGACTAAGTGGAAAAGGCACGATCGGAAGGAAATCAACGATATGTATGGACGGTCATTCTATGACTGAAGCACACCACACAGTTCTGCAAAATTCCAGCTTGGTGGCTCCGTACTTCGAGCAACACAAGAATATTTTATGCTCGGACAACCCGGGGAAGCCTGAATCCTGGATTAGAAAGGCCCACATGGAGACTTTCGGCAGTTGGTTGCGAGAACATTTAATGAATGACAATGATGTTGGAGATCAGCTGTACATGTTGGCCAAGACACCATCTTCGACTATAACGACTTTCCAAGGGTATGAGATAAATGGGAATACATTTTACACCACCGCCCAAGATAAAAAGAGCACCAACCAAAACAGTGGTGTCCGCTTTGATGCAGCAACCGAGAATGGGCAAAAGGTCACATATTATGGTTACATAGAGGAGATATGGGAACTTGGCTATGGACCCTCCTTTAAGGTCCCTTTGTTCCGGTGCAAATGGTTCAAGCTAACAGGAGGTGGGGTAAAGGTGGACGAGCAATACGGAATGACAATGGTGGATTTCAACAATCTTGGTTACCTTGACGAACCATTCATCCTTGCCAAAAATGTCGCTCAGGTTTTTTATTTGAAGGACATGAGTAGCAAACCGAGGAAACGGAAAGATAAGAAAACGATCAGTACATCATGCGATGATCCAAAGCGCCACATTGTTCTTTCAGGGAAAAGAAACATCGTGGGAGTGGAGGACAAGACAGACATGTCAGAAGATTATAATATATTTGGTGAAATTCCGCCCTTCAAAGTGAACACTGACCCAAGCATTAAGTTAAATGATGAGGATGCTCCATGGATACGACACAATCGTAAGCAAGCAGGGACACAAGGGAAGAATTGATGTGTAATAATTTATTGTACCAAACTTTGTTGAATGGATCATGTGAATTAAAACGTACGATGGCGAATCCGGATGATTTGTATTTGGTCGATGAACTGAATGATGTATCAAACCTTTTGTCAAACCTTCAAGGGATCAAGGATGTAGAACAAAACAATCGGTATCGCCATCATACAGCCCTGCCGTGGCTACTGAGTGCATATATGCATACCAAATGCACGGCAGGACGTATGATGGCGAATCCGAATGATTTGTATTTGGTCGATGAACTGAATGATGTATCAAACCTTTTGTCAAACCTTCAAGGGATCGAGGATGTAGAACAAAAAAATCGGTCTGAATTTTTAAAATGAATTAGTTTTATTTTTCTGGATTTTTTGATATATTATTTGTATTTTTAAGATTTTAAAATGAATTAGTTTTGTTTTTTTGAATTTTTTGATATATTATTTGTATTTTTAATATTTTCAAATGAATTAGTTTTATTTTTTTGAATTTTTTGATATATTATTTGTATTTTTAATATTTTCAAATGAATTAGTTTTATTTTCTTGAATTTTTGATATATTATTTCTATTTTTAAGATTTTAAAATGAATTAGTTTTATTTTTCTGAATTTTTTGATATATTATTTGTATTTTTAACATTTTAAAATGAATTATTTTTATTTTGTTGAATTTTTTGATATATTATTTGTATTTTTAAGATTTTAAAATGAATTAGTTTTATTTTTCTGAATTTTTTGATATATTATTTTTATTTTTAAGATTTTAAAATGAATTAGTTTTATTTTTCTGAATTTTTTGATATATTATTTGTATTTTTAAGATTTTAAAATGAATTAGTTTTATTTTTCTGAATTTTTTGATATATTATTTGTATTTTTAAGATTTTAAAATGAATTAGTTTTATTTTCTGAATTTTTGATATATTATTTGTATTTTTAAGATTTTAAAATGAATTAGTTTTATTTTTCTGAATTTTTTGATATATTATTTGTATTTTTAAGATTTTAAAATGAAAAGTATTTGAAAAAGGACCTTTAGGCGCGGTTCGTTACACGAACCGCGACTAAAGACTCTTTCCGCGCGGGAACGAAAACGGCGCGAAAGAACCTTTAGTCGCGGGTCGTGACACCAACCATGACTAAAGGTACCCCTTTAGTCCCGGTTTGGGACACCAACCGCAAAGGCTTGCCCTATATATTCTCCGCGGCCCTCGTCTTCTCCCTGCTAACAACCAAACGCATCCGGCCAGGACCTCGTCTTCTCCGCGGCGCCGCCCTCGTCTTCTCTGCGCCGCACTCGTCTCCGGTAGGTGCCCGCCGCCGCCTGCCGTCCTCCTCGCGTGCGTAGAAGAAGAGGGGACCGCCGCCGTCGTCTTCTCGCCCGCCGCCGCCTGCCGTCCTCCTCGTCGCCGCGTACTGGATGCGCGCCTTGCCGTCCTCCGCCGCCCGCCGCCGCCTGCCTGCCGTCCTCCGCCGCCCGCCGCCGCCTGAAAAGGAAAAAGAAAAGGAAATTTATTTGGGAATAATTTTATAAATCATTAAATTTGAGCGGCGGCGGAGGAAAAAGAAAAGGAAAAAGAAAAGGAAAAAGAAAAGGAAAAACAAAATACTTGGGAGTGCTCAAACAAAAACTTCTATGCAAATTAGTGCTCAATAAAAACTAAAAAGGAAAAAGAAAAGGAAAGAGAGAGCAGAGAGGAAAAAGAAAAGGAAAAAGAAAAGGAAATTTATTTGGGAATAATTGTATAAATTTGACCAGAAAAACATCAATTTTATTTTTAATAGCTCTTAATCATTCAACCGTCGCTGCTCCTCCTCTATGTCCCCTTAGTCTTATTTTTTAATTCCTTTATACTTAATTAATTTTTACTACATGCAGGAGTGACATATGGCGGACGATAGAGCCGAGCCGCTTAGGGATCCGGAGGCTGAACGTTATTTAATGGGCATCATAAACAACGAGATTCCTTATGTGCCGGGCTCAGAATATGAGTAAGAAGAGGATGTAGTCTCTTCTTTTCTGAACCTTGACGGTGGAACAGACATTGTCGATGATCAAGAAGGTGAAGGAACGGACATTGTCGACGGAGGTCAACCGTCAACAAACCACGATCTCGAATTGCAAGTAGCAACCACCTCCGGCGAGGTATATATACATTGAGCCTCTCGTGATACAAACTTACTGAAATGTGAATACATATGTATTAACGCGCGCGACTCTCTTTCTTTTTTTAGCCCTCGGCCGGATCGAGTACGACAAAGCGTAGCAAATCCAAGGCGATGAAAACAGGAGAAACATATACCATTGATTTTTTCAGTGAAACCGGCAAGCCCCTACAGCACACCTCAAAGTTTATCAACCAATGCGGAGTCGTTGTTAGAGACAACGTCCCGATCACCGTTCAGGAATGGAAGGAGCCAAAGAAGGCACGTCTTGGTTTCAGTTTTGTCGACAAGAGAACAAAAAAGGATTGCTGGAGAAAGCTTATGGAACATTTCATTCTACCTCCGGAATACAACAAAGTAGATGAATTCGGTAACGAGGTTCCGGGTGGACGTGAGAGGAGGAGGCTAGTTAAAGAGTTCGCTCGTCAGAAGATGGCCGAAGCATTCCGGAACTTCAAGAAAAAATTAACCCGTGACTATGTCAACAAGGGCAAGACTCCGGATTTCAATGGACAACATGAGAAACTGAAAGATGATTGGCCAGAATTTGTGAGGCAAAAGAAATCAGAGCATTTCAAGGAAATATCGAAAAAAATAAGGATAATGCGAGTAAGAAAAAGTTCCATCATATTATGGGGCCAGGGGGATACCGCCTTTCGGAGCCTAAGTGGCAGAAGATGGAGGAGGACCTGAGGGTGCGAGGAATCCCTCTAGGTACAGAGGGATGGGACCCAAGGGCCAAAAGCTGGTGGTACGGGCATGGGGGATCGCTAGACCCGGAGACAGGGGTGTGTGTTCACCGGAAGAAAAAGTTTGCTCCCACCCAAGCCCTTATTGACGCAATGACCCAAGCTCAAGAGGGCTTGATCAAGTTCAACAGAGAGAAAGACACACTGACAACAGCCCTCGGGAATGATGAACACGGAGGACGTGTACGAGGCAAAGTCAGAATTCCATGGAAAGTAGGGTTTTCCCAGGACAATGACCCGTACTGTTACAGAAGCCGTAAGAGAAAGACGGACCGGGATGCAGATCTTTTAGCGAAGTTTGCATCCGAACTCCATGAGTTGAAGCAGACCGTGCATGAACTAGTAAAAGAAAAATCGGCTGCAGGGCCGCATGAAGATCATGAAGCGGATCGCGGAAGCCAGCAGCGGAGAAGCAGCGTGGCTTCCACGGATGCCCCGCCTGGTCCTAATGCACCGACGATCGAGATTCGTGCATCGGAGCCTCACTACCCCGTGGATGATGTAAATGAGATGAAAGAATGTGATCTGCATTATCCCGTGGGGAACGTTTCCACGAAGGTAGCTACCGGCAGTGCTTTACCCTGTACACCTGGAGCACTCCACCACAACAACCCCATTGCATATGGCTATGCTCGTGTCACGGTGGAAGACATAGTCCAAGAGTTTGAGGACCTGGAGATTGACAAAGCTACACCCGAAGGGGAGAGAAGACTTGGAGATGTCAAGCGCCAGATCATGCTATGGAAAAAGAAGTACATAGTGTTTCCAAGCGAGGCGCCAAGGCTAACAAGTCCACCCCCCTCCGATGGTGGGGGTGGTGGTGGTGGAGGTGGTGGTGGTCATGGTGGTTCACCTACACCTCCTTCACGCCATTCGACGCCGTCCCCCGATCCACAACCTCCGGCGGGTAAGCAGCCGCCGCCCCCCAATCCTCCTCCGGCGGGTACGACGCCCCCAATCCACCTCCGGCGAAGAAGCATAAGCAGGCGGACAGCAAGGAAACCCGCTCCTGGACTATTAACCCGGACCCTTATGTACCTAAGACCACAAGGGTATCGGAGCCATCACTGAAGCCTCTCCTCCCAAGGCCTTTGGAACTTAGTGAAGCTGAAACCAAATTGGCCGCGTCTACTCATTATGAGAAATGGAAGGCGGATACGAAGGCGATAAAAGAGCCTGAGCCCAAGCAAGTATTCACTGAGAAGCAAAAGAAGCGGGCTAAGGATTTTTTGACAACACCGTCCCAAGCCGAGCTGAATATGCCTGACGACTATGGACATGAACTTCGTAGGCAAGCAAAAATATTGAAGGAGGAGAAAGAAGAAAGTAAAAAAGCGGGAAACAAGTTGACCAGCTCGGGATGCAGAATAAACAATCGATCCCCCTGCTCATAGTGAAAGCCGGTCCGGAAGGGGACCCCGAGATCATAGCAGCTGCGGCAGCACTTGGATTGACTGTAGCGAGTGCCATGAAACAAGCGTCCGAGATGGGTTTGACTCTTCGTGCCTCGTTAGGCCTTGAGGATGCGCCAGTATGTGAGATAGCATTACAATATGTGCGGAATGGGCCTCTCGTCGAGCCTGCGCGGGAAAAGAGTCTACCACCACAAATGCGAAATCTGCTACGTTGGTACAAGCATTTCATAACATGGGCCGACAAAGAATATGTTTATGCGGATGTTACAGAGGAGCATCACACCAAACGGTACTCTGTACAAGTTCATATGAGTGAATTGTTCCAGCTGTTCAATCTGCGTGAGCTCGACAAATCTATCCTGAGTTGCTACGTTATGTAAGTGATTTATTTCTACCTCATCTCGTTCTTCATTGCCTGCACTATATATATATATATATATATATATATATATATATATATATATATATATATATATATATATATATATATATATTGTCCTAACTATATTGTTGCGTACGCTATTATGCAGATTGAAGATTTGGGAATGCAAAATAAGAAACATCCATGATGTTGGGTTCATTGACCCACATATCGTTAATGGAGATGTGTTACAAAATCACCCCGAAGACGTGGAGAAAGACTTGTACAAGTTTCTTAGAAAGCATCAACTCAAAAGTCATATTCTATTTCCTTACCATTTTGGGTGAGTGTTTCTCTCTTGTGCCCATTCTCTTTTGTTTACTCCATGCATGGTATGTCTAATCGATGAGTTATGCATGACTGTGCATGTAACGTGTCCGCAGGTTCCACTAGATTCTGCTAAATATTGAACTTCACACCTCCAGAGTTCTAATCATGGACTCTATGGATTCGGATTCAAAGCGTTGGGCCGACATGAGAAAAATGCTGCAAAAGTAATTATTTTCAATCATTTGAGCTCTATATTGATCGGTCTCTTTCGTTCATTTCCTAATATCAAGTAACTAATAACTCCCTTGTTCATTTAATTTTCTTTGCCCTGTAGGGTTTGGAGACGGTTCTCAGAAGAGATTGTCGGTGAATTCAAACATGAGCTAGATTTTAGAAGGTTAGTTAATGTGGATAAGCAGTCACCGGGGACCAATCTATGTGGATACTATGTTTGTGAGAACATTCGGAGACACACCTCTGAGCGGAAGGCATCAGATAGCATGCGGAAGGCGACGGATAACTTGCGGAGGAGGCTTAGTCCAGAAGCTTGCTTCCGACCAATTCAAGATGAATTAGCAGGATTTTTCATGAGGGAAGTCATCAATCCTAAAGGAGAACACTATACCGAGGACGAAGAAATTTATATGCATACCCGAGATTGAAACTTGTTCGAAGTTGTATATGGTCATCCATCCTAATTGTGTATGGAAACTTGTTCGAAGTTGTATATGGTCACCCGAGATTGATTATATATTATATATTCCTCTTGAATTCTTCTTGTTTGAAATTTCATATGCATGTATATAGTAGCGTAGAATATGTGTACTGAAACTTCATCAAAATTAAGATAAAACACAAAATAAAATATAAAAGAAATAAAACACTACAAATTAAAAAGAAACCAGGTTTAGGGGGGCTAAAACCCTAAACCTGCGGAGGAGGCCTTTAGTCCCGGTTAGCCACGAGAACCGGGACTAAAGGTCCTCCGCCCCGACGGACTCCTGGCGCCCACGTGGACGGGCCTTTAGTCGCGGTTCGTAAGAGGCGCGACTAAAGGGGGGGGGGGGGCTTTAGTCACGCATATTTAGTCCCGGTTGCACAGCCGGGATTAATGGCCTTTGCGAACCGGGACTAAAGGCATATTTTCTACTAGTGCAGCTTGAAAGAAAAAGAAACTACTGATCTAATCTCTCTAAAAACAAAAGTTATATCACATTTCTCGATGTCAGTAACATGAATCTCGCCCTTTTCTTTTTGCACATGATAATATGAAGGGGTTTGAAGCATTGCATAAAGTGGCAATCTAACACCGTTGGATGTCCGGTGCCAGCAACATACTCCTCGCGGGATAGAGTGCTCGAGTCACCAATTGTTTTGGGAAGAAACAAAAAGCATATGAAGAGAAAATAGGAGTAGTGGTACTGGTACCAAAACAAAATTGGCTAAAAATCTGGAGGGAAAAGCCACACGGGAGGATATTTATCAGCGCCCATCACATAGTGCCCCACCGTCGTAATCCCGTCCACGTTGCTTTCATCTTCCTCGTAGTGTGTCTTGTAGTACACATGACGACCATTGCTATTTGAGGCCGTAAAGAACTCCTCGGCGTCGCCGGGCACTGATTCTTTCTGTGGGTAGCATCGGTGGTGGGAGTAGTAGATGTTGTTTCTTTGCAGGTAGCCGTTCTCATCAGCTGACATCTGCATTGCCTTAGAGAACGTCGAGCCCAAGAAAAGGGCATGGTCGCCTAGACTCTTCAAATGCTTCCACGTGTTCCACTTGCTCATATAACCATAGACCTCAGCTAGCTCGAAAACTGAAAAAAAAGACACATAAGTGTTGCGCGGGCGTGACCACTGCATCCTCCTTATTGCTATCACGATCTTGCCATGTAGCTCAACAATGTACACTGCTTGCTCATCTGGATCACCCCCGTTCTGGTGGTAGTATAATACCATGGACCGCAGACCACCTACAAACAACCATTGGGGATTACTTTTGAACACGCCGTGTTTGGTTAAGCCGACCTCGAACCTGACAATCTCCATCGTTTCCGATACGAGGCAATAGAGATGGCCGTCGCAGAAGGCAATATCCATGATTGTCTTACCAGGAAGCCTCCGTGGCAACCATGAACACCTGGGGCGGCCAAGCCCGCAGACCGCGACTTCATCCCTCTCGGTGATGGCGGCGAGGATACAGCCGCTCGAGGTGGGCGGCGAGGAGAATATCACCTTGAGCGGAACAAACCGGTCGTCGACGGACGATCCTCCTCGGTTTCGCAAGCGGATGATCCTTCTCTGTTTAGGGGAGAGCGTCACCTCGGCGCCGGAGAAGAGGTTGACGATCCTCAGAGGGGCTTCCAGGAAGGCGACCCAGCCGCCGTCGTGGCCGCCCACGATGCACCTGCCGACGGCCTCGTCGGGGAACCGGAGGCGCGGCGGCAGGACGACGCCATCCTCGAGGCAGCACGCGTGCTACGCCCTGTCGCTGCCGCCCGGGTCGAGGACCAACCACGGGAGGAGACGGCGCGGCGGGTGCGTCGAGGCGACAGCGCGCCACCACCCGCACACGGCTGCGAAGCTTAGCCGGTCGACGATCGGGCCGGCGACAAGTCGTAGGTAGATTACGCTGAGGAGATCTCCCGGGAGGGCGGACCACCGCTCGGTCGCCGCCGTCGGGATGCTGCCGGCGGCGGCCGTTTGCGTCGGCTCCTCCATCTCCGTGGCCTAGATTAGATCGGCCGACGAGACAACAAACTACATGAGGTTCTGCGCGTGCGTGCGTGGGCGTGACCGACCAACCTAACGGGCCACCACGATGATGGGCATTCCACAGGCTTGTCCGCGGGCGGCCCAGCCCGGCCCACTCCGCCCCTTCGTCTGTCTACTACCCGCCGCCGCTAAAGAATCAGCTACTTCTACATATCTGTACTCCATTATGTATGTGTTTCTTTTTGCGGGTAATATATGTATGTGTTTTCATGGCCGGCCGCTGCGTGCACGACAATTTCATGCTGGTCCAGCAGACCGCACGCCAGCTCCACAACCTGCGAGTTCCCAGGGTTCTCCTCAAGCTTGACATCGCACGGGCCTTCGACACCGTTTCTTGGCCCTTCCTCCTCAACGTGCTGCATCACCTTGGCTTCGGCAGACGCTGGATTGGGTGGATCTCTATTCTATCTACCGCCAGCACCCGGGTCCTCATCAACGGATCGCCCCCCCCCCCACATCGTGCACGCCCAAGGGCTTCGCCAGGGTGATCCCATCTCCCCCATGATGTTCGCGATCGCCATCGACGCTCTAAACTCCCTGCTGCTCCATGCGCACCGCCATGGCCTGCTTCAGCGACTCACCACCCGGCATGCCCCCTCGAGCATATCCATCTTGAAGGAAATATGCCCTAGAGGCAATAATAAAATTGTTATTTATATTTCCTTATATCATGATAAAAGTTTATTATTCATGCTAGAATTGTATTAACCAGAAACTTAGTACATGTGTGAATACATAGACAAACTGAGTGTCACTAGTATGCCTCTACTTGACTAGCTCGTAAACAAACATAGTTAAGTTTCCTAGCCATAGACATGAGTTGTCATTTGATTAACGGGATCACATCATTAGAGAATGATGTGATTGACTTGACCCATCCATTAGCTTAGTACGATGATCGTTTAGTTTGCTGCTATTGCTTTCTTCATGACTTATACATGTTCCTATGACTATGAGATTATGCAACTCCCGAAAACGGGAGGAACACTTAGTGTGCTATCAAACATCACAACGTAACTGGGTGATTATAAAGATGTTCTACAAGTGTCTCTGATGGTGTTTGTTGAGTTGGCATAGATCGAGATTAGGATTTGTCACTCCGATTGTCAGAGAGGTATCTCTGGGCCGTCTCGGTAATGCACATCACTATAAGCCTTGCAAGCAATGTGACTAATGAGTTAGTTGCGGGATGATGCATTACGGAACGAGTAAAGAGACTTGCCGCTGACGAGATTGAACTAGGTATTGAGATATCGACGATCGAATCTCGGGCAAGTAACATACCGATGACAAAGGGAACAACGTATGTTGTTATGCGGTCTGACCGATAAAGATCTTCGTAGAATATGTAGGAGCCAATAGGAGCATCTAGGTTCCGCTATTGGTTATTGACCGGAGATGAGTCTCGGTCATGTCTACATGGTTCTCGAACCCGTAGGGTCCTCACGTGTAACGCCCTCGATGCGGCTATATCTCCCACGTGTCGAAGCACGACTTAGAGGCATAACCGCATTGAAAGCAATGTCGCAAGTGAGGTAATCTTCACACATCCCATGTAATACATAAGGGAAAAGAGATACATAGTTGGCTTACAATCGCCACTTCACACAATTACATGAATAAAACATTACAACATACAGCTACAATCAGGGCCCGACTACGGAGCCAAAATAAAAGAAGAAACCCCAAAAGCGACAAAGGTCCACGATCGACCCCAACTGGGCTCCACTACTGATCGACTAGAATGAAACAACATAAAGGGCAAGATCTTCTTTGAGCTCCTCCTTGAGCTCGGGTGCGTCACCTGCACGGTCTCATCGGCACCTACAAACTGGTTTTGGAAGTAACTGGTGAGTCACGAGGACTCAGCAATCTCACACCCGCGAGATCAAGACTATTTAAGCTTAAAGGTAGGACAGGGTAGTGAGGTGGAGCTGCAGCAAGCGACTAGCATATATGGTGGCTAACATACGCAAATGAGAGCGAGAAGAGAAGGCAAAAGCACGGCCGAACAACTATGATCAATAAGTGATCCTAAACTACTTACGTCAAGCATAACTCCAACAACCGTGTTCACTTCCCGGACCCAGCCGAGAAGAGACCATCACGGTTACACACGCGGTTGGTGTATTTTAATTAAGATCAACTTCGGGTTTTCTACAACCGGACATTAACAAATTCCCATCTGCCACATAACCGCGGGCACGGCTTTTGAAAGTTCTAACCCTGCAGGGGTGTCCCAACTTAGCCCATGATAAGCTCTCGCGATCAACGAAGGATATTCCTTCTCCCCGGGAAGACCCGGTCAGTCTCGGAATCCCGGCTACAAGACATTTCGACAATAATAAAACAAGTCCAGCAAAGCCGCCCGGTGCGCCAACATCCTGATAGGAGCTGCACATATCTCGGTCTCAGGGCACACCGGATGAGCAAGACGTCGGGTTGGCATAGACCCTAATTGCGCAGGGGGCGCCGGACATCGCTCGGTTTGGACCAGCACTTAGACAAGCACTGGCCCGAGGGGCTAATTAAAGATGACCCTCAGGCTGATCAGGCCCAAGGGAAAAGGATAGGTGGTAGGCAAATGGTAAAACCAAGGTTGGGCTTCGCTGGAAAAGTCTTATTCAAAGCGAACTGTCAAGGGGGTCCCATAAATCACCCGACCGCGTTAGGGACGCAAAATCCGGGAACATAACACCGATATGACGGAAACTAGGGCGGCAAGAGTGGAACAAAACACCAGGCATAAGGCTGAGCCTTCCACCCTTTACCAAGTATATAGATGCATTAATTGAATAAGATATATTGTGATATCCCAACAAATAAACATGTTCCAACAAGGAACAACAAGTCCATGTTCCAACAAGGAACAAACTTCATCTTCACCTGCAACTAACAACGCTATAAGAGGGGCTGAGCAAAGCAGTAACATAGCCAAACAACGGTTTGCTAGGACAAGGTGGGTTAGAGGCTTGGTTTAACAATATGGAAGGCATGATAAGCAAGTGGTAGGTATCGCAGCATAGGCATAGCAAAAGAGCGAGCAATCTAGCAAGCAAAGATAGAAGTGATTTCGAGGGTATGGTCATCTTGCCTGAGATCCCGCAAGGAAGAAGAACGAGTCCAAGAAGAAGACAAACGGACGAAGTCGAACGAATCCTCACAAACGCGATGATAACGGAATCAACCCGAAGAAGCAACACCGGAAAGAAGCACACAACATAGTAAACAAACAACACATGAACATGGCATGATGCACAATCAAGTATGATGCATGTCCGGTTTAAATGTGCATGGCATGGCAAGGTGCAACAGACAATTCTACAAATTAAGTGGAGTTCAATATGCAACGAGTTGCATAT
This sequence comes from Aegilops umbellulata, assembly GCA_032464435.1. Taxonomy (NCBI): domain Eukaryota; kingdom Viridiplantae; phylum Streptophyta; class Magnoliopsida; order Poales; family Poaceae; genus Aegilops; species Aegilops umbellulata. Next base: position 570,753,471 of record CP136056.1, read on the forward strand.
TGACGAAACACCACAACAAGTATTTAGTTCTCTCTTGATTATGTACCCAACAATTTTAAATGTTTTTAACATGGCAAGGGGTGAAGCACAACAAAACTATCTATCTAGAAAGTTTAAATGAGGCCGGAACAACAAACATCAATTCCGGAAACTCCTCATATGCATATATTTAGATTTGGTACTGATCTGACCTAAACACAATTTTAATGTTGTTAAACAGGAAAATAAAGTGCAACATGTTAAACTAGGCATTTTTCTACCCCATTTACATATATAATTTATTTAATTACGAGTTACGGTTAATTGGTTATGAATTAAATCATTTTCACATGGCATAGGAGCAAATTTAAACAAACAGCATTTTAATCATGTTAAACATAGATGAAAGTTGGATATTATTAAACTACACAATTTTATGAGTATTTTTCATATATAAATCATTTTAATATGATGCACCGTTGATGAGTTATTAAATGTATGAAGATGAGGGTCTTTTCTGCAAATCTGTTTTCTCAGGATAATTAGGAAATTCGTCCTGGCAAGAAAAAAAACATCACGGGCCGAAACTGTCTGGCCCGATAGTGTACAGGAGAGGGACTGGAGGGGGGGCTGCTCACATTGTGCCTTGAGGCCAGGAGGCTGGCGCGCTGGGCTTTGACGCGGGATGCGGCCCACGGCGCTATGGGGAGCTGCGGTCAACGCGCGAGGGGTACAGGGGCGAGCGGCTGCTACTGCTTGTTTCTGAAGAGCAGAACCAACAGCGGGTTCAGGGAGACGGACGGCGAGAACGGCTGCCGGCGACGTGGGACTTGGGCACGAGGTCTTGGGGCTCCGGCAGCTTGGTCTCCGGCGGCAGAGCGGCGACCTGGAGGCAGGGACGAGGCCGGGGCGCAGGGACTTGGCGGGCGGGAGTCGACGAGGTTCTGCAGAAGGGCAGCAACCATGGCAGGGATTTGAAGCAGGGCTTGGCGCTGGCGTCTCCCGTCGACGGCAGTCGGTGGGACGACCACCGGAGGCGGGGCGAGGTCGAGGGGAACCGATTCCAGGCGGAGGGAGGTGAATCCGGTCCCCGGAGATGGTTCTAGATGGTGCCGGACGAGCTCAAGCTCCTGGCGCCATGGCGCCGTTGTTCCTGTCGACAAGAGGGAAAAAGCAGGGGGGTCAGAGAGGGGAATGGAGAGCAGAGGGAAGGGAAAGCAGAGGGAAGAGGGAGAGGCCTGGCTGCGGTCCGGTTGCCTGCTCCGGCGAGGAGTTGCAGGCGCGAAGAGGTCCGGCGAGGAGCTCGGGTGCTGGTGATTGAAAGGGGAAAACGAGGGAGGCAGGCGCTGGGGCGCTGCGGGAACGAGAGGAGAGGTGCTCGGTGGTCACGATCCATTCGGGATCGAGCAGAGGGGGGAAGAGGAGGATCGGGCAGAGGAGGGAAGAGGAGGCACGGCCTCGGGCGCTGGTTGGGGGAGATGGATCTGGGAGGATCCCGAGGTGGGATTTGAGTGCGGCGGCGGCGATGGGTGGATGGGACAGGAGGCCTAGGTTCTAGGGTTTGCAAAAAAAATGACTAGGGGGGACTAGTTTATATATAGCCTGTGGATTAGATTAGGGACTAATCCGGTCCGTCTGATCGAAATCGAACGGTCGAGAATAAATAAATTAGGAGGCCCAAATAAGAAATCGGAGATGTTTTGTAGATGTTAGGGGATGATCCGGACATAACGGTAGCGACAGACCGGTTCGGGTTCGGGTAAGTTTCGGACACGCACACGACGGGGTCTGAGAGAGGTTAGGTTGGGTCTGGCGGATTGTGAAGAGCCGGTTGGTCTGAGAGAAGAGGGGAGAGATGCAGCCCGGCATGGTTTCCGGAGACCGAAAACGTCCGACGTTAGTCCGGCTATATTGCCGCTATAGTTATCCGTTGGGGCATCAAACGGACTCCGAATGCGATGAAACTTGGCAGGCGGCCTACCTACAACATAACAACACCACATGCCAACTTTCAACCCATTCCGAGAACATTCTCCGGCCACTTATAAAATAATATTTTGGACATGCCGCGGGCGCGTGCAAGTGTGGTTGGTCTCAGAACGGACAAGGGAGAGAAACTCGGAGAACCCGGACGGATGCAAGTTTCGAAAAATATGATGATGCAATGCGGATGATGACATGGCAAGATGCGACACGCAAGCAAATGACATGGCAAGGACGGCGAATAACTGACGGATACCTGGCGCAACAGATCCGGGGCGTTACAACACTCCACCACTACGAAAGGATCTCGTCCCGAGATCTAGGATGGCACCGGAGGGGAAGACGGAAGAGAAAGAGAAGAGGTAAAACTAAGTTGCTTCTTTGACAAAACAGTGAAACCAAAGAACCTTGAGAGGTTGAACAAATTGAAAGAACGAAAACAACGAAGATGAACAAAGTTGAAAACACTCCGTTAGAAAAGAGGAACATGGGATATGACGAGAACCCGGCGGTTAAGAGACAAGATAGAAATAGAAACCACTCCGGTTAAAACAAGATAGAGAAGGAATAAGAATGATATAATTTGGCAGCACTCGGACTGAGAATGGAAGGTATTGAACATGATCTTGGCAAAATGAAAGCACTTGGATGAGACTCCGGTTAGAAGAGGAATGATAGACATAACACTCCGGTTAAATCGATAAGCAAGCGAAAAGGGCATGATCTTGACAAAACAAGATGATGGGTTGAAGAGAGCAACATCACAATGACTCCGGAAGAAAAATAGAAGATAGATCAATGTGATAAAGGAATGGAGAAGAAAACAACAGCTTCTATCACAATTGAATTTGAAAGAGCCTCCTTAAAATAAGTATTGAACGGAGTTGTTGGAAAAACCAACAACGAAAAGAATAAGCTTGTAGTGGGATTAAGGAAACAACTCAAAACTATAAGGTGAGCTTCTGCCACCAACGGAAACAAATGATTGGACTGATATCAACAAGGAGAGTAGAAACTATTTCACCGGGAGGATAAATGAAGAACTTGGATCATTTATAAGCACCATAAATAGCAACAATCCTTAGGGAAAGCTTTAGGTGAAATATAATCCAAGATAACTTCAAGGAAGAAATAGATTGGTTGAAAAGATCTCTTGAACGAAGAGAAATGATGGATTTAAATATCTCATTCTTAACAACATGTGAATCATAAGACATGACCTCAAATTATCAAGAATGACATAATACCACCTCAAAAGATAAGGTCGAAAGAATTGCACTTTAAAATGCAATATGAAGAATACTTGAGCTCCTCTGAAAAGAATCTCGATGAACACTTCGAGAAGGAATTAAATCCTTGATGAACCATCATGTAGAGCCTCCTTGAAGAACTCCGGTAATAAAAGGATGATAGGGAGAAAGAGAAGTTGAAAGAACAAGGTGAAGTCTTGCAATGATTAGATGGATCTCCGTGGTGATATAATTGCGAGAGCTTGGAACTCCGAGGGAGACAAAATGAAACAAATGAGATCAAGAATTTATTCATCATGAATAAACTCCGAAAGGAGGAATTAAACACTTGGATGAAACAAGAACAAGAATTACATTATGCGTGTCCTTCACCAATTAACTTGATGACAAGCAATGGATTTGACATACTACTTATTCTTGTAGAAAGGATTAATATAGATATAGCGTAAACTTGGTAAGGTCTTCAACGATCCACCGGTAGGATTGGAAAGAAAGAATGAATCTATATGATAACAAAGGAAGAATGATCTTGAACGAACCACCGTAAGACTTGAAAATGAACAAAGGAAAAGATAAAGAAACACCGGGAAGAGTTAGCAAATGAACGAAGATACTTGAGAGAATTTAGATACAAATGAACGAATAGATCACGAGCTGATTAGAGAATACTTGAATGATGCACCGGTAAGATTTGGAGAACGATAGACGAAGCTGAGAATGAATAATTCTGAGATGATGGGCTCCGGAGAATCAAACTGAAAAGGCTCCTGAATTGCTCCGGATGGGTGAAAAGAATTCTCACAATCGAAAACAATTATGAGAGGATGGCAACAAGCTAGAACCCTGAATCTTGAAGAGAATGGAGCAAGATTTAAGAGAAACTCTTCTTCAGTCTTCAAATGTTGAAAATGATGACGAGAAACACCACTATGAATTGTTGAAGCACTCCGGACTGAGAATTAGAAATGTTGAACCAATGATGAAAAGAATTTGAAAGATCTTGGAGAAAGACATTTGACTGATGATAATTCATTCTTACGTCAAACTTCGAAAAGAATTTGGGAATAGCTCCGGGAAAATTAGAAGAGTCAGGCAAGATCCTGGAAAAAGACCTGTGGGTTAGGGCCCACTCAAAAGAAAAACCGTTAAACGACTGCTTGAAAAGAGAGATTGCACCGGTTGAATTAAATGGCTTGAATGAGATAGCATTCTCAAAAGAACTTGAGTGAATTGAGAATGGAAACTTGAATCTTCTGAGATATCTTCAGCACTCCCGAACAAATGAATAGCGAGAAGTGAATGATTAAGAGATGCACCGGTCATAAGAAAGCATTAGAAATGGGGAAAGATATGATCGACAAGCTTGAACTGAATCCACCGGAGAAGAAAAGAATGACGAATGATGAACTTGAAACTATTGAGCATCTTCATGGGAATCACCGGATAAGAACATTGAAGGAAAGAATGAAGAAGCTTCACATGAATAAAATGGATACTTGATTGAGAAATCTGAGTCGTTGAAGAAATAAGGGTGGGAGGGCAGGAAAAAACAAAGACAACTTGGAACAGATGAAGCAAACACCGTTGAGAAGTACTGATACTTGATCTTGCGAATGATGAAGTGATCGGATCCACTTCAAGAGAAGCACACCGGTTGAAAAAGAATTGGCATGATAATCTTGATGATCAAGAAGGATTAGTATTCACATAGAAATATGAGAACAACGTTTAGGAAAGGTATGGATTCAACAATTGACATCGAAGCAACTCGAATACCATAAAAGAAATCAAAAACAAAGGATTGGCTTGTATAGTAAGCCGGAAACAAACATATGATAGATCCCATATCGTATCATGTGTCTGTTGGAAAGATATCCTACGAGATACTTGAATTCCCACTTATAAACTCCCGAAACTCTCTGGTTATGCAATCAGGTGTTGGGGATACAGGGGAAGCATAATATCTCACCCAAACTAGCAAATCCTACAACCAGCTGTATCCATACTTCAACACATAACCAAGAAACCTTCGAAAATCGTCTACCTCAACCTTCGAAAAGCATCCGTTATACAAGTCATGGCAATACTCCCGCACTCGCCACAGTACTGGGCTATCAGGGTTATCTCACCAACAACTGTACAAAAGAGATTTTCGATGTCGGCGTACTAAACTCAGGTATTCCAAAACCGCAACGATAAAATTATGACGACAACACCTTGGAGCTCAACTCCCCGGGACACTGCCACAACCCCTAAATGTCAGGAGGCAACCAAGACAATGTTGTCATCATAAAACCATCGGAACGATTGTAATATACCCGCGTGATCCTAAAAAAAATTTCAGTGAAATTTGAGAAGAGAAGAGTCAAAACTCTACGTCAGGATGCCTTACCAGAAGGTCGAAGGGACTGGGAAGTAAAAAGAATTCCTAAACTCTCCGATATATAATTCCTAAATGACTCAAAACATTTTTCTAGACACAGCTCGGCCGCTAAAGACGATCAATCAGTGGGGGCTCCTTAGGTAGGGGGCTCCTAAGGTCATGTCTACATGGTTCTCGAACCCGTAGGGTCCTCACGCTTAACGTTCAATGACGGTCGGTGTTATGAGTTTATGTGTTTTGATGTACCGAAGGTTGTTCGGAGTCCCGGATGTGATCACGGACATGACGAAGGGTCTCGAAATGGTCGAGACATAAAGATTGATATATTGGAAGGCTATGTTTGGACACCGGAATGGTTTCGGATTAGTTCGGGCATTTTCCGGAGTACCATGAGGTTACCGGAACCCCCCGGGAAGTCAATGGGCCTTATTGGGCCTTAGTGGAAGAGAGGAGGAGGCTGCGAGGTGGAGGCCCCCCCTCCCATGCCCAATCCGAATTGGGGTGGGGGGCGGCCCCCCTTTCCTTCCCTCTCTCTTCCTCTTCCTTCTTCTCCTACTCCAACTAGGGAAGGGGGGAAACCTAGTCCTACTCGGAGTACGACTCCCCCCATTGGGCGCGCCATAGAGAGGGCCGGCCATCCCCTCCTCCACTCCTTTATATACGGGGGAGGGGGCACCCCATAGACGCACAAGTTGAGAGTTGTCTTAGTCGTGTGCGGTGCCCCCTCCACAGATTTCCACCTCGGTCATATCGTTGTAGTGCTTAGTCGAAGCCCTGCGTCGGTAGCTTCATCATCATCGTCATCACGCCGTCGTGCTGATGAAACTCTCCATCGGCCTCAGCTGGATCAAGAGTATGAGGGACGTCACCGAGCTGAACGTGTGCAGATCACGGTGGTGTCGTGCGTTCGGTACTTGATCGGTTGGATCGCGAAGACGTTCGACTACATCAACCGCGTTACTTAACGCTTCCGCTTTCGGTCTATGAGGGCACGTGGACACACTCTCCCACTCGTTGCTATGCATCACATAGATAGATCTTGCATGATCGTAGGTAAAAATTTTGAAATACTGCGTTCCCAATCAGTGGCATCCGAGCCAGGTCTATGCGTAGATGTTATATGCACGAGTAGAACACAAAGAGTTGTGGGCGATAATAGTCATACTACTTACCAGCATGTCATACTTTGATTCGGCAGTATCGTTGGATGAAGCAGCCCGGACCGACATTACGCGTACGCTTACGCGAGACTGGTTCTACCGACGTGCTTTGCACACAGGTGGCTGGCGGGTGTCAGTTTCTCCAACTTTAGTTGAATTGAGTGTGACTACGCCCAGTCCTTGTTGAAGGTTAAAATAGCACACTTGCCGAAAAATTGTTGTGGTTTTAATGCGTAGGTAAGAACGGTTCTTGCTAAACCCGTAGCAGCCACGTAAAATTTGCAACAACAAGTAGATGACGTTGTATGAGATGATCATGTTTTGTAACAGTTATCGGCAAATGGCAGGAGCCTTATGGTTGTCGCTTTATTGTATGAAATGCAATCGCCATGTAATTGCTTTACATTATCACTAAGCGGTAGCGATAGTCGTGATAGCAATAGTTGGCGAGAAGACAACGATGCTTCGATGGAGATCAAGTTGTCAAGCCGGTGACGATGGCGATCATGACGGTGCTTTGGAGATGGAGATCAAAAGCACAAGATGATGATGGCCATATCATATAACTTATATTGATTGCATGTGATGTTTATCCTTTATGCATCTTATTTTGCTTAGTTCGGCAGTAGCATTATAAGATGATCTCTCACGAAATTTCAAGGTACAAGTGTTCTCCCTGAGTATGCACCGTTGCGAAAGTTCGTCGTGCCGAGACACCACGTGATGATCGGGTGTGATAAGCTCTACGTTCACATACAACGGGTGCAAGCCAGTTTTGCACCCGCAGAATACTCGGGTTAAACTTGACGAGCCTAGCATAGATATGGCCTCGGAACACTGAGACCGAAAGATCGAGCGTGAATCATATAGAAGATATGATCAACATAGTGATGTTCACCATTGAAAACTACTCCATCTCACGTGATGATCGCACATGATTTAGTTGATTTAGATCACGTGATCACTTAGAAGATTAGAGGGATGTCTATCTAAGTGGGAGTTCTTAAGTAATATGATTAATTAAACTTTAATTTATCATGAACTTAATACCTGATAGTATTTTGCATGCCTATGTTGTTGTAGATCAATGGCCCGTGCTACTGTTCCTTTGAATTTTAATGCGTACCTAGAGAAAGCTAAGTTGAAAGATGATGGTAACAACTACACGGACTGGGTCCATAACTTGAGGATTATCCTCATTGCTGCACAGAAGAATTACGTTATGGAAGCACCGCTAGGTGCAAGACCCTCTGCAGGAGCAACACCGGACGTTGTGAACGTCTGGCAGAGCAAAGCTGATGACTACTCGATAGTTCAGTGTGCCATGCTTTACGGCTTAGAACCGGGACTTCAACGATGTTTTGAACGTCATGGAGCATATGAGATGTTCCAGGAGTTGAAGTTAATATTTCAAGCAAATGCCCGGATTGGGAGATATGAAGTCTCCAATAAGTTCTACAGCTGCAAAATGGAGGAGAATAGTTCTGTCAGTGAGCATATACTCAAAATGTCTGGGTATCATAATCACTTGACTCAGTTGGGAGTTAATCTTCCAGTTGATAGTGTCATTGACAGAGTTCTTCAATCACTGCCACCAAGCTACAAAAGCTTCATGATGAACTATAATATGCAAGGGATGGATAAGACAATCTCCTCGTGGTCCCCAAATAACCGTCCTGGCACGAGGAGTGGTCCTTAGTGATGAACTATCATTATGAGCCGATCTTATTTGATGCGAGACGGTTATTCATTTAAATCTGAGAATAATGGTTGTTCTATTTATACGAGTAATATTTTTTATGGTCATGCACCATTGAAGAGTGGTCTATTTTTTTGAATCTCGATAGTAGTGACACACATATTCATAATATTGAAGCCAAAAGATGCAGAGTTCATAATGATAGTGCAACTTATTTGTGGCACTGCCGTTTGGGTCATATTGGTGTAAAGCGCATGAAGAAACTCCATACTGATGGACTTTTGGAATCACCTGATTATGAATCACTTGGTACTTGCGAACCATGCCTCATGGGCAAGATGACTAAAACTCCGTTCTCCAGAACAATGGAGCGAGCAACAGATTTATTGGAGATAATACATACTGATGTATGTGGTCCGATGAATGTTGAGGCTCGTGGCGGGTATCATTATTTTCTGACCTTCACATATGATTTAAGCAGATATGGGTATATCTACTTGATGAAACATAAGTCTGAAACATTTGAAAAGTTCAAAGAATTTCAAAGTGAAGTGGAAAATCATCGTAACAAGAAAAAAAAGTTTCTACGATCTGATCGTGGAGGAGAATATTTGAGTTACGAGTTTGATCTTCATTTGAAACAATGCGGAATAGTTTCGCAACTCACGCCACCCGGAACACCACAGCGTAATGGTGTGTCCAAACGTCATAACCGCACTTTATTAGATATGGTGCGATCTATGATGTCTCTTACTGATTCACCGCTATCGTTTTGGGGTTATGCTTTAGAGACGGCTGCATTCACGTTAAATAGGGCACCATCTAAATCCATTGAGACGACAACTTATGAACTATGGTTTGGCAAGAAACCCAAGTTGTCATTTCTTAAAGTTTGGGGTTGCGACACTTATGTGAAAAAACTTCAACCTTATAAGCTTGAATCCAAATCGGAGAAATGTGTCTTCATAGGATACCCAAAGGAGACTGGTTGGTACACCTTCTATCACAAATCTGAAGGCAAGACATTCGTTGCTAAGAATGGATCCTTTCTAGAGAAGGAGTTTCTCTCGAAAAAAGTGAGTGAGAGGAAAGTAGAACTTGATAAGGTAACTGTACCTGCTCCCTTATTGGAAAGTAGTTCATCACAGAAATCAGTTCCCGTGACTCCTACACCAATTAGTGAGGAAGCTAATGATGATGATCATGTAACTTCAGATCAAGTTACTACCGAACCTCGTAGGTCAACCAGAGTAAGATCCGCACCAGAGTGGTACGGTAATCCTGTTCTGGAGGTCATGTTAATTGACCATGACGAACCTACGAACTATGAGGAAGCGATGATGAGCCCAGATTCCGCGAAATGGTTTGAGGCCATGAAATCTGAGATGGGATCCATGCATGAGAATAAAGCGTGGACTTTGGTTGACTTGCCTGATGATCGGCAAGCCACAGAGAATAAATGGATCTTCAAGAAGAAGACTGACGCTAATGGTAATGTTACTGTCTACAAAGCTCCACTTGTTGCGAAAGGTTTTCCACAAGTTCAAGGAGTTGACTATGATGAGACCTTCTCACCCGTAGCGATGCTTAAGTCCGTCCGAATCATGTTAGCAATTGCCGCATTTTATGATTATGAAATTTGGGAAATGGATGTAAAAACTGCATTCCTGAATGGATTTCTGGAAGAAGAGTTGTATATGATGCAACCAGAAGGTTTTATCGATCCAAAGGATGCTAACAAAGTGTGCAAGCAACAGCGATCCATTTATGGACTGGTGCAAGCATCTTGGAGTTGGAATAAACGTTTTGATAGTGTGATAAAAGCATATGGTTTTATACAGACTTTTTGAGAAGCCTATATTTACAAGAAAGTGAATGGGAGCTCTGTAGTATTTCTAATATTATATGTGGATGACATATTGTTGATTGGAAATGATATAGAATTTCTGGATAGCATAAAAGGATACTTGAACAAGAGTTTTTCAATGAAAGACCTCGGTGAAGCTGCTTATATATTGGGCATCAAGATCTATAGAGATAGATCAAGACGCTTAATTGGACTTTCACAAAGCACATACCTTGATAAAGTTTTGAAGAAGTTCAAAATGGATCAAGCAAAGAAAGGATTCTTGCATGTGTTACAAGGTGTGAAGTTGAGTCAGACTCAATGTCCGACCATTGCAGAAGATAGAGAGAAAATGAAAGTCATTCCCTATGCTTCAGCCATAGGTTCTATCATGTATGCAATGCTGTGTACCAGACCTGATGTGTGCCTTGCTATTGGTCTAGCAGGGAGGTACCAAAGTAATCCAGGAGTAGACCATTGGATAGCGGTCAAGAACATCCTGAAATACCTGAAACGGACTAAGGATATGTTTCTCGTTTATGGAGGTGACAAAGAGCTCGTCGTAAATGGTTACGCCGATGCAAGCTTTGACACTGATCCGGATGAATCTAAGTCACAAACTGGATACGTATTTATATTGAACGGTGGAGCTGTCAGTTGGTGCAATTCTAAGCAAAGCGTCGTGGCGGGATCTACGTGTGAAGCAGAGTACATAGCTGCTTCGGAAGCAGCAAATGAAGGAGTCTGGATGAAGGAGTTCATATCCAATCTAGGTGTTATACCTAGTGCATCGGGTCCAATGAAAATCTTTTGTGACAATACTGGTGCAATTGCCTTGGCAAAGAAATCCAGGTTTCACAAGAGAACCAAGTGAAAGTGCAAGTTATCGACTAGAGGGGGGTGAATAGGCGATTTTTATGAAAGTTCTTCAAAACATGGGAGTTTCAAAGACAAACGATAGAAATGAACCTATAAACATGCAGCGGAAGGTAGACTACACTAAGCAAGCCATAGTCAAGTATTCAATGAAGTGAAAGCACGAAGACTAATAGCAGCTAGGTAGTAAAGATTAGGATGGAAGATAGTATGAAGCCAAACAACAATAGTAGTCACACAGTGAAGTCAAACAGGTAGTGCAAACAGGCAATGACTTCACAAAGACAAACTGTAAGTAAAGAGGGGGAGAGGATAGAACCAGTCACTTGGTGTGGACAATGATTTGTTGGACCAGTTCCAGTTGCTGTGACAACTGTACGTCTGGTTAGGGAGGCTGAGATTTAACTCAGAAGACCGTGTCTTCACCTTATTCCCCTTAAGCTAAGGACACCCAGTCCTCGCCCAATCACTCTGGTAAGTCTTCAAGGTAGACTTCCAAACCTTCACAGACTTCGTTCACCGGCGATCCACAATGACTCTTGGATGCTCAGAACGCGACGCCTAACCGGCTGGAGGATTCACAGTCCTCAAGTGTAACAAGTCTTCAGGTCACATGGGCAGAAAGACTTTAGTGATGCCTAACACTCTTTGGCTCTGGGTGTTTGGGCTTTGTCCTCGCAAGGATTTCTCTCTCTCAAATGCTTCGGAGGTGGGTTGCTCTCAAACGACAAAAGCCGTGCACTAACCCTGAGCAGCCACCAATTTATGGTGTAGGGGGTGGGCTATTTATAGCCACTAGGCAACCCGACCTGATTTGTCCGAAATGACCCTGGGTCACTAAGGAACTGACACGTGTTCCAACGGTCAGATTTCAAACACACGCGGCAGCTTCACTTGGGCTACAAGTAAAGCTGACTCATCCAGCTCTGGATAAGATTTGCTCTCATTGTCTTCGCTCGAAGACATAGGATTTTGGTTGAGCATCACTTCAATCACTCTGACTTTGTTCACTGGGACCCCACTTAATAGTACGGTGGTTCCTATGACTCAACAAAGAAGAAAAGGAAACACGAAACAACTAAGTCTTCGCGCTCCATAGTCTTCACACGATGTCTTCTCATGTCATAGTCTTCAATGTGAAAATCTTCACATACCACCATTGTCTTCAATGACTTCATACATTTTTAGGGGTCATCTCCGGTAGGTAAACCGAATCAATGAGGGACTACTACCTGTGTTATCCTGCAATTCTCACAAACACATTAGTCCCTCAACCAGGTTTGTCGTCAATACTCCAAAACCAACTAGGGGTGGCACTAGATGCACTTACAATCTCCCCCTTTTTGGTGATTGATGACAAACTGGTTGAAGTTTTCAACAGGGATAAAGGTATGTGAAATTGTAAAGGATAAAGGTATTGTCTTCATAAGTAGCAAAAGGCTCCCCCTGAAGATGTGCATATAAGTAATTTTCTTTTGGAATGCAAATGCACATGGCAGGTTGTACTGATGGAGATCCTCTTCAACATATGAAGACAATTCATCATGCATGAATTGATATAACGAAGATAATGACATGCATAATGAAAAATGGACGTCTGCAATATGACTTCGTGCGGGATTTAGCATCGCACATGCGGAATTTATCATCGCATCACAGAATAGTAGAAAACATAGCAGACGACCATCAAGTTTAAGTGTTACAACTCAAAGAACCAAATGTATCAAAAGCGAGAGTTGTACACACTAGGCAAAATATAAAGCAACTGCCCATATGGACCCGCTTGAAGACTATCAACTCATATGCTTCTCCCCCTTTTGTCAGTAAGGACCAAAAAGGTTTGAAGACATAGAGCTTCTACTCGTTCCCAGAAGAAGTAGGTGAAGCAGCAGGGTCGGCGTCGGGGTTTGGCGATGCAGAAGAACTTGGTGCAGTATCGACACGCACTGAAGTTGGAGGTGGTGAAGTAGCATCATCTTGGTCATCTATGACTCTGGCATTCACCGTTGCAGCTGAGGAGGAATAGTCAGAGTCTTCAAGAGAGGGAGTCCGACGCAAGACAGCATTCCTTGCAGGAGTGGAGTCAAACTTGAATCTTTCAGTGAAGCCATCGTCTTGAAGATCTGCTTCAGCACTCAGCAATGTCAAACTCTTCCATGACCTCCGACAGGTTTCATGAGTGACAAAGGCATTCTTGGTAGCAAGGTTGCGAATGCGATTGACATCCACCAAGAGACTTTGCATCTGTCGCTTCAGCCAGTAGTGATGCTTATCCTGTTTCTTATGAAGGGCAACGAGAAGCTCTCGGTCATTGAGAACACGAGATCGCTTCTGAGGCCTTTGAGCAATAGTGCTTTCAGTGGCTTTAGTTTGAGCACAGTGAGGTAAGCGCGTGTTGCCAGCCAAAGGATAAACACAAGTGACTGCATGGACTCCTTCAATGGGCTGTGTGAAGCTTTGGTGATCAGCATTGTGAAGACAAACAGGTTCCTTGGTAGGCTCCGGGTATATGGCTTCAACAGACATATCAACCTCTGGCAAAAATATCAAATGGTTGCGAGCAGAAGGCTGATAGTTGACAGCAGAATGAAGCTTGATAAGGCGCATAACCCATGGAGCGTAGAATTTCAGTCCAAAGAGATCAGAGCCTGATGCAGCCAATTGCTTGATAAAGAAGTCTTGAGCATTGAAGCTGATGCCATTGAAGATATAAAAGACCAAAGTCTTCATTGCTCCTTCAAGTTTCGCTGCTGAAGAATGTCCTTTGATAGGCCATAGAGTTCGCCTTATGATATGATAGATCGTGCGGGGCAGATACTCTAGGTCTTCAACAAAGAATTCTCTTGGGTATTCAGCATCCCGCGGCAGAGGCTTCATCATGCTTAGCATTTGGCTCATGTTGGGCTCTGGCTTCTGAAAGATGCTCTCCAATGCATTGCGGTGAAGCTGACAACCAGGTTCATATAGTTCACCTGGAGTGGGCAGACCAGTGAGCTCAATAATGTCAAGAGCTTTAGCTTCATGGTGTACGTTGCCTGTCATCCACTCAAGGACCCATGTCTTCGGATCCCTGTTGTAGCCGCGAATGTGGAGGGTGGCATAGAATTGCAGCATAGGCTCTTCATTCCAATGCTCCTTATCAGTCACAAAGTTCAGCAGACCAGCATCACGGAAGTAGTCAAGGGCTTCTTCAAGGCATGGCAATCCAGCAATGGCTTCACAGTATAGAAGCATATGTGGAAAGATGCGCCCTTGGTCATAAAGAACACAAGAATAATAAATGCGCTGCTGATAGCTCCAGAACCGATCTGATGAAATCCTTGGCTTGGAATAGGGGTTCTTGGCACTATCAAAGAAAGTGTTGTGCACAATGAAGCCATTTGCATTAAAGGACCCTGGTGAAGTGGCAGTACCTGGAAACCTGGGCAGTCTTGGCTTCGGCTTCTGGACCTGAGGCCTGTGCTCGACATGATAGTCAAATTGCGGACCAGCAGCAGGTGGAGGAACCAGAATGGGCCATCTGACAGTGACCAGCTGACCATAATTGTATGCTTGCTCGACAGTGTGTGGCCTTGGAGGCGGTACAGGAGCAGTGTCATTACTTCAGGCTGCAGATTTGCATCAGGTGCAACATTGGCTTCAGGAGCAATCACTTCAGGCACCACATTAACTTCAGGCGCCACATTAGCGTCAGCCATGACAACGTCATTGGCTTTAGTGTTGATGTTGGTGGTCGCCTCAATGTTGTTAACCTCCACTTGAGTAGCTGGAGGGTCAGACACGTTCTCCTAGAGAACAACTTCACGGTTGGTTGGGGGTGTAGCAACATGTTCTTCTTCAACTCTTGGTTCTTCTTGGTCATCGGCTGATGCAGCCGGAATATCTTCAGCCGTCTTGGCTTCAGACTCGGGGACGTTCTCAGTAGGAGAGGCTTCAGGAAATACTTGGTGAGATACTGATTGGTGCTCTTCTCCTTCTAGAACACTTGACAAATTGACTTGTGGCCTTGGTCCTTTGCGAAGCCTGCAGAATGCTGGCGACGCTTGTGGAAATGGAGTTGTCTGGACCACAAAGTATTCATCTTCAAGCACCGGAGTGGTGACTTGAGGTGGGGGAGTAGCTGGTGTTTCTTCTTCTCGGGGGGAGTCTTGAGGGTGATCAGCACATGAATCATCCTGAGCGATTGGCATCAAAGGACGACCAATGCTGATGAGTTCGTTGTTCGTGAGAACAGGCGTTGATACCACATTGTGCATGATCTGAGGAAGGACTTCATCATCTTCTACATTGTCTTGTTGACCAATGTCTTCAGCTGCGGTGGGGTCAACAGCTGGAATGTCTTCAGCTTCAGGAGCCTCTGGGGAAGCAGGCTCATGAACTATCAAACGACGTTCTTGTTGTGCAGATGTAGGACGAGCAACAGAAATTGGCTTGACGACAAGGGGCTCTGTGGGAGCAGACCGATCTTTCTTCTTGGTCTTGCGCTTCTTGGTGGGTGGAGCATCGTCAGTGGTGTTCTTGGTCTTGCGTTTTCTGGCTTTGGCTTTAGTTGCCCTTGTTTTCTGAAGTTCTGAAGCCACTGTGGGGACCTTAGGCTTCACGCCTGTCATACTAGCGGGGAAGACAATGCGAGGTTCTTCCCGCCTGGATGTATCAGCTTGGTCCACAGCAGGCCTCTTCTGCTTGGCAGCCATCTTGGGGTCAATGCCAGGACGCCCAAGTGCCTTGCGCTTCTCAGCTTCATTGTAAGCTTGAACACACTTGGCAGCCAAGAGCTTCATGCGCTCTCGAGAACCTTTGGCTTCATCACGCTTCTTGTGAAACGCCTCCTTGAGCTCATGCAGCATTGTCTTGAAGTTTTGGACGTCAGTCACACTGAGCTTGGCCATATGCTTCTTGAACCGAGCCTTTTCATAGTCGATCTTGTGCTTCAGTTCAACGATTTTCTGAGCAAGAGCCAGCTCAGGGGCAATGGCTCCATGGAAGGAGACGTTGAGGCCAATGGGGAGTTGCAGATCATCAAAACTGAGGTTTGGGCTATCAAACCATTCATCAATGAACTTGTTCAGGATGTCCACATCGAAGAGGGGCAAATCATTGAAGATTTCCGCCTCTCTTGCTCTTTATCAGCAGCTCAAGAGCATCATCCGCAAGATCGTCGTCACTCGACAGATCAATGGCGTCGTTCTCATTCCTCAGAACAGCAGCAGGAGTCAGTGCTGGACCAGTGGTGTGCATGGGCTTCTTTTTCTTCCTTTCAGACTTGGAGATGCGTGATAGATCTTCAGACTGCACACTTGGTGCAAGAGGAGCAGTGGCCAGAGGCTTCGCTCGCAAAGCTTTTGGTGCAGTGGAAGGCTTCGAAGCCTTGGGTTTCTTAAGCTTCTTAGGCTTCGGTGTTGCAGGTGCTTCGTCAGAATTAGCGTCATCTGCAGGTTGATCCACGACTGTCCCTTGAACCATAATGTGAGTGATGAGACCTTCTAGCTTGTAGAAGGGGCCGACAAGATTGGGTTCAGCTTCGCGTGTGCCATCTGCACGAGGAGCAGAGGGACCTGGGTTGAAGTCTAATCCCCGTGACTTCTTGTTCTCTTCGGTCGAGTTCTTGGCAAACTGAAAGTTGCGTTTGAACAGATTGTCGTCACAACACCATAGCAATGAAGATGGGTCGGCATCAGCAGGCTGCGGTCCACGGACCATGCAAGGGTAGAAGCCTTGTTCAATGGCTTCAGCTCTGGACCTGGGTGGAAGATTTTTGTACAAGATGTCTCCCCAGGGTCACTTGATGGCATTCTACTCAGCATATTCCTGGGTCACGAACCTGTACTTGTACCATTGTTCTGCCCAATATCTTCGAATCCATTGGATTCGTGTTTTGTGTTGATTGTAATCCTCTGAAGGAAATATGCCCTAGAGGCAATAATAAAGTGATTATTTATTTCCTTACATATCATGATAAAAGTTTATTATTCATGCTAGAATTGTATTAACTGGAAACATAATACATGTGTGAATACATAGACAAACAGAGTGTCACTAGTATGCCTCTACTTGACTAGCTCATTAATCAAAGATGGTTATGTTTCCTAGCCATGAACAAAGAGTTGTTATTTGATTAACGAGATCACATCATTAGTTGAATGATCTGATTGACATGACCCATTCCATTAGCATGGCACCCGATCGTTTAGTATGTTGCTATTGCTTTTATCCATGACTTATACATGTTCCTTTAACTATGAGATTATGCAACTCCCGTTTACCGTAGGAACACTTTGTGTGCTACCAAACGTCACAACGTAACTGGGTGATTATAAAGGTGCTCTACAGGTGTCTCTGAAGGTACATATTGGGTTGGCGTATTTCGAGATTAGGATTTGTCACTCCGATTGTCGGAGAGGTATCTCAGGGCCTTCTCGGTAATGCACATCACATAAAGCCTTGCAAGCATTGCAACCAATGAGTTAGTTGCGAGATGATGTATTATGGAACGAGTAAAGAGACTTGCCAGTAACGAGATTGAACTAGGTATTGGATACCGACGATCGAATCTCGGGCAAGTAACATACCGATGACAAAGGGAACAACGTATGTTGTTATGCGGTCTGACCGATAAAGATCTTCGTAGAATATGTAGGAGCCAATATGGGCATCCAGGTCCCGCTATTGGTTATTGACCGGAGACGTGTCTCGGTCATGTCTACATTGTTCTCGAACCGTAGGGTCCGCACGCTTAACGTTACGATGACAGTTATTATGAGTTTATGCATTTTGATGTACCGAAGGAGTTCGGAGTCCCGGATGTGATCACGGACATGACGAGGAGTCTCGAAATGGTCGAGGCATAAAGAATGATATATTGGAAGCCTATGTTTGGACATCGGATGCATTCCAGGTGAAATCAGGATTTTACCGGAATACCGGGAGGGTTACCGGAACCCCTCGGGAGCATAATGGGCCAACATGGGCCTTGGAGGAGAGGTGAGAGGGCTGCCCTCATGGGCTGTGTGCCTCCCCCCTTCCCCTAGTCCTATTAGGACTAGGAGAGGTGGGCGCCATCTCTCTCTCTCTCTCCCCTTTGGAGAATCCTAGTCCAACTAGGATTGGGGGGGGGGGAATCCTACTCCCAGAGGGAGTAGGACTCTCCTGGCGCGCCAGGCTTGGCCGGCCAGCCCCTCCCCTTGGCTCCTTTATATACGGGGGCAGGGGACACCCCAAAGACACACAAGTTGATCTACGGATCGTTCCTTAGCCGTGTGCGGTGCCCCCTTCCACCAAATTCCACCTCGGTAATATCATTGCAGTGCTTAGGCGAAGCCCTGCGCCGGTAACACATCAAGATCGTCACCACGCCGTCGTGCTGACGGAACTCTTCCCCGACGCTTTGCTGGATCGGAGCCCGGGGATCGTCATCGAGCTGAACGTGTGCCAAGAACTCGGAGGTGCCGGAGTAACGGTGCTGTGATCGGTTGGATCGCGAGGAGAACGTACGACTACTTCCTCTACGTTGTGTCAACGCTTCCGCTTCGGTCTACGAGGGTACGTAGACAACACTCTCCCCCTCTCGTTGCTATGCATCACCATGATCTTGCGTGTGCGTAGGAAAATTTTGAAATTACTACGTTCCCTAACAGTGGCATCCGAGCCTAGGTTTTATGGTTTGATGTTATTTTCACGAGTAGAACACAAGTGGGTTGTGGGCAATACAAGTCATACTGCCTACCAGCATGTCATACTTTGGTTCAGCGGTATTGTTGGACGAGACGATCCGGACCAACCTTACGCGTACGCTTACGCGAGACCGGTTCCCTCGACGTGCTTTGCACATAGATGGCTTGCGGAAGACTGTCTCTCCAACATTAGTTGAACCGAGTGTGGCTACGCCCGGTCCTTGAGAAGGTTAAAACGGAGTCTATTTGACAAACTATCATTGTGGTTTTGATGCGTAGGTAAGATGAGTTCTTGCTTAAGCCCGTAGCAGCCACGTAAAACTTGCAACAACAAAGTAGAGGACGTCTAACTTGTTTTTGCAGGGCATGTTGTGATGTGATATGGTCAAGACATGATGCTAAATTTTATTGTATGAGATGATCATGTTTTGTAACCGAGTTATCGGCAACTGGCAGGAGCCATATGGTTGTCGCTTTATTGTATGCAATGCAATCGCGATGTAATGCTTTACTTTATTACTAAGCGGTAGTGATAGTCGTGGAAGCATAAGAATTGGCGAGACAACAACGATGCTACGATGGAGATCAAGGTGTCGCGCCGGTGACGATGGTGATCATTTCGGTGCTTTGAAGATGGAGATCACAAGCACGAGATGATGATGGCCATATCATATCACTTATATTGATTGCATGTGATGTTTATCCTTTTATGCATCTTATCTTGCTTTGATTGACGGTAGCATTATAAGATGATCTCTCACTAATTATCAAGAAGTGTTCTCCCTGAGTATGCACCGTTGCGAAAGTTCTTCGTGCTGAGACACCACGTGATGATCGGGTGTGATAGGCTCTACGTTCAAATACGACGGGTGCAAAACAGTTGCACACGCGGAATACTCAGGTTTAACTTGACGATCCTAGCATATAACAGATATGGCCTCGGAACACGGAGACCGAAAGGTCGAGCGTGAATCATATAGTAGATATGATCAACATAGTGATGTTCACCATTGAAACTACTCCATCTCACGTGATGATCGGACATGGTTTAGTTGATTTGGATCACGCGATCACTTAGAAGATTAGAGGGATGTCTACCTAAGTGGGAGTTCTTAAGTAATATGATTAATTGAACTTAAATTTATCATGAACTTAGTCCTGGTAGTATTAGCATATCTATGTTGTAGATCAATAGCTCGCATTGTTGCTTCCCTGTGTTTATTTTGATATGTTCCTAGAGAAAATTGTGTTGAAAAATGTTAGTAGCAATGATGCGGATTGGATCCGTGATCTGAGGTTTATCCTCATTGCTGCACAGAAGAATTATGTCCTTGATGCACCGCTAGGTGACGGACCTATTGCAGGAGCAGATGCAGACATTATGAACGTTTTGCTAGCTCAATATGATGACTACTTAATAGTTTAGTGCACCATGCTTAACTGCTTAGAATCGGGACTTCAAAGACGTTTTGAACGTCATGGAGCATATGAGATGTTCTAGGAGTTGAAGTTAATATTTCAAGCAAATACACGAGTTGAGAGATATGAAGTCTCCAACAAGTTCTATAGCTAAAAGATGGAGGAGAATCGCTCAACTAGTGAGCATGTGCTCAGATTGTCTGGGTACTACAATCGCTTGAATCAAGTGGGAGTTAATCTTCCAGATAAGATAGTGATTGACAGAATTCTCTAGTCACCATCACCAAGTTAGTAGAACTTCGTGATGAACTATAATATGCAAGGGATAACGGAAAAAAATTCCCAAGCTCTTCGCGATGCTAAAATCAGCGAAGGTAGAAATCAAAGAAAAACATCAAGTGTTGATGGTTGACAAGATCACTAGTTTCAAGAAAAGGGCAAAAGGAAAGAAGGGGAACTTCAAGAAGAACGGCAAGCAAGTTGCTGCTCAAGTGAAAAAACCCAAGTATGGTCCTAAGCCTGAGACTAAGTGCTTCTACTGCAAAGGGACTGGTCACTGGAAGCGGAACTACCCCAAGTGATTGGCGGATAAGAAGGATGGCAAAGTGAACATAAGTATATTTGATATACATGTTATTGATGTGTACTTTACTAGTGTTCATAGCAAACCCTTAGTATTTGGTACTAGTTCAGTTGCTAAAATTTAGTAACTCGAAACGGGAGTTGCAGAATGAACAAAGACTAGTTAAAGGGCAAGGTGACGATGTGTGTTGGAAGTGGTTCCAAGATTGATATGATCATCATCACACACTCCCTATACTTTCGGGATTAGTGTTGAAACTAAATAAGTGTTATTTGGTGTTTGCGTTGAGCATGAATATGATTTGATCATGTTAATTGCAATACAGTTATTCATTTAAGTTAGAGAACAATTGTTGTTCTGTTTACATGAATAAAACCTTCTATGGTCATACACACCAATGAAAATAGTTCATTGGATCTCGATCGCAGTGATACACATATTCATGATATTGAAACCAAAAGGATGCGAAGTTAATAATGATAGTGCAACCTATTTGTGACACTGCCGTTTAGGTCATATTGGTGTAAAGCGCATGAAGAAACTCCATGCTGATGGGATTTTGGAATCACTTGATTATGAATCACTTGATGCTTGCGAACCATGCCTCTTGGGCAAGATGACTAAAACGCCGTTCTCCGGAACAATGGAGCAAGCAACAGATTTGTTGGAAATCATACATACTGATGTATGTGGTCCGATGAATATTAAGGCTCGCGACAAGTATCATTTTTTTCAGAACTTCACAGATGATTTAAGCAGATATGGGTATATCTACTTAATGAAACATAAGTCTGAAACGTTTGAAAAGTTCAAAGAAATTCAGAGTGAAGTGGATAATCATCGTAACAAGAAAATAAAAAATTTCTACGATATGATCGCAGAGGTAAAATATTTGAGTTACGAGTTTTGGCCTTCAGTTAAAACCGTGTGGAATAGTTTCACAAATTCATGCCACCTGGAACACCACAGCATAATGGTGTGTCCGAACGTCATAACCGTACTTTATTGGATATAGTAAAATCTATGATGTTTCTTACCGATTTACCAATATCGTTTTGGGATCATGCATTAGAGACAGCTGCATTCACGTTAAATAGGGCACCATCAAAATCCGTTGAGACGACGCCTTATGAACTGTGGTTTGGCAAGAAACCAAAGTTGTCGTTTCTTAAAGTTTGGGGCTGCGATGCTTATGTGAAAAAGCTTCAACCTGATAAGCTCGAACCCAAATCGGAAAAATGTGTCTTCATAGGATACCCAAAGGAGACTATTGGGTATACCTTCTATCACAGATCCGAAGGCAAAATTTTTGTTGCTAAAGTCGGAAACTTTCTAGAGAAGGAGTTTCTCTCGAAAGAAGTGAGTGGGAGGAAAGTAGAACTTGATGAGATAACAGTATCTACTCCCTTATTGAAAAGTAGTACATCACAGAAATCTGTTCTTGTGACTACTACACCAATTAGTAAGGAAGCTAATGATGATGATCATGTAACTTTAAGATCAAGTTACTACCGAATCTCGTAAGTAAACCAGAGTGAGATCCGCACCAGAGTGGTACGGTAATCCTATTTTGGAAGTCATGTTACTAGACCATGATGAACCTACGAACTATGAAGAAGCGATGGTGAGCCCAGATTCCGCAAAGTGGCTCGAGGCCATGAAATCTGAGATGGGATCCATGTATGAGAACAAAGTGTGGACTTTGGTTGACTTGCCCGATGATCGGCAAGCAATTTAGAATAAATGGATTTTTAAGAAGAAGACTGACGCTGATGGTAATGTTACTGTCTATAAAGCTCGACTTGTTGCAAAAGGTTTTCGACAAGTTCAAGGGATTGACTACGATGAGACTTTCTCACCCGTAACGATGCTTAAGTCTGTCCGAATCATGTTAGCAATTGCCGCATTTTATGATTATGAAATTTGGCAAATGGATGTCAAAACTGCATTCCTGAATGGATTTCTGGAAGAAGAGTTGTATATGATGCAACCAGAAGGTTTTGTCGATCCAAAGGGAGCTAACAAAGTGTGCAAGCTCCAGCGATCCATTTATGGACTGGTGCAAGCCTCTCGGAGTTGGAATAAACGCTTTGATAGTGTGATCAAAGCATTTGGTTTTATACAGACTTGCGGTGAAGCCTGTATTTACAAGAAAGTGAGTGGGAGCACTACAGCATTTCTGATAAGTATATGTAAATGACATATTATTGATCGGAAATAATGTAGAATTATTCTGTAAAGCATAAAGGAGTATTTGAAAGGAGTTTTTTGAAGAAGGACCTCGGTGAAGCTGCTTACATATTGAGCATCAAGATCTATAGAGATAGATCAAGACGCTTGATAAGTTTTTCAATAAGTACATACCTTGAAAAAATTTTGAAGTAGTTCAAAATGGAACAGTCAAAGAAAGAGTTCTTGCCTGTATTACAAGGTGTGAAATTGAGTAAGACTCAAAGCCCGACCACGGCAGAAGATAGAAAGAGAATGAAAGTCATTCCCTATGCCTCAGCCATAGGTTCTATAAAGTATGCCATGCTGTGTACCAGATCTATTGCATACCCTACCACTGAGTTTGGCAAGGGAGTACAATAGTGATCTAGGAGTAGATCACTGGACAAGCGGTCAAAATTATCCTTAGTGGAATAAGGATATGTTTCTCGATTATGGATGTGACAAAAAGGTTTGTCGTAAAAGGTTACGTCGATGCAAGTTTTGACACTAATCTAGATGACTCTAAGTCTCAATCTAGATACATATTGAAAGTGGGAGCAATTAGCTAAAGTAGCTCCGTGCAGAGCATTGTAGACATAGAAAATTGCAAAATACATAACGGATCTGAATGTGGCAGACCCGTTGACTAAACTTCTCTCACAAGCAAAACATGATCACACCGTAGTACTCTTTGGGTGTTAATCACATAGCGATGTGAACTAGATTACTGAATCTAGTAAACCCTTTGGGTGTTGGTCACATATCGATGTGAACTATTGCTGATAAATCACATGGCGATGTGAACCAGATTATTGACTCTAGTGCAAGTGGGAGACTGAAGGAAATATGCCCTAGAGGCAATAATAAAGTGATTATTTATTTCCTTACATATCATGATAAAAGTTTATTATTCATGCTAGAATTGTATTAACTGGAAACATAATACATGTGTGAATACATAGACAAACAGAGTGTCACTAGTATGCCTCTACTTGACTAGCTCATTAATCAAAGATGGTTATGTTTCCTAGCCATGAACAAAGAGTTGTTATTTGATTAACGAGATCACATCATTAGTTGAATGATCTGATTGACATGACACATTCCATTAGCATGGCACCCGATCGTTTAGTATGTTGCTATTGATTTTATCCATGACTTATACATGTTCCTTTAACTATGAGATTATGCAACTCCCGTTTACCGTAGGAACACTTTGTGTGCTACCAAACGTCACAACGTAACTGGGTGATTATAAAGGTGCTCTACAGGTGTCTCCGAAGGTACATATTGGGTTGGCGTATTTCGAGATTAGGATTTGTCACTCCGATTGTCGGAGAGGTATCTCAGGGCCTTCTCGGTAATGCACATCACATAAAGCCTTGCAAGCATTGCAACCAATGAGTTAGTTGCGAGATGATGTATTACGGAACGAGTAAAGAGACTTGCCAGTAACGAGATTGAACTAGGTATTGGATACCGACGATCGAATCTCGGGCAAGTAACATACCGATGACAAAGGGAACAACGTATGTTGTTATGCGGTCTGACCGATAAAGATCTTCGTAGAATATGTAGGAGCCAATATGGGCATCCAGGTCCCGCTATTGGTTATTGACCGGAGACGTGTCTCGGTCACGTCTACATTGTTCTCGAACCGTAGGGTCCGCACGCTTAACGTTACGATGACAGTTATTATGAGTTTATGCATTTTGATGTACCGAAGGAGTTCGGAGTCCCGGATGTGATCACGGACATGACGAGGAGTCTCAAAATGGTCGAGACGTAAAGAATGATATATTGGAAGCCTATGTTTGGACATCGGATGCATTCCAGGTGAAATCAGGATTTTACCGGAATACCGGGAGGGTTACCGGAACCCCCCGGGAGCATAATGGGCCAACATGGGCCTTGGAGGAGAGGTGAGAGGGCTGCCCTCATGGGCTGTGCACCTCCCCCCTTCCCCTAGTCCTATTAGGACTAGGAGAGGTGGGCGCCCCCTCTCTCTCTCTCTCCCCCCTTTGGAGAATCCTAGTCCAACTAGGATTGGGGGGGGGGGAATCCTACTCCCAGAGGGAGTAGGACTCTCCTGGCGCGCCAGGCTTGGCCGGCCAGCCCCTCCCCCTTGGCTCCTTTATATACGGGGGCAGGGGACACCCCAAAGACACACAAGTTGATCTACGGATCGTTCCTTAGCCGTGTGCGGTGCCCCCTTCCACCAAATTCCACCTCGGTAATATCATTGCAGTGCTTAGGCGAAGCCCTGCGCCGGTAACACATCAAGATCGTCACCACGCCGTCGTGCTGACGGAACTCTTCCCCGACGCTTTGCTGGATCGGAGCCCGGGGATCGTCATCGAGCTGAACGTGTGCCAAGAACTCGGAGGTGCCGGAGTAACGGTGCTGTGATCGGTTGGATCGCGAGGAGAACGTACGACTACTTCCTCTACGTTGTGTCAACGCTTCCGCTTCGGTCTACGAGGGTACGTAGACAACACTCTCCCCCTCTCGTTGCTATGCATCACCATGATCTTGCGTGTGCGTAGGAAAATTTTGAAATTACTATGTTCCCCAACATCCTCTTCTAGATCTGTCTTGTATAGCTCATAGAGGTCAGGAGGCAAATCTCTTGAAGTTCCCCCACGGCGCTGTCTGCCTCCCTTCCTTGCTGACTTATCAGTTGCCATGAAGTTCGGACTGAATGGCTTCAAAACTGTCAAAGGCTTCCGTCTGCTGGTCAGACAGGAACTAGCTTCGGGAGAGTTGATATGATGCTGTAAGAATTCTGCAAATGAATGCAGACTATGAGAACCAAGGGATTCTCCCACGGACATGTACCTGTGATAGCATTAGAGATGCGAGGAAAGGGGAAGAGGTCATATGCATTCTCAGAAGATTTTGAAAATAAATCGGTTTAGATGACATTGACCTCATAGCGTGAAGGCATTCACTTATATGTTGAGAGTTGGTTCTAGATTTGTACAAATCCAAGAATAGGTACAAGTGAGGAATCTAACTTCGTGTGAAGCATAAGTGAACATACTAGGCATATGATGAGATGCAGAACAGGATAGATCCAAATTTGTGGAGGCAGAAACTACTTTTGGTAGAAAGGATGAATCTATTGGATCAAAAAGATGATAAAAAGGAGTTTTAATTTACCACACGATGAACTGCTAGACGGAGTAGAAGATGAGGCCTAGCAGTTCGATCTTCTGTGCCCTAACTTGGTGACGGAGGACACCTACGGCGACGGCGGAGAGGACGATGTCCGTGGCCGGCGTGAAGACGGCGTCGGAGAGGTTGCGGCAGCTAAGCGCTTCGTCGCCGGCGTCGTCGAGAGCTAGCAGTGGCGCTAGGGTTTGTTGATGTGGAGAGGTGGAAGAAGGATTTTTGACCGCGATGGGATGTGCATTTATAAGGAAAGGGACAACACAACGCAATTACGCAGGTGCCCCTAGTGGTTCACATCTGAGGGACACGTGGCGAACATGCAACACATTGGGAGTTGTTCCACGTTCCCACGCACGCCTGGACTATCGGGAGGTCGTTCCGGCTTCTCCGGGTTTCAGGCAATAAGAATTGAGCATTTAAAACAGATATAATGCTTGTCTTTGTATCTTCTGCTGACAAGGACGCAGAGAAGACATTCGATGGTTTCAATAGAATGCATATGATTTGGATAGATAGAGTTTGAGGTAGGAAGCATAGAGAGGTTAGGGTCTGATCACATTCACTTAGTTCAAAAGATTCAAACGAGAAGACATAGCTATAAGTGAATGCTGTAGAGGATAGAACACTAATATATGTATATATCAGAATAAGACCAAATCAACATTGTGAAGATAAACATGAAGTCATGTTAATATTGAAGACAAACCAAATGCGAAGACTTTGCAAATATAACGCCAGGAGAAACACTTCAAATAAAGGTTTGGTGGTGGCGTTACCCACCGTATAGGAAGTATTAGACCCAGACACGACGCACAATTATCGTGGCGCTCCGAAGTCAAATTCCGCATTAATGTATTCACACTTAGAGTGTAAGTCTTCATTGATTGAAGACATACATTACTTTGTGTGTTGCACATCTAAGTCATCTACATGCATAAGTGTTAGGATGTGTGCCTGATCACATGACATTTGAGGATTCCAAGATATTTAGCTCACACCGCAACTTGCAAAACCTTTTCTCATCCAAGGGCTTTGTGAAGATATCTGCCAATTGCTCTTCAATGTTGACGTGTATGATATCAATATCTTCCTTCATGACATGATCTCTGAGAAAGTGATGACGAATTTCAATGTGCTTTGTCTTCGAGTGCTGAACTGGGTTGTTGGCAATCTTGATGGCGCTTTCGTTGTCGCAGTAGAGTGGTATTTGTTTCAGATGGATTCCATAGTCCTTGAGTGTTTGCTTCATCCATAGAAGCTGAGCGCAGCAAGATCCAGCAGCAATGTATTCAGATTCAGTAGTGGAGAGTGATACACAGTTCTGCTTCTTTGAAGACCAACAGACAAGTGATCGTCCCAGAAAGTGACATGTGCCTGATGTAGACTTGCGATCCACCTTGTCACCAGCATAATCAGCATCCGAGAATCCAACTAGATCAAACTCTGAGCCCTTTGGATGCCATAATCCTAGTGTTGGGGTGTAAGCCAAATATCGAAGAATTCGCTTCACAGCTAAGTGATGCGATTCCTTTGGTGCCGCTTGGAATCGAGCACACATGCAAACAATAAGCATGATATCTGGCCTAGATGCACATAAATAAAGTAAAGAACCAATCATGGAGCGGTATACCTTTTGATCGAACTCTTTACCATTGGCGTCAGGACCCAGATGACTCTTGCTTGGCATTGGCGTCGTATAACCTTTGCAGTCTTGCATTCCAAACTTCTTCAGGCAATCTTTGAGATATTTCTCTTGAGATATGAAGATGCCATTGCTTTGCTGATGAATTTGAAGACCAAGGAAGAACTTCAGCTCACCCATCATAGACATCTGATATTGCTCTTGCATCATGTGTCCAAACTCATCACTGTATTTCTGGTTAGTGCAGCCGAAGATAATGTCATCCACATATATTTGGCACACAAACAGTTCACCATCATATGTCTTCGTGAAGAGTGTGGGATCCAGGGAACCAGGTTTGAAGGCTTTGCTCTTCAGGAAGTCCTTGAGTGTGTCATACCAAGCGCGAGGGGCTTGTTTGAGGCCATACAGTGCCTTGTTAAGCTTGTATACCATATCAGGATGTTTTGGATCTTCAAAGCCAAGAGGTTGTGCAACATACACTTCTTCTTCAATCTTTCCGTTGAGAAAGGCACTCTTCACATCCATTTGATACAGAAGGATGTTGTGATGATTTGCGCCACAGGAGAAAATGTTTCATCGAAGTCAATCCCTTCAACTTGAGTGTATCCTTGAGCAATGAGATGAGCCTTGTTTCTGACAACTTGACCATGCTCATCTTGCTTGTTGAGATATATCCATTTTGTGCCTATTATGTTGTGCTTGCGGGGGTCAGGACGCTTGACAAGTTCCCAGACATTGTTCAGCTTGAACTGTTGAAGCTCTTCTTGCATAGCTTGAATCCATTCAGGTTCCATGAAGGCTTCAACAACTTTCTTGGGTTCAGATATTGAGACAAATGCAAAGTGCCCACAGAAATTTGCTAGCTGTGTTGCTCCTGAACGAGTGAGTGGACCAGGTGCATTGGTGCTATCAATTATCTTCTCAATCTGTACTTCATTTGCAACACGAGGATGAACTGGACGAAGATTTTGCTCTTGCTGATCATTGTCATTGTTAGAAGGATTGTCCTCGGGCTGAGCATTGTCTTCAGGTTGATTAGGTGCAGAAATGATAAGTTCCTCTTCAGGCTGTGCTTCATATGGTATGATTTCTCCAGTACCCATAAGCTTGATAGATTCACTGGGTGTTACTTCATCTAGCACATTTGGCAGGTGCTCTCTTTGCGAGCCGTTAGTCTCATCGAACCACACATCCACAGTTTTAACCACTTTATAGTGAAAGAGGTTGAAGACTCTGTAGGAGTGCGAATCCTTTCCGTAACCAAGCATAAAACCTTCATGTGCTTTCGGTGCAAATTTTGAAGTGTGATGTGGATCTTTGATCCAGCACCTAGCACCAAATACTCTAAAGTAACTGACATTTGGCTTCTTACCAGTGAGGAGTTCATAGGATGTCTTCTTCAGAAGCTTGTGAAGATAAACACGGTTGACATGCAGTATCAATGACTTCAGGCCAGAACTTCCTTGGAGTCTTGTATTCATCGAGCATCGTCTGTGCCATCTCAATGAGTGTTATGTTCTTGCGCTCCACGATGCCATTCTGCTGAGGTGTGTACGGAGCTGAGAACTAATGAGTGATACCCAATGTATCCAGGTAAAGGTCGAGGCCTGTGTTCTTGAACTCTATGTTGTTGTCACTTCTGATATGCTTGATCTTGACGCCATAGTTGTTCATGGCACGGTTGGCGAAGCGTCTAAAGACATCCTGCACTTCAGTCTTGTAAAGAATTATATGCACCCACGTATATCTTGAATAATCATCAACAATGACGAAGCCATAGAGACAAGCAGTGAGAGTGGAGTAGTGAGTAGGGCCAAATAAGTCCATGTGTAGTAGCTCGAAGGGTTGAGATGTCGTCATGATTGTCTTCAAGGGATGCTTGGCCCTTTTCAGCTTTCCAGCTTCGCAGGCACCGCACAAATGATCTTTCTTGAACTTGACGCCCTCGATGCCTATGACATGCTTCTTCTTTGCGAGAGTGTGCAAGTTCCTCATGCCGGCATGCCCTAGCCTTCGATGCCAGAGCCAGCACTCTGAAGCTTTTGCTAGAAGACATACGGCAAGCTGTGGTCCTGCTGAGAAATCTACCATGTACAGATCATCTTTCCGATACCCTTCAAAGACTAGAGACTTGTCAGATTCTATTAGAACAAGGCAACGATATTTTCCAAATGTCACAATCATGTTCAAGTCACAAAGCATTGAGACAGACATTAAGTTGAAACCAAGGGATTCAACAAGCATCACTTTATTCATGTGCTGATCCCTTGAGATTGCAACTCTACCTAGACCCAATACCTTGCTTTTACTAGTGTCAGCAAATGTGATGTGACTCTTGTCAGATGGACGTAAAGTTGAGTCCATGAGAAGACTTCGATCACTAGTCATAAGATTAGTGCATCCGCTGTCCATAATCCATTCTGAAGCATGAGGTGTCATACCCTACAGTACAGTTAGGGGGATAGGCTTCACCAAGAGTATTGTGAAGCATAAACATTTGACGCACAAGAGGATTATCAAAGCTCAGATCAAGATTAGGACTGATAGGATGATTGGCATGCGATTTAGGAACAAAATACATAGTGAGACCATTTGGGCATTTGATCTTGCGCCCTACAAGATGTTTTAGGTCCCCAGCAATAGCATCAGACGCCTTTGATTTCTGGCTGGAGACCTTTCCCTGCAAAAGAAAGTTAATTCTTCTTAACCACCCACATCTTGAGGGGTGGCTTAGAAGCAATGAGTCTAAGTGCAGCATCTGAGAACTTCGGCTTTGGAGCCCTAGCAAATAGCCTTGCAGGAGGAGAATAGTACTCATATGAATAGGCAGAATAGTTCTTAGTTTTATGAACATAGCGGTTTGAAGAAACACGCTCATATTCATACATCTGAGTATGATTTCCCTGCAAAACATTGGCGTTAGGGTGACTCAGGTGAGTCCTGTATCTGTATGAAGCCTTTGGACCATATGAAGCTTTTGGTCTGGGATTTGTCTTCTTTCCAGGCGGTGTCATGATGACATTCACAGGAAGATTCTCAAGACAACTTTTGGGGACCTAGATCTTCTTCATAGGTGGCCCATTCCTGCAGTTAGTACCAACATACCTGGCAAACACTTCACCATTCTGATTCTTAAACAGTTTATAGTTTGCATCAAAGGATTCATAAATGATAATAGGGTTAGCACATGTGAAGCCAGATAAGGTAGATGGATCCACTGAAGGTCCCTTTGCAGCAACCCAGGTGGTTTTGGGGTACTGCTCAGGCTTCCAGTAGGAGCCATCAACATTCATTTTCCTCTCAAACCCAACACCCTCTTTCCTAGGGTTTCGGTTCAGAATCTGCTTTTTGAGGACATCTCACAGTGTCTGATGCCCTTTGAGACTTTTGTGCATCCCTGTTTCAAGCAATGTCTTCAACCTAGCATTTTCATCAGCAATAGTAGTGGTATCCTCAGCAGAGGGGTTAGTTACCACATCAACAGTTGAAGATATTGCAATAGTAGCAGCAGTAGAACATTCAGCAACAGAAGTAGTGTTATCATGCTCAAGGCATTTTAGACATGGTGGTTCAAATCCTTCCTGAGCGGGACTGATCTGTTGAGCGCGAAGTGACTCATTCTCTTTTTGAAGATCTTCATGAGCCGCTCTCAATTTCTCAAGCTCTTGCTTCCTTTGAAGATAATCATAGGAAAGCTTTTCATGAGTTGTTGAGAGCATTTCATGACGACTTTCAAGTTCTTGGTACTCAACATGAAGATTTTTTATGTCTTCAATTAAGGACTGAGATCGGGTCATTTCCGCGTCCAACAGGTCATCGCTTTTGTCTAACAGTTTTTGAGTATGTTCCATAGCTTTCTGTTGTTCAGTTGCAATTTTAGCAAGTGTTTTGTAGCTGGGTTTGGATTCACAATCAGAGTCATCTTCACTTGATGTTTGAAAGTAAGCATCGCGTGATTTTACCTTGGCACCACGTGCCATGAAGCAGTAGGTGGGAGCAGAGTCGTCCTTGTCATTAGCATCGGAGTTAGTGACGGGGCCATTATCTTCAGTGTTGAAGATGGACTTGGCAACGTAGGCTGTAGCCAGAGCCAGACTTGCAACGCCAGGGTCGGACTCCTCCTCAGACTCCACCTCTGCCTCCTCAGAAGCAGACTCCTCCTCTGGATCCATCTCCTTGCCAACAAAAGCACGAGCCTTGCCAGATGAGCTCTTCTTGTGTGATGAAGACTTGGACGAAGACTTGGAAGAACACTTTGAGGATTTCTTCTTCTTCTTGTCATCAGAATCATATTCCTTGCTCTTATTCTTCTTCTTCTTGTTCTCATTGTCCCACTGTGGACATTCAGAGATGTAGTGTCCAGGTTTCTTACACTTGTGACATGTTCTCTTCTTGTAGTCATGAGTGGAAGCTTCATCATTTCTTGAGCTGGATCGTGAAGACTTTCTGAAGCCCTTCTTCTTAGTGAACTTCTGGAACTTCTTCACAAGCATAGCAAGCTCCTTTCCAATGTCTTCAGGATCACCAGAACTGCAGTCAGATTCTTCTTCAGATGAGGAAACAGCTTTTGCCTTCAAAGCACGAGTTCGGCCATAGTTTGGACCATAGATGTCTCTTTTCTCAGATAGCTGGAACTCATGTGTGTTGAGCCTCTCAAGTATGTCAGACGGATCGAGTGTCTTGAAGTCAGGGCGTTCTTGTATCATCAGGGCAAGGGTGTCAAACGAGTTGTCAAGTGATCTTAGTGGCGCTGAGAGCACGAAGCTCATTTGTGATGTCAGTGAGGCAATCAAACGTGAGCTGGACATTCTCATTGTCGTTTCTCTTGAAGCGGTTGAAGAGGTTGCGAAGAACACTAATCATTTGATCTCTTTGGGTTGAGACGCCTTCGTTGACCTTGGAGAGCCAGTCCCAGACTAGCTTTGACGTTTCCAGAGCGCTCACACGGCCATACTGTCCTTTGGTCAGATGACCACAGATGATGTTCTTGGCGGTAGAATCCAGTTGAACGAACTTCTTGACATCAGCAGCGGTGACACCTTCACCGGTCTTGGGAACACCATTCTTGACGACAAACCAGAGGTCGACATCAATGGCTTCAAGATGCATGCGCATCTTATTCTTCTAGTAGGGATATTTAGTTCCATCGAAAACGGGGCACGCAGCGGAGACTTTGATTATCCCTGTAGTCGACATAGCTAAAACTCCAGGTGGTTAAACCAAATCACACAGAACAAGGGAGTACTAGGCTCTGATACCAATTGAAAGTGCTAGTTATCGACTAGAGGGGGTGAATAGGCGATTTTTATGAAAGTCTTCAAAACATGGGAGTTTCGAAGACAAACGATAGAAATGAACCTATAAACATGCAGCGGAAGGTAGACTACACTAAGCAAGCCATAGTCAAGTATTCGATGAAGTGAAAGCATGAAGACTAATAGCAGCTAGGTAGTATAGATTAGGATGGAAGATAGTATGAAGCCAAACAACAATAGTAGTCACACAATGAAGTCAAACAGGTAGTGCAAACAGGCAATGACTTCACAAAGACAAACTGTAAGTAAAGAGAGGGAGAGGATAGAACCAGTCACTTGGTGTGGACAATGATTTGTTGGACCAGTTCCAGTTGTTGTGACAACTGTACGTCTGGTTAGGGAGGCTGAGATTTAACTCAGAAGACCATGTCTTCACCTTATTCCCCTTGAGCTAAGGACACCCAGTCCTCGCCCAATCACTCTGGTAAGTCTTCAAGGTAGACTTCCAAACCTTCACGAACTTCATTCACCGGCGATCCACAATGACTCTTGGATGCTCAAAACGCGACGCCTAACCGGCTGGAGGATTCACAGTCCTCAAGTGTAACAAGTCTTCAGGTCACGCGGACAAAAAGACTTCAGTGATGCCTAACACTCTTTAGCTCTGGGTGTTTGGGCTTTGTCCTCGCAAGGATTTCTCTCTCTCAAAAGCTTCAGAGGTGGGTTGATCTCAAACGACAAAAGCCGTGCACTAACTCTGAGCATCCACCAATTTATGGTGTAGGGGGTGGGCTATTTATAGCCACTAGGCAACCCGACTTGATTTGTCCGAAATGACCCTGGGTCACTAAGGAACTGACACGTGTTCCAACGGTCAGATTTCAAACACACGCAGCAGCTTGACTTGGGCTACAAGTAAAGCTGACTCATCGAGCTCTAGATAAGATTTGCTCTCATTGTCTTCGCTTAAAGACATAGGATTTTGGTTGAGCATCACTTCAGTCACTCTGACTGTTCACTGGGACCCCACTTAATAGTACGGTGGTTCCTATGACTCAACAAAGAAGAAAAGGAAACACGAAACAACTAAGTCTTCGCGCTGCATAGTCTTCACACGATGTCTTCTCATGTCATAGTCTTCAATGTGAATATCTTCACATACCACCATTGTCTTCAATGTCTTCATACATTTTTAGGGGTCATCTCCGGTAGGTAAACCGAATCAATGAGGGACTACTACCTGTGTTATCCAGCAATTCTCACAAGCACATTAGTCCCTCAACCAGGTTTGTCGTCAATACTATAAAACCAACTAGGGGTGGCACTAGATGCACTTACACCAAGCACATCAAGAGACGCTTCAATTCTATCCGCGATCAACTCAAGGAGGGAGACATAGAGATTTGCAAGATACATACGGATCTAAATGTTGCAGACCCGTTGAGTAAGCCTCTCTCACGAGCAAAACATGATCAGCACCAAGACTCCATGGGTGTTAGAATCATTACTGTGTAATCTAGATTATTGACTCTAGTGCAAGTGGGAGACTGAAGGAAATATGCCCTAGAGGCAATAATAAAGTTGTTATTTATATTTCCTGATATCATGATAAAAGTTTATTATTCATGCTAGAATTGTATTAACCGGAAACTTAGTACATGTGTGAATACATAGACAAACCGAGTGTCACTAGTATGCCTCTACTTGACTAGCTCGTTAATCAAAGATGGTTAAGTTTCCTAGGCATAGACATGAGTTGTCATTTGATTAACGGGATCACATCATTAGAGAATGATGTGATTGACTTGACACATCCATTAGCTTAGCACGATGATCGTTTAGTTTGTTCTATTGCTTTCTTCATGACTTATACATGTTCCTATGACTATGAGATTATGCAACTCCCGAATACCGGAGGAACACTTAGTGTGCTATCAGACTTCACAACATAACTGGGTGATTATAAAGATGCTCTATAGGTGTCTCAGATGGTGTTTGTTGAGTTGGCATAGATCGAGATTAGGATTTGTCACTCCGATTGTTGGAGAGGTATCTCTGAGCCCTCTCGATAATGCACAACACTATAAGCCTTGCAAGCAATGTGACTAATGAGTTAGTTGCAGGATGATGCATTACAGAACGAGTAAAGTGACTTGCTGGTAACGAGATTGAACTAGGTATTGAGATACCGATGATCGAATCTCGGGCAAGTAACATACAGATGACAAACGGAACAACGTATGTTGTTATGCGGTTTGACTGATAAAGATCTTCGTAGAATATGTAGGAGCCAATATGAGCATCCAGGTTCCGCTATTGGTTATTGACCGGAGATGAGTCTCGGTCATGTGTACATAGTTCTCGAACCCGTAGGGTCCGCACGCTTAACGTTCGATGACGATCGGTATTATGAGTTTATGTGTTTTGATGTACCGAAGGTTGTTCGGAGTCTCGGATGTGATCACGGACATGACGAGGAGTCTCGAAATGGTCGAGACATAAAGATCGATATATTAGAAGGATTTGTTTGGACACCGGAATGGTTCCGGATGAGTTCGGGCATTTTCCGGAGTACCGGGAGGTTACCGGAACCCCCCCGGAAGTCAATGGGCCTTATTGGGCCTTAGTGGAAGAGAGGAGGAGGCTTCCAGGTGGAGGGCGCGCCCCCCAAGCCCAATCCGAATTGGGATGGGGGGCCGGCCCCCCTTTCCTTTCGTCTCTCTCCCTCTTCCTTCTTCTCCTACTCCAACTAGGGAAGGGGGGAAACCTACTCCTACTGGGAGTATGACTCCCTCCTTGGGCGCGCCATAGAGAGGGCTGGCCCTCCCCTCCTCCACTCTTTTATATACGGGGGAGGGGGCACCCCATAGACACACAAGTTGACAGTTGTCTTAGCCGTGTGCGGTGCCCCCCTCCACAAATTTCCACCTCGGTCATATCATCGTAGTGCTTAGGCGAAGCCCTGCGTCGGTAGCTTCATCATCACCGTCTTCACGCCGTCGTGCTGACAAAACTCTCCCTTGGCCTCAGCTCGATCAAGAGTACGAGGGACGTCACCGAGCTGAACGTGTGCAGATCGCGGAGGTGCCGTGCGTTCGGTACTTGATCGGTTGGATCGCGAAGGCGTTCGACTACATCAACCGCGTTACTTAACGCTTCCCCTTTTGGTCTACCAGGGTACGTGGACACACTCTCCCGCTCGTTGCTATGCATCACATAGATAGATCTTGTGTGATCGTAGGTAAAAATTTTGAAATACTGCGTTCCCCATCATATCTTTGCGGACAATGTCGTCATCTTCTGCCACCCCTCCCACCAGGATCTGCAATTCATCCGCGAGCTCCTTCATGTCTTTGGCAAGGTCTCTGGACTCCGCACGAACTTTGCCAAATGCTCGGCGACCCCCATCCGGTGCGAGGACCCGGACCTGCTCACGATCAAATCCAAGCTTGCTTGTGTCGTGACGCCCTTCCCGATCACCTACCTTGGGATCCCCCTCTCGATGAGGAAGTCGTCCGCATCTTCTCTACAGCTGATCGTCGACAAGCTCTCCAACAAGCTAGCCTCTTGGCGCGCCACACTTCTCTCCCGTGGCGAGAGGCTGGCACGTGCTTTCGGCGATGCCCTCCCACATCTTGGTGGTTCTCGCGCTATGCCCCCCCCCCATGCTCAAGCAGATTAACTGGATCCTTCGCGAATTCCCCTGGTATGATCGCAAGGAGACGCAGAACGGCCACGGGCCTGTGCACTGGCAGCGCGTCTGTCGACCCCTCAAGCTTGGTGGCTTGGGAATCCCTGACCTTCATCGTTAGGGTATTGCCCTGCGCGCCAGCTGGCTTTGGTTGCAGCGCACCGACCCCTCCAAGCCTTGGGTGCACCTGCACCTCCCGAGTGACGCGGACACTACACTATATTCAGAGCTTCTACCACCTGGACAGTGGGCGACGGCGGTTCATGCCTCTTCTCGACGGACCACTGGCTCCATGGGAAATCCATAGCCGACATTACCCCTTCACTGCTTCCTCTCTTACCTCGAGGACGACACAAGTCCTGCACGATCGCCGAAGGGCTGTCCGATCGACGCTAGATCGCTGATCTTCATGGCGCGCTAACTCCTCGAGCACTTGTTGAATATGTGCACTTGTGGCGGCTGGTCGGACCCCTCACCCTCTCTGCCACGCCCGACCACCTCTCTTGGCGCTGGACGGCCAACGGCAAGTACTCTGCGACGTCATGCTATCGGGCGCTCTTTGCTGGATCGATCGACGCTCCTTTCTGGCGCCTTACCTGGAGATGTTGGGCCCCTCTCCGCGTCAAGATCTTCACCTGGCTCTCTGACTTGGACCGCTGCTGGACCGCCGCGAGACTTGCCCGGCACGGCCTCCCGCACAACAACCGATGTGCCCTCTGCGATCAGGCCGAGGAGATGATGCAGCACATCCTCATCGGCTGCCCCTTCTCTAGGCAAGTCTGGCATGGCATCCTTGCCTGGATTCGCGCCACCGTCAGTGCACCATCTGGCCACGAGGGATTCCTCCCA
The DNA here is from genome assembly GCA_032464435.1 of Aegilops umbellulata. Taxonomy (NCBI): domain Eukaryota; kingdom Viridiplantae; phylum Streptophyta; class Magnoliopsida; order Poales; family Poaceae; genus Aegilops; species Aegilops umbellulata. Next base: position 570,791,144 of record CP136056.1, read on the forward strand.
TGGTGTACGTCGGCCATCACCAGCTCCCCCGCCCGCCACCGTAAAGGACTCGCCATGCTGGCCATCTTAACGACGTGGTCCATCTGGCGCCACTGCAACGGTTGTATCTTTGATGGCGAGACCCCCTCCGTGCCAAGATTGATTGCGTCTATCCAAGATGAGGCACGGTCATGGTCTAGAGCGGGCGCCCACGGACTTAGATCGTTACTTGAGTAGTCACCACACCTTGTACACGGGCTGAGCGACCCGTCACCAACGCTCTGCAGCTTACTTCTTGCCTCCTGTGCACAAGAATGTAAGCTTGCATCCCCCCCCCTCTCTTGTACTACTTGTACACACTCCCTACCTATCAATGAAAAGATACGCATCCTAGCGTATTTGTGAAAAAAAATATGTATGTGTTCGTAAATACTATATGAGCTGGTTACCGTTGCTCATCTGGGAGAAGAGCTACATCGGTAGCGACGGCCTATGTATTTTTTCAGATTTGTGTATGATTTTTTTTCATTTTATATTGTAGTACATTGCTCATGGAAGCTTACCCATCATGTAAATCTTGGTAAAATATCATAGCAACTCACGAGAATTTTGAATCGAATGTGCTCCTTTTATTCATCGGTGCCCATTATAGAACTGGATTTCATATTTTGAATATAAAAGTTTAAGAAAAGTCTTGGAGAAGCAAAGTCTTGAAAAAAAAGAATCAGCTACTTCTACATATATGTATGTATTCGTGAATACATACGAGTTGGCTCTGTGTTGGTTTTAAGTAAAAAGAGTAACACTGCTTGAAAGAAAATGCAAAAGAATTGGCCGGTCAATGTAATCTTCTTCAAAAAAAAATAAAAGAAAAATCACACTTCTCTAAAGTTGTGTCACAATGTCTCAGCCACATGAATCTTCTCGCACAGCAGGCACGGTCAGCAATCTTCAAATCATTCAAAAAGGTCACATGAATCTCGACTTTCCTTTATGTGTAGCAGGACCAAAACAAAACTTTGCTAGAGATCCGGAGGGAAAAGCCACATGGGAGGATATCTATCACCGCCCCACACATAGTGCCCCACTGATGTGATGCCCTCCTCATCTTTGTCAACACTTTCATCTTTCTTGTAGTACACATGACAACCATCACTATCCATACTCGTCAAGAACACCTTGGCATCGTCCGGCAAACAATCTTTTTGTGGGTAGCAACGATGGTGGGAGTAGTAGATGTGGTTTCTCTGCGGACTTCCATGCTCGCACGTCGACACATACATTGCCTTGGAGAACGTCGGCCCCAAGAATAAGGCATGGTCGCCTAGGCTCTTCACATGTTCCAATTCACACACGTCATGTCCGACATCAATTAGCTCGCAAACCATGAAAAAATGCCCCCTATTGTTGGGTGACCGCCAATCCCACCGTCTTTTCTTCCTCATTGCTATCATGATCTTGCCACCTAGCTCGATAATATACACGGCACGCTCATCCGGATCACCATCACCCTGCAAGTACAACCACCGGTCTTGTATATCCAACCATTGAGGATCACCTTTGAACACACCATTTTTGGTTAAGCCGACCTTAAACCTAACGATATTCGTCGTTTCTAATACGAGGCAATAAAGATGGCCGTTGCAAAAGGCAATATCCAAGACCGTCGTCCCAATAAATCCTTGCGGCGTCCATGCAGACTTCGGGCGGCCAAGTCCACAGATTGCGACTCCAGACTTGCCGATGATGGCAGCAAGGATACAACCGCTCGAGGTGGGCGGCTCGGAGAATATTACCTTCAGCGGAACAAACAGACTAACGCGCGGACGTAAACGGATGATACTCCTTTGCTTCGCCAGGGGAGTTTCCGAGATGGCGGCCCATCCACCATCGTGCCTGCCAACGATGCGCCCCCCAACGGCCTCGTTCGAAAACCAGAAGCACGACAGGATGGTGCCGTCCTCAACGCAGTACGTGTGTGCTTCCCGTTATCGCCGCTCCCCGGATTAAGGATCAGCCACGGGTGGACACGTCGCGGCGGGTGTGTCAACGTAACGGCGCGCCACGACGTGCACACGGCAGCAAGGCGGACACGGTCGACGCTGTTCGCGAGCTTGGCGTAGACCAGGCTGAGAACATCGTCATGGAGAATTGACCACCTCTCCGCCACCGCCGGAGTAAATAGCATAAAACTACTAGTTTACAGGCTAGGGTTCCAAAAAAACTACCACTTTTTAATTTTTCTCAGAAAGCTACCGAACGCGCGGTCCGCTGTTTCAAAAAACCCAAACCTGTGGTGACTAGCGATTTAACCCGTTTCCTGACGGACCAGGCCCATCTGTCAGCCCACGTGGCCACGCGCGCTCACGGCGCGGCCGTTAACGGCCGTTAGCCGACCGGCCCGGTCGGAACTGGGGTAAATATACCCGCTCGGTCGGTCGGGCGCACCCGCTCGCACACTCTCTCGTGCTCGCTCGCTCACTCCCCTGCTCCAGTACGAGCTCACCGCCGCTCGCCGTCTTCGAGGCCGGTGGCCATCGACCTCCTTGCCGCAATGCCTTCCTGGAACGACGAGGAAACCAGCTCGGAGGAGGAGTGTGAGGTTGTCAGCATGGACATGGGACTTATGGTAAGTTCTTTGCCACCTAGGGTTAGGGTTAGGGTTAGGTGCTAGTAGCCCTAGGCTACAGCCATGGATGTTGCTGAGTGTAGTGTTGTTGTTGTGTGTGTGATACTGTTCTTGATTAGTGAGGGTGGGGTTTGATTGTAGGATTGAGGTAACCTAGGGTTCATCTCTGTATAGTGTTAGGGTTCATGCTGATTTGGAGATTTTTTAGTGATCAGGTTTAAAGAACAGTGCTTGTTGATTCTGGTATTGAGTGGAGATTGAAACCAGTGTTTGTTGGTTATTATGGTTGCAGGAGGAACCAGACACCACTGTGGAGCCCCTTTTCTGTGGCCAACTTGAGCTTGCTCATCCCAAGTGCATTCTGCACCAACTGAGGCCTATTAAGCGTGTTTCTTTTGAAGGGCCTATAACAGGAACGCGTTTCTATGGCTGCCCAGTCTAGGTTAGATGCCAATAAACTTTTCTGGTATGTATGTTCACTGATGTTTGATATGATGCAGCACTTTGTTTGATATGACAGTCACATATGTAATAACTTATCATATCTCATTTATGTTATTCATTGTTAGAAATTATGAAGTCTATACAAGTTAATCATGGAACTGAAATAAGCTCCTAGTCCATTTGTAATAACTTATCACATTTATAAATGCAGGAAAATGGTGTGAATTGTGGTGTTGTAGAGTGGGTTGATGGGCCTTGGCCAACTGTTCTTCAGAGATGTCTGTGCAAGCTATGGGAGATGTTCCATGAGCAGAACTTTGGAAGGGTACAGGACAAGCAGAAGTTTGAGAAGGAGTTGGCCAGGCTTAAGAGTGAACATGAAAGGGAGTTGGCCAAGCTTAGGACTGAAAATGACAAGCTTTGCATTGAGTACACCAAGCTTGTTGATGATGTATCCAAGATGTTTGATTGGCAGGATGGTAGGGTGAACAAGAAGGTGTACCAGAAACAAGTGGAGGAGGAAGAACTTGAGAAGAAGAAGAAGGAGCTAGAGGAGAAAGCTATGTTGGAGGTGCAGATGGAAAAGCTCAAACTTGCAAAAGAGCAGAGGTGCATTTTGCAGAGCCAAGCTGATATCATCAAGAACACCAGGAAGGCTATGAAGGCTGTTGAAGTTGACAGAGATGTTCTTAAGAAGGAGAAGGCAAAGCTTGAGCTTGTTGTTGCTGAGCTGCTGAAAGAAGGGTATGGCAGCAAGGAGAAGTTAGAGGCAATAATAAATGGTTATTATTATATTTCTTTGTTCATGGTAATTGTCTATTATTCATGCTATAATTGTATTGTCCGGAAATCGTAATACATGTGTGAATACATAGACCACAACGTGTCCCTAGTAAGCCTCTAGTTGACTAGCTCGTTGATCAACAGATAGTCATGGTTTCCTGACTATGGACATTGGATGTCATTGATAACGGGATCACATCATTAGGAGAATGATGTGATGGACAAGACCCAATCCTAAGCATAGCATAAAAGATCGTGTAGTTTCGTTTGCTAGAGCTTTTCCAATGTCAAGTATCTTTTCCTTAGACCATGAGATCGTGCGACTCCCGGATACCATAGGAGTGCTTTGGGTGTGCCAAACGTCACAACGTAACTGGGTGACTATAAAGGTGCACTACAGGTATCTCCGAAAGTATCTGTTGGGTTGGCACAGATCGAGACTGGGATTTGTCACTCCGTATGACGGAGAGGTATCTCTGGGCCCACTCGGTAATGCATCATCATAATGAGCTCAATGTGACTAAGGCGTTAGTCACGGGATCATGCATTGCGGTACGAGTAAAGAGACTTGCCAGTAACGAGATTGAACAAGGTATTGGGATACCGACGATCGAATCTCGGGCAAGTAACATACCGATTGACAAAGGGAATTGCATACGGGATTGATTGAATCCTCGACACCGTGGTTCATCCGATGAGATCATAGTGGAACATGTGGGAGCCAACATGGGTATCCAGATCCCGCTGTTGGTTATTGACCGGAGAGGCGTCTCGGTCACGTCTGCATGTCTCCCGAACCCGTAGGGTCTACACACTTAAGGTTCGGTGACGCTAAGGTTATAGAGATATATGTATGCGGAAACCCAAAAGTTGTTCGGAGTCCCGGATGAGATCCGGGACGTCACGAGAGGTTCCGGAATGGTCCGGAGGTAAAGAATTATATATAGGAAGTCAAGTTTCGGCCACCGGGAAAGTTTCGGGGGTTACCGGTATTGTACCGGGACCACTGGAAGGGTCCGGGGGGTCCACCGTGTGGGGGCACCTATCCTGGAGGGCCCCATGGGCTGAAGTGGAAGGGTAACCAGCCCCTAGTGGGCTGGGGCGCCCCCATGGGCCTCCCCCCTGCGCCTAGGGTTGGAAACCCTAGGGTGGGGGGCGCCCCACTTGCCTTGGGGGGCAAGTTCCCCCCCTTGGCCGCCGCCCCTTGCCCTAGATGGGTTGTGGCCGGCGCCCCCCCCCCTCCCAGGGGGCCTATATAAAGGGGGGAGGGAGGGCAGCAAGAACACAGCCTTGGGCGCCTCCCTCCTCCCCTGCAACACCTCTCCCTCTCGCAGAAGCTCGGCGAAGCCCTGCCGAGACCCGCTACATCCACCACCACGCCGTCGTGCTGCTGGATCTCCATCAACCTCTCCTTCCCCTTGCTGGATCAAGAAGGAGGAGACGTCGCTGCACCGTACGTGTGTTGAACGCGGAGGTGCCGTCCGTTCGGCACTCGGTCATCGGTGATTTGGATCACGGCGAGTACGACTCCGTCATCCACGTTCATTGGAACGCTTCCGCTCGCGATCTACAAGGGTATGTAGATGCACTCCTTTCCCCTCATTGCTAGTATACTCCATAGATGCATCTTGGTGAGCATAGGAAAATTTTAAAATTATGCTACGATTCCCAACAGTGGCATCATGAGCCAGGCCTATGCGTAGTTACTATGCACGAGTAGAACACAAAGCAGTTGTGGGCGTTGAGTTTGCCAATTCTTCTTGCCGCTACTAGTCGTTTCTTGTTTCGGCGGCATTGTAGGATGAAGCAGCCCGGACCGACCTTACACGAACGCTTACGTGAGATAGGTTCCACCGATTGACATGCACTAGTTGCATAAGGTGGCTGGCGGGTGTCTGTCTCTCCTACTTTAGTCGGAACGGATTCGATGAAAAGGGTCCTTATGAAGGGTAAATAGAAATTGGCAAATCACGTTGTGGTCATACGTAGGTAAGAAAACGTTCTTGCTAGAAACCTACAAACCACGTAAAAAAAACTTGCAACAACAATTAGAGGACGTCTAACTTGTTTTTGCAGCAAGTGCTATGTGATGTGATATAGCCAGAAGATGTGATGAATGATATATGTGATGTATGAGATTGATCATATTCTTGTAATTGGAATCACGACTTGCATGTCATGAGTATGACAACCGGCAGGAGCCATAGGAGTTGTCTTTATTATTTTGTATGACCTGCGTGTCATTGAATAATGCCATGTAATTTACTTTACTTTGTTGCTAAACGCGTTAGCCATAGAAGTAGAAGTAATCGTTGGCGTGACGACTTCATGAAGACACAATGATGGAGATCATGATGATGGAGATCATGGTGTCATGACGGTGACGAAGATGATCATGGTGCCCCGAAGATGGAGATCAAAGGAGCATAATGATATTGGCCATATCATGTCACTATTTGATTGCATGTGATGTTTATCATGTTTTTGCGTCTTATTTGCTTAGAACGACGGTAGTAAGTAAGATGATCCCTTATGATAATTTCAAGAAAAGTGTTCCCCCTAACTGTGCACCGTTGCGAAGGTTCGTTGTTTCGAAGCACCACGTGATGATCGGGTGTGATAGATTCTAACATTCGAATACAACGGGTGTTGACGAGCCTAGCATGTACAGACATGGCCTCGGAACACACGCAATACACTTAGGTTGACTTGACGAGCCTAGCATGTACAGACATGGCCTCGGAACACGGAGGACCGAAAGGTCGAGCATGAGTCGTATAGAAGATACGATCAACATGGAGATGTTCACCAATCTTGACTAGTCCGTCTCACGTGATGATCGGACACGGCCTAGTTAAATTCGGATCATGTATCACTTAGATGACTAGAGGGATGTCTATCTGAGTGGGAGTTCATTAAACAATTTGATTAGATGAACTTAATTATCATGAACTTAGTCTAAAATCTTTACATTATGCCTTGTAGATCAAATGGCCAACGTTGTCCTCAATTTCAACGCGTTCCTAGAGAAAACCAAGCTGAAAGATGATGGCAGCAACTATACGGACTGGGTCCAGAACCTGAGGATCATCCTCATAGTAGCCAAGAAAGATTATGTCTTAGAAGCACCGCTAGGTGAAGCACCAATCCCTGAGAACCAAGACGTTATGAACGCTTGGCAGCAGCGTGCTGATGATTACTCCCTCATTCAGTGTGGCATGCTTTACAGCTTAGAACCGGGTCTCCAAAAGCGTTTTGAGAAACATGGAGCATATGAGATGTTCGAGGAGCTGAAATTGGTTTTCCAAGCTCATGCCCGGGTCGAGAGATATGATGTCTCCAACAAGTTCTTCAGCTATAAAATGGAGGAGAATAGTTCTGTTAGTGAGCACATACTCAGAATGTCTGGGTTGCACAACCGCTTGTCTCAGCTGGGAGTTAATCTCCCGGATGACGCGGTCATTGACAGAATCCTCCAGTCGCTTCCACCAAGCTACAAGAGCTTTGTGATGAACTTCAATATGCAGGGGATGGAAAAGACCATTCCTGAGGTATATTCAATGCTGAAATCAGCTGAGGTAGAGATCAGAAAAGAACATCAAGTGTTGATGGTGAATAAAACCACTAAGTTCAAGAAGGGCAAGGGTAAGAAGAACTTCAAGAAGGACGGCAAGGGAGTTGTCGCGCCCGGTAAACCAGTTACTGGGAAGAAGTCAAAGAATGGACCCAAGCCCGAGATTGAGTGCTTTTATTGCAAGGGAAGTGGTCACTAGAAGCGGAACTGCCCCAAATACTTAGCGGACAAGAAGAAGGTCGGCAACACCAAAGGTATATGTGATATACATGTAATTGATGTGTACCTTACCAGTAGTCGTAGTAGCTCCTGGGTATTTGATACCGGTGCGGTTGCTCATATTTGTAACTCAAAACAGGAACTACGGAATAAATAGAGACTGGCGAAGGACGAGGTGACGATGCGCGTCGGGAATGGTTCCAAGGTTGATGTGATCGCCGTCGGCACGCTACCTCTGCATCTACCCACGGGATTAGTTTTAAACCTCAATAATTGTTATTAGTGCCAGCTTTGAGCATGAACATTGTATCTGGATCTCGTTTAATTCGAGATGGCTACTCATTTAAATCCGAGAATAATGGTTGTTCTATTTATTTGAGAGATATGTTTTATGGTCATGCCCCGCTGGTCAATGGTTTATTTTTGATGAATCTCGAACGTGATGTTACACATGTTCATAGTGTGAATACCAAAAGATGTAAAATTGATAACGATAGTCCCACATACTTGTGGCACTGCCGCCTTGGTCACATTGGTGTCAAGCGCATGAAGAAGCTCCATGCAGATGGACTTTTGGAGTCTCTTGATTACGAATCATTTGACACGTGCGAACCATGCCTCATGGGTAAGATGACCAAGACTCCGTTCTCCGGAACAATGGAGCGAGCAACCAACTTATTGGAAATCATACATACCGATGTGTGCGGTCCAATGAGTGTTGAGGCTCGCGGAGGATATCGTTATGTTCTCACTCTCACTGATGACTTAAGTAGATATGGGTATGTCTACCTAATGAAACACAAGTCTGAAACCTTTGAAAAGTTCAAGGAATTTCAGAGTGAGGTTGAGAATCAACCTGACAGAAAAATAAAATTCTTACGATCAGATCATGGTGGAGAATATTTAAGTCACGAGTTTGGTGCACACTTAAGGAAATGTGGAATAGTTTCACAACTCACGCCGCCTGGAACACCTCAGAGAAACGGTGTGTCCGAACGTCGTAATCGCACTCTATTGGATATGGTGCGATCTATGATGTCTCTTAACGATTTACCGCTCTCATTTTGGGGCTATGCTTTAGAGACTGCCGCATTCACTTTAAATAGGGCTCCGTCGAAATCCGTTGAGACGACACCATATGAATTATGGTTTGGGAAGAAACCTAAGCTGTCGTTTCTAAAAGTTTGGGGATGCGATGCTTATGTCAAGAAACTTCAACCTGAAAAGCTCGAACCCAAGTCGGAAAAATGCGTCTTCATAGGATACCCTAAGGAAACTATTGGGTATACCTTCTACCTCAGATCCGAAGGCAAGATCTTCGTTGCCAAGAACGGGTCCTTTCTGGAGAAGGAGTTTCTCTCGAAAGAATTGAGTGGGAGGAAAGTGGAACTTGATGAGGTGATAGTCACCCCTTCCGAACCGGAAAGTAGCGCAGCGCGGGAAGATGTTCCTGTGGTGCCTACACTGACTGGGGAGGAAGTTAATGATGATGATCATGAAGCTTCGAATCAAGTTACTGAACTTCGTAGGTCCACAAGGACACGTTCCGCACCAGAGTGGTACGGCAACCCTGTCCTGGAAATCATGTTGTTAGACAACGGTGAACCTTCGAACTATGAAGAAGCGATGGCGGGCCCGGATTCCGACAAATGGCTAGATGCCATGAAATCCGAGATAGGATCCATGTATGAAAACGAAGTATGGACTTTGACTAACTTGCCCGATGATCGGCGAGCCATAGAAAACAAATGGATCTTTAAGAAGAAGACGTACGCGGATGGTAATGTGACCATCTACAAAGCTCGACTTGTCGCTAAGGGTTATCGACAAGTTCAAGGGGTTGACTACGATGAGACTTTCTCACCCGTAGCGAAGCTGAAGTCCGTCCGAATCATGTTAGCAATTGCCGCATACTATGATTATGAGATATGGCAGATGGACGTCAAAACGGCATTCCTTAACGGCTTCCTTAAGGAAGAGTTGTATATGATGCAACCGGAAGGTTTTGTCGATCCTAAGAATGCTAACAAAGTATGCAAGCTCCAGCGCTCAATCTATGGGCTGGTGCAAGCATCTCGGAGTTGGAACATTCGCTTTGATGAGATGATCAAAGCGTTTGGGTTTACACAGACTTATGGAGAAGCCTGTGTTTACAAGAAAGTGAGTGGGAGCTCTGTAGCATTTCTCATATTATATGTGGATGACATACTATTGATGGGAAATGATATAGAATTCTTGGAAAGTATAAAGGCCTATTTAAATAAGTGTTTTTCAATGAAGGACCTTGGAGAAGCTGCTTATACATTAGGCATCAAGATCTATAGAGATAGATCAAGACGCCTCATTGGTCTTTCACAGAGTACATACCTTGACAAGATATTGAAGAAGTTCAATATGGATTAGTCCAAGAAGGGGTTCTTGCCTGTATTGCAAGGTGTGCAGTTGAGCACGGCTCAATGCCTGACCACGGCAGAAGATATAGAAAAGATGAGTGTCATCCCCTATGCCTCGGCCATAGGGTCTATTATGTATGCCATGCTGTGTACCAGACCTGATGTAAACCTTGTCGTAAGTTTGGTAGGAAGGTACCAAAGTAATCTCGGCATGGAACACTGGACAGCGGTCAAGAATATCCTGAAGTACCTGAAGAGGACTAAGGATATGTTTCTCGTTTATGGAGGTGACGAAGAGCTCGTCGTAAAGGGTTACGTCGACGCTAGCTTCGACACAGATCTGGATGACTCGAAGTCACAAACCAGATACGTGTATATTTTGAATGGAGGAGCAGTAAGCTGGTGCAGTTGCAAGCAAAGCGTCGTGGCGGAATCTACATGTGAAGCGGAGTACATGGCAGCCTCGGAGGCAGCACAGGAAGCAGTCTGGATGAAGGAGTTCATTACCGACCTAGGGGTGATTCCCAATGCATCGGGCCCAATGACTCTCTTCTGTGACAACACTGGAGCTATTGCCCTTGCGAAGGAGCCCAGGTTTCACAGGAAGACCAGGCATATCAAGCGTCGCTTCAACTCCATTCGTGAAAGTGTTCAAAATGGAGACATAGATATTTGTAAAGTACATACGGACCTGAATGTAGCAGATCCGTTGACTAAACCTCTCCCTAGAGCAAAACATGATCAACACCAGGACGCAATGGGTGTTCGATTCATCACAATGTAACTAGATTATTGACTCTAGTGCAAGTGGGAGACTGTTGGAAATATGCGCTAGAGGCAATAATAAATGGTTATTATTATATTTCCTTGTTCATGGTAATTGTCTATTATTCATGCTATAATTGTATTGTCCGGAAATCGTAATACATGTGTGAATACATAGACCACAACGTGTCCCTAGTAAGCCTCTAGTTGACTAGCTCGTTGATCAACAGATAGTCATAGTTTCCTGACTATGGACATTGGATGTCATTGATAACGGGATCACATCATTAGGAGAATGATGTGATGGACAAGACCCAATCCTAAGCATAGCATAAAAGATCGTGTAGTTTCGTTTGCTAGAGCTTTTCCAATGTCAAGTATCTTTTCCTTAGACCATGAGATTGTGCGACTCCCGGATACCGTAGGAGTGCTTTGGGTGTGCCAACGTCACAACGTAAATGGGTGACTATAAAGGTGCACTACGGGTATCTCCGAAAGTGTCTGTTGGGTTGGCGCGGATCGAGACTGGGATTTGTCACTCCGTATGACGGAGAGGTATCTCTGGGCCCACTCGGTAATGCATCATCATAATGAGCTCAATGTGACTAAGGCGTTAGTCACGGGATCATGCATTGCGGTATGAGTAAAGAGACTTGCCGGTAACGAGATTGAACAAGGTATTGGGATACCGACGATCGAATCTCGGGCAAGTAACATACCGATTGACAAAGGGAATTGCATACGGGATTGATTGAATCCTCGACACCATGGTTCATTCGATGAGATCATCATGGAACATGTGGGAGCCAACATGGGTATCCAGATCCCGTTGTTGGTTATTGACCGGAGAGGCGTCTCGGTCATGTCTGCATGTCTCCCGAACCCGTAGGGTCTACACACTTAAGGTTCGGTGACGCTAGGGTTGTAGAGATATGTGTATGCGGAAACCCGAAAGTTGTTCGGAGTCCCGGATGAGATCCCGAACGTCACGAGAGGTTCCAGAATGGTCCGGAGGTAAAGAATTATATATAGGAAGTCAAGTTTCGGCCACCGGGAAAGTTTCGGGGGTTACCGGTATTGTACCGGGACCACCGGAAGGGTCCGGGGGGTACACCGGGTGGGGCCACCTATCCCGGAGGGCCCCATGGGCTGAAGTGGGAGGGTAACCAGCCCCTAGTGGGCTGGGGCGCCCCCCATGGGCCTGCCCCCTGCGCCTAGGGTTGGAAACCCTAGGGTGGGGGGGCGCCCCACTTGCCTTGGGGGGCAAGTTCCCCCCCTTGGCCGCCGCCCCTTACCCTAGATGGGTTGTGGCCGGCGCCCCCCCTCCCAAGGGGCCTATATAAAGGGGGAGGGAGGGCAGCAAGAACACAGCCTTGGGCGCCTCCCTCCTCCCCTGCAACACCTCTCCCTCTCGCAGAAGCTCGGCGAAGCCCTGCCGAGACCCGCTACATCCACCACCACGCCGTCGTGCTGCTGGATCTTCATCAACCTCTCCTTCCCCTTGCTGGATCAAGAAGGAGGAGACGTCGCTGCACCGTACGTGTGTTGAACGCGGAGGTGCCGTCCGTTCGGCACTCGGTCATCGGTGATTTGGATCACGGCGAGTACGACTCCGTCATCCACGTTCATTGGAACGCTTCCGCTCGCGATCTACAAGGGTATGTAGATGCACTCCTTTCCCCTCGTTGCTAGTATACTCCATAGATGCCTCTTGCTGAGCATAGGAAAATTTTAAAATTATGCTACAATTCCCAACAGTAATGGATCACCTATGGTATTAAGTGTTGTAATGGATCTCCTATGCTATTAAGTAGTGGAAATGGATCTCTTATGCTACTAAGTTGTGAAAATGTAGAATGTATGCTATTAAGTGTTCAACTTGATCTTATATCTTTTATATGTTATTTGTTAGCCTACTAATATTATTTCTGTGGGTAATTGGGCTTAGTGGCCCACTAGTCTTTGACCAAATGCAACCCTAGGCCTACTAAACCCAACCCCATCCATCTGTCAATATAAACCCCTCCCCACCCCCACCCTTTCCCAGTTACTCCACCCGCCGCCACCCAAAAGAAAACCACATATGGATCCTGACATGGGAGATGTCACAGAGGAAGAGGGGAGGCTGTGGAGGTTAGGACAGCAGCAGCAGCACAGAGGAGGAGGAGGAGGCGCAGGCAGAGGGCACTAGAGGCGGCCCAGGATGAGCAGCAAGAGGAGTTCAACCGCCGACTCTCCGACAAGGTACTGGAGAAGTGCAATGATGAAGAACGAGAGCTGGTTTTCACTGGCGGCAGGGGAAGGTCATTCATGGAGATCATTAGGTGGGCAAGGATGAGGGCAGTCATGGCTCCTCATCCAGCAACTAGGGCCAAGTGGGTCCGTTTCTTTGAGAGCTATGACTGATATGTCAATCTCATCTCATCCATCTATATACCTATCTATCTATCTTGCTATCTATCTTTCTAGCTATCTGTAAGTCAATTTGAGAGAGAGTTTTGGTAGTATTTGTGAGATTTGGATGTAATCTATGAGACTATCTTTCTATCTATGTAACATTTGGATGTTTCTGAATAAATGTATGCATTTGGTCAGTTATGTATATCTCAGTATCTTATAATGCACTTGGTCAGCAGCACCATCAATTTATCAAGTGTTGAATCCACATATAGATAAAAGTTGCAGATGAATTGAAGTTGCAGACAAGTGCAGAATCCACATAAAGCACCATATTACAAACCAAATCAAACAGTGCAGTATCAAGTACTTAGTGAGGCAGTGTTATGACAAACCAAATCAAACAGTGCACTTGCACACATAACCTAGGATAACAGAGGAGTTCAACCACTTCAGCTAGTTACCACTTACATAAAAGTAATCTTTCAGCCTCCCAGATGGCTTCCTGACCCTCTTTGACCCATCCTGCACAGCACTTGTAGCAGATTGTCTAGGAGCAATGAAAGATCCATTGCCAGCTCTATTGGCAGCAGCTGACCTGGTGTTCTTTGCTGGAGAAGACCTTGATGACCTTGTGTTCTTTGCTGGAGAAGACCTTGATCCATTGCCAGAAATAGTTGTGTTCTTCTTCTTGGGAGGTGGTACTAGTGTTGAAGAAGAGGTGTTGGGCCTGCTCTTCTTGAGAGGTGGTGGTACTGCTGTAGTAGTTGGAGCTGGCCTTTTCCTTGACCTAGAAGCTGTCTGTGTTGACACACTTGTTATTGGAGGAGGAGTTGATGCAGGTGCAGAGGCAGCAGGTACCCTTGGTGGCCTTTGTGCAGTTGCAGCCATTGAAGAACCAGCCTCAGAGTAGTTTGCTCTAATTTCCTACACAACAATATTAGTTAGAACTATTTTCCTACAAATGAAATGAATGTAACAATGCAATGAATGTAACAATGGAATGAATGGACATACCTGGTGCTTGTTCAGCCTCATCTGGAACTTAGGTTTCAAAGGGACACCACAATTGTTGATCCTGTGCCCTTGCTTCTTGCAGTTGCTGCATGTCACTGTACCAATCCTAGAAGTATCCTTTTTAGCTGGCACCTCAAACAGGCCTTTCCTCCTGGCAGTTTGTTTTTTACCTTTCTTTTCTCTAAAAACAGGGGGAGAAATATCATCACCAGGTGTATGAGGCCAATGGCCAGGACCTGGCACAGGGAATATTATGTGCTTATATGTTTCACAATACATGGGTTTCTTGAAGAAAGCAGAAACATAGTCTTCAGGGTGTATCTTCACTTTCTGCATTGCAGCAATGGCATGACTACAGGGGACAGCTGTCATGTCCCACCTCCTACAGTCACAGGTCTCATTGTTCAAATTAACACAATATGTGTTTTCAGAGCTACTAGTGACCTGCCATATGCCTGGCCCTGCCATGTATGCTTCACAATATTTAGCCCACTTCTTCCCCTCTTCTAAAATCTCTGAATAAGTAGGTGTGCTTTCCCATCTGCATGTCTCTGTCTTCTCTCTGATCTTCTGAAACTTAATCATCAGCTTTGTTCTTATGCCCTCTAACATAGTCCTGATTGGTTTGTTCCTAACATCCAATATCATTCTATTGAAAACCTCACTAAGGTTGTTTACTAACAGGTCTGTTTTGCACACAGTGTCCATTTTATACCTAGGCCATGTATGCTCTGGTATCTGTGATAACCACTGCCAAGTTTCTAAACTTTCTTTTTTCAAATTCTCCATGCCTAAATCATGTCCATGTTTGGTAAAGGAATAGGCAGCCTGATCTAAATGTTTCTTAAGTTCCTCTCCTCTGAAACCAGCAGATTGAAAATTGGCATAAATGTGTCTAAGACAAAACCTTTGTGGAGAGTCAGGGAATACATCATCTATTGCATTCAACAATCCCTGTTCAATGTAGTGTAATCTTAAGTGTTACTACTGAATAACATTTTACTCATGGCAAATGTAAAGGCAAATGTAAAGACTAGGTTCGGAAAAATACCTTCTGCCTGTCAGACATAATTGTGTATTTGCCAAACTTATTGCCAGTTCCAATGACTGTTCTCAACTGTGTGAGAAACCATGTCCAACTGTCTGTCTCTTCCTTATCAACAACACCAAAAGCTATTGGGAAGATGTTATTGTTGCCATCCCTCCCTGTAGCTGCCAATATCTGCTGACCAGTGCTTAGCTTGATGAAGCAACCATCCAGACCTGCTAACATGATAACATGAGTGCCTAAGTACATCAATGTTTAAAAATCATATAAATTCCTGAATACTTACCTATAAATGGCCTGCATCCATTCAGAAAACCCTCCTTGCATGCAAACAAGCAGTAAAACATATAGTGAAACCTTGGGGTAGGAGCTGGGTTAAGTGGGTCCTCATGTGTTGTTACTATGCACCTACTGCCAGGGTTAGTATCTAGCACACACTGCAGGTAGTCCCTTATTCTGTGATACTAGAGTTTGTGATCTCCTTGCACAACCTCAACTGCTTGCTTCCTTGCCCTATATGCCAAGCTTTTAGGCACATGCACACCAAACTTCTTCTTTGTGTATGACATAATTGTGTCAACACCAGCTCCAGGGTTGGATCTGACTGTATCCTCACAAACCTTAGAAACCCAACTGACTATCACCTTTGTGTTCTCTCCACTTGCTCCACAAGTGTGATCCAGGTTCATCTTCTTGATACTGAAAGTTGCCTCATGAGCTATCTTGGAGGCAACTATGTAAAACTCACAACCATGTTTTCTCTCAGAGCACCAAGCAATAACCCTAGTTGGTTCATTTCTGTGATACTCAAAATTCCTAAGAGTCCTCACATGAAAATTTCTAAGTGCTTCTCTGAACTCAACTACATTTTCAAAGCACAAATGCATTGAAAACTGCTCATGTGCATCAGGCCTTTTTGGATCATACCATCTCCTCTCCTTCTTCTGCTTCTTCCTACTCTTTCTTCCAGATGGCAGCCTTGATGGATCTTTGGACTCACTCATTTTTGAAAGGTTTGAGACATGCGAACCATGTCTGTTGGTGTATATGCGTGAAGAAACTCCATGCAAATGGACCGTTTGAACTCACTTGATTTTGAATCACTTGAGGCATGCAAATCATACCACATGGGCGAGATGACTGAAAGCCTCGGTTTCAGTAAAATGGAACTAGAAAGCAAATTGTTGGAAGTAATACATTTTGATGTGTGCAGTCCAATGAGTGCTGATGCATGTAGTGGATATCGTTATGTTCTTTCTTCACAGATGATTTGAGTAGACGTTGAGTGCATTTACTTGATGAATCACGAGTCTGAATTATTGAAAGGTTCAAGTAATTTCAGTGTGAAGTTGAAAGATCGTCGTGACAAGAGGATAAAAGATCTATGATATGATCATAGAGATGAATATCTGAATTACGAATTTGGCACAGAATTAAGACATTGTGGAAATTGTTTCACAACTAATACAGCCTGGAACACCATAGTGTGATGGTGTGTCCGAACATCATAACTGCACCCTATTGGATATGATGCATACCATGATGTCTCTTATCGAATTACCACAATAGTTTATGGGTTAGGCATTAAAGACAACCACATTCACTTTAAATAGAGCACCACGTAATTCCGATGAGATGACACCGTATGAACTATGGTTTAGAGAAACCTAAGCTGTCATTTCTTAAAAGTTTGGGGCTGCGACGCTTATGTGGAAAAGTTTCAGGCCGATAAGCTCGAACCCAAAGCGGATAAATGCATCTTCATAGGACAACCCAAAAACAGTTGGGTATACCTCCTGTCTCAGATTCGAAAGCAATAAGGGATTGTTTCTAGAATCGGGTCCTTTCTCGAGGAAAAGTTTCTCTCAAAAGAATTGAGTGGGAGGATGGGGAGACTTGATGAGGTTAACGAACCGTCACTTCAACTAGTGTATAGCAGGGCACAAAGAGTTGTTCCTGTGGCACCTACACCAATTGAAGTGGAAGCTTATGATAGTAATCATGAAACTTCGGATCAAGTCACTCCCAAACCTCGTGGGATGACAAGGATGCGTACTACTTCAGAGTGGTACGTAACCCTGTCTTAGAAGTCATGTTGCTAGACAACAATGAACCTACGACCTATGGAGAAGCGATGGTGGGCCTGGATTCCGATAAATGGCTCGAGGCCATAAAATCCGAGGTAGGATCCATGTATGAAAACAAAGTGTAGACTTTGGAAGAATTACTTGATGGTCATAAGGCTGTTGGGTACATATGGATTTTAAAAGGAAGACGGACAATGATGGTAAATGTCACCATTAAGAAAGCTCGACTTGTCGTTAAGATGTTTTCTGACAAGTTCAAGGAGTTGACTACGGTGAGATTTTCTCACTCGTAGCGATGCTAAAAGTCTGTTGGAATTATATTAGCTATTACTGCATTATTTATGAAATCTTGCAGATAGGATGTCAAAACATTGTTTCCTCGACGTTTTTTTTTGAGGAAAGGTTGTATGTGATACAACCGGAAGGTTTTGTCAATCCTGAAAGATGCTAATAAGTATGCAAAGCTCCAGCAATCCTCCTAAGGACTGGAGTAAGCATCTCGGAGTTGGAATGTGTGCTTTGATGAGATGATCAAAGATTTTGGTGTATACAAAGTTTATGAGAAGCTTGTATTTCCAAAGAAGTGAGTGGGAGCACTATAGAATTTCTGATGAGTATATGTTGTTGACATATTGTTGATCAGAAATGATGTAGAATTTCTGGAAAGCATATATAGGGTTATTTGGAAAGTGTTTTTCAATGGAAAGCCTAGATTAAGCTACTTGAACATTGAGCATCAAGATCTATAAGGATAGATCGAAACGCTTAATGGTACTTTCAAATGAGCACATACCTTAACATGATCTTGAAGGTGTTGAAGATGGATCAGTCAAAGAAGGAGTTCTTGCCTGAGTTGTAAGGTATGAAGTTAAGACTTAAAGCTCGACCACGGCAGAAGAAAGAGGAAGGACGAAGGTCGTCCCCTATGCTTTTGTCATAGGCTCTCTACAGTATGCTATGCTGTGTGCCGCACCTGAAGTGTGCCTTGCCATGAGTCAGTCAAGGGGGTACAAGAGTGATCCAAGAATGGATCACAGGACAGCGGTCAAAGTTATCCTTAGTAACTAGTGGACTAAGGAATTTTCTCGATTATGGAGGTGGTAAAAGAGTTCGTCGTAAAGGGTTACGTCGATGCAAGCTTAACACCTATCCGGATAGCTCTGAGTAGGGATACCGGATACGTATAATGGAGCAACAATTTAGAATAGCTCCAAGTAGAACAGTTATTTGGAATAGCTCCAAATAGAACGTGGTAGCTACATCTAGGAGATGACATAGAGATTTGTAAAGCACACACGGATCTGAAAGGTTTAGACCCGTTGACTAAAACCTCTCTCACAAGCAACATGATCAAACACAGAACTCATTGAGTGCTAATCACATAGTGATGTGCACTAGACTCTTGGATGTTGGTTACATAGCGATGTGACCTGTGAGTGTTAATCACATGGCGATGTGAACTAGATTATTGACTCTAGTGCAAGTGGGAGACTGTTGGAAATATGCCCTAGAGGCAATAATAAATTGATTATTATCATATTTCCTTGTTCATCATAATCGTTTATTATCCATGCTATAATTGTATTGATAGGAAACTCAGATACATGTGTGGATACATAGACAACACCATGTCCCTAGTAAGCCTCTAGTTGACTAGCTCGTTGATCAATAGATGGTTACGGTTTCCTGACCATGGACATTGGATGTCGTTGATAACGGGATCACATCATTATGAGAATGATGTGATGGACAAGACCCAATCCTAAGCATAGCACTAGATCGTGTAGTTCGTATGCTAAAGCTTTTCTAATGTCAAGTATCATTTCCTTAGACCATGAGATTGTGCAACTCCCGGATACCATAGGAATACTTTGGGTGTGCCAAACGTCACAACGTAACCGGGTGGCTATAAAGGTACACTACGGGTATCTCTGAAAGTGTCTGTTAGGTTGGCACGAATCGAGACTGGGATTTGTCACTCCGTGTAAACGGAGAGGTATCTCTGGGCCCACTCGGTAGGACATCATCATAATGTGCACAATGTGATCAAGGAGTTGATCACGGGATGATGTGTTACGGAACGAGTAAAGAGACTTGCCGGTAACAAGATTGAACAAGGTATCGAGATACCGACGATCGAATCTCGGGCAAGTTCAATACCGCTAGACAAAGGGAATTGTATATGGGATTGATTAAGTCCTTGACATCGTGGTTCATCCGATGAGATCATCGTGGAACATGTGGGAGCCAACATGGGTATCCAGATCCCGCTGTTGGTTATTGACCGGAGAACGTCTCGGTCATGTCTGCATGTCTCCCGAACCCGTAGGGTCTACACACTTAAGGTTCGGTGACGCTAGGGTTATAGAGATATTAGTATGCGGTAACCCGAAAGTTGTTCGGAGTCCCGGATGAGATCCCGGACGTCACGAGGAGTTCCGGAATGGTCCGGAGGTAAAGAATTATATATAGGAAGTACTATTTCGGCCATCGGGACAAGTTTCGGGGTCATCGGTATTGTACCGGGACCACCGGAAGGGTCCCGGGGGTCCACCGGGTGGGGCCACCTGCCCCCGGGGGCCACATGGGCTGTAAGGGGTGTGCCTTGGCCTATATGGGCCAAGGGCACCAGCCCCAAGAGGCCCATGCGCCAAGAGATAGGAAAAAGGGGAGAGTCCTAAAGGGGGAAGGCACCTCCGAGGTGCCTTGGGGAGGATGGACTCCTCCCCACCCTTGGCCGCACCCTTCCTTGGAGGAAGGGGCAAGGGCTGCGCCTCCCCCTCTCCATTGGCCCTATATATAGTGGGGAAAAGGAGGAGCAAACCAATCTAAGGCCTGGCGCCTCCCTCTCCCTCCCGTGACACATCTCCCTCCTCCCGCAGCGCTTAGCGAAGCCCTGTTGGAATCCCGCTACTTCCACCACGCCGTCGTGCTGCTGGATCTCCATCAACCTCTCCCTCCTCCTTGCTGGATCAAGGCATGGGAGACGTCTCTGTTCCGTACGTGTGTTGAACGCGGAGGTGCCGTCCGTTCGGCACTAGGATCATCGGTGATTTGAATCACGACGAGTACGACTCCATCAACCCCGTTCTCTTGAACGCTTCCGCGCGCGATCTACAAGGGTATGTAGATCCACTGCTCCCTCGTTGCTAGATGACTCCATAGATTGATCTTGGTGACACGTAGGAAAATTTTGAATTTATGCTACGTACTCCAACATTTCTGACACTGATGTTCAGTACCTTCTTATCAACAAATAAGTCTAGCATTTCCTCTAATGCCTCCTCAGTATCCAGGGCCTCGACACCCTCCAGCCCCTTTCCCTCTTCCTTTACATAAGTCAGAAATGCATCCATGCCATAGCCCTCCAACTCAACCAATGCTAATATGGTCAGATAACTGATATCTGAGGAAACTGAATACTTTTTCTCCATATTATCTATTCCTTGAAAATGTAGCCTCAAGTCCCAAATCTCATCATCTAAGCTGTAGGATTAAATTGACAAACAATTATTTTTTAAGTCAGTGAACATTACTGAACTTTCTTCAGATATCAAGAACATCTATGCACTGACCAAATGAACTAACCAAATGCACTTTCTTCTACACTGACTTAACCAATAAAATACAGTAGCATGCCAAGAACAAACAATTACTAACCCTAGTTCTAATTTGAACTAAAGCACACGAAAAATTTAACTAAAGGACCCAGAAACATTGACCAGTGCTTACCTCACTCCACCAAAGGACGACGCCCAATGGTGGCCGCCTGCTGGATCAGTGTGGATGCGCTTCGCCACTGCCCTAGCCGCGCGGACTTCCGGATCTGAGCTCGCCGGATCCACATGAGCCGCGGGCGGTGATGGCTGCTACGACTGCTGCGCCGGGAAACTCGAGCTGCCTAGCCATTTGTCCACCTCTGAGTGTCCACCGCCCTCCTGGCCGATGCCGCCTTACCTCAATAGCTCGCCGACGACGACATTTGGCTGCGCCGCCGCCATTGCCCACCTAGGTCACCGCGGGGGAGAGGAGGGGGAGTGAGAGAGTGTGTGGCCCGACCGCCCACTTTGGTTCCGACCGGACCGGGTCGGCTAACGGCCGTTAACGGCCGCGCCGTGAGCGCGCGTGGCCACGTGGGCTGACAGATGGGCCCAGTCCATCAGGAAAACGGTTAAAACGCTAGTCACCGCAGGTTTGGGTTTTCTGAAACAGCGGACCCCGCGTTCGGTAGCTTTCTGAGAAAAATTAAAAAATGATAGTTTTTTGGAACCCTAGCCTGTAAATTAGTAGTTTTATGCTATTTACTCGCCACCGCCGTCAAGGTCCGGCCCTCGATGCTGCTGCGGCCGTCGTTGCCGGCGGCTGCCTTGTGCGTCGGCTCCTCCTCCATCTTTGTTTCCGTGTGCGTGCGCCGGCACGATAGTAGTAATAATCGATCGTTTATTGTTCGGTCGACGAGACAAACTATATATATATTTTTTTTTAGCGAAGACGAGACAAACTACTCTATATGAGAGGTCGGTGACAAACCTAAGCGAACACGACGATTAGGCTTCGATAGGCCTTGCTCTGGGCCCGGCCCGGCCCACTCCGCCCCTTCGTTTTCTACTACTAGTCTCCATCTGGGCGAAGGCGAGACCAGACCTCACCACCGCCGCCGCCGTCGCCTGCTCTCCTCGCTCGCGCCGCCCGCCGTAGAAAAGCCCGCGACTTTCCGGCCGCCGCCGCAGGGATGGCCGAGGACACGGAGACGAGGCCCGCGTCGGCGGGCGCGGAGGAGAGGGAGGAGGGGGAGATCGCGGACGACGGAGACGGCTCCTCCGCCGCCGCGGCGGGGCGCATCACCGCCCACCCGCTCGAGAACGCCTGGACCTTCTGGTTCGACAACCCGCAGGGCAAGTCCAGGCAGGTGGCCTGGGGGAGCACCATCCACCCCATCCACACCTTCTCCACCGTCGAGGACTTCTGGGGGTACTGCCTCCGTCCCTTCAACCCGACCCCCCTCTCGTTTATGTGGTCCGATTGGATCCTCTCCCCTAAGATTGTCGTCGTTGCCGTGGCTGGTTGGGTGAAATTTTGTTGCTGTCGATGTGCTAGGTTTAGTTAGTGGATGCGATTGGGACTGGGCAAGTAGCCATTGATTTTGCGTTGGTCAGTTTGTCGCGGTCCATGTATGACGGGCAGCGCCATGGTTAGTGGTTAAATGAGGCCAGGGTTTCCTTGTACTCCCTCCGTTCTAAAATAGATGACTCAACTTTATATTAACTTTAGTACAAAGTTAGTACAAAGTTGGGTCATCTATTTTGGAACGGAGGGAGTAGCTTGCAAGTGAATCGTCGTAGCGTTTTGTCCGGTGCGCACGTCTGGGTTTGAGATTACGAGGAGGCTTATATAACATCACCACGTTTCATAGGCAGGAAGTGGACACCGTGTTCTGAATGATGCATATCTTCAAGCTCTTGTTGATTCTTAATAGTAATTCATATTATTTCATTTATTTACTCTTACCATGATTATTTGATGGGGCACGGCGTTGTAGTGCCGTGTATTATGCTGTTTTTTTGTTCTGGTTGTCTAGGCGTACATTGAAGACAATTTTTATTTTAGGCTTTGGTAGGTGACTAGATATTCTTATCATTAGAATTTTTTATGCATCCAAATGTATCTCTTTGTGCTGCTGTTCACTCAATCACACATATGGCTGGAAAAAATCTATTTCGTCATTTTCTTATTTCTCTTGTGTTTCCTTCTATTTTAGGAACTTTTTTAGCATCTATGGAAATGTTGGAAGGTTTTTCTGAAATACTTGATGTGGAAATTCGAGATTACGTTTCTTTTCCGGTTGTTTGGATGTTCGGCTTTGAATTTGATAATTCTATATGTGTAAATTCAGTTGTCTTGAATTAGCCTATTGCTTCTAACAATGAAGGATACCCGAAGATTGAAGTTAGATTCCCTGCAAGACATTCTTCTTAAGTTGATGCAAGACGCACTCACAAGTTATTTCTAGATATTTATGTTAGATTTTAGGATGAACTAGTGTTACATACAGCTAAGATTACTTAGAATACTCAATGTTCTATTGTAGTCTTAAGAAATTCTGTAGGTTAAGTTTGTGTAATATCGTACTCATACTTGACACCTCTAAAATCTAGTTTATATGAACTAAAAATATAGTTATGTTTCTGGATCTTGTTCTATGAGAAATTTTCAGCCACCTGCAAGCATGCCATGTTCACTGATTTGAGATAGTCCATTAAGCTGCTGAATAGTGTGTATTGCATGACACTGTAGCTTGTCTTAACCTGTTCACCAGATTATCTACCATACTCACGAAATATAGTTCAGGATGATTTCTTTCGTGCTACTAGTTTGCTTCAGAAATTTGGTTATGCTTGTGTTGATAATTTAATTTGCATTTCCATTTGTTTTTGAGCTTGTGCTTTCATCTGTTGATATATTCTTTTATGTCTAACAAGTTGAGTGGTATTTCAGCCTTTACAACAATATCCATAACCCTAGCAAGTTGAATGTGGGAGCCGACTTCCATTGCTTCAAGAACAAGATTGAGCCAAAATGGGAAGACCCCATTTGTGCCAATGGCGGTAAATGGACCATCAGTTGTGGCAGAGGGAAATCTGACACATTCTGGTTGCATACTGTAAGGATTTTTTGCATCATTTTTGTTGCATAATTATCTTTTCTGTGACTTCCACCCTAATTCCCTTTCCACAAATATTATGTTTAGTTGCTGGCAATGATTGGTGAACAATTTGACTTTGGTGATGAAATTTGTGGAGCAGTCGTTAGCGTGCGTCAGAAACAGGAAAGAGTAGCTATCTGGACCAAAAATGCTGCCAATGAAGCTGCTCAGGTATGTATAATAAAATGCACACTATAAAACTGTTCTTTGATTGCAGGCAACAATCATGTAGTTTACAACATCGTAATTTAAACTGTCTCGGATATACGCATGCATAATAATATTGTGACCTTGCATATAAAAGGAGTGACCTGACTGTGTAGCCCTTTACAGTGTGATTGTGCTAAATGTCAGTATGTATGCAATGCTCCCATTTTATGTGCATAATTGAATTAACTTATATTCCTGAAAGGATGTGTGCAGTACAATTTGAACAGCAGAACATTGTTGATGAAACTTGACCTGTTATCTTCCGGTTTACTGTGTTTCTATGTCTTTTTTCCCCAAAATAAGTTTGTATTAGAAGAAAGTTTCACTATTTCAACCAAATATTCCAGCTGTGCTACGTAACTCCTAAGCTATTTTGACTCTTCTTGCAACATACGCTCATTTGTCTGTGTTATTCTCCGGCTATATTTTTATGTCAACTCTTTGTGTAAGCATTTAGGGGCCATTTGGATTGTGACTATGTTTGCCTTATATTGCCACATTATTTTTGCCACACTTGCCTAGCTTGAGTTGCTCAAAATTGGGGCTGTTTGGTTTCTAGCCACATATTGCCACACTTTGCCACACCTCACCTTAGGCAAGTTTGACCAAGTTAGGTGGGTGTTTGGTTCTAGCCACACCTAAGGCAAGAATTTTTTTATGAGCAGTGAACCCCATATGTCATAGACACAAAAAGTGTGGCAAATTCCCTTAGGCAAGCCAAAGTGTGGCTAACAATTAATTGTGTTAGCATTTGTTGACAGTGTCCTCTGTAGCATCATAAAGTGTGATACATTTAGGAGATCTTTATACTCCAGGCCCCGCTTGGATGGCCGTTTTTGCTTTCTGCGTGTATTAAGATACAGTTGTATCTTACCGGCCGACACGAAATCCCACCGGAAAAAATACGGAGCCCTGGAGACGCTAATTTCTTACGGGTGTAAACGAAAGAACGATCATTTTGGGCTGCACCTAAACGACCAACAAAGTGTGTTTTTCCAGCTGGAGGGAAAAACAATTTGGAGCCGTATTTTACGCTGGTTTTGGCCCAGAAAACGGCCATCCAAGCGGAGCCCCATTGGATGGCGAGACATGTTTATTTGAAGCTCCATTGATAAATGTTCTTAATCCCCCAACATAGTTCTATTTATTTTCTCTGATATGCACTCATTCATTAGCATTATGCAAAATACTCCCACGTCATTCTAAATCAATCATCAGAGGGTACCTGGGTAGATTATATCACCTATCTCAGTGTGAAGTACAAATAGGTGAGGGAGTACTATTAACGGGTTTTTTTTCCTGTGCCGCCATGGATACATGAGCATATGTACTGTCTAGTTGCTGTTTGTATCATTTCCAGCCAATCAGTGTTTATTAGTTTCTGAACACATTCCCTATTTTATTTACCAGATAAGCATTGGCAAGCAGTGGAAGGAGTTTCTGGACTACAAGGACTCCATTGGGTTCATTGTTCATGTGAGTCGCTTGCACTTAAGCCTGGATTGCATTGTGTCTTCGCTGTCACTGTCTGACACCGTCTCTTTCTGCTTGTTTGCAGGAGGATGCAAAGAGGTCTGACAAAGGCCCCAAGAACCGCTACACCGTTTGATCCCGCGACTCGTCGATCCTGAGAGCTTCCACAGCAGGCCTGCCTACTCTTGGATGCAAGAAGGTTTCTCCTGGAATAGCTTAGCTTGTAGCGGGCTGATGCTGTTTTCTGAAGGATATATTATGTGTGTTTGCTGTGAATTGCTTGGAAGACATAATCTAACATCGTTGCGTTTGTCGTCGTTGTACTCCATAAGTCACATTTTATTTTATGAAAGAGTTATATTTTATGAGAAGCGTAACTCGTTTGAGCTGCAGTGTTGGCACTACTGCTTTGTCCATCTTGAACGTGAGATGGTTTCAGTGCAGAAGATTGCTCAATTATGTGTCATTCCAAACTTGGATGTTATGGTTGGAATTACAGAGGGTCAGCTCATGCCCCCTCCGTTCCAAAATACTCCCTCTGTCCGGAATTACTCTTCGGAGAAATTCCGTCTGTCCGGAATTATCGGAGAAATGAATGTATCTAGATATATTCAGTTTTTGATACACCTATTTTCACGACAAGTAATCCAGATGGAGGTATATTGTGACAGTTTTTTCACCTAGTCTTTTAGAAAAAAAATATCAACATCTCCAGTACCAAATTTATATCAGAAAAGAACTATTATATCTTATTTATTTTGTATTGTAGACATTGATATTTTATTCTATAATCTTGGTCAAACATACACAAGTTTGACTTGCATGAAAATTGATACACTTTCTATATTTTGAAACGGAAAGAGTATGTCACAAGAAATTACAGAGGATTCTGCTTCTGTGGCAAGAGGACAGCTCAAATGAAGCTTCAGGAAACTCTGGGGTTGCGGTGCCTTAGAACCTCAGTAAATAAAACACCAAATTCAGTAAAGTTCACAACAGTGTATATTTCTGTTTTCGCTGGCATCATAAACAACATGGTGTTCTTATGAACTGTTATTGGTAAAAGTGTAAATGGTCAGCGATGATGTCATATCATACAAGGTTCTCAGCGGCAGCATAGTACCAAACTAAGATAACTAAGATTTTTCCCATGCGAAAACGACACATGATGCGCCTAGTTACAGCTCCATATGGCCTTGCTGCGGATTGATTCTGCTTCCCTCGGCGATCCTACTACTCAAGCCGCTCCATCTGTCAAATGAACAAAACCAAAGTTAGCAAAATAGCATGTGTTATGTATCAACTGTATCTCTGTTCCTCTGCTCCCAAGGAGCTTGCTGTGGCAATCATGAACAAATTGCAAGGGTAAAAAGGGGCTGTCAATGACCATCCGGTACTAATTGTCACAAATCTGGCAAAGCCACTTGATATGCGCTTCAATTACAACAACTACTCCCTCCGTTTCTAGTATAAGCCCTTTCAGAGATTTCAACACGGACTACATACAGATGTATATAGACATATTTTAGAGTGTAACTCATTTTGCTCCATATGTAGTCCGTATTGGAATCTCTAAAAGGGCTTATATTTAGGAACGGAGGGAGTATTTCATAAGAGCATCTCCAACGGCCGCACAAAAATTCCGCGCCCAATAAACGTTATAGCATGCCACTGTAGCACTTTTAATGCGTCGAGACCAACTTTGCTTTAGCAGACGCCCAAAAACGCGCGCCCAAAAAGCAGACAGTGCAAATTGTGAAGCGCGCGCAATCCGGCGCCCCAAATATGCTGCGCGCGATAGCGTTTTTCAGCGCGCGCCCAAAAACTTTTAGCGCTACAGCTTCTGCTGGAGCTGTCCGGCGCCCAAAAAAACAAACTTTTAGTGCGCGGAGCTCTTTTTGGGCGCCTGTTGGAGATGCTCTAAGGTAGAGGGAAAAGCAGAGAGTACCTTCCACAGGCCATCATTTAAATAGTGCATGTTGTCAACTCCAATTCCTTTGTTGATGGTGCTTCTGCAAAAGCTCAGGATTTCAGGAGCAGCATTATCCATGGCCAAATGCAAGACATGATACTAGCAAAGAATTATGGGATGTAATATTCAGGAAGGCTTAAGTTTATAAGTACATCCGCATAAGGTTCTGCTATGTTGAGATTTAATTTGCAGGTACTATCACATAGTATTAAGATGTAAAGTAAGGAATACCAAAGGAGACCACCACAAATGTATTCTTTTTAACATTTGGAAACATTAGGACCGAACCTGACTGAAACGTCAAAAAAGATGGAAAAAGAAACCATGAGCGCAAGGTTCATGCTTCACAAGTACTCCCTCCGTCCGGAAATACTTGTCGGGGAGATGGATATATCTAGATGTAATTTTTGTTCTAGATGCATCCATTTTACTCTAGAGACTCCGAAGCACCACTAGTGATTAATAATTCAAAAAGGAGCTTACATGTCTTTCGCTGACATCTTTGTGAATCCAATCGCCAATGCGTGTTGCTTGCCTTCAGCCATTATAGCCTGACAATTATAGTTTTCAAGAGATAAATAATTAGTCTGGTGGTTGGCATGCTCAGGAGAAGGAACCTCTTTCATCATTTTAAAGTGTATTAGGATGCATAGTAACGAATGTCAAATAATTACAATACTATGAACTAGTGAAGTGCACTAATCTGCAGACAGCTAAATTTAACTCATGTGAAAATACTAGAAACAAAGACACTAAAATATAGCAATGCTATGTTGCTAGATATGACAGTCTACTGAAGCAGACGAGATTCCATTTGTACTGTATCTATAAATGGATGAACTGGAATTTAAAAGATTAGTCTTGTACCACTGGCGTTTCCTCCTCGACTTCATTGTCCAACACACCACCAGGCGATGTGAGTCCAGGGCACATTATGTTGGCACCAGAGAGAACAAACTTGATAGCACCTCTGTCCACTTGGAACTTCTTCATGATGTTAGGATCTGATCAAATGCAAGCATAAATTAGCAAAACAAAGGGGGGTATTTTGGAATGCAGATTTTTCGCAACTAGCTGTCCCTGCACCCCATGCTGAAAACAAAACAGAAATCTTGATATGTGCTATTATATCTGTCCACTTGGAACATACTGAAGTTTTTAAAAAATGGAAACAAAACAGGGGCATACATATACATGTTATAACATGAACACTTGCTTTTGAAAATTTGTACGCAAATATGGCTTACTATGTGCTATTCAGAGAAGACAAGAAAGGGGTGAATAGTATACAAATTATCCACACAAATTTGTATTGTTGCTCAGTACACAAATGGTCACACTATTGTTTAATTCTTTTATAAACGCCCATATTACAGCACTTCATCTATGATATATTCTGAAACTGAAAAAAAAAGGATTTTGACAAGGGTTGCGCCCGCAGCTAGTTGCTCATTCTTGTTTCTTGATATTTTGATGTTCTGCGTTTACGAATAATAACTCATATAATTTCCATTCTGGTTGACATTTTCTTCAACAGGTAAATGTTAAGAATGATGGTGCTCCAATTCTCTAACAGATAGGCAAGCCCAAACATATATATAAAAAAAAGAAGCAAATTCCATAGATAATGATGTACGTCATAGAGGAGAAACAAATGTAGCGACGGCATGCCAGAAAAAAACGGAGAGAAGAAAATTACACTGGTGAAGAAGGCGCAGGGTTGGCATGTATGGACCATCACGGATGTTGAAGAAGAGTGGGACATTGTTCACCACCACAAGATTGAGATGATTTTGGCTAGGGAAAGAAACCAACTGCATTAGTTCTTTGTAGAAGCAACAATCTTGCCAATAAAAGCTGAAGTAGTCTTTGGTCATCAATCTAATCTACCAGCAATTACATGCAACCTAACCTATTCTGGCCTCTAGAAGTAGAAAGAACTAGGAAACAGCCAATGTAACTCTCGGTATGTCAGAAGCAGCACCGGCATAACAAAGGCAGGCTATTAAGCAATAAGCATGTTAACCAATAAATAAAGGTTGTTCAACAGACTATATCAAGCAAGCTGAATCAGAAAGATGGGGAACCACTGACCATTTAACAACAATCATCGGCGACTTCTTTGGAAGCATGTCCTCCAGCAAAGGTTCGAGGAGAGGGTACTGCAACAAAAAAACTTGCTAATTTCAGCATAACCCAGGAGAAGATAGCAGGGTCCCCAGCCGAAGCAAAAGATAATAAATAGAGAGGGCTATGCAGATATTTTAGACATAACCTCCTCGGCGATGCTTTGCCGGATCCTCCGCTGCACAGACGCCTTGACCTGATTCTGCCCGGATATGTCCTCGGAAGAGAACCTAGGGACAAAAAAAGAGGCAGCTTTTGTCATGGTTAGTGCTTAGCACTTGGCAGGGTACACAATTTTTGCATTGCATCCAATGGGGATTGGTAATGGCCAGAGAAAGCGCAGCGTGCAGTTGGGAGACTAGTGCTTGCAAGGCAAGCCCGAGCCTCTGATTCGGAACGCGCCCCTCCCTCCTCTCTAGCTCTCTCCCACAGCGGCAATGGCGCCTCTGAATCCAGTGCCACTCGTCTACTTGGCCGCTGTCAGGCGTACGGGTTTGGACGGAGAGGGGGAGGGGGGAAGGGGGTACTCACTTCTTGAACATGGTGAACGGCGGTTGGCGGCGCGGCGACGGGGGTTGGGGAAGCGGCAGATCGGCGCGGCGGGGCGGCGGCGGCGGGCGGCTCGATCTGGAGAAGAAGGAAAGAGAGAGAGGTCGGGAGAGGAGAGAGGGTTTCGGCGTGGGCCCCGGTGAGATGTGGGAGGTTACGCCGGGACCCACATGTCAGGCAGGTCTCGACATGGCGAGTCCCCTTGGGCCGCCCGGTCGCACGGTTTTCTTTGGTTTTTCTCCCGGTTTTGCTCTTTCGGTTTTCGGCTTGCTTCTTCGGTTTTTCTGCGTATCTTCCTCGGTTTTATTTTGTCTTTATTCGTCTTCGGGTTTCTTTCTTTGGCTTTCTCCTTTTTCTTCAAGGGATGTCTAGTTTTTCAACACACATCGTACATTTCTTTAGATACGCGTAAGATTTTTCTGATACAAGTTGAACAATTTTTAAATACATGGTGTAATATTTTCAAATACATATATTCAACATTTTTCCCCTGAATGCAGGTTAAATATTTTCCTAAAATACTTTGAACATTTATATAATGGCACAAAACATTCTTTTGAACTACGCAGACATATATATATTTTTACAATGTACAACATACTTTTTAAATGTCATGAAAATTGTTTTGAAAAACGTGAACCTTTCTGCAGAACGCCCGGTACATTTTTGTGAATGGAATGAAACATGAATTACACGAATATTATTTTTACATTATATAAAAAAATTTAAAAAAATCATGCACCACTTTTTTTAAACGAGTAGTTGTTCTAAATGTCACCACTATTTTGTTAAAGTCGCCCGAACATTTTTTACACTGCATGAACATTTCCAAAATGTGCGATGAAAACTGTTTTAAAAAATTAAGCAAAATATGTTTCCATTTCAAAAATATAAATAAAAGTAATAAAAACAAGAAAAATAAACGTTCACTAGGGAGCCAGTGCTGCTCCCGCATTGGGGTGTCCTTCAGGCGAGGGCATCATCCGGTTCGCTGTATGCGAGAATTAGTATCCCCCTCGACTGACAGGTGCCTATTTGTTTCCAATGAACCTTTTCTTTTAGAAGGCCCATGGCCTAGTAAAATAAACCCAAACACAACTTCAATATAGGAATAAGAAAAGTCCCTGTAAAAATTAGCACCCTCCTTTTGTATCCACCAACGGTGCGATGTGTTGTGAGCAGAATTCTTGTCGCCTCTAGGCTTCAGTCTCACTGTAGCAACCTTGTTGAAATTCAGGAGCTTGTACAAACAACGGCGAGATCGTCAAACACCTCCCATACATTGCCTGTCGGAGGTCGCACTAGCTAGCGAAAGCTCTCCATAGAGCGGTGGACCTAGGAAAAAACTTGAGCGGGAGCAAGAATATATGGCCATATTTACAAACCAATGAGGCAAGCATGCTTATAAACTAAAATATGGGTATAGTAACGGAAAATTCATTTCTGATCGTGGGCACAGCTGAGGCCGGAATCTCAGCCTTTGGTCGTTCTCCGGATGCACGTGTATTTCTGTATTCCTGAGTGTATGCGATTCCAGTTTTCATTAGGCATTTCATGATGAGCCCTGCGCATTGAATGGTGCTCAACGGCCACGCCGTAGTGGAACGGGATAAGAGTCGATGGATCAGTACTAGTGGTTGGGACGCGCCCTGGGCGCGTCTCTTGAGGCGGTCCAGGGTGCACTTATCTTGCTTATAATCCTTAATGACACTTATGTATAGTTATCTAAATATAGATGAATATGCTATCTTTGCTTTAGATACAAACACTTGTTCTGAACTAATGCAACTGAATCAGCTATGAAACTATACGAGTAACCTGTAAAATAGAATATGACTTCAAATATTTCAGACCAACTTTCTTATATAGCATAGAAACTTCATTGGGAAACATTTTAACCAATTATATTTAGGGTCAGTAGGCATCCATACATTAATAAACATAACAAAAGAAACATTTATGTAGGTGAGGACATCTTGACCTTCCATGTAATTCAAGACAAAAGCATATAACGTCGGATGACAAGAATAAGAAACAAATGGAAAGGAAAGACAATCTGCATTGAGTCTCCATCATGAATCTAATTGTCACCCAAAGATTGCTCTTTCTTTATTTTAGATCAGTTTGTAGTACATCCCACTCCCCACAACATACTTTGTTTCCATATTGGAGCTTGTGAACAAAAAATAAGCATTCAGTTCATTCAGTGGGAACACAAGTACCTTCTAGTAAGAAAATATGCTACTCAACAACCATATTTCTGTACAAATTGTATTAGAAGTACAACTATAACTAGAAAATATCAGTGATAATGGAATACTACCTATAGTATGCTTACCACGAAAGCAGACAAAAATACTTTGAGGAAAAATGCCAGTGCTAGAAATGTTAAACTGAAATTTGGAATGCGAGGAGAGATAAACAAACCTTCCATAAATCCCCTCAGAAATTTCAACAGTAAAGAACTCTACTAATCTGTAGTGTCACAATTAAAATTTTAGTCAGCTGTGTGAATCAGTACATTACACGATCAATTTCTAATACTACCATACCTTTTTCTGAATGGCTCCTGCAATTTTTGGGAGTGTAATCAATGAGATTAGCTTAACAAGCATCATGGTTCGATTTATGCAACTACCAACATCTGTTTTATTGAAACAAAAGAAACTTAGCTCAACTACATTATCTCACAATTTCATTAGGGACTACAGCAGTAGCAAAACCATCATGGTTTAGGCTTCGCAACTACCAAAATGTGATATCATGCGAAAAAAGGACAATAAATTGTTCGGCTTAGCATCATGTTTCAACTTACACAACTACCAAAATATCAGGCTAAGCCATTGCCTTATAGTGTCAGGAAAAAGGATTACAAGAAAGTTCACTCATTAATGTGATTAAGGTCAGAGAAGTTAATTGTCGTCCGTGTTGGCTTCATCTGGGGCGCTGTTTAGCTCCTGCGGCACTGGCACTTTAACCAGTTTCTCTATATGGAGTTGTCAAGCTGTACATACGGCAGCCGCACATATGCATACTTTAAACACACTGGACCTGTGGTCATCTATATAGTGAGTTCATCTTGCACCCATGGCATCCCTGCCTAGTTCTACATTGTACTCCAGTCCGCAATGACATTTAATAGGATCAGAAACTCCCTGCAAAGAAAGATGTTCAGCTTCTTAATACTCTATATGGAATCACTGAAAGTAACGTATATGTATTTCTCCATGAGAACTAAAAAAGGAAGTCAATTAGCTTTAATCATGGAGCAACCAAACTGAAGAGTATCGGCAAAACACCTTATTTTTAATGATTCGTTCATCAAGAGACTGGAAGTACTCAACTTCTCCAGCTCCATCACCTAGTAGAGCTTTGTATTCTGACCCTCCAAGGACTTCGTATCCATCTCCTATACTGCCGCCTGCAGGCACCAGAATGAAATAACACACATTGAGAATGACTTGATAAGGAAATGATCTTTACAGTTAAGAAACACACTGAACTTACAGGGAAGCTAGCAGTTGTGTTGCTCTCCTGCTAAAGGGTCCGCTTACACTGCAAAGTTAACAATTTTTTAGTTTGACTAAAACAAGAATTGCAACTGCCTGGCAGATCTAGGGCCATAAGAGTCTCCAGAATTAGAATAGTTAGCTGATTTCTAAGAGGAGACGTGATCCTTTTGCTTTGATATCCAGTTGTTTCTTTCCAACTTCAGATTCCTGTTTATTACTCCCTCCGTTCCTAAATACTTGTCTTTCTAGGCATTTCAAATGACTATCACATACGGATGTATGTAGACATATTTTAGAGTGTAGATTCACTCATTTTACTCTGTATGTAGTCACTTGTTGAAATGCCTAGAAAGACAAGTATTTAGGAACGAAGGGAGTAGTTAGTGAGCGACACGGGCAGGCAAGAGCGGATGGAGAGGAAGGGGAAAATGTAGAGGCCGGGACATGAAGGAGACGACGGGCAGGCAAGAGCGGATGGAGAGGAAGGGGAAAATGTAGAGGCCGGGACATGAAGGAGACGACAGGCAGGCAAGAGCGGATGGAGAGGAAGGGGGAAATGCAGTGAACGTACAAGCATCAATCGCATGAGAGTTCAATAAATTTGGTTATGCCACACTCACACACTGCTTGTATTTCATGCATCCGGCACACATATATACAGTTTACATGAGAGAGAGAGAGAGCAGTGAGAACGTGGGAGAGTACAATGGCATAAGCCAGTAATCGCAAACATGCAGGAGACGATAAGCACGAAGTGCATCCGGCCGTTGAGGACGTCGGATGACGCGGGCTGCATGGTTAGCCACATGAGGAGCGGGATGTGGGCACGTTCCAACACGGACGTGGATTTTTAGAACACCTGCACCCCGGCCCTGGTATCCTGGCTGTCCAATATTGCTTTAAGATCTGTACAACACAACTAACTTTTCATATGAAATTTTCTCTTTTTTGTTTCTCTCACATAAAAGATGTCTTGAAGTTCAAACCTTTGCAGCGTGACAAAGCTTTCCATCTAGAATCTAGGATAAATCTTTCAGAATTTTTTGTCAAACATAAATATACAAAAAATGATTTTTTAGATTAAAAAAGAGAAATTGATTTGCACGAATCGCGATGCGAAGAATGGATGGCTAGATAGAGAGGGCCTGGGTGCAGGTGTTCTATTATATATTTTCCGTTCCAACACCCCCCCGCAGTCGAAACGTCGGATGCGTCGACGTTGAGACTGGACCGGAAGTCGAGGAAGACCCCCGTCGGAAGCCCCTTGGTGAAGATGTCGGCGAACTGCGAGCTCGTGGGCACATGGAGAACACGGATCTCACCTAGTGCCACACGCTCGCGCACGAAGTGAAGGTCGATCTCGATGTGCTTTGTGCGTTGGTGTTGCACCGGGTTGCTCGACATATATACCGCACTGATGTTGTCACAGTAGACGACCGTGGCATGCGACGGAAGCCGGTGGAGCTCGCCGAGGAGCTCGCGGAGCCACACCGATTCGGCGACGGCGTTGGCGACCGCCCTGTACTCCGCCTCGGCGCTCGAACGAGAAACGGTGCTCTGCCGTTTAGACGACCATGTGAGGAGGTTGGAGCCGAGGAAGACGCAGTAGCCCGAGGTGGACTTGCGCGTGTCGGGGCAGCCGACCCAGTCAGCGTCGGAGTAAGCCACAAGCTCAGTGCCGGCATCACGATGAATCCGAAGTCCAAGGTGAGTCGTGCCACGGAGATAGCGCAGGATGTGCTTCACGAGCTGGAAGTGGCAATCGCGGGGTGCATGCATGAACATGCAACACTGTTGGACGACATAGGAGAGGTCGGGGCGTGTCAACGTGATGTACTGCAGAGCCCCGGCCAAGCTGCGGTAGAGCGACGGGTCGTGGAAGAGCGGCCCAGTGTCGGTGGAGAGCTTGGCCAGCGTGTCGACCGGAGTGGAGATGGGCTTGCAGTTAAGCATGCCAGCACGGTCGAGGATCTCCAGGGCGTACTATTCCGGGGAAAGAAACAGGCCACGCGCGGTGGTGGTGACGTTGATGCCGAGGAAGTGGTGGAGCGCGCCGAGGTCAGTCATGGCGAACTTGCGGTGGAGAGCCTGGATGACGGAGTCGAGCACCGCGCCCGAGCTGGCGGTGAGGATGATGTCGTCGACGTAGAGGAGCAGGTAGGCGAGGTGATCACCTCGTCGGAGGACGAAGAGCAAGGAGTCCGATCGCGACGCGACGAAGCCAAGCGTCCGCAGATAGGACGTGAACCTGGTGAACCACGCGCGAGGTGCCTGCTTGAGACCGTAAAGAGAACGGCTCAGCCGGCAAACGTGCGATGGTGACCTGGTGTCGACGAAGCCGGACGGCTGGTGACTGTAGACTGTCTCCGCGAGGTGGCCGTGGAGGAAGGCGTTCTTGACGTCCAGCTGATGTATGGGCCACGACTGGCCGGCGGCGATGCTTAGAACAGTCCGAATGGTGGCCGGTTTGACCACGGGGCTGAACGTCTCGGTGTAGTCGATGCCGGCCTGCTGCATGCAACCGCGAAGCACCCACCGCGCCTTGTAACGCGCAAGAGTGCCATCCGGATGAAACTTGTGCCGGAAAATCCACTTGCCTCTAACGACATTGGCACCTGCAGGACGAGACACTAAACACCACGTATTATTCTTCATCAGTGCGTTATATTCCTCTAGCATCGCAGCATACCAATTTGGGTCTCGAAGGGCAGCACGATAGGAAGAAGGAATGGGGCTGATGGCCGGGGTCGTGGTGTGGAGTGCTTTGGGCTGGGCAAAGCCAGATTTTGCTCGTGTGCGCATGCGATGGAGGTTTGTGGGTGGTGCAACCGGGATGGCTCGTGGTGGGAGGGGCGGGACATATGGCGCACATGGACTAGCTGCATGGGAGCTGTCTGAGGCGGGGGTTGGTGGATCGGCTGGCGTGCAGGGAGAGTGGGGCGTGCACGGGGAGGCGGGTTCACGGGGCGAGGTGATTGGCAGGGCACGCGGGCTGCATGGCTCGGGAGGGGGGCGCGCGGTGGATGAGCCGGGGCGCTCGTTGGTGGAGCGGAGCAGACGCGGATTGGCCGGGGCGCTCGTTAGTGGAGCGGGGCTGGTAGGTGGAGGAGGGGTCGGCGCGGATCCCGGGGTGGGTG
The DNA here is from genome assembly GCA_032464435.1 of Aegilops umbellulata. Lineage (NCBI taxonomy): Eukaryota > Viridiplantae > Streptophyta > Magnoliopsida > Poales > Poaceae > Aegilops > Aegilops umbellulata. Next base: position 570,828,162 of record CP136056.1, read on the forward strand.
GCCGATATGGGAGGTATGAGGTACGGGGTTCGGGGCAGATTTGGTGGACCAGATTTTCTATGGTCGAGGGAAGAGGGGAGGAGCGAGGGTGATCGGCAGGAAAATAGGGGAAGGCGCTCTCGTCGAACGTGACGTGTCGGGAAAAAATGACTTTGCGAGTAGATAGGTTAAGACACCGGTAGCCCTTGTGCTCCAGAGGATATCCGAGGAAAACACAGCGAGACGACCGAGGGGCGAGTTTGTGTGGGCTAGTGGCAATGGTGTTGGGGAAACAGAGACACCCAAAGGCGCGCATGTTGTCGTATGTGGGGTGTTGACCTAGAAGAAGAAAGTGAGGCGTCACGAAGTTGATGGCCGAGGAGGGGCGCCGGTTGAGGATGTAGGTGGCGGTGTGGAGTGCCTTGACCCAAAAGGGGGCCGGAAGGTTTGCGTGGATGAGAAGCACACGGAGAACGTCGTTGGTGGTACGGATAAGGCGCTCGGCCTTGCCGTTTTGTGGCGAGGTGTGTGGGCATGATAAGCGGAAGGAAGCACCGTGGCGAGAGAATAAATAACGCAAGGAGGAGGTGAGGAATTCACCACCGTTGTCACACTGCATACATTGAATTGTGACGTGAAATTGTGTGAGAACATATGCAAAGAAACGTGAGACGGTGTCAGCAGTATCGGATTTGTTGCGCAAAGGGAACATCCACGAGTAGTGCGAGTAGTCATCTAGAATCACAAGATAATATTGAAAACCAGAGAAACTAGGTACCGGCGAGGTCCATAAGTCACAATGTATTAATTGGAAAGGTGCACTTGTTTTGGAAGTGGAAAGGGAAAAAGGCAGCTGTGGCTGCTTGCCTAGTTTACATGATGAGCAGACGGAGTTGCTAGGCCTATTTTTATTACAAGTTGGAAGAAAATCACGTGCTAGAATGGAAACTGATTTATTGCTAGCATGCCCTAAACGAAGATGCCAGATGTCATCGATGACGATGGAGAGTGCTGCCTGGACGCCGGAGTTGGTGAAGAAGGGGTAGAGATCCCCGTGGCTATTGGACCTCATGATGAGCTTCCCCGTGGCTAGGTCCTTCACGGAAAAACCGAAAGGGTCAAAAGTGATAGAACAAAAATTATCTTGTGTAAAACGACATACAGAGATCAAGTTTTTGATTATGGTAGGGGATATGAGGACGTCATTGAGAGAAAAATTAGACACAGTAGTAGAGCCTACAGTGGTAATGGGAAGACGAGACCCGTCGCCTACTAAAATGCCAGAGGAATGACGCAAACACCTCCGATCCTTCTCTCTCCCATCGCTTCCGCTATGCACCGTCTCCTCCGCCGCACCCGCTCGGCGGACTTCGATGCGCCGGCGCCTGCTCTGCTCGCCGCCGTCCCCATCGCCATCGCTGCTCCCGCCGCGGTCACCCCTTCCTAGGCCGCGCCCGCTGCCGCGGTCGCCCCAGCACCGCGCCGCGCGCACCTTGGCGATCTGGGAAAAACGCCCATGCCCGAAGGCGCTGCGGCTCCTTCCTCCTCCACCTCGGCGCCTCGCGTGGTGCCCCCTGCCCCGACCACGGGCGTCCTTCGGACGGCCGGCAGCACCCCCGTTCCGCGCCTCCCGCTCGGCGGCACCGGCGGCGCCCTTGTCCCCCATCCCGGCCTCGGCGGCTCCATCGCCGGTCCTTCCTCCACGGTCGTCCTCCCGCCCTCCATCGCGCACTACTTCACCACCAAGCTCCAACTCGAGTCGGGTAACTACTCAGCTGGCGTCAACTTTTCTACATCATTGCTTGCAAGCACGAGGTCCAGCACGATACCATGTAGAAGTGCATGCTCTAGCCAATGCAACCAAAAGACCGATCTGATGGAAGAGACTAGATAGCACATTATACGTCAACACTCCCCCTCACGTGTGGCTCCCTTAGGCCTAAACGTGGATCGAAAGTGGGCTGCAATTTAATTGCGCCAGCCGAGTCTTGAACTCAAGACCTCTTGGCTCTGATACCAAGTTTGGTTATGCCACACTCACACACTGCTTGTATTCATGCATCTGGCACACATATATACAGTTTACATGAGAGAGAGAGAGAGAGAGAAGTGAGAACGTGGGAGAGTACAACGGCATAAGCCAGTAATCGCTAACATGCAGGAGACGATAAGCACGAAGTGCATGCGGCCATTAAGGACGCGGATGACGCGGGCTGCATGGTTAGCCACCTGAGGAGCGGGACGTGGGCACGTTCAACACAATAAGCTCGGAACAATTGAAGCTCAAATCCGCAATGTAACTCGACCATGGTGGTAAGGGGCGTTTCTGCTCCGGTGCTCCCCCCTGGGCAGAACGCGAGGTGTAAAAACACATCGACGGCCAGGATGAACCAAAAACGGTTCATAACGAGGGGCACGATCGTCTTTGTTGCCCCCGCGTACAGCCGTCGAGGAGCCCTGGGAGGCCCGTACGGGGCCGGTTAGATCGTATGCCCGACCGTATACATATTTGTATATGGCGGCGTTTCGTGCACGCGTGGAACCTCCCGCGCGTGGGGCAGCACGTGTCACGGGTAGATTCCAAAACCGTCCCATCATATAAATGTGGACGGCAACCACCTCCGGCCGCATCACCGACCATTTCCCCCCGCCGCATCGTCTTCCTCTCCCCACTCCCCACTCCCCACTCCCCACTCCCTCTCCTCTCCAACCTCCTCGTCGCCCTCACCGCATCCTCTCCATCGCCATGGCGGACGCAGGAGGCGAGTGCCCAGATTGGGGCGCAGATCTAGTGGAGCAGGCGCGGCAGGTCGCTGCGGGCACCTTTGTGAGGGGACGTGCCGGCGTCCAGCACGGTGCTCCTCCCGCTGCAGATCTGGAGAAGGCGGGGGCGGGTTGCAGCAGCGCAGTCCAGCCAGATGCGCCCGCTCTAGCGATCTCCAGCGAGGCGCGGAAGGTGGAGGCAGGCTGTGGCGAGGCGCAGAAGGTGGAGGCGGGCTCTGGCGAGGCGCACGAGGTGGAGAAGGTGGAGGCCGGCTCTGGCGAGGAGCAGGCGGAGCAGAAGGTATCTTCTTATCACTTTAATGTGGTAGTTTTTAGATTGTAGGGTTTGTGGCCAGAAGGTTTTTTGGTTAGATTTGTTGGATGTAGGGTTTTATCTGCATTAGGGTTTTTGAGTATTTGATTCGTGCAAGAATGGTGGACCTCATATGATTATTAGATTAGGTTAGAAGTAGCCGGATTGAGGGATGGGTTTTTTTCAGATGCTTATTAGATTAGTAGTGGAATTTTTGCAGTTGTTAGATGCTTATTAGATTAGTAGTGGAATTTTTGCAGTTCTAGGGATTATGACCGTCATAGTTGCAATTCTTAGATGCTTGATTGATGCATGTTGTCATAGTTGCAGTTCTTTGATGCTTGATTGATGCCTGTCAGGCAGAGGCTATGAGATGGGTTGTGCATGTCCTTGTGTTTTTGGAAAATGTCTACCTGAGGTGATTAGATGGTGCATTAGTTTGGTTGTAAATATTGTGAAGGATGTGCTCATGTAATGGGTGTTGTCATGTTTATCAAAAAGAGCTTCTCAAGGGCTGGATTTGTTTGTGTTGGATTGGGGCTTTGAAGGAGAGGGGAAGGGGCAGTCTAAGCTTATTTAGTTTGGGTTAGTAGTGGAATTTTGCCGTTGCTTCAGAGATATTTACAGCATTGAACATCCTCGCCAATGCCGTTGCTTCAGAGATAAAAGCACCTTGGGATTTTTTCAGTGGTTAGTAGTGGAATTTTTGCTTGTTAGATTTTAATTAGTATGAGGTTTAATACCTTATTTAAGGGGGAATTTAAGGTCAGATAGACGTCATATGATTATTAGATCTGTAGTTCAATGCTGCAGACATATATGATTATTTGATTTGATCTGTGGTTCAATGATACTAGATGGAAACATATTTAATTTGGAATGCATTAATTTTGATGTGCCAATGAATTGATTTAGATGATACAAGATTCATCTATAGTATAATTTGTTGTTGTTTAGGTAAGTAATGAAATTTTAGATGTTTGTTGTAGACGTATGCATTTATAGTTGAAGTTGTACCTAATTAACTACTGCATTATGTTAATATGTGTAGGAGCTTTGCTGCATTATCCCAAAAACAGTAATATGTGCATATTAAAAATTGTAGTTGGCTTGTGTAATTAGTAGCAATGGATGTAATTTTATATTTAGGGGGCTAAGAGATAACTCACTTTACAATTGCAGAAGGGTGGCCTCAAAAACAGTAACATGGCCTTGAAATATTGTCCTTGCCCAAAATTTTATAAATCAAATGTTGTAGGCAGGCCTATTGTCGAGCCTCATAAAATTAACCTGGCCAGAGATTTTCCTCTTGTGCAAATACTTATGATGAATTACAAAAATATGCAGCTAGGATGTCAGCATTGTATAACTATGAAGTAAATATTCCAAGGCAGGATCCTAGCAACAAAATATACTATATGTTTCCATTAAGTAGTGTGTGTGTGTGTGTGGGGGGGGGATTCCTTCAAAAGAAAAGTGTTGGGTTAATCCAGGGAATGTCAAGAATCCAGCTTGGATTTTCATTAGCATTTATGAAGGAAAGCATTTGTCTGTTGATTGATTGCTTAGATTCTGTATTTATAAGGAAAGCATTTGGTCACTTGCAACATACCAATGTGATTCACATTCACAATTTTGTGTGTAATGACATTCTTTGAACTGCAATTCAATTCATTGTAATTGATGTGCTTGTTTGATAATATAGCAGGAGGAGGAGGATCTTGTGGTTGTGGGCAACAAGAGGAAGTGGGACAAGACTGGGTTCTACCCATATGACTCTGATGAAGATGAGCCGTATGAGGTAAGGCCTAGTTGAAATGTTATTTGTGCATTGAGTTAGTGTGTTTATAGTATTTGAATGCATAATGTATTAATGTCAGTCATTAATGTGTGCAGTATGAATCTGGAGATGATGTGGTCGAGGGGAACGTCGAGTCGTTTGAAGAGAAGGTGGTGTTGAAGATCAGGACCCAAGGACCTGGTATGTACCACAACTGGAGGACGGAAAAGTACCGCTGCCCTTTCTGCAGCAAACCCAAGCCCATGTTGGGGAACGTAGCAGAAATTCAAAATTTTCTACGCATCACCAAGATCAATCTATGGATTAACTAGCAACGAGAGAGAGGGGAGTGCATCTTCATACCCTTGAAGATCGCGATGCGGAAGCGTTGCAAGAACGCGGTCGGTGGAGTCGTACACGAAGCGATTCAGATCGCGGCCGAATCCGATCTAAGCACCGGACAATGGTGCCTCCGCGTTCAACACACATGCAGCCCGGTGATGTCTCCCGTGCCTTGATCCAGCAAGGAGAGAGGGAGAGGTTGGGGAAGACTTCGTCCAGCAGCAGCACAATAGCATGGTGGTGATGGAGGAGCGTGGCACTCCAGCAGGGCTTCGCCAAGCACTGCGAGAGACGAGGAGGGAGAGGGGTAGGGCTGCGCCAAGAGAGAGGGAGACTCATGTCTATGGCAGCCCCAAAACCCCCACTATATATAGGGGAAGGGGAGGGGCTGCGCCCCCATCTAGGGTTCCCCCCCTAGGGGTGTCGTCCAGCCCTAGATGCATCTGAGGGGGGCGGCTAGAGGGGGAGAGAGGGAGGGCGCACCCTAGGTGGGCCTTAGGCCCATCTGAGCCTAGGGTTTCCCCCCTTCCCCTTTCCCTGCGCCTTGGGCCTCTTGTGGGAGGCGCACCAGCCCACCTAGGGGCTGGTCCCTTCCCACACTTGGCCCACGCAGGCCTCCGGGGTTGGTGGCCCCTCACGGTGGACCCCCGGAACCCTCCGGTGGTCCCCGTACATTACCGGTGACGCCCGAAACTCTTCTGGAGGCCAAAACGGGACTTCCCATATATAAATCTTTACCTCCGGACCATTCCGGAACTCCTCGTGACGTCCGGGATCTCATCCGGGACTCCGAACAACATTCGGTAACCACGTATATCTATTCCCTATAACCCTAGCGTCATTGAACCTTAAGTGTGTAGACTCTACGGGTTCGGGAACCATGCAGACATGACCGAGACGTTCTTCGGCCAATAACCAACAGCGGGATCTGGATACCCATGTTGGCTCCCACATGTTCCACGATGATCTCATCGGATGAACCACGATGTCGGGGATTCAATCAATCCCGTATACAATTCCCTTTGTCAATCGATATGTTACTTGCTCGAGATTCGATCGTCGGTATCCCAATACCTCGTTCAATCTCGTTACCGGAAAGTCTCTTTACTCGTTCCGTAACACATGATCCCGTGGCTAACTCCTTAGTCACATTGAGCTCATTACGATGATGCATTACCGAGTGGGCCTAGAGATACCTCTCCATCATACGGAGTGACAAATCCCAGTCTCGATTCGTGCCAACCCAACAGACACTTTCGAAGATACCTGTAGTGTACCTTTATAGCCACCCAGTTACGTTGTGACGTTTGGTACACCCAAAGCATTCCTACGGTATCCGGAAGTTGCACAATCTCATGGTCTAAGGAAATGATACTTGACATTAGAAAAGCTCTTAGCAAACGAACTACACGATCTTGTGCTATGCTTAGGTTTGGGTCTTGTCCGTCACATCATTCTCCTAATGATGTGATCCCGTTATCAATGACATCCAATGTCCATGGTCAGGAAACCATAACCATCTATTGATTAACGAGCTAGTCAACTAGAGGCTGACTAGGGACATGTTGTGGTCTATGTATTCACACATGTATTATGGTTTCCAGTTAATACAATTATAGCATGAACAATAGACAATTATCATGAACAAGGAAATACAATAATAACCATTTTATTATTGCCTCTAGGGCATATTTCCAACAGTCTCCCACTTGCACTAGAGTCAATAATGTAGTTCACATCACCATGTGATTAACACTCAAAGTTCACATCGCCATGTGACTAATACCCAAGAGTTTACTAGAGTCAATAATCTAGTTCACATCACCATGTGATTAACACTCAATGAGTTCTAGCGTTTGATCATGTTATGCTTACGAGAGAGGTTTTAGTCAACGGGTCTGCTACATTCAGATCCGTGTGTGCTTTACAAATCTCTATGTCATCTTGTAGATGCAGCTACCACGCGCTACTTGGAGCTATTCCAAATAACTGCTCTACTATACGAATCCGGTTTACTACTCAGGGTCATCCGGATTAGTGTCAAAGTTTGCATAGACGTAATCCTTTACGACGAACTCCTTTTCCACCTCCATAATCGAGAAAATTCCTTAGTCCACTAGATACTAAGGATAAGTTCGACCGCTGTCATGTGATCCATTCCCGGATCACTATTGTACCCCTTGACTAACTCATGGCAAGGCACACTTCAGGTGCGGTACACAACATAGCATACTGTAGAGCCTACGTCCAAAGCATAGGGGATGACCTTCGTCCTTTCTCTCTTTTCTGCCGTGGTCAGGTCTTGAGTCTTACTCAATACTCACACCTTGTAACACAGCCAAGAACTCCTTCTTTGCTGATCTATTTTGAACTCCTTCAAAATCCTGTCACGGTATGTATTCATTTGAAAGTACTATTAAGCATTTTTGATCTATCCTTATAGATCTTGATGCTCAATGTTCAAGTAGCTTAATCCAGGTTTTCCATTGAAAAACACTTTTCAAACAACCCTATATGCTTTCCCGAAATTCTACATCATTTCCGATCAACAACATATACTCATCAGAAATTCTATATTGCTCCCACTCACTTCTTTAGAAATACAAGTTTCTCATAAACTTTGTATAAACCCAAAATCTTTGATCATCTCATCAAAGCACATATTCCAACTCCGAGATGCTTACTCCAGTCCTTAGAAGGATCACTGGAGCTTTCCATACTTGTTAGCATCTGTCAGGATTGACAAAACCTTCTGGTTGTATCACATACAACCTTTCCTCAAGAAAATCGTCGAGGAAACAATGTTTTGACATCCTATCTGCAAGATTTCATAAATAATGCAGTAACTGCTAATATAATTCCAACAGACTCTTAGCATCGCTACAAGTGAGAAAGTCTCATCGCAGTCAACTCCTTGAACTTGTCGGAAAACATCTTAACGACAAGTCGAGCTTTCTTAATGGTGACACTTACCATCATTGTTCGTCTTCCTTTTAAAATCCATCTGCACCCAACAGCCTTACGACCATCAAGTAGTTCTTACAAAGTCTATACATTGTTTTTATACATGGATCCTCTCTCGGATTTTATGGCCTCGAGCCATTTACCGGAATCTGGGCCCACCATCGCTTCTCCATAGCTCGTAGGTTCATTGTTGTCTAACATCATGACTTCCAAGACATGATTACGTACCACTCTGAAGTAGTACACATCCTTGTCGTCCTACGAGGTTTGGTAGTGACTTGATCCGAAGTTTCATGATCACTATCATAAGCTTCCACTTCAATTGGTGTAGGTGCCACAGGAACAACTTCTTGTGCCCTGCTACACACTAGTTGAAGTGACGGTTCAATAACCTCATCAAGTCTCCACCATCCTCCCACTTGATTCTTTCGAGAGAAACCTTTTCTCGAGAAAGGACCCGATTCTAGAAACAAACCCTTTTGCTTCCGGATCAGAGACAGGAGGTATACCCAACTGTTTTGGGTGTCATATGAAGATGCATTTATCCATTTTGGGTTTGAGCTTATCAGCCTGAAACTTTTTCACATAAGAGTCACAGCCCCAAACTTTTAAGAAACGACAGCTTAGGTTTCTCTAAACCATAGTTCATACGGTGTCGTCTCAACGGAATTGCGTGGTGCCCTATTTAAAGTGAATGCGGTTGTCTCTAATGCCTAGCCCATAAACGATAGCGGTAATTAGATAAGAGACATCATGGTATGCACCATATCCAATAGGGTGCAGTTATGATGTTCGAACACACCATCACACTATGGTGTTCCAGGCGGTATTAGTTGTGAAACAATTTCCACAATGTCTTAATTGTGTGCCAAACTCGTAACTCAGATATTCATCTCTGTGATCATATCAGACATCTTATCCTCTTGTCACGACGATCTTCTACTTCACTCTGAAATTACTTGAACCTTTCAATAATTCAGACTTGTGTTTCATCAAGTAAATATACTCAGCATCTACTCAAATCATCTGTGAAGTAAGAGCATAATGATATTCACTGCGTGCCTCAGCACTCATTGGATCGCACACATCAAATGTATTACTTCCAACAAGTTGCTCTTTGATCCATCTCACTGAAACGAGGCCTTTCAGTCATCTTGCCCATGTGTTATGATTTGCATGTCTCAAGTGATTCAAAATCAAGTGAGTCCAAACGACCCATTTGTATGGAGTTTCTTCATGCATATCTACCAACAGACATGGTTCGCATGTCTCAATCTTTTCAAAAACGAGTGAGTCCAAAGATCCATCAACATGGAGCTTCTTCATGCATTTTATACCAATATGACTCAAATGGCAGTGCCACAAGTATGAGGTACTATCATTACTATCGTATATCTTTGGCATGAACATCTGTATTATTACGATCGAGATTCAATAAACCATTCATTTTAGGTGCAAGACCATTGAAGGTATTATTCAAATAAACAGAGTAACCATTATTCTCCTTAAATGAATCATCGTATTGCGATAAACATAATCCAATTATGTCCACGCTCAACGCAAACACCAAATAACAATTATTTAGGTTTCACACCAATCTCGATGGTAGAGGGAGCATGCGATACTTGATCACATCAACCTTGGAAACACTTCCAACACATATCGTCATCTCATCTTTAGCTAGTCTCCGTTTATTCTGCAGCTTTTATTTTGAGTTACCAACACTTAGCAACCGAACCGGTATCTAATACCCTGGTGCTACTAGGAGTACTAGTAAAGTACACATTAATATAATATATATCCAATATACTTCTGTCGACCTTACCAGCCTTCTCATCTACCAAGTATCTAGGGTAGTTCTGCTTCAGTGACCGTTCCCCTCATTACAGAAGCACTTAGTCTCGGGTTTGGGTTCAACCTTGGGTTTCTTCGCTGGAGCAGCAACTGATTTGCCGTTTCATGAAGTATCCCTTCTTGCCCTTGCCCTTCTTGAAACTAGTGGTTTTACTAACCATCAACAATTGATGCTCCTACTTGATTTCTACTTTTGCGGTGTCAAACATCGCGAGTTGCTCAAAGATCATTATGTCTATCCCTGATATGTTATAGTTCATCACGAAGCTCTAATAGCTTGGTGGCAGTGACTATGGAGAACCATCACTATCTCATCTGGAAGATTAACTCCCACTCGATTCAAGCGATTGTAGTACTCAGACAATCTGAGCACATGCTCAACGATTGAGCTTTTCTCCCTTGTTTGCAGGCTTAAGAAACTCGTTAGAGGTCTCATACCTCTTGACGTGGGCACTAGTCTGAAATCCCAATTTCAGTCTTTGGAACATCTCATATGTTCTACGACGTTTCAAAACGTCTTTGGCGCCTCAATTCTAAACCGTTAGCATTACGCACTGAACTATCACGTAGTCATCAAAACGTGTATGTCAGATGTTCGCAACATCCACAAACAACGCTCGAGGTTCAGCACACCGAGCGGTGCATTAAGGACATAAGCCTTCTGTGCAGCAATGAGGACAATCCTCAGTTTGTGGACCCAGTCCGCATAATTGCTACTATCAACTTTCAACTAAGTTTTCTCTAGGAACATATCTTAAACAATAGAACTAAAGCGTAAGCTACGACATAATTTGCAAAGACATTTTGACTATGTTCATGATAATTAAGTTCATCTAATTATTTAATGAACTCCCACTCAGATAGACATCCCTCTAGTCATCTAAGTGATACATGATCCAAGTCAACTAGGCCGTGTCCGATCATCACGTGAGACGGACTAGTCATCATCGGTGAACATCTTCATGTTGATCGTATCTGCTATACGACTCATGTTCGACCTTTCGGTCTCTTGTGTACCGAGGCCATGTCTGTACATGCTAGGCTCGTCAAGTCAACCTAAGTGTTTCGCATGTGTAAATCTGGCTTACACCCGTTGTATGCGAACGTTAGAATCTATCACACCCGATCATCACGTGGTGCTTCGAAACAACGAACCTTCGCAACGGTGCACAGTTAGGGGGAACACATCTCTTAAAATTTTAGTGAGGGATCATCTTATTTATGATACCGTTGTTCTAAGCAAATAAGATGTAAACATGACAAACATCACATGCAAATCATAAAGTGACATGATATGGCCAATATCATCTTGCGCCTTTTGATCTCCATCTTCGAGGCGCGACATGATCACCTTCGTCACCGGCATGACACCATGATCTCCATCATCATGATCTCCATCATCGTGTCTTCATGAAGTTGTCTCGCCAACTGTTACTTCTACTACTATGGCTAACGGTTAGCAATAAAGTAAAGTAATTACATGGCGTTTTCATTGACACGCAGGTCATACAATAAATTAAGACAACTCCTATGGCTCCTGCCGGTTGTCATACTCATCGACATGCAAGTCGTGATTCCTATTACAAGAACATGATCAATCTCATACATCACATCCTTTTGGCCATATCACATCACATAGTATACCCTGCAAAAACAAGTTAGACGTCCTCTAATTGTTGTTGCATGTTTTACGTGGCTGCTATGGGTTTCTAGCAAGAACGTTTCTTACCTACGCAAAAGCCACAACGGTGATATGCCAATTGCTATTTACCCTTCATAAGGACCCTTTTCATCGAATCCGATCAGACTAAAGTGGGAGAGACAGACACGCGCTAGCCACCTTATGCATCAAGTGCATGTCAATCGGTGGAACCTGTCTCACGTAAGAGTACGTGTAAGGTCGGTCCGGACCGCTTCATCCCACAATGCCGCCGAATCAAGATAAGACTAGTAACGGCAAGCAAATTGAACAAATCATCGCCCACAACTACTTTGTGTTCTACTCGTGCATAGAATCTACGCATAGACCTAGCTCATGATGCCACTGTTGGGGAACATAGCAGAAATTCAAAATTTTCTATGCATCACCAAGATCAATCTATGGATTAACTAGCAACGAGAGAGAGGGGAGAGCATCTTCATACCCTTGAAGATCGCGATGCAGAAGCGTTGCAACAACGCGGTCGGTGGAGTAGTACACGAAGCGATTCAGATTGCGGCCGAATCCGATCTAAACACCGAACAACGGTGCCTCCGCGTTCAACACACATGCAGCCCGGTGATGTCTCTCGTGCCTTGATCCAGCAAGGAGAGAGGGAGAGGTTGGGGAAGACTCCTTCCAGCAGCAGCACAATAGCATGGTGGTGATGGAGGAGCGTGGCACTCCAGCAGGGCTTCGCCAAGCACTGCGAGAGACGAGGAGGGAGAGGGGTAGGGCTGCGCCAAGAGAGAGGGAGACTCGTGTCTATGGCAGCCCCAAAACCCCCACTATATATAGGGGAAGGGGAGGGGCTGCGCCCCAATCTAGGGTCCCCCCCTAGTGGTGTCGTCCAGCCCTAGATGCATCTGAGGGGGGCGGCCAGAGGGGGAGAGAGGGAGGGCGCAACCTAGGTGGGCCTTAGGCCCATCTGAGCCTAGGGTTTCCCCCCTTCCCCTTTCCTTGCGCCTTGGGCCTCTTGTGGGAGGCGCACCAACCCACCTAGGGGCTGGTCCCTTCCCACACTTGGCCCACTTAGGCCTCCGGGGTTGGTGGCCCCTCCCGGTGGACCCCCGGAACCCTCCGGTGGTCCCGGTACATTACCGGTGACGCCCGAAACTCTTCCGGTGGCCAAAACGGGACTTCCCATATATAAATCTTTACCTCCGGACCATTCCAGAACTGCTCGTGATGTCCGGGATCTCATCCGGGACTCCGAACAACATTCGGTAACCACGTATATCTATTCCCTATAACCCTAGCGTCATTGAACCTTAAGTGTGTAGACCCTACGGGTTTGGGAACCATGCAGACATGACCGAGACGTTCTCCGGCCAATAACCAACAGCGTGATCTGGATACCCATGTTGGCTCCCACATGTTCCACGATGATCTCATCGGATGAACCACGATGTCGGGGATTCAATCAATCCCGTATACAATTCCCTTTGTCAATCGATATGTTACTTGCCCGAGATTCGATCGTCGGTATCCCAATACCTCGTTCAATCTCGTTACCGGCAAGTCTCTTTACTCGTTCCATAACGCATGATCCCGGGGCTAACTCCTTAGTCACATTGAGCTCATTATGATGATGCATTACCGAGTGGGCCCAGAGATACCTCTCCGTCATACGGAGTGACAAATCCCAGTCTCGATTCGTGCCAACCCAACAGACACTTTCGGAGATACCTGTAGTGTACCTTTATAGCCACCCAGTTACGTTGTGACGTTTGGTACACCCAAAGCATTCCTACGGTATCCGGAAGTTGCAAAATCTCATGGTCTAAGGAAATGATACTTGACATTAGAAAAGCTCTTAGCAAACGAACTACACGATCTTGTGCTATGCTTAGGTTTGGGTCTTGTCCATCACATCATTCTCCTAATGATGTGATCCCGTTATCAATGACATCCAATGTCCATGGTCAGGAAACCATAACCATCTATTGATTAACGAGCTAGTCAACTAGAGGCTTACTAGGGATATGTTGTGGTCTATGTATTCACACATGTATTACGGTTTCCAGTTAATACAATTATAGCATGAACAATAGACAATTATCATGAACAAGGAAATACAATAATAACCATTTTATTATTGCCTCTAGGGCATATTTCCAACAGTCTCCCACTTGCACTAGAGTCAATAATCTAGTTCACATCACCATGTGATTAACACTCAAAGTTCACATCGCCATGTGACTAATACCCAAGAGTTTACTAGAGTCAATAATCTAGTTCACATCACCATGTGATTAACACTCAATGAGTTCTAACGTTTGATCATGTTATGCTTACGAGAGAGGTTTTAGTCAACGGGTCTGCTACATTCAGATCCGTGTGTGCTTTACAAATCTCTATGTCATCTTGTAGATGCAGCTACCACGCGCTACTTGGAGCTATTCCAAATAACTGCTCTACTATACGAATCCGGTTTACTACTCAGGGTCATCCGGATTAGTGTCAAAGTTTGCATCGACGTAATCCTTTACGACGAACTCCTTTTCCACCTCCATAATCGAGAAAATTCCTTAGTCCACTAGATACTAAGGATAAGTTCGACCGCTGTCATGTGATCCATTCCCGGATCACTATTGTACCCCTTGACTAACTCATGGCAAGGCACACTTCAGGTGCGGTACACAGCATAGCATACTGTAGAGCCTACGTCCAAAGCATAGGGGACGACCTTCGTCCTTTCTCTCTTTTCTGCCATGGTCAGGTCTTGAGTCTTACTCAATACTCACACCTTGTAACACAGCCAAGAACTCCTTCTTTGCTAACCTATTTTGAACTCCTTCAAAATCCTGTCACGGTATGTATTCATTAGAAAGTAATATTAAGCATTTTTGATCTATCCTTATAGATCTTGATGCTCAATGTTCAAGTAGCTTAATCCAGGTTTTCCATTGAAAAACACTTTTCAAACAACCCTATATGCTTTCCAGAAATTCTACATCATTTCCGATCAACAACATATACTCATCAGAAATTCTATATTGCTCCCACTCACTTCTTTGGAAATACATGTTTCTCATAAACTTTGTATAAACCCAAAATCTTTGATCATCTCATCAAAGCGCATATTCCAACTCCGAGATGCTTACTCCAGTCCTTAGAAGGATCACTGGAGCTTTGCATACTTGTTAGCATCTTTCAGGATTGACAAAACCTTCTGGTTGTATCACATACAACCTTTCCTCAAGAAAATCGTCGAGGAAACAATGTTTTGACATCCTATCTGCAAGACTTCATAAATAATGCAGTAACTGCTAATATAATTCCAACAGACTCTTAGCATCACTACGAGTGAGAAAGTCTCATCGCAGTCAACTCCTTGAACTTGTCGGAAAACATCTTAATGACAAGTCGAGCTTTCTTATTGGTGACACCTACCATCATTGTCCGTCTTCCTTTTAAAATCCATCTGCACCAACAGCCTTACGACCATCAAGTAGTTCTTACAAAGTCTATACATTGTTTTTATACATGGATCCTCTCTCGGATTTTATGGCCTCGAGCCATTTACCGGAATCTGGGCGCACCATCGCTTCTCCATAGCTCGTAGGTTCATTGTTGTCTAACAACATGACTTCCAAGACATGATTACGTACCACTCTGAAGTAGTACACATCCTTGTCGTCCTACGAGGTTTGGTAGTGACTTGATCCGAAGTTTCATGATCACTATCATAAGCTTCCACTTCAATTGGTGTAGGTGCCATAGGAACAACTTATTGTGCCCTGCTACACACTAGTTGAAGTGACGGTTCAATAACCTCATCAAGTCTCCACCATCCTCCCACTTGATTCTTTCGAGAGAAACGTTTTCTCGAGAAAGGACCCGATTCTAGAAACAAACCCTTTTGCTTCCGGATCAGAGACAGGAGGTATACCCAACTGTTTTGGGTGTCATATGAAGATGCATTTATCCGTTTTGGGTTTGAGCTTATCAGCCTGAAACTTTTTGTCACATCCCTAGTTCTGGTATTGCTTAGTGCTTGCATTAGAGTGTTGCATCATGTTTAAATTCTATTTTATTTGAAATGGGGATGACAAACCCTAGCACCAAATGAAATTCAACTAGGTTCACCTAAAATATTTTCAGTTTTCCAAATGGCTTTTAAAAATGTTCATCATTTCTGGAAAATGCTAAAACCCTAACCAGAAGTGTTGCACATTTTCCATGACATATTTGGTCACTAGATTAAATCATATAGTATTTGCATTTGGGCATTTAAATGCTATAAAATATTTTGAATGCTCAAATAATCATAAACTAAAATGTTTACTGTTGGTTATGTTCTAAACAGTATCCATAATTAGTTTCATGATTTTTGGAAATGCCCTGGCATTTTTAATAAAGCCCAACAGTTGCAGAAAATTAGAAAACAGAAACAATAAAGAGTGAGAGAGGACTTACCTGGCGCTCACCTGGAAGCCCAGCTGGCCCAGCTCCAGCTGGCGGCCCAGCCCACTGGCCTGAGCGGTCGTCCTCTACCTCTGCCAGTAGGCAGAGGAGGGAGGACAGCGCACGCGCGCGCCATGGTGACACGCCACCTCCCTGCCTGCCTGCGTCCCTCGCCACCGCGACGCCTGAACCGCCTCCCCTCGACCCCCTCGCTCCTCCCCCTCACTCGCCGCTCTCTCCCTCGCTCCCTGGCCTCTCTCCTCTCTCTGCTTTCCCCCTCCCGAACACGTCCGAGCGCCGCTGTCGCTGCTGCTCGGCGTTGCCGTGCCCACCGCCTCCCCCCTCGCTTTCCCGACCAGTCCACGAGCTCCGCCTACTCGCCATCGACCTCTACGACGACCCACGCAAGCCGGGACGCCCTGCAGAGCTGCCCCTGACGTCGTCTTCCTCGTCGGTGCCGCGGCTCGCCGCCGTCAAATCCGCCGCCGTTCGTGCCTCCCTGAGCCCGCCGAGAAGCTCTTCGTGACCGCGGTGAGCCCCCGGTCATTTCCCCCCTAACCCTGCCCTCGTTTGGTAGCCGTAGCCGCCGCCCCCTTGCTTATCGTAGCCGTCGCCGCGCGGGCTCGTCGCCGGCGAAGCCCCGGTGACCAAATGGCCCCGCGCGTGCGTCCGTTGCACTCGCAACGACCCGTGGAGCAACGCTAGCATGACAGCCAGCTCGTTTGCAAGCCGCAGCGCTAACCCGCACCCACCCGAGCTCCGGCCGCCGCCAAACACGTCGCCGGCGCCTTTTCCGGCGACCCCGAGCCCAACTGCCTACACCACCCGCCGCGGCTCACTCCCAGCTAGCCATAGAGCCCAACGGCGCCCCGAATGGTGCCCTGTAGGTGAAACCCGCACCTGCCCCGCCGCTCGGTTTGGTCGCCGCCGGCCATACTCCGGCGAGTCGACGTGGCTCCACCATTAGGGGCTAATGACCCTGCTAATTAGCCCCTCTCTCACTGACAGTAGGGTCCCACTCCCTAATTAACCACGGTTTAATTTTGTTTAGACTAAACTAACCACGCAGGGCCCACAGGTCAGTTTGACCATGCCGCGTCACCTGTTGACCGGCCCCACGCGTCAGCTCTGACCCGGCTGACGTGGCCGTTGACCAGGCCCACATGTCATCCACACTAACCAGCCTGGGTCACTGACTTGTGGATCCCACACGTCAGGTTTGACCCGGGTCAACCCAGTTGACCTGCTGACGTCATGATGATGTCAGGCTGACGCAGTAATCCTTTTCTGGAATTTAAATAAATCTTAAATGATTTATTTATTTCAGAAAATACCCAAAACTTTGAAAAATCATAGAAAATAATCTATAACTCAGAATGGAATAATTTATATATGAAAAATTATCAGAAAAATTCAAGGAATCCATCTGTACCATTTTCATGCATGTTTGAACAATGCTTGTCCTCTGTTTTGGACAAAACAAATAAAGAGCATTTAAATAATCATATATGGAGTTGGAATTTGAATTATGTATTCAAACCAACTTCATTTAAATCATAGCTAGATGCATTAGCCCAAACCACAGCATATTGCCATGTCATGATCATGCATCATATTGTTGCATTGCATTAATTGTGTTTCTTCTGTGTTTGTCGGTGTTTGTCCCCTCTCGATAGCCGATGTTCCGACGATGAGTTCGATGACACCGATGAAGAGCTATATTATCTTCAGAAGTGCCAGGCAAGCAAAACCCCCTTGTTCATTCCGATACAATCCCACTCTCTCGCTCCTGCTCTCTTTTACTGCATTAGGACAACAACGATTCAACTGTTACATGCTGCGGTAGTTGAACCCCTTATCCTCTGCATGACCTGTCATTGCCATAGTAAATAGATGAAACCCACTAGCATGAGTAGGAGTTGTCTGAGCCCTGATGTGCCTACTCATTCATGCTTGTTTGTCATGCCTGCTATTGCTTAGAGTTGAGTCGGGTCTGATTCATCGGGAATGAATTGGAATGTGGTGAACATGTCCTACTGTTGAGAGCTAAGTGTGTGAACACGATTTGGTAAAGGTAGCGGTGAGAGGCCATGTAGGAGTACATGGTGGGTTGTCTCATTGCAGCCGTTCTCAGGAACTGAGTTCTGTGTTTGTGATCCATGAACAGTTACTACCACACATTGGGTTCCGGTAACTCGGCCCCTCTCGACTTATTAATCAACCTGATCTCTGTCCAGGAGTTGCAACTAGTTTCTGGTGTTTGTAGGTAGTGTTAGTAGTCTACCAAGTGGCACCCGGTACAGGTGGGCTTGGGACAGACTAGGCACAGTGGCACGGTGTATCGAGTGGCACCCGGTTGGTGGGCTTGGGAACCCTGCTCACATCGTTTGGGGCCGTGAGCGACACCTCGGCCGGATCTCCTTGCGGATGGAACCCGAATAGGCGATAAACCTGGACGAGAGACTTGTGTGATTAGTCAGGTCGTGGCCGACTCCCTCGCCCGGCTTCCGCTTGAAGGTTGCCGAGGTACATGACGTGTACAGGGCGATAAGTGGCGAGAGCGTGTGTGAAGAAGTACACCCCTGCAGGGTTATCATTATCTATTCGAATAGCCGGATTCCTCGGATATGGAAACTTGGACCCCTTGTACAGTTCATAGACAAGTGAAAGTGGATACTCTAAAATGCGCAAGATAAGCGTGAGTGCTATGGATGGCGTTCTCGTAGGGAGACGGGAGAGGATCCATAGTGGTGTATTGAAATGGTGAATATGTGGACTCGTGTGCGCCACCTCAAAAGAGTTACTTGCAGTCGTAGTTCAGGATAGCCACCGAGTCAAAGCTGGCTTGCTGCAGTTAAACTCCACCACCCCCTTTTGATACTGATGCATGTGTAGATAGTTCTGATGTAAGTCTTGCTGAGTACATTTGTACTCACGTTTGCCTATTTTATGTTTTGCAGAGAGACTTCAGTCTCGCTAGTAGTTCCGTGTGGACTTCGACGTTTAGCTTGATACCTCAGCTACGATCTTGTGCCCTCGGCAGGATCTAGTGGATAGTCAGGCTTCTCAGCCTTTTTCATTTGTAGTTGTCTGTACTCAGACAAGTTAAGCTTCCGCATGTGCTTGTTGCTTGTATGCTCTGTATGTTGGGTCATGAGACCCATGTTTGTAACATTTCGCTCCTCGGAGCCTAATGAATAAATACTTTGAGTCGTAGAGTCTTGTTGTGATGCCATGTTGTATTTACACATATCGAGCATATTGTGTGTATGATTGAAATGCTTGGTATGTGTGGGATCCGACTATCTAGTTGTTTATCCTTGGCAGCCTATCATATGGGGAAATGTAGTCTAGTGCTTCTGAGCGATAGTAGTCCGCTACAGCCCGGATCACCGGAGTCCTACTAGCCCAGCACTACTGCTCGGAACACTTGACTGGCCGGCATGTGAATCACTTCGTTCCTGTGTCTGTCCCTTCGGGGAAATGTCACGCGGTGACTTCCGGAGTCCTGTCTAGCCTGCTACAGCCCGGGTTACCGGAGTCCTGTTAGCCCAGTGCTACAGCCCGGATTCACACGCTGACGACCGACATGCTCGATGTGATTCATGTATGCCTGTCCTCATGGGTTAGCGCCGCTTTGGGTTCACGACTAGCCATGTCGGCCCGGGTTCTTTGTCATATGGATGCTAGCGACACTATCATATACGTGAGCCAAAAGGCGCAAACGGTCCCGGGCCAGGTAAGGTGGCACCCGTGGAATACCGTGCGTGAGGCCGCAAAGTGATATGATGTGTTACATGCTAGATCGGTGTGACTTAGGATCGGGGTCCTGACAGCGTTGGTATCAGAGCCTGACTGCCTGTAGGATTACCAAGCCAAACTGGTCGAAGTTGTGTCTAGAAATGCTTTAATTATGTAAGGGAATTGATTGTGGGATGGAACGTAAGGCTCTTTTTACTCCTTATACCTCATGCCCTCTGATCTGAGTCACCCTCTTCTCTTCTACGGGGTTTAAGAACTAGGCCTTCTCATCTATCTCTCAGGATGACGTGTTACTAAACCGTAGTTGCCTAGGGTTGTTGAGTTCAAGCCCCAGTTCTGTTTCTACTACCTCCATATGTTCATAGCTGGCCTCAGAACCTTGATATTGTGATGTTGAGTGGTTATGCCACCAATTTTTGCAGGATGTCTCAAATCATTTTGAGCATTTACAGCCGTTATGCTGTCCGAGTCATCCCAGGTCTCTAAATAGTCTGATGCATTTGCAAATCCTTTCTCTCCGTTCCTGATGTCCTTTTTGGTCAGAACAAGCACACTAATCGGTGAGTTGAGGTACTCTGTTGCCTCGACATATATGTTGGAGCTATTATTATGACCCTAGGTGTTTTAGGGAGTCACCTAGTAATCTAGCAATGTTTTGTGTTTCCGGTGTGATGATTCTGGCCACCATTCTCGAAAGCATCATGTGATGCCATCCAGTAGTAGGTATTCTACTCCTGGGTTTTCAAACCCGAGATTCATCCTACTTACTTCATGTTGATAGTGCTTGCTAGTTCCTTTAGGACATTAGTAAACTTTGCGATAGTCATCGAGGTCCGTGGTATATCATTCTTCCAAATACCATGAACCATCCTTGGCAAAAATTTGTTTGAATCAAAAGATCACAACCAGGGTGCTCTTGAGGAGTACTCCATTCATATTGTGATTCTGCCAGTTCTTCCTTTCTGCATGGGTTATCCGGAAGAAATATGTTGAACTCGTTCGACATGCTAATCTATGCATCCACAACTCAGAAAAATATATGTCCTCTTGAGTTGTCCCTCTTCATTGGTGTTCCGACCATCGTCTATCAATTGATAGTCAAGAGTATGTGTGCATCCGTTCATCGATACCTATTACTCTTGTGGTCCGTCAAGCCATTCTATTCCAGAATGACTAGGAGAAACAAACTTCAGTACCTCATCCATATCTAGGATTGGGTCAAAGCAATTGTACTTCGCAGATCGAAATGCCAGTCCAGCTTTTGTTCTGTTCTACCTCGGAGTATTACCCCCTTTATGTCAGGATGGTCATGAGAATTGCACCATCTCTCATGAATTTTTGACGCAGCAATACTTCTTGCCCTCACTGTTCATTCCTCGGTTCCGTGTTGTCACAACCGGAATGCCGACAAGTGAACCATGATGCGTGAAATCACTACTCCTAGCAACTCCGTTGCTTGGTAGTAAATGGACAATAATCTCATTCTTAGCGTATTGGTTATCAACTCATCATCCTAAGATTAATCGTGCTACCTAGTCCTTATTCCTGGTGCACTCTTCGATCAATGAGTTAGGATTGTGTAAATTCCTCACTCTTTTGATCATATCATCTTGCCCTGAAAAGCAAGATTGTTCTCGAGCTTAGCAACACATCGGTGGTTCGTGATTTTCCAAAGATCTTCTCGGAAGTATCACCAGGTTGTCACCTGACCGCTATGTTGAGTTCGTGATCAAGTTGGTTTTCCTATAAACCACCCCTTCTCCAAGAATCTGTGTTGGATACCCCTGAGCTAGTTGGTTAAGCCAAACAACAACTTGGAGAGTTGGAAGATAAAAGCTTATCCGACTTAGTTCATGTTAAGGGATATCTTGTGTGTGTGTGTTGAAGAAAGATGATATCTTCCTCGATTGATCCTCGTGGTCAGTTGTCGAACCTATTGTCTTACCCAATCTTTGATTTGAGTATGGGCTATCATCAAATCAAATCAGAACCAACGATGTTCGTAATGTTGTCTTACTCGTGGTTGATCCCTCGAGCATACACCATTACATCTTTGGTCTGACCAATGCTATCACCGTGTTCACATGATGGTGGAAGTCCAGTGATATGGTATTTCCGATGAGTTGTTGTTGAGTCCATCAGCAGCATTTTGTCTCCCCCATGATTCATGTCGAACATCTAAATAGTGTTGGAAACTTTTATAAGCAATGCCTTCATGTTCCGTTCATGAAGCTTATGCTTGGATGGAAGAAGTGACTTGCTCGAATTCATGTGCACTTGGTGCAAGTTGCCGCCGTGAGTTTGAGAAAGGATTGTTTTGTTATCCATGGAATCATCCCAAGTCAGTCATGCATGTGCGAAGTATTCTATGGTCTGATAGACTGATCATCTTCATCCCATATGTATTCCCTAGCACCCCAAGCCACTGATTGATTTGCTCAAGGAAAAGGAGTTGTTGTGCGAATACTAGTTCATGCACAAGACTCCGACATCCTCGATGATGGTTCCCCTCCTGAACTCGGTAGTGTTTTACTATAAGACTACTACGTGGACATGCTTGTCTTGGACGGCTTGTTCACGGGTTTGTAGCAGAACCAGCTCATGTTTTGGAGCTTGCTATCGTAGTTCATTTCCCGAGAGTCTCGCAACGTCATCTCATCGATGTGTGTTGCAAAATTTCTTTTCCAGACAGGTTGTCTGAAATATTCTGTTACCAACCAGATCTGAATCTCGGGCAGATATGATGGTTGGAAGTTTTCCAAGATCTATTATGTAGGTCCCGACAAGGTCGATGTCTGGCCAACACACCTAGCCGGAAGATCTATCATTGTAGTATCTTGATTAAACTATTTAACCATCTTCTCCATGAGGATCTCGTGCGACTTATTCCAGGAGTTGCTTCCTAGGGATTCTTGTGCTCCTAGTTTCTTCGATTAAGCTATAACCATTCAAACGGTGGAATCACCCTCGTTGAGTTATTCCCAGTTACCAGAGTCATTCCCAGCATTTGCATCTTGTTCCCAGCTTGCACCTCAGCAAGTACTGTTTAGGATCATTTTCAGAAGTGGTCATGTCATGGTCCCATCCATTTTCGGTGATAAGCAAGAGTCATCCATTGCGTTGTCTTCAACAGGGTAGCCCACATCATCCATTCTGGTATGGGTATGCCATCCCTTCGAATTCGTTCACACGATCGTTTGTGATTGCCTTAGGCTGGTATAGAGAGTTGCAATGAATTTTGAATCAAAAGTAATTCTTTTTGCCACTTAAGGAATAGTTCTTCGAGTCACCTTCCCTGAGGTGCCCCGTTATGGATCATGGCAATTTTTCCTCGCTACCCTGTCACCTCGTCAAATTGTTTCTTCCGTCCCCCCCTCATGCATGTTTTGCCTCTCAGTTCAAGAGATGTTTTCAATGTCTCACTCGATGAGTTGATCCTGAGTTGTTCGATCTTCGAGAAGATCGATCCTTCTGGAGTTTTCCCTTTCCTCTCATTGTCATGTTAGTTGGAGTTCTTGGAGCAAGACATCAAGGCAAGGATGATGATAGAATCAACGCTCTTATGAGGTGCAGCCTGGATCGTGAAGATTGTGTTGGTCTTGTGTTTCCCTCTGTCTTCTTGCCTCACGTCTTGAATCTCGGGGTGAGATTCTTGTTTAGTAGGGGTGAGTTGTCACATCCCTAGTTCTGGTATTGCTTAGTGCTTGCATTAGAGTGTTGCATCATGTTTAAATTCTATTTTATTTGAAATGGGGATGACAAACCCTAGCACCAAATGAAATTCAACTAGGTTCACCTAAAATATTTTCAGTTTTCCAAATGGCTTTTAAAAATGTTCATCATTTCTGGAAAATGCTAAAACCCTAACCAGAAGTGTTGCACATTTTTCCATGACATATTTGGTCACTAGATTAAATCATATAGTATTTGCATTTGGGCATTTAAATGCTATAAAATATTTTGAATGCTCAAATAATCATAAACTAAAATGTTTACTGTTGGTTATGTTCTAAACAGTATCCATAATTAGTTTCATGATTTTTGGAAATGCCCTGGCATTTTTAATAAAGCCCAACAGTTGCAGAAAATTAGAAAACAGAAACAATAAAGAGTGAGAGAGGACTTACCTGGCGCTCACCTGGAAGCCCAGCTGGCCCAGCTCCAGCTGGCGGCCCAGCCCACTGGCCTGAGCGGTCGTCCTCTACCTCTGCCAGTAGGCAGAGGAGGGAGGACAGCGCACGCGTGCGCCGTGGCGACATGCCACCTCCCTGCCTGCCTGCGTCCCTCGCCACCGCGACGCCTGAACTGCCTCCCCTCGACCCCCTCGCTCCTCCCCCTCACTCGCCGCTCTCTCCCTCGCTCCCTGGCCTCTCTCCTCTCTCTGCTTTCCCCCTCCCGAACACGTCCGAGCGCCGCTGTCGCTGCTGCTCGGCGTTGCCGTGCCCACCGCCTCCCCCCTCGCTTTCCCGACCAGTCCACGAGCTCCGCCTACTCGCCATCGACCTCTACGACGACCCACGCAAGCCGGGACGCCCTGCAGAGCTGCCCCTGACGTCGTCTTCCTCGTCGGTGCCGCGGCTCGCCGCCGTCAAATCCGCCGCCGTTCGTGCCTCCCTGAGCTCGCCGAGAAGCTCTTCGTGACCGCGGTGAGCCCCCGGTCATTTCCCCCCTAACCCTGCCCTCGTTTGGTAGCCGTAGCCGCCGCCCCCTTGCTTATCGTAGCCGTCGCCGCGCAGGCTCGTCGCCGGCGAAGCCCCGGTGACCAAATGGCCCCGCGCGTGCGTCCGTTGCACTCGCAACGACCCGTGGAGCAACGCTAGCATGACAGCCAGCTTGTTTGCAAGCCGCAGCGCTAACCCGCACCCACCCGAGCTCCGGCCGCCGCCAAACACGTCGCCGGCGCCTTTTCCGGCGACCCCGATCCCAACTGCCTACACCACCCGCCGCGGCTCACTCCCAGCTAGCCATAGAGCCCAACGGCGCCCCGAATGGTGCCCTGTAGGTGAAACCCGCACCTGCCCTGCCGCTCGGTTTGGTCGCCGCCGGCCATACTCCGGCGAGTCGACGTGGCTCCACCATTAGGGGCTAATGACCCTGCTAATTAGCCCCTCTCTCACTGACAGTAGGGTCCCACTCCCTAATTAACCACGGTTTAATTTTGTTTAGACTAAACTAACCACGCAGGGCCCACAGGTCAGTTTGACCATGCCGCGTCACCTGTTGACCGGCCCCACGCGTCAGCTCTGACCCGGCTGACGTGGCCGTTGACCAGGCCCACATGTCATCCACACTAACCAGCCTGGGTCACTGACTTGTGGATCCCACACGTCAGGTTTGACCCGGGTCAACCCAGTTGACCTGCTGACGTCATGATGATGTCAGGCTGACGCAGTAATCCTTTTCTGGAATTTAAATAAATCTTAAATGATTTATTTATTTCAGAAAATACCCAAAACTTTGAAAAATCATAGAAAATAATCTATAACTCAGAATGGAATAATTTATATATGAAAAATTATCAGAAAAATTCAAGGAATCCATCTGTACCATTTTCATGCATGTTTGAACAATGCTTGTCCTCTGTTTTGGACAAAACAAATAAAGGGCATTTAAATAATCATATATGGAGTTGGAATTTGAATTATGTATTCAAACCAACTTCATTTAAATCATAGCTAGATGCATTAGCCCAAACCACAGCATATTGCCATGTCATGATCATGCATCATATTGTTGCATTGCATTGATTGTGTTTCTTCTGTGCTTGTCGGTGTTTGTCCCCTCTCGATAGCCGATGTTCCGACGATGAGTTCGATGACACCGATGAAGAGCTATATTATCTTCAGAAGTGCCAGGCAAGCAAAACCCCCTTGTTCATTCCGATACAATCCCACTCTCTCGCTCCTGCTCTCTTTTACTGCATTAGGACAACAACGATTCAACTGTTACATGCTGCGGTAGTTGAACCCCTTATCCTCTGCATGACCTGTCATTGCCACAGTAAATAGATGAAACCCACTAGCATGAGTAGGAGTTGTCTGAGCCCTGATGTGCCTACTCATTCATGCTTGTTTGTCATGCCTGCTATTGCTTAGAGTTGAGTCGGGTCTGATTCATCGGGAATGAATTGGAATGTGGTGAACATGTCCTACTGTTGAGAGCTAAGTGTGTGAACACGATTTGGTAAAGGTAGCGGTGAGAGGCCATGTAGGAGTACATGGTGGGTTGTCTCATTGCAGCCGTTCTCAGGAACTGAGTTCTGTGTTTGTGATCCATGAACAGTTACTACCACACATTGGGTTCCGGTAACTCGGCCCCTCTCGACTTATTAATCAACCTGATCTCTGTCCAGGAGTTGCAACTAGTTTCTGGTGTTTGTAGGTAGTGTTAGTAGTCTACCAAGTGGCACCCGGTACAGGTGGGCTTGGGACAGACTAGGCACAGTGGCACGGTGTACCGAGTGGCACCCGGTTGGTGGGCTTGGGAACCCTGCTCACATCGTTTGGGGCCGTGAGCGACACCTCGGCCGGATCTCCTTGCGGATGGAACCCGAATAGGCGATAAACCTGGACGAGAGACTTGTGTGATTAGTCAGGTCGTGGCCAACTCCCTCGCCCGGCTTCCGCTTGAAGGTTGCCGAGGTACATGACGTGTACAGGGCGATAAGTGGCGAGAGCGTGTGTGAAGAAGTACACCCCTGCAGGGTTATCATTATCTATTCGAATAGCCGGATTCCTCGGATATGGAAACTTGGACCCCTTGTACAGTTCATAGACAAGTGAAAGTGGATACTCTAAAATGCGCAAGATAAGCGTGAGTGCTATGGATGGCGTTCTCGTAGGGAGACGGGAGAGGATCCATAGTGGTGTATTGAAATGGTGAATATGTGGACTCGTGTGCGCCACCTCAAAAGAGTTACTTGCAGTCGTAGTTCAGGATAGCCACCGAGTCAAAGCTGGCTTGCTGCAATTAAACTCCACCCCCCCCTTTTGATACTGATGCATGTGTAGATAGTTCTGATGTAAGTCTTGCTGAGTACATTTGTACTCACGTTTGCCTATTTTATGTTTTGCAGAGAGACTTCAGTCTCGCTAGTAGTTCCGTGTGGACTTCGACGTTTAGCTTGATACCTCAGCTACGATCTTGTGCCCTCGGCAGGATCTAGTGGATAGTCAGGCTTCTCAG
The DNA here is from genome assembly GCA_032464435.1 of Aegilops umbellulata. Classification (NCBI taxonomy): domain Eukaryota; kingdom Viridiplantae; phylum Streptophyta; class Magnoliopsida; order Poales; family Poaceae; genus Aegilops; species Aegilops umbellulata. Next base: position 570,855,213 of record CP136056.1, read on the forward strand.
CCTTTTTCATTTGTAGTTGTCTGTACTCAGACAAGTTAAGCTTCCGCATGTGCTTGTTGCTTGTATGCTCTGTATGTTGGGTCATGAGACCCATGTTTGTAACATTTCGCTCCTCGGAGCCTAATGAATAAATACTTTGAGTCGTAGAGTCTTGTTGTGATGCCATGTTGTATTTACACATATCGAGCATATTGTGTGTATGATTGAAATGCTTGGTATGTGTGGGATCCGACTATCTAGTTGTTTATCCTTGGCAGCCTATCATATGGGGAAATGTAGTCTAGTGCTTCTGAGCGATAGTAGTCCGCTACAGCCCGGATCACCGGAGTCCTACTAGCCCAGCACTACTGCTCGGAACACTTGACTGGCCGGCATGTGAATCACTTCGTTCCTGTGTCTGTCCCTTCGGGGAAATGTCACGCGGTGACTTCCGGAGTCCTGTCTAGCCTACTACAGCCCGGGTTACCGGAGTCCTGTTAGCCCAGTGCTACAGCCCGGATTCACACGCTGATGACCGACATGCTCGATGTGATTCATGTATGCCTGTCCTCATGGGTTAGCGCCGCTTTGGGTTCACGACTAGCCATGTCGGCCCGGGTTCTTTGTCATATGGATGCTAGCGACACTATCATATACGTGAGCCAAAAGGCGCAAACGGTCCCGGGCCAGGTAAGGTGGCACCCGTGGAATACCGTGCGTGAGGCCGCAAAGTGATATGATGTGTTACATGCTAGATCGGTGTGACTTAGGATCGGGGTCCTGACAGTTTTTCACATAAGAGTCACAGCCCCAAACTTTTAAGAAACGACAGCTTAGGTTTCTCTAAACCATAGTTCATACGGTGTCGTCTCAACGGAATTGCGTGGTGCCCTATTTAAAGTGAATGCGGTTGTCTCTAATGCCTAGCCCATAAACGATAGCGGTAATTAGATAAGAGACATCATGGTATGCACCATATCCAATAGGGTGCAGTTATGATGTTCGGACACACCATCACACTATGGTGTTCCAGGCGGTATTAGTTGTGAAACAATTTCCACAATGTCTTAATTGTGTGCCAAACTCGTAACTCAGATATTCATCTCTGTGATCATATCATAGACATCTTATCCTCTTGTCACGACGATCTTCTACTTCACTCTGAAATTACTTGAACCATTCAATAATTCAGACTTGTGTTTCATCAAGTAAATATACTCAGCATCTACTCAAATCATCTGTGAAGTAAGAGCATAATGATATTCACTGCGTGCCTCAGCACTCATTGGATTGCACACATCAAATGTATTACTTCCAACAAGTTGCTCTTTGATCCCTCTCACTGAAAACGAGGCCTTTCAGTCATCTTGCCCATGTGTTATGATTTGCATGTCTCAAGTGATTCAAAAATCAAGTGAGTCCAAACGACCCATTTGTATGGAGTTTCTTCATGCATATCTACCAACAGACATGGTTCGCATGTCTCAATCTTTTCAAAAATGAGTGAGTCCAAAGATCCATCAACATGGAGCTTCTTCATGCCTTTTATACCAATATGACTCAAATGGCAGTGCCACAAGTATGAGGTACTATCATTACTATCTTATATCTTTTGGCATGGACATGTGTATCATTACGATCGAGATTCAATAAACCATTCGTTTTAGGTGCAAGACCATTGAAGGTATTATTCAAATAAACAGAGTAACCATTATTCTCCTTAAATGAATCATCGTATTGCGATAAACATAATCCAATTATGTCCACGATCAATGCAAACACCAAATAACAATTATTTAGGTTTCACACCAATCTCGATGGTAGAGGGAGCATGCGATGCTTGATCACATCAACCTTGGAAACACTTCCAACACATATCGTCATCTCATCTTTAGCTAGTCTCCGTTTATTCTGCACCTTTTATTTTGAGTTACCAACACTTAGCAACCGAACCGGTATCTAATACCCTGGTGCTACTAGGAGTACTAGTAAAGTACACATTAATATAATATATATCCAATATACTTCTGTCGACCTTACCAGCCTTCTCATCTACCAAGTATCTAGGGTAGTTCTGCTTCAGTGACCGTTCCCCTCATTACAGAAGCACTTAGTCTCGGGTTTGGGTTCAACCTTGGGTTTCTTCGCTGCAGCAGCAACTGATTTGCCGTTTCATGAAGTATCCCTTCTTGCCCTTGCCCTTCTTGAAACTAGTGGTTTTACTAACCATCAACAATTGATGCTCCTACTTGATTTCTACTTTTGCGGTGTCAAACATCGCGAGTTGCTCAAAGATCATTATGTCTATCCTTGATATGTTATAGTTCATCACGAAGCTCTAATAGCTTGGTGGCAGTGACTATGGAGAACCATCACTATCTCATCTGGAAGATTAACTCCCACTCGATTCAAGCGATTGTAGTACTCAGACAATCTGAGCACATGCTCAACGATTGAGCTTTTCTCCCTTAGTTTGCAGGCTTAAGAAACTCGTTAGAGGTCTCATACCTCTTGACGTGGGCACTAGTCTGAAATCCCAATTTCAGTCTTTGGAACATCTCATATGTTCTACGACGTTTCAAAACGTCTTTGGCGCCTCAATTCTAAACCGTTAGCATTACGCACTGAACTATCACGTAGTCATCAAAACGTGTATGTCAGATGTTCGCAACATCCACAAACAACGCTCGAGGTTCAGCACACCGAGCGGTGCATTAAGGACATAAGCCTTCTGTGCAGCAACGAGGACAATCCTCAGTTTGTGGACCCAGTCTGCATAATTGCTACTATCAACTTTCAACTAAATTTTCTCTAGGAACATATCTTAAACAGTAGAACTAAAGCGTAAGCTACGACATAATTTGCAAAGACATTTTGACTATGTTCATGATAATTAAGTTCATCTAATTATTTAATGAACTCCCACTCAGATAGACATCCCTCTAGTCATCTAAGTGATACATGATCCGAGTCAACTAGGCCGTGTCCGATCATCACGTGAGACGGACTAGTCATCATCGGTGAACATCTTCATGTTGATCGTATCTGCTATACGACTCATGTTCGACCTTTCGGTCTCTTGTGTACCGAGGCCATGTCTGTACATGCTAGGCTTGTCAAGTCAACCTAAGTGTTTCGCATGTGTAAATCTGGCTTACACCCGTTGTATGCGAACGTTAGAATCTATCAAACCCGATCATCACGTGGTTCTTCGAAACAACGAACCTTCGCAACGGTGCACAGTTAGGGGGAACACATCTCTTGAAATTTTAGTGAGGGATCATCTTATTTATGCTACCGTTGTTCTAAGCAAATAAGATGTAAACATGACAAACATCACATGCAAATCATAAAGTGACATGATATGGCCAATATCATCTTGCGCCTTTTGATATCCATCTTCGAGGCGCGGCATGATCACCTTCGTCACCGGCATGACACCATGATCTCCATCATCGTGTCTTCATGAAGTTGTCTCGCCAACTGTTACTTCTACTACTATGGCTAACGGTTAGCAATAAAGTAAAGTAATTACATGGCGTTTTCATTGACACGCAGGTCATACAATAAATTAAGACAACTCCTATGGCTCTTGCCGGTTGTCATACTCATCGACATGCAAGTCGTGATTCCTATTACAAGAACATGATCAATCTCATACATCACATCCTTTTGGCCATATCACATCACATAGTATACCCTGCAAAAACAAGTTAGACGTCCTCTAATTGTTGTTGCATGTTTTACGTGGCTGCTATGGGTTTCTAGCAAGAACGTTTCTTACCTACGCAAAAGCCACAACGGTGATATGCCAATTGCTATTTACCCTTCATAAGGACCCTTTTCATCGAATCCGATCAGACTAAAGTGGGAGAGACAGACACGCGCTAGCCACCTTATGCATCAAGTGCATGTCAATCGGTGGAACCTGTCTCACGTAAGAGTACGTGTAAGGTCGGTCCGGACCGCTTCATCCCACAATGCCGCCGAATCAAGATAAGACTAGTAACGGCAAGCAAATTGAACAAATCATCGCCCACAACTACTTTGTGTTCTACTCGTGCATAGAATCTACGCATAGACCTAGCTCATGATGCCACTGTTGGGGAACATAGCAGAAATTCAAAATTTTCTATGCATCACCAAGATCAATCTATGGATTAACTAGCAACGAGAGAGAGGGGAGAGCATCTTCATACCCTTGAAGATCGCGATGCAGAAGCGTTGCAACAACGCGGTCGGTGGAGTAGTACACGAAGCGATTCAGATTGCGGCCGAATCCGATCTAAACACCGAACAACGGTGCCTCCGCGTTCAACACACATGCAGCCCGGTGATGTCTCTCGTGCCTTGATCCAGCAAGGAGAGAGGGAGAGGTTGGGGAAGACTCCTTCCAGCAGCAGCACAATAGCATGGTGGTGATGGAGGAGCGTGGCACTCCAGCAGGGCTTCGCCAAGCACTGCGAGAGACGAGGAGGGAGAGGGGTAGGGCTGCGCCAAGAGAGAGGGAGACTCGTGTCTATGGCAGCCCCAAAACCCCCACTATATATAGGGGAAGGGGAGGGGCTGCGCCCCCATCTAGGGTTCCCCCCTAGTGGTGTCGTCCAGCCCTAGATGCATCTGAGGGGGGCGGCCAGAGGGGGAGAGAGGGAGGGCGCAACCTAGGTGGGCCTTAGGCCCATCTGAGCCTAGGGTTTCCCCCCTTCCCCTTTCCTTGCGCCTTGGGCCTCTTGTGGGAGGCGCACCAACCCACCTAGGGGCTGGTCCCTTCCCACACTTGGCCCACTTAGGCCTCCGGGGTTGGTGGCCCCTCCCGGTGGACCCCCGGAACCCTCCGGTGGTCCCGGTACATTACCGGTGACGCCCGAAACTCTTCCGGTGGCCAAAACGGGACTTCCCATATATAAATCTTTACCTCCGGACCATTCCAGAACTGCTCGTGATGTCCGGGATCTCATCCGGGACTCCGAACAACATTCGGTAACCACGTATATCTATTCCCTATAACCCTAGCGTCATTGAACCTTAAGTGTGTAGACCCTACGGGTTTGGGAACCATGCAGACATGACCGAGACGTTCTCCGGCCAATAACCAACAGCGTGATCTGGATACCCATGTTGGCTCCCACATGTTCCACGATGATCTCATCGGATGAACCACGATGTCGGGGATTCAATCAATCCCGTATACAATTCCCTTTTTCAATCGATATGTTACTTGCCCGAGATTCGATCGTCGGTATCCCAATACCTCGTTCAATCTCGTTACCGGCAAGTCTCTTTACTCGTTCCATAACGCATGATCCCGGGGCTAACTCCTTAGTCACATTGAGCTCATTATGATGATGCATTACCGAGTGGGCCCAGAGATACCTCTCCGTCATACGGAGTGACAAATCCCAGTCTCGATTCGTGCCAACCCAACAGACACTTTCGGAGATACCTGTAGTGTACCTTTATAGCCACCCAGTTACGTTGTGACGTTTGGTACACCCAAAGCATTCCTACGGTATCCGGAAGTTGCAAAATCTCATGGTCTAAGGAAATGATACTTGACATTAGAAAAGCTCTTAGCAAACGAACTACACGATCTTGTGCTATGCTTAGGTTTGGGTCTTGTCCATCACATCATTCTCCTAATGATGTGATCCCGTTATCAATGACATCCAATGTCCATGGTCAGGAAACCATAACCATCTATTGATTAACGAGCTAGTCAACTAGAGGCTTACTAGGGATATGTTGTGGTCTATGTATTCACACATGTATTACGGTTTCCAGTTAATACAATTATAGCATGAACAATAGACAATTATCATGAACAAGGAAATACAATAATAACCATTTTATTATTGCCTCTAGGGCATATTTCCAACAGTCTCCCACTTGCACTAGAGTCAATAATCTAGTTCACATCACCATGTGATTAACACTCAAAGTTCACATCGCCATGTGACTAATACCCAAGAGTTTACTAGAGTCAATAATCTAGTTCACATCACCATGTGATTAACACTCAATGAGTTCTAGCGTTTGATCATGTTATGCTTACGAGAGAGGTTTTAGTCAACGGGTCTGCTACATTCAGATCCGTGTGTGCTTTACAAATCTCTATGTCATCTTGTAGATGCAGCTACCACGCGCTACTTGGAGCTATTCCAAATAACTGCTCTACTATACGAATCCGGTTTACTACTCAGGGTCATCCGGATTAGTGTCAAAGTTTGCATCGACGTAATCCTTTACGACGAACTCCTTTTCCACCTCCATAATCGAGAAAATTCCTTAGTCCACTAGATACTAAGGATAAGTTCGACCGCTGTCATGTGATCCATTCCCGGATCACTATTGTACCCCTTGACTAACTCATGGCAAGGCACACTTCAGGTGCGGTACACAGCATAGCATACTGTAGAGCCTACGTCCAAAGCATAGGGGACGACCTTCGTCCTTTCTCTCTTTTCTGCCATGGTCAGGTCTTGAGTCTTACTCAATACTCACACCTTGTAACACAGCCAAGAACTCCTTCTTTGCTAACCTATTTTGAACTCCTTCAAAATCCTGTCACGGTATGTATTCATTAGAAAGTAATATTAAGCATTTTTGATCTATCCTTATAGATCTTGATGCTCAATGTTCAAGTAGCTTAATCCAGGTTTTCCATTGAAAAACACTTTTCAAACAACCCTATATGCTTTCCAGAAATTCTACATCATTTCCGATCAACAACATATACTCATCAGAAATTCTATATTGCTCCCACTCACTTCTTTGGAAATACATGTTTCTCATAAACTTTGTATAAACCCAAAATCTTTGATCATCTCATCAAAGCGCATATTCCAACTCCGAGATGCTTACTCCAGTCCTTAGAAGGATCACTGGAGCTTTGCATACTTGTTAGCATCTTTCAGGATTGACAAAACCTTCTGGTTGTATCACATACAACCTTTCCTCAAGAAAATCGTCGAGGAAACAATGTTTTGACATCCTATCTGCAAGACTTCATAAATAATGCAGTAACTGCTAATATAATTCCAACAGACTCTTAGCATCACTACGAGTGAGAAAGTCTCATCGCAGTCAACTCCTTGAACTTGTCGGAAAACATCTTAATGACAAGTCGAGCTTTCTTATTGGTGACACCTACCATCATTGTCCGTCTTCCTTTTAAAATCCATCTGCACCAACAGCCTTACGACCATCAAGTAGTTCTTACAAAGTCTATACATTGTTTTTATACATGGATCCTCTCTCGGATTTTATGGCCTCGAGCCATTTACCGGAATCTGGGCGCACCATCGCTTCTCCATAGCTCGTAGGTTCATTGTTGTCTAACAACATGACTTCCAAGACATGATTACGTACCACTCTGAAGTAGTACACATCCTTGTCGTCCTACGAGGTTTGGTAGTGACTTGATCCGAAGTTTCATGATCACTATCATAAGCTTCCACTTCAATTGGTGTAGGTGCCATAGGAACAACTTCTTGTGCCCTGCTACACACTAGTTGAAGTGACGGTTCAATAACCTCATCAAGTCTCCACCATCCTCCCACTTGATTCTTTCGAGAGAAACGTTTTCTCGAGAAAGGACCCGATTCTAGAAACAAACCCTTTTGCTTCCGGATCAGAGACAGGAGGTATACCCAACTGTTTTGGGTGTCATATGAAGATGCATTTATCCGTTTTGGGTTTGAGCTTATCAGCCTGAAACTTTTTGTCACATCCCTAGTTCTGGTATTGCTTAGTGCTTGCATTAGAGTGTTGCATCATGTTTAAATTCTATTTTATTTGAAATGGGGATGACAAACCCTAGCACCAAATGAAATTCAACTAGGTTCACCTAAAATATTTTCAGTTTTCCAAATGGCTTTTAAAAATGTTCATCATTTCTGGAAAATGCTAAAACCCTAACCAGAAGTGTTGCACATTTTCCATGACATATTTGGTCACTAGATTAAATAATATAGTATTTGCATTTGGGCATTTAAATGCTATAAAATATTTTGAATGCTCAAATAATCATAAACTAAAATGTTTACTGTTGGTTATGTTCTAAACAGTATCCATAATTAGTTTCATGATTTTTGGAAATGCCCTGGCATTTTTAATAAAGCCCAACAGTTGCAGAAAATTAGAAAACAGAAACAATAAAGAGTGAGAGAGGACTTACCTGGCGCTCACCTGGAAGCCCAGCTGGCCCAGCTCCAGCTGGCGGCCCAGCCCACTGGCCTGAGCGGTCGTCCTCTACCTCTGCCAGTAGGCAGAGGAGGGAGGACAGCGCACGCGCGCGCCGTGGCGACACGCCACCTCCCTGCCTGCCTGCGTCCCTCGCCACCGCGACGCCTGAACCGCCTCCCCTCGACCCCCTCGCTCCTCCCCCTCACTCGCCGCTCTCTCCCTCGCTCCCTGGCCTCTCTCCTCTCTCTGCTTTCCCCCTCCCGAACACGTCCGAGCGCCGCTGTCGCTGCTGCTCGGCGTTGCCGTGCCCACCGCCTCCCCCCTCGCTTTCCCGACCAGTCCACGAGCTCCGCCTACTCGCCATCGACCTCTACGACGACCCACGCAAGCCGGGACGCCCTGCAGAGCTGCCCCTGACGTCGTCTTCCTCGTCGGTGCCGCGGCTCGCCGCCGTCAAATCCGCCGCCGTTCGTGCCTCCCTGAGCCCGCCGAGAAGCTCTTCGTGACCGCGGTGAGCCCCCGGTCATTTCCCCCCTAACCCTGCCCTCGTTTGGTAGCCGTAGCCGCCGCCCCCTTGCTTATCGTAGCCGTCGCCGCGCGGGCTCGTCGCCGGCGAAGCCCCGGTGACCAAATGGCCCCGCGCGTGCGTCCGTTGCACTCGCAACGACCCGTGGAGCAACACTAGCATGACAGCCAGCTCGTTTGCAAGCCGCAGCGCTAACCCGCACCCACCCGAGCTCCGGCCGCCGCCAAACACGTCGCCGGCGCCTTTTCCGGCGACCCCGAGCCCAACTGCCTACACCACCCGCCGCGGCTCACTCCCAGCTAGCCATAGAGCCCAACGGCGCCCCGAATGGTGCCCTGTAGGTGAAACCCGCACCTGCCCCGCCGCTCGGTTTGGTCGCCGCCGGCCATACTCCGGCGAGTCGACGTGGCTCCACCATTAGGGGCTAATGACCCTGCTAATTAGCCCCTCTCTCACTGACAGTAGGGTCCCACTCCCTAATTAACCACGGTTTAATTTTGTTTAGACTAAACTAACCACGCAGGGCCCACAGGTCAGTTTGACCATGCCGCGTCACCTGTTGACCGGCCCCACGCGTCAGCTCTGACCCGGCTGACGTGGCCGTTGACCAGGCCCACATGTCATCCACACTAACCAGCCTGGGTCACTGACTTGTGGATCCCACACGTCAGGTTTGACCCGGGTCAACCCAGTTGACCTGCTGACGTCATGATGATGTCAGGCTGACGCAGTAATCCTTTTCTGGAATTTAAATAAATCTTAAATGATTTATTTATTTCAGAAAATACCCAAAACTTTGAAAAATCATAGAAAATAATCTATAACTCAGAATGGAATAATTTATATATGAAAAATTATCAGAAAAATTCAAGGAATCCATCTGTACCATTTTCATGCATGTTTGAACAATGCTTGTCCTCTGTTTTGGACAAAACAAATAAAGAGCATTTAAATAATCATATATGGAGTTGGAATTTGAATTATGTATTCAAACCAACTTCATTTAAATCATAGCTAGATGCATTAGCCCAAACCACAGCATATTGCCATGTCATGATCATGCATCATATTGTTGCATTGCATTAATTGTGTTTCTTCTGTGTTTGTCGGTGTTTGTCCCCTCTCGATAGCCGATGTTCCGACGATGAGTTCGATGACACCGATGAAGAGCTATATTATCTTCAGAAGTGCCAGGCAAGCAAAACCCCCTTGTTCATTCCGATACAATCCCACTCTCTCGCTCCTGCTCTCTTTTACTGCATTAGGACAACAACGATTCAACTGTTACATGCTGCGGTAGTTGAACCCCTTATCCTCTGCATGACCTGTCATTGCCACAGTAAATAGATGAAACCCACTAGCATGAGTAGGAGTTGTCTGAGCCCTGATGTGCCTACTCATTCATGCTTGTTTGTCATGCCTGCTATTGCTTAGAGTTGAGTCGGGTCTGATTCATCGGGAATGAATTGGAATGTGGTGAACATGTCCTACTGTTGAGAGCTAAGTGTGTGAACACGATTTGGTAAAGGTAGCGGTGAGAGGCCATGTAGGAGTACATGGTGGGTTGTCTCATTGCAGCCGTTCTCAGGAACTGAGTTCTGTGTTTGTGATCCATGAACAGTTACTACCACACATTGGGTTCCGGTAACTCGGCCCCTCTCGACTTATTAATCAACCTGATCTCTGTCCAGGAGTTGCAACTAGTTTCTGGTGTTTGTAGGTAGTGTTAGTAGTCTACCAAGTGGCACCCGGTACAGGTGGGCTTGGGACAGACTAGGCACAGTGGCACGGTGTATCGAGTGGCACCCGGTTGGTGGGCTTGGGAACCCTGCTCACATCGTTTGGGGCCGTGAGCGACACCTCGGCCGGATCTCCTTGCGGATGGAACCCGAATAGGCGATAAACCTGGACGAGAGACTTGTGTGATTAGTCAGGTCGTGGCCGACTCCCTCGCCCGGCTTCCGCTTGAAGGTTGCCGAGGTACATGACGTGTACAGGGCGATAAGTGGCGAGAGCGTGTGTGAAGAAGTACACCCCTGCAGGGTTATCATTATCTATTCGAATAGCCGGATTCCTCGGATATGGAAACTTGGACCCCTTGTACAGTTCATAGACAAGTGAAAGTGGATACTCTAAAATGCGCAAGATAAGCGTGAGTGCTATGGATGGCGTTCTCGTAGGGAGACGGGAGAGGATCCATAGTGGTGTATTGAAATGGTGAATATGTGGACTCGTGTGCGCCACCTCAAAAGAGTTACTTGCAGTCGTAGTTCAGGATAGCCACCGAGTCAAAGCTGGCTTGCTGCAGTTAAACTCCACCACCCCCTTTTGATACTGATGCATGTGTAGATAGTTCTGATGTAAGTCTTGCTGAGTACATTTGTACTCACGTTTGCCTATTTTATGTTTTGCAGAGAGACTTCAGTCTCGCTAGTAGTTCCGTGTGGACTTCGACGTTTAGCTTGATACCTCAGCTACGATCTTGTGCCCTCGGCAGGATCTAGTGGATAGTCAGGCTTCTCAGCCTTTTTCATTTGTAGTTGTCTGTACTCAGACAAGTTAAGCTTCCGCATGTGCTTGTTGCTTGTATGCTCTGTATGTTGGGTCATGAGACCCATGTTTGTAACATTTCGCTCCTCGGAGCCTAATGAATAAATACTTTGAGTCGTAGAGTCTTGTTGTGATGCCATGTTGTATTTACACATATCGAGCATATTGTGTGTATGATTGAAATGCTTGGTATGTGTGGGATCCGACTATCTAGTTGTTTATCCTTGGCAGCCTATCATATGGGGAAATGTAGTCTAGTGCTTCTGAGCGATAGTAGTCCGCTACAGCCCGGATCACCGGAGTCCTACTAGCCCAGCACTACTGCTCGGAACACTTGACTGGCCGGCATGTGAATCACTTCGTTCCTGTGTCTGTCCCTTCGGGGAAATGTCACGCGGTGACTTCCGGAGTCCTGTCTAGCCTGCTACAGCCCGGGTTACCGGAGTCCTGTTAGCCCAGTGCTACAGCCCGGATTCACACGCTGATGACCGACATGCTCGATGTGATTCATGTATGCCTGTCCTCATGGGTTAGCGCCGCTTTGGGTTCACGACTAGCCATGTCGGCCCGGGTTCTTTGTCATATGGATGCTAGCGACACTATCATATACGTGAGCCAAAAGGCGCAAACGGTCCCGGGCCAGGTAAGGTGGCACCCGTGGAATACCGTGCGTGAGGCCGCAAAGTGATATGATGTGTTACATGCTAGATCGGTGTGACTTAGGATCGGGGTCCTGACAGCGTTGGTATCAGAGCCTGACTGCCTGTAGGATTACCAAGCCAAACTGGTCGAAGTTGTGTCTAGAAATGCTTTAATTATGTAAGGGAATTGATTGTGGGATGGAACGTAAGGCTCTTTTTACTCCTTATACCTCATGCCCTCTGATCTGAGTCACCCTCTTCTCTTCTACGGGGTTTAAGAACTAGGCCTTCTCATCTATCTCTCAGGATGACGTGTTACTAAACCGTAGTTGCCTAGGGTTGTTGAGTTCAAGCCCCAGTTCTGTTTCTACTACCTCCATATGTTCATAGCTGGCCTCAGAACCTTGATATTGTGATGTTGAGTGGTTATGCCACCAATTTTTGCAGGATGTCTCAAATCATTTTGAGCATTTACAGCCGTTATGCTGTCCGAGTCATCCCAGGTCTCTAAATAGTCTGATGCATTTGCAAATCCTTTCTCTCCGTTCCTGATGTCCTTTTTGGTCAGAACAAGCACACTAATCGGTGAGTTGAGGTACTCTGTTGCCTCGACATATATGTTGGAGCTATTATTATGACCCTAGGTGTTTTAGGGAGTCACCTAGTAATCTAGCAATGTTTTGTGTTTCCGGTGTGATGATTCTGGCCACCATTCTCGAAAGCATCATGTGATGCCATCCAGTAGTAGGTATTCTACTCCTGGGTTTTCAAACCCGAGATTCATCCTACTTACTTCATGTTGATAGTGCTTGCTAGTTCCTTTAGGACATTAGTAAACTTTGCGATAGTCATCGAGGTCCGTGGTATATCATTCTTCCAAATACCATGAACCATCCTTGGCAAAAATTTGTTTGAATCAAAAGATCACAACCAGGGTGCTCTTGAGGAGTACTCCATTCATATTGTGATTCTGCCAGTTCTTCCTTTCTGCATGGGTTATCCGGAAGAAATATGTTGAACTCGTTCGACATGCTAATCTATGCATCCACAACTCAGAAAAATATATGTCCTCTTGAGTTGTCCCTCTTCATTGGTGTTCCGACCATCGTCTATCAATTGATAGTCAAGAGTATGTGTGCATCCGTTCATCGATACCTATTACTCTTGTGGTCCGTCAAGCCATTCTATTCCAGAATGACTAGGAGAAACAAACTTCAGTACCTCATCCATATCTAGGATTGGGTCAAAGCAATTGTACTTCGCAGATCGAAATGCCAGTCCAGCTTTTGTTCTGTTCTACCTCGGAGTATTACCCCCTTTATGTCAGGATGGTCATGAGAATTGCACCATCTCTCATGAATTTTTGACGCAGCAATACTTCTTGCCCTCACTGTTCATTCCTCGGTTCCGTGTTGTCACAACCGGAATGCCGACAAGTGAACCATGATGCGTGAAATCACTACTCCTAGCAACTCCGTTGCTTGGTAGTAAATGGACAATAATCTCATTCTTAGCGTATTGGTTATCAACTCATCATCCTAAGATTAATCGTGCTACCTAGTCCTTATTCCTGGTGCACTCTTCGATCAATGAGTTAGGATTGTGTAAATTCCTCACTCTTTTGATCATATCATCTTGCCCTGAAAAGCAAGATTGTTCTCGAGCTTAGCAACACATCGGTGGTTCGTGATTTTCCAAAGATCTTCTCGGAAGTATCACCAGGTTGTCACCTGACCGCTATGTTGAGTTCGTGATCAAGTTGGTTTTCCTATAAACCACCCCTTCTCCAAGAATCTGTGTTGGATACCCCTGAGCTAGTTGGTTAAGCCAAACAACAACTTGGAGAGTTGGAAGATAAAAGCTTATCCGACTTAGTTCATGTTAAGGGATATCTTGTGTGTGTGTGTTGAAGAAAGATGATATCTTCCTCGATTGATCCTCGTGGTCAGTTGTCGAACCTATTGTCTTACCCAATCTTTGATTTGAGTATGGGCTATCATCAAATCAAATCAGAACCAACGATGTTCGTAATGTTGTCTTACTCGTGGTTGATCCCTCGAGCATACACCATTACATCTTTGGTCTGACCAATGCTATCACCGTGTTCACATGATGGTGGAAGTCCAGTGATATGGTATTTCCGATGAGTTGTTGTTGAGTCCATCAGCAGCATTTTGTCTCCCCCATGATTCATGTCGAACATCTAAATAGTGTTGGAAACTTTTATAAGCAATGCCTTCATGTTCCGTTCATGAAGCTTATGCTTGGATGGAAGAAGTGACTTGCTCGAATTCATGTGCACTTGGTGCAAGTTGCCGCCGTGAGTTTGAGAAAGGATTGTTTTGTTATCCATGGAATCATCCCAAGTCAGTCATGCATGTGCGAAGTATTCTATGGTCTGATAGACTGATCATCTTCATCCCATATGTATTCCCTAGCACCCCAAGCCACTGATTGATTTGCTCAAGGAAAAGGAGTTGTTGTGCGAATACTAGTTCATGCACAAGACTCCGACATCCTCGATGATGGTTCCCCTCCTGAACTCGGTAGTGTTTTACTATAAGACTACTACGTGGACATGCTTGTCTTGGACGGCTTGTTCACGGGTTTGTAGCAGAACCAGCTCATGTTTTGGAGCTTGCTATCGTAGTTCATTTCCCGAGAGTCTCGCAACGTCATCTCATCGATGTGTGTTGCAAAATTTCTTTTCCAGACAGGTTGTCTGAAATATTCTGTTACCAACCAGATCTGAATCTCAGGCAGATATGATGGTTGGAAGTTTTCCAAGATCTATTATGTAGGTCCCGACAAGGTCGATGTCTGGCCAACACACCTAGCCGGAAGATCTATCATTGTAGTATCTTGATTAAACTATTTAACCATCTTCTCCATGAGGATCTCGTGCGACTTATTCCAGGAGTTGCTTCCTAGGGATTCTTGTGCTCCTAGTTTCTTCGATTAAGCTATAACCATTCAAACGGTGGAATCACCCTCGTTGAGTTATTCCCAGTTACCAGAGTCATTCCCAGCATTTGCATCTTGTTCCCAGCTTGCACCTCAGCAAGTACTGTTTAGGATCATTTTCAGAAGTGGTCATGTCATGGTCCCATCCATTTTCGGTGATAAGCAAGAGTCATCCATTGCGTTGTCTTCAACAGGGTAGCCCACATCATCCATTCTGGTATGGGTATGCCATCCCTTCGAATTCGTTCACACGATCGTTTGTGATTGCCTTAGGCTGGTATAGAGAGTTGCAATGAATTTTGAATCAAAAGTAATTCTTTTTGCCACTTAAGGAATAGTTCTTCGAGTCACCTTCCCTGAGGTGCCCCGTTATGGATCATGGCAATTTTTCCTCGCTACCCTGTCACCTCGTCAAATTGTTTCTTCCGTCCCCCCCTCATGCATGTTTTGCCTCTCAGTTCAAGAGATGTTTTCAATGTCTCACTCGATGAGTTGATCCTGAGTTGTTCGATCTTCGAGAAGATCAATCCTTCTGGAGTTTTCCCTTTCCTCTCATTGTCATGTTAGTTGGAGTTCTTGGAGCAAGACATCAAGGCAAGGATGATGATAGAATCAACGCTCTTATGAGGTGCAGCCTGGATCGTGAAGATTGTGTTGGTCTTGTGTTTCCCTCTGTCTTCTTGCCTCACGTCTTGAATCTCGGGGCGAGATTCTTGTTTAGTAGGGGTGAGTTGTCACATCCCTAGTTCTGGTATTGCTTAGTGCTTGCATTAGAGTGTTGCATCATGTTTAAATTCTATTTTATTTGAAATGGGGATGACAAACCCTAGCACCAAATGAAATTCAACTAGGTTCACCTAAAATATTTTCAGTTTTCCAAATGGCTTTTAAAAATGTTCATCATTTCTGGAAAATGCTAAAACCCTAACCAGAAGTGTTGCACATTTTTCCATGACATATTTGGTCACTAGATTAAATCATATAGTATTTGCATTTGGGCATTTAAATGCTATAAAATATTTTGAATGCTCAAATAATCATAAACTAAAATGTTTACTGTTGGTTATGTTCTAAACAGTATCCATAATTAGTTTCATGATTTTTGGAAATGCCCTGGCATTTTTAATAAAGCCCAACAGTTGCAGAAAATTAGAAAACAGAAACAATAAAGAGTGAGAGAGGACTTACCTGGCGCTCACCTGGAAGCCCAGCTGGCCCAGCTCCAGCTGGCGGCCCAGCCCACTGGCCTGAGCGGTCGTCCTCTACCTCTGCCAGTAGGCAGAGGAGGGAGGACAGCGCACGCGCGCGCCGTGGCGACATGCCACCTCCCTGCCTGCCTGCGTCCCTCGCCACCGCGACGCCTGAACTGCCTCCCCTCGACCCCCTCGCTCCTCCCCCTCACTCGCCGCTCTCTCCCTCGCTCCCTGGCCTCTCTCCTCTCTCTGCTTTCCCCCTCCCGAACACGTCCGAGCGCCGCTGTCGCTGCTGCTCGGCGTTGCCGTGCCCACCGCCTCCCCCCTCGCTTTCCCGACCAGTCCACGAGCTCCGCCTACTCGCCATCGACCTCTACGACGACCCACGCAAGCCGGGACGCCCTGCAGAGCTGCCCCTGACGTCGTCTTCCTCGTCGGTGCCGCGGCTCGCCGCCGTCAAATCCGCCGCCGTTCGTGCCTCCCTGAGCTCGCCGAGAAGCTCTTCGTGACCGCGGTGAGCCCCCGGTCATTTCCCCCCTAACCCTGCCCTCGTTTGGTAGCCGTAGCCGCCGCCCCCTTGCTTATCGTAGCCGTCGCCGCGCAGGCTCGTCGCCGGCGAAGCCCCGGTGACCAAATGGCCCCGCGCGTGCGTCCGTTGCACTCGCAACGACCCGTGGAGCAACGCTAGCATGACAGCCAGCTTGTTTGCAAGCCGCAGCGCTAACCCGCACCCACCCGAGCTCCGGCCGCCGCCAAACACGTCGCCGGCGCCTTTTCCGGCGACCCCGAGCCCAACTGCCTACACCACCCGCCGCGGCTCACTCCCAGCTAGCCATAGAGCCCAACGGCGCCCCGAATGGTGCCCTGTAGGTGAAACCCGCACCTGCCCCGCCGCTCGGTTTGGTCGCCGCCGGCCATACTCCGACGAGTCGACGTGGCTCCACCATTAGGGGCTAATGACCCTGCTAATTAGCCCCTCTCTCACTGACAGTAGGGTCCCACTCCCTAATTAACCACGGTTTAATTTTGTTTAGACTAAACTAACCACGCAGGGCCCACAGGTCAGTTTGACCATGCCGCGTCACCTGTTGACCGGCCCCACGCGTCAGCTCTGACCCGGCTGACGTGGCCGTTGACCAGGCCCACATGTCATCCACACTAACCAGCCTGGGTCACTGACTTGTGGATCCCACACGTCAGGTTTGACCCGGGTCAACCCAGTTGACCTGCTGACGTCATGATGATGTCAGGCTGACGCAGTAATCCTTTTCTGGAATTTAAATAAATCTTAAATGATTTATTTATTTCAGAAAATACCCAAAACTTTGAAAAATCATAGAAAATAATCTATAACTCAGAATGGAATAATTTATATATGAAAAATTATCAGAAAAATTCAAGGAATCCATCTGTACCATTTTCATGCATGTTTGAACAATGCTTGTCCTCTGTTTTGGACAAAACAAATAAAGGGCATTTAAATAATCATATATGGAGTTGGAATTTGAATTATGTATTCAAACCAACTTCATTTAAATCATAGCTAGATGCATTAGCCCAAACCACAGCATATTGCCATGTCATGATCATGCATCATATTGTTGCATTGCATTGATTGTGTTTCTTCTGTGCTTGTCGGTGTTTGTCCCCTCTCGATAGCCGATGTTCCGACGATGAGTTCGATGACACCGATGAAGAGCTATATTATCTTCAGAAGTGCCAGGCAAGCAAAACCCCCTTGTTCATTCCGATACAATCCCACTCTCTCGCTCCTGCTCTCTTTTACTGCATTAGGACAACAACGATTCAACTGTTACATGCTGCGGTAGTTGAACCCCTTATCCTCTGCATGACCTGTCATTGCCACAGTAAATAGATGAAACCCACTAGCATGAGTAGGAGTTGTCTGAGCCCTGATGTGCCTACTCATTCATGCTTGTTTGTCATGCCTGCTATTGCTTAGAGTTGAGTCGGGTCTGATTCATCGGGAATGAATTGGAATGTGGTGAACATGTCCTACTGTTGAGAGCTAAGTGTGTGAACACGATTTGGTAAAGGTAGCGGTGAGAGGCCATGTAGGAGTACATGGTGGGTTGTCTCATTGCAGCCGTTCTCAGGAACTGAGTTCTGTGTTTGTGATCCATGAACAGTTACTACCACACATTGGGTTCCGGTAACTCGGCCCCTCTCGACTTATTAATCAACCTGATCTCTGTCCAGGAGTTGCAACTAGTTTCTGGTGTTTGTAGGTAGTGTTAGTAGTCTACCAAGTGGCACCCGGTACAGGTGGGCTTGGGACAGACTAGGCACAGTGGCACGGTGTACCGAGTGGCACCCGGTTGGTGGGCTTGGGAACCCTGCTCACATCGTTTGGGGCCGTGAGCGACACCTCGGCCGGATCTCCTAGCGGATGGAACCCGAATAGGCGATAAACCTGGACGAGAGACTTGTGTGATTAGTCAGGTCGTGGCCGACTCCCTCGCCCGGCTTCCGCTTGAAGGTTGCCGAGGTACATGTCGTGTACAGGGCGATAAGTGGCGAGAGCGTGTGTGAAGAAGTACACCCCTGCAGGGTTATCATTATCTATTCGAATAGCCGGATTCCTCGGATATGGAAACTTGGACCCCTTGTACAGTTCATAGACAAGTGAAAGTGGATACTCTAAAATGCGCAAGATAAGCGTGAGTGCTATGGATGGCGTTCTCGTAGGGAGACGGGAGAGGATCCATAGTGGTGTATTGAAATGGTGAATATGTGGACTCGTGTGCGCCACCTCAAAAGAGTTACTTGTAGTCGTAGTTCAGGATAGCCACCGAGTCAAAGCTGGCTTGCTGCAGTTAAACTCCACCCCCCCCTTTTGATACTGATGCATGTGTAGATAGTTCTGATGTAAGTCTTGCTGAGTACATTTGTACTCACGTTTGCCTATTTTATGTTTTGCAGAGAGACTTCAGTCTCGCTAGTAGTTCCGTGTGGACTTCGACGTTTAGCTTGATACCTCAGCTACGATCTTGTGCCCTCGGCAGGATCTAGTGGATAGTCAGGCTTCTCAGCCTTTTTCATTTGTAGTTGTCTGTACTCAGACAAGTTAAGCTTCCGCATGTGCTTGTTGCTTGTATGCTCTGTATGTTGGGTCATGAGACCCATGTTTGTAACATTTCGCTCCTCGGAGCCTAATGAATAAATACTTTGAGTCGTAGAGTCTTGTTGTGATGCCATGTTGTATTTACACATATCGAGCATATTGTGTGTATGATTGAAATGCTTGGTATGTGTGGGATCCGACTATCTAGTTGTTTATCCTTGGCAGCCTATCATATGGGGAAATGTAGTCTAGTGCTTCTGAGCGATAGTAGTCCGCTACAGCCCGGATCACCGGAGTCCTGCTAGCCCAGCACTACTGCTCGGAACACTTGACTGGCCGGCATGTGAATCACTTCGTTCCTGTGTCTGTCCCTTCGGGGAAATGTCACGCGGTGACTTCCGGAGTCCTGTCTAGCCTACTACAGCCCGGGTTACCGGAGTCCTGTTAGCCCAGTGCTACAGCCCGGATTCACACGCTGATGACCGACATGCTCGATGTGATTCATGTATGCCTGTCCTCATGGGTTAGCGCCGCTTTGGGTTCACGACTAGCCATGTCGGCCCGGGTTCTTTGTCATATGGATGCTAGCGACACTATCATATACGTGAGCCAAAAGGCGCAAACGGTCCCGGGCCAGGTAAGGTGGCACCCGTGGAATACCGTGCGTGAGGCCGCAAAGTGATATGATGTGTTACATGCTAGATCGGTGTGACTTAGGATCGGGGTCCTGACAGTTTTTCACATAAGAGTCACAGCCCCAAACTTTTAAGAAACGACAGCTTAGGTTTCTCTAAACCATAGTTCATACGGTGTCGTCTCAACGGAATTGCGTGGTGCCCTATTTAAAGTGAATGCGGTTGTCTCTAATGCCTAGCCCATAAACGATAGCGGTAATTAGATAAGAGACATCATGGTATGCACCATATCCAATAGGGTGCAGTTATGATGTTCGGACACACCATCACACTATGGTGTTCCAGGCGGTATTAGTTGTGAAACAATTTCCACAATGTCTTAATTGTGTGCCAAACTCGTAACTCAGATATTCATCTCTGTGATCATATCATAGACATCTTATCCTCTTGTCACGACGATCTTCTACTTCACTCTGAAATTACTTGAACCATTCAATAATTCAGACTTGTGTTTCATCAAGTAAATATACTCAGCATCTACTCAAATCATCTGTGAAGTAAGAGCATAATGATATTCACTGCGTGCCTCAGCACTCATTGGATTGCACACATCAAATGTATTACTTCCAACAAGTTGCTCTTTGATCCCTCTCACTGAAAACGAGGCCTTTCAGTCATCTTGCCCATGTGTTATGATTTGCATGTCTCAAGTGATTCAAAAATCAAGTGAGTCCAAACGACCCATTTGTATGGAGTTTCTTCATGCATATCTACCAACAGACATGGTTCGCATGTCTCAATCTTTTCAAAAATGAGTGAGTCCAAAGATCCATCAACATGGAGCTTCTTCATGCCTTTTATACCAATATGACTCAAATGGCAGTGCCACAAGTATGAGGTACTATCATTACTATCTTATATCTTTTGGCATGGACATGTGTATCATTACGATCGAGATTCAATAAACCATTCGTTTTAGGTGCAAGACCATTGAAGGTATTATTCAAATAAACAGAGTAACCATTATTCTCCTTAAATGAATCATCGTATTGCGATAAACATAATCCAATTATGTCCACGATCAATGCAAACACCAAATAACAATTATTTAGGTTTCACACCAATCTCGATGGTAGAGGGAGCATGCGATGCTTGATCACATCAACCTTGGAAACACTTCCAACACATATCGTCATCTCATCTTTAGCTAGTCTCCGTTTATTCTGCACCTTTTATTTTGAGTTACCAACACTTAGCAACCGAACCGGTATCTAATACCCTGGTGCTACTAGGAGTACTAGTAAAGTACACATTAATATAATATATATCCAATATACTTCTGTCGACCTTACCAGCCTTCTCATCTACCAAGTATCTAGGGTAGTTCTGCTTCAGTGACCGTTCCCCTCATTACAGAAGCACTTAGTCTCGGGTTTGGGTTCAACCTTGGGTTTCTTCGCTGGAGCAGCAACTGATTTGCCGTTTCATGAAGTATCCCTTCTTGCCCTTGCCCTTCTTGAAACTAGTGGTTTTACTAACCATCAACAATTGATGCTCCTACTTGATTTCTACTTTTGCGGTGTCAAACATCGCGAGTTGCTCAAAGATCATTATGTCTATCCCTGATATGTTATAGTTCATCACGAAGCTCTAATAGCTTGGTGGCAGTGACTATGGAGAACCATCACTATCTCATCTGGAAGATTAACTCCCACTCGATTCAAGCGATTGTAGTACTCAGACAATCTGAGCACATGCTCAACGATTGAGCTTTTCTCCCTTAGTTTGCAGGCTTAAGAAACTCGTTAGAGGTCTCATACCTCTTGACGTGGGCACTAGTCTGAAATCCCAATTTCAGTCTTTGGAACATCTCATATGTTCTACGACGTTTCAAAACGTCTTTGGCGCCTCAATTCTAAACCGTTAGCATTACGCACTGAACTATCACGTAGTCATCAAAACGTGTATGTCAGATGTTCGCAACATCCACAAACAACGCTCGAGGTTCAGCACACCGAGCGGTGCATTAAGGACATAAGCCTTCTGTGCAGCAACGAGGACAATCCTCAGTTTGTGGACCTAGTCTGCATAATTGCTACTATCAACTTTCAACTAAATTTTCTCTAGGAACATATCTTAAACAGTAGAACTAAAGCGTAAGCTACGACATAATTTGCAAAGACATTTTGACTATGTTCATGATAATTAAGTTCATCTAATTATTTAATGAACTCCCACTCAGATAGACATCCCTCTAGTCATCTAAGTGATACATGATCCGAGTCAACTAGGCCGTGTCCGATCATCACGTGAGACGGACTAGTCATCATCGGTGAACATCTTCATGTTGATCGTATCTGCTATACGACTCATGTTCGACCTTTCGGTCTCTTGTGTACCGAGGCCATGTCTGTACATGCTAGGCTTGTCAAGTCAACCTAAGTGTTTCGCATGTGTAAATCTGGCTTACACCCGTTGTATGCGAACGTTAGAATCTATCAAACCCGATCATCACGTGGTTCTTCGAAACAACGAACCTTCGCAACGGTGCACAGTTAGGGGGAACACATCTCTTGAAATTTTAGTGAGGGATCATCTTATTTATGCTACCGTTGTTCTAAGCAAATAAGATGTAAACATGACAAACATCACATGCAAATCATAAAGTGACATGATATGGCCAATATCATCTTGCGCCTTTTGATATCCATCTTCGAGGCGCGGCATGATCACCTTCGTCACCGGCATGACACCATGATCTCCATCATCGTGTCTTCATGAAGTTGTCTCGCCAACTGTTACTTCTACTACTATGGCTAACGGTTAGCAATAAAGTAAAGTAATTACATGGCGTTTTCATTGACACGCAGGTCATACAATAAATTAAGACAACTCCTATGGCTCCTGCCGGTTGTCATACTCATCGACATGCAAGTCGTGATTCCTGTTACAAGAACATGATCAATCTCATACATCACATATATCATTCATCACATCCTTTTGGCCATATCACATCACATAGCATACCCTGCAAAAACAAGTTAGACGTCCTTTAATTGTTGTTGCATGTTTTACGTGGCTGCTATGGGTTTCTAGCAAGAACGTTTCTTACCTACGCAAAAGCCACAACTGGATATGCCAATTGCTATTTACCCTTCATAAGGACCCTTTTCATCGAATCCGATCAGACTAAAGTGGGAGAGACAGACACACGCTAGCCACCTTATGCATCAAGTGCATGTCAATCGGTGGAACCTGTCTCACGTAAGAGTACGTGTAAGGTCGGTCCGGGCCGCTTCATCCCACAATGCCGCCGAATCAAGATAAGACTAGTAACGGCAAGCAAATTGAACAAATCATCGCCCACAACTACTTTGTGTTCTACTCGTGCATAGAATCTATGCATAGACCTAGCTCATGATGCCACTGTTCGGGAACGTAGCAGAAATTCAAAATTTTCTACGCATCACCAAGATCAATCTATGGATTAACTAGCAACGAGAGAGAGGGGAGTGCATCTTCATACCCTTGAAGATCGCGATGCGGAAGCGTTGCAAGAATGCGGTCGGTGGAGTCGTACACGAAGCGATTCAGATCGCGGCCGAATCTGATCTAAGCACCGAACAACGGTGCCTCCGCGTTCAACACACATGCAGGCCGGTGATGTCTCCCGTGCCTTGATCCAGCAAGGAGAGAGGGAGAGGTTGGGGAAGACTCCGTCCAGCAGCAGCACAATAGCATGGTGGTGATGGAGGAGCGTGGCACTCCAGCAGGGCTTCGCCAAGCACTGCGAGAGACGAGGAGGGAGAGGGGTAGGGCTGCGCCAAGAGAGAGGGAGACTCGTGTCTATGGCAGCCCCAAAACCCCCACTATATATAGGGGAAGGGGAGGGGCTGCGCCCCCATCTAGGGTTCCCCCCTAGGGGTGTCGTCCAGCCCTAGATGCATCTGAGGGGGGGGGGGGCAGAGGGGGAGAGAGGGAGGGCGCACCCTAGGTGGGCCTTAGGCCCATCTGAGCCTAGGGTTTCCCCCCTTCCCCTTTCCCTGCGCCTTGGGCCTCTTGTGGGAGGCGCACCAGCCCACCTAGGGGCTGGTCCCTTCCCACACTTGGCCCACGCAGGCCTCCGGGGTTGGTGGCCTCTCCCGGTGGACCCCCAGAACCCTCCGGTGGTCCCGGTACATTACCGGTGACGCCCGAAACTCTTCCGGTGGCCAAAACTGGACTTTCCATATATAAATCTTTACCTCTGGACCATTCCGGAACTCCTCGTGATGTCCGGGATCTCATCCGGGACTCCGAACAACATTCGGTAACCACGTATATCTATTCCCTATAACCCTAGCGTCATTGAACCTTAAGTGTGTAGACCCTACGGGTTCGGGAACCATGCAGACATGACCGAGACGTTCTCCGGCCAATAACCAACAGCGGGATCTGGATACCCATGTTGGCTCCCACATGTTCCACGATGATCTCATCGGATGAACCACGATGTCGGGGATTCAATCAATCCCGTATACAATTCCCTTTGTCAATCGATATGTTACTTGCCCGAGATTCGATCGTCGGTTTCCCAATACCTCGTTCAATCTCGTTACCGGCAAGTCTCTTTACTCGTTCCGTAACGCATGATCCCGAGGCTAACTCCTTAGTCACATTGAGCTCATTATGATGATGCATTACCGAGTGGGCCCAGAGATACCTCTCCGTCATACGGAGTGACAAATCCCAGTCTCGATTCGTGCCAACCCAACAGACACTTTCGGAGATACCTGTAGTGTACCTTTATAGCCACCCAGTTACGTTGTGACGTTTGGTACACCCAAAGCATTCCTACGGTATCCGGAAGTTGCACAATCTCATGGTCTAAGGAAATGATACTTGACATTAGAAAAGCTCTTAGCAAACGAACTACACGATCTTGTGCTATGCTTAGGTTTGGATCTTGTCCATCACATCATTCTCCTAATGATGTGATCCCGTTATCAATGACATCCAATGTCCATGGTCAGGAAACCATAACCATCTATTGATTAACGAGCTTGTCAACTAGAGGCTTACTAGGGACATGTTGTGGTCTATGTATTCACACATGTATTACGGTTTCCAGTTAATACAATTATAGCATGAACAATAGACAATTATCATGAACAAGGAAATACAATAATAACCATTTTATTATTGCCTCTAGAGCATATTTCCAATAGCCCAGGTCTGGGTTATTGGAGCATCTGATGGAACATTGCCGGGCTACATCGATCTCCAGTGGTGAGTACAAGATCAGGGCTGAGCAATCTGCCCTCCTGAAGGTCCCGAGAAACCCTAACCTCTAGTCCTACATCATGCTGATCATCAGTAGCTGGAAGCCGTACTCATCATCAGTATATTTGATGATGTTTTACTTTTGGAAAGCTGCATCTGGGTCTGAACTTGTTAAAAACTACCTCTATTAATGTAATGTAATGTATTGTGTGTCTTAACTGGATCTGTTGTGAACTGCCTGGTACCTAATGCTATTTATATATGTCTGGCCTTAACTTTATTGGTGGTGAATGCTTCCTTCATGTTTACTTGTTGTTTCAATGGTGCAATGATCACAAATGGCGCTTCAGTGTTGCTTCAGACATGCTGCAACACTTGTCTATGCTGTGCGCAAGTGCAACATGCTGTGCGCATGTGCCAATTATACCAAATATTGAATCTGGCAATGTTCCAAATTGGCTGTCATGAATTATATTACAAGGGGTTTCGTAAAGTTACTGATAATTGTTCATCCTCACACATTCCATCAATGCATAATTTGAATAAGCAAAAAGATCAAATGTTCCATCATTTGAACCAATGTTGCAATAACAGAGCAAATATTCCATCATCAAAGTAGAAGAGGAATTAAATGTAAATTTACAAGAGTAATGTAAAACTAGTTAAAAATAATGTGTGCAAAAAAAAAGGAATTTGAAATACGATCTACTTTATTTTTAATAAAGTTATATAAGAGGGCATTAGAAAAATAAACTAAAGGCATTAAACAAAAGGAAAAGCATGGGCCAGCCTAGCCATCTTGGAAACCTTACTTTATAAATAAAAAAATACAAAAAAAGAGGGCATTAAAAAATAAACAAATATAAGAGGGCATTATAAATTTAAAAAATTAAAAAAATAGAGAGAAAATATTAGAGGGCATTGTAAATTTCAAAGAAAATATAAGAGGGCATTATAAACAAATATAAGAGGGCATTGGAAATTTCAAAGAAATTTTGGAAAAAGAATATTTTACAATGCCCCCCAGAGTTATAGAACAATATTTTGACCAGCCAGTCCAGAGGGCATTATAAATTAATAAAAAATTCAAAACAATATAAAACCTTGGAAACCTAGCCTTGTTTGTGCAAGATATCATGTGTACCAAAATTGAGGTGATTTGGAATTGGTCGAGAAAATGACCGCATTCCGGAGGGGCCATTTGGTCTAACTTAAGCCAGTTTGTGAACAAATGTGATTTTTTCCACCACCTCCAAATCACCCAAATCTTCTTACATGGTGACCCACATGTGCCAAACATGGCTATGAAAGAAAATTTGGAAAAAATAATACGTTACAATGCCCCTTGAGGTATAGACTGATGTTTTGACTAGTTAGTCTAGAGGGCATTATAAATTAATAAAAAATTATAAAAAATTAAAACCTTGGAAAACTAGCTTTTTTTGTGCAAGAGATCATGTGTGCCAAAACTGAGGTGATTTGGAGGTGGTCGAAAAAATCATCGCATTCCGGAGGGGCCATTTGGTCAACTTAAGCCAGTTTTTGAACATACGTGATTTTTTCCACCACCTCCAAATCACCCAAATTTTCTTGTACATGGTGACCCACGTGTGTCAAACATGGCTATGAATTTTTTTTTGAAAAAATAATACATTACAATGCCCCCTTGAGGTATAGACTGATGGTTTGACCATCAGTCTAGAGGGCATTATAAATTAATAAAAAATTCAAAAAAATATAAAACCTTTGAAAACTATCTTTGTTTATGCAAGAGATCATGTGTGCCAAAATTGAGGTGATTTGGAGGTGGTCGAAAAAATCATCGCATTCCGGAGGGGCCATTTGGTCTAACTTAAGCCAGTTTTTGAACATACGTGATTTTTTCCACCACCTCCAAATCACCCAGATTTTCTTGTACATGGTGACCCACATGTGCCAAACATGGCTATGATTTTTTTTGGAAAAATAATACTTTACAATGCCCCCTTGAGGTATAGATCGATGTTTTGACCAGTCAGTCTAGAGCGCATTATAAATTAATAAAAAATTCAAAAAAATACAAAACCTTGGAAACTAGCTTTGTTTGTGCAAGAGATCATGTGTGCCAAAACTGAGGTGATTTGGAGGTGGTTGAAAAAATCATCGCATTCCGGAGGGGCCATTTGGTCTTTTAACTTAAGCCAGTTTTTGAACATACGTGATTTTTTCCACCACCTCCATATCACCCAAATTTTCTTGTACATGGTGACCCACGTGTGTCAAACATGGCTATGATTTTTTTTTTGAAAAAATAATACATTACAATGCCCCCTTGAGGTATAGACTGATGGTTTGACCATCAGTCTAGAGGGCATTATAAATTAATAAAAAATTCAAAAAAATATAAAACCTTTGAAAACTATCTTTGTTTGTGCAAGAGATCATGTGTGCCAAAATTGAGGTGATTTGGAGGTGGTTGAAAAAATCATCGCATTCCGGAGGGGCCATTGGGTCTAACTTAAGCCACTTTTTGAAAATACGTGATTTTTTCCACCACCTCCAAATCACCCAAATTTTCTTGTACATGGTGACCCACATGTGCCAAACATGGCTATGATTTTTTTTTGAAAAAATAATACATTACAATGCCCCCTTGAGGTATAGACCGATGGTTTGACCATCAGTCTAGAGGGCATTATAAATTAATAAAAAATTAAAAAAATATAAAACCTTTGAAAACTATCCTTGTTTGTGCCAGAGATCATTTGTGACAAAATTGAGGTGATTTGGAGGTGGTCGAAAAAATCATCGCATTCCGGAGGGGCCATTTGGTCTTTTAACTTAAGCCAGTTTTTGAACATACGTGATTTTTTCCACCACCTCCAAATCACCCAGATTTTCTTGTACATGGTGACCCACATGTGCCAAACATGGCTATGAATTTTTTTTTGGAAAAATAATACTTTACAATGCCCCCTTGAAGTATAGACCGATGTTTTGACCAGTGAGTCTAGAGGGCATTATAAATTAATAAAAAATTCAAAAAAATATAAAACCTTGGAAAACTAGCTTTGTTTGTGCAAGAGATCATGTGTGCCAAAACTGAGGTGATTTGGAGGTGGTCGAAAAAATCATCGCATTGCGGAGGGGCCATTTGGTGTAACTTAAGCCAGTTTTTGAACATACGTGATTTTTTCCACCACCTCCAAATCACCCAGATTTTCTTGTACATGGTGACCCACATGTGCCAAACATGGCTATGATTTTTTTTGGAAAAATAATACTTTACAATGCCCCCTTGAGGTATAGATCGATGTTTTGACCAGTCAGTCTAGAGCGCATTATAAATTAATAAAAAATTCATAAAAATACAAAACCTTGGAAACTAGCTTTGTTTGTGCAAGAGATCATGTGTGCCAAAACTGAGGTGATTTGGAGGTGGTCGAAAAAATCATCGCATTCCGGAGGGGCCATTTGGCCTAACTTAAGCCAGTTTTTGAACATGCGTGATTTTTTCCACCACCTCCAAATCACCCAAATTGTTTGTACATGGTGACCCACATGTGCCAAACATGGCGATGAAAGAAAATTTGGAAAAATAATAATTTACAGTGCCCCCTTGAGGTATAGACCGATGGTTTTGACCATCAGTCTAGAGGGCATTATAAATTAATAAAAATTTCAAAAAAATATAAAACCTTTGAAAACTAGCTTTGTTTGTGCAAGAGATCATGTGTGCCAAAATTGAGGTGATTTGGAGGTGGTCGAAAAAATCATCGCATTCCGGAGGGGCCATTTGGTCTTAACTTAAGCCACTTTTTGAATATACGTGATTTTTTCCACCACCTCCAAATCACCCAAATTTTCTTGTACATGGTGACCCACATGTGCCAAACATGGCTATGAAAGAAAATTTGGAAAAATAATACTTTACAATGCCCCCTTGAGGTATAGACCGATGGTTTGACCAGTCAGTCCAGAGGACATATTTTGTTTCAAACTTGTGTGCAAAATTAGACATTTGACATATGCAAAAAATTGAATACAAATTTAAAAATTTACTTTGGGTATCCTCACATGGTGGAAATGTTTGGTCCAAATATTTTTTATATTTTTAAATTTTGAATTTAATTTATAATTTGAAATTGTAGTGATTCAAACTTGTTTGCAAAATTTGACATGTGACATATGCAAAAAATTAGACTTGTGACATATGCAAAAAAATTAAATAAATAATAAAAAATGCCAGGTGGGACTAAACTCCCACCACCCCGAGAAGTGCCCGCCGCGGCTTTGATTTGGGCCTAATTTGGGTGGGCCGTACCAGGCCGGCCTCACACGCGGTTATCAGCTGGAGAGGGGAAAAATTCCCCATTTCATCTGGCAGATACGAACCCTAGGTCTTTGCTTCTGTTCCCCATTCACTCCGTGAGCTCAAATCTCACATCTGGCGTCGCCGGCGATGGGGGACAAGAAGGGAAGGAGGTCGCGATCGGCAAGTGATTGCCGCTGCGCTCAAGAAAAGTGGGAGGAGGCAGTTGGGAAGTTCTGTCAGGGCGATCTGGAGAAGAGGGCGAATGTGGTGGAGATCTGCAGCTGGTTTCCCAGCTTGCAGATGTTCATCGACCATGGTAGGGGTCTCATCAAAGTGCTTACGGGCAATGAGAAGAAATCGTTGTTTGGTCCTGCTCGAGAGTTGTTCCAGTCCAGGTTTTCCTCTGGGCTATGAACGAAGTGGAGAACTCCCCGGATCCGCGTCAGTGTGCGAGGTGGTACATGTGCCGCTCCCGCCGCCGCGCCCCTCCTATTCCAGTGCCAGATCTTGTCGGAGTGTTGCTCGCGGTGCCTGCTCCGGTTGATCAATCCAATGTTCACTCTGACAGTGATGTGGAGCAAAGAAAGGATGATAGTGATAGTGAAGATGTGGAGCATAGCGAGGATGAGAGTGATAGCGAAGATGTGGATCAGAGCAAGGATGAGAGCGGGGAAGAGGAGGTTGTTCTACTGCTGGACGACAGAGCTGGAGAGGAGGAGCAGGATGATGTTGTCCAGGAGCAGCCGGCGGACGTGCAGATTGTGGGTCCAGGGATTCCGCAGCTCGGAGACAGGACCATGCCGATTGAAGCGGAGACCTACATCCGTATGGGCATTCGTCACTCAGAGCGCATCAACAAGTTGGAGGACAAGAAAACAGAGTGATGGCATGTCAGTGTCTTCAGTTAGTCTATCTGTGTGAGTCAGTTTGGACCCGTTTGATAGCATACTATGTTCTAAGTTCTTTGAGAATACTTCAGTATTTGAGATTATGTTAGTTTTATTTACAGTGAGCTGTTTGGTTGCCCCTAATAAATGTGATTTTAGTACTGCAGTATTGGGAAAATTATAGTTATTTCTCTGCATGAAAAATGTAGCCCCTAATAGGATTGTTGATTGATTTATTTTGCAGACAAAGGAGCTACAAAAAAGGTGCTGGAGGTGGGAGCAAGACTGCTAGAGCGAGTAGCAAGTGAAGTGTACACAACGAAGCAGGGGTGGAGAATCAACGTGGCAAGACTGGAAGGATAAAAAAGAAGACTCTACTTCCTGCTGAAGATGTGGCCTTTACTTTGTTGCGATGTTTTAGTAGTTGTTGCTGTTATTTTGCAGTGCTCATGAACTTTGTAAGCCTAGGATGATGGGTTAGGCAGGCTGCAAGCCATGCTGGCTTTTGGTTATATAGGTTTATGCTGGCTTGAAGTGGAAATAGAGCATTATTAATGATATATGGATCAGCCAATTCTTCAACTCCAAGGTTGCGTTAATTTGGTTCTAGATTCAAATACATAGCTTAACCCTGCAAGGTTATCATAATCTCACATTTGTGTTTGGAAACAATCCTAGTTAGCCTAAATTACTGGTTGCAATGGAAATGTGTGCATTGCCATGATGTTTATGTATTTCATTTCTTATATATATTTCAAATATTTGAAAATCAAATCTATTTTTCCTCTTTCATTAATTCCCACAGTTTTACAATTCAAATTATGCAAGATAATACGTTCTCTTTCATTTCCCTTGTTAATTAAAATATTTCTTTTTAGTTTTATCTTTGAAATAATTTTGAATCACATATATATTTTTCTGTATTATTTGTTCTGACAGTTAGAAAATTCATGAATGTGCGAAAAATTGTTGTGTTATATTCTTTTATGAGGTGATTTGAAGAACAACAAATAATTGTGACAAATGCAAAAAGTGAAATATGAAAAAAAAAGCCGGCCTACTAGCTGCATACTACACAATTCAACGGTCAGCATACGACTAGCAACCCAATCATTTAATGGGCCAGGATGCAGGCCCGCCAGATTGTGATAATAGGCAGCTAGTAGGCCCCACTGGAAGGGATGGACAGGGTTAGGCAATGTGCTGCCCGCTTTAGAAAGGAACTTGAAAAGGGAAGCTCAACCCTGTATATAAACCGGTGCGAGCTCCCCTCGCTTGGCGAGGTGGGACTAAACTCCCAGCACCGCCGGGATGTGCCCGGCGCGACGCTCGCTTGGGCCTAATTCGGGTGGGCCGTCCCAGGCCAGCCTCACCCCCGCGCAGATTATTACCACATTTAAAACCGAGCTGCTTCAATGTGTTATATTTCACTTATTCAATGTGTACGAAAAATTAATTTCTTATATTTGACTTATTCAATCAAATATTTATTTTCTTTTATATGTAGAATAATTTAAAATCTAATATATTTCTACTCTTTTAGTTATTCTCACACTATTAAAATTCAGAAAATGCAATATAATATGTTTCATCTTTATTATAATATATCTTTTTTGTTTTTATTTCCAAAAAGGAATATCAAATATATATTTTCTATGTTATTTCTTCTTAGAGTTTTAAAATTGAAGTATATGTTTTGTATTTTATTTCTTATTATAGTTATAAAAATCAAAATTCCATGAATGTGTGTTGTTTTCTGTTTCACTTCTTAAATATAATTTTCATTCTATTTTCAAAATTCCATTTGGTTGACTCTAGAAAAACAACGTCCTTCGGGCTCCCCCTCCGGCAGACCCGAATGGTGGTGATTGCACATGTGCTATGTGCTGACCTGCATGAAATGACACCAAAGTTTGGCACCATGTGTGGATGACCATTGTAGGCCCCCATGCAACATCTGGGCCATTCCGGACACCGAGCGAACGTTGCGTCACGTCCGGGCAGCGTTTCAAGTTCTTTTCGCCGGCAAAATCCTAGTAAATGCACCGAGTGTCGGAAATCGATGAGAATTGGCATGCATGATGTCCATGGTCATCCCATTGTGTGAAAAAATTTTGGGGCCATTTGGTTGAGTCCAGAAAAACAACGTCCTTCGGCCCCCCCTCCGGCAGACCCGAATGATGGTGATTGCACATGTGCTATGTGCTGGCCTGCATGAAATGACACCAAACTTTGGCACCATGTGAGGATGCCCAGTGTAGGCCCCCATGCAACATGTGAGCCATTCCTGACAACGAACGAACGTTGCGTCACGTCCGGGCAGCGTTTCGGGTTCTTTTCGCCGGCAAAATCCTAGAAAATGCATCGAGTGTCAGAAATCGATGAGAATTGGCATGCATGATGTCCATGGTCATCCCATTGCGTGAAAAAAATTTGGGGCCATTTGGTTGAGTCCAGAAAAACGTCCTTCGGGCTCCCCCTACGGCAGACCCGAATGATGGTGATTGCACATGTGCTACGTGCTGGCCTGCATGAAATGACACCAAACTTTGGCACCATGTGAGGAAGCCCAATGTAGGCCCCCATGCAACATCCGAGCCATTCCTGACACCAAACGAACATTGCGTCATGTCCGGGCAGCGTTTCAGGTTCTTTTCGCTGGCAAAATCCTAGTAAATGCATCGAGTGTCGGAAATCGATGAGAATTGGCATGCATGATGTCCATGGTCATCCCATTTCGTGAAAAAAATTGGGGGCCATTTGGTTGAGTCCAGAAAAACAACGTCCTTCGGGCTCCCCCTACGGCTGACCCGAATGATGGTGATTGCACATGTGCTATGTGCTGGCCTGCATGAAATGACACCAAACTTTGGCACCATGTGAGGATGCCCAATGTAGGCCCCCATGCAACATGTGAGCCATTCCTGACACCGAACGAACGTTGCGTCACGTCCGGGCAACGTTTCGGGTTCTTTTCGTCGGCAAAATCCTAGTAAATGCATCGAGTGTCAGAAATCGCTGAGAATTGGCATGCATGATGTCCATGGTCATCCCACTGTGTGAAAAAAATTGGGGCCATTTGGTTGAGTCCAGAAAAACAACGTCCTTCGGGCTCCCCCTCCGGCAGACCCGAATGATGGTGATTGCACATGTGCTATGTGCTGGCCTGCATGAAATGACACCAAACTTTGGCACCATTTGAGGATGCCCAATGTAGGCCCCCATGCAACATGTGGGCCATTCCTGACACCGAACGAACGTTGCGTCACGTCCGGGCAGCGTTTCGGGTTCTTTTCGCTAGCAAAATCCTAGTAAATGCATCGAGTGTCGGAAATCGATGAGAATTGTCATGCATGATTTCCATGGTCATCCCATTGTGTGAATTTTTTTGGGGCCATTTGGTTGAGTTGTAATAATTATTTGATATCAAAATTTTCTAATATGAAAAATAAAAGAAAAAAATACATGAGAGGAGCAACTGCGATTTGTTACACAATTCCCGGATCGGAATCTACAAAAAAAACTCGAGCGTGGGAAGCCTATCCCTTTAATTTAGGAGCACGTACTGCCTCTCCTCAACCAAGGAAGGCAAAGATCCTCCTCCTCCTATTTAGTCTCGGCATCGTCTTTCATGTCATCTACGACGGCTCCTACCGCCAAGTCGACGACAGCTGCGTCCCTAGCATCGGCCCAACCCCAGCAAGATCGTCGAGAACATCCAGGTCGTAAACGCGTGCTGGCCGTCGTGGACGAACTGCGTCCACGTTACAACGCCGACAACTTCCATCTTCATCGAGCGATCCGGTATGTTGGCAACCGTACCGCATCCATGATGCTTTTCTTTGTGCGTGTGTTAGATTCGATAGGAGTAAGATTAATTAGCGCATAATCTTCGCATTACATCTGTTGGAGTAGATGTTTTTTTTGTGCGTGTATTAGATTAGATAGGCCTATAAAACTAGATTTGTTTGTGCGTGTATTAGATTAGATAGCCCTACAATTGCAAATTAGTTTCTGCATTTTGTTTGTGGTCTTTCACTTGTAGGTTGGCTTGATGAATAAACAACAATTTTTAATCAGTGTTAGTTATAGCATAGTCACTTTAAGTTATAGCAATGCCCTAAGACATGCATGTTGCAACTATGAGATGCTGACTAATATTGTATGTGTTGCACGTTTGTTTGATGCATGTTCCAGTATGCATAATTTAGTTTTTTTCCTTTCGATTTACTGTTAATTAGGCACTGTCATGGATTCTTATATCTATTTGTACAGTACCATATGAAAATAAATGATTAGATAAATTATGTTGCTTTTTATTATGAAACTAATTGGTTAAATAAGTAATTGTTAAACTGTCATTTTATGTGCTGCACGTGTCTCTGCCGAATGTTTCAATATGAATAAATTATGTTGTATAGTTTTCTATCTACTGTGGGATAGTGTATTCCATTATTATGTTTTATGCAACAATATGTTAGGAAAAAAGTTGATTACATAATTTATGGTACTATAACCAAGTATATTTTTTTAACAGGATGGATGAACTCAACAGAGAAATTGTTTCGCCGTAGAAAAATGGTGCAAACTTATTGCCGGTCTATCTTCCGGTCAACGGGCCGCACTTGCCGAACACCACTCCGTAGCATGCTTCAGATACCTTCGCTGAAGATGCGTACACTGTTGATCCGGTACATGGTTGATATATTTGATCCTAGCAAGGGCAGATTCATTGTACAAGACTTGGTTGGCGAAGTGTCTCTCGGTGCCGTGGATGTTGAGTGTATCTTGGCCTTGGAGAACCACGGACTGTCGGCAGAAGGTATTCTCGGTGAGGAAGGTGAGGATGTTAAAGATCGAGTGCCGCCTCAATTCCTGAGCAAGACCACAGGTAACATAGTCATCGATGATCTGATTGTGGACATCACAAAAAATAAATCTGCCGACGACGATTTCCTTCGGAGAGTTGTCCTCGTGTTGCTTGGAACAGTTCTTGCTCCCATGTCGAGGAAGACTGTACCAAAGCAATATTACGCATTGGTGGACGATGTGAAGTGTATATCCAAGATTAATTGGAATGCATTCACCCTCCGGGTTCTGCTGGACTGCCTTCGCAACGTGAGGAAAGGCAAACACCTCTGCCAATGGCCGAGAGGGAACTTAGCTCTCCTGCATGTACACCTTTCAGACTTGTACCATTGCAAAAAAAATATGATTGCTAATTTAACTGCTGTATATTACTAATTGTAATTTTTCATATTCATGAATTGGACTGAAGCTGCAGCCTCAAGGAGAGACAAGTTTGATTATGACCACGGCCGTGGCTGTGGTAACATCAAGGTAATTCATTACGTTGGGTACTTCTTAAATCTTTTATGTAACATAATTAGTTGTATTAATATTTTTATTGATCACATATACTTGTATTTCACATGCAGATTGAAGACAACATAACCAAGGAGTATAGGGCGCAGGAGCGCAAAGTACCTGAACCAGAAAAGCCAAAAATGAAGCCCGCCGTTGGTGCGGCAAAGAAGTCCAAGTTAGCCTCAAACGCGGACGAGATGATGAACCTCATCATGAAGCGGTGTATGGATTACATACGCTGCCAAATGAAGGAAATACCGGAACAAGTAGCTGAGGTGAAACACCCTTAATTCTATGTTTACAACATTTTTGAAGTTGCAAAACCGTGCCGACATTAATTAATATTTTTTATGTAATGCAGAGATTGCTAGAGAAGTTGAACCAAAATGGTGTGATGTACAAGCCAGCGGCTGCTGCGGCTTCCGGCAACAACGATGCCGACCTCGAAGTGGATTCCTTTGAGAATGGTCCGCCAGAAAAAAAAGAATTCGTGTACAAGGATGACTCTGACGGTCTAGAGCCGGTGATTGATT
Organism: Aegilops umbellulata; assembly: GCA_032464435.1. Taxonomy (NCBI): domain Eukaryota; kingdom Viridiplantae; phylum Streptophyta; class Magnoliopsida; order Poales; family Poaceae; genus Aegilops; species Aegilops umbellulata. The sequence goes on from CP136056.1 coordinate 570,891,313, forward strand.
TGACACAGCCTGACGAGCCTGTTGTAAACCAGAACAACGATGATGAGGAAGTATGTTTTCATTTATTTGTCTTCATTTATCTCAATTTTGCGTCTTCATTTTCGTTAACTGAACCTATCACATTATTTCTTTGTTAACTAGAAAACACCTGCCAAGTTAAATGTTGACAAGACAACGAAGCCTACTGATGAGTGCGGCGCAACACCGGAGAACCCTTGGATTGTAGGTAATTCTCCTCGAGCAGAATCGCCCGACATTGACATTTCTGCAAGTTCTATTGACAGGATGGTGGGTAAGAGCAAGGGGAAAAAGTCTGCAGCAACCGCAAAAGAAGACGATGTTATATCCGGGAAGCGCCGACGGATTGTTCCCAAGAAATTTGAATCCCCCTTTAAACTTGACAAGCCCGGCAAGCGAAGCGCTCGCGGTACTAAGCCATCCGGCAACACTACCGCAACTAGAGGTACCGTTAGTAGCTATCTTAGTGCTTAATTTACTACCATTTCATGTACTCACCGTTCGTGATGTTCGTAATTTATCATGCAGCTCTGTTTAGTGTCAATGACATGGAAGGCTCTGTTAAGGACGATTTGACACCGGAACTCATCGATGCTGCTGTTGCGTTTATGGAGGCAGCTGCTCAGTCTGAGAAGAATATGAAAAAAGAGTTTACTACAATGAACGTGGCACCTCTGTGACTGTGGAGAGTATACGACCGATACTTGAGCATACATGGCTGGCGGATGACGTAAGATCTATTACCATGCCCTGCTATTTAAGTGCATAATCTAGGTGTCATCTATGAAAATAAAATGTTCTATTATTTTACACAGATTATCGATGCTTATCAAACACATTTGGCTCTGCGCGTTGGTCATGATCGGCACCTCTGTCCAGCCTGGAGGTCCAAATACCTTGTTGATCATGCTAAGGCACGAGACAACCCTAAACCGTCGAAATACAACATGGATAGTGCGCTGAGCAGAGCTGGAGCAGTACGTAGGGTTCGGGACGAGTATACCGTCCGTGATAAGGTACGATATGTTCTTACTAGTTCATTAACACTCATTTCAACAAGCATAATTGCATCTGATTATAAATGTGTTCCACATTTTAGTCGTTTATCCCATTGAACGTCGGCAATACACACTAGATCACCGTGGTGATGCACAACCTCAAGAAAGAATTCCGAGTTTTTGATTCGCTCTATCCTCTCGAGTTCTCTCTCGACACTGTGAAAGCACTAGTACTCTCCCCAACATTGAGCATTCTTCATATGAAATGTCATATGGTTTCTCATTACTACTTTCTATCAAATAGCGACTAGCAATAGCAATTGATATGGAAGAGGCAAACCGTATTACACCTAGCAACTATCCAGACGTCACTAAGTGGCCTATCATACCTCAGATCGACATGCCACTACAAGAGGACGGGTGAGTTATGGTTCATCATTTTCTACTTACGAAAGACATGTTCGTGTGCACGGTGACTAATGTTTGCATATATATTAAGAACTCTTGTGGCCTTTTTGTGATTGAAGTTATGGAGCATTGGGACGGTGATCGATGGACCGCCGATTTTACCCAGGTAATTTGTCCTCTCTCTTCGTACACTTGTACAATTGTCGTATAATACCAACTTCTATTCATTAAACCTTGTTCTAAAAATTGCAGGGCACGGTTAATGCAAGGAGAAGGCATCTCGTCGCCGAGTTGGTTCTCTCACCTACCAACACACTCGAATGTGTGAAGAACAAAATCCACGACATCGCAAAGAAAAGCAAGGCGTGAAGACATCATACATGATTCAAGATTCTAGTTTTAGTCGTTTGTTTTAAGTCCGGAAGCACGTTTCCCGGCATGGACAACTTTGATTTTCTATCATTCATGTAATAAGCACGATACCATGGATTTTGTGTGGATTTTTGGTCGCTCACACATACTTGTGTATGTGTAATGCAGCCAGACTATACGTTTCGTACCAATAAATTTTTTCTTCCCTTCATTTGTTCTACCTTAATGTTTTTTGCTACTGTGTTCATTCTTTTTTGTCATGGAAGAGTAATTAATTTCTTTTTTACTTTTGCATATTTTTTTGATTTGATTTGGCATTATTCAACAATAAGAAAAAAATTTGATAAATTCCTTTTTGTTTGCCTGAGAATCAACCTCGGCTGTCGTGCCATCCGGTGTGGGATCCCGCGCCCGAGACAACGACAGATCCGGTCCCCGCGCGGGCGACCCAGTCGACGAGCGCCAGTTCGCGCGGGGGGACATGGCAGGTCCGGTCCCGCCCGACCGCTCGGTGGAGACAGCCCGTGTGTCGGACGCAGACGGGCCACCCGTGGATCCTATGATTGGTGGAGTAGGCAGATCCGCCTAGGATCCCGTGCGCATGATTGCCGCTGGATCTCTCGGGATCGGCGTTCGCAGGTGGATCTTCCTCGTGTCTTGCGCCAGACTCCCTTGGCGTTATGTGTTGCTTGAAATCACGTTGCACGGTTTTTTTGCTGCATTTTTGTTAGCCTTTTCCTTTTCTGCATCATGAAGATCAGGATCAGTAGCACCATCAATCACATGATCAACTACTATTTCGCCCCCTTGATCAGTACGATTTAGAGCTCCGGTGGAAGCAAAAGAATTTCAGTGCTTAGCCGAGAACCCGCATTAGGATGCAGGTCAAACAAGGGCAAACTATTTCGAAAGTGATATAATTTATTGGTTAATATAATATACGTTGACCTTACACAAATGAACTGGCCACAATGCAGATAGGACTTGATCATTCTGTTCAACAATAAACCACAAAACATACTTAAAATTCATCACAAATCTCCTTCAGCTTCTTGACCTTATCAACGTACCCATGTTTCTGTTTGAGAAAATCTGCAATAATATACTCAAGTTTTTTCTTCTCTTGCTTCAGCTGGTCCCTCTCTCTCATCACTTTGTCTCTCTCTAGCACCACCCGGTCCCGGTCTTTCTCAGCCTTTACCCTCAGGACCTGATGTAGATTGGCACAACCATGGTCTGCCATCTTATTCTTCTCCAGCTCCTCTTTGAGATCGCTAAGTGACAATCTTGCATTGCCCAACTGCGTGAGAGCATCCTCCTTATCAGCCACCAGTTTAGCAAAGTCCATTTTGAAAAATTTCAGCTCTTCCTCCGTCCTCCTCTTTTCTCCAATTAACATGCTTTTTTCTTCAGCACTCTTAATATTCTGTCTCAGCTTCTCGTCATACATGCTCCACAGTTCTCTCAGGTAGAACTTCGTAGCCACTGACCACTCCGGGTCTACCCATTCCACATAGTTACATTTCACTTCTTCCTACAGTATGAAAAAATATGGTCTCAATCATATATGCACAAAATGTAGCATGCAATGATATATATATATATATATATATATATATATATATATATATATATATATATATATGGATCAATTAACTACAAATATATGCTATTATGTGCTAAAACAAATATTAGACCGTAAAAAAACAACATAAATACGGACTTTGTAAATGCACAAATTAATTGAAATTGTATGCAATTTTGGGCAGAACAATGGATTACCGCGAAGTAAATCGAGCACGAGGTAATGTAAACATATATTTACAGTACAGAACAACATACCTTCTGACCACAGGCAAGAAAACGTCTGCCAGTGTCCAAGGAATCAAAAGCAACTAGCCTGACGCAAGGTTCTCGATGCAGACAATGAGAAGACAGATCGTGAGCAATGCCACTCCATTCATAGCAAGGGATAGTCGTAGGAAGCTAAACGAAACAACAGAGATAATGCACAAATCAACGCCCTACGTTAAATACCGGAAATGAAGAACCCTAACCTAAGCCTAGCACTATTTGGAGATTATATAGTAGGAGCGTACCTGCAGGCTAGTCACGGATTCGCCATCCGAAGAATAGCTCGACTCGTCGCTCCACGAAACCATGGCGTAACGTGACCGGCGGCAAGACGTGGATCGGTGGTGGCGGCGGCGGCAGTCGCAGTGGATAGATAGAACGCGCGTGGAGATCGCGAGGGAAGAACCGCCCCGACCAGGTGGCCAGCGCGGCCCATTTAAACGGGTTGTAATCAAAATAAAAATTGTTAAATGGGCTCGGCAACGGGAGCGGTCGTGTGTCGCGCCGTCTAACGCCATCCGTCACCCCCCTCCACGTCATCGCGACAAGCGGCCCGACTTACACTACAAGCCATAAAATGGTGGGTTTTTCTTTTCTTTATGAGGGGAAAATGGTGGGTTTTTGGTACGAAGTCTATACTATAGACCAAAGTGAGCTGGTATCTTCTATATCTAAATGGTGGTGAACCAAAGGAGTGAAAAAAATTTAATTATTACCACACATAATTAGATCTTCTATATCTAAACAACTAGCCACCGCTGACCTATTTCTCTTAACATGCAAGTTTGCCACCTCGTCATTCAACATGTATGGAGAAAGGTCCACCACAACATGCAAACAAAATATTCCCGCAACAACATATACATGTTACATGTAACCATTTCTCTATGAATATATTGCAAAACATTCCCGCAACAACATGCCGGGTATCCTCTAGTTTTCTAATATAATATAACTACAGTGGACAACACAAAATATGCCATCATTATACAACGGCTAAAATGCTATCCATTTTCCATGATTAAAGTCCCTAGTGACCGCCTCCTGTTTAGTCCATATATGCTACAACCGTTGGGAATCGTAGCATAATTTTAAAATTTTCCTACGCTCACCAAGATTTATCTATGGAGTATACTAGCAACAAGGGGAAAGGGGTGCATCTACATACCCTTGTAGATCGCGAGCGGAAGCGTTCCAATGAATGTGGATGACGTAGTCGTACTCCCCGTGATTCAAATCACCGATGACCGAGTGCCGAACGGACGGCACCTCCGCGTTCAACACACGTACGGTGCAGCGACGTCTCCTCCTTCTTGATCCAGCAAGGGGAAGGAGAGGTTGATGGAGATCCAGCAGCACGACGGCGTGGTGGTGGATGTAGCGGGATGTCGGCAGGGATTCGCCGAGCTTCTACGAGAGAGAGATGTGTAGCAGGGGAGGAGGGAGGCGCCCAAGGCTGTCAAGTTGCTGCCCTCCCTCCCCCCCTTTATATAGGCCCCTCGGGGGGCGCCGGCCCTGGGAGATGGGATCTCCAAGGGGGGCGGCGGCCAAGGGGGAAGGGGGGGTGGCTTCCCCCCCCCCCCCCAAGCCAAGTGGGCGCCCCACCCTAGGGTTTCCAACCCTAGGCGCAGGGGGGAGGCCCATGGGGCGCGCTCCAGCCCACTAGGGGCTGGTTCCCTTCCCACTTAAGCCCATGGGGCCCTCCGGGATAGGTGGCCCCACCCGATGGACCCCCGGGACCCTTCCGGTGGTCCCGGTACAATACCGATAACCCCCGAAACTATCCCGGTGGCCGAAACTGGACTTCCTATATATAATTCTTCACCTCCGGACCATTCCGGAACTCCTCATGACGTCCGGGATCTCATCCGGGACTCCAAACAACTTTCGGGTTTCCGCATATTCATATCTCTATAACCCTAGCGTCACCGAACCTTAAGTGTGTAGACCCTACGGGTTCGGGAGACATGCAGACATGACCGAGACGCCTCTCCGGTCAATAACCAACAGCGGGATCTGGATACCCATTTTGGCTCCCACATGTTCCACGATGATCTCATCGGATGAACCACGATGTCGAGGATTCAATCAATCCCGTATACAATTCCCTTTGTCAATCTGTATGTTACTTGCCCGAGATTCGATCGTCGGTATCCCAATACCTTGTTCAATCTCGTTACCGGCAAGTCTCTTTACTCGTACCGCAATGCATGATCCCGTGACTAACGCCTTAGTCACATTGAGCTCATTATGATGATGCATAACCGAGTGGGCCCAGAGATACCTCTCCGTCACACCGAGTGGCAAATCCCAGTCTCGATCCGTGCCAACCCAACAGACACTTTCCGAGATACCCGTAGTGCACCTTTATAGTCACCCAGTTACGTTGTGACGTTTGGCACACCCAAAGCACTCTTACGGTATTCGGGAGTTGCACGATCTCATGGTCTAAGGAAAAGATACTTGACATTGGAAAAGCTCTAGCAAACGAAACTACACGATCTTTTATGCTATGCTTAGGATTGGGTCTTGTCCATCACATCATTCTCCTAATGATGTGATCCCGTTATCAATGACATCCAATGTCCATAGTCAGGAAATCATGACTATCTGTTGATCAACGAGCTAGTCAACTAGAGGCTTACTAGGGACACGTTGTGGTCTATGTATTCACACATGTATTACGATTTCCGGATAACACAATTATAGCATGAATAATAGACAATTACCATGAACAAAGAAATATAATAATAACCATTTATTATTGCCTCTAGGGCATATTTCCAATAGTCTCCCACTTGCACTAGAGTCAATAATCTAGTTACATTGTGATGAATCGAACACCCATTGCGTCCTGGTGTTGATCATGTTTTGCTCTAGGGAGAGGTTTAGTCAACGGATCTGCTACATTCAGGTCCGTATGTACTTTACAAATATCTATGTCTCCATTTTGAACACTTTCACGAATGGAGTTGAAGTGACGCTTGATATGCCTAGTCTTCCTGTGAAACCTGGGCTCCTTCGCAAGGGCAATAGCTCCAGTGTTGTCACAGAAGAGAGTCATCGGGCCCGACGCATTGGGAATCACCCCTAGGTCGGTAATGAACTCCTTCATCCAGACTGCTTCCTGTGCTGCCTCCGAGGCTGCCATGTACTCCGCTTCACATGTAGATCCCGCCACGACGCTTTGCTTGCAACTGCACCAGCTTACTGCTCCTCCATTCAAAATATACACGTATCCGGTTTGTGACTTCGAGTCATCCAGATCTGTGTCGAAGCTAGCGTCGACGTAACCCTTTATGACGAGCTCTTCGTCACCTCCATAAACGAGAAACATATCCTTAGTCCTCTTCAGGTACTTCAGGATATTCTTGACCGCTGTCAGTGTTCCATGCCGGGATTACTTTGGTACCTTCCTACCAAACTTACGGCATGGTTTACATCAGGTCTGGTACACAGCATGGCATACATAATAGACCCTATGGCCGAGGCATAGGGGATGACACTCATCCTTTCTCTATCTCCTGCCGTGGTCGGGCATTGAGCCGTGCTCAATTGCACACCTTGCAATACAGGCAAGAACCCCTTCTTGGACTGATCCATATTGAACTTCTTCAATATCTTGTCAAGGTATGTACTCTATGAAAGACCAATGAGGCGTCTTGATCTATCTCTATAGATCTTGATGCCTAATATATAAGCAGCTTCTCCAAGGTCCTTCATTGAAAAACACTTATTCAAATAGGCCTTTATACTTTCCAAGAATTCTATATCATTTCCCATCAATAGTATGTCATCCACATATAATATGAGAAATGCTACAGAGCTCCCACTCACTTTCTTGTAAACACAGGCTTCTCCATAAGTCTGTGTAAACCCAAACGCTTTGATCATCTCATCAAAGCGAATGTTCCAACTCCGAGATGCTTGCACCAGCCCATAGATTGAGCGCTGGAGCTTGCATACTTTGTTAGCATTCTTAGGATCGACAAAACCTTCCGGCTGCATCATATACAACTCTTCCTTAAGGAAGGCATTAAGGAATGCCGTTTTGACGTCCATCTGCCATATCTCATAATCATAGTATGCGGCAATTGCTAACATGATTCGGATGGACTTCAGCTTCGCCACGGGTGAGAAATTCTCATCGTAGTCAACCCCTTGAACTTGCCGATAACCCTTAGTGACAAGTCGAGCCTTATAGATGGTCACATTACCATCCGCGTCTGTCTTCTTCTTAAAGATCAATTTGTTTTCTATGGCTTGCCGATCATCGGCCAAGTCAGTCAAAGTCCATACTTCATTTTCATACATGGATCCTATCTCGGATTTCATGGCTTCAAGCCATTTCTCAGAATCCGGGCCCGCCATCGCTTCTTCATAGTTCGAAGGTTCACCGTTGTCTAACAACATGATTTCCAGGACAGGGTTGCCGTACCACTCTGGTGCGGAACGTGTCCTTGTGGACCTACGAAGTTCAGTAGTAACTTGATCCGAAGCTTCATGATCATCATCATTAACTTCCTCCCCAGTTGGTGCAGGCACCACAGGATCATTTTCCCGCGCTGCGGTACTTTCCGGCACGGAAGGGGTGACTATCACCTCATCAAGTTCCACTTTCCTCCCACTCAATTCTTTCGAGAGAAACTCCTTCTCCAGAAAGGACCCGATCTTGGCAACGAAGATCTTGCCTTCGGATCTGAGGTAGAAGGTATACCCAATAGTTTCCTTAGGGTGTCCTATGAAGACGCATTTTTCCGACTTGGGTTCGAGCTTTTCAGGTTGAAGTTTCTTGACATAAGCATCGCATCCCCAAACTTTTAGAAACGACAGCTTAGGTTTCTTCCCAAACCATAATTCATACGATGTCGTCTCAACGGATTTCGACGGAGCCCTATTTAAAGTGAATGCGGCAGTCTCTAAAGCATAGCCCCAAAATGAGAGCAGTAAATCGGTAAGAGACATCATAGATCGCACCATATCCAATAGAGTGCGATTACGACGTTCGGACACACCATTTCTCTGAGGTGTTCCAGGCGGCGTGAGTTGTGAAACTATTCCACATTTCCTTAAGTATGCACCAAACTCGTGACTTAAATATTCTCCACCACGATCTGATCGTAAGAATTTTATTTTTCTGTCACATTGATTCTCAACCTCACTCTGAAATTCCTTGAACTTTTCAAAGGTTTCAGACTTGTGTTTCATTAGGTAGACATATCCATATCTACTTAAGTCATCAGTGAGAGTGAGAACATAACGATATCCTCCGCGAGCCTCAACACTCATTGGACCGCACACATCGGTATGTATGATTTCCAATAAGTTGGTCGCTCGCTCCATTGTTCCGGAGAATGGAGTCTTGGTCATCTTACCCATGAGGCATGGTTCGCACGTGTCAAATGATTCGTAATCAAGAGACTCCAAAAGTCCATCTGCATGGAGCTTCTTCATACGCTTGACACCAATGTGACCAAGGCGGCAGTGCCACAAGTATGTGGGACTATCGTTATCAACTTTACATCTTTTGGTATTCACACTATGAATATGTGTAGCATCACGTTCGAGATTCATCAAGAATAAACCATTGACCAGCGGGGCATGACCATAAAACATATCTCTCAAATAAATAGAACAACCATTATTCTCAGATTTAAATGAGTAGCCATCTCGAATTAAACGAGATCCAGATACAATGTTCATGCTCAAAGCTGGCACTAAATAACAATTATTGAGGTTTAAAACTAATCCTGTAGGTAGATGCAGAGGTAGCGTGCCGACGGCGATCACATCGACCTTGGAACCATTCCCGACGCGCATCGTCACCTCGTCCTTTGCCAGTCTCCGTTTATTCCGTAATTCCTGTTTTGAGTTACAAATATGAGCAACCGCACCGGTATCAAATACCCAGGAGCTACTACGAGTACTGGTAAGGTACACATCAATTACATGTATATCACATATACCTTTGGCGTTGCCGGCCTTCTTGTCCGCTAAGTATTTGGGGGCAATTCCGCTTCCAGTGACCACTTCCCTTGCAATAAAAGCACTCAGTTTCTGGCTTGGGTCCATTCTTCGACTTCTTCCCAGTAACTGGCTTACCGGGCGCGGCAACTCCCTTGCCGTCCTTCTTGAAGTTCTTCTTACCCTTGCCCTTCTTGAACATAGTGGTTTTATTCACCATCAACACTTGATGTTCTTTTCTGATCTCCACCTCTGCTAATTTCAGCATTGAATATACCTCGGGAATGGTCTTTTCCATCCCCTGCATATTGAAGTTCATCACAAAGCTCTTGTAGCTTGGTGGAAGTGACTGAAGGATTCTGTCAATGACCGCATCATCCGGGAGATTAACTCCCAGCTGAGACAAGCGGTTGTGCAACCCAGACATTCTGAGTATGTGCTCACTAACAGAACTATTCTCCTCCATTTTACAGCTGAAGAACTTGTCGGAGACTTCATATCTCTCGACCCAGGCATGAGCTTGGAAAACCATTTTCAGCTCCTCGAACATCTCATATGCTCCATGTTTCTCAAAACGCTTTTGGAGACCCGGTTCTAAGCTGTAAAGCATGCCGCACTGAACGAGGGAGTAATCATCAGCACGCTGCTGCCAAGCAGCTATCTCAAGTTCCCTCGAGCTAGTAACTGGCACCGGTAAACTCTGTGAGGCCGTGCAATCATCTCGTGCCTCATTCTCACGGATACGTACAACGGCGTTCTCATAGTGCAAAATCATATCCACCAGGGTCATTTCACCGTCTAGGTGGAGGTGAAGGCATGAGTTTAGACTTTCAGTCCTCTGGTTGCTTTTCATGCCAAGCCAAAAATCCTCTGTTAGATAAGCCGCGGCCCACGGTCTCCTCTTCTTATACATCTGTCTCAACCATGTTACTGTTTTTTCCGACTGCCATTTTTTGGAAAACGCGTGCCATCTCTCCTCAAACGTGGCCGTGGACGTGCTGTAGTACAGAAGAGTTCGGAACTCCTTCAAGGACTTGTGACTGAGGTGAATCTTCATACTTTTTTCTATATGCCACGAACATATACGGTGCCACACGTCTGGCAAGACTTGGCGAATTGCCTTGATCATCGCAGCGTCGGCGTCCATGATAACACTCTTCGGCATCTTTTGACACATGGACCTCAAAAAAGTATCCAGCAGCCACACATATGTCTCTTTGGTCTCGTCCGAAACTATGGCACAAGCAAACACAGTGGTCTTCCGGTGATTGTTAAGACCAACAAAGGGTATGAATGGCATACCATACCGGTTCATCTTGTACGTGCTGTCAAATACAAGCACGTCGCCGAAGTCCTCATAGTCATGACGAGACTGGGAGTCACACCAGAACATCCTATTCATATGTCCTTCCTTGTCTAGCTTGTACTCGAAAAAGAAGCTAGGATCCCTCTGTTTCCTACTGACCATGATGCCTATGACTGTGGCAGCATCACCTTTTGAAAGCAGCTTCCTCTTCTCCCTGGCGCAAAGGTTGTATATTTCACGCCTGGTAAAACCAACACCGCCATACCATACATGTTTTCTGATGACGGAATCCATCATGTCGTGAATTCTAATCCCTGCAGCTCCCATGGATAGTATCTCAGCTCTCTGGTACTCTTTGATTTTTCTATGGGACCAAAGAAAAGGTACCTCGTCCGGTCCTGCCAAGATATGGCTATGCTTGTCCTCAAAACTATCAACATACCAAACCCCACGCTTTTGGTCAAGCTTCACGGTCAGGTGCGCTTCGCAGTGGCACCGTGTCTCGGGTCTGAGCCTACGGCTGCGTCCTTCCTCGGTTAGCAACCTGCTGTCACGTTTTCCTTGTCTGGAACAAACAAACCGCCTATAACGCATATGACGTGACTCGGTTTTGCTATACCTGACCCTATTCTTTCTAATGCTGAAACCATTATCTCTAGCATAGCTGTTGTAGAAATCATACGCAGCCTCGTGAGACGTAAAAGTCATTTGTTTTATCTGCATGAACATATCCCTCTTATCATCTGCACTAGCAGTATCTTGGACATTCTTTTTCCCCTCAACTTGTGTCACCTACACAATCATAACATAGCCATGAAAACAGTTTTCTATGGTATAACATTACTTCCATACAACATTGATTACATACATACCTCACTCATGATGACCGACGATTGCGACTCCCCAGAATCAGGTGCAGCTAATGATTCGACATCAAGACCTGTCTCCGCGTCGGATTCACCGTAATAGTCGTACGCATTATGACATTCGGAAATGAGCTGAAAAATATAACACAAATACATAAGTACTTATCATATAATATTTCAGGATTAATTCAATTTGCATGCATGCCAACAAAAAATTCCACTTCCATACCTGACTAATATAATCTTCATTCGAGATCTCCGAGTTGTTTTCCTCACCATCATCATGCTCATTGTTTTCCTGACCATCATCATGTTCATCCATCTATAAATTTTCAAAATATAATATTGTCGGATGCCATCAAAAAATTACAACATGATAATGCCACTCACATTAAGATCTTCCAATACGTTCCCATTCTCTGACCTATCTCCACGATCTGAATTTTCATCATCTGACCAATCTTCTATCCAGTCTTTCATCAGTTCTCCAAACTCCATGTCATACATCATATCAGTTAACTCATCGTCCGCCATTTCCTACAACAATTAATATGTATCATCACATGTGCAAACATTATCAATGCTGACATATACAACACCTAGCGCACGATCACGGATGTTAAATAAACTACACCAACCGGAGAGCGCCCCAACCGAGGGCGTTCAGATCGTGCACACAACCGACGCCAACGACCTTTGATCGCCCATGGATCCTCCCCCCTCTCCACACCGAGCGGCGTTAAGGTACGCCCCACGAATCCAGTACGTGATCACTTTGGATCATGAGAAGCAGCGCTACCCGTGATAACATGCGCCGCCGGATTCCTAGCCCACGGCACCAGTCGTGATTACTTTGGACCGCCGGATACCTAGGTAAGCCGGCGCATCAAATAACGGAGCCGTCGTGCACACAACCGACGGCAACCGACGCTAGGTTAACCCTAGAAAGAAGAAACCCACTTTAGCCCGCGTGATCACTGTGTATATCACGCCGAGAAGCACTACCAGAACAAGATCTGCGATGGCCCGGACCGCCTGAAAGCTAGGTTGCCCGCCCCGCTAGGTTAACCACTACGACGAAAACAGCGGCATTTTGTTTGATGCTGCCGTGAGCGAGACAAACGTGGGGAAACGGGATGCGGTACCTGCGAGCGCTGGAGGTTGAGGACGGTGCCGCGCGCGCTTTCGGACGAGATCGCCGGCGATAAGATCGCTGCCGCCGATATTCCTACAGAACCTCACCAGAATGATGGAGGAGCTGCGTGAATGATGGAGCTGCGTGATTGATTGAGCTGCGTGATTGATGGATCGTCCGTCGGCAGGTCCTACCTGGTCGTGGGGTCGTGTCATCCTTTTTTTCGGGATGTCACTGTAGACATACGTATGGGTCATACGGGTTATACGGGGCTTGGATATGGGCAGCGGCGGGCCGAAGAAAAAATAGATAGCGGGGGTCAAGAATACCCCTAGAAAATTGAGTTAGGGGGGTGCACCGGAGCAAGCCTCGGTAAGAGGATAGAGGTAAACTAATGCTAGAATTCCTAAATCAGTATCTGTTCCGACAAGTTAGGTTTCTTTCAGCGAATCAACTTGAGTGAGTTCAGGTGTGTGCCACATAAAGAACCTTTAGTTCAGGTTAATAGAAACAATCAGTTACTTCGGTAATTCATGCAGCTATAAGGATGAAAATTGGAAAGCTAAACTGTTGTTACGATTTACCTAATCACAACGAGTACCTGTACAAATAGTCAATCAATTTAACTTTACTTCAGTGAACTGAAAGTCTGAATCCTGTCTGGTGTGTTCCGGTTAACTGAAAAACAACTCAAGTTCAGGTTTTGTAACATGACACAGATCCTAGAGATAGATGCTTCCCAAGACGGAAGGCAAGATCTGATTCTGCATTGCACGCAAGAACCGATCCAATTGATGTCAACGCTAACGCCAATGATTTGCGGCAGCCATCGACCCGATCCAATCAATATGAACAGGCGCGAGCAACCATGATGAATGAATCCAACACAGAACAATGGGGGGAGGGAGGGTGGGAGCGAGGGGAGCGAGGGGAGCGAGGGGAAGGACGGAAATAGACCTTGGCGCGGGAGGTGCCAAGGGGCACACTAGCGCTGGAGTCGACGGCGGTGACGAGCGCGGCGTCGTTGTAGACTGACTAGCATCTGATGTAGCGCCTCGGACCACTAAATCGTCCCGTCACCACCAGGCCTGGCCATCGCCCCCACTCCCGGTCCTCCGCTAGATGGGCATAATGACATATCAGAAGTGGATGGGAAGAAGGATTGAAAAACTGGTTGGTCATTCACCGGCGTCGCCCCTGGGCTCCAGACCCTTCGAAGAAATCAGCTGGCCACCCATCCTGCTCGCCCCCTTTACTCCCATCCCGCTGCAGCCCCAAGTACGCCCGGAGGAAGAGGCGGAGGAGAGAAACAAGGAGACGAGCGGAGGTTGCGTGTGAACCTGGGAGGTGAGGGTTTGCTTCGTGGGGAAGAGAAAGCAGTGGAGGCGTTATCTGGCCGCTGCCCAATTGACCATCTTCTTTTTCTCGATCTAATTTTTCTCCTCGCCAACCCCTAACACCCGATCGACCTGATGACATGGCACGCGCGAGCAAGCGCCTTTGATGCACACGTTAATGTTTTGGATTTTTCCTGAGCCTACCGTCCCGGTGCTCTCACGGACGCAGCAAACGTCCACCCACACCTGTCGGTGTGTGGATAAGTACGGCCCCCTCCACAGCTCCCACTCCTCCCACCCGTTCCATTTCGTTTCCAAACATATAAGGCACTAACAGAGCAACTTCAACGCGGCGACCTAAATGGACACGTGCTTTAACCGTTTTTCGTACGTTTGGGTCGACGAGGCGGACGGACGCATTCGCTTTTTGATTTGGATCGACATGTGCGTCCAACGGAAGGCAGACCCATATTTACTCGCGTGCAAAGAAAAAAAATGTATGATAAATATGTGACCTAAAATAAACACAATAACATATAATTAAACATAAATGACCGGTCAAGCGCCGGTCAAAGTCCACTTAAACATTAGTTAAGCAATAAAAAAATCCGGGCCACATGCTGCCCTAGGCGTCCGTCTTATCCTTGTCCTTGCCGTCGTTGTCGCCGCCGGTGAGGTTGATGAAGACGGGAGGCAGACCAGCCCACCCGAACGCGGCTTGACAGGCCGCCAGGGCTGCCTCCTCCAGCGTCTACAACGGCGGCATTGTGGTGAGGCGGGCATGCTCCTCCTCAAGGCGCAGTGCCTCCTCGTCCCGGCGCAGCTCCTGCTCCCGACGCATCTGTTGCTCACCGTCGGCCGCCTCCTCAGCGAGCCAATGTGCCTTCCGGCGCTCAAGGTGGGCCGCCTCCTCCGGCGTCACGGCATAGTGGACGGGAGGTGCACTCACGCACTCGTGGTACTCGTCGGCTCAGGAGTAGGACTCCTCGGGCCAGGTGGGCGGCCGCGACTACTTTCGCGTGGGCGTGGGCTTGGGCTCCGGCTCGGCCTTGGGCTCGAGTGGCGATGGCGGCGGCACGAAGAGCCGACCATGGACGGAGTCCCCTACTGCCGGCAAGGCAAGGGCTTGGTCCAGCCCATCCCAATGGGCGCCCTCCTCGAGCCGGCTCGCCTCCAGCCCGTGCTGCAGGACCTCCTCGAGGGCGACTTGGTACGCCGCCCCCTCCTCTTCCTCCTTTGGCAAAACCCGTGGGGGTGGTGGCAGAACGTCGTGGTCGACGTGGACGCCATGGCGGCGCTCCTCCTCGTGCTCTAGCGCAAACCAGCGCTCCCAGTTGGGGAGTCCGGCGCGTAGGCACGCATCGCGCGCTGCTCGGGCGTAAGGACCTCATGACGCCGGCAAACCTGCTCAGCATGTGCCCGCGCCGAGGCGCCGCCGCCGGAATAGGGATCTGTGGGGGTCCAGATGTCAGCCTTTGGACAGGTTGACATCCGGATACTGCAGGCGGCGGCGGTACTGCCAGTGCCACCACGCCTGGTGGACTGGTATGTACAGCCGCTCCTGCTCCCACGGAGGCGAGCCGCGTCTAGCCGGTGCAGGAGGCAGCACGCGAGAAGAGCTCGCGCCGGAGCTGAATCTCCCCCCTTCCCGCTGAAGAAGCCCATGGCTGGTGGCTGGCTCGCTAGGGTTTGTTGGCTAGGGTTTTATTGTCGCTGACGAGGGAGCAAGCGTAACCAGATGTGGATGGGGGAGATGGAAGTGGATGAGGCCGGCCCCGCCACACGCTTCCATTAAAAAGAATGGGCACACGCCCCTTCCACACACTGCCAGGCGGGACTGAGGTAGGTGGCCGCGTTTAATATGACCGTGTGCGGTGGTTGGCCGACTAATTTGTGGGGCCACAGCGGACACCGAGGGGACGCGCGGCGCGTCTGCTTCGTGTCCGCGCCGACGCATTTTGGGCCTCAAGTTGGGCCTGAAATGCGTCGGAGCGGACACGAAGCAGACGTGCTTTGGGTTTGGGTCGGCGCGTTGGGCCGGCCTTTTTATGCGCGACGACCCAAACAAACATGGGCAGACAAAATGGGTCCCCCCGTTGGAGTTGCTCCAAGAGCAATTCCAACGCGACGACCCAAACGGATGCACGTTATATTCGTTTCTTGTCCGTTTGGGTCATCTAGGCAAACGGGCACATCCGGTTTTTGATTTGGGTTGCAAGCGTCCAACGGAAGGAAGACCCATATTTGCCCGCGTGGCCAAATATAAAGATAAATAAAACACATGGCCGAAAATAAATTTAATAACACATAATTAAACATAAATTACCGGCCAACCGCTGGTCAAAATCCACTTAAACATTAATTAAACAATAGAAAAACTTCGGGCCGCATGCTGCCCTAGGCATCCACCTTGCCCTTGTCGTCGTTGTCGCCGCCAGTGAGGTCGATGAAGACGGTGGTGGGATAGGCCGTCCGGGCAGCTCCGGCGTCTGCTGCGGCTGCGGCATTGCGGCGAGGCGGGGGCGCTCCTTCTCCTCCTCAAGGCGCAGTGCCTCCTCGTCGCGGCGCAGCTCCTGCTCCCAGCGCATCTGCCGCTCGCCTTCGGCCGCCTCCTCGGCGAGCCAATGTGCCTTCTAGCGTTCAATGTGGGTCACCTCCTCCTTCGACGTCGTGGCATAATGGACGGGAGGCATTTTCACCCACTCGCGGTACTCGTCGGTCCAGGAGTAGGACTCCTCGGGCCTAGCGGGTGGCGGCGGCGGCTGCTTCCGCGTGGGCGTGGGCTCCCGCTTCGACTCCGGCTCGGCCTTGGGCTTGAGCGGGTGCGGCGGGACGAAGAGCGGAGTGTGGACGGAGTCCCCCGCTGCCGACAAGGCGAGGGCTTGGTCTAGCCCATCCAAATGGGCGTCCTCCTCGAGCGGGCTCGCTTCCAGCGCATGCTGCAGGACCTCCTCGAGGGCGGCTCTGTACGCCACCACCTCCTCCTCCTCATCCTCTGGCAAAACCTGATGGGGTGGTGGTGGCACGTTATGGTCGACGTGGACGCCGCGACAGCGCTCCTCCTCGTGCTCTAGCGCAAACCAGCGATCCCAGTTGGGGGAGTCTAGCGCGTAGGCATGCATCGCACGCTGCTCGGGTGTAAATACCTCGCGACGCTGGCGAACCTCCTGGGCATGCGCCTGCGCCGAGCGCGGCATCGCTGGAATGAGGATCTGGCGCGGGTCCAGATGCCAGCTGTGTGGTAGGTTGACATCGGGATATTGCAGATGCTGGCGGTACTGCCAGTGCCACCACACCTGGTGGATTGGTATGTACAGCCGCTCCCGCTCCTGCAGTGGTAAGCCGGGTCTAGCCGGCGGAGGAGGAAGCACGCGAGAAGAACTTGAGCCAGAGCTGAACCTTCCCTTCTCCTTTCGGCTAAAGAAGCCCATGGCCGGTGGATGGGTGGCTGGCTAGGATCTTCTTGCCGCCGGCGAGGGAGCAAGCGTGTCTAGATTGGCCGTGGAGATGGTAGTGGATGAGGCCGGCCCCGACGCATGCTTCCATTAAAAAGGACGGGCATGCGGCCCTTTCACAGACTGCCAAGCGGGACCGAGGTAGGTGGCCGCGTTCAATACGCCCGCGTGAGGTGGTTGGCCGACTGACATGTGGAACCGCGGCGGACAACGAGGGGACGTGCGGCGCGTCCGTTTCATGTCCGTGTCGAAGCATTTTGTGCTCAAATTTGGGCCTGAAATGAATCGGCGCGGACACTAAACGTATTTTGGGTTTCTCTATATGTTTGGCCGGCGTTTTTGTCCACAGCGACGTAAATGAATATGGACGGATGAAATGAATGACCTCGTTGGAGTTGCTCTAACCTCCTCCCAGGAGAAAAATACATCCTCGCCCGCCGCGGCCATGTCCGCTTTCCTGTCTAATCGGATGGGTCAAGTTTTCTTGACGGACCCGAGCCACGGCTCCGCTCGTCAGCCTAACGTGCGTTACAAAATATCGAGCCCGCAAGCTAGCGTACAGCACTATTCATTCCCGTATTATGCTAGGCGATATCATTTTCCTCCGACCGTATACGCTGTCATGGCCCCACTAAGGCAAATCCCTAGAGATGGACCAACGAACAGGATAACATGTCCAAATGCCACCCAACTCAGTAACGCCGCTCTCGTATAGTAACTTCGTTTTCAACAACGTAACCAAGTTCATTGCAAAGGGAAACAAAACTAACCATTTATGGAAAAAAAACTTATATCAATATGACAATATCTTATTGTGAAGTTCCAGAAGAGGATGTCCGCATATTATTCCGACAATCTAACCTACAACTTGAAAGGAAAAGAAATCATTATCAAATGAGGAGCTCTGGCACATTGCCTTTCGTTTTATCCCACGATGATCTTTACTGCATCAAAAGGTTCAACTATTACTTCATTAGGAATTTTCTCCAGCAATCTTTTTCCACAAAGCAGATAAGGTTGTTCTTCATAAAGTCATCTTTAATCTTGATACACAGAGTATTATTTTATTCAACACATGTCTAGTTTTTTCAGTACACATCCCTAACATTATTTTGATGATATTCGCAAAAAAAAAACATTATTTTGATGCATGTTAGACATTTTCTAAATACATGATGTACATTTTTCAAGTACATGTTTTTGAACATTTTTTTAGTATATGTTAAACATTGTTCAAATACATGATGAACTATTTCAAGCTAACACAATGTTTTTTACAACTATACGAACATTTTTTTACATTGGGTAAATATTTGTTAAATACCCCGAACATATTTCTGAAACACGTGAACATTTTTCTAAAGTTTCACATACATTTTATCAATGTCATATGATAAAAATATTTACAAAATATAAAAAAGAAGATTCAAGTAATTCAAAAAACGAATGTTTAGACATAGAGTGTCTGCGTCTGTACACTGTGCTTATACATTTGTTTTCGAATAACATGCTTTTTTTTACATTTTGTAAATGTTTTCTAAATGTCATGAACATTGTTTAATGCCATCAACATGTTTTTGAGTTACGGGAACATTTTCTTACATTGTATAATAATTTTGTTAAATGTCACGAACATGTTTATCAAACACATGAACATGTCTTAAATATCACAAACATTTTATTAATGGTATGAACATTTCCTAAAAGTTGCACGATGATTTTCTTGACAGTACATTAACATTTTTTGAACGAGCGATGAAGGTTTCAAATTTAAATATAATGGAAACAACAATAAGTAAAAGAAACAAAATGCGCAGAACAGTACATGTGCTGGCCCATTTACCAAGCCGCACCCCCAATTATTATTTTTCCCAAAACTGTAACAACACCGGCAGAATTCTGAGCCATATATTAAGTTTCCAGCCTAGTACGCCAACAACTTCTAAGTGCTAATCTTTACTACTAGGGTGAGAGCCTGCCGGCGATGGACGTTACCCGTGCGTCGACGATGCTACAATGGGGAAGAAAGATGCCACATAACGTGTTGTGTGCTACTGATGAGGAATGCTTGTTTGTGTTGACTCATCCGATGGCTGGGAACACTCACACAAGAATACATCACACGGTGGGGAAGGCGCCTGTTGTTTCTAGCGGTACAACCAATTGGCGCCTAGCGCCAGCCTTATCACAGTGACAAGAAAAACATCTAAATCGTCAGCCAGTTGGACTGGTTGATAGAACACTCTCCATTGTCTTCCTTTTGCATGTGCTCCCCATCTCCATGAGCAGTCTTTGAGCTATATGAAAGTAGGAACGGGGTTCATGAATTTCTTTAAATGGACAATTTTTAGACGTCTACATAAACTATTTATCCGCAATGACAACAAAATGTTGTAAACTTATTTTCCCCTGGAGTTCAGCAAATGTGGGTTCCTTGTGGTGATATGTTCACTTGAAAACTTTATAGATGAAATGGTTCACGTGCTTGCACGATGCATACAAAGATTGCTTAGATGAAATATAATTGGTGCATAGGCCCATGATTAAAAGAGCTTCTTCTTTTTTCAAAATATCTGACTATATCTCCTTCTCGTCTGGCAGATACTTATAAGATGGAGGCGTAAATGGAATAAATCGACGAAAACAGTGCCATTGGTATAGAACAAGTAACAAAATGCATCGAAATAGGGGCACTATGTCAGAAGGAGGCCCCCTCTGAATGGCCTCCTACATCAGATATAATGAGCAGAATATCTAAAATGGGAAGTATGAATAACCCCATTGAGAATGCTAATGAATCTACCGTTGACCAGGTTATCTCATATGCTCCTCCATAACCATAAACCTCAAAATCCATATTTTCTTGGACCATATTACTAGAGCCATTATTCTTTAAATGGATTCATTTGAAGAATGACCTACAGTGTTAGATATGTGGCATTCTGGCATAAATGCAGGAGCATTATTGGCTGGATGATATGCTTGGGGTTGAGCCGCTAGAGCTAATGTTTGCAAGTTCTGAGCATAACAATGTATGTTCAGTCTAACTCAACAATGATACAAAATGGTTTAATCGCCTTCATGATTGAAATGCATAGCCCGTTTACATTCTCCATAGAACCAAACAAGGGCACTGTGCGACCATAATCCAAATATAGGGTGGACATAACATTGCCTGCAGCTCATACACATGATCTTGATATGGCTCCACTTCGCACAAACGAGTTCATCATGAGGACCATTAAAGTGAACGGAGGTCTTAAAACCAAGGATATTAATGAAGACATGTTTTATGAAGATATGGCGGATCACAACATTGATGAGATTCAAATGGTGGTTCTTCCTGACTCTTCCAAACTACAAAGCCACCTCCCCTCTGAAGAACCTTGCAATAATGAGGTAATTAAGGGCTCGAGTTCTTCCATGTTCTTCATACAACCATTTTTCTATTCAAAATCATATGGTTATATGAAGAATGATTGTAAGATACTCCCTCTGTTCCAGAATATAAAGCGCAACGGTTTTCGCACTGAGTCAATTGTATGTTTGACCAAGATTATAGAAAAATATCAACAACTCCAATACCTAGTAGGTATATTAAAATTCTTTTCATGATGGATCAAATGATATAAATTTGCTATTGTAGATATTGATTTTTTCTAGAAACTTGGTCAAACATGCACACATTTGACTTAAAAAATACACCTTACATTTTGAAACGGAGGGAGTAAGCAATAGTCGCGCATGCATGCATTCTCGGGGCACGACCAAGAGTAAGCTCATCTATTAAATCTACAACGATGGTGTGATATCTGCTTAGGTTTATTACTATAATGTCATAATTATGTATAGCTTACACGAATATGCATTGAACAATGTTGGGGAATGTAGTAATTAAAAAAAAACCTACGCCCACGCAAGATCATGGTGATGCATAGCAACGAGAGGGAAGAGTGTCGTCTACGTATCCTCGTAGACCGTAAGCGGAAGCGTAATGACAACACGGTTGATGTAGTCGTACGTCTTCACGATCGACCGATCCCAGCACCGAAGTTACGGCAGCTCCGTGGACTGCACACGTTCAGCTCGATGACGTCCCACGAACTCACGATCCAGTAGAGCTTCGCGGGAGAGTTCCGTCAGCACGACGGTGTGGTGACGGTGTTGATGAAGTTACTGACGCAAGGCTTCGCCTAAGCACCGCTACGATATGGCCGAGCTGGATTATGGTGGAGGGGGGCACCGCACACGGCTAAGAGAGATCAATGATCAACTTGTGTGTCTTTGGGGTGCCCCCTGCCCCCGTATATAAAGGAGCAAGGGGGGAGGCCGGCCGGTCCTAGCCGGGCGCGCCAGGAGGAGTCCTACTCCCACCAGGAGTAGGATTCCCCCTCCTTTCCTAGTTGGACTAGGAGAGAAGGAAGGGGGAGAGAGGGAGGAAGGAAAGGACCCCCTCCTACTCCAATTCGGACCAGAGGGGGAGGGGGCGCGCGGCCTGCCCTGGCCTCCTCTCTCTCTCCACTATGGCCCATTAAGGGCCATACAATTACCGGGAGGTTCTGGTATCTTCCCGGTACTCCGGTAAAATCCCGATTTCACCCGGAACCATTCCGATGTCCAAATATAGGCTTCCAATATATCGATCTTTATGTCTCGACCATCGAGACTCCTCGTCATGTCCGTGATCATATCCGGGACTCCGAACTAACTTCGGTATATCAAAACACAAAAACTTATAATACCGATCGTCATAGAACTTTAAGCGTGCGGACCCTACGGGTTCGAGAACTATGTAGACATGACCGAGACATATCTCCGGTCAATAACCAATAGCGGAACCTGGATGCTCATATTGGTTCCTACATATTCTACGAAGATCTTTATCGGTCAAACCGCATAACAACATACGTTGTTCCCTTTGTCTTCGGTACGTTACTTGCCCGAGATTCGATCGTCCGCATCTCAATACCTAGCTCAATCTCATTACCGGCAAGTCTCTTTACTCGTTCCGTAGTGCATCATCCCGTAACTAACTCATTAGTCACATTGCTTGCAAGGCTTATAGTGATGTGCATTACCGAGAGGGCCCAGAGATACCTCTCCGACAATCGGAGTGACAAATCCTATTCTTGATCTATGCCAACTCCACGGACACCGGAGATGCCTGTAGAGCACCTTTATAATCACCCAGTTACGTTGTGATGTTTGGTAGCACACAAAGTGTTCCTACGGTATTCGGGAGTTGCATAATCTCATCGTCATAGGAACATGTATAAGTCATGGAGAAATCAATAGCAGTAAATTAAACGATCAAGTGCTAGGCTAACGAAATGGGTCAAGTCAATTACATCATTCTCCTAATGATGTGACCCCATTAATCAAATGACAACTCATGTCCATGGCTAGGAAACTCAACCATCTTTGATCAACGAGCTAGTCAAGTAGAGGCATACTAGTGACACTATGTTTGTCTATGTATTCACACATGTATTATGTTTTCGGTTAATACAATTCTAGCATGAATAATAAACATTTATCATGAAATAAGGAAATAAATAACAACTTTATTATTGCCTCTAGGGCATATTTCCTTCAGTCTCCCACTTGCACTAGAGTCAATAATCTAGTTCACATCGCCATGTGATTTAACACCAATAGTTCACATCACCATGTGATTAACACCCATAGTTCACATCGTCATATGACCAATACCCAAAGGGTTTACTAGAGTCAATAATCTAGTTCACATCGCTATGTGATTAACACCCATAGAGTACTAAGGTGTGATCATGTTTTGCTTGTGAGAGAAGTTTAGTCAACAGGTCTGCCACATTCAGAGCCGTATGTATTTTGCAAATATTCTATGTCTACAATGCTCTGCACGGAGCTACTCTAGCTAAATGCTTCCACTTTCAATATGTATCCAGATTGACAATCAGAGTCATCCAGATCGGTGTCAAAGTTTGCATCGACGTAACTCTTTACAACGAACTCTTTATCACCTCATAACCGAGAAATATTTCCTTAGTCCTCTAAGGATAATTTTGACCAATGTCCAGTGATCTACTCCTAGAGCACTATTGTACTCCCTTGCCAAACTCAGGGCATGGTATACAATAGATCTGGTACATAGCATAGCATACTTTATAGAACCTATGACTGAGGCATAGGGAATGACTTCGCATTCTCTTTCTATTTTTTGCCGTGGTCGGGTTTTTGAGTCTTACTCAACTTCACACCTAGCAACACAGGCAAGAACTCCTTCTTTGACTGTTCCATTTTGAACTACTTCAAAATCTTGTCAAGGTATGTACTCATTGAAAAAAAAACTTATCAAGCGTCTTGATCTATCTCTATAGATCTTGATGCTCAATATGTAAGCAGCTTCACCGAGGTCGTTCTTTGGAATACTCCTTTCAAATACTCCTTTATGCTTTCCAGAAAATTCTACATGATTTCCAATCAACAATATGTCATTCACATATACTTATCAGAAAGGCTGTAGTGCTCCCGCTCACTTTTGTAAATACAGGCTTCACCGTAAGTCTGTATAAAACTATATGTTTTGATCAACTTATCAAAGCGTATATTCCAACTCCGAGATGCTTGCACCAGTCCATAGATGGATCGCCGGAGCTTTGCAGACTTTGTTAGCACCTTTAGGATCGACCAATCCTTCTGGTTGCATCATATCACTACAAAAAAAAAGACTCATCCGTGACATTTTGGGCCGAACGAAATTTTGTTCTGTCATACATATGACACTTCTATGACGATAATTGTGACAAAACCCGGTATCATCATAGATGTGGTGGGCTCCTACTTCTATGACAAAAATCATGACAGAAAATGGGATTTTCGTCCTGGGCGGGCCGGAGACGCAGCTGCATGACATTCTTTGGGCCGTCCATGACGGAAAAAACCGTGGTAGAAGCGAGGGCGAGGAAAATTTCGGGGGGTTCCCGGTTACGGTGGGAGGTCGGGGGCCGAGCGACGCGCGTTTCTCTCGTACACGTACGCGCTTGTGTGCGAGGCGTTGCTGTAACCGAACCCGAGCGAGGCGTTGGGCTCTAACTAAACCCGAGCGATTGCACTGCAGGCTACGCGTTACTGAACCCGAGCGATCGATTGATGGCTGTTAACTGAACCCGATTGAGCGCTTCCTTCGCTACTACTGCTAACTGAAGCCGATCGATGCTGCCTCTAGATGAACAGTGAGCGTTGCTGGGGGGTTTGGATGAACAGTTCCCGGTGGGGGTGGATGAACAGGACCCCGTGGTGTTGCCTCTGGATGAACAGGACCCCGATCGATCGAGCCGGTTGGGGCTGGATGAACAGGACCCCGTGGAGGGCAGGATGAACAGGACCACCCCGTGGAGGGCAGAATGAACAGTAGACGGTGGAGGGCTGGATGAACAGTAGCTCGTGGAGGGGTGGTTGAACAGGAGCCCGTGGAGAGAGCTGGTTGAACAGTAGCCGGTGGAGTAGCGCGTGGTGGAGGCTGGATGAACAGGAGCCCGTGGATGAACAGTCGCAGGTGGAGGCTGGAGGAGGTCGACGGTGGATGAACAGTAGCCCGTGGAGGCTGGAGGGGGGTCGACGGTGGAGATGAACAGTATCCCGTGGACTCCCGTTTTGCGGTACGCCACACCCCTCCCGATGAACAGGACCCCGTTTCGACCGTAGCGCTCCAACACAAGTCCGTTTCCTCCGTTTTGCGGTACGCCACACCCCTCCCAATCAACAGGACCCCCGTTTCGACCGTAGGAGGTCCGTTTCCTCCGTTTTGCGGTACGCCAGACCCCTCCCAATGAACAGGATCCCGTTTCAAACGTGGCCAGTCGAACACAAGGCCGTTTCCTTCGTTCTGCGGTACGCCAGGCCTCATTTCCATCGGCTGTTCCGTCCAAGCCCTCCCGATGAACACAACGACGCATTCCGTTCCGACCCAGCCGGTTGGCTCCCCATGAACACGACGACGACGCTATTTCTCCGTTCTGACCCAGCCATGTACACGAGCCCTGGCCGTACGTATGCGTGAGTAGGCGTTCGAGACCCCGCCCGTATGTACACATACGTGGCCGTATTTTGTTTCTTGCACCCTGGCCGCTGTACGTACGTGTACATGCTACGTGCGCGCCTCTACTACGACATGTACGCGCCTCTACTATGACACGTGCGCGCCTCTACATCCACCAGTATATATGTACGTACACGTTCGCGACCAGAGTGACAACGCTACGTACGCTTCGACCAGGTGGGTCCCGACTGTCAGGCACTTCCTTGCCTGCGAAGATGTAGCTGGTGGGTCCCAGCAGTCAGGGGGGCGAATCATTTTTTTTGCCCGGACGCACTTCCTTGCGTGCGAAGATGTAGCTGGTGGGTCCCAGCAGTCAGGGGGAAACTTTTTTTCGCGAAATACAGTGGCTCGTCCGGTGGGTCCCAGCTGTCAAGTGGAGGAATAATTATTTTCCGCGTAATAAGGAGGCACTTCCTTGCTGCGGCCATGGACCCAGCTGTCAGCCTCTCCACGTACAGTCCACGTCCGATGGAAGTCGTTCCTTGACCACGTTGACCACGCTGCGCCGAGAGTACCAGGGCGGTGGACGACGGCGAGGCCTAGGAAGGGGACGACGGGGAGCCGGGGAAGACGCGGCAGTGGAAGCCCGCATGGAGAGGAGTACGAGGGTTCACTGGTTCGGCTGCGGTGTGAGGCTACCGTCGCCGCAGGGCCTGGCCAGCGGTGGGAATAGTAGGGGGCGTTGAGGCCTCCGCGGCAGCACAGCCGGCCACGGGAGGCATGAGCATGCAGCACGACCGGCGCTGCTTTGGGCGGCTGGAGCAAGAAGACCAGAGGTTGAAGAAGCACTACGGCCATTGGATGGACATCGTACGGTCACTGGAGCTAGAATCGTGCATATTGACTAAGTTGACAAAGCCCTCCGTCCCCGTCAACTTAGTAGGCCCACAAGTCAGCCTGCCACTATACTGGGTCCCAGCTAACAGGGGGAGTATTCATTTTTTTTGTGCGTAATAAGCTGGTGGGTCCGAGCTGTCAGCGGCGGTAATGTTTTTTTCGCGAAATACAGAGGCCCTTTCGGTGGGTCCCTGATGTCAGGTGGAGGAATCATTATTTTGCGCGTAATAAGGAGGCATTGCCTTGCGTGTGGCCGTGGACCCAGCTGTCGGCCTCTCCACGTACAGTCCACTTCAGATGCATGTCGGTCATTGACCACGTTGACCAGGCCGCGCCGAGAGCACCAGGGCAGTGGACGACGGCGAGGCCTAGGAAGGGAACGACACGGAGGCAGGGAAGACTCGGCAGTTGTTTCCCACACGGAGGGGAGTACGACTGTACGAGGGTTTACTGCTTCGTCTGCCGTCGCCGGAGAATAACAGCAGGTGTGGGTGAGTAGAGGGATGGCTAGGCCAGCGATGGGAGTACGGTGGGGCGGTGAGGCCTGCGCGGCAGCAGAGCCGGCCGCGGGGAGGAGGGAGCAGGTAGTCCCGCCGGCGCTTGTTTGAGCGGCTGGAGCAGGAAGATCAGAGATTGAAGAAGCATGACGGCCGTTGGATGGACATCCAACAGTCAGTGCTTGTGCGTCAACCTTTTTTAAGGCGAGCCTCAAATCTGTGGAAAACAGCATACAGCCCATCTGCCATTATTTCTAATAATTTACAGCCTATTTGCTAATTATTAAGGTTTTTTTGGAGCCCATATTCTTTTTGTTAGCATTACAGGCCATATTGTGGCCACGGTTAAAAAATTATACGAAATTTTGCATATTTCGGTGCGGTCCGAACTGTTTTTAATCCCGAAATTTCGACTCACATTCAAACTGATTTTAAAAATAAATGTATATCAATATCAAATCCAACAAATTCTCCACGCATAAAAATTAATGTAATTTACAATCTCAAAATGAAAAAAAAGATATTTGAAACCAGTTGCCGGTTTGATGTGTTTTAAAAATGTATAGCCCATTTCTCATTACTGATGGGCCATTTTCTCGGCCAGCCGAATGAAAACTCTTCTCGTCTTGAAAGATTTGCAGCCCAACAAGCCTGACAAAGTGACTTACTTGGCAAATCACAAAAAAACCGGGCTGTGGCCGTGGACCTAGCTGTCAGCCTCTCCACGTACAGTACTTTTCCGATGGAATGTCATTGACCACGTTGACCACGCCGCGCCGAGAGCACCAAGGGCGGTGGACGACGACGAGGCCTATGAAGGGGACGATGCGGAGCCGGGGAAGTCGCGCCAGTGGATGCCCACGCGGAGAGGAGTACGCGGGTTCACTGGTTCGGCTGCGGTGTGAGGCTGCCGTCGCCGCAGGGCCTGGCTAGCGGTGGGAGTAGTAGGGGGCGATGAGGCCTCAACGGCAGCACAGCCGGCCACTGGAGGCAGGAGCAGGCGGTCTCCCCGGCGCTGGTTTGGGCGGCTGGTGCAAGAAGAGCAGCGATTGAAGAAGCAGCAAGACCGTTCGATTCAAATCCAACGGTTACACTGCTGCTAGAATCGTTTGTTGACTAAGTTAACAAGCCCTGCGTACGCGTCAACTTAGTAGGCCCACAGGTTAGCCTCCCAACCGGTGCGCCCTAGATGTCAGTGGGAGGAATCATTTTTTTGCGTAATAAGGAGGCAGTTGATTGCGTGCGGCCAGGCCAGCGGAGGGAGTAGGGTTTGCCGGGGAAGCCTGCGCGGCATCACAGCGGGCCACAAGAGGAGGGAGCAGGCAGTCTCATCGGCGCTAGTTTAGGCGGCTGGAGCAGGAAGATCAGAGATTGAAGAAAGACGTCGGCCGTTGGATGGACATCAAACAGTCACTGCTGCTAGAATCATGTGTTCACTGACAAAGCCTTGCGTAAACAAGTTAGCCTCGAAATCTGTGGCGTGTACAGCCCATTTGCTATTATTTTTATAATTTTTACTCATTTTCTAATTCATATGGAATTTATTGCAGCCCGTTTTCCATTTTTAGAATTGCTGGCCATTTTCTGGTCAGTACCAGGGTCAAAACATTAACTAAATATGTGGGAAATTTTGAAAATTCGCAAATTTTTGCTTGGGAACGAAAAATTCTTAATCCAAAAATTAATAGCCATACTAAAAAAATTTAAAAATAAATTAGTACTATATCATGTTAAATCCAATGAAATACGTATAAGATATCAGTGAAGAACAAAAACAAAAAAAGAAACTTATATCCCATTTGCTATAATTTTTTTGGAATTTTCAACCCCTTTTGATATTACTTTTAACAAACATTGACCATACTCTTAAGCCAGGCCGGAATGCATCCCTCCACGTCTTGAAAGATTTGCAGCCCAGTAATTCGGAAAAAACAAATAGGCCTAGCTTGGGTATTCTTCAAAAAGAAATACTGGGCTACCTATTTTCCCAAAGAACTGGTGCATGAGCATTTAGCTTTATTTATTTACTTATTTATGTTTAGGGGACCATGAGCATGTACCTGGGTCGGATTCATGTGAGAGCCTCCCTTCCAGTTAATTATGGGCTTCTCTATTGGGCCTTCATTAGTGGGCTTCATGTTATCAACAAGTGGAAAATGTGTTCCGTACGAAAAATAATATGTGCTACGTACGGTACGGGGCACTAAAGGATCGAACCGTGCAACGACTTCCAAAACATTGTGTTTGTCGTTCTAACAACACATTTATTCAACCAACAGACGAAATATACTACTGATTGTACATTGAAAACAGCAGTAGCAGCAGCAACCAGGGTTGTGGGTGCAACAGAAGCAGTAGGCATGCCAGAAGAGTGAAGACGCAGCTCTCTCTTCCAAACCAAACATCAGCCATCATTATAAAAGGGCTACCAAAAAAGAACAAGTGTATGCATCAAACTAAATAAAGATCCTACTACACCAAGTGTACGCATCTAACTAACTGGCTCAGTTAGACGTTACTATTTATTAAGCTGTGGAGATTGGCTGACGACTTGAACCAGATGGGTGCCTGACGGGGGAAACTCTAGCCAGCAGGTCCAAGTCTGATACTTGCGACCCTCTCTCCTACTTTGGGCTGCAGAGCGTGGCAGCACATATCAGGGTATGGTGCATGCAGAGACGCATGGTACGCTGTGTACACACAATTTTGCCTGATGAACAAAACCGTGCTGCCATCATGATCCTTGCTGTCGGTTATCTCCTGGTTAATTGGATAATTCAGTCGGACAAACAGAAAGCATGTACCAAGGCTACTTACCAGCCTCCAGTCGAAAATTCCTGAAGGCCCAGAGAAGCTGGGATCCTGCTCAAAGACCTTGCAGTGACTGTGATTGTATTCCGCGAAACAACATGTCCGGTACGTGCGAACGATCATCAATCTTTCGCCGTCGTCTGATCGAGCCAGGAACCACCTGCAACTGCCATGCTGCTTTTCTTTGAAAGGTTCTGGGATTAGGAAGAGTAGGGACACCAGGCGGCCTATAACATCATATCAAGTTGGAGTCAAATAAAAAAGGGCTCTTGATTTAGTCAATCTTAAGAACAGCATGTTATGAGCATGAATATTTTTTCAGCAAATGTTGACAGTAATATAAGCAAGCCATCATGATATCATAGGAAAGTAACATACTACTATAACAACCGTTTGTAGCGATGACTGGAGTAGGCCAGCAAGACATCGAGCCATAGAAGGAGTCGACAGCGTAAATGTAGCCCTTGTGTTCAATGGCATCAGAGAACCATGGAGGATGTATGATCCTACGATGGACGTGCAGATTTATCCACTTACCGCAGTGACCTGTCAGATAGGCGAGACCGCGGTTGAAGAACGCAATTAGCCTGAAGTCTTTATAATTCGCAGATCTTGTGGGCACTTGGCAGATTACAACCTTGAGCAAATCAAACTTGGTATCATGTTGGCTACTGTAAGATTCAGAGTATTCTGGGTCGCGGTGCCAAAGTAGTGGAGTGTTAATCGAAGGAAGGGGGATCAATCGCCGGGTGTAAACCTCCACGAGCATCCAGCTACCGCGACCGTCGACGAGCACCATCCAAGACGTGTTCATGCCGACCCAGTACATACCGTTAATGTAGTTGGGGCTGACGGGGATCGGATCGCAGTCAAGGGGGTTGATGCTCGCCACCCTACGATCGTTATGCTGCGTGACACGCCGTTTCTGAAGATCAGGCGGCATCAGCAAGCAAGGAGCTGGCTTAAAAAGCTCCGGCCTGAGGGCTTTGAGTAAACAGTACAGCCTCGACGAGCACGCGGCGAGCGGCATGGTACTGAGATTGTCCACACGCGAAACAATGAGCTTGATTACCTCTGTGGGGAGCGAATTCCAGCCACTCTTTCGGTGGACGCTGTTCGGCTCTGCCATTGTTAGCGGGGATGGAAGATTGGACGAGATTATGTGCGGACAAAGATGGAGAAGCGAATATGTGCTACGAGAAGTGGACAGGTGGTGATGACTACAACACGCCGCTTGACTTACGAGACACATACCAGCAGCATAGGGACATGTCGATGCCAGACAACTTGCTTGAGTGATCACAGTACTGGTACTCCCTACAGTGCTATGCCCTAACTTGCTTGAGTAGAGTAGTAGAGTAGGACTCTGCTCTACTACTAGCACCGGAGGAGTAGTATATTCTAATCTAAAATAGTTACAAACTTCAATGCCCGAGCGTGGAACGACTACGAACCATGCTCAACGACTGTGTCTACGTGGTGTTTGGACATGGGCGACAACCTCAACGCCAACGGTGCTGCTCCCGTTGCACCGTATGTGTTTCTGTCCTTCCTGTTCGAAATCGTGGTAGAATTCATCTTTCTACTATGTATCCTACTACTATGCTAGTCCACATGATTAGTTTCATATCTGTTATAGCCTTCATGATTTATTTTGTGCTTATTCGGATTCAATCTCGTAGTAACTTGCTCATATATTTAACGGGCGCAACGTCCCATACAGCCACTCCCGTTTCATGGACGGCCTGGACAAAACCCAACCACTCCCAGTAATAAGTGGCCTGGTAAAATAAACGGACAAGCAACCATCACATCCCTCTGTCTTTTTTGCATTTCATCTCTCTGCATTTACTTTCTCCGGTTCATCTCGCACACTCGATCCCTAGCTACTATTCCTAGGGTCAGTTCTTTTGGAGGCTTCCCCAACTTTTCCCACAAGACTAGTCACAGTGGAGAGTAACAATAAGGCGCCTCACTCATTTATTTGGGCTTCTAAACTACTACTCCGTCCTGGTTTATTCCTCACCATTGTAATTCTTGCTAAATTTTGACCAAAGATTTAACTGGTTTATTCCTCACCATTGTAATCCCTCCGTATAGGTGTGTAAGTCATCTTACGAAAACCAAATAATCCCAAAACACTTAGGCGCGGTGCATTAACTTCTACCTCGTTTCTTGTTTCTTGACATATCAACCAATAAGAGATAAAGAGTGTGCATGCTTTTAATGACTTCAGATATCAAACACGACATGCAGTGGTTAGTTCATTGCATGGAATACTATTAATTAGCAAATAAACATTAACGTTTCTCGTTTTCTCCTCCTCCTTGGTCACGGTGCACAACCTAAGATGACTTACTCACCTAGACGGATGGAGTAGTGCATGTGACATGCACTAACATTTCATTAGTTAAATTTATGATCAAAATTTGACATAGATTACAATGGGGACCAATAAACCAGGACGGAGGTAGGAGTTAGAGCATGGTTAATAGTATAGCCAGCTGCTGGCTATAAGCCAGTGCCATGTCATCTACAGCCCATCTTATAGCCAACATGTACAATAATAGATCAAAAGAGTGTACTACTTTTTTTATTATGTGGCCCACTTCTCATTCTCACAAAGTGCCTAGGAGCACGTGCTAGAGCTGGCTCTTCAGGAAGAGCCCGCTTACCTTCTCTCTCCTCTTCTCTTTCCTCCAACTAAGCAGAAATATACTAGTTTATTTCTTATAGCCCGCTGACTCAGCTCTATTGTACTTGCTCTTATGGGATTACTAATCTAGAAGCCTAAAAGAACCGGCCCCTGGTACTCCTACTAGTAGTAGTACTCAAGTTGGAATTCCAATTGCACGGCACAACTTGTTAGGCAAAAAATTCGATACAGTGTGTAGGAAGCGGTTTGGGAATTTGCATGCCTTTCCAACCAGTGAGATACTCCGTACAAAGTACGATAGAGAAATAACCACAGAGAAGGAAGCTAAAAGTAAACAATCAAACGAGCATTTTTGCATTTGTTTTGCATTGAATCGTTTCACAAGCTTGACTAGTGCTGTTTTTCTACTTTTACAAAAACCGCATCGTAATGTTAAAACGTGCATTTGCACGTACATAAGTAATAGTAGTACTCCCTCCGTCTAGGTG
Source organism: Aegilops umbellulata (assembly GCA_032464435.1). Classification (NCBI taxonomy): domain Eukaryota; kingdom Viridiplantae; phylum Streptophyta; class Magnoliopsida; order Poales; family Poaceae; genus Aegilops; species Aegilops umbellulata. Next base: position 570,924,395 of record CP136056.1, read on the forward strand.
TATAAGTCTTCCCTCCTTCTTGGTCACGGTGCACAACCAAAGATGACTCATTGACCTAGACGGAGGGAGTAGCACAGTCTGCAAGCATATATCGAGAGAGGCGTGTAGTGTGATAGTATATAGTAAAGTTTGTGCTATATGCACGTACTTGCAAAATGCGTACGAATACACAAGGTTTCCAAACTTTCCCTTCTACATACTTAATTAAGGACGCTAAAAATTCCTGAGTGTTCGGGATTTATCATTTGCGTCCCAAAACTAATGAGATCGCCTTACGGAAGAAAAATTATACTCCTCCTAAAAGCTACGGCCCTCGCAAGAGCGCTTGCGGCGTGCCACGAGTGCCCTGGTGCACGGCCGTTTCCCAGCGCGCCGACACAACGCCTCTTCCTCAGCCTCGCAACTCGCGAGGTGCTGATTGGCGGCTTGCCGGCGGGCGAGCGCGATCTCACCGGTGTGGTGATCCGGCGCCAACAGGTACTCCTCCTCGCCGGAAGCGTGCACCTGGTCCACGTACTGCCAAGCGTAGATGAGGCGCTTGGGCCCGACTGCACTCAGGGCGTCAGCACGGGCGTCCTCCGCCACCCTCACGGCCCTCGCACGAGCCTTCTGCCAAAGAGCCAATTGCCTGAGTCTCTCGAACGCGACATAGGCCTCCCAGGTAGCTTGTTCCGCGGTGCGCTTCTCTTCCTCGGCCTTCTTCTCCGCCTCTATTTTGGCACACTCTGCTGGAGGCAAAGCCTCCCACAAGGCGACATCCATTTCTTTCCAAAGCTCCTAAAGGCTGGGGGGCTCGGCGGGCGGCGCGGCGTTCTCCTCGTAGCGGGGAGCCGACGCGTCCTCCAGCGCGTGTGCTGGCGAGATTGGGAACGCCGACGCGTCCACCTCGACGCGTCGCGGCAAGGAGCGGAACGCCGACGCGTCCTCCTCGACTAGTGGCGGCGAGGAAGGGAACGGCGACGCGTCGCGTCGCGGCGAGGAGCGGAACGCCGACGTGTCCTGCTCGACTAGTGGCGGCGAGGAACGGAGCGGCGAGGAGCGGAACATCGACACGTCCTCCTCGACTAGTGGCGGCGAGGAATGGAACGGCAACGCGTGACCGTCCGCGCGGTGTAGCGAGGGGCTCCTAGGGCTTGGGAGGGGCGATGCCATGGTGGTCGACGTGAGAGAGAGGGGGAGGAGATAGCGATGAACGTGAACGTGAGGGGGAGGAGATAGCGATGTCGTGGGAGGCACATTATTTATAGCGAGCAATGGCACACCTACGTAAGATATGGACTGGGCTGCACTGACTTAACTGCAGGTCCAGTTGCGTCACTGACATGTGGGCCAGACCCCTGTTGGGCCCATATGTCAGTGACCCAATGCACCTACAGTTAAGTAACAACTATGTGGGCATATTTGTTGGAGTAAATTACGGGGGAGCGAAGGGGTGGAAATATTGCTGGTCACAACGGATTGGACGAGCGTGGGGGGAGGAGAGTCATGCATGCAGATTTTTTCACACGGGGTGGAGTGGTGTGACCGCCGAAGGGAGAAGGAGAGTTTGGCAGGCATATTGTTTCCACACATGGAGAGGAAAAGATTTGGAGACGAACGGGCTTCCTGCAGGTATGGGGAACGGTGCATAATAAGTCATCTTGCATGCCGGTCTAGGTATAGTCTCAAGTCATTAAAAACATACACAACCCACACATGTTCATATTTCAAGGTGCACTAAATTATTGCATGCGATGATTAAGGCTGGCCATAATGGTGGTATCTTAGCTGGTATCATGTACAAGGGAATAGCAAACATGCTGATGTGGCAAAGAATTAAAGAAGAGAGGGGGGTTAGAGTAACTAGTGTTCTTGCATGCACTGGTAAACACATTTTTTTGTGAAGAACGACAACACTAGTTGAGTACTTTTGCAGACTTCAAAAACTATTCCACCGCCTCTACTATCTTGTTGAGAGTAGGTGAAATTTTTGAATCGAGCCCTTTAAACTAGAAGGGAGGTAGTGGTACTCTAAGGCTGGTCATAGTGGGGAGTAACTTAGACTAGTAACATGCATATGTTACTAGTCTACGTTACTACCTCTATAGTGCATAATATCATAGATTAGTATCATAGGTGGTCTCATTTATTGCCATGCATGACACATAGTAGCATCACATTTATTATCTGACGGTATCTGCCTATGTTTCTATAATCATCTCTCTCTTATACTCATTATAATCAGTATTGTAGATATTGATATTTTTAGTATAAATTTGGTCGTGGGATTTCATTGATGCCTGTCAAAGCGTGGAGGAAGCGGAGCTTAGGGCTTGCATTGCCGGTCTCTACATAGGTATTTCTCTTCATAATCCTGTAATTTTAGAGACTGATTGCGCTTTTGTGGTAGCGTCTCTTGCATCGGGGGACTATGACAGGTCTGCTATGCGTGACCTGAAGATGAAAGCGTTGAGCATCTCGAAGTTGATCAACAATCTTCAATTGTCAAAGATTAGCCGTTCGGCCAATAAGGTGGCACACTTAATCTCTAAGTATAGCTTTGACAATAGATTAGATGGTATTGTTGTAAATAACGTACCGCCCTGTGTGGTGAATATTGTATCGAATGAGTGTACTGGTGTGGCTGGTTAATTAATATAAGGTGCTGTTCAAAAAAATTATAAATTTGGTCAAACACTTTGTAAACGGTTGACGGGAGTAAAAAGGACCAGAGGGAGTATCATGCATGCGGAGTAGGCAAAAAAAAATTGCTTGTCTAAAAAAATGCAAAAAAAAATGCTCATTTATAGCCGGTCGAAGTCTCAAAGGGCGCGACTGCGCGAGGGAGGCGAAGGTCGTGGGAGGCGCAACGTTTGACGGAATTAAGTGAAGTTACATCCACGCGCCGGCATGGCGTGCGAACAGGCAGAAGCTATACCGTCAGGCCTACGATATGGGTCTAGTAGACATGACATCTAGTGGGTCCCGCATAGTTCTCGAGAACTCTTTGGGGGATTGCAGCCGTTTATCCACTGGGCAAGCCAGCAACCCCATGCCGTTCGCACGCCCTACTCGTCCCCGTCTTCTACCTTACAACAGTTCGCTCCCAGTCGTCCCGTCCTTTCACATTAGTTCGCTCCTAGTTTTTTTTGCGGGGTACAGCAATTCAACTTCTCCTAACCCTCCTCCAAAATCCATGGCCTCCCAAATCTCCATGGTCGCCGCTGAGTACCAGGTTAGAGCCATCACCGGTGATCAGTTCATCGTCATCTACACACGTGGATCCGAGACGGTGAAAGCATGGCTTGCTCGCTTCCTACGCATGTTCAACAGTTCAACGGATGAGTGGGTCGCTGGGCTAGATGTGAGTACACCACAGTCCTGGGACGAGAGAAGGATCTAAATGACGAAGAGAGGAAGAAGCCCGTCGTGATCCAGGTTTGCGTACATAACGTTTGCTTGGTCTGCCACGTATGCCATGCCGACGTTGAGTGCCAGGATTTTAAGAACTTCCTCAAGGACAAAAGAGTGAAATTCGTTATTGTAGGCTTTAAGAACGACAGGGATGTCCTGCGTCGAATAGGTCTCGTTGTAGGCCAGCCCTTCGATCTCCAGAAGGCAAGCCTGGTGTCCTCCTCTCCACCTTCAATGCTGACCCTGGCAGCAGCCATGATTGATCCTTCGTACGCTAAACTGAAGAAACCTCATCACGACTTTCATCATGCATGGGAGTCGAAGACATTAGATGAAGATCACATCCTGTACGCAGCAATGGATGCCTACCTTTGTTTAAATATCTACAGGGGTTGGATGAAGAAGCAGAGCCCAGTGTCCGGTGCAAGCAAAGAAGCGTCGGCGAAGAGGAAGAGGAAGAGGGACGAGGACGAAGTCGGGGACGTGGACTCTGACTCCGAGTAGGTGGCAGTGCCGTCGCTCATGCCGGTTCTACTGCAGTGTCAAGCAGACTAGTTGCTTAGTTTATTTTCAAGGGTGTGTTGTGCTGAGGCCCCAGCAGAACTATGTTTATGTTCTTTCTCGTTATTTGAACTCTTTAGTACGTACAGTAGTACTAGTACTATGTCTTACTACTGCTCTTCTTGCAGTTGGTACTACTGCTCGTATCTTCGTGTTCCTACTGTACTTAATACATTCGTACTAGTAGTATAATTTGGGTCAGTCGATTTGTGAAAGAAGTTCGATGGAGCGAAGGATGAAGACGGCAGAAGAGGTGGAAGAAGCCCTTCTAGCCATCCATGTTGCATCAAACGGCTCACATGAGTCGACTGACCAAAATTGCTCCTTCGGATTGCAGGATCCACGTGGCATTCAATGTCTCGAAGGTAGATTCCGCGTCCGCACCCGGTTTGCGGGCTCAACGCGCGCGCGACCGGCTTCCGCCGCGACAGCCACCATGCGCGCCTCCTCCGCGCGGGCGGAGACGACAATGACACGCTAGTTCCTCCTTGCCGGCGTGCTGGAGCACGCGCTCGTCCTCATCTTCGTACGCTGCATGCATAGACGCGGCTCCACCAGCTGCTCGCGTGCTTGGCAGCGTGGCGGCATCGCGAGGTGGGACTGCAGACGACGTGAGCGGGCGAGCCTTCGGCTTCATGGCACAGGGATGGCGGCGACACGGCGGTGATGGGCGAGAAATTGTTGGCCGGAGCAGGCGGGTGCCAGCATGCGCAACGGCGGCGGCATATTGATGAGTGCGCGTCTGGGAGCTTACTTTAGTTTTTTATATAAGGTTGGTCAAACTTAAAAGAAAACCGTACTAGTACACATAAACATTAGACTTAGGCAGCGCTTTTATTAGTTAGTACCACAGCCACAATACGGAATCCTGTGCAAGCGCGTGAACCGCGGCCGCGCGCTCGATCGAACGGTGCGTCACCGTGTCGCGCTCGAAGGACATCCACCGAACCTTTTTGTGTGTGTGAAAACAATCCTTGAATATTACTCACCTTTTTTTCCTGTGAAAGTTCTTGACGCTGCAATATTTCCATATATTTGAATTTAGCTCCAGTTCGTGTTTATTTGGATTTGGACGTTTTAGGTGCGCCCTAGTTTTTTTTAATACTGATTTTGTGTGTGTGACTGAGAGTGAACGTGTGTATGTGTCCATATGTGTGTTGTGGCGGAAGGGCAATGTGGAGATGGTGTGCGTGTGATACAGACATAGAGAGGTGTGAATGTGCAAATGATCATGCATGAGTGAGACATAGACAGATGCCGATACGTTGTGTATACCTGAGAGAACGGTCTTCTAATTTACTGTGTGTGTGAGTTTGAGCATGTTGTGAAGTACTATAGACCTTGTATACATCTTGGGATTCGACAATGATTGTAACTATTGAATTGTATAGACCATTACATTCGAAGTCAATAGCCTAATATATTTATTTCGCAATTTCAACAAATGATTAGTTCACTACAAAATAAGAAAACAAATGTGTACTCTCTCCGTTTTTATTTAAGTCTGCGTATTAGCATTGGTCCAAGTCAAATTTTGTAAACTCTCTAAAAGCTTATAACAAAAAATATTAACATATACAATAACAAATAAATACCATTAGATTCATTATTGAATGTACTTTCACATCATACATATTTGTTATGGCAAATGTTTATATTTTTCTATAAACTTGGTCAAACTTTAGGAAGTTTGACTTCGGTCAAACCTAATATGCAGAGTTTACTACTACTACTTGCTAGTTGTTTAGCCGAATCACTCAGCACGCCACACGGGGAGTCCAGTGTCACAAAATTTTGAGGTCGGCGGGAAAATCTCCCGCGACCCTGATTCGAGCAGTGGCAAGTTACCATCATAGCCTTCAGAATAGGCCTACGGATGACGCTTGGTAGGGGGCTGTTTTCGTAACTTCAGGTTCACCCTACCCAGCCAACCCAACCCCGACACCCAGAGTAGTACACCTGAATACTCCCCATTTTCTATCCTCACCGCAAAATAGACTTCTCCACGGCACCGCAGCCTTCGTGCTCCTCCCCTTTACATCGGCGCACTCGTCCACCGCAGCGCATCTGCCTCATCGACGACCTCGTACACCGCACTGGAGTCGGTCCACCGTCGTCGTCGTACACGGAGCCTCTTCCCCGGCATCGTCTTCCACGGTCTCGGATCTGCTTCCCGGAAGCCGACGCCAAGCGCAGAAGTACCACCGTCGTGGACAATGAACTGACTCCCGTTGCCGACCATGACTCACAGAGGCCGCCGCGACCATCGTTCTCCTGCTCGATTGGTAATGTGTGTATTGAATCACTTAGCAGTACATGTGTAGTTCCAATTTTGTTCATACCTACCCTTCAAATTTCCTGGGTGCTATTGTTCCCGTAAAAGTAATTGGTTATAGCCTCCATTGCCCAATAGAATATCAGCTTGTAATTGTGCGTCGCTCCTGTATCGCATTGTTCTTGGGTAGGTGTTTCATCTGCAACCAGTAGTGTGGCAAATGATGGAAAGGTTTTTAGAACTAGCAAGATGCCCATGCGTTGCACGCATCAAGATGCATTTGTATGAGTAGTTTATCTTGTGGGAGAAAAGGATGAACGAGGGAAGGCCTTATTTGCAAATATGGAGAGGGGTATGGGTATCCTTTTGCAAAAGTACCATTTGTTTCCTTCCTATCTGTCAGATATAAACCGGACGACCTATATTGCAAGAAAAAAAAGTATAGAGAAAAAAGTAGACAGTAAAGGAAGTAGAGATAAATATTAAATATTAAATATAAAATAAATATAATAGTAGAGAAGAGAGTAGAGATAGCAGATACGTCGGGAAAGGATCGCGCGCGTGGGGGAAAAAGCGGCCGGGCGTGCGCTAGTTTTGGCGCGCGGCGTCCGACACGCTTTATAAAATCCAACGCCCTCCCATCGCTCTGTGCCTTGCCACCGCTCTCTCCCCGCTCTGTGCCTCGCCACCGCTCTCTCCCCGCTCTTTTTCGCCTCGCCGCCGCCGCACCACCATGCCGCCGCGTCGCCTGGAAACTTGGGGATACCGCGGCGTCCGCGCGCGCCCCTCCAGCGGCTTCTCCGCCGAGATCCGGTTCTGTGGGATGCACCTCGGCCTCGGCAATTTCGACACCGCCAATGAGGCCGCCCGCGCGTACGACGCGGCGGTGTGGCGCCTCCGGTGGCCTCATAGAACATTGAACTTCCCCAACGTGCCGACGCGGGAGCGGGTGCAGGAGCTCGCGCCTCTGCCGCGGCTTAGCACCGACGAGGATCGTCGCGACAATCGGAGGCGGGAGCACCATCTCGGCAGCGCTGAGATGGACGAGGAAGCCATGGCGCTGTGGCACCAACACTTCCCGCAGGACATCCTCAAAGAGCGTGAGTTCTACGCGCAAAGTAGGGCGGAGAGGGATAAGAGGAGGGCGGAGCGAGCCGCCTATCGCGAGGACAAGCGTAGGCAAAAGGCGGACGCTCAATTCAACATGAGGCTAGGAGCAGCGTCGCCCTGGGAATCCGACGACTATCGGTATCTTCACGCCTACAGTCAGACATCGGAGGAGGACATCACCGAGGAGGAGTCGGACAACGAGGAGTAGTTGAATTATCTTTTTTATCTATCTATGTTGAGAACTATCCTCTACTCTCTAGTATCTACTTCTTGATCTCAGCACTGTAAACGCTTTTTTAAAGCGCCGCGCATTGCGATTCTGTTGGAGATGCTCTAACATGGCAGACGAGTGCTTTAATGTTGCCCACATGATGCGCGAGTATTACTAGTAGTATATTTTTCTTGCCATGTTGAGATTTTAAAACCACGAGTGCGAACATGCAGAGGAGCAATGAAGACCAAACACGGGATATTCGGGACATCTTCAAGGAGCGTGGCAAGTTAAAGAGGAGCTGCACCGAACCTGTAAAACGAGCTTTGGTAAGTAACACCCTTTCAATTACTTTCGTGTAGCCTCGTGTTCTTCGATGTGTATATGTTGTAGTTTCTGTTTCTCTTAAGCGTGGTGTTCTTCGATGTGTAATAAGAAGAGTCTTAATCGTCCTAATTCTTTCGTTTTTAGCTTGATGTAGGAAGTGGGTGTTCTCACCTTGTAGTATATTTTTTCCTTTTGAATTCACTTCTCCGAGTTCTGTTTATCTGGCTTCTACTAAATGGATCTAGGTTGCTCTAAGTATTGATCTAAAAAAGAAGCAACTTCATGTCAGGATGCAGTTCCTGCGAGGAGGGAAGTATGGTCAACCTCGAGATCATGTTTCCAAAATGAGGCTGGATTACACACAAGGTGCCAGTTCCCTAATGATGCTAGATTAGACACAAGGTGCAAATTCCCAGATGATGCTGGATTACACACAAGCCAGGTGGAGTCGTCAGCTGTTCGTGTCCTCGTGGCATTAGTAAAGGCTGAAAGAAAGCGTGCAACAGCCCTTGAGAATGTAGCTGAGTTCCTGAAGAAGCGAAAAGAGCAATCAGATGCTCTCTTCACCCAAGCCAAAGAAGAGATGGAAGAAGCCAAAAATAAGCTAGCAGAGGCAGAGCAGGCTAGGCATCTCCTGCTATCTAAAACTGTTGTCAATACAAAATTTCCTTCATAATAGCTAGGTTCAAATGTTTATCCAGTCAGCATGCCTGTTGTGATGTCCGTGCATCTACTGATGTGGCACAAAATGTTTTTTTTCGGGTCATGTAATTACAGCAATTACTTTCCAAACAATAACAGACGAAGCATTGGACATGGTATAGTTCACGCGCAAGCCCGACATTCCAAGTTCAACTTCCACATCAAACTCATGTTCACAGATATCTGCACATTCATACATAATGTCCACAACCATGATTCACTTCAAAGCCAAAAAATGTGAGGAGAGTTATAAATAAAGAAAATCCTCTACTAGTTCCTGCTACCAGTGCGAGCACAACAAGTCAAGACCATGCATAAATTAATTATATTTTAGTCTTTTTTGTGTTCTAAAATGCCTGCCGGCTCGCCGAAGGACGTGTTAGCGACACACGCGTGGATTCAATGAAGGCAGGCGGGGCAGTCTTAAGCTGGTTGCACGCGGCAAGGAGGCGTGCTCAGCCGGGCCTGCAGCGAGTGCGGCCCTCTTGGCCGGCACGCTGGTTCAATGCCTGCGCTATGAGAGGTCGCGTCCGTGTCAGAGGAATCACTCCCTCCAGTCCTTTTTTGTTTGGGTATAACAAAATCTCGTTTTCCATTCACATTTTACAAGTAAAATTCATGGACAAACTTTGACCCAAAGTACGATGGGGACTAGTAAACCAGAATGGAGGTAGTAGTTTTTTTAATCAAAGAAGGGTTTCCCCTTCTGATTTTCATTACTGAAAACCAGCATCTAAATCTAAACCATAGTATTTGCTCTAGAACTACCAGGTTCAACATCTCGCAACATAAACCCATACAACCTCCATCGCAAAAAAAAAACCATACAAGCATACTCGAAGGAGGTACGTAGTACTATGAACTCCATTTTCGCTCCATACCAATCGTTCTAAAAACTACTTACTACTTATAACGCGCCATTGAAAATTAGAACTCTTAACCCCGCTAAAAAAACGATATTTTAAACGTGGCTACTCAATCTGTGGCAACTGGCGAGCCACCGCGCTCCAAGTCGTTCACCTGTGGTCCCGACCATCAACTCCTATGGATCAAATTATCACGCGAGCTGACTATTCCTACAAAGGTGCTCCACCACGTACCCGGTACCCGCGAATGCAGCAATCGTGCACCTAAGGTTTTAGGGTTTATTTGTTAACGTCGCCTTTACGTAACACTCACGTGTGCGAGACAGCGAGAGGCCGACTGCATGCGTGCGCCTCTTCTCTTCGTATATGTACTCCACCGTTTGTCTGGTGTCCAAAAAATTATAATAACTACTAGCAATGTGCCAATGCATTGCCACACGATCAAAGTAGATTAATACATATTCACCGATTTGATATAAAAAAGTCTAGTTTTGAAATACGTATATCACTAAAAATATGTTATGTTTCACTCAAAATATATTCCTTTGGTGGTTTTGATGAGATAAGGGAGGAATGTTGTTGGTTTCAAGATTCAAGAAGTGGTTTAGGTCTAATTTCTACTCTTAGTAGCAAGATGCCCGTGCGTTGCACTGAACATCAAGATCTTGTGGGAGAAAAGGATGAACGAGGGAAGGCCTTATCTGCAAATGTGGTGAAGGGTGCGGGTAAATTGCCATATTTTCCTTCCTATCCGTCAGATATAAATCGGACGACCTACATTGCAGGATGGCAGGCCCACCATCATCACCAACTCTATTTTTTATCCCTACTCTTATAAAAAGCATTGTCGGTGATGATCGTGTGCCTGCCATCCTGCAATATAGGCCGTCTGATCTATATCTGATGGATAGGAAGGAAACTATGGCAATTTTGCAAAAAGATACCCACACCCCTCTCCACATTTGCAAATAAGGCTTTCCCTCGTTCATCCTTTTCCCCCACAAGATAAACTACTCATACAAATGCATCTTGATGTTCCATGCAACGCATGGGCATCTTGCTAGTTGTTGCAAAAAGCCCATGTGTGTGTGAGAGAGAGGGAGAGTGGAGGAGGACGGAGTGCATGTGTGACAAAGACACAAGGAGTGTGTGTGCGATAGGTATCAGCTTAAAATGAGGTGATAGTGTGTGTGTGCACGATCGAGAGGGCGTGTCTCAAGAAGGGAAGAAAAATCTACATAGATACAAGGAGCAGGAGAGAGACATGTATGCGATGGTGGAAGCACGAGTGTGCGGGTGTATAAACCTATCTAGAGGCTAGCTAGTCGATAAATGTTTGTGAGAGAAATACGAGTCGGGGTGCGAAAGCGAGAGTTTTGTGTGTGTGAGAGAGAGACGGTAGTCGGGAAGGGGAGTGGAAGCAAGAGTTGTGTGTGTGTGTCTATGAGAGAGAGAGAGGAGACGGTAGTCGGGGTTGTCTGATCGGTAAACAAATGAATAATGTCAGTTTGGGATGGAGACGAAAAGGAGACCGCAACAAATGTTGTGTCTATAGGAGAGAGAGAGAGAGAGAGAGAGAGTAATTTTAGTGGTATGAGTCATATGTAGAGACATATAGGGTGTGTGAGAGAATCCCATAGAGAGAAAGACAAAGTGAAAGATGAGTGGAGACTGTGTGTGTGGCGGTGAAAAAGAAAGCTTAGGTACCGAGTGATACCAGAGAACAGTAGAGACGTGAGAGATAATGAAAACCGTGTAATGTATAATGATAGGGAGAGTGTGACACTTCTCAAGGGAGACGTCGAGAGACCATGTTTGCGAGGATAGGAGAAAAATGAAGTGAGCGTGCGGGTGAGCTGGAGAAAAGAGAGTGATAGCTACCTGAAGGAGCATGCATGCGAGAGAGATGGGCGTGAAAGGAGTGAACAAAAAAGGGATTCAAATATTTGAATTCGAGATGATGATACATGTAATCCATACTCGAACCAAAATTGATCTATCAAACATGCATACTCATATGAATTCACGCACATCTATGTTATTTAATATGTAGATATTACTGATCCATACATTTTAGTAGAACATAATTTGGTTAATTTTTTTCGAATTCAACCTTAAGATTTCGAGATCATTATATTTGTAAATCATATTATACATATAAAGGAGCAGAATTCTTTGTTGTGCTTTTGAAAGTATATATGAAAATGATGTATATAGAATGTAATTCCAATTGAAAATGGATCCCGCCCAAAAAAATAAATAGAATACAAACGGGATTCGAATTGAGTTGGCACGGTAAACGTGCACTCTGCAAAATTTGAATGAAGCGGGGAAAGTCGCAGTAACCGCCCGAAACCAAAATCTGCGAGATGGAAATCCCTACTGCCTATCTCTGCCACGTAAAGCCTATCTGTTGGATTTCTATAGGTTTTGATAGGGGTAGGTTTGTAATTTCACCCAAACGTGACGTAGCCGCCTCTTACCCGGATTCATACACGGTGGGCGCCAAAACACAGTGTGTCCTCGGCCGAAATTGACTCCCTCCCCGATTCATATTTATACACGGTGGGCGCCAAAAACAAACTCTCGTTGGCAAATATTCGGTGTATGCGAGATTACCGTCCTATCCCCAACCGACTAATGTTGCTGTGATGTAGTAGAAATTTGAAACGGGGGCTAAGTTTGTAAATTTCCTCGCATTTGAGACAAGCGCGCCCTGAATACATGGTTCCCCCCTTCCTCTCTACCTCCCTTTTCCCCATTCGTACTCCGTGGGCGCCAAAACACCCTCTCCACCCCACCCTCCTCCGTCTGCCACCGTCCGCCACCCCATCCACCGCCGTCCTCCTCCACCATGCCGGAGCTGATACCCCGACGCCGCCGTCCATTACAAGAGATCGACCTCTCTCATCCACGGCTTCGGACCGGGATCCTTGCATCCCGTTCTCTCGCTTCATCCCCGCCGCCGTCCACCTTGCCGGCGCCGCTCCTACGACCGTCTCATCCACCGCGCCCCGCTGCCACCGTCTACCCTCCTAGATCTTCTTCCACGCCACCGACAGCCATCGCTACCGTAGCACCGTCAAATTCTCAGCAGATGCGTACACGGCGCCGCACCAGAGGCGGTACTCTTTTGTATCTGCTCAACTTATTTATCGCAGCAAGAAAATAGATCGCCACTGCTTTACTCTGATTTCTTGTCTTGGTTGCGAAGTTGCCTTTGTCCGGTTTGCACCTTCAGATCCGCCATGGCACGCTCAACACTATACTCCCAATGCTTATGGTTTTCCCCTTTTATATTCCACACTAGTTAAATCACAGTAGACTAAATTTCAAAATTGGGTCAGTCGATTTTTCGGAGCTCACCGGATTTCGCCGGTGCGACCGAAGGGGATCGGGTGGTTGTGGGGCCTCGCCGAACGAAGAAAACTCGATGCGGGTGGGGGTTGGGGAGGGGGTGGGGGGGTGGGGGTGGCGGAGGAACACTGGCGGTGGGGGCCAGTGGTCCGGCCGGCGGCCCGTGCGGTGTTCTGTATGGGAAGAATCAGAGACGAGGAAGAAGAAGGGTTAGGAGACGTAGGATCTTCATCCAACCGCCTGAAATGGTCGAGGGATAGCTAGGAGTTGCATTCTTAATGCGCTCTGGTTCATCATGGGTGGGCACTGCGCAACCAACATTTTATTATCCAAAATCTGCTTGCTCTTCTTTACCATGTTCCTCTTCCGTTCTTCTTTAATATGTACTCTCTCCGTTCCTAAATACAAGTCTTTGTATAGATTCCACCATGGACTACATATGGAGCAAAATGAGTGAATCTACACTCTAAAATGTATCTGGATACATCTGTATGTGATCCATAGTGGAAATCTCTACCAAGACTTATATTTTGGAACGGAGGGAGTATGATAGTAGTACAGTATATTCCTTGTACTAAAGATGAGCAGGGACATTTGCAGTGTAGAGGTCTATACGGTTGGTTGTGATGGACACTTTGAGCCTCTTTGATTCGTAGGATCTTGTAAACATAGGAATAGGATTTGTAGTGGCCTGCCCACTTGAATCCTATAAGAATAGCAAGGAAATGCGGGGAGTTGTGTCGCCTTTGAGAGTTACACTGATATTTACAGTACCGCACTTTCACTTGAAGAGATCTGGTATCCGAAGCCTTTCTAGCCGTACCGGCAATACTAGCACATATATTCCAGCAAGTTCCACTTTGTTGATTTTACTCTGATGCTTAAGGTTTTCCCGTTATATCTACACTATGATCTGTGTAGCTGCTTTGTGTCGCACTAGCAGCAGTCCAGTCTTGGAGCTAAACACTGCAATGACTTACAAAATTGGCACCAAGGCATTGAGTGCCATTCTGGATGCAATGAAACTCATACGCTCCCCACCTGTTGATTCTTGTTCAGAATATGATCCTAATGACTATTCTAACCTCGAGGAGTCAAAGGCAGATGGCCTGTCCTGTTCACCCATCAAGGTGCCTGTTCTAAATTGGCAATGTTTTGTTGATTGCGGGTATCTTGCATATGTTGTCTTGCATTTCTTCTACTTTGTTGCACCACCATCTGCTTAGTTTACTGATCATATATGTCGAGATGCCATGCCCATCCATTATCAATACATACTCCATCTGTCACCATACCATGTTTTTCCACTCAAATGCTATTCTTGTGCATCAGACATCAAAAAGGAAGAGGGTGATTGCCGAACCTGAAGGAGCACCAGCAAAGTCCTTGAAAAACGTGGTGGTGCCGGAGAAATCAGACAGCACCCCACTTATATTGGCTGTACAACCAGTGACACAAAACGTAGGACCGACTCCAGCACACTGTACCCATACTTCACTGGCCACACCACTAGCCCCACCACACTGGACCTGCACTCCAGCAAAAGGTATACCGATTTCATTTGCCATAGCACCAGCTGTACCACAGAAAAATCCCACTCCAGCAAAAAGTACAGCAAGTCCACTGGCCGAAGACCTATCCCAACTGCAGAGACGGCCAATTCCTGCAGATTGGAACCCCATTCCATTTATTCCCAGTTTAAAAGACAATGCTTTCAATGTTGTTAGGGAGTACGTGCATATATTCCCATCATGGGAAGACTATTGTGAAGACAAACACCATTTTCACATCTTCCTGTCCAACTTACGTGTAAGTGCTATTATTCATGGTTATTATTTTCCCCTTTTCTGCTGATTGAACACATCAATGATTTACATTACATTGTTGTAACTAGGCGAAGGTCAATCTGGATAGTCATGACGAGCAAAGCTTGCTTGTGCTTTTCAAGGAAGCATTGCAGCAGTATCGGTGTCACCTGAGGAAATCACACTTTGATGGCAGGTCTATAAACGAATTTCCGGTGAAGTCTCCTGTGCTAAATTTAGAAGACATTGAATGGAAAAACCTTGTTATGCACTGGTCTCGTTCCCAGGATGAGGTACTGTCTATGAAATCGCATGACAATTTGAACTTCTACTTTTCCGCATGTGCCTTAAGGATCTTTTTTGCAGGAAATCTGCTCGAAGAAGAATTCCGGTTTGACAAGAACGACAGGATATCGCAAATATGCTGCACGCTGCTTTGCTCTTGTTAGTACCTGTTATCCTGTATCACTGGACTTGCATACATACCTGGTTCATTGTGTGACAGCAGTATGCATGATAGCTTGCTTATCAATTGTTCGCTCCAAATTATCTGATCTGTATGAATGGTTACATTAGTGTAGAATATATCCAATGCCAATTTTTTTAGCTCTGCATTGTTCTTGTAAGTACATGCTGTCCTTTGTCAGTGTACTTATAATGACAGGTAGTTGTTCATGTACCATCACTCTGCAGCTTATTTTCCTTTGCCCTCCATTTTCTACACATCAGATCTATATTTACTCTTACCATAAGGTTGGTACTGAAAAAGTTTAGCTGTGCATTGCTCTTGGCTGTACCTTTTACCTGTATCACTGCACTTACATTTATAGCTACTTGGTTATGTAGCATCACTCTTCATCTTATCTTAAATATTCTCCATTTTTTCGTATATTATCACATCTATATTTACTCTTAACAAAATGTAGAATAAAGGCGATGCTTTTGAAGAAGATTCTGTGGTAAACTTCTTGAATTGTCCCCCCATCAGCATGGACAAGGCCTTTATAGAGCCTGTCTTCACCAATGATGTAAGTTTGTCCATCTCAAGCCTTCAAACTTTGTTGTATATATTTGGTTAGGCATGACTGCAACAGCTGTTTATTTTTGGTGTTTGCATCAAATTGCTTGTTTAAAGTTTATTATGTAGTTCATAAACAAAAGTTTGTCCTTTCTCAATTTAAGTTTTCAGTTGTACAACCAAGTTCCTTCTTCATACCATGTAAATTAAACTATACAGAGCAAGTGATCTTCTTTTTCACTGCATGTATGCTTCTATTCTTCATCCGTAATCCAGTGGTGTGGTGAACCTACCCACTACAGCACAATGTCATATTCTGCAATGTCTTAACTATGAACAATGTCATATCATTCTACTATTATTTAAACCGTCTCTTTATTTGCCAATCTGAAATGGTATAAATAGACAGCACACTAACCATTGATACTTATGAGTTCTTGATCTGTAATCTAGTGGTGTCGTGAAGCTGCCAACTCCTTCACAATGTCATTTCCTGCCATGTCTTGACCTGAACAATATCATATTGTGTTAATGCAATTTTAAACTGTGTCACTTTATTCGTCAGTTAGAAATGTGATGAATTGTCAACACTGATACTTTTATGTGCAAAACCTGTCATCTGTCTGCTTGTTTATCTTTCAGAGTGAGGAAGATATAAGTGTTGAACAAGCGCAGTCTCATCATCTTGCTCAGCTGCTTGCGCTGCAGCTCCCCAGCAAGGCTAACCTTTCTTGAACTCTATTGAAGTGCTGTCGGTTTTGTATATTATTTTTTTGGCGTGCTTATTTGCACTGGTGGCGATCTTTGATGCCCAGTGTATGTAATCTGCTGTCTGCTTGTGCTTTATTATCATAGTGGCGAACTTTGATGCCCAGTTGATGTAATATGCCGTAATTTCTTTACTGTATAGTCTAGGTTTTTTCTTATTCAAGATGCTGCAGTTATTTTACTGTATATATATCCTGTCTTCGCAATAAACCGGCCAAACCGTAATTGGGCCGTCATGCAATCACGATGTAGGTTGGGCCTGAAACTTGCCGAACAGCTCACGGGCCGGCAGCAGCCCGAAATGAACCCCGGCCCATGATTGTGCGAATCAAATCACGGGCTTTTAACATGCCAAAATTGTCTCGGTCCTTGTCTGGCCTAATCAGATATCGGTTGCAAGCAGGCCGGATGCAAATCGGGCTGTAGTTAGGCCCAACTATATGACGGGCTTTTAACAGGCCAAAATTAATATAGGGCCGAAATGTTAAACAAGTCCTTAACAGGCCAAAACTAATATCAGGCCGAATTACTAAGTGGGCCTTTAGCAAGTGGGCCCAAAAGCATAGTGTCCAGTTGACGGGCCGAATCTGATATGGGCCATAATTGAGCCCAAAGCCTCTTAAAGGGCCGCACCTGATCTGGGTCGTAATTTGGACCAGAACGTGGTAGGCTTTTAATGGGCCGGATCTCATATGGGCCACTATTAGTCCCGGAGCGTGGCAGGCCATTAATGGACCGGATCAAATATGGGCCGGCATTTGGCCCAAAACATGGCAGCCAGTTAATGGGCCGGCCTACAAGGGTCCTCAAAATCTTGTGGGCCTATAGCTGGGCCGGCCCATTAATGTCGGCGAAATCTCATGGGCCTTTAGCTGGGCCGGCCCATTATGATCCGCAAGAATCTTGTAGGCCTTTACCTGGGCTGGCCCATTATGGCACACAAAAATCTTCTGGGCCTTTACCTGGGCCGGCCCATTATGGCCCGCAAAATCTTGTGGGCCTTTAGCTAGGCCAGCCCATTATATTCCGCAAAATATCGTGGGCCTTTAGCTGGGCCGGCCCATTATGGTCCGCAAAATCTTGTGGGCCTTCAGTTGGGCTGGCCCATTTAAACTTGATGGGCCGGTCCACGTGTCAACATATCATAGGCGCGTCTCGCCCATTGGATGAATGACACCTATGCCAACGCGGACCTGACACGTGTCTCCTCCAGCCAATGATGATTTTACATGTGGAAAATCCCCATTGGTCGGGGCTGTTAACGGGTTATCGGATCCAAAACCCGACCCGATAGCTTAACGGCGTTCCGTTACGGTGGATGCCACGTGTCGGTCACCCTTGACGAAAGCACTTCTGTGACGCATGATTTATCGTCATGGAAGTGGACACTTCCGTGATGATAATTTTGGTAATGTCATGGAACACTTCTACGACAACACAGGTATGACTATCTTGATTCTGTCATAAATTTGTCATGGATGTACATGCATGACAAAAAACGCGACCTATTGTGACAAACACGTATCATCACGGAAGTGTATTTTTTTGTAGTGTATACAACTCTTCTTTTAAGAAATCCATTAAGGAATGCAGGTTTGACATCCATTTGCCAAATTTCATAAAATGCGGCAATTGCTAACATGATTCGGACAGACTTCTAAGCATCGATACAAGTGAGAAAATCTCATTGTATTCAACATCTTGAACTTGTCGAAAACATTTTTGCGACAATTCGAGCTTTGTAGATAGTAACACTACTATCAGCGTATGTCTTCCTCTTGAAGATCTATTTTATTCTCAATGGCTTGCCGATCATCAGGCAATTCCACCAAAGTCCATACTTTGTTTTCATACATGGATCCTATCTCAGATTTCATGGCCTCAAGCCATTTTGTGGAATCTGGGCTCATCATCGCTTCCTCATAGTTCGCAGGTTCGTCATGGTCTAGTAACATGACTTCCAGAACAGGATTACCTTATCACTCTGGTGCGGATCTTACTCTGGTTGACCTACGAGGTTCGGTAGTAACTTGATATGAAGTTTTATGATCATCATCATTAACTTCCTCACTAATTCGTGTAGGCATCACTCAAACTGATTTCAGTGATGAACTACTTTGTAATTCGAGAGAAGGTACAATTACCTCATCAAGTTCTACTTTCCTCCCACTCACTTCTTTCGAGAGAAACTCCTTCTCTAGAAAGGATCCATTCTCAGCAACGAATATCTTGGCTTTGGATCTGTGATAGAAGGTGTACCCAACAGTTTCTTTTGGGTATCCTATGAAGATTTACTTCTCCGATTTGGGTTCGAGCTTATCATGTTGAAACTTTTTCACATAAGCATCGCAGTCCCAAACTTTAAGAAATGACAGCTTAGGTTTCTTGCCAAACCACAGTTCATATGGTTTCGCCTCAACGGATTTAGATGGTGCGCTATTTAACGTGAATGTAGCTGTCTCTAATGCATAATCCCAAAACGATAGCGGTAAATCAGTAAGAGACATCATAGATCGTACCATATCTAATAAAGTGCGGTTACGAAGTTCGGACACACCATTACGCTGTGGTGTTCTAGGTGGCGTCAGTTGCGAAACTAGTCTGCATTGTTTCAAATGAAGACCAAACTCGTAACTCAAATATTCTCCTCCACGATTAGATCGTAGAAACTTTATTTTCTTGTTACGATGATTTTCCACCTCACTCTGAAATTATATGAACTTTTCAAATGTTTCAGACTTATGTTTCATAAAGTAGATATACCCATATCTACTCAAATCATCTGTGAAGTTCAGAAAATAACGATACCCGCCGCGAGCCTCAACACTCATCGAATCGCATACATCAGTATGCATTATTTCCAATAAGTCAGTTGCTCGCTCCATTGTTCCGAAGAACGGAGTCTTAGTCATCTTGCCCATAAGTCATGGTTCGCAAGTGTCAAGTGATTCATAATCAAGTGATTCCAAAATCCCATCAGCATGGAGTTTCTTCATGCGCTTTTCACCAATATGACCTAAACGGCAGTGCCACAAATAAGTTGCACTATCATTATTAACTTTACATCTTTTGGCTTCAATATTATGAATATGTGTATCACTACGATCGAGATCCAATAAACCATTTTCATTGGGTGTATGACCATAGAAGGTTTTATTCATGCAAACAGAACAACACTTATTCTCTAACTTAAATGAATAACCGTATTGCAATAAACATGATCAAATCATATTCATGCTCAACGCAAACACCAAATAACACTTATTTAGGTTCAACACTAATCCTGAAAGTATAGGGAGTGTGCGATGATGATCATATCAATCTTGGAACTACTTCCAACACACATCGTCTCCTCGCCCTTAAATAGTTTCTGTTCATTCTGCAACTCCCGTTTCGAGTTACCGCTCTTAGCAACTGAACCAGTATCAAATGCCGAGGGGTTTCTATAAACACTAGTAAAGTACACATCAATAACATGTATATCCAATATACCTTTATTCATTTTTCCATCCTTCTTATCCGCCAAGTATCTAGGGCAGTTCCACTTCCAGTGACCAGTCCCTTTCCAGTAGAAGCACTTAGTCTCAGGCTTAGGTCCAGACTTGAGCTTCTTCACTTGAGCAGCAACTTGCTTGCCGTTCTTGTTGAAGTCCCCCTTCTTCCCTTTGCCATTTTTCTTGAAACTAGTGGTCTTGTCAACCATCAACACTTGATGTTTTTCTTGATTTCTACCTTCGCCGATTTTAGCATCGCGAAGAGCTTGTGAATTGTTTTCGTCATCCCTTGCATATTATAGTTCATCACGAAGTTCTAGTAACTTGGTGTTAGTGACTAGAGAACTTTGTCAATTACTATCTTATCTGGAAGATTAACTCCCACTTGATTCAAGCAATTGTAGTACCCAGATAATCTGAGCACATGCTCACTGGTTGAGCTATTCTCCTCCATCTTGTAGGCAAAGTACTATCAGAGGTCTCATACATCTCGACACCGGCATGAGTATGAAATACCAATTTCAACTCTTGGAACATCTCATATGCTCTGTGGCGTTTCAAAAACCATCTTTGAAGCCCCGATTCTAAGCCGTAAAGCATGGTGCACTAAACTATCAAGTAGTCATCATATCGAGCTTGCCAAACGTTCATAACGTCTGCATTTGCTCCTGCAATCGGTCTGTCACCTAGCAGTGCATCAAGGACATAATTATTCTGTGCAGCAATGAGGATAATCCTCAGATCACGGATCCAATCTGTATCATTGCTACTAACATCTTTCAACTTAGTTTTCTCTAGGAACATATCAAAAATAAAACAGGGGAGCTAAACGCGAGCTATTGATCTACAACATAGATATGCTAATACTACCAGGACTAAGTTCATGATAAATTAAAGTTCAATTAATCATATTACTTAAGAACTCCCACTTAGATAGACATCCCTCTAGTCATCGAAGTGACCACGTGATCCAAATCAACTACACCATGTCCGATCATCACGTGAGATGGAGTAGTTTTCAATGGTAAACATCACTATGTTGATCATATCTACTAGATGATTCACGCTCGACCTTTCGGTCTCCAGTGTTCCGAGGCCATATCTGCATATGCTAGGCTCGTCAAGTTTAACTCGAGTATTTCTGCGTGTGCAAAACTGGCTTGCACCCGTTGTATGTGAACGTAGAGCTTATCACACCCGATCATCACGTGGTGTCTCGGCACGACGAACTTTGGCAACGGTGCATACTCAGGGAGAACACTTTTACCTTGAAATTTAGTGAGAGATCATCTTATAATGCTACCATTAATCAAAGAAAAATAAGATGCATAAAGGATAAACATCACATGCAATCAATATAAGTGATATGATATGGCCGTCATCATCTTGTGCCTTTGATCTCCATCTCCAAAGCACCGTCATGATCACCATATTCACCGGCGCGATACCTTGATCTCCATCGTAGCATCGTTGTCGTCTCGCTAACTATTGCTTCTACGACTATCGCTACCGCTTAGTGATAAAGTAAAGCAATTACAGGGTGATTGCATTGCATACAATAAAGCGACAACCATATGGCTCCTGCCAGTTGCCGATAACTCAGTTACAAAACATGATCATCTCATACAATAAAATATAGCATCATGCCTTGACCATATCACATCACAACATGGCCTGCAGAAACAAGTTAGACGTCCTCTACTTTGTTGTTGCAAGTTGTACGTGGCTGCTACGGGCTGAGCAAGAACTGTTCTTACCTACGCATCAAAACCACAACGATATTTTGTCAAGTTAGTGCTGTTTTAACCTTCTCAAGGACTGGGCGTAGTCACACTCGGTTCAACTAAAGGTGGAGAAACTGACACCCGCCAGCCACCTGTGTGCAAAGCACGTCGGTAGAACCAGTCTCGCGTAAGCGTACGCATAATGTCGGTCCAGGCCGCTTCATCCAACAATACCGCCGAACCAAAGTATGACATGCTGGTAAGCAGTATGACTTGTATCGCCCACAACTCACTTGTGTTCTACTCGTGCATATAACATCTATGCATAAACCTTGGCTTTGATGCCACTGTTGGGGAAGGTAGTAATTTCAAAAAAATTCCTACGCACACGCAAGATCATGGTGATGCATAGCAACGAGAGGGGAGAGTGTCGTCTACGTACCCTCGTAGACTGTAAGCAGAAGCGTTATGACGACGCGGTTGATGTAGTCGTACGTCTTCACGATCGACTGATCCCACCACTGAAGTTACGGCATCTCCGCGGACTGCACACGTTCAGCTCAGTGACGTCCCACGAGCTCACGATCCAGTAGAGCTTCGCGGGAGAGTTCTGTCAGCACGACGGCGTGGTGACGGTGTTGATGAAGTTACCGATGCAGGGCTTTGCCTAGGCACCGCTACGATATGACCGAGGTGGATTATGGTGGAGGGGGCACCGCACACGGCTAAGAGAGATCAATGATCAACTTGTGTGTCTTTGGGGTGCCCCCCTGCCCCCGTATATAAAGGAGCAAGGGGGAGGCCGGCCGGCCCTAGCAGGGCGCGCCAGGAGGAGTCCTAGTTGCACTAGGAGAGAAGGAAGGAGGAGAGAGGGAGGAAGGAAAGGGGGACGCCGCCCCCATCCTAGGCCAATTCGGACCAGAGGGAGAGGACCGCGCGGCCTGCCCTGGCCTCGTCTCTCTCTCTCTCCACTATGGCCCATTAAGGCCCATACAATTACTGGGGGTTCCGGTAACTTTCCGGTACTCCGGTAAAATCCCGATTTCACCCGGAACCATTCCGATGTCCAAATATAGGCTTCCAATATATCGATCTTTATGTCTGGACTATTTCAAGACTCCTCGTCATGTCCGTGATCATATCCGGGTCTCCGAACTACCTTCGGTACATCAAAACACAAAAACTCATAATACCGATCATCACAAAACTTTATGCGTGCGGATCCTACGGGTTCGAGAACTATGTAGACATGACCGAGACATGTCTCCGGTCAATAACCAATAGCGGAATTTGGATGCTCATATTGGTTCCTACATATTCTACGAAGATCTTAATCGGTCAAACCGCATAACAACATACGTTGTTCCCTTTGTCATCGGTACGTTACTTGCCCGAGATTCGATCGTCGGTATCTCAATACCTAGGTCAATCTCGTTACTGGCAAGTCTCTTTACTCGTTCTGTAGTGCATCATCCCGTAACTAACTCATTAGTCACATTGCTTGCAAGGCTTATAGTGATATGCATTACCGAGAGGGCCCAGAGATACCTCTCCGACAATTAGAGTGACAAATCCTATTCTTGATCTATGCCAACTCCACGAACACCATCGGAGACACCTGTAGAGCACCTTTATAATCACCCAGTTACGTTGTGACGTTTGGTAGCACACAAAGTGTTCCTCCGGTATTCGGGAGTTGCATAATCTCATAGTCATAGGAACATGTATAAGTCATGGAGAAAGCAATAGCAGTTAACTAAACGATCAAGTGCTAAGCTAACGAAATGGGTCAAGTCAATCACATCATTCTCCTAATGATGTGATCCCGTTAATCAAATGACAACTCATGTCCATGGCTAGGAAACTCAACCATCTTTGATCAACGAGCTAGTCAAGTAGAGGCATACTAGTGACACTATGTTTGTCTATGTATTCACACATGTATTATGTTTCCGGTTAATACAATTTTAGCATGAATAATAAACATTTATCATGAAATAAGGAAATAAAAAATAACTTTATTATTGCCTCTAGGGCATATTTCCTTCAAACACTTCACTCAGTAAAATTTAATAAATAGATGTGATCTTGTGTCTTCATAATAATAATAATAATAATAGTAATATAAGCAATCTTTCCTAAAACGTGAAGGGGTCATCCTTTCACCAAAAGAACGCATCCTTCTCTCTTGTTTCAGGTGTGTCCATTTAGCAAATAGTATATGTGATATCCCTAATAGAAAGTTGATGTCATGTTAGCCTATTGTGGATACCAACATTTTGTGATGATGTTTTTTTGTTTCTGATTTGGTAGGCAGAAGATAAGTAAATTCACACCCTAACACTAAATTAAAATGGTAAAAAGTGGATGACATGACTCTGCAACCTAGATTTTTTCAAGGCATGTTTTTAATTATGTAAGGAATATAAAGGGCACACATATAATGATATACATGAGCATATCATATTTTATCTCTACCGACATGAAGTATACATATCTGCTCCTAACATTTATGTCTAATGGATGAGCTTAGCTAGATTTTGCAATAAAAATGTCTTTTCCTCCATACTAGACCAATTCATATCATAAAGTTGGAAAAAATGCCCATGCTTGTAGTGTTACTTGTTTTATGTCAGTCATATGAAGATGGAGAATGCGGCCAATCTTCCGAGAGCATCAACACCTTATTGTCTTCTTTCCGTAAGTTTGCTTCCAAATATTTTAAATGTTTGAATGCTAAATCCGGGTATCTTTAAACTATAAGAAAGATTCATATATAAAACCACATCCCTCTTGAGCTGTAAGAAGTTCACATCGAGAAGTCATGTTTATCTAGCCTCGATGGAAAGAAGAATTACAGTTGGTCATCTTCGAAGAATTTTTGTGTAATAGAAAAAAAATGACCAAGCAACTAAACTTAAAACCCTAGAGGACATATTGATGATGCGAATGTAAAGCCCGCAAGGCTATCATATCCATTTATAAGATTCACCACAAGAATTTTTTCTCAAGAGATCGGTTGTGGTCAGGGCCGGCCCTAGCATTATGGAGATATTATGTGATTGAGGCACAATGAACCTTAACAGAGTAACATATATACTTTCGGCAATATATATCGTATATTATGAAAAATATAAAGACATAAACATAACAAAACATACTTTTTCTTGCCAAATAAAGTCTCGATACACTATATATATGTGATTATATGATGCAAATAATGATTACGATGTAGTCAAATATAAATGCCGACTATTGAATAAATACAACGTGGTGAAGTGCCGAGGAGGGGGGCATATGCCCCCAGTCTATGTTGATTTTATGTTCTGCAAATCAATTTTTTTGTAATTTATTTAAGTATGTAAATATGTTGTGCCCTTATTTAATATGGGCCCTAGTCTGCCGCACCGTTTTCCATGGTCTCCCTGGTCATGGTGGTTTTGGAGTTTTTTTATCTGGTATGATTTCTTCATTGCATAGCACGTGGCAATTGTACATGTATTTTCATAGTGGATGAAAATTCTCATGTCACTGCTAAATGTAAAATATGTTACTAACCATCAGCATCTCAAAACTGGGAAGGTAGCTGCAAAGAAACTTTCCATAATGCAGGGCTTCTCCGACAAGCTCTTTGTGGATGAGATTAACTGTTTACTAGGGAAAAGGCACAAAAATATTGAGATTTCTAGGTTATTGTGCTGATACACACGGGGAATTTGTGCTATTCAACAAAATACATGTGATGGCGGAAATACCACAAAGAATGATATGCTTCAAGTATGTTCCAACTGGAGACCTTCACAAGTATTTGACAAGTGAAGCTTGCAACCTTTTTTTTTTGCTTGTTATCAGGAAAACTAAAACCCGATACAATCATTTGAATCCAAATAATTTGGTTATACATCCATTCTCAAACTATTCTCAAAGGTGCGGGTTTGTATTGTTTATCAAGTTTAAATGGATTTGTATTGTTTATCAAATTGAAATGGGTTATTTATGTCCAGGCAGGACATGTGTGACAACAGTACTAGAGGCATGTTGATGACTAGCTCCAAAACATAACATTTCGGATACTTCCTTTGGCATTGCAATGGATCATTGTGGTCCTATTTTTCCAATCAGGTTTTTGTTCACATTTCAGATACTTTCTTTCGCATTTTTGTACAACCGATTATTATTGCATGGTTCAACAACCATGAACTAAACATTTCCAGTCACTCACGCATTAGGTTATGAAGTAACTAAATTCCTTATAGTAGTTTTTAGCATCTAATAAAAAGAATGAGGATGGTTATATATAGAACCTTATGTCTATAGATTCCATTTTTATAATATGATATCAAAAATGGTTTAATATATCCAATATTCAACTTGTGTTTTTTCCATCACTTTTGTTAAAGGCGGGCAATTTTCGATTTAATCCACTCATAATTCTTGATGATGCATGACAAATAAGCATCATATTTGTATCATTTTTCTATTGGTGCAAATAAACCTCATAAAGATGATTGGAAAACATAGTATCAAATGATTAGGGGAGTATTTCATGGTTTGGAATATCTTCATAACCAAGGCATTACTCATTTGGATATAAAACCCGACAATATTCTTTTGGACGCTTCTTTGGATCCTAAAATTATAGACTTCGGGCTATCAAGATGCTTTGATGAAGGAATATCAAGAGTTTACAGTAAAACCGTTTGTGGAACACCATAAGCTAAGACTTTCAAGATTTGTTTCCTCTGATATTCATTGGTATGTCATATTTTGTATGCACATATATTAAAATTAGCCATCATACTGTCATGCATGCAGTGACAGAGCTTAGTGAGGGCCAAAGGGAGCCATAGTCCCCTTCCCACAACCGAATATATTTATTTGCATAAACACATAATATTTGACATTATTTTGGCCAGGTTGAACATAATACACTAGATTATCCCCCTCAACTCTGTTTAAAACACATTTAGCCCCGTCTCAAATTGTGCCGAAGCTTCTCCACTGCACGCAGAGGGAGCATTGCACTAGAGATCATAGATAGTGGAGAAATAACATTCAAGTCAGACATGTATAGTTTGGGTACTGATGAGGACATAGACCTACGCTAGGGCGATAGGCCTGACCTATACGTCCTACCTAAGGTCGTTGTCCTAGAAGAAAAGAAGTTCAAGAGCAAATAGAGAGGGCTCAACAAAGGTGTCGAGTGCAATCCACTCGACCTACCATTCACTCGGAGATCTCTCCTTATTTAGGTCACTCGACCACTCAACCACTCGACGTGCAGAAGACCTAAAGCCACTCTGCGCAGCAACGTTCGGACGTTTACTCATAGACTTAATGATCATTTATAGCACTTTATTATTGACGTTACCTGTAACGCTCTCACTTTATGTACATTGAATCCTGTGTAATGGAGGGGAGCTGGGGTCCTGGCACACTCTATATAAGCCACCCCCCCTCCTCTGAGACAAGGGTTCGCACCCCCTGTAACACACACACGCATATAATTCAGTCGACCGCCTCCGGGCTCTGAGACGTAGGGCTGTTACTTCCTCCGAGAAGGGCCTAAACTCGTAAAACTCTTGCGTACAACTTCTCCATAGCTAAGATCTTGCCTCTACATCCCTACCCCCCATTCTACTGTCATACTTAGAACCACGACAGTTGGCGCCCACCTTGGGGCAAGTGTCTTAGCGACTTGTTGGAGAAGTTGCAATTTTTCCGATCCCCATCAGCATGGTTTCAGGCGGAGGATTGACCGAGGGCCGCGAGATCCGTGTTTGTCGCCGACGACTCCGCTTGGCTCCACTCAACGTCGAGGCGCTCCCCGTCCGCGGCACGACGCACTTTCACGCGTGCGTCCGCGGCGTCCTCCTGCGGCAGCCGTCGACTCAGTATCGGTCGGCTCCGGTTGCGTCTTCACTCCCTGCTGCCCGCCGGCACAAGAGTTCCCGTCGGTCGAGGCTCCAGCGGTGGGTGAGGCATGCGGTGGCTCGCCAATCGGCCACCCCCCAAGTCACGGCAATCGAGCCCGACGAAACTCTCTATGGCCTGTTCGACCTGTCGACTGGCTCTGTTGAGACTGCGTCCGACTGCGGCAGTAGTGACCCCGCGGTGGAAGTCCTGATGGTCAACGGACCGCGCAGTCCTCCTAGCTTCCCCTGCAAGGATGGTGGCGATGGTGGAGGCGATCCGTCGCGTGCCCACGAGGAGTACCGCCCCGAGCCCCTCTCTTCGCAGCAGAGGGAAGAGCTTCGCCGCCGCAACATGGATGGACTTCACACTCCTATCATTGGAGAAACCCCCGAGGCCCGGGCCTTGGAGGAGGTGTGCCTGGCCAACTTGGCTGAGCGCACTCGACTGGAGAGTCTCCAGCACGCACTCGACGAGCGTGCTCGGCAGCGGATTCCTGAGTCCAGTCGACGACAACTTTTTTAGCCTCCTACTCAGGTATACCGAACTCCGATTCAGAATCTCACAGCTGCAGCCCAAATAGCAGAGTCGATCCAGCCCTCCCAGTCAGAAGATGGCAGAGGTTTGATGCAGATCAGGGCTTTACTCCGGGCAGCAGGAGAACAAAACACAGCAGTATCTCAGTCGCGGAATAGGATCCATATCAGATCCGTGGTAGCAGACATATTCCAGTCGGCTCACAGTCCAAGATTGGCCCCGAGGCGTGAGGGACGTGGAGAGCGACGAGATCTATACAGAAACTGTGAGCAGTATGATCACCGACTCGACCACGATGATCGTCGCCGAGTGCCCACGCCTCCCCCAAGGAGTTGGTCATACGCACCTCGGCAACACGATGACAGGCGCCCTCACAGTGGTGGGCGAAGGACTCCAGTCGACCCCCGAGAGCCAGGCTTTGACGCGAGATTCATTCTCGTTCAAGGTTTGGTTGACAGGAACAGAGCACACAGAGATGACCACGATAGAGATTACCCGACCGACAGCAGGGTGCATGTTTCGGGTCCCGAGTGTTTCAGCAGAGCCATGAGAGTAGCAGTGATTCCTCCCAACTTCAGGTTGGCGACTGGAGTCAGCAAATTTACTGGTGAGTCCAAGCCTGACACTTGGCTTGAGGACTACCGAGTGGTTGTGCAGATTGGTGGTGGCAATGACGAAGTGGCCATGAAGCACCTGCCTCTGATGTTAGAGGGTTCGGCCAGAGCGTGGTTGAATCAGTTAGCACCTGGCAGTATTTACAGCTGGGAAGAGCTTGCCCGAGTGTTTGTCAGAACATTTGAGGGTACATGCAAATGACCAGCAGGGCTAACTGAGCTACAGTCTTGTGTGCAGAAGTCGAATGAAACTTTGAGAGATTATATCCAGAGGTGGACCACGTTGCACCACACGGTGGAGAATGTGTCTGATCACCAAGCAGTTTGTGGCTTCAAGGAAGGCGTCAAGTATCGAGAATTGAATCTGAAGTTCGGTCGGACCGGAGATATGTCTCTGAGTCGAATGATGGAAATTGCCACCAAGTATGCTAATGGTGAAGAGGAGGATTGGCTCCGGAGTGGCATGCACAAAGCAGTCGCCCACGAAACTGGGGGAGGGAACTCCAGTCGGAAGCAGAAGCGCAATGCCGAGCCAGCTGCTCCTGGAGAAACCTTAGCCGTAACCAAGGAAAGTTCAAGGGGAAGCCCAAAGGGCCATGGAATCCCAAGAAAGTAAAAGATCAAGATGGAAATGATGTTTTGGATTTACCATGCCACATTCACATCAAAAAAGATGAGGAGGGTAATCTCATTTACCCGAAACACACCACTCGACAATGTCGGCTCCTAATCCGGCAGTTCCGAGAGAAACAGCCCAAAGAAAAGGAGAAAGAATCGGACAAAGTTGAGGTTAAAGAAGAGGATGATGATGGTTACCCCCACGTTAATTCCACTCTGATGATTTTTGCTGATGTTGAGAGCAAGAGTCGACTGAAAGTCATCAACAGAGAAGTGAACATGGTCGCCCCGGCGACGCCCAGTTATTTGAAGTGGTCCTAGACTGCCATTACATTCGACCAGTCTGATCACCCGACACACATAGCCACCCCTGGGAGGCAAGCGTTGGTGGTCGACCCAGTTGTCGAGGGCACTAGGTTGACTAAGGTTCTGATGGATGGTGGCAGTGGCCTGAATATACTATATGCGGAGACCTTGAAAGGGATGGGCATTCCGATGTCCAGACTCAGTGAAAGCAATATGAGTTTCCATGGGTTATTCCTGGCAAGAAGGTTGAGTCACTCGGCCAGATCGCCCTCGATGTGGTTTTCGGTGATTCCAAGAATTACCGCAAAGAAAAGTTGACGTTTGAAGTCGTCGATTTCGAGAGTGCTTATCATGTTATTCTGGGCAGGCTGGCTTATGCATGTTTCATGGCTCGACCATGTTACGTTTACCTCAAATTGAAGATGCCTGGTCCTAAAGGAGTGATCACCATCACTGGCAATAGGAAGAAGGCTGAGGAGTGCTTCCAGAAGGGCTCAAAGATCGCCGATGCACAAATGGCAGTGGCGGAATTGCAGGAGTATCAAAAAAATGCAGATCCGAGTGATTTGTTGCGAGCTAAGAAGCCTGCCATGGATTCAGCATTTCAGTCGTCTGGTGAAACGAAGCCGATTCATATTCACCCGACCGATCCCAATGCTGCTCCGACTCACATCTCGACAACACTCGACTCCAAATAGGAAGAAGCACTCATCCAGTTCCTCCATGAGAACTGGGACATCTTTGCATGGAAACCTTCTGACATGCCAGGTGTTCCCAGGGGGCTGGCTGAGCACCGTTTGTGAGTCGACCCAAAAGTGAAACCGGTCAAAGAACACCTTCGACGGTCTGCCGTGTAGAAGAGAAAAGCAATCGGTGAAAAAGTGGCTCGACTCCTAGCGGCTGAGTTTATCCGAGAGATTTACCACTCCGAGTGGTTAGCCAATGTTGTCATGGTCCCCAAGAAGGACGACTCACTTCGCAAGTGCATTGACTTCAAACATATCAACCGTGCCTGCCCGAAAGATCACTTTCCTCTCCCCCGCATCGATCAAATTGTCGACTCGACTGCAGGGTGTGAGCGGTTGTCCTTTTTGGACGCTTATTCCGGGTATCATCAGATCCGACTGTATGGACCCGATGAGATAAAAACAGCTTTCATCACTCCATTCGGGTGCTTCTGTTATGTCACCATGCCATTCGGTTTAAAGAATGTTGGAGCCACATTCATGAGGATGATTCAGAAGTGTTTACTCACTCAAATCAGTCGGAATGTGGAAGCATACATGGATGACATTGTGGTCAAGTCACGTAAAGGTTCCGACCTGTTGGCTGACCTTGCTGAAACTTTTGCCAACCTCAGAAGGTATGATATCAAGCTTAATCCATCAAAGTGCACATTCGGAGTTCCGGGCGGAAATTACTCGGTTTCCTTGTTTCTGAACGAGGGATCGATGCTAACCCAGAGAAATTTGGTGCCATTCTCCGAATGAAGCGCCCTGTGCGTGTGCACGACGTCCAGAAGCTTACAGGTTGTTTGGCTGCCTTAAGTCAATTCATTTCTCGCCTCGGTGAAAAGGCATTGCCTCTTTACCGACTAATGAAGAAGTCTGATAAGTTCGAGTGGACTCCTGAAGCTGATGCAGCATTTGCAGAGCTCGAAGCCCTGCTTTCCACCCAGCCGGTGCTTGCTGCCCCAATCAGCAAAGAGCCTTTACTGCTTTACACTGCAGCCACTGGACAAGTTGTCAGTACAATATTTACGGTCGAACGGGAAGAGGAAGGAAAAGCCTATAAAGTTCAGTGCCAAGTGTATTATGTTTCTGAAGTTTTGACCCCATCAAAGCAAAGATATACACATTATCAGAAGCTTGTTTATGGGATTTATATGACCACGAAGAAGGTTGCACATTATTTCTCTGACCACTCCATTACAGTCGTCAGCTACACTCCATTATCAGAGATTCTGAACAACAGAGATGCAACTGGTCGAGTGGCAAAGTTGGCGAGTTAACTCCTTCCCTTGGATATTAAGTTTGAGGCAAAGAAATCTATCAAGTCCCAAGCAATAGCAGATTTCCTCGCCGAGTGGATCGAACAGCAACTGCCGACTCAAATCCACTCGGAGCACTGGACCATGTTCTTTGATGGTTCCAAGATGCTGAATGGTTCCGGTGCTGGGGTGGTACTGGTATCCCCCCGAGGAGACAAGCTCATATTTGTTCTCCATATTCACTTTGATTCCTCCAATAACGAAGCGGAATATGAAGCACTTTTGTATGGGTTACGTATGGCCATCTCACTCGGCGTACGTCGCCACATGGTCTACGGCGACTCAGATTTGGTAGTCAATCAAGTGATGAAGGAGTGGGACGTCAGAAGCCCAGCTATGACTGGTTATTGCAATGCGGTGAGGAAGTTGGAAAAGAAGTTTGAGGGGTTAGAGCTCCATCGTATACCCCGACTGAAAAATCAAGCAGCCGATGATTTGGCAAAGATAGGTTCCAAGAGAGAAGCCATTCCCAGCAACGTGTTTTTAGAACACATTCGTACACCTTCAGTTCAAGAAGATCCTTTCACTGAAGAGCCCCCGCAGCCTAAGAGTGCCACAGATCCGACTGAAGTCGAAGTCCCAGCCGTGGTCGACCTGATCATGGAGGTTTTGGTCATCACTCCCGACTGGATAGTGCCATACATTGCGTATATCCTTAGGAAGGAACTGCCAGAGGATGAAGAAGTGGCTCGACAGATCGTCCGTCGATCCGAAGCCTTCACTGTGATAAAAGGACATCTGTTTAGGGAAAGCGTAACTGGAGTCAGCCAGAAATGCATAACATCAGAAGAAGGTCGAATGATCCTCAACGACATCCACTCGGGGACCTGTGGTCACCATGCGTCCTCTCGGACCATTGTGACCAAAGCATAACGAGCTGGATTTTATTGGCCACAAGCAAATGAAATGGCGAAAGATATAGTCGACAAATGTGAAGGCTGCCAGTTCTACTCCAATATGTCCCACAAGCCTGCGTCAGCCCTGAAGACTATTCCACTCGTCTGGACCTTTGCTGTTTGGGGATTGGATATGGTTGGACCCCTGAGGACTGGTAGGAGCGGCTTCACTCATGTGCTTGTAGCAGTCGACAAGTTTACCAAATGGATTGAAGCCAAGCCTATCAAGAATCTTGAGGCCAGTACTGTCGTCAGTTTCATCAGAGAATTGACATTCAGATACGGAGTTCCGCACAACATCATCACTGACAACGGGTCGAATTTTCATTCTGATGAGTTCAGAGCCTTCTGTGCTTCCCAAGGCACACGAGTCGACTATGCTTCAGTCGCCCACCCGTAGTCGAATGGACAAGCAGAAAGAGCAAATGGCTTGATTCTCAAAGGACTGAAACCCCGTCTAATGCGTGATCTCAAGCACGCAGCAGGCGCCTGGGTCGATGAACTTCCATCAGTTCTTTGGGAATTGAGCACAACTCCCAATCTGTCGACTGGCCGAACTCCATTCTTTTGGTTTATGGAGCTGAAGTTGTTCTACCGAGTGACTTGCTTCACAATGCACCCCGAGTCGAGCTCTTCTCTGAAGATGAAGCAGAACAGGCCCGGCAGGACGCGGTTAATCTTCTAGAGGAGGAAAGAGAGATGGCCTTAATCCGGTCGACCATTTATCAGCAAGACTTGCGTCGATTCCACGCCAGAAACATGAGGGGTCGAGCCTTTCAAGATGGAGACTTGGTTCTTCGAGTGGATCAGCAGAAACCACACAAGCTCGCCCCTGCTTGGGAAGGTCCCTTCATTGTCACCAGAGTTCTCCACAATGGAGCATACCATCTTTACAATGTTGAGCATCAGAAAGACGAGCCACGGGCTTGGAACACGGAGCTGCTCCGCCCCTTTTATACTTGAGTACTCATTCGAATCAGATGTAATAAGAAATACCTTTGTAGTTTGTTTATCAAAGACAAGAGCTTTACAGTCTTCCTAAATGGTTGTTGTTACTTTTGTTTGCATCTGAAATCCCCAGTGGGTGACTTTGCTGCGAATCCGTTTCGCCTAAGTTTGAAAAATCCTACCGAGTGATGAGCAAGCCTCTCACTCGGGGGCTTAGCCGCGCATCCGTTTTGCCTAAGTTTGAAAAATCCTACCGAGTGATGAGCAAGCCTCTCACTCGGAGGCTTAGCTGCGAATCCGTTTCGCCTAAGTTTGAAAAATCCTACCTAGTAAGGAGCAAGCCTCGCACTCGGGGGCTTAGCTGCAGTCCAGTACTCGCCTAAGTTTAAAAAATCCTACCGAGTGATGAGCAAGCCTCTCACTCGGGGGCTTAGCTGCAGTCCGGTACTCGCCTAAGTTTAAAAGATCCTACCGAGTGGTGAGCAAGCCTCCCACTCGGGGGCTTAGCTGCAGTCCAATACTCGCCTAAGTTTAAAAAATCCTACTGAGTGATGAGCAAGCCTCTCACTCGGGGGCTTAGCTGCAGTCCAGTACTCGCCTAAGTTTAAAAAATCCTACCGAGTGGTGAGCAACCCTCTCACTCGGGGGCTTAGGTGCAGTCCAGTACTCGCCTAAGTTTAAAAAATCATACCGAGTGGTGAGCAAGCCTCCCACTCGGGGGCTTAGCTGCAGTCCAGTACTCGCCTAAGTTTAAAAAATCCTACTGAGTGGTGAGCAAGCCTCTCACTCGGGGGCTTAGCTGCAGTCCAGTACTCGCCTAAGTTTAAAAAATCCTACCGAGTGGTGAGCAAGCCTCCCACTCGGGGGCTTAGCTGCAGTCCAGTACTCACCTAAGTTTAAAAAATCCTACCGAGTGGTGAGCAAGCCTCCCACTCGGGGGCTTAGCTACAGTCCAATACTCGCCTAAGTGTGAAAAATCCCACCGAGTGGTGAGCAACCCTCCAACTCGGGGGCTTAGCTGTAGTCCAGTACTCGCCTAAGTGGAAAAAATCCTGCCAAGTAGTGAGCAAGCCTCTCACTCGGGGGCTTATCTGTAGTCCAGTACTCGCCTAAGTGTGAAAAATCCTACCGAATGGTGAGCAACCCTCCCACTCGGGGGCTTAGCTGCAGTCCAGTACTCTTCTAAGTGTGAAAAATCCCACCGAGTGGTGAGCAACCCTCCCACTTGGGGGCTTAGCTGCAGTCCAGTACTCGCCTAAGTTTGAAATACATCCTTATCCACAAGGACGACGAGGTGCAGGTCGACTACAACCTTCTCCTCGGAGCTACGCGACAAATACAACATACGCTCCATCCTCATCCGCAAGGACAACGAGGTCGACTACAACCTTCTCCTCGGAGCTACGCCACAAATACAACGTACGCTCCATCCTCATCCGTAAGGACGACGAGGTGCAGGTCGACTACAACCTTCTCCTCGGAGCTACGCCACAAATACTACGTATGCTCCATCCTCATCCGCAAGGACGATGAGGTGCAGGTCGACTGCAACCTTCTCCTCGGAGCTACGCCACAAGTACAATGTACGCTCCATCCTCATCCGCAAGGACGATGAGGTGCAGGTCGACTGCAACCTTCTCCTCGGAACTACACCACAAGTACAACGTACGCTCCATCCTCATCCGCAAGGACGACGAGGTGCAGGTCGACTGCAACCTTCTCCTCGGAACTACACCAGAAGTACAACGTACGCTCCATCCTCATCCACAAGGACGATGAGGTGTAGGTCGACTGGAATCTCCTCCTCAGAGCTGCATCTCAAGTTCAAAGATTATTCCGAGTGAAGAACAAAACCCACTCGAAGACGAACGCAAGCATATTTCAAGGTAAACAAAGTTCAGATAAATCCTAAGGTTCCGAACCGCATATCAAAAGTACTCGAGCATCAAGCCCGAAGAAGTTTAAAGATTACACAATCACTCGGCATTCCGAGGCAAATAAAGGTGGAGCATAATGTTTTTTGGTGACTCATCGGGAGAAGGACTAGCTGGGTCGCAGAAACTGTCAAGGTCTATGCTGTCTATGATGCGAGTGGCAGCGTCAAGGAAAGTGTCCATAAAGGACAGGAAAGTGTGCCTTTTTGTGTTAGCAACCTTGAGCTCCGCCAGCTTGTCTTCTTTGACATCCTTGCAGTGCACTCGGACCAGAGACAAGACGACTTTTTCCATTCTTGCACTCGGTCAGGTATTTGGTTCAGTCGAGCCATCAGAGACTCGAGGTCTTGCGATAGTTCCTCCTGAGGCCAGAGTTCAGCATCAACCTGAGTCATCGCCGCCTTCAGGCGGGCAAGATAAGCAACCGCGTTGTCCATGCGAGATTCCAATCACAGCACATTCATTGCGATGTCATCTTTGACTGGGCAATTTATGGGGTCGAGACCTGTCTCGACCCGCCCAGTTTCCGCTTCAAAATCCTAGCAAAGCTCTGCACAGTTGAGTAAACGGTGAGTCGACGATATGATCGGGCTTGACAGTCGACCGCAATAAGTCAGTCAATCATCAGTACCTTCAAGTTTTAGGACCAGCTTTGCAGCAAGTTGGCCCAGATAAGAATCCAACTCGCCCTTCCTGGCCTTGAGGCTCCCAAGCTCGTTTGTTAGCTTGTCCTTGTCTTTCTTCAGTCGCTCGACCTCCCGATTGGCATCAGAAACAACAGCCTTCAGTTTGGAGTTCTCTTCTTCTAACTTGCCGACTGAAGCAAGCTTCTTGTTAGCAAGCGCCGTCTTCTCTCGTGCTTCCTTCTGTGCAGCAGCAAGATCCTGATCCTTCTTCTCCAAAGCCTGCTTCATTTTCTCTAAAGAAATAACATTCTTCAGACGAGCTTGGAGTTGACGTTTTTCACTACATACATCTGCTCGAGTGGAGTCACTCGGTTCAAAAAATGGAAAGGAAAAGTGTGCCAGCAGTGAGATAGACAGTTGACGATTGGTTACCTCCGATGGCAGCTACTTCATCATGAGCAGTCTTGAGATTCTTCTTGGCCAATTCCAGATCAAGGTTGAGGCTGATTTGCTGCTTGTTCATTGCTGAAAGCTGAGCCCCAAGATCACAAGAATTCTGCAGTATAAGCCATATCAGTTGACTGAGATAAAAAGTCATCACATTGATAGCTACTCTAAGACTACCACCGAATCAAACATTCAACGACAGTCTCGGGGACTACAACCAGTGGGTGCACTTAGCGTGCCCCCACTGGTTTGAATAAACACTCGACATGGCCTGCCCAGCCCGAGAGTAAAAACAAAGAAGTTCTCAGACCATAGTCGACTGCCCGCAGTCAACCACGGTCTCGGGGACTACACCCAGTGGGTGCACCTAGCATGCCCCCATTGGTTCTGGTTTCATTCGACCTGGTCCGCCCAGACCGAGTGACAAAATTTAGATTCTCAGACCACAGTCGACTGCCCGCAGTCAACTATGGTCTCGGGGACTACACCCAGTTGGTGCACTAAGAGTCCCCCCACTAGTTCAAAGATTCAATTCAAGACGACTCAAATTGCCTCGTACAACTTCATAACTGTCACACCCAGTGGGCGATCGGATGAGAAGTATGATCAATCAGGAATCAACTAACCTGGACATTGGTCTGCAGAGCTGCTCCGGCGTTGAAGGCCACCTGACTGGCCTCATGCACAACTCTCATTTGCCCCATCACAAGGTTCAACTGAAGAAGAGCTTCTTTGGCGGCAGCCGGCGGGTCGTCCGGAGTCTGATACGTAGTGAAAAGTGATGATGGAAGAGCAGTCGGTATTGGCGCAGCAGAACTCTGAGCAGCTGATCCTGATGGGCAATCAGTCGATAACGGGATAGCGAAAGTAACGTTGGTACGTGCCGGATCTGTCGATCGCTCGACTGCCGTCTCAGGCATCTCAGTCGACTGAGGAACCTGGACCTCAGGCGTCTTCCCGCTTAGTTCCGCGTCCCTCCTCGTCCTTCCCTCAGCG
The DNA here is from genome assembly GCA_032464435.1 of Aegilops umbellulata. Lineage (NCBI taxonomy): Eukaryota > Viridiplantae > Streptophyta > Magnoliopsida > Poales > Poaceae > Aegilops > Aegilops umbellulata. The sequence goes on from CP136056.1 coordinate 570,961,891, forward strand.
GTACTTCTTCTTCATCGACCGGGAGCACAACAACGTCTCGTGGTGCTGCAACAGACAGAGAAAGTCAAAGAGATAGCTGACAAACAATCCAGTCATCCAAATAAATTCGAGTCGGGCAGACTTACTGGCTTTGGAGGTAGCTGCATCGGCGGTTTCCTCGTCGACTGGAGTCTTGTCGATATCCATATCAGTCGCAGCCGAGGCCGGGCTGTAAAGGTTCATCATCCACTCAGTCAATATAAGAGAATCGGTCAGAACAAGAAAATACAAAGAGAACATTTACCCAGAAGCAACAGGAACGTCCATCTTGATTTTAGGCAGGGTCTTCCAAGCCTTCGAAGGATTGATCTTGGGCTGCTTGGTGACCTTCTCAGCCAATTCTGGAGTCAAAGACTGAGCACGCTTTTGAGATGGAGCGCTCGAGGCCACAGCCTTGCCACGCCTGCCCGCGGGATCATGGTGCTGCTGTTGGAAATATGCCCTAGAGGCAATAATAAATGGTTATTATTATATTTCTTTGTTCATGATAATTGTCTATTGTTCATGCTATAAATGTATTATCCGGAAATCATAATACATGTGTGAATACATAGACCACAACGTGTCCCTAGTAAGCCTCTAGTTGACTAGCCCGTTGATCAACAGATAGTCATGGTTTCCTGACTATGGACATTGGATGCCATTGATAACGGGATCACATCATTAGGAGAATGATGTGATGGACAAGACCCAATCCTAAACATAGCTTAAAAGATCGTGTAGTTTCGTTTGCTAGAGCTTTTCCAATGTCAAGTATCTTTTCCTTAGACAATGAGATCGTGCAACTCCCGGATACCGTAAGAGTGCTTTGGGTGTGCCAAACGTCAGAACGTAACTGGGTGACTATAAAGGTGCACTACAGGTATCTCCGAAAGTGTCTGTTGGGTTGGCACGGATCGAGACTGGGATTTGTCACTCCGTATGACGGAGAGGTATCTCTGGGCCCACTCGGTAATGCATCATCATAATGAGCTCAATGTGACTAAGGCGTTAGTCACGGGATCATGCATTGCGGTACGAGTAAAGAGACTTGCCGGTAACGAGATTGAACAAGGTATTGGGATACCGACGATCGAATCTCGGGCAAGTAACATACCGATTGACAAAGGGAATTGTATACGGGATTGATTGAATCCTCGACATCGTGGTTCATCCGATGAGATCATTGTGGAACATGTGGGAGCCAACATGGGTATCCAGATCCCGTTGTTGGTTATTGACCGGAGAGGCGTCTCGGTCATGTCTGCATGTCTCCCGAACCCGTAGGGTCTACACACTTAAGGTTCGGTGATGCTAGGGTTGTAGAGATATGAGTATGCAGAAACCCGAAAGTTGTTCGGAGTCCCGGATGAGATCCCGTATGTCACGAGGAGTTCCGGAATGGTCTGGAGGTGAAGAATTATATATAGGAAGTCCAGTTTCGGCCACCGGGAAAGTTTCGGGGGTTATCGGTATTGTATCGGGACCACCGGAAGGGTCCCGGGGGTCCACCGGGTGGGGCCACCTGTCCGGGAGGGCCCCACGGGCTGAAGTGGGAAGGGAACCAGCCCATAGTGGGCTGGGGCGCCCCCATGGGCTTCCCCCCTGCGCCTAGGGTTTGAAACCCTAGGGTGGGGGGGCGCCCCACTTGACTTGGGGGGTAAGTTACCCCCCTGGCCGCCGCCCCCCATCCAGATGGGTTCTGGCCGGCGCCCCCCCTCCCAGGGGGCCTATATAAAGGGGGGAGGGAGGGCAGTAGTACAACAGCCTTGGGCGCCTCCTGTTGGGGAACGTTGCAGAAAATTAAAATTTTTCCTACGGTTTCACCAAGATCCATCTATGAGTTCATCTAGCAATGAGTCATGGGAGAGAGAGATTGCATCTACATACCACTTTATAGATCGCGAGCGGAAGCGTTCAACGAACGGGGATGAAGTAGTCGTACACACCGTGATCCAAATCACCGGAGATCCTAGCACCGAAAGCACGGCACCTCCGCGTTCAACACACGTACGGTCAGCGTAACGTCTCCTTCTTCTTGATCCAGCAAGGGGGAAGGAGAGGTTGATGAAGATCCAGCAGCACGACGGCGTGGTGGTGGATGCAGCAGAACTCCGGCAGGGCTTCGCTAAGCAACTACGGGAGGAGGAGGAGGTGTTGTAGGGAGGAGGGGGGCGCCAGGGCTTATGGGTGCGGCCACCCCTCCCTCCCCTCCCTTTATATAGGCGCATGAGAGGGGGGGGAGGGCGCAGCCTTACCCCTTCCTCCAAGGAAGGGGTGCGGCCAAAGGGGGGGAGGAGTCCATCCTCCCCAAGGCACCTCGGAGGTGCCTTCCCCTCTTTGGACTCTTCCCTCTCCAAGTCTCCTTGGCGCATGGGCCCTTGGGGCTGGTGCTCTTGGCCCATATAGGCCAGGGCGCACCCCCTATAGCCCATGTGGCCCCCCGGGGCAGGTGGACCCCCCCGGTGGACCCCCGGGACCCCTCCGGTGGTCCCGGTACAATACCGATAACACCGAAACTTGTCCCGATGGCCAAAATAGCACTTCCTATATATAATTCTTTACCTCTGGACCATTCCGAAACTCCTCGTGACGTCCGGGATCTCATCCGGGACTCCGAACAACATTCGGGTTACTGCATATACATATCTTCACAACCCTAGCGTCACCGAACCTTAAGTGTGTAGACCCTACGGCTTCGGGAGACATGCAGACATGACCGAGACGGCTTTCGGGCAATAACCAACAGCGGGATCTGGATACCCATGTTGGCTCCCACATGCTCCACGATGATCTCATCGGATGAACCACGATGTCGAGGATTCAATTAATCCCGTATACGATTCCCTTTGTCAATCGGTATTTTACTTGCCCGAGATTCGATCGTCGATATCCCAATACCTCGTTCAATCTCGTTACCGGCAAGTCACTTTTCTCGTTCCGTAATGCATGATCCTTGTGAACAAACACTTTGATCACCTTGAGCTCATATGATGATGCATTACCGAGAGGGCCCGGTGATACCTCTCCGTCAAGCGGAGTAACAAATCCCAGTCTCGATCCATGTCAACCCAACAGACACTTTCAGAGATACCCGTAGTATACCTTTATAGTCACCCAGTTACGTTGTGACGTTTGGCACACCCAAAGCACTCCTACGGTATCCGGGAGTTACACGATCTCATGGTCTAAGGAAAGGATACTTGACATTGGAAAACTCTAGCAAACGAACTATGCAATGTTATGCTATGTTTAGGATTGGGTCTTGTCCATCACATCATTCTCCTAATGATGTGATCCCGTTATCGATGACATCCAATGTCCATAGTCAGGAAACCATGACTATCTGTCGATCAACGAGCTAGTCAACTAGAGGCTCACTAGGGACATGTTTGTTGTCTGTTATTCACACATGTATTACGATTTCCGGATAACACAATTATAGCACGAATAAAGACAATTATCATGAATAAGGAAATATAATAATAATGCTTTTATTATTGCCTCTAGGGCATATTTCCAACACCTCCCTCCTCCCCTGCTACACCTTTCCCTCTCGCAGAAGCTCGGCGAAGCCCTGCCGAGACCCGCTACATCCACCACCACGCCGTCGTGCTGCTGGATCTCCATCAACCTCTCCTTCCCCTTGCTGGATCAAGAAGGAGGAGACGTCGCTGCACCGTACGTGTGTTGAACGTGGAGGTGCCGTCCGTTCGGCACTCAGTCATCGGTGATTTGAATCACGGCGAGTACGAATCCGTCATTCACGTTCATTGGAACGCTTCCGCTCGTGATCTACAAGGGTATGTAGATGCACTCCTTTCCCCTCGTTGCTAGTATACGCCATAGATAGATCTTGGTGAGCGTAGGAAAATTTTAAAATTATGCTACGATTCCCAACAGTGGCATCATGAGCCAGGCCTATGCGTAGTTACTATGCACGAGTAGAACACAAAGCAGTTGTGGCGTTGATGTTGCCAATTCTTCTTGCCGCTACTAGTTTTAGCTTGTTTCGGCGGTATTGTGGGATGAAGCGGCCTGGACCGACCTTACACGTACGCTTACGTGAGACAGGTTCCACCGACTGACATGCACTAGTTGCATAAGGTGGCTAGCGGGTGTCTGTCTCTCCTACTTTAGTCGGAACGGATTCGATGAAAAGGGTCCTTATGAAGGGTAAATAGAAATTGGCAAATCACGCTGTGGTCATACGTAGGTAAGAAACATTCTTGCTAGAAACCTACAAGCCACGAAAAAAAACTTGCAACAACAATTAGAGGACGTCTAACTTGTTTTTGCAGCAAGTGCTATGTGATGTGATATGGCCAGAAGATGTGATGAATGATATATGTGATGTATGAGATTGATCATATTCTTGTAATAGGAATCACGACTTGCATGTCGATGAGTATGACAACCGGCAGGAGCCATAGGAGTTGTCTTTATTATTTTGTATGACCTGCGTGTCATTGAATAACGCCATGTAAATTACTTTACTTTGTTGCTAAACGCGTTAGCCATAGAAGTAGAAGTAATCGTTGGCGTGAAGACTTCATGAAGACACAATGATGGAGATCATGGTGTCATGCCGGTGACGAAGATGATCATGGTGCCCCGAAGATGGAGATCAAAGGAGCATAATGATATTGGCCATATCATGTCACTATTTGATTGCATGTGATGTTTATCATGTTTTTTGCATCTTATTTGCTTAGAACGACGGTAGTAAGTAAGATGATGCCTTATGATAATTTCAAGAAAAGTGTTCCCCCTAATTGTGCACCGTTGCGAAGGTTCGTTGTTTCGAAGCACCACGTGATGATCGGGTGTGATAGATTCTAACGTTCGAATACAATGGGTGTTGACGAGCCTACCATGTACAGACATGGCCTCGGAACACACGCAATACACTTAGGTTGACTTGACGAGCCTAGCATGTACAGACATGGCCTCGGAACACGGAGGACCGAAAGGTCGAGCATGAGTCCGTCTCACGTGATGATCGGACACGGCCTAGTTAACTCGGATCATGTTTCACTTAGATGACTAGAGGGATGTCTATCTGAGTGGGAGTTCATTGAGTAATTTGATTAGATGAACTTAATTATCATGAACTTAGTCTGAAATCTTTACACTATGTCTTGTAGATCAAATGGCCCACGTTGTCCTCAATTTCAACGCGTTCCTAGAGAAAACCAAGCTGAAAGATGATGGCAGCAACTATACGGACTGGGTCCGGAACCTGAGGATCATCCTCATAGCAGCCAAGAAAGATTATGTCTTAGAAGCACCGCTAGGTGAAGCACCAATCCCAGAGAACCAAGACGTTATGAACGCTTGGCAGCAGCGTGCTGATGATTACTCCCTCGTTCAGTGCGGCATGCTTTACAGCTTAGAACAGGGTCTCCAAAAGCGTTTTGAGAAACATGGAGCATATGAGATGTTCGAGGAGCTGAAAATGGTTTTCCAAGCTCATGCCCGGGTCGAGAGATATGAAGTCTCCGACAAGTTCTTCAGCTGTAAAATGGAGGAAAATAGTTCTGTTAGTGAGCACATACTCAGAATGTCTGGGTTGCACAACCGCTTGTCTCAGCTGGGAGTTAATCTCTCGGATGATGCGGTCATTGACAGAATCCTTCAGTCGCTTACACCAAGCTACAAGAGCTTTGTGATGAACTTCAACATGCAGGGGATGGAAAAGACCATTCCCGAGGTATATTCAATGCTGAAATCAGCGGAGGTGGAGATCAGAAAAGAACATCAAGTGTTGATGGTGAATAAAACCACTAAGTTCAAGAAGGGCAAGGGTAAGAAGAACTTCAAGAAGGACGGCAAGGGAGTTGCCGCGCCCGGTAAGCCAGTTACTGGGAAGAAGTCAAAGAATGGACCCAAGCCTGAAACTGAGTGCTTTTATTGCAAGGGAAGTGGTCACTGGAAGCGGAACTGCCCCAAATACTTAGCGGACAAGAAGGCCGGCAACACCAAAGTTATATGTGATATACATGTAATTGATGTGTACCTTACCAGTACTCGTAGTAGCTCCTGGGTATTTGATACCGGTGCGGTTGCTCATATTTGTAACTCAAAACAGGAACTACGGAATAAACGGAGACTGGCGAAGGACGAGGTGACGATGCGCGTCGGGAATGGTTCCAAGGTCGATGTGATCGCCGTCGGCACGCTACCTCTGCATCTACCTACGGGATTAGTTTTAAACCTCAATAATTGTTATGTAGTGCCAACTTTGAGCATGAACATTGTATCTGGATCTCGTTTAATTCGAGATGGCTACTCATTTAAATCCGAGAATAATGGTTGTTCTATTTATATGAGAGATATGTTTTATGGTCATGCCCCACTGGTTAATGGTTTATTCTTGATGAATCTCGAACGTGATGTTACACATATTCATAGTGTGAATACCAAAAGATGTAAAGTTGATAACGATAGTCCCACATACTTGTGGCACTGCCGCCTTGGTCACATTGGTGTCAAGCGCATGAAGAAGCTCCATGCAGATGGACTTTTGGAGTCTCTTGATTACGAATCATTTGACACGTGCGAACCATGCCTCATGGGTAAGATGACCAAGACTCCGTTCTCCGGAACAATGGAGCGAGCAACCAACTTATTGGAAATCATACATACCGATGTGTGCGGTCCAATGAGTGTTGAGGCTCACGGAGGATATCGTTATGTTCTCACTCTCACTGATGACTTAAGTAGATATGGGTATGTCTACCTAATGAAACACAAGTCTGAAACCTTTGAAAAATTCAAGGAATTTCAGAGTGAGGTTGTGAATCAACGTGACAGGAGAATAAAATTTTTACGATCAGATCGTGGTGGAGAATATTTAAGTCACGAATTTGGTGCGCCCTTAAGGAAATGTGGAATCGTTTCACAACTCACGCCACCTGGAACACCTCAGCGAAACGGTGTGTCCGAATGTCGTAATCGCACTCTATTGGATATGGTGCAATCTATGATGTCTCTTACCGATTTACCACTCTCATTTTGGGGCTATGCTTTAGAGACTGCCGCATTCACTTTAAATAGGGCTCCGTCGAAATCCGTTGAGACGACACCGTATGAATTATGGTTTGGGAAGAAACCTAAGCTGTCGTTTCTAAAAGTTTGGGGATGCGATGCTTATGTCAAGAAACTTCAACCTGAAAAGCTCGAACCCAAGTCGGAAAAATGCGTCTTCATAGGATACCCTAAGTGTCGGGGATATACCCCGCGGCGTAAACTGGCCGGAAGTTAACCCGGCCGGGCTTGGCGGTTTATCTAAAGACCCACCCTGACCTTGGCGGTTTACAAGCAATCTGTTTGGTCGTTATGACTCACTGGTAAACCGGCGGGTGGATCAGACGGATGACAAGACCCAAGGCCTAGAAGGCCGGTTCAACTATTGTGGGTCGGTTTAAGAGGAAAGGAATATTTACCTTACAAAGAGTTAAGACCAGGACTTGTATCCGGTTTGTATTAGAGATAGACTAGTCCTAATCCCAATAGGACTCCACATGTAAACCGCCCCTTCAACATATATAAGGAGGGGCAGGGCTCCCCAAAGAGGGACAGGTTAGAAGCTAGAGAGAACAATCAATAATCTCTAGGGCTAGACACAAGAGCCGGTTTACGGCGTCTCCCTCGTGATGATAATGAGACTTAACCTCAAACAGCATGTAGGGTTATTACCGGATGATGTTTCCCGGGGCCCGAAGCTGTCTAAACCCTTGTCTTGCGTGTTGATCCGCCCTGCGTCTCTCGTCCCACTCAACCCCTCTCAAGCTACCACATAGATGCGTTGGCATCGCGACTAAGTCCTGACACTAAGGACATCTGCCGTGACAAAACCACGACAGTTGGCGCCCACCGTGGGGCCTGCGCACGGTGGTGTTGAGTTCTTGGAGGGATTCTTCAAGGATCGAGAAGATTGCAACTTTCCGGTTCCAGAAGAGTTGACACGATAAAATCAGATGAAGGAGTGCTGGCACAGCATATATGAGATTGAAAAAAAAGGGTTAAATTATTAAGGGTTTTTGCGTTCCGTTCGCCGCCAACGCAAGGCGATCTGTTGTTGTTGGATCCGCCTCGATGTCTGATCCGTCAAGTCCCTCAAATCGCTACTATGGGGTGACAAGCTCAGGTCCCGAAGCGTTTTAGTTCTGCTAAACAGGCAGGAATACAAGACAAAAAGCAAGCTTAGCCTGCTGTTGCAGTTTTTATGCTGCTGCTCTCGACACAGTACAAGTCCCGAAGAGATTAAAACTGTTGTCGCCTTCGGAGAAGAAATAAAAGGCAAGCGCCAATAGCGACCGCGGATCGAGTCCGTGTACTGAAGGAATCTGCTGGCAGCAATTGGAAAGAATTAGAAAGACCAGAAACTAAAAAGACTGTCCGATTGACTGAAGTACTACTAATTGATGGGCAAGGAGATGAAGACTGCACTTTGGTGTTCAACTAGGATTGCTACTTCCCACGTGAAGCACTTTACATTAGATGGAACTGACCGGTGGCTTCTGGTTAGACCAGTCAATCATTATTCGAAGCAAAAAGTGAAGAGCAGGAAAACTAGTGTTCTAGTACTATAGCGAAGAAAAGGAAAACAACCACGACCCGGATCAGATGGGGTCATGGGCATGGACTCGTCCCACTGCCACTGCAAGTACCGTCGCACCAGAGGCTGCCGCCTCCGCTGCCGAAGCCCGATGTTGTGGTCTCATCTTGCTGGGAGTAAGTCGCCGGCGCTAATCATCCTTCGCTGATGTCCGCCGTCGGGTTGAACCGGTTCTGCCGACACATGTAAATGTCGGCCGCGTCGAGCCACCCCGGCCACGCCGCCTCACCTTGTTTCCAAAGTACTCTGCAGAGGTCTACGGATGTAATCAGACAGCAGACACACGATTTAAAAAACCCGGGTGTTTAGGAAAAAAAGGGAAGGGGGAGTTCAACATGCATGAGCGACTCACCTCCGGATCAGTCTTCGTAATTAACTCGCTCCATCCGTACCACCTTACAACACCACGGACGACTCGCTCGTCCACCCTGGCCACCGGTTCATGCGTTTGCGCCGGTTTACAAAGGCGGAGGACAACTTGCTCGTCGTCGCCGGTTTACCACGCTGCGGCCGGTTCACCCGTGATTGATTTCAGCTTCATACAGTTATCATCAACTTCATGGCGGGTTATTTCCGGCCCAAACGAATCAGGTGATGTCCATCTAAAACTATTTTTTGACATATATTGTTTTTGTAAAAAGAACAATTACGTTGGTTTTGCATATTTTTATATGCAGGACAATTATTCGCCACAACATTGGTGTTACACCATGCATGTGGAGCATGCACAGGCGTCATTATATATTGGCTTTTGACCATTCCACACTGCTTAACGGACGCGCGCAAGCCGCTGGTGGTCCGGTTTTCATCAACACGCAGGCGACTCTCCGTCCGCGCCGGTTTATAATGCCCGCAGGCGACTCTCCGTCCGCGCCGGTTCATAATGCCCGCAGGCGATTCTCCGTCCGCGCCGGTTTACAACTCCCGCGGCCGACATTCGTCCGCACCGGTTTACAACGTCGTGGCCGACTCGGCCGTGATTAATTTCAGCTTCACCATGGTGATCATCAACTCTACGGTGGATAACCCCTAGCATGATATATCGGGTGAAATCCATCCGGTACATTTTATATTATATATTGCTTTCTTTAAAAAAGAGCAATTACTCTGGCTTGCAAGTTTTCCAATGCAGGACAAATTGTCTATTGCAAAAAGGGGTTATTATATCGCTGAGCTATTGGATAACCCGTGCCGGTTTATATCGCGATCCAGTCCGCATCAACTCGTCAGGACCATGCGAATTACCTAATAGCGTGTGCACAGGCTGCCATCACCCGCAGTCCGGTCTACATCAACATACCGGGTCGCACCTGTCTGCATGAGCCATTTATTGAGTATGAACAAGTCACAGCTTGGGTAGCCCGGTTTTCTTTCAAATTGAAGGCAAATTATCATCAACCGCCGTCTGCACTGGATGGATCAATGGGCAGGCGCACAAGTCGCCGCCGCTACAGTTTGGTTAAACTTCAAATAACCAGTTGGAAGGAACCATTGGCCGAGTTGCTGACACGGCTCATACAGGATCATTTATAACCCGCCGCAGTCACCTCAACCTTCTGTGGGTTCACATCATGCTATCAACACCAATGATATACAAGTTATGCCGGTTTATATCACGGTCAAATATGGAGAATCTCAAGCCAACTCCTCGAGTCACCTTGAGACTTGGGGGCTACGATGATATGACGCAACAAGTCTTGCCAGTTTCAGCCGGTTTAAGAACCCGAGGACGATGGAGGGAAAGATAACCCGATCCCGGAGGCTACTGTTATGTTGATGAAAATTTAAAGGCCGTCAGAAAATTTCCGGCTTAGAAAGTATATGACAGTTACAAAATCCCGACTCAATGAAGAAGTTTCGGATCATCAGAAAGGATTCCGGTTTGAAACCTGGCTGAAGGGAAGTCAGTATCACTGAAGCTCTCAAATATCCGGTTTACAATCCGGTTCGAGAGAAATCTATTCTCCCACAAAGTTCTGAAGCGCTCAGATCCGGTTTAACAATGTCCGGTTCAAAAAAGGAATTAACTTCTCGCAAGTTCGAGTTTAAAGGCCGTCAGAAAATTTCCGGCTGAAAATGAAGATTCCGGTTCAAGGGAAAGATGTCTCCCACAGCTTTGAAGCTTTCAATATCCGGTTCAAGATCCCGGTTCAAGAAGAATTTATCTCTTGCAAAAAAAAGTTAAAAATTACCGAAGAGGACCTGCTGCCATGATGCGCGGTTCAAACATGGGTATCCGGCCTTATTGGCCTGACATATTATTTATCACATGGGGGCTCCCGCTTTATAAAGCGGGGTATCTATTCTTTATATCATGTGTGGTTACACGGGGTTGTTTTCAAGCAACATCCGGTTTACCCCTTGCAAGTCTTAACAAGATCACTTGAGGCTTCCTGTTCAAACATAGGTCGTATTCGAACCAAAGAGAACATAGCTATCCTTATGAGGTCATTTGGGGGCTCGGTCATGTTTGAACCGATGCAATACCTCTTGGCCGGCGAAAGCCACCAGAGTCATTTGGGGGCTCGGTCATGTTTGAACCGATGCAATACCTCTTGGTCGGCGAAAGCCACCAGAGTCATTTGGGGGCTCGGTCATGTTTGAACCGATGCAACACCTCTTGGCCGGCGAAAGCCACCAGAGTCATTTGGGGGCTCGGTCGTGTCCGAACCGATGCAATACCTCTTGGCCGGCGAAAGCCACCAGAATCATTTGGGGACACGGTCACATCTGAACCGGTCACGCCTCTTGGTCGGCCTACGGGGTTTAGAGTCATTTGGGGGCTTGGTCGAACCCGAACCATAGCAATGCCACTTGGCCGGCGTAACGCCACGCGTCATTTTGGGGTCCTGGCTGACTGGCACCATCGCTACGCCTTCGGGGGGCTTAGTTGCGTCTGAGCATGGTAATTCCATCTGACCAAGCTCAGTAGAGCTCTTCTTTTGCAAAAAGTTGTTGCCATTGCTTTTGCTTTAATAGCCTTCCTTGAGAAGTTGCTATTTTATTTGCGTTTTTTAAACCGACAGTATTTTGTACCGGTTCAAACAGCTAAATTGGCGGAACACGGTCCATTTTTAGACCGGAGATTATCTGCCCGGTTGGATTTTCTGTTACCATCCTATTATGGAGTAAACCGGTGTTTATCAACCCGGCTCGGCTTTCAACTACAAGTTGTGAGTACATGATCAAGTTATAATCCGGAGATTATCAGCCCGGTCTGGATTGACTACAAGTCACCAGTATTATATATGGTTAATCCGGTGTTATCACAGCCCGGTACGGTTTTATCATAAACCGGCACAATATGGAAGGAGTTATCATTACTCAAGATTGGGGTTATCACTCTTACTACAAAAAGTTAGTAAACCGACTATATCACAGGTATGATATATTTCATATTTGATTATTCTTAAGCGCAGCCTTGGTTATAAACCTGGGTTATATGTTGGGCATTATGACCCGTCCAGCGATAAACCGCCAGGACACTTTAAACTTGTTGTATGCAGAAACAGGTTGAATAAAGCATGATTATAAATCACCGGTGTTTATTAAACCGGCCTGGCTTTAAGACGATAAGTTGCCAGTATCTGATGAGAAATTATCCGGTGTTTATTAAACCGGCCTGGCTTTCGATTATAAATCGCCAGTCTATGATGAGAAATTGTCCGGTGTTTATTAAACCGGCATGGCTTTGGACTATAAGTCGCCAGTATATATTTGGATTGCGCCATTGGAATTATGCGCTTATAAATCATTGGGTTATTCAAATAGCCAAACTTGGCTGAATTTTGATTATGGTATTGAATGAATAAAGTTTTCATACCGGATTATATTATTCAAATAGCCAACATGGCTTGATTTTGATTATGGTTATTAATATTATGATTAAGGTTTTCAAAGTCGCTTTAGCGCAATGGTTATCATTTTCTACAATTGAAGGAATAGTCCCGAGTTGCTGCAGGCTTACAACCCGGCACTTGGGGGCTACATTTTTGCTCATCTTATTGAAGACCCAACTCATCACATCGTAATGAGCTGGCCCTTGGGGGCTACCAATTGCTCCTGTCAACTATTCAAGGTACAAAGCTTTTTATCTATTATATTGAAGGGTCTACTGCTCAGTTGGTAAAGCACAAGGCTCTTAACCTTGTGGACGTGGATTCAAGCCCCATGATGAGGGGTTACATCATATGATGTTATTTTCATTGAAGTATATATCAAAATCCCAGCTCAATATTATCTTACTGAGCCGGTCCTTGGGGGCTACACGTTGCTGTTCAAAGTTTACAAGATTATATTTACAAAGTCCCTGCTGATTATTACATAATGACCCGGCCCTTGGGGGCTACATTGGTTGAAGTTTTATGGGCATCAGTCAATTACAAGTCCCAGGTTGCTGCAAGCATGACAACCCGGCACTTGGGGGCTACAGGTATTATATTATTATCGAAGAAAGATTTTCAAATTCTCTGTTGAGCAAATCAGATTGACCCGGCATCACCAATCATAAACCGATGTTGGCAACAATCATGAACCGGTGTCTGCAACAATCATAATCCGGGGTCATCAGTTTTTATAACCCGGCCATTTGGTAATGTTAAACCGGCAAGTTTTCAAGACCGGGGTCATCTTCAAACCGGCTGAATATCAGATGAATATTTCAAGACCAATATTTCTTAAACCGGCGCTTTGGAAGCCGACTCAAGTGGATTATTCTTCAATATTTTTCTATGAGAAACCACTGTCAGCAGTTTAAAGTATGAAGCTGGTTATTGATCCGGATTTTTCTAGAAGGAGGGAATAACAAAGATTTAAGGATGATCAGGGTCGGTTTACAAGAGTTCTTAACCCGGAGCGCAACCTGTCAAATTTGTTCTTATGTTTATTTGCAGCATAAGTTTACCATGGATAAATCCAAGCTAAACTTGGGGGCTAATGTCGGGGATATACCCCGCGGCGTAAACCGGCCGGAAGTTAACCCGGCCGGGCTTGGCGGTTTATCTGAAGACCCACCCTGACCTTGGCGGTTTACAAGCAATCCGTTTGGTCGTTATGACTCACTGGTAAACCGGCGGGTGGATCAGACGGATGACAAGACCCAAGGCCTAGAAGGCCGGTTCAACTATTGTGGGTCGGTTTAAGAGGAAAGGAATATTTACCTTACAAAGAGTTAAGACCAGGACTTGTATCCGGTTTGTATTAGAGATAGACTAGTCCTAATCCCAATAGGACTCCACATGTAAACCGCCCCTTCAACATATATAAGGAGGGGCAGGGCTCCCCAAAGAGGGACAGGTTAGAAGCTAGAGAGAACAATCAATAATCTCTAGGGCTAGACACAAGAGCCGGTTTACGGCGTCTCCCTCGTGATGATAATGAGACCTAACCTCAAACAGCATGTAGGGTTATTACCGGATGATGTTTCCCGGGGCCCGAAGCTGTCTAAACCCTTGCCTTGCGTGTTGATCCGCCCTGCGTCTCTCGTCCCACTCAACCCCTCTCAAGCTACCACATAGATGCGTTGGCCTCGCGACTAAGTCCTGACACTAAGGACATCTGCCGTGACAAAACCACGACACTAAGGAAACTATTGGGTATACCTTCTACCTCAGATCTGAAGGCAAGATCTTTGTTGCCAAGAACGGGTCCTATCTGGAGAATGAGTTTCTCTCGAAAGAATTGAGTGGGAGGAAAGTGGAACTTGATGAGGTGATAGTCACCCCTTCCGAACCGGAAAGTAGCGCAGCGCGGGAAGATGTTCCTGTGGTGCCTACACCTACTAGGGAGGAAGTTAATGATGATGCTCATGAAGCTTCGGATCAAGTTATGACTGAACTTCGTAGGTCCACAAGGACACGTTCCGCACCAGAGTGGTATGGCAACCCTGTCCTGGAAATCATGTTGTTAGACAACGGTGAACCTTCGAACTATGAAGAAGCGATGGCAGGCACGGATTCCGACAAATGGCTAGAAGCCATGAAATCCGAGATAGGATCCATGTATGAAAACGAAGTATGGACTTTGACTGACTTGCCCGATGATCAGCGAGCCATAGAAAACAAATGGATCTTTAAGAAGAAGACGAACGCAGATGGTAATGCGACCATCTACAAAGCTCGACTTGTCGCTAAGGGTTATCGACAAGTTCAAGGGGTTGACTATGATGAGACTTTCTCACCCGTAGCGAAGCTGAAGTCCGTCCGAATCATGTTAGCAATTGCCGCATACTATGATTATGAGATATGGCAGATGGACGTCAAAACGGCATTCCTTAACGGCTTCCTTAAGGAAGAGTTGTATATGATGCAGCCGGAAGGTTTTGTTGATCCTAAGAATGCTAACAAAGTATGCAAGCTCCAGCGCTCAATCTATGGGCTGGTGCAAGCATCTCGGAGTTGGAACATTCACTTTGATGAGATGATCAAAGCGTTTGGGTTTACACAGACTTATGGAGAAGCCTGTGTTTACAAGAAAGTGAGTGGGAGCTCTGTAGCATTTCTCATATTATATGTGGATGACATACTATTGATGGGAAATGATATAGAATTCTTGGAAAGTATAAAGGCCTATTTGAATAAGTGTTTTTCAATGAAGGACCTTGGAGAAGCTGCTTATATATTAGGCATCAAGATCTATAGAGATAGATCAAGACGCCTCATTGGTCTTTCACAGAGTACATACCTTGACAAGATATTGAAGAAGTTCAATATGGATCAGTCCAAGAAGGGGTTCTTGCCTGTATTGCAAGGTGTGCAATTGAGCACGGCTCAATGCCCGACCACGGCAGAAGATAGAGAAAAGATGTGTGTCATCCCCTATGCCTCGGCCATAGGGTCTATTATGTATGCCATGCTGTGTACCAGACCTGATGTAAACCTTGCCGTAAGTTTGGTAGGAAGGTACCAAAGTAATCCCGGCATGGAACACTGGACAGTGGTCAAGAATATCCTGAAGTACCTGAAGAGGACTAAGGATATGTTTCTCGTTTATGGACGTGACGAAGAGCTCGTCGCAAAGGGTTACGTCGACGCTAGCTTCGACACAGACCTGGATGACTCGAAGTCACAAACCGGATACGTGTATATTTTGAATGGAGGAGCAGTAAGCTGGTGCAGTTGCAAGCAAAGCGTCATGGCGGGATCTACATGTGAAGCGGAGTACATGGCAGCCTCGGAGGCAACACAGGAAGCAGTCTGGATGAAGGAGTTCATTACCGACCTAGGGGTGATGCCCAATGCGTCAGGCCCGATGAATCTCTTCTGGGACAACACTGGAGCTATTGCCCTTGCGAAGGAGCCTAGGTTTCACAGGAAGACCAGGCATATCAACCGTCGCTTCAACTCCATTCGTGAAAGTGTTCAAAATGGAGACATAGATATTTGTAAAGTACATACGGACCTAAATGTAGCAGATCCGTTGACTAAACCTCTCCCTAGAGCAAAACATGATCAACACCAGGACGCAATGGGTGTTCGATTCATCACAATGTAACTAGATTATTGACTCTAGTGCAAGTGGGAGACTGTTGGAAATATGCCCTAGAGGCAATAATAAATGGTTATTATTATATTTCTTTGTTCATGATAATTGTGTATTGTTCATGCTATAATTGTATTATCCGGAAATCGTAATACATGTGTGAATACATAGACCACAATGTGTCCCTAGTAAGCCTCTAGTTGACTAGCTTGTTGATCAACAGATAGTCATGGTTTCCTGACTATGGACATTGGATGCCATTGATAACGGGATCACATCATTAGGAGAATGATGTGATGGACAAGACCCAATCCTAAGCATAGCATAAAAGATCGTGTAGTTTCGTTTGCTAGAGCTTTTCCAATGTCAAGTACCTTTTCCTTAGACCATGAGATCGTGCAACTCCCGGATACCGCAAGAGTGCTTTGGGTGTGCCAAACGTCAGAACGTAACTGGGTGACTGTAAAGGTGCACTACGGGTATCTCCGAAAGTGTCTGTTGGGTTGGCACGGATCGAGACTGGGATTTGTCACTCCGTATGACAGAGAGGTATCTCTGGGCCCACTCGGTAATGCATCATCATAATGAGCTCAATGTGACTAAGGCGTTAGTCACGGGATCATGCATTGCGGTACGAGTAAAGAGACTTGCCGGTAACGAGATTGAACAAGGTATTGGCATACCGACGATCGAATCTCGGGCAAGTAACATACCGATTGACAAAGGGAATTGTATACGGGATTGATTGAATCCTCGACATCGTGGTTCATCCGATGAGATCATCGTGGAACATGTGGGAGCCAACATGGGTATCCAGATCCCGTTGTTGGTTATTGACCGGAGAGGCGTCTCGGTCATGTCTGCATGTGTCCCGAACCCGTAGGGTCTACACACTTAAGGTTCGGTGATGCTAGGGTTGTAGAGATATGAGTATGCGGAAACCCGAAAGTTGTTCGGAGTCCCGGATGAGATCCCGTATGTCACGAGGAGTTCCGGAATGGTCTGGAGGTGAAGAATTATATATAGGAAGTCCAGTTTCGGCCACCGGGAAAGTTTCGGGGGTTATCGGTATTGTATCGGGACCACCGGAAGGGTCCCGGGGGTCCACCGGGTGGGGCCACCTGTCCGGGAGGGCCCCACGGGCTGAAGTGGGAAGGGAACCAGCCCATAGTGGGCTGGGGCGCCCCCATGGGCCTCCCCCCTGCGCCTAGGGTTTGAAACCCTAGGGTGGGGGGGCGCCCCACTTGACTTGGGGGTAAGTTACCCCCCTGGCCGCCCCCCCCCATCCAGATGGGTTCTGGCCGGCGCCCCCCCCTCCCAGGGGCCTATATAAAGGGGGGGGAGGGAGGGCAGTAGTACAACAGCCTTGGGCGCCTCCCTCCTCCCCTGCTACACCTCTCCCTCTCGCAGAAGCTCGGCGAAGCCCTGCCGAGACCCGCTACATCCACCACCACGCCGTCGTGCTGCTGGATCTCCATCAACCTCTCCTTTCCCTTGCTGGATCAAGAAGAAGGAGACGTCGCTGCACCGTACGTGTGTTGAACGCGGAGGTGCCGTCCGTACGGCACTCGGTCATCGGTGATTTGAATCACGGCGAGTACGACTCCGTCATCCACGTTCATTGGAACGCTTCCTCTCGCGATCTACAAGGGTATGTAGATGCACTCCTTTCCCCTCGTTGCTAGTATACTCCATAGATGGATCTTGGTGAGCGTAAGAAAATTTTAAAATTATGCTACGATTCCCAACAGCTGCTTGGATCGACGTTCAGAACAAGGTGGTGAGTCGGCTACCTCCTCGTCGTCCGACTCATCGCTCTTATCTTCATCACCGTCGGCTGGTGACTCCCACTCGCCGCTCTCCTCCGCGCTTTCCTCGCCTTCATGGTCCTGCTCCAGAGCTTGCTCTCCATTGGGCATTGAGTACATCTCTGTATAAATCTACAAAACAAGGAGCCGAGTGGAAATCAGTCGGATCAGCAAACAGTCAGAAAACACATCCAAATTCAATCAAGTGTAGTGGCCAAACCTTGTCTGGCTGGTTGCTTTCGCTGAAAGGTTTGACCCTCCTGGCACCCCTGGGGTTGTCCTTGTTCCTGGTGATGCCCCTCAGCCACTCGGCCACTGTTTTGGCCTCCACCTCCTCCGGATGAACCCGAGCGGTGTCACCAGCCCCAGAGTACATCCACATGGAGTGGTCACGAGCTTGGAGTGGTTGAATGCGTCGACTGAGGAACACCTCCAACAGATCCATGCAGGTGACACCTTGGTTGATCAGTTGAACTACTCTCTCGACCAACATGCCCGTCTCCGGCTTCTCCGCGGCGGTCACTTTCAACGAAGATGGAGTTTGAACACGATCAAGAGAGAAAGGGGGAAGTCCAGTCGACTGGCCTGGAGTCGCAATATCCTGGCAATAGAACCAGGTCGACTGCCAGCCCCTGACCGACTCAGGAAGAGTCATCGAAGGGAAGGAACTCCTCTTCCTCTTCTGGATACCCAGACCCCCACACATCTGGATAACATGGGTTTTCTCGTCGTTCGGGTTCGCTTTCTTCACTGTTCGTCGTTCGAGTGCTTGAAGAGACCCCAGTGCGGTCGACACCCCAGAAAATTCTCGCACATGGACACGAATGCGGCAAGGTATGTGATGGTGTTGGGAGTGAGATGATGGAGTTGAGCCCCGAAGAAATTCAAGAAACCTCAAAAGAAGGGGTGTGGAGGAAGCGAGAAACCGCGGTCGACATGGGTGGCAAGCAGAACACACTCACCCGGTTGCGGCCGTGGCTCCGTTTCCCCCTCCAGCAGCCGCGCGGACCCCATGGACGATCAACCCTGACTCGGCCATATCATCCAAGTCCTCCTGCTGAAGCGAGGAACGGATCCAATCTCCCTAGATCCAACCCCGCGGCAGCCCCGAGTGAGATGAAGATCCCCGATTCGTCTTCTTGCCTTTCGCCGCCCCCGTCGCCTTCTTCGCATGCTCCAGCGCCACCGTTTTCTCCTTCCCCATGGCGGCGGAGCGGAGGCGTAGAGAGTGGAGAAGTCGGATGGGGTGAAAGAGCGAGAGGAAGAAGAAGGAGAATGGGCACGCACAGTGCGGACGCCTCGGCCTCGCCGCTTTTAAAGGCCCACTTCCGAGTGGCTAACGCGTGGGTCCGGGCGATCCTGTCAAATCCCGCAATAGTCGTACACGGGATACATGGCGAAAAAGGTGGCGCAGAAATCGAAACGTCCTGTTTATCCACTCCGCTTACCACGACACGCTCCGCCTGGCGGGCTTTCACCCAAATTTCGAATCCCGCGAAATCCGGGATCCTCTGCAACTGATCACGCCAAAGATTTCGCGTCAAAGACAACACTCGGCGGGTGACATTATAAAAACCAATCGGCAATTCCTGAATCGATCAAGGCGACTGAAACGAAGCCGAAGTACCAACACTAGCGTCCGTTCAGAAATGAGTTCTTGAGAAAGGCAAGAGTCAACGCAAGATCAACTTCAACCTTCTTTTCACACGGACCTCAATCCATTCGGGAGCTAATGATGAGGACATAGACCTAGGATAGGGCGATAGGCCTGACCTATACGTCCTACCTAAGGTCCTTGTCCTAGAAGCAAAGAAGTTCAAGAGCAAATAGAGAGGGCTCAACAAAGGTGTCGAGTGCAATCCACTCGACCTACCATTCACTCGGAGATCTCTCCTTATTTAGGTCACTCGACCACTCAACCACTCAACATGCAGAAGACCTAAAGCCACTCTGCGCAGCAACGGTCGGACGTTTACTCATAGACTTAATGATCATTTATAGCACTTTATTATTGACGTTACCTGTAACGCTCTCACTTTATGTACATTGAATCCTGTGTAACGGAGGGGAGCTGGGGTCCTGTCAGACTCTATATAAGCCACCCCCCTCCTCTGAGACAAGGGTTCGCACCCCCTGTAACACACACACGCATATAATCCAGTCGACCGCCTCCGGGCTCTGAGACGTAGGGCTGTTACTTCCTCCGAGAAGGGCCTGAACTCGTAAAACTCTTGCGTACAACTTCTCCATAGCTAAGATCTTGCCTCTACATCCCTACCCCCCATTCTACTGTCAGACTTAGAACCACGACAGGTACCATAATCATAAGAATATTAACAGGGAGTAACAACTATGATTTTGAAAATGTAAGAAAGAATTACCTTTTCATTTCAATTGATGTTTTCTAACCAACTCAAATTTTATAGTTCCATACTATATAGTCAAACCAACAACAATTAATGGTGCGGGTTTTATGTATGAAATTATGCTAATAGTCTTAAGCAATTTTAAAGCATTCTATGAAGTTGATATGCATGCCACATTAAGTGTTTTTAGTGGAACCGCTTTCACTTTGTAGTGGTGATATATTAGTTTGATACAACGAGGACAACAAAAGATTACAACATTCGCACTCTTCATCTGAAATATAGTACCGTGGAATAACTTTTTGTGTTTTTGTGATTTTACTTTCAGGTCCACAAGGTGATATAATTTTCTTTAGTTTCCAAAATAGAAAATTGTGACATGCATATCTCAATATTAGTATTACATTACCAGTAATGCATTCATAAAACTGCCACCACAAGTTAGCAGGGCCGTGATGTTTTCTTATGGACTATATTTAAAATCCAATGAAACATCACTCACCATATCTCATAAACATATGTTCGTATGTTATTTAGTGGTGTCACTCATATTCATTAGCTACGTGCTCTAGAGGACAGTTGAGTTACCCCGCAAAAAGTTCTACTATTATACAAAAATCTAATATACTGCAAAAAAAAGTACAAAATGGCATATACTCCCTTCGTCCCATAATGTGTAGTGTCAAAAAGCATCTTATATTATGGGACGGAGGGATTATGTATTACTTCGTGTTCAACATATGGGAACTGTTATGCTTACTGTATGCTTGAACTTTCTAGTGGCATGCATCTATAGCGTGGATGGCCCAGAAGTACAGAGCTGCATTGAAATAGCCCGGAAATGCGTGACTTTTAACCTAGATGAGAGGCCAAGAATTGGTGAGATCATGCAAAAGCTGGGCGATATAGAAAGGCTGTAATTCAAAGAGCCAACACCTTTGTTATTCATGGTAAATATATGATCCTGTTCATGTATGGATTTATGTGGTGTATACTCGTTTCTTTTGGTTCATATGTCGGCAGTCAACACTATCATATTCTATAAACTAGTAAAATACATGTGCTATGCAACAAAGAATAGACACACTCGCCCAAATATCACATGAAGGTCTATCTTTTTGTATCCAAATAACTATGCTCCACCTCTTCTGCCATACTACAGTGGCATGTGCAAGACTGACATATGATAACATATTTGTGCCTCATATTCAGCACTTCGACGATGTTGGACATTTTGTAAATGGTTTTCACATTTCCAAACTTTATGAAGAGTTGGGGAGACGGAAGCTTCTCAAATACCTTAAAACATTGTAGAAGTGCATGCTGTAGCCAATGCAACCAAAATACCGATCTGATGGAAGAGACTAGGCAATACATTTATACGTCAACAATCCCCCTTACGTGTGGCTCCCTCAGGCCTAAATGTGGACCGACAGTGGCCTACAATTTAATTGCGACAGCCGGGTCTTGAACCCAAGACCTGCAACTTAATTGTGTCAGCCGTATCTTGAACTCAAGACCTATTGGCTCCGATACTATGTAGAAGTGCATGCTATAGCCAATGCAACCGAAAGCCCGATCTGGTGAAAGAGATTATGCAAGAATTTATATGTCAACACACATAAATTGCTTGTACTGTCAACGCACTGTGTTGCTTGGCGGCGAAGCAGGTTGGTTGATCAACTATCTGCCAAAATAGTAGAAAACCCCCGGGCCATCACTAGTTATGCGGTTATGCCACAGCTGAGAGGTTTATAGCATGCATCAATGTTGCTTTTGCTGTGGTTGTAGACAAATCTAAACTGAAAACCGTCATCACCGTCCACATCAACATGACAGCATCTAGAGGTTATGCATATTTGGCTTGTGGATTTTGTGGGGTTTCCTAAGGTTTGCGTGACACAGTGAAACAAATCAAATCACTAACATTCATGCCAACTCAGAGTGTAAATCGACCAAAGCCTTGCCGTGAGAACAAATGGAAATCCATGAACACACAAAATTACAGCATGCAAATAGCAAACACACAAGAAACTCACCAGCTGGGGGCATCAGAAGAATGCAGAGCTGCAACACGGAATCGGGTGTGAAACTGTGAATGCAATCCTGTTCCGACGGCAATATTGAGTGTCAATAGTGGACGATAAGCTAACTGATGGCTTCTGACTGAGCTAACTAACAGTAAATGGATATATCCCCAATTGTATCTGTTACTAAAAAAAAGAACACTGGAGATGAACTAAAGATACAGATTCAAGTACACGACATAGCAGGAAATGAGCACCTGTACATTGACTCCTTTGGTTCACCTGTAAATTGTACTCTGGATTCATCAGAACTGAAGATTCGCTAATGCCTGAGATTGTTCCCATGCTGCTCAATCTCATGATTTTTATATATGCATCCAAATCTTTGAAGGCCTCCTCTTTCAACGACGCGGAGAGTCCTGTTTCGCAAGGCCAGCACAGTTGGGCGGATCAGTGGCACCACCACTGTCCATTATGCTGATTCTATCCCACAATCGAGAGATCAGGCTTGAGCGTGCTCCGGCGGTAGACAAATTTCAGGTGAAAAGTGTCATATATAGATGGGAAAACTACAACAACCAACACCTTTAGAGTTCCACCTAGACACTTTCAGATATCATGTAAAATTGAACGTGCATTCTCCTTCATATTTGCACCTAGCCACCTTCTGTTTGCGAATATGTATCTGAATGCCTGTCATATTTGCGCCGAGAGAAACAACTTGAACCATATATTTGCATTAAAAAAAGCGCCGAGAAAACACAGGAATGAACTAATGGTGGCAACGACAAGACATCATGAGTGCTCAAAATCATTGCTAATATAATCCACTACATCTCTTATAAACGTGTCAGCAACACACTGCATATGACAGCAATTCACTACACATCTCAGGGTAACAAAATGAGAATTCTACATATATCGCCAAGCATAATTCCAACCGAGAAACTGATACAACCATGATGCCTGAAATCATGACTTATTACAGTACCAATCTAACTACCCTGTAATACAGGTTCTAGCAAAATTTAACAAAAGAGGGAAACAAATTATCCATTATTATAAGCTCAATAGCCTCATCTAACGTGGTAGGCTAGCAGATGACAAGAACTCTGCCTCCATGCTATAACGTCGTTGGCTACCTCCTGGCCATACGGACTATTGCCGAGAAGATCTACTCCTTCGAGTTAACGACATTGGTTGCATCTGTTCTCCATTTCTCGGATCAGGCTGAAACGAGTTCATCCATTTTGTCCATAGAGTCTGCAGTTCCGTCTCCACCTGTTTCATGGTTGGTCTTTCTTCGCCGTGGAGCCTCAAGCATCGCTCTGCCAAAGAGGCGACATTGTTGATATCTTCCTCAGTTGCCTCCTCAAGGACCTGAGAATTAACAATACCTGTGATTCTCCCCTCGTTGAACTCCTGCAGAAAATAGTTTGACAAGCTCTTGACTGTGCCTGATTCACTTGTGAAAACAGGCTTCATTCTCAGAAGCAACTCCACTAGTACCACACCAAAACTGTACACGTCGCTCTTCCCGTTCAGCTGCCTGGTATGGAAATACTCTGGATCTAAGTACCCAAATGTACCCTGCACATTCGTGACAATGTGCGTTTGATCGATCGGAACCAATCTGGATGCGCTTTTGTTGTGTAGTTCACATCCAAGAGTATATTTGAGGATTTTACATCACGATGGAAGATAGAAATGGAAGCTGAAGAGTGGAGATAAGACAGAGCTCCTGCTGTTTCGAGGACAATCCTTAAGTAATCACCCCAAGACAAACAGAGATCATTACTTGCATCTGCATGAAGAACTTCAGACAGTGAGCCACAGGATACATAATCATACACCAGCAGTGGAACCTCAGTTTCAAGACAACATCCAAAGAGCTTCACAATATTTATGTGATTTATCTGCGAGAGGACTGCAATCTCATTAATGAATTGACTGATCTCACACTGCTCAATGATCTTAGACTTTTTTATTGCAACGACACGCTGATCAGACAATATGCCTTTGTAAACCATGCCATGGCCCCCACGGCCTATGATATGTGTAGGATCAAAGTTGTTTGTTGCCTTCTCCAACTCTTCTAGCGAGAAAATCTTAGTATTCCCATTTGCAGTTTCATCAGATGATATCAACGTTTCTAGGAGAAGACCTTGGTTCTTCCGGAAATAGTTCTTCCATAGTTGCTTTTGAACATTTCTTTTCCATCTACGAATGAGAAGTACTGCACTCAAGCTCAGAAGTAGAATGCCAAAACCACAAAACAACCCAATAATTATACCTACACGCATTAAGCTGTTTTAGGTTTCTCTTCTAGCTTGTCAATCGTAAAAATGTAACAATAATATAGTCTTACCTAAGAGTAGAGGCTGTTTTGTCCTGCCACAACTGAAGCTTCCTTTTGTATTATGGCAAATCTCTCTACATTTGTTTGGTTGAAGGCATTCATTAATATCTGAAATTAACAAAATCTTGATAAGACATGTTGATGAAATATATAACATGCAACAAACCACATCATCACTCAGTTAACATAAAACAGTACATCAGCCAATTAAATGAAACCTAGCGACAGGAATAATAAAATAAACTAGAAATAGCAAAACAAAATCACTAACAGTAACTTGCAATATATTTTAATAAACACTCCTAATACATCTGTACAACTTTATTTTAGAGAGCTAATAAATAGATAGTAACAATGGGGGAGCTAGGACTGTGAGAGTGAAGAGAGAAAGGATAGAGGGAGTACCTTGACAACCACCTTGGATGTATGGATTTCCTTGGAAGCCCTGCGAGCATTTGCAGCGGTAACCAGCAGAGAACCATTCAGTGCTTACTTCTACACATGTGCTGTCAATACTGACACAAGCATATCTAGACCTATTCTTTTGGGCCTCTGCACAACTTAGATTAGCAGCAACCCACAGCAAAGAGGAGAATCGTGACCGTAAATATGTAAAAAGTCCATCTGCAGCGTAACGGTCCCGTTCTAGCTGATTGGTGATGTTAATGGTCCCTTCATGAATATTTATGTCCCTGACCTGATCATTCCGCAACATGAGGTCAGCTGACGACGTCATATTTGTGCATTCCAGGTGGAACTGTTTGTGTGCAAAGCAACCCTCTTCTAAGCCAAATGGGAATGGCACACTAGTGTTACCACACATACGGGTGCAATCAGCCCTGCTCAGAATTGGATTATACCCTAGTTTGATCAGTGAGAAGTTAGCATGTATTAATGTGTAAAATATACTCCATCCGTCTGGAAATACTTGTCGGATAAACGGATAAAAAATGGATGCATCTACAACTAGTACGTCTAGATACATCCATTTCTCTAACAAAGTATTTCTAGGCGGGTGGAGTACCTAACAGCCCCTGTAAATTTGGTCACCTGATTAGGAAGAAAGGTTACCTTCATCTTTCAAGCAGCCATGTAGAATGTAGGGGTTGCCTGAATAGCCAGTGCTGCAGATGCAGCTGTAGCCAAGTCTTCTGTGGATGCACTCCGCATCTTTGATGTCACAGTAATTGGTTGTACTGTCGCTGCACTCAGCATGCTCACTGATGCAGGCATAGCTTGTCCTGTTTTGCTTGGCAGCAACACAGGTGGATTGATCAACTATCTGCCACGATAGCAGAAAGCCACCAGGCCCATCAGTAGTTATGCTTATTCTATCCCACAATTGAGGGGTCTGGTACGAGCGTGGATCAATGTTGCTTTTGCCATGGTTGTAGACAAATTTGAACTGAAAACCGACGTTATCATGGCCATTAACACGACAACATCCAAATGTATTTTTACAATTGTGCATAGCCACCTTCTCCGGGGTTCTTGGATCCAGACACGCAGTGCGGCATATAAATGTGGTGAAATTGTCTACCATAGAGTATACCTCAAGGTCACAGCTGGTTATGTTTAGAACAAAGGACTCGAGATAGAAGGACCCCTCAGGTGGTTTCACAGAGAGGTTGTAGACACTGACACCAGATTTCATGTGGAAGGTATGCAGGATGGAGGCCTTGATGTAGTTAAGATCATCAAAGCCGATCACCTGGGTGAAGCCATCATGCAGGAAGAGTCTTGGGGGCTGAGAGGTGTCGTTGCAAGTGAGGTTGAAGTCAGGACCCCGGGAACACCTGGATCCGATGCCGAAGGGGTAGCTGAAGCTCACGCTACCGCAGCTCGTGGGGCAGCCATCAAGCGTGCCGGCATGGGATGGTTGCGCCCAGTTCCCCTTAGGGCTGTGCTGGCCTGTTACCACTCTGGATGCCAGCGCTGTTGGCTTTCCTAGTGACCCAAGCACCAACAGAGAGAACAACATCAGCAAGATGTCCATCATGAATCTACAGTTCTACACTACACCTTGCACTAGAGAGATTCAGGTCAGGCAGGAGTGCCCTCTCTTGTAGTTGTAGGTACCACTGTCATGACTGTCTTCCTTACTTCATATATATACCAATGGTTACAAACTTAGAGTTGACCCAAGGATGACTGGAACAGGATTCGTGTGGATGTGGATGTGGATGTGGATGTGGCAGTGGTGTGCTCAATATACAACGTGAAGAAGATGACCATGACCTCATACTCCATGCCGCAGGAAGACCTCAGTTAGTCAGTCCAGGGCCAGTCTATGTCTATTCCTAACAAAACCACGTTACACATTTACCTTGTGGATTTTGTGGGTTTCCAAAGGTTTCCTCTGCACAAAGAGAGGAAACAAATGAACATGCAAACTTGCATCATTCTTTTTCGAATAGGGGGAGCTCCCCGGCCTCTGCATCAGAACGATGCATACGGCCATACTTATTAATAAGCAAATAGGTTCAACACAAGTTATCATGTCTGAAACAAAAAAACGAAAAATGCTCACAAAGAGAACAAAAAGAAAAGTAACGCCACAAACGGCTGGCATAACAAAGATAGGAAAACTAATTGCCTATCCTATTACATAACCGCCATCCAAACCGGTTGAAAATAGACCGAGCTATCATCTCCCATAGGATAGATCCAATAACCATACGCTCCCTGGTCTCCGTCGGAGTGAGTAGCGACCACATACGGATCAACGTAGTGGATCGGAAGATAACCTGCAAAAAATGAATGTTTGTTGTTCTGTTAAAGACCAAATCATTTCTGCAGTTCTAGACTGCCCATAATAAAGCACATACTCATACACGAATGTGTCTCGCTGTTTTGGAATCTATCCCGTCAAGACACGTCCCAAATAACGTGCTGCTAGTATTGGGAGGAGTAATATTAAAGGCTATGTGAACCGCCCGCCACAATTTTTTGCCAAAGGGCAGTCAAGACAGAGGTGTTTGATGGATTCATCCCGATCATAAAAACTACATCATGTAGATCCTGTCCAGTTGCGTTTTGCCAAGTTGTCCTATGTTAAAATGACTTGTTTATGTACAAACCATATAAATACTTTAATTTTCAAAGGTACTTTGACTTTCCAAACATGTTTCAAACTAGGAATAGAGCTAGAGTTGATAACATCCAGATTCATGGATTTTACTGTAAACTCTTCATTCCTATTTAGCTTCCAGC
This sequence comes from Aegilops umbellulata, assembly GCA_032464435.1. Lineage (NCBI taxonomy): Eukaryota > Viridiplantae > Streptophyta > Magnoliopsida > Poales > Poaceae > Aegilops > Aegilops umbellulata. The sequence goes on from CP136056.1 coordinate 570,989,784, forward strand.
ATAACTAATCGGGCCGTTGAGAAAGCTAAACATCCATCAGTCTTCTCACGAGATGGAGCCTGACTTCCCAACGGTTTCCGGCTAGCGTCCTCCTGAAGTGAATATTGAGTGGAGTGGACTGAAGTACTGTTGCAACGTAAGTGTCTCTTCGTTGAACAATTCTATAAAGCGAAGGATATTGAAGCGTGAGGGGTGCTTCCCCTAGCCATGTATCCTCCCAGAATCTAGTAGTGGTACCGTTTCCAACTATAAACTTTGTCCTATTGAAAAAAACTGATTTAACTCTCATCAGTCATTTCCAAAAAGGCGAGTCCGTCGGCCTCACTGTCACCTGAGACAGCGTTTTGAAATGAAGGTACTTATTACACAGAGTCTGTGCCCATGTGGCCTCCGTCTCTACAGATAGCTTATACAGCCACTTGCTGAGAAGACATCTGTTCTTCATCTCAAGATTTTTAATACCTAGACCCCCTTGGTCTTTCGGTCGACAAATAATATCCCATTTAGCGAGTCTGTATTTTCGCTTTAGTTCATCACTCTGCAGAAGAAACGTGATCGATAGAAGTTAAGCCTTTTCCGAACTCCAACTGGTATCTCGAAAAAGGACAAGAGAAACATGGGCATACTCGATGGTGAACCTCACAAGAAACTCAACTGGTTGAGAATGGCATCTTCAGTCTCCAGCTCCACTGATAGCTTGCAACCGAGCTAAGTGAATCCATCACCAAGAGCACAGACAGTAGTAAAAATTCTGAACAGACAGTAGCTAAACCCATCACCAAGGGTTCCTGTGGATGTGATGTGTGCTTTCATTGATAACATGTGAGAACAGATGATGACGACCCTCGTACATGCCCATGTGGATGTGGGCCATGTGGCAGTGGTGTGCTTGATACAATGCATGTGAAAGAGATGATCATGACCATGACCTCGTACGCCGTGCCGCAGGAAGAACTCAGCAAGTCGGTCCATTAAAGGGACCAGTCTAAAGTCTGTTTTTGATAAACCGCGTACGGAGGAAATCAAAGTTGAGAGGAAACAAATGAGCATGCAAAATGACAGCATGAAAATGGACAACCACACAAAAGAACTCACCAGCAGTAGGTGGGGCATCGAGAGAACGCGGGATCGTACCATTAAACCTGTTGTGGTCATCCTGCTCGTCAACAACGGAGGCTAGCTAGAAATCTTCAGTACCCACCTAGTGGAGGCAACACTAACTGAATCCATCACCAACATTAGCTACTGTGGAACCACAAATTAAATAAAGAAAATGTAACCATTGGCAATGAATTTATAGGTATAGAAGCAATCGAACCAATAGCTCCAATTTAGGCCTTGGAATTCATGACCTGCATGTCAAGAATGAGGCCCTTCTCAGTAAATGGTTATTTAAACTTCTTACCGAGGATGATGTTTGGCAAACCATGTTGCGCAACAGGTATCTAGGCCAAAATGCGGTATCCCAGACATATTGGAAACCTGGCGACTCGCACTTTTGGGTTGGCCTAATGGCGGCAAAGAAACATCTCTTTCACTTTGGGTCTTTCGCGATAAAGGACGGGTCGGAGAAGACATCTGGCTAGGCAATGCTAGTCTCAGAGAACAATATCCAGCCATATATAACACCGCTCGCGATAAGAATAATACTATTGCGCACGTGCTCGGTTCTTCCCCGCCGAATATTTCGTTCAGGCGGGATTTGATTGGCCCCCGGCTTGTGTCATGGCATAATCTTTTATCCCGGCTGGATTCGATTAACCTGACACAAGGTTGGGATGTGTTTCACTGGAACATTACTGCATCAGGGTCTTCCACAGTGGACTCTATGTACCGTGCACTCATGCATTCTGAGGTATCAACGAGTAATAATAAGAAAATTTGGAAGTCTAAGATTCCACTAAAAGTGAAAACTTCATGTGGTATCTTCGTAAGGGAGTTGTGTTAACGAAAGACAACCTCACACGGCGCAACTGGCGAGGGAGTAAGAAGTGTTCTTTTTGTGCTCATGACGAGACAATCAAACACCTCTTTTTTCAATGCAAGTTTGCACATTCTACGTGGTAAGTCATCCAAATAGCATCAAATTTGTATCCGCCCACAAGTGTTGCCGATATTTTTGGTCATTGGTTGGACGGTATTACAAATAGGTTCAAAACGCTAATAAGGGTGGGAGCGTATGCCTTAATTTGGTCGCTTTGGCCATGTAGAAATGATTTGGTTTTTAATGACAAAAATTCTTCTCCTCTACAGATTATTTTCCGGTGTACGCACTCGCTACGTACGTGGTCTATGCTACAACGACCGGAGTATCAACCGTTGTTCATGGCGGTGTATACGCGATTGGAGCAGGTGGCTACGGAGGTTTTTTCCCAACATGGGTGGCAGCATAACCTACGGATCGATCCACCACCCTCTTCGACATAGGCATAGTGTCGGTCTAAAGGACTCTACTGTCGCCGATTTGTTGATTTTTATTTCATGAATTTTTGTCAGACTTCTGGATTTGGCTGTGTGCATCTTAGTTATGCAGAGGCCGGGTGTTACTCATAATGCTCTGTATCCGCTTGATGCTACATTTTGAGATAATAAAGTCGCCCTTTATAAAAAAAAAGTAGCTCCAATTTATAGATAGCTAACTTAGCAGAGTAACAGTAACTGAACTCCTTCCCCAGTTTTAGTTGGTGTTTGATTAAGCTCCAACCGTGAGCACAGAGTAAACATTCTGGTCGCCGGAGATAAACTACAGAAACTGAATGTGATAGTGCAAGTCTGTTCCAGATGATGATAAGGACCCTCGTACCCATGTGGATGTGTACCTGGCTGTGGCAGTGGTGTGCTTCATACAATGTGAAGGTCTGAAGGAGATGACCATGACTGTGACCTAGTACGCGGTGCCGCAGGAAGACCTCAGCAAGTCGGTCCATTAAAGGGGCTAGTCTAAAGTCTGCTCCTGATAAACCACGTTACACATTTGGCTTGTGGATTTTCTCGGTTTCCAAAGGATTGCTCTACACAAGAAAGGCATTACCAACATAGAGATGAATCAAAGCTCATGGAAAACATAGAGAGGGAACAGATGGGCACACAATTTACAAAATGAAAATGGGGAACCACACAATTTACATGGTCCGCTTCGTCTCCAATTTACGTCCGTTCGGGGCAGGAAAATTGACACGTCCATCCGCTTGCGGTCGTACGGCCATGGGTGCACTCAACTGGCACGGCTCGTCCCAAACTGTCCAGATTTGTGGACTTCTTTTTGCCCAAAAAACAAAATAAACTTGCAAATAATGCAAAAAACATAAAAATAAACATGAACGTCCATACATCCATAGTACCCAAGTTTAACACAGGTCTTAACTAAAACTAAAACATAAGAAAAGATATTAAAAAACTAGAAATAGGCCCCGCCGGTGGCCGCCGCCGTCTTCAAGAGCCGCCGTCCTACTCGTCGTCGTCGCCGGTGAGGTCCACGAAGAGAGGTGGCTGCCAAAGATGGGCTGGTGGCCCCTAGTAGACCGGAGATGCCGGTTGTGCCTGCACCACCTCCTCCCGTGGCTCATGCTCCTGCTCTGGTGACCGCGGCGGCGTGGCTGACCATGGGCCGACACCCACTGAGTCGGCTATCTCCGGCGCCGTGCACGACCAGTTCCACCACTGGCCCACTAGAGCAAGGTTCCACACGGCGACATGCGCAGCCGCTCATGGGCACTGGAGGGATGGGCACGCGGTCGGCGGAGAGATGCCAGTTGTTCGGCAGGTGAACATCTCCCCACGAAAATGGCGTCGCCATCTCCCAGTAGCGCTGGCAAATGTCGACGTGGATGTAGGGCATGTCCCGATGCCCGGCCGATGGCGGCGCGGTCTTGAAAGCTGGCGGAGCAGGTGGTGCGGGCAGCGAGGACCTGCTGGAGCGGCGTCGACCATAGGAGGAGCCGGCCTCGTGGTCATACTTGCCCTTTCCGATCCAATGCCAGCTCTTCATGGCGGCGGCGACGAGGTGGACGTGTGGGATGCGACAGCGGCGGCTAGGGTCTTAGTGGGATAATTAGTGAAATGATTAGCTAGGTAGGTTGGGTGGGGTTGTACCGCGGAGCTGGTCACACATGCCACCTCATCATCCCACTAATTATTTCTCTTAAGTCTTAACATGTATGAGAATTATTATTCATACTCTCTCAACATGCACACATGCCACCTCATCATCCCACTAACTATTTCTCTTAAGTCTTAACATGTATGAGAATTATTATTCGTACTCTCTCAACAAGCACACATGCCACCTCATCTTCCCACTAATTATTTCTCTTACATCTTAACATGTATGAGAATTATTGTTCGTACTCTCTCAACATGCACACATCCCAACTCACTACACATGCCACTTCATCAAGCACACACATTATGTTTCTCTTTACATGCATGAGAAATGCTACTTATGTTCTATATATATATGTTCTTTATGTTCTTTATATGCACAACTTTATAATTATCAAACACAATATATTATATTTATTAGAATTTAAATTTAAATTTCATCAAATAATATTGCAACCAATCCCCAGAACAACGCACGGGTGTCATCTAGTTTATCCTATTTCGCGGGTTGGGGGGTCCGCACTAGTAGAAAAATGGTCATCTGTCCCGGTTGGTAAGGGCCTTTTGTCCCGGTTTTTGAACCGGGACTAAAGGGTCGTTACTAATGCCCTAACCCTTTAGTCCCGGTTCTTACACGAACCGGGACAGATGGGCCTCCACGTGGCCGGTGCGGCGAGCCCAGGCAGGAGGGCCTTTGGTCCCTGTTGGTAGCACTAACCGGGACCAATAGGCATCCACGCGTTAGCATTTCAGGGGCTGGGGTTTTTGTTTTTTTTTAAAGGGGGAGGGGGTTGGGGGTTTTGGGGGGTTAATTTAGGTGTTTCATATATTGTGTTAGCTAGCTAATTAATAGAGAGAAGTGTCCTCTCTTATCTCCGTGCTTGGTCGACGCTACGTACTATATACGTATAGAGAGGACTAGACACGCTAGCTAGTAAGCAAATGAAGGAAACGGAAGATTGTCATGAACATATGCATACAAAGAGAAGTGATATCGACCACCTCTCCTTCTCCGAAAGATTGGTCGAACAACAAGTTCTCGTATATCTATCCGACACTACCGGCTACATATATACAATAATTATCTCTTACAATATAATCTCCTAATTAAATTGTAAGAACACAGGGTCCACATAGTATTCTCCGTTTTCAGCGATCACGTGATCAAGGAAGAATGCTGCCAATTCCTCTTGAATTGCTCGCATACGATCTGGTGCTAGGAGTTCATCCCGCATCCGAAAGATCTAATTTGAAGAAGGGGGTCAATACATATATATATGAATAAATGAAACTCAACACAAATGATGGTAATAAAATAAAATTGTGAATATTGTTTGCTTACGCACTTCATATTGTTCGTTAGAGTAGCCCCGCTCACAGGCCGTGTAGCGGATGGACTCGCAAACGTAGTATCCACAGTAATTATTTCCGGCTTCCTGCCATAACCACTTTACAAGAAATAGAGGTCAATCAAACTGATAAGCAAGCATGCTAAATGGTATTGATGAAACTAGCGCTTCAATCACTAGGAGATGCGCGGAACATGCTACTATAGTACATACTTTCGGGTGTCTAAATTGCAGCTTCTTCGGCAGTCCCGGAGATTTTTTGGTGAATTTTCTCCAAACCCCGCCAGACAAAGAAAACAATTACTTGATATCAGGAAATGAACAAAGTTGCTGATATGGTGGATAATGATCGATTTAACTTACTTCTCGAGCATTTGAGTCATGTCCGCATAGTCCTGGGGATCTTTTCGTCTCGAGTCTAAGACGGTTACTACTCCCTGCTCAAGCTTAATCTCTAGGAGAATATAGTGGAAGCTGCGCACGCATGCATAAGTCAGTAATTACATTACTATAACCTGGACTAATAAGGGAAACCGAATATGCACAAGACAGTAACACTCACTTGAAGTTGTAAGGAAAGAGTATTATATCTTTGTTTTCATTTATTACCAACGATCGTAGCAAGTTGGCCTCGTTATTTTTGGCATGATATTTAACCTCAGTTGCAGCTATGAGATTTGTGTTAATGAACCCAATATCACCGATTTGTCTTTTCTTCAATTCGGCGATCTTCAATCTGCATAATATAGTGAGGATAATTATAAATACATGCAATGAAAGAGCTGACCTATATAGAGAGACTTAATGACAGAAGTAGTACCGCTTACAGACAGTAGCAAGTGACCATTGATTTATCGAGGGCCTTTTGACTGAAAAACTGGAAGAACTCCTCAAATGGAACATTCAACAATTCAATTCCAACGAGGTCATGCTCCTCTTTAACTCTCAGCGTCAAAGTATTCCTCCCCCCAGACTCTCTGCAGGTTTTTATGTACCAATCATGTAATCTTCGCATCATCGTTGTTAGAGATCTTTCATCTTTGACGAGAGGCTTCCCGTAATGGTATTTGTGTTCGTCCACCTCCAAGAAATCATAATGTACATCGTCGGGCAGGTAATCTCCAAGATTGCTATAACCGGGCACCATCCTCGGATCATTAGCGACGATGTCGGTAGACACCTTGAGCGGGGGGCACGACTGGTTTGCTTGTTCACCGAGCTGGGCAATTTTTTCCCAGCTCGTCGTTCTTTTAACCTTTGATCACTGACAGTATTTCCCGACCGCTCCGCTTCGGCAAATGTCTTTGCAATAATGCGCTCATAGTTGCCTTTCGACGGAGACTTTGGTGGTTTTGTCAGGGCAGCCAGAGTGCGCTTCGCTTTCACAGGATCTACCTTCTCCTCCGGAGGCGGATGTTTCTTTGCTTTCACCCCTTCAAAGAAGTTCGTCACTTCGGCTCGCACGATCTTCGTGGTTTCCTCCTCGGTCCTCTCGTATGGTAACTTCTCTGGAGTCTTCAGAGAAGGACCGAATCTGTATTGCCTCCCGCCTCTGGCTGTACTACTAGACGCCGGCAGAGCAGACGGAGCGGCTGCGGCTGTCTTCTTTCCTTGCTTATGAGGCGGAGGAGAAGGACTACGACGTGCCGGAGCAGCCGGAGCGGCGGCGGGTCTCTTCCGCCCTTGCTGACGAGGCTGAGTGCCCTGATCACTCGCCGGAGGAGGAGGCGGAGTGCCACCACGCGCCAGAGAAGGAGGCTGAGTGCCTTGATCACTCGCTAGAGGAGGAGGCGGAGTGCCGCCACGCGCCGGATAAGGAGGCTGAGTGCCCTGATCACTCGCCGGAGGAGGAGGCGGAGTGCCCTTACTCGCTGGAGGCGTCCAGTTCAGAAGGTTGATGAGCTCCTTCCGCCATAGGCATGGAGTCTTCAGAGCAGAACCCAGCCGAGTCTCCCCTTCACCGTTAGGGTGGTCAAGCTCGAGGTCCTCAAATCCGTCCGTTATTTCATCCACCATCACCCTAGCATATCCTTCTGGAATCGGCCGGCAGTGGTAGGTGGCGCCAGGCTCCGTAGGTAAAACAGAGCCAATAGCCTCCTTGACTTTGAATTTCATCCATTGCGTCATAAGGTGTCAATGTTGAGACTCCGTGATAGCATCCATGGGGTAGCTAGCAGGAGCCGTCAAGACATGCTCCGGCTGAAGCAGCTCGGTGGAAGCCATGCTGCTTCTCCCCTGAGATCGCGGGGTAGCTTCGGGGGTAGTTTCGGCATGTCGGTTGCCGTCTTGTTCCTCTAGCGCTTGAACCATTTCGTGCAGCTTCTGAATTTGTGTCTGCTCCACTTTTTTCCTCCTCTCCTGGCTTTTGTAACCGCCTGCGTCCGGAAAACCAGCCTTCCACGGAACGGAGCCTGGCGTGCCTCGTGTCCGTCCAGGGTGCTCAGGATTCCCGAGGGCCATTGTGAGCTCGTCGTTCTCTCTGTCTGGAATGAACGTCCCTTGCTGCGCTGCATCGATATAGTGATGAAGCCTCTTGACTGGTATTCTCAAAAGCTCATCCGTCCAAACGCACCTCCCTAATACAGGGTCCAATTTTCCGCCAGCCCCGAAGAACCAAGTCCGGCAATAGTCTGGCCAGTTCATTGTCTCTGGTTCGATCCCTTTATCAAGCAGATCATTCTCAGCCTTGGCCCACTTAGGCCGGGCTTTGAGGTAGCCACCTGACCCCGTGCGATGGTGAAGCTTCTTCTTCGCAGCATTTTTCTTGTTTGTCGCTGACAACTTCTTACTCTTTTCCGATGTCTTGTGGGCCACAAATGCGGGCCAGTGATCTCTGATCTTCTCATATTTGCCGATGAATTCTGGTGTCTCTTCTTTGTCGACAAACGTTTTCAGCTCATTCTTCCACCTCCTGAATAGGTCTCCCATCTTCTTAAGAGCATGATACTTGATTAATTGCTCTTGAACTGGCTTCTCCGGATCCTCCTCTGGCGGTAGTGTGAAATTTGCCTTCAGCTCAGTCCAAAGATCATCTTTCTGCATATCATTGACATAAGACACCTCAGGGTCTTCCTTCTTAGGCTTATACCATTGGTGGATGCTGATCGGGATCTTGTCCCTAACAAGAACCCCGCACTGAGCAGCAAATGCTTCCTTTGTCCGGATGGGTTCAATCGGTTGGCCGTCGCGCGCGATTGCTGTGATCTCAAACCTTTCATCCGAGCGCCACTTTCTCTTCAGGCCTCGTCTCTTTACCGAAGTTGTGCTCGATCCGGAGGGCTAGAAAAAAGAAGAAAGACGAGAGTTAATTAATATGTGTACATACCAAAACAATGAATGCATCAATTAGCTAGTCAGCACATGCTTAACTAATATATTTACCTGGCCGGACTCTGTTCGGTCACCGGAGCCGTCACCACGGGCTCCTTCTTGCACCAGCATTGGGTCACCGAAGCCATCATAATCATGTCTTTCCTCCTCCACTCTTCGATCACCGTAGCCTGCTTCTTCACCCTATTCTTCCAGACCATCATTGTCGTTAAGATACTACATGACATCACCTCCGGCTAAGATTATGTCCCCCAACACCTCTTCTGCTTCCTCGTCTCGTCCGTGCTCCATTGTTTCTGCAAATATTACAACATGGCAATAATTACACAAACATGACAGCAGGTGGATATATTAGTGCAAACATAGACCTAGCTTATTCCGGGTTTGGGGCGGCCTCGGCAACGCTTCAAGGGTAGGGGCGCGGCGGGAGGGGGTAGGAGACCGACATCTTTTTTTCTACGGTTTGGGTGTCCTCGAGAGTTTTGGTCGAGCGAGAGGGCCGGGGGTGCTCCCGTGGTATAAGTTATCACGGTCGAGAGGGGGTATATATATCGACCGCCCATCATGTCGAAGTTATTTCGGAATGGAGTTCCCGATAAAAATTAAGAAGAGGAAGTAGAAGATAAAAAAAGGGGAGAAGAAGACAAAAAAGGAGAAGAAGAAGGAATAGAGGAGAAGAAGAAAAAATAGACTCTATTTTTTCTTCTTCTCCTCTATTCCTTCTTATTCTCCTCTTATTTTTCTTCTTAATCCTCTTCTTAGTTTATTCCTTCTTCCTTCTTCCTAGCTAGATATATAAAACTTTTCTAAAAAATGTTATCGGTGAGGGGGTATCGACCTCCCCTCATGTTGAAATTATCGGGGAGGGGGTATATCGACCCCCACCCCCCTCATCATGCATATATAGCTACCACATACATATATACATTAAAAAAATTACATATATACAACAAAAACATTAATACACATATGAACAAAAAAATACATATATGAACAAAAACATGTTGTGAACAAAAATATTAATGTAATAAATCTAATAAGAAATTAATCTAATAAAAAACATGCTCTGAACTTACATATAGCCACATACATACAAATATACATTATATATATATGAACCAAAAATTAATCTAATACAAAATAAAAACAGAGCCGGACCGGCGCGGCGGCTCACAGCGGGGGCGTCTGGCGATGGCGACGGCGGGGGAGGCGAGGGCGCCGGCACGCGGGGGCAGGCTGCGGGAAGGGGCTCGGGCGCGGGGTAGGGGGCGGGGCGGCGACGGCGTGGTCGGGGACAGGGGCGGCGCGGGGACGGAGTCGGAGGCAGGGGCAGTGCGGCGACGGCGTCGGAGGCAGGGGCGGCGCAGCGACGGCGTCGGAGGTAGGGCGGCGCGACGACGGCGTCGGAGGTAGGGGCGGCACGGCGACGACGTTGGAGGCAGGGGCGATGACGGCGACGACGACGAGGAGCAGCGCTGGGGCGTCGGGCACGAACTGACGGTGAAGTTGTGAAATTTCACAAGTCCAGCTTATATACAAAGAGCATTGGTACCGGTCGGTGGCACCAACCAGGACCAATGCTACCTTTAGTCCCGGTTGGTGCCACCAACCGGGACCAAAGGCCTCTTTTCAGCAGCCCAAAGGGCGGGAAGCAGCGGCCTTTGGTCCCGGTTGGTGGCACCAACCCGGACTAAAGGGTGCATTTGGTCCCGGTTGGTGGCTTTGGTCCCGGTTGGTGCCACCAACCGGGACCAAAGGCACCCTTTAGTCCCGGTTGGTGCCACCAACCGGGACGGAAAGCCTTGCACAGCGGCGTGGTGGTGGGAGTTTAGTCTCACCTCGCTAGCTGAGACAGAGCCGCACCTGTTTATAAGGTGCGGTGCGCCTGAGCTGTCCAGCTCCTCTCTAAAGCAGGCTTACGGGCCTAACCTCTCTATACATGCCTGTGGGCCTACTAGGCCTTCTGCGGGCCTGAATCCTGGCCCATGGATGGGTTTCTAGTCGTATTCAGGCCATGGTGGCCCAGTAGGTGGCATAATTTTTATTTTTTGCCTGTTTTTTGTTCTCTTTTTTTCTTTATTTTTTTCTACTTACAACAAAAAACTTATTTATTTTATTTTATTTTGTTTCTAATTACTTATTTATTTTACTTTATGATAATTCTTTTTGCTATTAAAGTTTCTAACAAAAAAAGTTCTTTATGAAAATTATTTTTGCTTTCAATGATTTTGAACAGAAAATAGTTCGATAATTTTAGTTGCATCAATTTTATATAATTTTAGTTTCAGTTATACTAGAGGTTGCTTATAATGTTTTGAATAGAAAATACTTTGATAAGTTTAGTTTCATAAATTTTATTTATGTTATTAAAGTTTATTTTATTTTGTTTCTACTTATATATTTTATTAAAAGTTTATTTTATTTTGTTTCTAATTACTTATTTATTTTATTTGTTATTTTTCATGCACCATTTTTCATGCATTTACTGATTATTTTGAGCTATAAGACCCTAAAATTGAAAAACATTTCAAATGAACTCTGAAAAGGTTGAAAGTTGGCATGGTATCATCATTTCATCCACGTAGCATGTGCAAGAAAGTTGAGAGGGTTACGGCAAAAACTGGATGCATTTCATGTACAAAACGGACAATCTCTTTCGAAGTATCAGGATTTCATACGGAAACTCGTCTATTACAAAGGGATTTCATTTTTTAAAACTTATTTGAACTCCTGACTTTTTGTGTGTTCAAAATGCACCATTCAAAGCCACATCATCAATTTTCAACCCTTTCTGACTTCATTTGTTATTTTTCATGCATTTATTGATTATTTTAAGCTATAGGACCCTGAAATTGAAAAGCATTTCAAATGAACTCTGAAAAGGTTGAAAGTTGGCATGGTATCATCATTTCATCCACATAGCATGTGCAAGAAAGTTGAGAGGGTTACGGCAAAAAACTAGATGCACTTCGTGTACAAAACGGACAATGGTATCATACTCGTCTGTTACAAAGTTGGCATGGTATCATCATAATAGTTGCGGGAGAAAGTCTTCACTTTTTCTTCGCTTGTGTCATTTGCTTATTGCGCCGTAACCATGGATAATCTTCATCGTTTATCAGGATGCTTGCGTCAGCTTGACTTTGAAGGGAGGAATTTCATGAAACTTTTCATAATCTTCAGACATGTCTGTCTTGCCCTCCACTCTCACAATGTCCCTTTTTCCTGAAAGCACTATGTGGCGCTTTGGCTCATCGTATGATGTATTCGCTTCCTTATCTTTTCTTTTTCTCGATCTGGTAGACATGTCCTTCACATAGATAACCTGTGCCATATTATTGGCTAGGACGAACGGTTCGTCAGTGTACCCAAGATTGTTCAGATCCACTGTTGTCATTCTGTACTGTGGGTCTACCTGTACCCTGCCTCCTGACAGATTTACCCATTTGCACTTAAACAAAGGGACCTTAAAATCATGTCCGTAGTCAAGTTCCCATATGTCCATTATGTAACCATAATAAGTGTCCTTTCCCCTCTCGGTTGCTGCATCAAAGCGGACACCGCTGTTTTGGTTGGTGCTCTTTTGATCTTGGGTGATCGTGTAAAATGTATTCCCATTTATCTCGTATCCTTTGTAAGTCAATACAGTCGAAGATGGTCCCCTGGACAACGAGTACAACTTATCACAAACAATGGTGTCACCTCTGAGACGTGTTTCCAACCAACTGCTGAAAGTCCTGATGTGTTCACATGTAATCCAGTCGTCACACTGCTCCGGGTGTTTGGAGCGCAGACTGTTCTTGTGTTCATCGACATACGGGGTCACCAAGGTAGAGTTCTGTAGAACTGTGTAGTGTGCTTGAGACCAAGAATGCCCGTCCCTGCATATTATTGAGTCCGCTCCTAGCGTGCCTTTTCCAGTCAGTCTCCCCTCATACCGCGATTTAGGGAGACCTATCTTCTTAAGGCCAGGAATGAAGTCAACACAAAACCCAATGACATCCTCTGTTTGATGGCCCATGGAGATGTTTCCTTCTGGCCTAGCGCGGTTACGGACATATTTCTTTAGGACTCCCATGAACGTCTCAAAGGGGAACATATTGTGTAGAAATACGGGCCCCAGAATGACAATCTCGTCGACTAGATGAACTAGGACGTGCGTCATGATATTGAAGAAGGATGGTGGGAACACCAGCTCGAAACTGACAAGACATTGCGCCACATCACTCCTTAGCCTTGGTATGATTTCTGGATCGATCACCTTCTGAGAGATTGCATTGAGGAATGCACGGCTAATCAGACGTTTTCCGGTAGAAGCCCCCTCAATGCAACCGGAAGCAGTTGCGTCATAATCACGTGGCAGTCATGAGACTTCAGGTTCTGGAACTTTTTCTCTGGCATATTTATTATTCCATTTATATTCAACGAGAAGCCAGTCGGGACCTTCATACAAGCAGGCATTCAAAGAAGATTTCTTTCTCTTCTTTCGTAAGAGCATAGCTGGCAGGACCTTCATACTGCTTCGGAGGCATGCCGTCTTTTTCATGCAAACGTTGCAGGTCCTCCCGTGCCTCAGGTGTATCTTTTGTCTTCCCATACACGCCCAAGAAGCCTAGCAGGTTCATGCAAAGGTTCTTCGTCACATGCATCACGTCGATTGAAGAGCGGACCTCTAGGTCTTTCCAGTAGGGTAGGTCCCAAAATATAGATTTCTTCTTCCACATGGGTGTGTGTCGCTCAGCGTCATTCGGAACGGCTAGTCCGTCGGGACCCTTTCCAAAGATTACGTGTAAATCATTGACCATAGCAAGTACGTGATCACCGGTACGCATGGCGGGCTTCTTTCGGTGATCTGCCTCGCCTTTGAAATGCTTGCCTTTCTTTCGACATTGATGGTTGGTCGGAAAAAATCGACGATGGCCCAGGTACACATTCTTCCTGCATTTGTCCAGGTATATACTTTCAGTGTCATCTAAACAGTGCGTGCATGCGTGGTATCCCTTGTTTGTCTGTCCTGAAAGGTTACTGAGAGCGGGCCAATCGTTCATGGTTACAAACAGCAATGCGTGCAAGTTAAATTCCTCATGTTTGTGCTCATCCCACGTACGTACACCGTTTCCATTCCACAGCTGTAAAAGTTCTTCAACTAATGGCCTTAGGTACACATCAATGTCATTGCCGGGTTGCTTAGGGCCTTGGATGAGAACTGGCATCATAATGAACTTCCGCTTCATGCACATCCAAGGAGGAAGGTTATACATACATGGAGTCACGGGCCAGGTGCTGTGATTGCTGCTCTGCTCCCTGAAAGGATTAATGCCATCCGCGCTTAAATCTGTTACTAAAAAAAAGAACACTGGAGATGAACTAAAGATACAGATTCAAGTACACGACATAGCAGGAAATGAGCACCTGTACATTGACTCCTTTGGTTCACCTGTAAATTGTACTCTGGATTCATCAGAACTGAAGATTCGCTAATGCCTGAGATTGTTCCCATGCTGCTCAATCTCATGATTTTTATATATGCATCCAAATCTTTGAAGGCCTCCTCTTTCAACGACGCGGAGAGTCCTGTTTCGCAAGGCCAGCACAGTTGGGCGGATCAGTGGCACCACCACTGTCCATTATGCTGATTCTATCCCACAATCGAGAGATCAGGCTTGAGCGTGCTCCGGCGGTAGACAAATTTCAGGTGAAAAGTGTCATATATAGATGGGAAAACTACAACAACCAACACCTTTAGAGTTCCACCTAGACACTTTCAGATATCATGTAAAATTGAACGTGCATTCTCCTTCATATTTGCACCTAGCCACCTTCTGTTTGCGAATATGTATCTGAATGCCTGTCATATTTGCGCCGAGAGAAACAACTTGAACCATATATTTGCATTAAAAAAAGCGCCGAGAAAACACAGGAATGAACTAATGGTGGCAACGACAAGACATCATGAGTGCTCAAAATCATTGCTAATATAATCCACTACATCTCTTATAAACGTGTCAGCAACACACTGCATATGACAGCAATTCACTACACATCTCAGGGTAACAAAATGAGAATTCTACATATATCGCCAAGCATAATTCCAACCGAGAAACTGATACAACCATGATGCCTGAAATCATGACTTATTACAGTACCAATCTAACTACCCTGTAATACAGGTTCTAGCAAAATTTAACAAAAGAGGGAAACAAATTATCCATTATTATAAGCTCAATAGCCTCATCTAACGTGGTAGGCTAGCAGATGACAAGAACTCTGCCTCCATGCTATAACGTCGTTGGCTACCTCCTGGCCATACGGACTATTGCCGAGAAGATCTACTCCTTCGAGTTAACGACATTGGTTGCATCTGTTCTCCATTTCTCGGATCAGGCTGAAACGAGTTCATCCATTTTGTCCATAGAGTCTGCAGTTCCGTCTCCACCTGTTTCATGGTTGGTCTTTCTTCGCCGTGGAGCCTCAAGCATCGCTCTGCCAAAGAGGCGACATTGTTGATATCTTCCTCAGTTGCCTCCTCAAGGACCTGAGAATTAACAATACCTGTGATTCTCCCCTCGTTGAACTCCTGCAGAAAATAGTTTGACAAGCTCTTGACTGTGCCTGATTCACTTGTGAAAACAGGCTTCATTCTCAGAAGCAACTCCACTAGTACCACACCAAAACTGTACACGTCGCTCTTCCCGTTCAGCTGCCTGGTATGGAAATACTCTGGATCTAAGTACCCAAATGTACCCTGCACATTCGTGACAATGTGCGTTTGATCGATCGGAACCAATCTGGATGCGCTTTTGCTGTGTAGTTCACATCCAAGAGTATATTTGAGGATTTTACATCACGATGGAAGATAGAAATGGAAGCTGAAGAGTGGAGATAAGACAGAGCTCCTGCTGTTTCGAGGACAATCCTTAAGTAATCACCCCAAGACAAACAGAGATCATTACTTGCATCTGCATGAAGAACTTCAGACAGTGAGCCACAGGATACATAATCATACACCAGCAGTGGAACCTCAGTTTCAAGACAACATCCAAAGAGCTTCACAATATTTATGTGATTTATCTGCGAGAGGACTGCAATCTCATTAATGAATTGACTGATCTCACACTGCTCAATGATCTTAGACTTTTTTATTGCAACGACACGCTGATCAGACAATATGCCTTTGTAAACCATGCCATGGCCCCCACGGCCTATGATATGTGTAGGATCAAAGTTGTTTGTTGCCTTCTCCAACTCTTCTAGCGAGAAAATCTTAGTATTCCCATTTGCAGTTTCATCAGATGATATCAACGTTTCTAGGAGAAGACCTTGGTTCTTCCGGAAATAGTTCTTCCATAGTTGCTTTTGAACATTTCTTTTCCATCTACGAATGAGAAGTACTGCACTCAAGCTCAGAAGTAGAATGCCAAAACCACAAAACAACCCAATAATTATACCTACACGCATTAAGCTGTTTTAGGTTTCTCTTCTAGCTTGTCAATCGTAAAAATGTAACAATAATATAGTCTTACCTAAGAGTAGAGGCTGTTTTGTCCTGCCACAACTGAAGCTTCCTTTTGTATTATGGCAAATCTCTCTACATTTGTTTGGTTGAAGGCATTCATTAATATCTGAAATTAACAAAATCTTGATAAGACATGTTGATGAAATATATAACATGCAACAAACCACATCATCACTCAGTTAACATAAAACAGTACATCAGCCAATTAAATGAAACCTAGCGACAGGAATAATAAAATAAACTAGAAATAGCAAAACAAAATCACTAACAGTAACTTGCAATATATTTTAATAAACACTCCTAATACATCTGTACAACTTTATTTTAGAGAGCTAATAAATAGATAGTAACAATGGGGGAGCTAGGACTGTGAGAGTGAAGAGAGAAAGGATAGAGGGAGTACCTTGACAACCACCTTGGATGTATGGATTTCCTTGGAAGCCCTGCGAGCATTTGCAGCGGTAACCAGCAGAGAACCATTCAGTGCTTACTTCTACACATGTGCTGTCAATACTGACACAAGCATATCTAGACCTATTCTTTTGGGCCTCTGCACAACTTAGATTAGCAGCAACCCACAGCAAAGAGGAGAATCGTGACCGTAAATATGTAAAAAGTCCATCTGCAGCGTAACGGTCCCGTTCTAGCTGATTGGTGATGTTAATGGTCCCTTCATGAATATTTATGTCCCTGACCTGATCATTCCGCAACATGAGGTCAGCTGACGACGTCATATTTGTGCATTCGAGGTGGAACTGTTTGTGTGCAAAGCAACCCTCTTCTAAGCCAAATGGGAATGGCACACTAGTGTTACCACACATACGGGTGCAATCAGCCCTGCTCAGAATTGGATTATACCCTAGTTTGATCAGTGAGAAGTTAGCATGTATTAATGTGTAAAATATACTCCATCCGTCTGGAAATACTTGTCGGATAAACGGATAAAAAATGGATGCATCTACAACTAGTACGTCTAGATACATCCATTTCTCTAACAAAGTATTTCTAGGCGGGTGGAGTACCTAACAGCCCCTGTAAATTTGGTCACCTGATTAGGAAGAAAGGTTACCTTCATCTTTCAAGCAGCCATGTAGAATGTAGGGGTTGCCTGAATAGCCAGTGCTGCAGATGCAGCTGTAGCCAAGTCTTCTGTGGATGCACTCCGCATCTTTGATGTCACAGTAATTGGTTGTACTGTCGCTGCACTCAGCATGCTCACTGATGCAGGCATAGCTTGTCCTGTTTTGCTTGGCAGCAACACAGGTGGATTGATCAACTATCTGCCACGATAGCAGAAAGCCACCAGGCCCATCAGTAGTTATGCTTATTCTATCCCACAATTGAGGGGTCTGGTACGAGCGTGGATCAATGTTGCTTTTGCCATGGTTGTAGACAAATTTGAACTGAAAACCGACGTTATCATGGCCATTAACACGACAACATCCAAATGTATTTTTACAATTGTGCATAGCCACCTTCTCCGGGGTTCTTGGATCCAGACACGCAGTGCGGCATATAAATGTGGTGAAATTGTCTACCATAGAGTATACCTCAAGGTCACAGCTGGTTATGTTTAGAACAAAGGACTCGAGATAGAAGGACCCCTCAGGTGGTTTCACAGAGAGGTTGTAGACACTGACACCAGATTTCATGTGGAAGGTATGCAGGATGGAGGCCTTGATGTAGTTAAGATCATCAAAGCCGATCACCTGGGTGAAGCCATCATGCAGGAAGAGTCTTGGGGGCTGAGAGGTGTCGTTGCAAGTGAGGTTGAAGTCAGGACCCCGGGAACACCTGGATCCGATGCCGAAGGGGTAGCTGAAGCTCACGCTACCGCAGCTCGTGGGGCAGCCATCGAGCGTGCCGGCATGGGATGGTTGCGCCCAGTTCCCCTTAGGGCTGTGCTGGCCTGTTACCACTCTGGATGCCAGCGCTGTTGGCTTTCCTAGTGACCCAAGCACCAACAGAGAGAACAACATCAGCAAGATGTCCATCATGAATCTACAGTTCTACACTACACCTTGCACTAGAGAGATTCAGGTCAGGCAGGAGTGCCCTCTCTTGTAGTTGTAGGTACCACTGTCATGACTGCCTTCCTTACTTCATATATATACCAATGGTTACAAACTTAGAGTTGACCCAAGGATGACTGGAACAGGATTCGTGTGGATGTGGATGTGGATGTGGATGTGGCAGTGGTGTGCTCAATATACAACGTGAAGAAGATGACCATGACCTCATACTCCATGCCGCAGGAAGACCTCAGTTAGTCAGTCCAGGGCCAGTCTATGTCTATTCCTAACAAAACCACGTTACACATTTACCTTGTGGATTTTGTGGGTTTCCAAAGGTTTCCTCTGCACAAAGAGAGGAAACAAATGAACATGCAAACTTGCATCATTCTTTTTCGAATAGGGGGAGCTCCCCGGCCTCTGCATCAGAACGATGCATACGGCCATACTTATTAATAAGCAAATAGGTTCAACACAAGTTATCATGTCTGAAACAAAAAAACGAAAAATGCTCACAAAGAGAACAAAAAGAAAAGTAACGCCACAAACGGCTGGCATAACAAAGATAGGAAAACTAATTGCCTATCCTATTACATAACCGCCATCCAAACCGGTTGAAAATAGACCGAGCTACCATCTCCCATAGGATAGATCCAATAACCATACGCTCCCTGGTCTCCGTCGGAGTGAGTAGCGACCACATACGGATCAACGTAGTGGATCGGAAGATAACCTGCAAAAAATGAATGTTTGTTGTTCTGTTAAAGACCAAATCATTTCTGCAGTTCTAGACTGCCCATAATAAAGCACATACTCATACACGAATGTGTCTCGCTGTTTTGGAATCTATCCCGTCAAGACACGTCCCAAATAACGTGCTGCTAGTATTGGGAGGAGTAATATTAAAGGCTATGTGAACCGCCCGCCACAATTTTTTGCCAAAGGGCAGTCAAGACAGAGGTGTTTGATGGATTCATCCCGATCATAAAAACTACATCTTGTAGATCCTGTCCAGTTGCGTTTTGCCAAGTTGTCCTATGTTAAAATGACTTGTTTATGTACAAACCATATAAATACTTTAATTTTCAAAGGTACTTTGACTTTCCAAACATGTTTCAAACTAGGAATAGAGCTAGAGTTGATAACATCCAGATTCATGGATTTTACTGTAAACTCTTCATTCCTATTTAGCTTCCAGCATAACTAATCGGGCCGTTGAGAAAGCTAAACATCCATCAGTCTTCTCACGAGATGGAGCCTGACTTCCCAACGGTTTCCGGCTAGCGTCCTCCTGAAGTGAATATTGAGTGGAGTGGACTGAAGTACTGTTGCAACGTAAGTGTCTCTTCGTTGAACAATTCTATAAAGCGAAGGATATTGAAGCGTGAGGGGTGCTTCCCCTAGCCATGTATCCTCCCAGAATCTAGTAGTGGTACCGTTTCCAACTATAAACTTTGTCCTATTGAAAAAAACTGATTTAACTCTCATCAGTCATTTCCAAAAAGGCGAGTCCGTCGGCCTCACTGTCACCTGAGACAGCGTTTTGAAATGAAGGTACTTATTACACAGAGTCTGTGCCCATGTGGCCTCCGTCTCTACAGATAGCTTATACAGCCACTTGCTGAGAAGACATCTGTTCTTCATCTCAAGATTTTTAATACCTAGACCCCCTTGGTCTTTCGGTCGACAAATAATATCCCATTTAGCGAGTCTGTATTTTCGCTTTAGTTCATCACTCTGCAGAAGAAACGTGATCGATAGAAGTTAAGCCTTTTCCGAACTCCAACTGGTATCTCGAAAAAGGACAAGAGAAACATGGGCATACTCGATGGTGAACCTCACAAGAAACTCAACTGGTTGAGAATGGCATCTTCAGTCTCCAGCTCCACTGATAGCTTGCAACCGAGCTAAGTGAATCCATCACCAAGAGCACAGACAGTAGTAAAAATTCTGAACAGACAGTAGCTAAACCCATCACCAAGGGTTCCTGTGGATGTGATGTGTGCTTTCATTGATAACATGTGAGAACAGATGACGACGACCCTCGTACATGCCCATGTGGATGTGGGCCATGTGGCAGTGGTGTGCTTGATACAATGCATGTGAAAGAGATGATCATGACCATGACCTCGTACGCCGTGCCGCAGGAAGAACTCAGCAAGTCGGTCCATTAAAGGGACCAGTCTAAAGTCTGTTTTTGATAAACCGCGTACGGAGGAAATCAAAGTTGAGAGGAAACAAATGAGCATGCAAAATGACAGCATGAAAATGGACAACCACACAAAAGAACTCACCAGCAGTAGGTGGGGCATCGAGAGAACGCGGGATCGTACCATTAAACCTGTTGTGGTCATCCTGCTCGTCAACAACGGAGGCTAGCTAGAAATCTTCAGTACCCACCTAGTGGAGGCAACACTAACTGAATCCATCACCAACATTAGCTACTGTGGAACCACAAATTAAATAAAGAAAATGTAACCATTGGCAATGAATTTATAGGTATAGAAGCAATCGAACCAATAGCTCCAATTTAGGCCTTGGAATTCATGACCTGCATGTCAAGAATGAGGCCCTTCTCAGTAAATGGTTATTTAAACTTCTTACCGAGGATGATGTTTGGCAAACCATGTTGCGCAACAGGTATCTAGGCCAAAATGCGGTATCCCAGACATATTGGAAACCTGGCGACTCGCACTTTTGGGTTGGCCTAATGGCGGCAAAGAAACATCTCTTTCACTTTGGGTCTTTCGCGATAAAGGACGGGTCGGAGAAGACATCTGGCTAGGCAATGCTAGTCTCAGAGAACAATATCCAGTCATATATAACACCGCTCGCGATAAGAATAATACTATTGCGCACGTGCTCGGTTCTTCCCCGCCGAATATTTCGTTCAGGCGGGATTTGATTGGCCCCCGGCTTGTGTCATGGCATAATCTTTTATCCCGGCTGGATTCGATTAACCTGACACAAGGTTGGGATGTGTTTCACTGGAACATTACTGCATCAGGGTCTTCCACAGTGGACTCTATGTACCGTGCACTCATGCATTCTGAGGTATCAACGAGTAATAATAAGAAAATTTGGAAGTCTAAGATTCCACTAAAAGTGAAAACTTCATGTGGTATCTTCGTAAGGGAGTTGTGTTAACGAAAGACAACCTCACACGGCGCAACTGGCGAGGGAGTAAGAAGTGTTCTTTTTGTGCTCATGACGAGACAATCAAACACCTCTTTTTTCAATGCAAGTTTGCACATTCTACGTGGTAAGTCATCCAAATAGCATCAAATTTGTATCCGCCCACAAGTGTTGCCGATATTTTTGGTCATTGGTTGGACGGTATTACAAATAGGTTCAAAACGCTAATAAGGGTGGGAGCGTATGCCTTAATTTGGTCGCTTTGGCCATGTAGAAATGATTTGGTTTTTAATGACAAAAATTCTTCTCCTCTACAGATTATTTTCCGGTGTACGCACTCGCTACGTACGTGGTCTATGCTACAACGGCCGGAGTATCAACCGTTGTTCATGGCGGTGTATACGCGATTGGAGCAGGTGGCTACGGAGGTTTTTTCCCAACATGGGTGGCAGCATAACCTACGGATCGATCCACCCCTCTCTTCGACATAGGCATAGTGTCGGTCTAAAGGACTCTACTGTCGCCGATTTGTTGATTTTTATTTCATGAATTTTTGTCAGACTTCTGGATTTGGCTGTGTGCATCTTAGTTATGCAGAGGCCGGGTGTTACTCATAATGCTCTGTATCCGCTTGATGCTACATTTTGAGATAATAAAGTCGCCCTTTATAAAAAAAAAGTAGCTCCAATTTATAGATAGCTAACTTAGCAGAGTAACAGTAACTGAACTCCTTCCCCAGTTTTAGTTGGTGTTTGATTAAGCTCCAACCGTGAGCACAGAGTAAACATTCTGGTCGCCGGAGATAAACTACAGAAACTGAATGTGATAGTGCAAGTCTGTTCCAGATGATGATAAGGACCCTCGTACCCATGTGGATGTGTACCTGGCTGTGGCAGTGGTGTGCTTCATACAATGTGAAGGTCTGAAGGAGATGACCATGACTGTGACCTAGTACGCGGTGCCGCAGGAAGACCTCAGCAAGTCGGTCCATTAAAGGGGCTAGTCTAAAGTCTGCTCCTGATAAACCACGTTACACATTTGGCTTGTGGATTTTCTCGGTTTCCAAAGGATTGCTCTACACAAGAAAGGCATTACCAACATAGAGATGAATCAAAGCTCATGGAAAACATAGAGAGGGAACAGATGGGCACACAATTTACAAAATGAAAATGGGGAACCACACAATTTACATGGTCCGCTTCGTCTCCAATTTACGTCCGTTCGGGGCAGGAAAATTGACACGTCCATCCGCTTGCGGTCGTACGGCCATGGGTGCACTCAACTGGCACGGCTCGTCCCAAACTGTCCAGATTTGTGGACTTCTTTTTGCCCAAAAAACAAAATAAACTTGCAAATAATGCAAAAAACATAAAAATAAACATGAACGTCCATACATCCATAGTACCCAAGTTTAACACAGGTCTTAACTAAAACTAAAACATAAGAAAAGATATTAAAAAACTAGAAATAGGCCCCGCCGGTGGCCGCCGCCGTCTTCAAGAGCCGCCGTCCTACTCGTCGTCGTCGCCGGTGAGGTCCACGAAGAGAGGTGGCTGCCAAAGATGGGCTGGTGGCCCCTAGTAGACCGGAGATGCCGGTTGTGCCTGCACCACCTCCTCCCGTGGCTCATGCTCCTGCTCTGGTGACCGCGGCGGCGTGGCTGACCATGGGCCGACACCCACTGAGTCGGCTATCTCCGGCGCCGTGCACGACCAGTTCCACCACTGGCCCACTAGAGCAGGGTTCCACACGGCGACATGCGCAGCCGCTCATGGGCACTGGAGGGATGGGCACGCGGTCGGCGGAGAGATGCCAGTTGTTCGGCAGGTGAACATCTCCCCACGAAAATGGCGTCGCCATCTCCCAGTAGCGCTGGCAAATGTCGACGTGGATGTAGGGCATGTCCCGATGCCCGGCCGGTGGCGGCGCGGTCTTGAAAGCTGGCGGAGCAGGTGGTGCGGGCAGCGAGGACCTGCTGGAGCGGCGTCGACCATAGGAGGAGCCGGCCTCGTGGTCATACTTGCCCTTTCCGATCCAATGCCAGCTCTTCATGGCGGCGGCGACGAGGTGGACGTGTGGGATGCGACAGCGGCGGCTAGGGTCTTAGTGGGATAATTAGTGAAATGATTAGCTAGGTAGGTTGGGTGGGGTTGTACCGCGGAGCTGGTCACACATGCCACCTCATCATCCCACTAATTATTTCTCTTAAGTCTTAACATGTATGAGAATTATTATTCATACTCTCTCAACATGCACACATGCCACCTCATCATCCCACTAACTATTTCTCTTAAGTCTTAACATGTATGAGAATTATTATTCGTACTCTCTCAACAAGCACACATGCCACCTCATCTTCCCACTAATTATTTCTCTTACATCTTAACATGTATGAGAATTATTGTTCGTACTCTCTCAACATGCACACATCCCAACTCACTACACATGCCACTTCATCAAGCACACACATTATGTTTCTCTTTACATGCATGAGAAATGCTACTTATGTTCTATATATATATGTTCTTTATGTTCTTTATATGCACAACTTTATAATTATCAAACACAATATATTATATTTATTAGAATTTAAATTTAAATTTCATCAAATAATATTGCAACCAATCCCCAGAACAACGAACGGGTGTCATCTAGTTTATCCTATTTCGCGGGTTGGGGGGTCCGCACTAGTAGAAAAATGGTCATCTGTCCCGGTTGGTAAGGGCCTTTTGTCCCGGTTTTTGAACCGGGACTAAAGGGTCGTTACTAATGCCCTAACCCTTTAGTCCCGGTTCTTACACGAACCGGGACAGATGGGCCTCCACGTGGCCGGTGCGGCGAGCCCAGGCAGGAGGGCCTTTGGTCCCTGTTGGTAGCACTAACCGGGACCAATAGGCATCCACGCGTTAGCATTTCAGGGGCTGGGGTTTTTGTTTTTTTTTAAAGGGGGAGGGGGTTGGGGGTTTTGGGGGGTTAATTTAGGTGTTTCATATATTGTGTTAGCTAGCTAATTAATAGAGAGAAGTGTCCTCTCTTATCTCCGTGCTTGGTCGACGCTACGTACTATATACGTATAGAGAGGACTAGACACGCTAGCTAGTAAGCAAATGAAGGAAACGGAAGATTGTCATGAACATATGCATACAAAGAGAAGTGATATCGACCACCTCTCCTTCTCCGAAAGATTGGTCGAACAACAAGTTCTCGTATATCTATCCGACACTACCGGCTACATATATACAATAATTATCTCTTACAATATAATCTCCTAATTAAATTGTAAGAACACAGGGTCCACATAGTATTCTCCGTTTTCAGCGATCACGTGATCAAGGAAGAATGCTGCCAATTCCTCTTGAATTGCTCGCATACGATCTGGTGCTAGGAGTTCATCCCGCATCCGAAAGATCTAATTTGAAGAAGGGGGTCAATACATATATATATGAATAAATGAAACTCAACACAAATGATGGTAATAAAATAAAATTGTGAATATTGTTTGCTTACGCACTTCATATTGTTCGTTAGAGTAGCCCCGCTCACAGGCCGTGTAGCGGATGGACTCGCAAACGTAGTATCCACAGTAATTATTTCCGGCTTCCTGCCACAACCACTTTACAAGAAATAGAGGTCAATCAAACTGATAAGCAAGCATGCTAAATGGTATTGATGAAACTAGCACTTCAATCACTAGGAGATGCGCGGAACATGCTACTATAGTACATACTTTCGGGTGTCTAAATTGCAGCTTCTTCGGCAGTCCCGGAGATTTTTTGGTGAATTTTCTCCAAACCCCGCCAGACAAAGAAAACAATTACTTGATATCAGGAAATGAACAAAGTTGCTGATATGGTGGATAATGATCGATTTAACTTACTTCTCGAGCATTTGAGTCATGTCCGCATAGTCCTGGGGATCTTTTCGTCTCGAGTCTAAGACGGTTACTACTCCCTGCTCAAGCTTAATCTCTAGGAGAATATAGTGGAAGCTGCGCACGCATGCATAAGTCAGTAATTACATTACTATAACCTGGACTAATAAGGGAAACCGAATATGCACAAGACAGTAACACTCACTTGAAGTTGTAAGGAAAGAGTATTATATCTTTGTTTTCATTTATTACCAACGATCGTAGCAAGTTGGCCTCGTTATTTTTGGCATGATATTTAACCTCAGTTGCAGCTATGAGATTTGTGTTAATGAACCCAATATCACCGATTTGTCTTTTCTTCAATTCGGCGATCTTCAATCTGCATAATATAGTGAGGATAATTATAAATACATGCAATGAAAGAGCTGACCTATATAGAGAGACTTAATGACAGAAGTAGTACCGCTTACAGACAGTAGCAAGTGACCATTGATTTATCGAGGGCCTTTTGACTGAAAAACTGGAAGAACTCCTCAAATGGAACATTCAACAGTTCAATTCCAACGAGGTCATGCTCCTCTTTAACTCTCAGCGTCAAAGTATTCCTCCCCCCAGACTCTCTGCAGGTTTTTATGTACCAATCATGTAATCTTCGCATCATCGTTGTTAGAGATCTTTCATCTTTGACGAGAGGCTTCCCGTAATGGTATTTGTGTTCGTCCACCTCCAAGAAATCATAATGTACATCGTCGGGCAGGTAATCTCCAAGATTGCTATAACCGGGCACCATCCTCAGATCATTAGCGACGATGTCGGTAGACACCTTGAGCGGGGGGCACGACTGGTTTGCTTGTTCACCGAGCTGGGCAATTTTTTCCCAGCTCGTCGTTCTTTTAACCTTTGATCACTGACAGTATTTCCCGACCGCTCCGCTTCGGCAAATGTCTTTGCAATAATGCGCTCATAGTTGCCTTTCGACGGAGACTTTGGTGGTTTTGTCAGGGCAGCCAGAGTGCGCTTCGCTTTCACAGGATCTACCTTCTCCTCCGGAGGCGGATGTTTCTTTGCTTTCACCCCTTCAAAGAAGTTCGTCACTTCGGCTCGCACGATCTTCGTGGTTTCCTCCTCGGTCCTCTCGTATGGTAACTTCTCTGGAGTCTTCAGAGAAGGACCGAATCTGTATTGCCTCCCGCCTCTGGCTGTACTACTAGACGCCGGCAGAGCAGACGGAGCGGCTGCGGCTGTCTTCTTTCCTTGCTTATGAGGCGGAGGAGAAGGACTACGACGCGCCGGAGCAGCCGGAGCGGCGGCGGGTCTCTTCCGCCCTTGCTGACGAGGCTGAGTGCCCTGATCACTCGCCGGAGGAGGAGGCGGAGTGCCACCACGCGCCAGAGAAGGAGGCTGAGTGCCTTGATCACTCGCTAGAGGAGGAGGCGGAGTGCCGCCACGCGCTGGATAAGGAGGCTGAGTGCCCTGATCACTCGCCGGAGGAGGAGGCGGAGTGCCCTTACTCGCTGGAGGCGTCCAGTTCAGAAGGTTGATGAGCTCCTTCCGCCATAGGCATGGAGTCTTCAGAGCAGAACCCAGCCGAGTCTCCCCTTCACCGTTAGGGTGGTCAAGCTCGAGGTCCTCAAATCCGTCCGTTATTTCATCCACCATCACCCTAGCATATCCTTCTGGAATCGGCCGGCAGTGGTAGGTTGCGCCAGGCTCAGTAGGTAAAACAGAGCCAATAGCCTCCTTGACTTTGAATTTCATCCATTGCGTCATAAGGTGTCAATGTTGAGACTCCGTGATAGCATCCATGGGGTAGCTAGCAGGAGCCGTCAAGACATGCTCCGGCTGAAGCAGCTCGGTGGAAGCCATGCTGCTTCTCCCCTGAGATCGCGGGGTAGCTTCGGGGGTAGTTTCGGCATGTCGGTTGCCGTCTTGTTCCTCTAGCGCTTGAACCATTTCGTGCAGCTTCTGAATTTGTGTCTGCTCCACTTTTTTCCTCCTCTCCTGGCTTTTGTAACCGCCTGCGTCCGAAAAACCAGCCTTCCACGGAACGGAGCTTGGCGTGCCTCGTGTCCGTCCAGGGTGCTCAGGATTCCCGAGGGCCATTGTGAGCTCGTCGTTCTCTCTGTCTGGAATGAACGTCCCTTGCTGCGCTGCATCGATATAGTGATGAAGCCTCTTGACTGGTATTCTCAAAAGCTCATCCGTCCAAACGCACCTCCCTAATACAGGGTCCAATTTTCCGCCAGCCCCGAAGAACCAAGTCCGGCAATAGTCTGGCCAGTTCATTGTCTCTGGTTCGATCCCTTTATCAAGCAGATCATTCTCAGCCTTGGCCCACTTAGGCCGGGCTTTGAGGTGGCCACCTGACCCCGTGCGATGGTGAAGCTTCTTCTTCGCAGCATTTTTCTTGTTTGTCGCTGACAACTTCTTACTCTTTTCCGATGTCTTGTGGGCCACAAATGCGGGCCAGTGATCTCTGATCTTCTCATATTTGCCGATGAATTCTGGTGTCTCTTCTTTGTCGACAAACGTTTTCAGCTCATTCTTCCACCTCCTGAATAGGTCTCCCATCTTCTTAAGAGCATGAGACTTGATTAATTGCTCTTGAACTGGCTTCTCCGGATCCTCCTCTGGCGGTAGTGTGAAATTTGCCTTCAGCTCAGTCCAAAGATCATCTTTCTGCATATCATTGACATAAGACACCTCAGGGTCTTCCTTCTTAGGCTTATACCATTGGTGGATGCTGATCGGGATCTTGTCCCTAACAAGAACCCCGCACTGAGCAGCAAATGCTTCCTTTGTCCGGATGGGTTCAATCGGTTGGCCGTCGCGCGCGATTGCTGTGATCTCAAACCTTTCATCCGAGCGCCACTTTCTCTTCGGGCCTCGTCTCTTTACCGAAGTTGTGCTCGATCCGGAGGGCTAGAAAAAAGAAGAAAGACGAGAGTTAATTAATATGTGTACATACCAAAACAATGAATGCATCAATTAGCTAGTCAGCACATGCTTAACTAATATATTTACCTAGCCGGACTCTGTTCGGTCACCGGAGCCGTCACCACGGGCTCCTTCTTGCACCAGCATTGGGTCACCGAAGCCATCATAATCATGTCTTTCCTCCTCCACTCTTCGATCACCGTAGCCTGCTTCTTCACCCTATTCTTCCAGACCATCATTGTCGTTAAGATACTACATGACATCACCTCCGGCTAAGATTATGTCCCCCAACACCTCTTCTGCTTCCTCGTCTCGTCCGTGCTCCATTGTTTCTGCAAATATTACAACATGGCAATAATTACACAAACATGACAGCAGGTGGATATATTAGTGCAAACATAGACCTAGCTTATTCCGGGTTTGGGGCGGCCTCGGCAACGCTTCAAGGGTAGGGGCGCGGCGGGAGGGGGTAGGAGACCGACATCTTTTTTTCTACGGTTTGGGTGTCCTCGAGAGTTTTGGTCGAGCGAGAGGGCCGGGGGTGCTCCCGTGGTATAAGTTATCACGGTCGAGAGGGGGTATATATATCGACCGCCCATCATGTCGAAGTTATTTCGGAATGGAGTTCCCGATAAAAATTAAGAAGAGGAAGTAGAAGATAAAAAAAGGGGAGAAGAAGACAAAAAAGGAGAAGAAGAAGGAATAGAGGAGAAGAAGAAAAAATAGACTCTATTTTTTCTTCTTCTCCTCTATTCCTTCTTATTCTCCTCTTATTTTTCTTCTTAATCCTCTTCTTAGTTTATTCCTTCTTCCTTCTTCCTAGCTAGATATATAAAACTTTTCTAAAAAATGTTATCGGTGAGGGGGTATCGACCTCCCCTCATGTTGAAATTATCGGGGAGGGGGTATATCGACCCCCACCCCCCTCATCATGCATATATAGCTACCACATACATATATACATTAAAAAAATTACATATATACAACAAAAACATTAATACACATATGAACAAAAAAATACATATATGAACAAAAACATGTTGTGAACAAAAATATTAATGTAATAAATCTAATAAGAAATTAATCTAATAAAAAACATGCTCTGAACTTACATATAGCCACATACATACAAATATACATTATATATATATGAACCAAAAATTAATCTAATACAAAATAAAAACAGAGCCGGACCGGCGCGGCGGCTCACAGCGGGGGCGTCTGGCGATGGCGACGGCGGGGGAGGCGAGGGCGCCGGCGCGCGGGGGCAGGCCGCGGGAAGGGGCTCGGGCGCGGGGTAGGGGGCGGGGCAGCGACGGCGTGGTCGGGGACAGGGGCGGCGCGGCGACGGAGTCGGAGGCAGGGGCAGTGCGGCGACGGCGTCGGAGGCAGGGGCGGCGCAGCGACGGCGTCGGAGGTAGGGCGGCGCGACGACGGCGTCGGAGGCAGGGGCGGCACGGCGACGACGTTGGAGGCAGGGGCGATGACGGCGACGACGACGAGGAGCAGCGCTGGGGCGTCGGGCACGAACTGACGGTGAAGTTGTGAAATTTCACAAGTCCAGCTTATATACAAAGAGCATTGGTACCGGTCGGTGGCACCAACCAGGACCAATGCTACCTTTAGTCCCGGTTGGTGCCACCAACCGGGACCAAAGGCCTCTTTTCAGCAGCCCAAAGGGCGGGAAGCAGCGGCCTTTGGTCCCGGTTGGTGGCACCAACCCGGACTAAAGGGTGCATTTGGTCCCGGTTGGTGGCTTTGGTCCCGGTTGGTGCCACCAACCGGGACCAAAGGCACCCTTTAGTCCCGGTTGGTGCCACCAACCGGGACGGAAAGCCTTGCACAGCGGCGTGGTGGTGGGAGTTTAGTCTCACCTCGCTAGCTGAGACAGAGCCGCACCTGTTTATAAGGTGCGGTGCGCCTGAGCTGTCCAGCTCCTCTCTAAAGCAGGCTTACGGGCCTAACCTCTCTGTACATGCCTGTGGGCCTACTAGGCCTTCTGCGGGCCTGAATCCTGGCCCATGGATGGGTTTCTAGTCGTATTCAGGCCATGGTGGCCCAGTAGGTGGCATAATTTTTATTTTTTGCCTGTTTTTTGTTTTCTTTTTTTCTTTATTTTTTTCTACTTACAACAAAAAACTTATTTATTTTATTTTATTTTGTTTCTAATTACTTATTTATTTTACTTTATGATAATTCTTTTTGCTATTAAAGTTTCTAACAAAAAAAGTTCTTTATGAAAATTATTTTTGCTTTCAATGATTTTGAACAGAAAATAGTTCGATAATTTTAGTTGCATCAATTTTATATAATTTTAGTTTCAGTTATACTAGAGGTTGCTTATAATGTTTTGAATAGAAAATACTTTGATAAGTTTAGTTTCATAAATTTTATTTATGTTATTAAAGTTTATTTTATTTTGTTTCTACTTATATATTTTATTAAAAGTTTATTTTATTTTGTTTCTAATTACTTATTTATTTTATTTGTTATTTTTCATGCACCATTTTTCATGCATTTACTGATTATTTTGAGCTATAAGACCCTAAAATTGAAAAACATTTCAAATGAACTCTCAAAAGGTTGAAAGTTGGCATGGTATCATCATTTCATCCACGTAGCATGTGCAAGAAAGTTGAGAGGGTTACGGCAAAAACTGGATGCATTTCATGTACAAAACGGACAATCTCTTTCGAAGTATCAGGATTTCATACGGAAACTCGTCTGTTATAAAGGGATTTCATTTTTTAAAACTTATTTGAACTCCTGACTTTTTGTGTGTTCAAAATGCACCATTCAAAGCCACATCATCAATTTTCAACCCTTTCTGACTTCATTTGTTATTTTTCATGCATTTATTGATTATTTTAAGCTATAGGACCCTGAAATTGAAAAGCATTTCAAATGAACTCTGAAAAGGTTGAAAGTTGGCATGGTATCATCATTTCATCCACATAGCATGTGCAAGAAAGTTGAGAGGGTTACGGCAAAAAACTAGATGCACTTCGTGTACAAAACGGACAATGGTATCATACTCGTCTGTTACAAAGTTGGCATGGTATCATCATAATAGTTGCGGGAGAAAGTCTTCACTTTTTCTTCGCTTGTGTCATTTGCTTATTGCGCCGTAACCATGGATAATCTTCATCGTTTATCAGGATGCTTGCGTCAGCTTGACTTTGAAGGGAGGAATTTCATGAAACTTTTCGTAATCTTCAGACATGTCTGTCTTGCCCTCCACTCTCACAATGTCCCTTTTTCCTGAAAGCACTATGTGGCGCTTTGGCTCATCGTATGATGTATTCGCTTCCTTATCTTTTCTTTTTCTCGATCTGGTAGACATGTCCTTCACATAGATAACCTGTGCCATATTATTGGCTAGGACGAACGGTTCGTCAGTGTACCCAAGATTGTTCAGATCCACTGTTGTCATTCTGTACTGTGGGTCTACCTGTACCCTGCCTCCTGACAGATTTACCCATTTGCACTTAAACAAAGGGACCTTAAAATCATGTCCGTAGTCAAGTTCCCATATGTCCATTATGTAACCATAATAAGTGTCCTTTCCCCTCTCGGTTGCTGCATCAAAGCGGACACCGCTGTTTTGGTTGGTGCTCTTTTGATCTTGGGTGATCGTGTAAAATGTATTCCCATTTATCTCGTATCCTTTGTAAGTCAATACAGTCGAAGATGGTCCCCTGGACAACGAGTACAACTTATCACAAACAATGGTGTCACCTCTGAGACGTGTTTCCAACCAACTGCTGAAAGTCCTGATGTGTTCACATGTAATCCAGTCGTCACACTGCTCCGGGTGTTTGGAGCGCAGACTGTTCTTGTGTTCATCGACATACGGGGTCACCAAGGTAGAGTTCTGTAGAACTGTGTAGTGTGCTTGAGACCAAGAATGCCCGTCCCTGCATATTATTGAGTCCGCTCCTAGCGTGCCTTTTCCAGTCAGTCTCCCCTCATACCGCGATTTAGGGAGACCTATCTTCTTAAGGCCAGGAATGAAGTCAACACAAAACCCAATGACATCCTCTGTTTGATGGCCCATGGAGATGTTTCCTTCTGGCCTAGCGCGGTTACGGACATATTTCTTTAGGACTCCCATGAACGTCTCAAAGGGGAACATATTGTGTAGAAATACGGGCCCCAGAATGACAATCTCGTCGACTAGATGAACTAGGACGTGCGTCATGATATTGAAGAAGGATGGTGGGAACACCAGCTCGAAACTGACAAGACATTGCGCCACATCACTCCTTAGCCTTGGTATGATTTCTGGATCGATCACCTTCTGAGAGATTGCATTGAGGAATGCACGGCTAATCAGACGTTTTCCGGTAGAAGCCCCCTCAATGCAACCGGAAGCAGTTGCGTCATAATCACGTGGCAGTCATGAGACTTCAGGTTCTGGAACTTTTTCTCTGGCATATTTATTATTCCATTTATATTCAATGAGAAGCCAGTCGGGACCTTCATACAAGCAGGCATTCAAAGAAGATTTCTTTCTCTTCTTTCGTAAGAGCATAGCTGGCAGGACCTTCATACTGCTTCGGAGGCATGCCGTCTTTTTCGTGCAAACGTTGCAGGTCCTCCCGTGCCTCAGGTGTATCTTTTGTCTTCCCATACACGCCCAAGAAGCCTAGCAGGTTCACGCAAAGGTTCTTCGTCACATGCATCACGTTGATTGAAGAGCGGACCTCTAGGTCTTTCCAGTAGGGTAGGTCCCAAAATATAGATTTCTTCTTCCACATGGGTGCGTGTCGCTCAGCGTCATTCGGAACGGCTAGTCCGTCGGGACCCTTTCCAAAGATTACGTGTAAATCATTGACCATAGCAAGTACGTGATCACCGGTACGCATGGCGGGCTTCTTTCGGTGATCTGCCTCGCCTTTGAAATGCTTGCCTTTCTTTCGACATTGATGGTTGGTCGGAAAAAATCGACGATGGCCCAGGTACACATTCTTCCTGCATTTGTCCAGGTATATACTTTCAGTGTCATCTAAACAGTGCGTGCATGCGTGGTATCCCTTGTTTGTCTGTCCTGAAAGGTTACTGAGAGCGGGCCAATCGTTCATGGTTACAAACAGCAATGCGTGCAAGTTAAATTCCTCATGTTTGTGCTCATCCCACGTACGTACACTGTTTCCATTCCACAGCTGTAAAAGTTCTTCAACTAATGGCCTTAGGTACACATCAATGTCATTGCCGGGTTGCTTAGGGCCTTGGATGAGAACTGGCATCATAATGAACTTCCGCTTCATGCACATCCAAGGAGGAAGGTTATACATACATGGAGTCACGGGCCAGGTGCTGTGATTGCTGCTCTGCTCCCTGAAAGGATTAATGCCATCCGCGCTTAAATCAAACCATACGTTCCTTGGGTCAGCTGCAAACTCAGCCCAGTACTTTCTCTCGATTTTTCTCCACTGCGACCCGTCAGCGGGTGCTCTCAACTTCCCGTCTTTCTTACGGTCCTCACTGTGCCATCGCATCAACTTGGCATGCTCTTCATTTCTGAACAGACGTTTCAGCCGTGGTATTATAGGAGCATACCACATCACCTTCGCAGGAACCCTCTTCCTGGGGGGCTCGCCGTCAACGTCACCAGGGTCATCTCGTCAGATCTTATACCGCAATGCACCGCATACCGGGCATGCGTTCAGATCCTTGTACGCACCAAGGTAGAGGATGCAGTCATTAAGGCATGCATGTATCTTCTGCACCTCCAATCCTAGAGAGCATACGACCTTCTTTGTTGCGTATGTACTGTCGGGCAATTCGTTATCCTTTGGAAGCTTCTTCTTCAATATTTTCAATAGCTTCTCAAATCCTTTGTCAGGCACAACATTCTCTGCCTTCCACTTCAGCAATTCCAGTACGGTACCGAGCTTTGTGTTGCCATCTTCGCAATTGGGGTACAACCCTTTTTTGTGATCCTCTAACATGCGATCGAACTTCAGCTTCTCCTTTTGACTTTCGCATTGCGTCCTTGCATCGACAATGACCCGGCGGAGATCATCATCATTGGGCACTGCCTCATTGCAGCATCATTGGGCACATCGTCTAGTTCCTCTTGATCTTCAGCAGCTTCCCCCGTTGCAGCATCATCGTATTCAGGGGGCACATAGTTGTCATCTTCCTCTTCTTCTGCGCCGTCTTCCATCATAACCCCTATTTCTCGGTGCCTCGTCCAAACATTATAGTGTGGCATGAAACCCTTGTAAAGCAGGTGGGTGTGAAGGATTTTCCGGTCAGAGTAAGACTTCGTATTCCCACATTTAGGGCATGGACAACACATAAAACCATTCTACTTGTTTGCCTCATCCACTTCGAGAAAATCATGCACGTCCTTAATGTACTCGGAGGTGTGTCTGTCACCGTACACCCATTGCCGGTTCACTGCGTGCATTATATATAATTAAGTGTGTCAAAAACCATTACAGAACATCATGAGTAGATAATTAAGTGACCAAATTAATAGAAGTTCATCATCACATTAAAAGCAAAGTACATACATAGTTCTCATCTAACAACATATAGCTCTCCAGAGCATCTAATTAATTAAACCATACACTGAAACTATGTAAAACATTTCAATGCGAAAACAAATATGATCATAATCGCAACCAAGGTAACAATTGATCCAACGGCATAATGATACCAAGCCTCGGTATGAATGGCATATTTTCTAATCTTTCTAATCTTCAAGCGCATTGCATCCATCCTGATCTTGTGATCATCGACGACATCCGCAACATGCAACTCCAATATCATCTTCTTGTCCTCAATTTTTTTTATTTTTTCCTTCAAGAAATTGTTTTCTTCTTCAACTAAATTTAACCTCTCGACAATAGGGTCAGTTGGAATTTCCGGTTCACATACCTCCTAGATAAATAAAATCTATATCACATTGGTCGGCATAATTTTCATAAACAATAAATGAACCAATAGTTATAAAGATAATATATACCACATCCGAATCATAGACAGAACGAGGGCCGACGGGGGCGGATACCAAAACCATCGCACTATATAATAACAGGCAATACAATAGTAAGAAAATTAGACAAGTATCTATCTAAAGTAAGAATTTTTTTTCTTTCAGAAAGAAGATAAGAACAAGAGGCTCACCACGGTGGTGCCGGCGACGAGATCGGCGCGGGCGATCGACGGCGGTGAAGACGGGAATGGGATGTGACGGGCCGCTAAATCTAGACAAATCTCGAGGAAAATGGAGCTTTGAGGTCGAGCTTCGAGAGGAGAAAGCTTAACTAGTGTGGCTCGGGCATTTCATCGAACACCTCATATGCATAGGAGGTGAGCTAGAGCACCACAAAGCCCTCCCCTCGCCGGCCAGAGAAAAACAGAGCACTCGAGTGCTCTGCTCACGGACGAGGGGTATATATAGGCACCTCATTGGTCCCGGTTCGTGGCATGAACCGGGACTAAAGGGCAGCCTGTGGTCCCGGTTCAAGCCACCAACCGGGACCAATGGTGGTGGGCCAGGAGCGAGGCCCATTGGTCCCGGTTCGTCCCACCAACCGGGACCAAAGGGGCCAGATGAACCGGGACCAATGCCCCCACGAGGCCCGGCAGGCCCCTGGCCTCACGAACCGGGACCAGTGCCCCCATTTGAAGGAAATATGCCCTAGAGGCAATAATAAAGTATTATTTATTTCCTTATATCATGATAAATGTTTATTATTCATGCTAGAATTGTATTAACCGGAAACATAATACATGTGTGAATACATAGACAAACAGAGTGTCACTAGTATGCCTCTACTTGACTAGCTCGTTAATCAAAGATGGTTATGTTTCCTAGCCATAGACATGAGTTGTCATTTGATTAACGGGATCACCTCATTAGGAGAATGACGTGATTGACTTGACCCATTCCGTTAGCTTAGCACTCGATCGTTTAGTATGTTGCTATTGCTTTCTTCATGACTTATACATGTTCCTATGACTATGAGATTATGCAACTCCCGTTTACCCGAGGAACACTTTGTGTGCTACCAAACGTCACAACGTAACTGGGTGATTATAAAGGTGCTCTACAGGTGTCTCCAAGGTACTTGTTGGGTTGGCGTATTTCGAGATTAGGATTTGTCACTCCGATTGTCGGAGAGGTATCTCTAGGCCCACTCAGTAATACACATCACTTTAAGCCTTGCAAGCATTGTGACTAATGAGTTAGTTGCGGGATGATGTATTACGGAACGAGTAAAGAGACTTGCCGGTAACGAGATTGAACTAGGTATCGAGATACCGACGATCGAATCTCGGGCAAGTAACATACCGATGACAAAGGGAACAACATATGTTGTTATGCGGTCTGACCGATAAAGATCTTCGTAGAATATGTAGGAACCAATATGAGCATCCAGGTTCCGCTATTGGTTATTCACCGGAGAGGTGTCTCGGTCATGTCTACATAGTTCTCGAACCCGTAGGGTCCGCACGCTTAACGTTACGATGACAGTTATATTATGAGTTTATATGTTTTGATGTACCGAAGGTTGTTCGAAGTCCCGGATGTGATCACGGACATGACGAGGAGTCTCGAAATAGTCGAGACGTAAAGATTGATATATTGGAAGCCTATGTTTGGAAATCGGAAGTGTTCCGGGTGAAATCGGGATTTTTCCGGAGTACCGGGAGGTTACCGGAACCCCCCGGTAACTTAATGGGCCTTAGTGGGCCTAGGTGGAAGAGAGGAGAGGAGGCCAGGGCAGTGCCGCGCCCCCTTCCCCCCCCAGTCCGGATAGGACAAGGAGAGGGGGGCGGCGCCCCCCTTCCTTCCTCCCCTCCACCTCTTCCCCCTTCCACTCCTAGTCCAACATGGAAAAGGGGGGAGTCCTACTCCCGGTAGGAGTAGGACTCCTCCTGGCGCGCCTCTACCTCCTAGGCCGGCGGCCTCCCCCTTGCTCCTTTATATATGGGGGCAGGGGGGCACCTCTAGACACACAATTGATCAACGATCTTTTAGCCGTGTGCGGTGCCCCCCTCCACCATATTACACCTCGATAATATCGTAGCGGAGCTTAGGCGAAGCCCTGCGTCGGTAGAACATCATCATCGTCACCACGCCGTCGTGCTGACGAAACTCTCCCTCAACACTCGGCTGGATCGGAGTTCGAGGGACGTCATCGAGCTGAACGTGTGCTGAACTCGGAGGTGCCGTGTGTTCGGTACTTGATCGGTCGGATCGTGAAGACGTACGACTACATCAACCGCGTTGTGTTAACGCTTCCGCTTTCGGTCTACGAGGGTACGTGGACAACACTCTCCCCTCTCGTTGCTATGCATCACCATGATCTTGCGTGTGCGTAGGAAATTTTTTGAAATTACTACGTTCCCCAACACCATTGGTCCCGGTTCTGGACTGAACCGGGACTAATGGGCTGACCCGGCCTGAACCAAAGCCCTCTTTTCTACTAGTGCCGCTACTTCATCCGTACACTCACTTAAGCCCATGTCAGCCTGTTCTTTTCCTCCGCTCATGCAACCTAGGCAGGGCGGAGGCGGCGGCCGATCTACACCTTTCCGGCAAGGGTCCCCTTCTCCCTTCGTTTTGTTGCAACGATGATGGGAGGGAGCGGGGATCCCGGTGCTTCAGCTTGATGGCAGTAGGGCTAGGATTATTTAGGGTTTGGTCTTCAAATGACAGTGGCGAGACGATAGCATCGTCGTTGGGGTGGAATAAGGTCTCCAAGTCTCTTGCTCGATCTGATGATACCTCTTTGTGTCATCGGGAACGTATGGAGGATGGTGTTATTTCAGATCTAGCTTTTTCTTTAGGAGGTTTGTCTTAGTGGCGTTGTCCTACGGAGCAGACAATGTGGTTGTGTGTTTCAATACTCCAACTCCAATTTCAACCGATGAAAGTCTCCCGATCTTGACCTCGTTTAGGAGCTTGTGAGATTTGTGTTGTCCAGGTCCGCCTAATCTGATCTAGGGCGTTCTAACTCTCCACCGTTTTCTTCTATGTAGCGGCAATTTGCTACGTAGATCACGGTGGACAGCGCCTTTAGGTCTACATCAACGACTTATAGGCCACTACTTGTACAAGCTCCTGAGTTCAATATATTTGCTCCGCTCAGATAGAGGCCGAGAGGAGGCAACGAGCTTTCTCACGACGCGTCACAAGTGAATGCAGGAGAATGAAGACTTCACCCCCCCATATTTTCGACATATGTAAGATTGTTTTTGCAAGGGTTTGTATGTCGTTGATTGATGTTTTCTTTTTGAATCTTTGTTTCGTTTGGTTTGTGATAAAAATAAACCAACATGTGATTGGATGGTTAGGAGGACAGTGTTACCACCAATCCTCGAGGGATCAACAATTAGGTTTGATGCTTTGGTGTCTCATAAAGAAGAAACCTTATTTCAATGGGAGACAATAGCGAGATGGATACGGTGAGTATACGTACGCGTTTTGTGAGAGTTTGTGGTTGTACTATGTTTGTCAAAAAGAAAATGCTTCAAGTAGTCACCTTTTGTTTGTGTTTGCTATTTCATTGATGATCACAGCCTCGCAAGGGCATGGCAGCTAAAAAAAGGTAATGCTAACTGGCGAATGTTCCCTTGAAAGTGACTCCTAGCAAACGCACTCATAACATTTAATCGAGATCAAATGATGACAGTTTTCTTTTTTAAGTGACTTCTCTACCGTGAAATTGTCATGGTTGTCCAAAGAAATTGCCGCCCCCTACAACTAAATTGCCATAAGAAATGTTCGCCAACTAAGAGGGTCAAAAAGAGCTGTGAGGCTGTTGCCTTGCAATATAAAGTCAAAAAAGAGAGGGTAAAAAGTGTTGTTTTTTGAACATCAGTACAGACACAAGCGCTCATATACACGCACATACACTCATTCCCTATGAACGCACACACGCATACCCTACCTCTATGAGCACCTCCGAAAGACTGAGCCAGCATATCATCTTGAAATTTACGAAGTCACCGTAGGCACCTCGTTGTCGACGGGAACATCTCCTCCCACTGAATGCGCATTGCTGAAAATCCTGAAATAAATTTAGAAATAAATGCGAGCACCAGGATTGGAGCTACACTATTTTTTGACGGGAAGTGGAGTTACACTGGACAGAGCAGGAGAAGAACGTTCGAGCATGGGCCGCATTATGGGCTTCGGCCCCAGGACGGAAGGCAAAAATGAGGACCCAACTGTTGGTAAAAAAAAAAAGAGGGCTCAACCCAATTTTTCTCTCTGTCTTCCTCCACCACGGCGGTCCAATCGGCCGGCGCCTCCGTCCGCCGTCTTGCTCCCCCGCCGCCGGCGCCAGTCTCGCCATATGAACCGCCGACCTGAGACACAGTGCCGCCCCCAACCCCCACACCCCCGACTCTTCCCCAGACACACTACACACCGTCGCCGATTAAAAGGAGCCGCCTCCCCACGCTCCCGGCGGCGTGATAGAGAGAAGTGAACAAGCGAGAGCGCAAACTTCTTCGAGTTTGTGCGATGGTGGAGAAGGCTGCGGAAAAATGGGCGCAACTTCCTAAGTCCCTAACACTTGTTGGTGCTCTTCAGTTCTGGTGATCTCAAAATCCACTTGTTGCCCTCAAAGTCCAAATCAATCCGTTTACAGGTGCGTTTCTTGTTAATTTCTTATTTCAACCTGTATCTCGAATCAGTCTCCAGCGGTCTGAATTTTTTGCTTCGGTATGCCATCGGTTGCTAAAATTGGGGATGAGTTCAGTTACTGTTAGTAGCTGTTGTCAGTTAGCTTATCTTCCACTATGCTGGACTGAAGATTGCCAGACGGCTGCCGGGGTTGATGGGGGCGGCATCCACAATCGATTGCGCTGGTGCAGTACCGTTCCGCATACAAACGATGCCCACCTGCCGGTGAGTTTCTGTGCAGACTGACATTTTTTTATGCGGTAGCTTTGGCTTCTCTGCTCAAATGTTACCACCAGTTTGCACGGCAAGGGCTTTCAGTTGTGCAGTTCTCCATCTAAGCTTGGCATGAATTTCCTGTCATTATAGCAATGAACAAGTCACATCGTATCATTTGGCTTGTGGTTCATGGGAGAGAACCCAATGCCTGAGATTGTTTTGACATCCTCGATTTCAGCATACAAAACACGCACTCAATTCTTTCGACGCCTTTGCTGTTTGACACTGGAGGTACAGCTTGGATAAGGACAGCAGCGGCGTGATGGACCCCAACGAATTTTAGAGTTGGATATATATAGTGCATTCTCCTTCTGTTTCCCGAACATGTATCTGAATGCCTGTCATATTTGCGCCGAGAGAAAAAACTTGAACCATATATTTGTACTAAAAGAAACGCCGAGAAAACACAGCAATGTACTAATGGCGGCAATGACAAGACAGCATGAGTGCCAAAATCATTGCTAATATAATCCACTACATCTCTTCTAATCATCTCAGGGTAACAAAATTTAGTCTACATATATCAGCAAGCATAATTCCAACCGAGAAACTGATAAAATCATGATGCCTGAAATCATGACTTATTACAGTACCAACCTAACTAGCCTGTAATACAGGTTCTAGGAACAGTTCACAAAAGAGGGAAATAAATTATCGATTATTAATAAGCTCAATAGCCTCATCTAGCGTGGTAGGCTAGCAGATGACAAGAACTCTGCCTCCAAGCTATAGCGTCGTTGGCTACCACCTGGCTGTGCGGACAATTGCCGAGCAGATCTACTCCTTTGAGTTAACGACCTTGGTTGCATATGTTCTCCATTTCTCGGATCAGGCTGAGATGAGTTCATCCGTTTTGCCCGTAGAGTCTGCAGTTCTGTCTCAACCTGTTTCATGGTTGGTCTTTCTTCACCGTGTAGCCTCAAGCACCGCTCTGCAAGAGAGGCAACACCATTGATCTCTTCCTCTGTTGCCTCCTCAAGCACCTGAGAATTAGCAATATCTGTGATTCTTCCCTCATTGAACTCCTGGAGGAAATAGTTTGACAAACTTTTGGCTGTGCCTGATTCACTTGTAAATATAGGCTTCATTCTGAGAAGCAACTCCACTAGTACCACACCAAAACTGTACACATCGCTCTTCCCGTTCAGCTGCCTGGTATGGAAATACTCTGGATCTAAGTACCCGAATGTACCTTGCACGTTCGTCACAATATGTGTTTGATCGACAGGAACCAATCTGGACGCGCCAAAATCTGACACTTTAGCCGTGTAGTTCACATCCAAGAGTATATTTGAGGATTTCACGTCACGATGGAAGATTGACATTGAAGCTGAAGAGTGGAGATAAGATAGAGCTCCTGCTGTTTCCAGAGCAATCCTCAAATAATCACCCCAAGATAAGGAAAAACCATCACTTGCATCTGCATGAAGAACTTCAGACAGTGAGCCGTTGGGTACATAATCATACACCAGTAGTGGAACCTCGGTTTCGAGGCAACATCCAAAGAGCTTCACAATATTTCTGTGATTTATCTGAGTGAGGACTACAACCTCATTGATGAATTGACTGATCTCAGACTGCTCAATGACTTTCGACTTTTTTACTGCAACAACACGCTGATCAGACAATATGCCTTTGTAAACCATGCCATGGCCCCCACGTCCAATGATACGTGTAGGATCAAAGTTGTTTGTTGCCTTCTCTATCTCTTCTAACGAAAATATCTTAGTATTCTCATTTGCAGATTCATCAGATGATATCAATGTTTCCAGGAGAAGACCTTGGTTCTTTCGGAAATAGTTCCTCCGTAGTTGCTTTTGAACATTCTTTTTCCACCTGCGAGTGAAAAGTACTGCACTGGAGCTCAAGAGTAGAACGCCGAAACCACAGGACAGCCCAATAATTATACCTGCAGGCAAGCTCTTTTAAGTTTCTTTTTCTATCTTTTTTATCATGAATGTAACAATAATGTAGTCTTACCTAAGAGTAGATGCTGTTGTTTTGTCACAGTACATTTCATTTTTGATGGATCATACTCAGTCTTGCGAGGACATTCAGTACAACTGAAACTTCCTTCGGTATTATGACAGACCCCTTTACATTTGTTCGGATCAAGGCACTCATCAATGTCTGCAATTAACAGAATCTTATAAGATGCGTTGACAAAATATGTACTCCCTTTGATTCACAATAACTGTAGAACATCAGCATGGTTACCATATACATTTTTGAAAAATGTGTTGTTTCAAACAGAAATAATTATATATAATGAAAATATATTTCACTATTAATCTACTATATCAATTCCCCATGTTTGTAATTTTTTCTATATTGATGGTCAAACCTATTTTTTTGGAATGCACTAATTCTGAAATTGCTTATATCATGAATCATCGGGAGTAACATGGAGCACATCAGCCAATTAAATGAAACATAAATGAATGATAAACAAACTAGAGGTGGTGCAAATATCAATGTATGATAGTAATTAACATGCAGGTACATTAATAAAACATGCCTTTTAATACATATGTACAACTTTCTTTTGGAGTATTATAATTAAGAAATATCTAACAATACACATTTCTGCAGCTATAGGGGCTGTACCATTTGTAACCTAGAAAGAGGGAGTACCTTGACAACCATTTTGGATGTATGGATTTCCTTGGAAGCCATCAAAGCATCTGCAGCGGTAACTCGTCATCACTTCATCGCTTACTTCCACACACTTGCTGTTGATACTCACACAAGCATATCCAGACCTATTCTGTTGGGCCTCTGTGCAATTTAGATGAGCAGCAACCCATTTATTAAGCACAAATGACCCATATGCGGAAACATGAGTGTCTTCGAATCCCTGCTCAGAATCATCACTGGTGACATTTAAGGTCCCTTCGTTGACATTTATGTCACTGACCTTGCCCTCCCCCAACATGACCAGGGCAGCTGATGACGTCACATTTGTGCAGTTGAGGTGAAACTCTTCCCTAGCGAAGCAGCCCTCTTCAAAGCCGAATGGGAATTGCACGCTAATGTTACCACACCAGCGGGTACAGTTAGCCCTGCTCGGAATTGGATTATACCCTAAATTGATGAGTAAAAGGTTAGCATGTATCATTGCGCAAAATGCCTAATAGCAGCTGTATGTTGTTCGCTTCATTAGGACAAACAAAGTTACCTTTCTCATCGGTGGAGCAGCCATGTGGAATGTAGGGGTTGCCTGAATAGCCGTAATCGCAGATGCAGTAGTAGCCACTTGTTGGTGCACCGTATACACCTAGTGGATCGTTCTGCCTGCACTTGGCATGCTCGCTGACACAGGCAGCACAGGTGGGTTGATCCCCTAATTTCCATGAGAGCTGTGAGCCATCAGCACTTATGCTGATTTTATCCCACAACTGGGAGGCCTGGTTGGATGTTGTGCTGATGTTTTTTGTGTTGTGGCTGTAGACCAATTTGAACTGATAAGTGCTGGCATAGCTTGCCTGACTATAGCGACAGCATCCAATTCCATTACAGTTGTGCATAGCCTCCATCTCTGTGATTTCTGGGTCTGAGCACATTGTTGTGCATATTGAATTGGTGTCATTCCCTTCCTCAGAGTACACCTCTAGGCCGCAACCAATGAAGGCTAGAGCAAAGGAATCAATATCGAAGGACCTCCCAGGCGGTTCCAAAGAGAAATAGTAGACACTCACACCAGATTTCAGGGTGATGGTATGCGAAAAGGAGACCTTGATAAGAGCATCGTCAAAGTTGGTCACCTCGGTGATGCCGTCGAACAAGAAGAGCCTGGGGGGCTGACTGGTGTTGTTGCAAATGAGGTTGAAGTCAGGTCCACGGGAGCACCTGGATCCGATGCCAAAGGGATAGCCGAAGCTCACACTGCCGCAGCTCGTCGGGCAGCCATGGAGCGTGCCACCGGCACGGGATGGTTGCGCCCAGTTCCCCTCTGGGTTCTGCTGGCCTGTTACAACTCCGGATGCCAGAGTTGTTAGCTTTCCCAGTGACCCGAGCACCAATAGAGAAAGCATCAACGGGAAGATTTCCATGATCAATCTAGAGTTCTACACTACACCTTGCACTAGAAAAATTCAGGTCAGGCAGCGGTGCCTTCTCTTCTAGGTATCCTTTGCTGCATATATATATAGCAATGGTTACAAACTTACAGTTGACCCAAGGATGACCGGAAGAGGATTCGTGTGAATGTGGATTTGGATGCTGTGTGCATATATATATCAATCATGCTGCCCATGTGGATGTGGATGTGGATGTGGCAGTGGTGTACCTTGATGGGATGTGAAGGAGAAGACCAGGACCATGACCTTAGCAGGTCGGTCCACTAAAGGGGCTAGTCTAAGTCTGTTCCTGACAAACCACGTTACACAGTTCACTTGTGCATTCTGTGGGCTCCCAAAGGTTTGCTCTACACAAGAAAGTTCATGCCAACATTGAGAGGAAATTACAGTATGTAAATGGGGGACGAGGAATCGTACCATGCAACCTGTTGTGAATGCCATCCTGCTCGTCAACAATGGAAGCCGGCTAAGCAATCTTCAGTCCCCACCTGGTGAAGAATCTTCAGTCCTTCCAACTGGCACCTAGTAACAGTAACTGAACTCCATCCCCATTCAGCTGTTGTTTCCTTAATTAAGCTGCAACCAAGAGCACCGAGTGAAAATTGTGAACACTGCTGATAAACTACAGACAAGGAATCAATCAGAAATCAATCTTTCAGAAGACGGAAAGAACAGAGTAGAACCAAT
Organism: Aegilops umbellulata; assembly: GCA_032464435.1. Classification (NCBI taxonomy): domain Eukaryota; kingdom Viridiplantae; phylum Streptophyta; class Magnoliopsida; order Poales; family Poaceae; genus Aegilops; species Aegilops umbellulata. The sequence goes on from CP136056.1 coordinate 571,034,733, forward strand.
GCCTGAGGTTGCTTGGACACCGCTCAATCTTTCAGCTGGCGTATCCAAAGGAAAGAAATGGGAGATGGCGGTGGAGAAGAGAGCAGATTCCGCCATGGACGACGAGCTGCTGTGCACGGTGCGTTATCAGGAGCCATGGTAGAAATAGAATGGAGGGATTTTAGGGGTAGGAGGAGAAACCAAGGCACGGCGGCGTCAGGCGACGAATATAAGCTAGGTTGGATGGGGTTGGGCAGCGGTGGAGGTGGCGAGGCGGGCCCGGGGATGGTGGCGGAGCAAGACGGTGGGCGGACCGCCGTGATAGAGGAAGAAGAGAGATTTTTTGTTTTGTTTTTTGAGTTGAGAGGAAGAAGAGAGAAGACGCATTGGGTTGGGCCCTCGTCATTTAGTCCAGTCTACGGGCCGAGTGTTGATTAAAACCCATACTGCGGGTTACGCTGCTTCTGCTTCTGTAGTTTCTTCTTGTGCGTCTGCTTCTCGGTCCATTTTGTCGAACAACCTTTTTCCTTCTTAAAGTCAAAGAAGTATCTGGAGTGCATGATTATTTTAGGTGTAAGAAAAAAAATGAATAATTACCAATGTATATAATATTGATGAAGAGTTTGGCCTTAAATCACTTTCTGAGATAGCAATTCTAGAGTATTACTTAGCGAGGTTAATCAAAGGTTTGTCGAATCGTTATCTCATATATCTTGCATGTCCCAGGTTCAACAATAATATTGCATCACATGCATATACTTGGTATTGAAATAACAACACTCAACTCAACTTGCACCAACTCAAACAGAAAACTCGCAACAAAGTGTATCTTGTATTTTATATAATTGGTTCTATCTGTAGTCTGCATAAAATAGTTATCATGTGCTTAGAAAAACAATATCACTTGCAATAGATATTCATGGAAATTTGTGCATCATGTTGTTTTCTTGGTTTAGTATCCACAGTTTTGTAGGAATGAGCAATTCAACCACAAAAGTAGTAGTGACTTTTACGGACGCGGACGAGGAGCACATGGAGACACACCTCCCTGTAATCTGAACCACAATCGATGTCCATTGGGATGCGGATTGAAGTCAATTTTTGTTTCCCTATTGAACCAATACATTTGTAGAGAAGTAAAAGTGAGTTAATGGGTACAACGCAGGACATGATTTTTGAATATGCTAATGCTATGCTGGAAGTAAATATGCATTGACTTTGTGTCCACACATGATTAATTCATGTGTGTTGGCAAATAAAGGATGTCAGGTAGTTATTACTACGTAATGAATGTGTTGGAGCTCACAAGTATGCCACGGTTTAATAAATGAAACCAAACGACAGTATGCAATGTAATTAGTGTTAATTTATCTTTGTTGGACCATGAAGATAAATGGCTACATACAGCTGCACCGATAAATCAGCAGGCAACGTCAATACTAAAATAATCTTTATAGCAAAAGAAGTGGCAGAAATCACACATTTGACCTGTGGGCTAAATCAAATCACGATCTGACCTGGTCTCGAAAAAAATTCACATAACAGACCATTTTGGGTGGCGCCCAACAGCCGGGCGCTGCACTGCACTATGCAGCGCCTTCGGCTAAGGCGTCGCACGCCCGGCCAGCGTGGCAGCCCGGGGCCAGGTGCGGCCCCACAGCCAGCTGTGCAGCGCCTAAGCGCTAGGCGCCACATAGTGTAATGTGCAGCGCCTAGCGCTTAGGCGCTGCACATTGACTTAAGCCGCATCGGGCCAGCCCTCCCAGGCAGTTCTTCCCCTCTCCAGGAAGTTGCTCTCTGGACAGAGAGCAGCGGCGGCGGCGCCCCATCGGACCCCCCCCCCCTCCCCACACACACACACATTCCTCTCAGATCTGAAGATTTGATTCGTGGATTCGATCTCCAATCCCTCCTACTAGGTAAACTCCTCCGTTCCCTTTCTTTTCCTCCGTAAATTTGTTGCCATTTAAGAGATTTGTTCAAGATTTGGTGGAACCCTTGATTTTCTTGATTTAGGATGTGTAGTAATAGTGGTACTACCGTAGTGTTGTTCATTAGTTCACAATATATGATTCTTGTTAGTGAAACCCTAGATTGTTTAGTTTTTTTAGATATATATGAGATGCCTATTTTTGTAGACATATATGTGATGTTTAGTTTTTTGTAGATATATATTAGATGTTTAGTTTTGTAGACATATATGTGATGTTCAGTTATTTTTAGATATATATTAGATGTTGAGTTTATTTGAGATATGAGATGTTGAGTTTTTTTTAGATATATATATGAGAATTTACAATCATTTATTCATTGTGTGAGAAGAACATGTTGAGATTGTTGTAGTTGAACACATATGAGATGTTTAGTGTATACCGATATTTGAGATGCAAATGAACTCATATATGTTTATTGTTTGAACTTTGTAAGGATGGTTTGGCTTCTCGATGATGTCTACGACACACAACACCGGGCCTACATGATGCGCGAGAAGGAGATGGTAATAATGAGTACTCTAAATATTTTGCGAATTTGCCTTTAGTTGAAATTGACATGCCCTAAGATTTATCATTACTTGTTTTTTGCAGAAGGTTGAACCTCTGAAGATTCGGTATCACGGGGTCTCTGGCCCTGCCATGCCCTACGATGAGCGGTACACACCCTACATCCAGGAGCCAGGACTCCTCCCGTGGATTCAGTTGGTCAGCCGGTCCACGTCGAACCTCAACGCTCCACTGGTGACCTCTTTTGCTGATCGGTGGAGGCCGGAGACACACAGTTTCCATCTTCGGACTGGGGAGATGACCATGACGCTCGAGGATGTCGCCTTGATCACCGGGCTTCCTATTGACGGGAAGCCTCTATGTATGAGCACCGATTCTGATGGGTGGCGCGAGCAGATGATTGCTCTTATCGGTATGGCTCCTACCGAGGCTGAGGCTGATGTAGAGGAGGGAGAAGAGCCGAAAAAGAAGGAAAGGAAAGCAGCTGGAGCTACTTTCACGTGGATTCATGCAAACTTTGTGCATTGCCTTGCGGATGCCACTGATGATGTGATACAGACACATGCTCGTGTCTATATGTGGTACGTTGTCTCGAGGACTTTGCTTCCTGACTCGACAAGCAAGAACACTCCATGGATGTTGCTGAAGGCGTTGACCGTCTTTGATAGTGGATGGAGCTGGGGTTCAGCGACTCTTGCTTACTTGTACCGACAGTATTTGTTTTGTTTTGCTATCGAGTCATTTCTTCATTAGCAAATGCAACCTTGCTGTCAAGTTAACATTGTTTTCATTCATATGCAGCTGGACGATGCGTGTTGCAGGATCACAGATAAGGCAGGCATTGGTGGTAATATGCTTCTGCTTTCTGTATGGAGCTGGGAGCGTTTGCCTGTTGGACGCCCGAAGAGCGTCACGTTTAAACCTTGGGATGAAGAAGGCGAATTATGGCGCCCCACTTGGGCTTACAAGTGGGATGTGGTATCCGAGATGACGAACGATGTCAGTCTCATGTACCAAAAGCACATTGCCGAGTTGGACACGATTACGCCTGAGCAGGTAAGGAGGTCATTACTTCAGCCATTTCTCATGCTTGCTTGAAAAATAGTCATCAATTTTGCATTGTTGCCCTATTTCATAGGTGGTATGGTAGCCATATGACGCGGATGAGAGCTTTGCATACACCGAGGAGTTCCGCGTCAACTCGATGTGCTTGCGGGATAAGGATCTTTGGCTTATGCGGTGCCCACTGATATGCAACTGGGCGGTTGAGTTTCATTTGCCACATCGCGTGTATCGTCAGTTTGGTTTGTTCCAGCCTCACCCGCCGGATTGGGTGGACACGGACAAAGCACTTCATAGGTAAGAGAGCATGTCTGCGTATTGACTAAGCATCGGCACTCCTTTTTTTGATTTTACTAATGTTTGGTTTTGTACCATGTAGGTTGGACAGGAGAAAGCAGCGGAAGATAAAGGACTGGGACAAGCATCATGCACAGTATGTTACCTGCTTCCATCTTAGTGTGGATCAAGCTCGTAACAGTGCATGCGCCCAACTTCGTGAGCATAACTCACTTGCTTTCGATAACTACCTACGATGGTTTCTTGGAAGTACTCGAGTTGAGAAATGCCGGCCGGCATACAATGATGATATTCTTGAAGAGCCCATAAACTTTGAGGATGTATCGAAGCGGCGGTACAACAAAGATATCAAGGAAGGGCAAGGAGTTCCTACTGTTCCGGTCATTAACTATGTAGGAAAGTGTTCCCTTCTTTACTTTCCCGTTGGCCGTATTACACCTGTTTGAATGGCTAACGCGTTCATTCGTTCTCATCCGCAGCGCAACCAGATCAATAAATCAGCTGATGAAAGCGAGTCTATTCTGGAGAAGACTTCGGTTGGAGAAGGAAATGATGATGGTTCACTACGAGCATTCCTCAAGGTACATATCGCATTCACGTGTCCATGTTACATATGTTGTGGAGTTTGATATCTTATACACTTGAACATGTTACAGCGTCATGCCAAGAAATTAAGGCGGTTATCGAATCTTCTCGGTTGCCGTGATCCCGAATTTGATGAACCTCCAGCCTCTAGGTTTGGTACACCATCAGACCCCTTATCTCACCATCAGGGGGACGATGTGAGTTCCTCACATGCTTATCTGGATGATGAGGGTGTGGTCACCCAAGAGGTATGACTAATCCTTTAGATGTGATTCTTATTTGATTACGATGCCGGTCTTTACCATATTGTTTCATTGTGTGATAGGGCGATGACCTTGATGATGACATGACTTTGGCGAACGCTCAAGTTCGGTCCGCATATATGTTGAAGCCTAGGCAACCCATACGCCGATACACGCCCACCGACTTTGACAACAGAGGCAACCCAAAGGTGGTCGTAGGGACCTCGCGGATGGCTACCTTGGATGATGAGGCTGAGGAGGAATTGTAGGAAGAGGAGGCTCGTCCTAACAGGAAGAAGAAGATTGCCTGCAGGCGTGGCACCAGGACCATGCGCGGAAGGCATCAGTGACCTTGTAGCCGTTACATTAGGTTGACGAACTTGTGAGGTTATGTCATATGTTGGTGAACTCTTATTAGTGTGGTCATTGTGTTTGCGAACTTGTAGTAATGTTGAATTGTCCTAAACTATGTGATGTTCAAGTTATTAGTTATCTTTGTTGAGTTTCTGTAGTTTACAGCAGTACATTCATATTATATCTTTGTTGACATCAGTTTGCTGCAAAAAAATGCATCAAGTTACTGCATTTTAGTAGTTAACAGCACTGCAGCGCCCAATAGGCAGGCGCTGCATTATACAGTGCAGCGCCCAGCACTCAAGCGTTGCACTGTATAATGCAGCGCCTGTACCCTAGGCGCTGCACATCTGGCTATGCATACAAAAGCATTGCAGTACTGGCCATACCAAAAAAATGCTAAGTCACCGTGCAGCGCCCTAGAGCTAGGCGCTGCACTCTACTGTGTGACGCCTCTGTCTTGGGCGCTGCACTGTAGAGTGCAGCGCCTATGCTCTGGGCGCTGCACAGCTGTTTACTGCTATTGACTACAAATGGCAATTCACCGGAACATCCCAACACTTACAATAGTTTGAGCATCACAACAATTTGAACAAACACAAATTTTATGACTTATGAGTTCATCACTTAAGACAATTCAAACATTACTACGACATAGTTCATGACACATTCATTAGAAATAACAATTTTGCCTAGTACGACATAGTTGACTAGAAATGGCATGTTGCCCTAGAACAAAGTTCATGACAAATACGGCATGGATACATCCGGTTTCATGACTAGTGCACCGAAGCGAAGTCCCTACTGAGTAGATCGAGGCCATTTCCCCTTCTTGTCACATGCGGAGTCCTCCTGTTGTGCCTCGCGAGCCTTTGCAAGCTTTCTTGCCCTCTCCTCCGCACGAGCAAGTTTCGCTTGGCGTGCCCTCTCCTCCTCTCGTTTCTTCTGCTCCATCCTCTCCTTCTGACGACACTCTTCCTCCAAGCCTCTTTGAAACGATTCTTCGAACCTCCGCTGCCGCCTAAGACAATCTTGATATTGGTCCTTTTGGACATCTTCTGGCACTTCATGATCTATCCACGTGAAGTACTTGCACAGAGGAGGCGGTGACTGCATACAAATTTTTTGTTAGTGTTGACACCCATTTGAGAGTAAAATTTGACTTTTCGAGCTTACCGGTGGTTGGTCATAGGCGTTAGTTGGAAGTGCACGATCATAAGCATAGTTCGGGCATACAAAATATCTCCGCCCTTCCGTCCATGATTTGTTTCGGTCGGTGGACACCTTCACCTTACAAACATCGCCACACCAACATGGCGGGATGTTGACATCTTTCTCCTTCACCTTGTCCAAAGATGCGTCCTCCCACTTGTTCGGCATGTCTTCTTGGTTAGCACACGGTGGCCTCGTCATGGAACCGGATGAAGCCATGCCTACAAAACCGAGAATTCTTGGTTAACCCTAACCCCCACTTAAGAATAACCACAACCCTAACCCTAACCATAACCATAGCATAACCCTAACACCAACAACAAACACACATAACCCTAACCCTAGCATAGTATAAAGCCTAACCATAACCGTAACACAAACATCAACACAAATTTCCAAATCCAAGCCAAAACTAGGGTTTCCCTAAACTAGCAAGATTTGATCAAATCTGACATTTTCTATGGATGAAAACGAGGGGATCGGACGAGATTACCTTCTGGGAGGGGTTGGCTTCGATATTCATGCACAATATCTCCGAATCTGACAAGGATTTGAGAGGGGGAGAGAGGAGGGCAGAGGGGAGGCACTGAGCTTCGGGTTTGTGTGTGTGTGGGGGGGTGGGGGTGGGGGTGTGTGGGGTGGGGATGGGTGGGAGGGGGTGGGGGCAGCATAAGATTCCATATGTGTAGCGCCTAAGAGCTAGGCGCTGCACATTAATGTGTGGCGCCTAGGCCATGGGCGCTGCACTACTGCATATGCTACTAGATACCTTCTGTGTCTCTCTGGACTGGCATGTCCAGGTGTGCAGCGCCTAAGTTCTAGGCGCCACACTACACAGTACAGCACCCAGCCCTTAAGCGCTGCACATCTGGACATGCCAGTCCAGAGATCAACAGAAGGTTTCCAATAGCTTTTGCCACCAAAAAATCGCTAAGTCAGGGTGCAGCGCCCAAGTTCTAGGTGTCACACTGCACAGTACAGCGCCTAGGTATCGGGCGCTGCACAGTATAGTGCGACGCCTAGGTCTTAGGCGCTGCACCCTGACTTAGCGATATTTTGGGTGGCAAAGCTACTGGATACCTTCTGTTGCTCTCTGGACTGGCGTGTCCAGATGTGCAGCGCCTAAGGTCTAGGCGCTACATAGTATAGTGTGGCGCCTAGCTCTTAGGCGCTGCACTGTCTGTTGTTTTCAAATAACAAGTGCTGTTTTTGTTTTGTGGTTCAAATAGATGTCATACACACTATAAGTGGTATCACATATAGTAGTCCAAAACACAGAAAGAAGACATAGTCCAAATCACATAGTCATACACACATAGCACATAGGACCACACATTATAGTTCATAAGGTCACATGGTAGCACATAGGACCACACATTATAGTTCACAAGGTCACATAGTAGCACATAGGACCACACATTATAGTTCACAAGGTCACAGAGTAGCACACATTTTATCACACATTTTTGCGTCAAGCAAGGTCCTCTCTTCTTCTTCTTCTTCTTTTTTCGACATCTCACCTCCCCCCTCCGAGTCCTCCACCCCCTGCATTGTTGCCATACCTACGAAAATGGCAACTTAATAGTTAGTCGCACTATGCAAAATAAAAAATAGAACGACATAATTTCTCATAATTTGTACCATGGATTTTCCAAGAATTACAATATTGGCATTCTCATTCTTTTTTTATTTGAAATCTTAACAATCATGAAATCCGGAATTTACTTTAATTATCCCATGACGAGATTCTTAGTTTATAAAAGGCACATAACTTCATGGAAATATATTTGATTTCACATTTACTAAATCTTGGAAATTATTTAAATGCATTAAACATAAATTATTTTTAAAGTTAAAACGATATTATAGTCTTAAAACTGGTACAAAAAAATAAACTTGTGAAGGATATTTTTAAAGTTCAATAATATAGCATTTCAAAAACTTGGGACAAACTAAATATTAGATGTGTTGCATCATTCAAAACTCTGGGGTCAACAAAATCTGCACGCATGTGGTTCACCAGTTAATGATGATGTTGTGGTTGGTTGCTAGGGGTTGGCACGAGAGCATGGGATGAGTGGACCAGGAGGGGGACAGTGTGTGCAGTGAATATTTCCTTATATCTTCCACAAAACCTGTTTATTATCAGGCCGGCGTAAGCCCACATAGCTCCGTCAAAAAAACCTGTTTATTTTACTATTTAAGCTTGAATATATATATATATATATATATATATATATATATATATATATATATATATATATATGAAGTACCCGTACGAGATGAATGTGTTTATGAACGTGCATGATGGATATTAAAATACTACATATATACTTATATAATGAGCTCATGTCGTATTCAGCTCGGCACGATGGATTAATAGGTCCAGGCCTTCCACGGGTGTCTTTTTTGCTGTCCGATCTTACCTACAGAGGGACGGGCATGTCCTTGAGGACGTGGAAGCCTGGTGAAACCGTGAGAGCACGCGTGGAAGCTGGCGGCGAAGTCTTGCCCACGCACGCATAGGGGAGCAGCTGATGGCGGCGGTGGAAAATGAAGAAGATCGATGAGGCCTAACAGGGATAGGATACAAGATAGCATCTTGCTGAGTATGTTTCTTCTTTTTGTCCTGATATATCGGTCGGTTTTGTTTAGCAAGGTGTAACCCAAAATTATTGTTGTTTGATTATGCTCATCAACAAAATGTACCACATCTGATCGACACAACACATAAGCCAGTTCACTCCACATCTCAGCGTAATAAAAATAAGGATTACATGTATAAACTAGCATATATAATTCCAAACTTGAAACTGATTTAATCATAGTGCCTGAAATTATCTGGACACAACTGAGTTATTACAATACCAATCAAATTATCACATAATACGAAACCTAGCATTAGTTCACAAAAAGAGAAAACAAAGTATCCATTATTATGAACTCAACAGACTCATCTAGCGTGGCAGGCTAGCAGATGACATGAACTCTATCTCCAAGCTATATCGCCTTTGGCTGTCTCCTGGCCGAGTTGGCAACCTTGGTTGCATCTGTTCTTCGTTTCTTGGATCTTCTTGACATAAGGTCACACGATTTGCTCGTAGAGTCTGTAGCTCTGTCTCCACCTCTTTCATTGTGGGTCTGTCTTCACCACACAGCCTCAAGCACCGTTCTGCAAGAGAGGCGATACTGTTGATCTCTTCCTCGGTTGCTTCCTCAAGGACCTGGGAGTTAACAATGCCTGTGATTCTTCCCTCATTGAACTCCTCAAGAAAATAGTTTGTCAAGCTCTTGATTGTGCCTGATTCACTTGTAAAGACAGGCTTCATTTTCAGAAGCAACTCCACTAGTACCACACCAAAGCTGTAGACGTCGCTCTTTCCGTTCAGATGCCTGGTACGGAAATACTCTGGATCTAAGTAACCAAATGTACCTTGCACATTCGTAATGATGTGTGTTTGATCAATTGGAACCAATCTTGAAGCGCCAAAGTCTGAAACTTTAGCCGTGTAGTTCACATCCAATAGTATATTTGAGGATTTCACGTCACGGTGGAAGATTGATATTGAAGCTGAAGAGTGGAGATAAGATAAAGCTCCTGCTGTTTCGAGGGCAATCCTTAAGTAATCACCCCAAGACAAAGAAAAACCATCACTTTCATCTGCATGAAGAACTTCTGACAGTGAGCCACTGGATACATAATCATACACCAGCAGTGGAACCTCAGTTTCGAGACAACATCCAAAGAGCTTCACAATATTTCTGTGCTTTATCTGAGTGAGGACTGCAACCTCATTGATGAATTGACTGATCTCAGATTGCTCAATGACCTTGGACTTTTTTACTGCAACGACACGCTGATCAGACAATATGCCTTTGTAAACCATGCCATGGCCACCACGTCCGATGATACGTGTAGGATCAAAGTTGTTTGTTGCCTTCTCTAGCTCTTGTAACGAGAAAATCTTTGTATTCTCATTTGCAGTTTCATCAGATGATATCAATGTTTCTAGGAGAAGACCTCGGTTCTTTCGGAAGTAGTTCGTCCTTAGTTGATTCTGAACATTCTTTTTCCACCTACGAGTGAAAAGTACTGCACTGAAGCTCAGAAGTAGAACGCCGAAACCACAGGACAGCCCAATAATTATACCTGCAAACAGTATGCTCTTAAGTTTGCTGTTTCGTGCTTTCTGTCATAAATGTAACAATAATATAGTCTTACCTAAGAGCAGAGGCTCTTGTTTTATCTTAGTACACTGCATTTTTAACGGATCATACTCAGTCTTGTGAGGACAGGCAGTACAACTGAAGCTTCCATTGGTATTATGGCAGATCCCTTTACATTTATTCGGTTGAAGGCATTCATCAATGTCTGAAAATTAACAAAATCTTAATAAGATGCGTTGAAAAATATATACGTCCCTCTGATTTATAGTTAATTTAGGACGTCGCCATGGTCTCAATAGTAACATTGTAATATACATTTCAAAAAAAGTACGTTGTTTCTAACAGAAATAATTATATACAACGAAAATATATGTCATGACTAATCTACAATCTGAAATTTGATATTGTCCATGTTTGATTTTTTTTAATATATTGATGGTTAAACCTATTTTTTTGTAAACGGCATGAATCCTTGTACTGTTTATATCAGGAATCATTGGGAGTGACATGGAACACGGTTCACCATTCAGTTAACATGAAACAGCACATCACTTCAAAAAAACATGAAACAGCACATCAGCCAATTAAATGAAACCTACATGAATGTTCCTTAAAAAAAACCTTACATGAATGAGAAACAAATTAGAAGTGGCGCCATAATCATTATCCAATAGTAACATGCAGTTACTTCCATAAAACATGCCGTTTAATACATATGTGCAACTTTCTTTTGGGAAGTTATAAGAAATACTCACTCCATCTATAGGGGTTGCTAACAGTACATTTTGGGAAGTTCTATACATGTGTTTCTTTTGGGAAGTTCTATACATGTGTCGAAAACGCTCTTATATTATGGGACGCAGGGAGTAGCTAACAATACATTTTTCTGCAGCTATAGGGGTTGTATCATTTGTAATCTAGAGAGAGGGAGGGAGGGAGTACCTCGACAACCATTTTGCATGTATGGATTTCCTTGGAAGCCATCAAAGCATCTGCAGCGGTAACTAGTCATCACTTCATCGCTTACTTCCACACACTTGCTGTTGGTACTCACACAAGCATATTCAGACCTATTCTGTTGGGCCTCTGCGCAACTTAGATGAGCAGCCACCAATTTATAAAAGAAAAAATACCCATATGCCCAAATATGACTCTCTTGAGCCTCTTGAGGCCATAAATATGAAACATGCCCATAGCGGAAGGTCCCATTGTAGACACTTCGATGAGCAGCAACGGTGACATTGAAGGTCCCTTCGTTGACATTTATGTCAATGACCTGTTCCTTCTTTTTTTTTTGCAAGGGAATGACCTGTTCCTTCTCCTGCGTGAACAAGGCAGCCGATGATGTCATATTTGTGCAGTGGAGGTGAAACTCATCCCTGGCAAAGCATCCCTCTTCGAGGCCGAATGGGAATTCCACATTAATTTTACCACACCAGCGGGTACAGTTAGCCCTGCTCGGAATTGGATTATACCCTAAATTGATCAGTAAAGAGTTAGCATATGTAACGATGCCCAAAATGCCTAACAGCACCTGTGCGATGGTCACTTCATTAGGTGGAAGGGAAACAAAAGTTACCTTTATCATTGCTGGAGCAGCCATGTAGAATGTAGGGGTTGCCTGAATAGCCGTCATGGCAGGTGCAGTAGTAGCCACTTGTTGTTGTCGGTGCACCGTATACATCTTGTGGATCGCTGTGGCTGCACTCGGCATGCTCGCTGACACACGCAGCACAGGTGGGTTGATCCTGAATTTTCCATGTGAGCTGTAAGACATGAGCACTACTTACCCTAATTTTGTCCCAGAACTGAGAGGTCTGATTAGAGCTCGTGCTGCTGTTTTTGCTGTTGTGGTATAATTTGAACTGATAAGTGCTGGCATAGCTTTCCACGTCTACACGGCAGCATCCAAAGCCATTACATTTTTTCATAGCCACCATCTCTGTCATTTCTGGGTTCGGGCACACAGTTCCACATATGAACTGGACGCCATCCTCTCTGACAGAGTACACATCCAGGTCGCAGCCGGTGATGTTTAGAGCAATGTCAGAAAGATGGAAGGACCTCCCCGGAGGTTTCAAAGACAAGTTGTAGACACTGACACCAGATTTCATGGCGATGGTATGCGAGAAGAAGGCATAGATAAAGTTTGAACTGAAAAGAGGATAATCTGCAGATTCGATCACCTCGGTGATGCCGTCGAACAAGAAGAGCCTGGGGGGCTGACTGGTGTTGTTGCAAATGAGGTTGAAGTCAGGTCCACGGGAGCACCTGGATCCGATGCCAAAGGGATAGCCGAAGCTCACACTGCCGCAGCTCGTCGGGCAGCCATGGAGCGTGCCACCGGCACGGGATGGTTGCGCCCAGTTCCCCTCTGGGTTCTGCTGGCCTGTTACAACTCCGGATGCCAGAGTTGTTAGCTTTCCCAGTGACCCGAGCACCAATAGAGAAAGCATCAACGGGAAGATTTCCATGATCAATCTAGAGTTCTACACTACACCCTGCACTAGAAAAATTCAGGTCAGGCAGCGGTGCCTTCTCTTCTAGGTATCCTTTGCTGCATATATATATAGCAATGGTTACAAACTTACAGTTGACCCAAGGATGACCGGAAGAGGATTCGTGTGAATGTGGATTTGGATGCTGTGTGCATATATATATCAATCATGCTGCCCATGTGGATGTGGATGTGGATGTGGCAGTGGTGTACCTTGATGGGATGTGAAGGAGAAGACCAGGACCATGACCTTAGCAGGTCGGTCCACTAAAGGGGCTTACAGTTGACCCAAGGAAGACTGGAAGAGGATTCGTGTGGATGGGGATGTGGTGTTCCTTGATGGCATGTGAAAGCCGATGATTAGGACCGTCTGTACATGCCCATGTGGATCTGGCAGTGGTGTGCTCAATACAATGTGAAGAAGATGACCATGACCTCGTACTGCGTGCCGCAGGAAGAACTCAGCAAGTCGGTCCAGGGCCAGTCTATGCCCATTCCTAACAAAACCACGTTACACATTTCATGTGCGGATTTTGTGGGTTTCCAAAGGTTTGCTCTGCAAAAAGAGAGAAAACAAATGAACATGCAGACTTGCATCATATAAGTGGCGAACCTCACAAGAAATTCAACTGGTTGGGAATGACATCTTCGGTCTCCAGCTCCACTGGTACCTTTTTTTAAGGAGGATAACCTCCGGCCTCTGCTTCAATCGATAGATGCAGCCATATTATTAAATAAAAGCGTAACAAAGTCTCAAGGTCCTGCAAAGCTCATAGTCCGACCTTAAAACAAAACACAAACGGAAAAGTGCCATATTCGATGATAAGAAATAGACTACGATGCCTACACACCTAGCCTATTATTAGCTCGCCATCCAAATCGATTGAAGATAGCCCATGCTACCATCTCCTAACGGTTGCATCTAATGGCCAAAAGCTCCCTGAAGCCCGCATGAGTGAGTAACGACTACATACGGATCCAGGTTGTAGCTTTATAAATAATCTGCAAAAAATTAGTGAAATTTGCTCCATTAAAAATCAAATCATTCATAGTAATTCCATATAGCTCAAAATAAAGCACATATCCCTGTCCAAATATGTTTGGCTATGTGACTCTCCACTCCATTAAGCCACGTCCCAAATAACGTGTTTATGCTCATTGGAGGATGTATGTTAAAATCAATATGTATCGATTGCAATAATAATTTCGCAAGTGGACATTTAAGAAAGAGGTGTTTAAGATTCATTTTGATCACAAAAGCAGCATCTAAAATTACCTACCCAGTTCCTTTTTTTCAGATTATCTTTGGTGAGAATAACTCCTTTGTTAACGAACCATATAAATTTTTTAATTCGAAGTGGAACTTTAATCTTCCAAAAGTGCAATGACCTCGACAATAGCCCGGTACCAATTAAGTCCAGATACATAGAATTCATTGAGAAGGCTCCCCTCGAAGCTAACTTCCAGCGAATTGTATGAGCTTGATCTGATAGTTGAACATCCATCAACCTACGGACCAGTTGCAAACAAGCATCTCAATGTTCTTCTACTAGGGATCTCCTAAAATGGACATTAAGCGGTACCGAGTTTAATACTATGGCGGCATCCCCAAGTGGCGTCCGTCCAACTACCCGCGCCCAGTGTGGTCAGCTTAATTTATGACCTCGGGCCCACGCGTCAACGACGGGGGTCAGCCTTTTTTAAGCCGGGCATGCGGGGGGGGGGGGGGGGGTCCTCATCCGCTTCCAGAAAGCCACCTGTCCCCGTCTCGCCACCGTCTGCTCCCCGTCGGTGGCAACCCTAGCCACCACAGCGAGGTGTTCTTTTCATGCAACACCAACAGCAACCGCTAAGCCAAGGGCAAGGCCCCTGCAACCCCTCTTCCCCGCCTCGACCCACCTTCGCCGGCGCCTTCTCGCCGGCCGAGGCAGCGCGTGAACGTGCCAGTGCACCAGGCGGAGTGGCACTGGCAGCACCACGTCCCTCTCCCCTACCCCGACGTCACCATGCCGAACGATTGGCATTTGGATCCGGAAAGGATCCCAGTGTCGGCGGCGCCGCGGTCGGCACGAGCGCACGCGAAGGAGATGTGGCGCCGGCGGGTGCTGCTGACGCCGGAGCAGCGCAGCGACTCCACGTACAACGTCGAGTCATCCTATTGGGCGCGTTGATTCGCCTTCGAGCACGAGAAGGCCAGGTGACACAACGTCCGTGAATCACGCGTAGCTCGCCGCCGCCGCCCATCGTCGTCCGCGACGAGGACCGGGAGGCAGAGGCCGCCTAGGCCATGGCAGTTGTCCTCCGAGAGAGCAAGGAGGACGAGCGGCGGACGAGGACGAGGAGGAGGAGGCGTACCAGGTGGCCATACTGCTATCCGCGGCCGGCGACTGCGTCGTGCCGTCGGTGGCCCCTCCGTCCCCAGTGAAGGCTAAGCCAGAGCCGACCCCCATCGAGCGCTACTCTTGTACCGCAGTAGGGCGCAAGTGGGTGAGCGCCCCGCCGGCCTGGTACGGGGCGACTGAGGCGCAGGAGGCGACGTACCTCGAGCACTGCCGCCAGCGACGGCTGGCCGAGGAGCGCCGCAACGGCGAGTATCTCGAGTAGCTCGTGCGCGACGCCGAGGCAGAGCAGCGTCAGGCGGAGGAGGAGGCGCGCCAGGCCGAGGCTGCAGCGCCACAGCTCGCAGCCGACATCATCGTCTCTTGGAACATGGCTTACCCCTGGGTCGGGCCTGCGCCAACGCTCATCGACCTCACCGGTCCCGATGTCGACGACAAGGACGCCTAGGGCAGCGCGCCGCCTCATAGTTTTACTTTTTTAATATTTAATTAATGTAAATGTGGATGCGTGGACTCTGGCCTGCCTTCCTGGACAACTTTAATGTTTAATTAATGTTTGTTTTTATTTTTGAAATGTTTGTATTCTTTTTTTTCTGCGCGCCACCATAAAATGGGTTGGGCCATAGTTGCGCGTATGCGCCGACCCAAAGGCGCAAGCGGACATGGGTGTCCGTCGGGCCGACCCAAACAGACAAAAAGTGGACAAAATCGTCGTCCATTTGAGTCGGCGCGTTGGAGTTTGCTCTAAGCGCCCATTTCATCTCTCCTCTCTTACGAGGGTTTGCTCCACTGGGACCTTGCATCCAAGCTAAACTTATCACCAAGGGTTCGTGTGGATGTGGTGTGTGCTTCGGTGACATGTGAGAGCACATGATGACCCTCGTACATGCCCATGTGGATCTGGCAGTGGTGTACTCGATACAATCCGAAGAAGATGACCATGACCGTGACCTCGTACACCGTGCCGCAGGAAGACCTCAGCAAGTCGGTCCATGAAAAAGGGGCCAGTCTAAAGTTTGTTCCTGATAGGAAACCAAAGATGAGAGGGAACAAATGAGCACGCAAAGCAGTAGGTGGGGCATCAGGAGAACGCGGGGTCGTACCATTCAACCTGTTGTGATTGTCATCCTGCTCGTCAACAACGGAGGGCGGCTAGCAATCTTCAATCCCCCCTTAGTGAGGGTAACCTAACTGATATGGCTTTCAACTAGGGATGTAAGTGGCAAATAAATGGCATCCGCAATCCTGTTTAGTTAGTTTTTGCTAGTTTGATAGTTCATTTTGCTCAAACAAACAAAAAACCTTTTTGAACTATCATATCATAAGTGGACTTTAAACAGGATTAAACGGGACCCGGTTGACATCCCTACTTCCAACCGAGCTAGGTGACAGTAACTACACAAGACACTCCCCAGCAGTAGGTTGGGCATTAGGATGACGTGGAATCGTACCTAGCAAGCTGTTGTGGTGAGTGCCATCGTGGTCATCAACGGCGGAAGCCGGATAGCAATCTTCTTCAGTCCCCATCTGATGGATGCAATCTAACTGATATCTTCCAACCGAGGAAGGCGACAGCAACTAAATCTTTCACCAACATTAGCTGGTAGTCGCTTAACTTGCGACCGA
This sequence comes from Aegilops umbellulata, assembly GCA_032464435.1. Taxonomy (NCBI): domain Eukaryota; kingdom Viridiplantae; phylum Streptophyta; class Magnoliopsida; order Poales; family Poaceae; genus Aegilops; species Aegilops umbellulata. Next base: position 571,051,594 of record CP136056.1, read on the forward strand.
GGGAATCACGAGGTAAAAACTCTAACCTCTGGAGTGAATTTATAGATTCTGAAGTAAGCAAAACAGTAACTCATTTTATTTTATTTGAGAGGAATAACACAAATTTTAGATAAGCTAACTGAGCTAAGCAACAGTAACTGAAGTCCATCCTCAGTTTAACTGTTGCTTGCTCAAACTGCAACCGAGACCACAGGATAAACATATACTACAGAAAAAGGATCATGTACATGACTGATGTTTGCAATGATTATTTTGGAAAATTTCCATGAATCTGTTGGGTTCCATTGTGGAAAAAGGGGACCTCATACGCTGTGCCGCAGGAAGACCTCAGCCAAGTCAGTCCATTGAAGGGGCTAGTCTAAGTCTGTAACTGCTAGACCTTTTCGCTCGTGGATTTTGTGGGTTTCCAAAGGTTTACTCTACACAAGAAAGGCATTACCGACATACAGAGGAAATCCAGAGTTCATGCAAACACAGAGAGGGAACAAATGGGCACGCAAAATTACAGCATGAAAATGTGGAACCACACAAGAAATTCACCATCAGCAGTAGGGCGTCAGCAGAACGCGGAACCGTACCATTCAGCCTGTTGTGAATGCCATCTTGCTCGTCAACAATGGAAGCGAGCTAGCAACCTTCAGTCCCCACCTGTGGAGTACTAGCTTCCAGTGGAGCTACGTGGCAGTAACTGAATCCATCAACATTATGTTACGGCCCAGCCTACAGCCCCTACCGCACCAGCCCACACCAGTGGTCAGACCCAAGAGAAGAACGGATGAGCCCACAAGCCCAGCAAGCGATACGGAGGCCCAGAATGGACGACCTAGCTACTTAAGCTAGCGGGGGGACCAGACAGAGGCAGGCAGAAACGAGACACTGGCGGCGGCGGCTCTCACTCCCGATCCCTTTCTTCCTCGTATCCCATGAACCCTAGATCGAAAAACCTCCAATTCCTCTGTACTCCGTCTGGGATTGAGTTAAATTACCTAGTGGGAGCGTAACATTTGGTATCAGCAGCCTTTCCACCCACCACCTCAACCCTGGCCGGTCGATTTCCTTCGATCATCCAAACCCGTCGCGGCAAGACCACCGCCATGGAGGAGACCAACAAGGCCCTGGCCGATCTGACGGCGGCGATCAGCGGCATATCGTCCCAGATCGGCGAGATCCACCCCATCGTCCTCAAGCTCCAGGGGTGGCGACCAGCCGTCGAGCGCTCGGTAGAGGACCCGCGTTCGGAGGTGGGTGAACTGCGATAGCTGCTCAAGGAGGTGCGGCCGGAAACCGCGCCGGTGCATGATCCGGCACCCGCGGCGGCTACGGAGCTGGCGCACCCGATTCGTCTCACGGATCTGCCTCCACTCCTTCCGTCGACAACCGCACCGCCGCTCAAGCCTTCCCCGATCGCGGACGCGCGTCTTCCTCAACCCAGCGAGCGCCTCTTGCCTCGCAGTGGTGACGTCCACGGGCTCGTTGGCCATAGCAGGACTCAAGACCACCGGGGGTTGTCGCCGGGGGAACTGACCCCGCGGGCACCTCCGGTCACGGGTATGGCCGATTTCCACCCTTTTGCCGCAGAGAGTTCGTTTATGGGAGAGCGTCAGTTCGGATTCAGCCGATTTCCACCTCCCCCACGTATTGAATTTCCTCTGTTCGATGGCGATGGTTCACGAGCATGGCGTCTGAAGTGTGAGGCGTATTTCAGAGTCTGTACACTTAGTCCTGACACTTGGGTGAGTTGTGCCGCGATGTATTTCATTGATGGGGCACTGTCTTGGTTGCAGTCCACCAGGGCGCACCTTATCTATACAGATTGGGGTGCATTTGCAGAGGCAGTGTGTGCACAGTTTGGGAGAGAGGAATTCCAGTCTCTGTTGCGACAATTCAATCGTCTGCAGCAGAGTGGTTCTGTGACTGAATATGCAGAGCAGTTCACCCAGCTCATGCACAATTTAGTGGCCCATCATGAATCGTGGGAGCCATCTTATTTCATTACGCATTTTATTGATGGGTTACAGAAAGATATACGTGCTGTTGTAGTTTTACATCGACCCAAGACTCTCGATACTGCCGTCGATCTTGCTTGTTTACAGGAGGAAGTGCTGGAAGCTATGCGCAAAGAAGATAGGAGGGAGGATCGTCGGCACTTGGCACCGGCTACGTTCCGAGGAGTGCCACGCACAGCCCTTCCTCTGCCACCGCCACCAGCAGCTGCGCCGACCAAGTCAGCGCTACCAATGGAGGGGCGCAGCGCGGATCGTCGCGCACTGGAAGCGGCGCACCCTCAACCAACAGAAGACAAGATTGCAGCCCTCCGTGCGTACCGACGCGCCCGCGGGCTCTGTTTCACCTGTGGCGAGCGCTGGGGGCGCGATCATCGCAGTGGGCCGACCGTCCAGCTACACGTGGTTGAGGAGCTTCTCGCCATGATGCACAGCGAATCGATGGACATCAGTGAACCAAGCGCGCGTGACGACGCAGTCAGCGATCGGAGCGCGGACTGCTGCGTCATCTCCAAGGAGGCACTCGACGGAGGGGAATCCCCCCCCACCATGCGTCTCCACGGCTGGGTGCAAGGGCGCGAGGTTTTGATGCTCGTCGACTCTGGCTCGTCCCACAGTTTCATCTGTGAGTCGCTCGCCACACAACTGCAAGGCGTGGTCAAGGCCAAGCATCCTCTGACGGTGCGCGTGGCCAACGGAGGCGTCATGCGATGTGACCAGGAGTTGCCGGCGTGCCCATGGCAAACCCACGGGGTCACCTTCAACACCAACCTTAAGGTGCTCCCGTTGGGTTGCTACGACGTCATCCTTGGCATCGACTGGCTTGCACAGCATAGCCCAATGAAGGTGCATTGGCTCGAGAAGACGATGGACTTTGACTACAAGGGCGACACGGTCCACCTCCAAGGTGCTCGAGCGAATATCAGCTAGTGCCACCAGCTATCAAGCGACGAGCTCACTGAGTTGTTGCAGCGCTCGGGTGTCGCGTGCATGGTTCAGTTGTACGCTGCAGAGCAAGGGGAGCCAATCATCATCGAAGTGCCGGTGCCTGCTGAAGTTGAGGCCCTGATCAGCGAGTTTGGACACCTATTTGAGGAACCTAAAGGACTACCACCACAACGCTCTTTCGATCACAAAATTCCTCTCCTGCCCAGGGCGAAACCTGTCAACGTGCGCCCATATCGATATAGCCCGGCCCAGAAAGATGAGATTGAGAAATAGGTTGCAGACATGCTTGCCCAAGGTATCATCACGCCCAGCCCCAGCCCCTTTGCTTCACCAGTGCTGCTCGTTCAGAAGAAGGATTTGTCTTGGCGTTTCTGCGTGGGCTACCGACAACTCAATGCGGTGATAGTTAAGAACCGCTACCCTCTGCCTGTCATCGACGAGCTACTGGACGAGCTGGCTGGTTCCACGCTGTTCACCAGTCTAGATCTCCGGGCCGGATATCATCAGATTCGTATGAAGCCTGAGGATGAACACAAGACCGCTTTCAAGACCCACCATGGCCACTTTGAGTTCAAGGTTTTGGCATACGGCCTCACGGGGGGACCGGCGACTTTCCAAGGAGGAATGAACATAGTGTTAGCTCCAGTGAACCGCAAGGGGGTACTGGTCTTTATTGACGACATCCTAGTGCATAGCGCCACATTGAAGCAACACTGTGAGCGGCTGAGAGAAGTGTTCCAGCTACGCGACAAGCACCAGCTGAAGATCAAGATGAGCAAGTGCACCTTTGCCAGACCAAGTCTGCTGTACTTGGGGCATGAAATCAGTGGAGATGGAGTTCGCACTGACCATAAAAACGTTGCTGCAGTAGCAAAATGGTCAACACCAACCACCGTCAAGGAGGTACGCGGTTTCCTCGGTCTTGCGGGGTATTATCGCAAGTTCGTGAGGAACTTTGGCATCACCAGCCGCCCACTAACAGACCTGCTCAAGAAGAACACAGTATTTCGATGGACTGAGTTGGAGGAAACAGCTTTCCAGGAACTTAAAAGAGCACTGATAACTGCTCCAGTGTTAGCACTGCCGGATTTCAAGGTTCAATTCGAACTGGAAACAGATGCGTCGGACAAAGGCATCGGTGCCGTCCTGAAACAAGGCAAACACCCGGTGGCTTTCTTGAGCAAGGCTTTGGGTCCATGTAACAGCGCCTTGTCCACATATGAGAAGGAAGGGCTGGCGATCCTCTAGGCATTCGAGCATTGGCGGCAGTACTTGCAGAACGACGAGTTCCTGATCCATACTGACCAGCGAAGGTTAGTGCACCTTGAAGACCAATAGTTGGCGACACCTTGGCAGCAAAAGATCATGTCCAAGCTCCTCGGCCTACGCTACCGCATCGTCTACAAAAGAGGTGTGGACAATCGCGTGGCAGATGCTTTATCCCGACGCCCGGGACCCCCACAAGGAGATCTTGCATCGATCACGGTAACGGTGCCGGCTTGGTTAAACTCAGTTCAGCAGGGTTACAATGAAGACCCTATGGCACAAAGGTGGCCGGCTCGTCTAGCTACAGGGGCAACCAACAAGGACGGCTTCACTTTGGACTCAGGTATCATCAAGCAGCATGGACGGGTATGGTTAGGTAACAATGTGGCTGTTCAGAAACAAGTGTTGTCAGCCTTGCATGCGAGTGCGATTGGAGGGCACTCTGGTTTCAACGTCACATACAAGCGAGTGCGGCGGCTGTTCACTTGGCCAGGGATGAAGCAACACGTCAGACTGTTCGTTGAAGACTGCCAGATTTGCATGCAAGCCAAGCCGGAACGAGTCAGGTACCTGGGGCTCCTAGAACCCTTACCCATGCCTACACAAGCCTGGGAGGTCATCATTATGGATTTTGTTGAAGGTTTGCCGCAATCAGCCAGATACAACAACATATTAGTGGTGGTAGACAAGTTCTCGCGACTAGCCCATTTCATTCCATTGTCGCACCCATTCACTGCATTCCAAGTGGCTCAGGCTTTCGTCAACAACATCTACAAGCTCCACGGATTGCCAGCAGTGATTGTATTCGACCGAGACCCTATCTTCACAAGCATCATGTGGAAGGAGCTGTTTCGTCTGACGCACACTGAACTACGCATGAGCACGGCTCGCCACCCGCAGACGGATGGGCAGTCAGAGCGAGTAAACCAGTGTCTGGAGACCTACTTGAGGTGTTTTTTCCATGCATGCCCAACCAAGTGGTCCCAATGGCTGCCTCTAGCTGAGTTCTGGTACAATACCTCACCACACTCTGCCTTGGGGACGTCCCCTTTCGAGGCTCTGTACGGGCACGCGCCAAGGTTCTTTGGCATCGATGACCCACTGTCCTGCGCTGCACCAGATCTAGAGGATTGGCTGCAAGACCGAGCGCAGATGGAGGCCTTGCTTCGTCAGCACCTGCTTCGAGCGCGACAACAGATGAAAGACTCTGCAGACAAGAAAATATCAGTGCACGTGTTCGCGGTGGATGATTGGGTGTTTCTGAAGATCCAACCCTACATCCAACGGTCGCTGGCCACGAGAGCTAACCAAAAACTTTCCATCAAATATTTTGGTCCGTTTCAGCTGGTGCAACTGTTGGAAATATGCCCTAGAGGCAATAATAAATGGTTATCATTATATTTCTTTGTTCATGGTAATTGTCTATTGTTCATGCTATAATTGTGTTATCCGGAAATCGTAATACATGTGTGAATACATAAATCACAACGTGTCCCTAGTAAGCCTCTAGTTGACTAGCTCGTTGATCAATAGATAGTCATGGTTTCCTGACTATGGACATTGGATGTCGTTGATAACGGGATCACATCATTAGGAGAATGATGTGATGGACAAGACCCAATCCTAAGCATAGCTCAAAGATCGTGTAGTTCATTTGCTAGAGCTTTTCCAATGTCAAGTATCTTTTCCTTAGACCATGAGATCGTGCAACTCCCGGATACCGTAGGAGTACTTTGGGTGTGCCAAATGTCACAACGTAACTGGGTGACTATAAAAGTACACTACGGGTATCTCCGAAAGTGTCTGTTGGGTTGGCACGGATCGAGACTGGGATTTGTCACTCCGTATGACGGAGAGGTATCTCTGGGCCCACTCGGTAATGCATCATCATAATGAGCTCAATGTGACTAAGGCGTTAGTCATGGGATCATGCATTACGGTACGAGTAAAGAGACTTGCCGGTAACGAGATTGAACAAGGTATTGGGATACCGACGATCGAATCTCGGGCAAGTAACATACCGATTGACAAAGGGAATTGTATACGGGATTGATTGAATCCTCGACATCGTGGTTCATTCGATGTGATCATCGTGGAACATGTGGGAGCCAACATGGGTATCCAGATCCCGCTGTTGGTTATTGACCGGAGAGGCGTCTCGGTCATGTCTGCGTGTCTTCCAAACCCGTAGGGTCTACACACTTAAGGTTCGGTGACGCTAGGGTTGTAGAGATATGAGTATGCGGAAACCCGAAAGTTGTTAGGAGTCTCGGATGAGATCCCGGACGTCACGAGGAGTTCCGGAATGGTCCGGAGGTGAAGAATTATATATAGGAAGTCAAGTTTCGGCCACCGGGAAAGTTTTGGGGGTTATCGGTATTGTACCGGGACTACCGGAAGGTTCTCGGGGGTCCACCGGGTGGGGCCACCTGTCCCGGAGGGCCCCATGGGCTGAAGTGGGAAGGGAACCAGCCCTTAGTGGGCTGGGGCGCCCCCCATGGGCCTCCCCCCTGCGCCTAGGGTTGGAAACCCTAGGGTGGGGAGCGCCCCACCTGGCTTGGGGGGGGAAGCCACCTCCCCTTCCCACTTGGCCGCCGCCCCCCCATCTAGATGGGACTTGGCCGGTGCCCCCCTCCCAAGGGGCCTATATAAAGGGGGGGGAGGGAGGGCAGCAATACAACAGCCTTGGGCGCCTCCCTCCTCCCCTGCTACACCTCTCCCTCTCGCAGAAGCTCGGCGAAGCCCTGTCGAGACCCCGCTACTTCCACCACCACGCCGTCGTGCTGCTGGATCTCCATCAACCTCTCCATCCCCCTTGCTGGATCAAGAAGGAGGAGACGTCGCTGCTCCGTACGTGTGTTGAACGCGGAGGTGCCGTCCGTTCGGCACTCGGTCATCGGTGATTTGGATCACGGCGAGTACGACTCCATCAACCCCGTTCATTGGAACGCTTCCGCTCGCGATCTACAAGGGTATGTAGATGCACTCCTTTCCCCTCGTTGCTAGTATACTCCATAGATGGATCTTGGTGAGCGTAGGAAAATTTTAAAATTCTGCTACGATCCCCAACAGCAACGGTTCGGCCAAGTCGCCTACAAGCTTCAACTTCCCGCCTCGTGCAGCATTCATCCAGTTTTCCATGTATCTCAACTACGGCGAGCACTTCCTCCGTCAGAACAGGCGCTGGAGGAGCTACCAGCTGAAGCAGCATCCAGTCCCGAGCCAGTGGAAGTTCTGGGCACTCGTCTCCACCGCCGTGGCAAGAACCAAGTCCCGCAAGTTCTCATCCGCTGGACTGATCAACCAGCGTCCCTGGCGACATGGGAGGACCGTGACGAGCTGCAACACCATTATCCACAAGCTCCAGCTTGGGGACAAGCTGGTTCTCAAGAAGGGGAGACTGTTACGGCCCAGCCTACAGCTCCTACCGCACCAGCCCGCACCAGCGGTCAGGCCCAAGAGAAGAACAGACGAGCCCGCAAGCCCAGCAAGCGGTACGGAGGCCCAGAATGGACGACCTAGCTACTTAAGCTAGCGGGGGGACCGGACAGAGGCAGGCAGAAACGAGACACTGGCGGCGGCGGCTCTCACTCCCGATCCCTTTCTTCCTTGTATCCCATGAACCCTAGATCGAAAAACCTCCAATTCCTCTGTACTCCGTCCGGGATCGAGCTAAATTACCTAGTGGGAGCGTAACACATTAGCCTGTGGCCGAGGGAATCACAATGTTAAAATGTTAAAGGTACAGAAGCAAGCAACTATAGATAATATGGTGTTGGCTTAAGCTGCAATCGTGAGCGCAGAGTAAAAATTAGGTTTGCTGGAGATAAACTACAGAAACAGAATGTGCTAGTGCAAGTCTGTTCCGGATGATGATGATCACCCTCGTATATGGCAGTGGAATACTTGATACAATGTGAAGAACATGGCCATGATCGCGACCTCCTACGCCATGCCGCGGGAAGACCTCAGCAGCCCAGTCCATTGGAGGGGCCAATCTAAGTCTGTTCCTCATAAACACCATGTTAGAGCATCTCCACTCGCCCCCTCCCCCCCAAATGGGCCCTCAGGGCCATTTATCGCCGGCTCAAAAAGGCCAAGTCACGTCCCCAAAAGCCCACTTTTCGTCGGTTAGGGTCGAATTTGGCGCCGACGAACCCAGGCCGAACCTGGCGCGCTGGGGGCCGCCTGAAGGCGCCGGAGGGGGGGAGGATGTTTTTCTCGCGAAAGCCTGGTGGGGTAGCCAATTTAGCGACCAACCGCATTCGTCGTTCTTATCGTCTCGTTTTCCTGCGGGCAATCAATGCCAAGGCTTCCGCCGGCCAGCCTTCCGTTGATTCCTCACGGACAGCGCAGTGAAGGTGTGCCGACGCCCCCCCTTCCGCCAGCATGTGCGCGCGTGCCACCCGCTCGCCGCCTACCAACTGCTATAAAAGTCGCCCACTCCCTCGCCGGTGGCCGCACACTCTTCTCTCCTCCTCGCCGTCGACGACCTTCTCGCCCTCTCCCCTCTCTCCCACCTCCGACGACCAATGGTCAAGCGATACCCCGGCAACGGAGCGGCAGCCAATGGCTTCGGCCGTCGCACCCTGCGCGACGACGAGGCCCGCCTTCTCTACGAGGCGGACTACCCGACCCCGCCGGATATGTGGGTGCCGGGCTCCTGGAGGCTCAGCGCCGGCGGTGTCTTGGTGTTGCCGCCGCCCGCAGCCGCTGATCAGCGTGCCGAGATCGCGTGCATCCGGTCCTTGTTACCGGAGAGCGCGCGGAACGAGCCGAGGTACGCCCCCGACAGCAACGCGCTGTGGACGACGTACTTCAAACGCCGCCACGCCGACCAGCTCGCCTCCACGAACGGCGGAAAGCCCCGCGGGTGCCACAACTCCAAGGGGAGGCGCCAATGGTGGGGCGTCCACAGGCGCACCCTCGAAGCCGTCCTCGAGCACATCGAGGCCGGAACGAGCTGCGGTTGGAGCACCCGGCGCCACCCTTCTTCTCTCGCCGCCGTGGCAGCTCCTGGACGTCGAGGTGGATAGAGACGGCCTCATCGTCCTCGTCGAGCTTCCGCTCCTCCGGGTCGCCGGCGTTCCTTCCCATCAAGGTGGAACCGCGGGAGACGCCGCTTGGGCGGCACACCCGTGGCAGCGCCCTGGTCATCAACGAGGGTGACAGTGGCCCCTCTGCTCCCTCCTCCCGCCTCGTCAAGCCGAAGATGGAGCCGGGGCTCATCGCTGTCAAGAAGGAGCACGAGGCCATGGCCACCGTCGACGAGACCGCTCTCAAATGGCCGCGCCCTCGAGGAGATCGCCGTTCGGCGCCGTGGCCGCAACAAGGCGCTCGGGCTGTCCAACCCCCCACGTATCGGCGCCGCAGGTCAGGGGTGCAGCAAGGACGGTGGCCGGGATGGCAGCAATGATGACGACGACATTGACGGCGGCGATTGCACCAAATTCTACAGGCTCCTCGGCATGTAGAAGGCAGGCGGCGACGACGGCAGCCAGTAGTAGTAGTAGCAGTAGCAGCTTTAGTTTGTTTAAATTTTTTGTACAAATATGAATGGAACGGCTATATTTCCTTCAAATTTGTATCGAGTTTGGATGAGTTTTGGCTGAGTTTTACTTTAAAAAAAGGCGTCCGGGTGACCTTGGGGGGGACCCCCCCCCCCCTCCGCCGATTTTCTTGCTGGCTTGCCCCCAGGGCCGGTTTGCTCCATAGCAGTAGGCAGGGAAGTAGGACGACGCGGAAACGTACCGTACCATGCAACCTGTGATGAATGCCATCCTGCACATCAATATCAGAAGCCAGCTAGCATTCTTCTTCAGTCCCCATCCGGTGGAGGCAATCTAAGAGCATCTCTACCAGAGCCACTATATCCGCCCGGCCCGTAAAATAACAATCAATATATTGGTACCAGGTCAAAAAAAATGTCCCAAACAGGTACAGTATATGGTCATGCCCAGTAATTATTTTACGCGGAGCTGTATATTTATTTTACGCGGAGCTGTATATTTTGGCACTCGTCCACTATATCACCAATTTTTCCTCTCATTTTACAGTTCCCTTTATATTTGGCAGGAGGGAAATTTCGGCGCCACTGGTGCGGCCACCTCCCAAGCTCCATTCCGGCCCAATAAAAGAGCTCCGCAGCTCGTCGGGCAGCCATCGAGCATGGCACCAGCAAGAGATGGTTCTGCCCAGTTCCCTTCAGGGATCTGCTGGCTTGTTACCACTCCGGATGCCAGAGCTATTAGCTGTCCTTGTGACCCGAGTACTAACATAGGGAAACACATCGGCAAGATGCCCATGACCGATCTACAGTTGTACACAACACCTTGCACTAGAGAAATTCAGGTTAGGCAGCAGTGCCCTCTCTTGTATAGGTACCACTTTCATGACTGCGTTCCTTGCTACATATACTCCCTCCGTTCATAAATATTTTTTTTCTAACGATTTCAACAAGTGACTACATAGTGAACAAAATGAGTGAACTTACATGCTAAAATATGTCTACATACATCCGTATGTGATAGTCCATTTAAAATCTCTAAAAAAACAAATATTTAGAAACGAAGTGAGTATATACCAATTGTTACGAAATTACAATTGACCCAAGGATGACTGGAATACGATTTGTGTGAATGTGGATCGGCATGTGGTGTGCTTTGATGGAATGTTAAAGCAAAGATGATAAGGCCAACTCCAGCGCACGACACCAAACGGACCTCCGTTTGATCCGAATTTCGTCCGTTTGGGGTGGCAATGGGTAGCGCAACAGACATGCGTGTCCGCTCGTTGTTGGAGGCACCCAACACGGCCGACCTTCCCCAAAATGTCCGCCTGCACTTCGGCTGCTTGCCCACTCGCCACTGCGCGCCCGCAGTGGCCGCTCGACCTCGCTCGCCGTGCCCGCGCGCCCGTGCCCTGCAGCAGCCCGCTCGCGTTCGCTCGCCACACCAGCCCGCGGCTGCAGCAGTAGCCGTCGCCGCTCGCTCGGTGCGCCCGCAGCACCGGCCCGCACCGCTCGTCGCCGCCCACCGCCCCGCCCACAGCCGTGCCCCACACCCACCGCCGTGCCCCGTCGCGCCCGCAGCTGTAGCAGCAGCCGTCGCCCTCGCGCCCCCGCCTGCCGCCTACCGCCGCATGCGCTTGCCCACGCGCTGGCCACACGCCAGCAGCAGCCGTCGCCGCTCGCCCCGCGCGCCCTGATACGTCTCCAACGTATCTATATTTTGTTGTTGTTCCATGCTGTTATATTATCATTTTTGGATGTTTTACAATTATTTTATAGTCATTTTATAGCTTTTTTGGTACTAACCTATTGACATAGTGCCCAGTGCCAGTTGTCATTTTCTGCATATTTTTTATATCGCAGGAAATAAATATCAAACGGAGTCTAAACACAACGCAACTTCTGGAGGATTTTTTTTGGGCCAGAAGAAAGCCAGTGGGCCAAGGAAGCACCTGAGGGGCTGCTCGAGGGGAGCAGCACCCACCAGGGCGCGCCAGTATGCCCAGGCGCGCCTAGGTGGGTGCTGCCCACCTCGGGTGCCCCCTGAACCGCCTCTTTGCTCTATAAATACAACAATATTCTAGAAACCCGAGGGGAGTCGACGAAATATTGATCCAGCCGCCGCAGAGTCCAGAACCACCAGATCCAATCTAGACACCGTCATGGAGGGGTCCACCACTTCCGTTGGTGCCTCTCCTATGATGCGTGAGTAGTTCTTTGTAGACCTACGGGTCTATAGTTAGTAGCTAGATGGCTTCCTCTCTCTCTGTCTCTTGATTATCAATACAATGGTCTCTTCAAGATCCATATGATGTAAGTCTTTTGGCTGTGTGTTTGTCGGGATCCGATGAACTTTGAGTTTACGATGAGATCTATGTTTTTATCCATGAAAGTTATTTGAGTCTTTTTTGATCTCTTATATGCATGATTGCTTATAACCTCGTATTTCTTCTCTGATATTTGGATTTTGTTTGGCCAACTTGATCTATTTATCTTGCAATGGGAAGAGGTGCTATGTAGTGTTCGATCTTATCGTACTTGATCCCAGTGTCAGAAAGGGAACCGACACGTATGTATCGTTGCTACTAAGGATAACAAGAAGGGATCTATATCTCCGCAATAGATAAACCGATCCCCTCTACATCATGTCATCGTTCTTATTCATTACTCCGTTTTTCCATGAACTTAATACACTAGATGCATGCTGGATAGCGGTCGATGTGTGGAGTAATAGTAGTAGATGCAGGCAGGAGTCGGTCTACTAATCTTAGACGTGATGCCTATATAATGATCATTGCCTGGATATCGTCATGATTATTTGAAGTTCTATCGATTGCCCAACAGTAATTGTTTTCCCACCGTTTGCTATTTTTCTCGAGAGAAGCCATAGTGAAACCTACGCCCCCGGGTCTCTTTTCATCATATTTGCATTTGAGATCTATTTTCTCTTGCATTTGTTTTTAGATCTATTAAACCAAAAATACAAAGATACCTTGCTGCAATTTATTTGTCTCGCGATCTATTTATCCTATCTACCACTTTTTATCTCACGTTATTTGCCTACTTGTGGCGTCGTACCTGAAAGGGATTGACAACCCCTTTAAGACGTCGGGTTGCGAGTATTTGTTATTTGTGTGCAGGTGTTGTTTACATGGTGTGAGGAGGTTCTCCTACTGGTTCGATAACCTTGGTCTCATCGCTGAGGGAAATACCTACCGTCGCTATACCGCATCATCCCTTCCTCTTTGGGGAAATACCGACGAGTTCTAGCAGACATCAAAAGGAATTTCTGGCGCTGTTGCCGGGGAGGATCTTCAACATCAACCAGGTTCCTAATCACAAACCTCACACTACTAGGAAAAGGGCTATAGATGAAATGACCACTAATGACGCACCAGACATGTGGTGCGCCACTCCTATATAGCAGTGGCGCACCACATTAGTGTGAAAGACACTAATGGCGCACTAGACACATGGTGCGCCACTAGTAACATTTTTTTTCCAAACATACTAATGGCGCACCAGCCACATAGTGCACCACTACTATATTTTTTTCTTTTTGCAAAACTACTAATGGCGCACTGTGCCCTGGTGCGCCATTAGTGTATATTTTTTTTATTTTTTTTGCAAAACTACTAATGGTGCATTTGTAGGTGGTGCGCCATTAGTAACCTGGACCAGCTAGATATTTTGGACAACCACACCTACCCACTCACTTTCCCCACTTCATTCTCTCCACCTCCTCCTCCAAGCTTGTCTCGGCTGCCTCCTCCTCCTCACCTCATTTGCACCATAGATTCATCCAAATTAAGTGGTTAAATTACCTTTTTTATAGGTAAGTAAGGGGAAGCTATCTTTATGTTGTTCTCCCTCCAACAACATGCACATGCACTTTTTATGGCCTAGCTAGATCTATGTATGTTTGTGGTGTTGCATATGTTTGTGGTGTTGCATATATGTTTGTGTTTGCAGGTACCGGTATTTGAAATGCGATAGTTGCCAATATTTTGCCGGAATGTTGACTCATTTCCGTTTCGGCGAGAATTTTGGCACTATGCATTCTTTTTGGTCCTATTTTTAGGGAAAGTCATGCCAAATTTTTTCTTGGTTCTAAAATATCGTTTTGCTCTACCCCGCAGGCGACCATGGTCCGCGCGATGACCGAAGGCATCATGAATAGGTTTTTGAGCTCCGCGAAGGCCGAGATACTTCAAATGAATGAGATGGAGATAAGATGTCCGTGTCGAAGATGCAAGCTGAAGAGCCTTATTGCGGACCAGGATTCCGGGCAGGTGCGGGACCACCTGCTCTTGCGTGGTTTCATGGATGGCTATCGGTGGAGAGGTGATGAAGATGACTATGAAGTCGTCCATGGGGGCCGGGCAAGAAATGTGGAAGGGCAGCAAGACAACCACCGCGGCTCGGGCGGGCGAGAAGACGAAGAATCTCCAGGACATGATCACGATGGTGATGCTGTACACAGTCATCATGTAGAAGATGCCGGACATGATGATGAGGAAGATGCCGGAGCAGACGAAGGGCATGATCATGAAGATGAAGATGCCGGCGGAGCAGACGACGATGGACCCTCATATTCAAGAGCTGCTTCTCAAGCAGACGGATAACGCAAGAGCTGCCGCCCGAGAGAAAGCCAAGCTGGATCAACTGGAGATAGATGCGGTTACTCCATTCTATGAAGGATGCAGGCCCGAGGATACCCGCCTGAAAGTAACGCTCATGGCTCTGGAGATGAAAGTAAAACACAAAATGACCGACGCATGCTTCGACGAGAACATGTCATTCTGGCACGAACGTCTTCCCAAGGGGAACAAGTGCCCGACCAGTTTCGAGGAGGCGAAGAAAATCGTGTGTACTCTGGATTTACCACACGTGAAATACCATGTGTGCATGAACAATTGCATCATTTATCGGGATGAGCACGCGGAGTCTACCATATGTCCGGTGTGCGGCGTCACTCGATACAAGAAGAGGAAGAAAGCTCCTCGAAAAGTGGTGTGGTACTTTCTGATCACTCCTCGTATGCAGCGGTATTTCGCGGACCCTAAGGTAGCAAAGCACCTGCGTTGGCACGTGGATAGGGAGGAGAAGAAGCGAGAAGATGACGCAAATGATCCGGAGATAAATAAAAAAGACAAGATGCTGAGTCACCCTAAGGATGGGAGCCAGTGGCAAGCGTTGAACTTTGAACACCCAGAATTTGGGAAGGATCCAAGGAACATCGTGCTGGGCGCGAGCACCGATGGAGTCAATCTGTTTGGCAGCTAGAGAAGCACACATAGCACTTGGCCTGTGTTTGTGTGGATGTACAACCTTCCCCCCTGGTTGTGCATGAAGAGGAAGTACATTCACATGAGTATGCTAATTGAAGGGCCGAAACAACCAGGGAACGACATCAATCTGTATCTGGGGCTGCTGAAAGAGCAGCTAGACACGCTGTGGAAAACGCCAGCCAATACGTGGGACGCCGCAGAGAAAGAATATTTCCCTATGAGAGCCGCACTGCTCACAACGGTGCACGACTATCTCGGTTACGGATATCTCGGGGGGTAGGTGGTCCACGGATTTTCTGGATGCGTCAGGTGCATGGATGACACAACGTATCGCCAGCTAGATAGAGATCCCGGGTCTTCGAAAACCGTGTTCATGGGACATCAAAGGTGGCTTCGCGACGATGACCCGTGGAGGAAACGCAAGGATCTGTTCGATGGTGAAACCGAACCCCGAAGACGCCCGCGTACGAGGAGCGGCGGGGAAATATACGAGCTGTTGAAAAATTGGAAAGATTGCCCACTGCCGGGAAAGAAGCAAAAGGCGCCAGAACCGCGAAAGAAGCGAAAGGCGCTAGAGCCGCTGCTGAAGGTATGGAAAAGGAGGTCTGTTTTCTGGGACTTGCCGTACTGGAAGATCCACTGTGTGCCTCACAGCCTTGATGTCATGCATATCACGAAGAACATGTGCGAGAGTCTGCTTGGTACCCTGCTCAACATGCCAGAGAGGACCAAAGATGGGCCGAAAGCAAGGGCAGACTTGAAATCAATGGGCATCAGGGAGGAGCTTCACGCTAATGATGATGATGATGAGGCGAAGCAGGACACGGAAAGTCGTCGCAAAGGCAAAAAGGCCAAGAAGACCGGAAATGACTTCCCTCCCGCGTGCTTCACTCTAAGTCAGGAGGAGATTGATCAGTTTTTCACCTGCCTCGTAGGAGTAAAACTTCCTTACGGTTACGCGGGGAAGATAAGCAGATACCTAGACTCAGCGAAGCAGAAGTTCAGCGGGATGAAGTCTCACGACTGTCACGTGCTGATGACGCAGATACTTCCAGTTGCAATCCGTGGGATCATGGACGCACACGTCCGTGAAACGCTATTTGGCCTATGCAACTTTTTCGACGTCATCTCTCGGAAGTCGGTTGGCGTGAGGCAACTCAGAAGGCTACAGGAAGAGATCGTGGTGATACTATGCGAGCTTGAGATGTACTTCCCGCCCGCATTCTTCGACGTTATGGTGCATCTGCTGGTCCATATCGTGGAGGATATCATCCAACTCGGGCCGACGTTCCTGCACAACATGATGCCGTTCGAAAGGATGAATGGTGTCATCAAAGGATACGTTCGCAACATGTCACGTCCAGAGGGAAGCATAGCCAGGGGCTTTCTGACCGAAGAGTGCATCTCCTACTGCACGAATTATCTAGGCATCGAGAACACCGTTGGTCTGCCCATCAACAGGCACCTCGGCAGGCTCGCTGGATGGGGTCACCGTGAGGGTCACCGCGAAATGCATGTCGACTTTGAGGGTCGACTCGCCAACTTTGAAAGAGCAAACCTAGTCGCGCTACAACACATAGACGTGGTCGATCCTTGGGTGGTAGAGCACAAAACCTTTATTGAGAAGACGTACAATGACCGAGGCCAACAGAGGACGGACGGAGATATAATCAAAGAGCACAACTCATGTTTCACGCGTTGGTTCAAGCAGAAGCTTCTGTCGTACCCTTTACATGAGGATTCTTCTGCGGAAGAACAACTCATATTCGCCTTGTCACAGGGCGCCGAGCACAACCTGATGACGTATGAGGTGTACGATATCAACGGCTACACATTCTACACCGAGGACAAGGACATGAAGAGCGATGGTTATCAGAACTCCGGGGTAACGATGGAATCCTACACCGGTAACGACAAGGACAGATACTACGGAAGGATTGAGGAGATCTGGGAGCTGAGCTACGCTGGAGAGAAGGTCCCGATGTGCCGTGTCAGATGGGCCAAGAGCGTCATAAAAGAAGACCGGTATTTCACCACCATGGTTATACCCGAAGCCAAATCCAAGACCGCAGGCGCGAACGTCACCGCGAAAAATGAGCCCTGGGTACTGGCTTCCCAAGTGGACCAATGCTTCTTCATTACCGACCCGTCAAAGCCCAGTCGTGTTGTCGTGAGGAGAGGTAAAAGGAAGATCATCGGAATGGATGGAGTCGCCAATGAGCAAGACTTCGACAAGTACGGCGACCCGAAGATGGAACATGACGAAGACGATGAAGTATCAGCATACACCACAAGAAGAAGCAGGACCACCCTACCTAAAGGACGTCCGTTCAAGAGAAGAACTCCAGTTACGAAAAATAAGGGCAAGAAGATTGTGAACAGATAGCTAGCTAAGATCGATTGTATTTAAATTGTAGCCTTCATTTCTCGATTGTATTTCATGGGCACTTTTTGAACTCATGAATATTTTTAAATTTCATGGACACTCGATCTCGATCCCCCTCCATCTCGATCGCTATCCCACCTCGCCAGATCCGGTCCCCTCGCCGCCGAGCACCCCCGCACCCTCTCCCCCGCTCCACCGGCCGCCGCCGTCGACCCCCCGCACCCTCCCCCGCTCCCCCACCGCCGACGACCCACCGCACCCTCCCCCGCTCCACCGCAGCCGACGACCCACCGCACCCCTCCCCCGCACCCTCCTCTGCCCGCTCCACCGGCCGCTGCCGCCGACCCACCGCACCCTTCCCCGCTCCACTGCCACCGACGACCCACCGCACCCTCCCCCGCTCCACCGCCGCTGACGACCCACCGCACCTTCCCCCGCTCCACCGTCACAAATGAATGCAACTAAAATTGCAAAAAAAAATCAAATTTGATTATATTTTCAAATAACAAATTTGATGACATTTTCAAATAATAAATTTGATGATATTTTTTCATATTCATAAATATTTTCAAATAACAAATTTGATGATATTTTTTAAAAAAATATTACTGTTTTTATTAAAAATTATTGCTGTTTCATATTCATATTCATGTTCTAAAAAATTATTAGATGCAACAAAAAATAATAATAATAAAATTACTTATGGCGCACCTCTGGCTGGTGCGCCATTGCTATATAAAAAAAAGATTACTAATGGCGCACCTCTGGCTGGTGCGCCATTGCTATATAAAAAAAGATTACTAATGGCGCACCTATCATGGGTGCGCCATTGCTATCTAAAAAAACATACTAATGGCGCACCGCTGCGGGGTGCGCCATTAGTAAGCTTCGCCCTAGCTAATTCCCCCTTCGTCCCTCTCCCTCGCCAGATCCACCCGCGCGCTGACCCGACCCACGACGCCGCCGCCCCGACCCTCGCCGGACTCCACCCCCGCCGCCCCAGCGCCCCCACCACTGCAGCTCCCCCGCGCCACCGCCCCCGCGCCGACCCACGAAGCACGTGGCCGCCGGCCTGCCCACGACCAACCGAGGCGCCCAGGAGGACCGCCGCCGTCTTCCTCTTCAACTACGAGGACCCAGACGAGCTCAGACGCCCTCGAGCCATCCCTTCGACGCCGCCGCCGCCGACCCCGACCCCAACCCCGACCCCGACCCCTCCGGCGACCGGCCGCGCCCGCCCAGGTACCTCTCCTCCTTCCTCCTTCCTCCCTCCCGAGGTTAAGTCAGTTTCCCCTCTCTACAACTTTGTCTGCCTCTAGAAAATTGAAAACCGAACACAAATAACTGCATTTGACATACTGTATATTTGACAAAATGCAGTTAAGTGGGACTAAGTGGGCTACCCACATAATATAAGTGGTATTATGTGGGCTACTGCATGCCCACATAATTCATACATGAAATTGTCAGCTAAGTATATCCATAGGCAATAACAATACGTGATCCCACATGTCCAGAGGCAATGACAACACATAATCTCACATGTACAGAGGCAATAACAACACATAACTCAGTTATAAGCAGCACATAACATACTCCATTTCCGTCTGTTTCAATACATCAATTGCAGTACATAAGCTACAACCTAGATGAACTTTTCTCATTTATTCAAGATGTTCAATTGCAATACATAGGCTACACCTTTTCTTCAAGAATTAGCAGCTCATGTTTCTTGTCAAGATTGAACAGTCTGAAGGCCCATTAGAACTGGAAGGTGGTCTTCAACTCAACCGTCGGTGCTGGTTGACAACGGAGGATACGCTAATAACAAAAAAACAGAATACAATGTCATTGACAAGCTAGAGCTAAGCAGTTGGATGCTACTATTTGGTGACCATTATGGACTAGAAAATTCACATGAATCCGATCATCATAGACAACATTTGCATGTTCAGAGTTCATACCAGCAACAAGAATTCGTTGTTCCATCACTTAAGCTAACATTTAAGTATTTGGGCAACAAAGTTGACAAGTAGAATAAAATTAGTAAGGTTCAGATGCTGATCAAGAGAAACAATATTCTCTGAATAACTTCAGTTATGATCTGTACTGGAAAACTTCAGTTAACACTCATTTTTCAGTTAACTCCTTACAGTTCAGATCATATTTTGATTGTAAATAATAGTGGACTTTTAAGGCTTTTTTAGAGGCAATACTGGTGGATTTTAGGCTTTTTTACAGGCAATAATAGTGGAATTGTAGGCTTTTTTTGGAGGAGTGTGTTTCATGCTGGCCTACAGTGATGAATTAGTCAGAGGATTGTGCCTTAGGATTGTGCCAAAGTTATCCATTGTATCTATTTGCTTGTCCTTCAAATAGGGGCAAGACTGTTACAGAAAAATTACTTGCAAGCATATTGTGATTTACTTGCAAGCATATTGTGCCTTAGTTACAGAAAAATTACTTGCAAGCATATTGTAACTATTTTCACTCTCTCCTGAAGGTTTTTGACTACAGAATCTGTGGTGACCCACACTCTGTTGGTTCACAGGGTGCTAGAGCTGCACTTAACTTGCTAAAATCATCCCCTTGTTCTTACTTGTTATAGAAATTCATTGCTTGTCCTATGTTTTCTGTCAGGGTTTTGTTCAGGAAGCTTGCGTGAGTTTGTGTCCTTTAATTTGTAAATCTGCAGTTCTAGCCACATTTAGGATAAGTTGTTGTATATACTGTCATAAAGTTCAGCAAGAACAGGGCAACAACAAGCATGGATTAAGCTGTTTCTTTGCTGTAACATACTGTATATCACTCCACAATGAAATACAGTACATATTGATGTGCTTTGTAAAACTTTTTCATGTACTGAACTACTAATGCCTTGTGATGCTCTGAATTACTTGTGATGCCTCTGAATTACTTGTGATGTCCTTTCTTAATTTTAATGTGCCATGCCAGTTCATTCATCATTTAGGGCTTGATGTATGGAGGCTTGTCTACTTGTTGCTAATACAACATAATATTTGATATGAGCAAGGTGAACAACCTTCAGGTCTCGGGAATCTACTCAAGGCTGCAGACACCTCTTGTCTCACTTCTTTTATCATCGGTATAATATTCATATTAAGGAGTTTCTATAAGTTCATTGTTCTTACCTGCAAATTTTAAAATGAAAGCACAATCAATCCATATTAAAGACTTTAGGTTGGTTTTGTTTTAAAGGTTCTTACTAGGGTTCTTCTTGGCTGCAATTCCCTGGTATATTGGTGCTTTTCTTCTATTCTTTGTTGCTTTGGATCACCGGGAGAAGCCTGGATTGATTGCCTGCACAGTTGCTGTAAGTACTCCATTTTCTAAAGCTTATCACATAGTACTAGCATTTTCTTCCGGTGCAAAAGAAAAGGGCTGTTGTTTGTCTTTTATATAAAATGAACTGAAAACACTTAGATACTTATTAATTTTTCCTTACACGAATACTTCCTGTAAAGTTGATTTTATAAAGCTGTGTGGTCTTTGTTTCTGAGACTGAAAGTGCTTCTATCTCAAAACAAGAAGAAGCAAAAAATTAAAAGTGCTCATCCTAGTGGCAGGCACAGCTCCTGTCACTTGTGACCATTGCTGCTGGGAGCTTGATGGCATCTTGCCGCACGCCCTTCCCTTTTAATGCTGCTCCTTAGAGATCTACACCACCTTGTATACTATTTAGAGAAATGTATAACACTTATGCATTTTGTCGTGGAATTGTCACGGCAGATGTCCTTAGTGTCAGGACTTAGTCGCGAGGCCAACGCATCCATGTGGTAGCTTGAGAGGGGTTGAGTAGGACGAGAGACGCAGGGCGGATCAACACGCAAGACAAGGATTTAGACAGCTTCGGGCCCCGGGAAACATCATCCGGTAAAAACCCTACATGCTGTTTGAGGCTAGGTCTCATTATCATCCCGAGGGAGACGCCGTAAACCGGCTCTTGTGTCTAGCCCTAGAGATTATTGATTGCCTGTAGCTTGTCGCTTCTAACTTCTCCCCCCCCCTTTGGGGAGCCCTGCCCCTCCTTATATATGCTGAAGGGGTGGTTTACATGTGGAGTCCTATTAGGATTAGGACTAGTCTATCTCTAATACAAACCGGATACAAGTCTTGGTCTTAACTCCTTGTAATGTGAATATTCCTTTCCTCTTAAACCGACCCACAATAGTTGAACCGGCCTTCTAGGCCTTGGGTCTTGTCATCCGTCTGATCCACCCGCCGGTTTTACCAGTGAGTCATAACGACCAAACGGATTGCTTGTAAACCGCCAAGGTCAGGGCGGGTCTTCAGATAAACCGCCAAGTCCGGCCGGGTTAACTTCCGGCCGGTTTACACCGCGGGGTATATCCCCGACATTAGCCCCCAAGTTTAGCTTGGATTTATCCATGGTAAACTTATGCTGCAAATAGACATAAGAACAAATTTGATAGGCTGTACTCCGGGTTAAGAATTCTTGTGAACCGGCACCTGATCATCCTCAAGTCCTTGTCATTTCCTCCTCCTAGAAAATCCAGGTCAATAAGCCAGCGTCATACTCAATTTGCTGACATTGGTTTCTCATAGAAAAATATTGTGAAGAAATAATCCACTTGAGTCAGCTTCCAAAACGCCGGTTTAAGAAATATTGGTCTTGAAATATTCATCTGATATTCAGCCGGTTTGAAGATGACCCCGGTCTTGAAAACTTGCCGGTTTAACATTACCAAATGGCCGGGTTATAAAAACTGATGACCCCGGATTATGATTGTTGCAGACATCGGTTTATGAAAAACTTTCTTCGATAATAATATAATACCTGTAGCCCCCAAGTGCCGGGTTGTAAGCCTGCAGCAACCTGGGACTTGTAATTGACTGATGCCCATAAAACTTCAACCAATGTAGCCCCCAAGGGCCGGGTCATTATGTAATAATCAGCAGGGACTTTGTAAATATAATCTTGTAAACTTTGACAGCAATGCGTAGCTCCC
This sequence comes from Aegilops umbellulata, assembly GCA_032464435.1. Taxonomy (NCBI): domain Eukaryota; kingdom Viridiplantae; phylum Streptophyta; class Magnoliopsida; order Poales; family Poaceae; genus Aegilops; species Aegilops umbellulata. Next base: position 571,073,988 of record CP136056.1, read on the forward strand.
AAGGGCCAGCTCAGTAAGGTAATATTGAGCTGAGACTTTGATATATATACCTCAATAAAAATAACATCATATGATGTAACCCCTCATTATGGGGCTTGAATCCACGTCCACAAGGTTAAGAGCTTTGTGCTTTACCAACTGAGCTACATCCCTTGCATATTTGATGTAATCTCAATTTTGAATAATGCAGCCCCCAAGTGCCGGGTTGTAAGCCTGCAGCAACTCGGGACTATTCCTTCAATTGTAGAAAATGATGACCATTGCGCTAAAGCGACTTTGAAAACCTTAATCATAACATTAATAACCATAATAAAAATCCAGCCATGTTGGCTATTCAAGATAACATAATCTGGTATGAAAACCTTATTCATCCAATATCATAATGAAAATTCAGCCAAATTTGGCTATTTGAATAATGTAATCCAATAATATATAAGCGCATGATTCCAATGGCGCAATCCAAATATATACTGGCGACTTATAGCCCAAAGCCAGTCCGGTTTAATAAACACCGGATAATTTCTCATCATATACTGGCAATTTTATCGTCTTCAAAGCCAGGCCGGTTTAACAAACACCGGATAAGTTATCATCATACTGGCGACTTATCGTCTTAAAGCCAGGCCGGTTTAACAAACACCGGATAAGTTATCATCATACTGGCGACTTATCGTCTTAAAGCCAGGCCGGTTTAACAAACACCGGATAATTTATAACCATGCGTTATTCAACCTGTTTCTGCATACAACAAGTTTAAAGTGTCCTGGCGGTTTACCGCCGGACGGGTCATAATGCCCAACATTTAAGAATAATCAAATATGAAATATATCATACCTGTGATATAGTCGGTTTACCAACTTTCCATAGCAGGGGAATTTTGAGTAATGATAACTTCCATATTGCGCTGGTTTATGATAAAAACGTACCCGGCTGTGATAAACACCGGTTTAACAATATATAATACTGGTGACTTGTAGTCAAACCAGACCGGGCTGATAATCTCCGGATTATAACTTGATAATGTACCCACAACTTGTAGTTGAAAGCCGAGCCGGATTGATAAATACCGGTTTACTCCATAATAGGATGGTAACAGAAAATCAAACCGGGCAGATAATCTCCGGTCTAAGAATGGACCGTGTTCCGCCAATTTATAATTTGACAATCGAACCGGTTCAAGAATTGTCGGTTTAAAATCGCAACAAAAGAAATACTTATAAAAACAAAATTTCAAGCAAAGGCAATGATAAAACCATTTGCAAAAAGAAAGGCTCTACTGAGCTGGTCAGATGGTGTTACCATGGTCAGACGCAACCAAGCTCCCCGAAGGCGTAGCGATGGTGCCAGTCGGCCAGGTCCCCAAAAGACTCGTGGCATTATGCCGGCCAAGTGGCATTGCATTGGTTCAGATTCGACCAAGCCCCCAAGTGGCATAGTGGCCTAGGGCCGATCAAGTGGCATTGCATTGGTTCGGACACGACCAAGCCCCCAAATGACTCATTGGCTAAAAAGCCGATCAGAAGGCATTACCATCATCAAGACATGACCGAGCTCCCATAAGGTGTAACTACGGTTCAAGTCGATTAGGTCCCCAACTGACTCAGTGGCAAATGTGCCAGCCAGAAGGCATTACCGTCGTGAAGACATGACCAAGCTCCCCGGAGGTGTAGCTACGGTTCAGGCCGACTAGGTCCCCAACTGACTTTATAGGGATAGCTATGTTCTCTTTGGTTCGAATACGACCTATGTTTGAACAGGAAGCCCCGTGTTTGAATAGCTATGTTCTCTTTGGTTCGGATACGACCTATGTTTGAACAGGAAGCCCCATGTTTGAATAGCTATGTTCTCTTTGGTTCGAATACGACCTATGTTTGAACAGGAAGCCCCATGTTTGAATAGCTATGTTCTCTTTGGTTCGGATACGACCTATGTTTGAACAGGAAGCCCCATGTTTGAATAGCTATGTTCTCTTTGGTTCGAATACGACCTATGTTTGAACAGGAAGCCCCATGTTTGAATAGCTATGTTCTCTTTGGTTCGAATACAACCTATGTTTGAACAGGAAGCCTCATGCTTGAACCGGGATATTGAACCGGATATTAAGAGCTTCAAAGCTTTGTGGGAGACATCTTTCCCTTGAACCGGATTTTAAACCGGAACCTTCATTTTCAGCCAGAAATTTTCTGATGGCCTTTTAAACTCGAACTTGCGAGAAGTTAATTCCTTTTTGAACCGGATATTGTTAAACCGGATCTGAGCGCTTCAGAACTTTGTGGGAGAATAGATTTCTCTTGGACCGGATTGTAAACCGGATATTTGAGAGCTTCAGCCAAGTTTCAAACCGGAATTCTTTCTGATGATCCGAAACTTCTTCATTGAGTCGGGATTTTGTAACTGTCATATACTTTCTAAGCCGGAAATTTTCTGACGGCCTTTAAATTTTTATCCACATAACAGTCGCCTCCGGGATCGGGCTATCTTTCCCTCCATCGTCCTTGGGTTCTTTAAACCGGCTGAAACTGGCAAGACTTGCTGCGTCATATCATCGTAGCCCCCAAGTCTCAAGGTGACTCGAGGAGTTGGCTTTGAGATTCTCCATATTTGACCGTGATATAAATCGGTATAACTTGGATATCATTGGTGTTGATAACACGATGTGAATACACAGAGGGTTGAGGTGACTGCGGCGAGTTGTAAATGATCCCGTATGAACCGTGTCAGCAACTCGGCCAATGGTTCCTTCGAACTGGTGATTTCAAGTTAACCAAACCGTAGCGGCGGCGACTTGTGCGCCTGCCCATTGATCCACCGAGTACAGACGGCGGTTGATGATAATTTGCCCCCAATTTGAAAGAAAACCGGGCTACCCAAGCTGTGACTTGTTCATACTCAATAAATGGCTCATGCAGACAGGCGCGGCCCGGTATGTTGATGTAGACCGGACTGCGGGGGATGGCAGCTTGTGCACGCGCTATTGGGTAATTTCGCGTAGTCCTGACGAGTTGACGCGGACTGGATCGCGATATAAACCGGCACGGGTTGTCCAATAGGTCAGCGATATCATAATTCCTTTTTGCAATAGACAATTTGTCCGGATGGATTTCACTTGATATATCACGCCGGGGGTTATCCACCGTAGAGTTGATGATCACCATGTCGGCCTCAGGAGTTGTAAACCGGCGCAGACGGAGAGTCACCTGCGGGCATTATAAACCGGCGCAGACGGAGAGTCAGCCTATACGGGTGTTGTAAGCCGGCGTAGATGGAGAACCGGTCGTGTGTTGATGTGAACCGGACCACCGGCGGTTTACGCGCGTCCTTTAAGCAGTGTGGAACGGTCAAAAGCCAATATATAATGACGCCGGTGCACGCTCCATATGCATGGTGTAACACCAACATTGTGGTGAATAATTGTCCTGCATATAAAAATATACAAAACCAACGTAATTGTTCTTTTTACAAAAACAATATATGTAAAAAAAAAAGATTTAGATGGATATCACCTGATATGTTAGGCCGGAAATTATCCACCGCGGCGGGCGGTTCGCCGCACTGGACGGGTCAACTAGTCTGACCACTGCGGAGATGGCCGGTTTGGTGGTGGAGTAACACGGAGGCGAAACGATGAGGCCGCGTCAGCGGCGGATGGCGATTCTCACCACCAAGAGAGGCCGGGCGGAGACGCTGCTGCGGCAAAGCGGCCCATGAACAACTCAGCCAAGAGCAATGGTGGTTTAGCGCGGGATGGAGCCAGCTTGGTGCAAAGGCGGAAACAGCGCGGGCGAGTATGCGGTGGCGAGGCGAATTAGCATGCGTCCGCGTGTGTTATAAGGGTTGTTTAACACCCGGCAGCGGCTCAGTAGAAACGGCAGGGCCGCGTTGGAACAGCAGTAGGAAACAGGGCCGAGGCAGGGGCTTGAGCAGCTTCACACCAGAGGAAATAGAAACTGCCAGTCCGGCGATTCAGCAGTGGCGGCCTAAAGTAGGTAACAGCAGAAAACGAGCCGGATCATTGCGCGTGTGCGCTCGGAGTACCAGGAGAAACAAACCGGATGGCCGTGCGCTGGAGCGTTGACCTGTTGATCAACCAATCCGATCCTGTGTGGTAGTCTTTTACCCAAACATGCACGCCCACGTGAAGCAGTTTCAACCAATATAGATTGCCTCCTTGCTCTCGTTTTATAGGAACACGATCCAAAAGCATTACCAGCTCCATCTTCTCATCTTGACTGACATGCACATGCTTAAACTCTTCGCTCGGAGAGAATAATCGACACAGCTCAATATCACCCATTGTGCGGACGATTGGCGAGGCACAGGCGACTCGTGGTGGAAACCGGGATGGTTGACATGTCCACGCCCACACCCTCCAGATCGTGCCCCCTTTTCGTTTGACAGTCTGGTCAACTGGTATTATCTTTTCTGAACAAGAACTTGACGACCCGTCGGTGGCGCTCAGGCATCTGAACCGGAACGGCTCGTGGCTCGGGAGATCAGGGCGGTCCTTTGCAAGGAGGAGCAGACGCGGCAACCCGACAGAGCAAAGGCGGCGAGCAATCGGCCCGACGCGGAACAGGCTCGGAGCGAAACGGAGCTGGTCCGCACGCGCAAGGGCAGCTGGGCACGGTGACTTAGCACCGGTGAAGCAGGACCCGGCAGTCGCGGCATGGGCACAAGGCCGGTGTAAATAACTTCTCAGGCAAGGACGACTCAGCAGGTACAGGCGCCGGTAGGCACGGCGGATTTAGAGCAGCGGCGGCCGAGGCCGCTCCGGCAAGGGCGGCGCAAGGCGGATATAAGCAGCAGGGCAGGTCGTGCTCAAACGCGGGCCGGCTCTCGGGCGCGGTGGCTCGAGGCGTATTCTAGCTGAACCACAACAGCTCGGACAAGAGACGCGGCCGCAGAGGTGCGCGGCGGCGAGGCTGGCTCGAGGCGACGGAAATTGTGTCCACACCCACGGCCTGGCGGGTCTGACGAAGCGGAAGCGCGGCCCGGTTGAAGACGGAGGTGGTGAAGCCGGTTCGACACGGCGCGAGGTAAGGTGGGCCGTGGCTGGGTCACGGGGCGACCCCAGGTTCGGTAGCAACGGCGACGATGAGGCCGGGTCAACTTGACCTGGCTGCGGTTCAACAGGCAAGGCCATGGCGGCGTAGCAGAAGGAGGAGCGGCGACTCAACCAAGGTAGAGCAAGGCCGCGCCGGCCGTTCATCGTGGCGAATCCGGGTTGTGAAGGCAAACGACGCGCAGCACTGACTTGGACAGAAGGCGGAGTCCAGTCCAGCCACGGGTTACGGACGCAGAAAACGTCAAGGCGGCCCAAAGCAGAGGGACACGACGGGTCAACCCAGCCGGTTTTGACTCTTCTCCGGGTTGCAGTTGGTTTCGATGAGACGCAGCAGTGGATGTACGATTCTGACGTAGCTATATGGTAGATGTCCTAAATAGTCTTAATCTCCTGCTCGGCATCAGCCATCGATCCATTGTTTAACTGATCGCCACATACACGTGCGGCGGCAACAAACCCTAACTTTTCACCGGGTTATCCTCGAGACATGGCAGTTTCAACTTGATAAACTCAGAGTTAATATGAATCCTTCCGTGCGAACTCTTCCTGATCCAGATATTCACGACCAGCTTCTTGATCCTTTGAAGTGATCCCTCCAAGAACTCAACACCAACGTGCGCTAGCCCCACGGTGGGCGCCAACTGTCGTGGAATTGTCACGGCAGATGTCCTTAGTGTCAGGACTTAGTCGCGAGGCCAACACATCCATGTGGTAGCTTGAGAGGGGTTGAGTGGGACGAGAGACGCAGGGCGGATCAACACGCAAGACAAGGATTTAGACAGCTTCGGGCCCCGGGAAACATCATCCGGTAAAAACCCTACATGCTGTTTGAGGCTAGGTCTCATTATCATCCCGAGGGAGACGCCGTAAACCGGCTCTTGTGTCTAGCCCTAGAGATTATTGATTGCCTGTAGCTTGTCGCTTCTAACTTCTCCCCCCCCCCTTTGGGGAGCCCTGCCCCTCCTTATATATGCTGAAGGGGTGGTTTACATGTGGAGTCCTATTAGGATTAGGACTAGTCTATCTCTAATACAAACCGGATACAAGTCTTGGTCTTAACTCCTTGTAATGTGAATATTCCTTTCCTCTTAAACCGACCCACAATAGTTGAACCGGCCTTCTAGGCCTTGGGTCTTGTCATCCGTCTGATCCACCCGCCGGTTTTACCAGTGAGTCATAACGACCAAACGGATTGCTTGTAAACCGCCAAGGTCAGGGCGGGTCTTCAGATAAACCGCCAAGTCCGGCCGGGTTAACTTCCGGCCGGTTTACACCGCGGGGTATATCCCCGACACATTTCATTCATCTAATTACTGTAACCTGTTCTGCCATTTCAAGCCATATATACTATTCAGAGAAATGTATAACAATGATTGCTGCAGTAGCTCTAGGCAGAGCATGGCATGTTACTACCATAGAGGTACCCAAATATGTAGGTGTAGTTTGTGTTTTTATTTGTTCACACTGTCGCTGTATTGCTCAATTAGACAATTAGTGTTTATGAAGAAGAAGAATAAAGCTGCTGCTGTTGCTGTTCTGCCTGTATTCACTGCTGCTGCTGCTGTACTTGTGATGATGTTGTACTTGTGATGATGCTACTTGTGATCTTCTGAAATGACCCATTGGGGACTTCATTACGCGGGGATAATGATTTTGCAGGTACCCCGAGAGGCCCTTGAGTTTGCTAGAATGTCGATTAACTTCCGTTCCAGCAAATTCGGGTACTCCATATGTCCTATTTTCAGCAAAGGTCATGCTGAAATTTTTCGTGAATTTTAGCACGACTTTGCTAAAAATAGGACATATGGGGTACTTGCGACTAATGCATGGGCCGGGGTATCTTAGTACTTAATTAAGTAGGATCAACTGCCCCTATATTCTTGCTGCATTAAACCATAGGTGGCAATAGAGCCAAGTGATTAGGCCCAACTTAGAATTCTCCTTCCCAGCTTAGCTTTCAGGGTGCCTTGGCGTCAACAAACCCTAAATTATAAAACCTTGGCTTTTAGGGTGCCTCGGTGTCGATAAGAACCTAAATGATGAAAGCTTAGGCTTTTAGGGTGCCTCGGCGTCGACAAACCCTAAATGATAAAAGCTTAGCTTTTAGGATGCCTCTGTGTCGACAAACCCTAAATGATGAGACCATGATCTTGTTCCTTGACAATAACCAACTTTTTGACCAAACATTTTTCCTATTTAGAGCGAAATATGGCCCACAACGATGAGGCCGGCGGTTCGGGCGGCAAGCAATTCTAGGAGCTGTCCCAGGAGCTGGAGGAAGAACCTCACCACTATGAGGACGCCGCGGAAGACACCGATCCTGACTACACAACCCCTAGTGGCGTCGGGGATGACACCACTGATGGTGCCGCCGAGGATGCCACCACTGATGATGGCGGCGCACGCACAGATGGTAGCCAACCGAAGAGGCAACGGAAGGACCAACGCCCGAGCGTGCTCGGCACCGTCAAGGAGGAATTTACTGAAGTGAACTCCGACGGGCATCCAACGGCGCCCAAAGAATTAGTCAAGGGGTACTCGGTTCAGCTCGTGTGCATTCTCTGGAGCACCGTCTCGATCAACACCGAGAACCTAAGGCATAAGGACCGAGGGAATTTGCGCAACCTCCTCTTCACGAAGCTGCACGAACGATACAAGTTCCCCGCTGAATTTGTAAACACACGCCTCTCAGGGAATAAAGTGAACAGTGCCGCCCTCACAAGGATGAGCACGGCCCTGTCTACTTGGAGAAGCACGGTGAAGGCAATGATTGAAAAAGGTGATAGTTATGAGAAGATCAAGGCGAAATATCCTTTGATCAGCGAGGATGACTACAAGGACTTCAAGATCAAGTGCGAGAGCAGCGCAACCTCCGAATCAAGTCAGTGGGGGAAAGAAATGCGGCAGTTGAACTTAGGGGTCCACCAACTCGGTCCCGGCGGTTACAGAGTGGCGGAGCCTATATGGGACAAGGAGGACGCGGAGCGTGCTGAGCAAGGCCTACTTCCCCGCTTTGAGAAATTCCGTGACAAGCAGCCTCGGAACTTTGTCAGGGCCCGGTACAAGGAGGACCTGGTAACAAAGGAGCTTACCACGGATCCGAAGACCAGGGCGCTTGAGCTTGTTTTGGTAAGGAATACACCCCTGCGTAATTAGCTCCGTATGGTTGCATTCTAATTAATGAAGCCAAATTTCCAAATGGTTCACATTCCTTTCGCAGGAGGCTGAAAGCAGTAGCGCGGGGTCGTCTCAGAGCTCCCCTTTCGACACCCCTTTAAATAGGGCGTTGAACGTAATGAAAAACAAGGATAAGCTCAGTAAGCCGTCGTCAGCTGGTTGTGTGGCCGACAAAGGCTTGTCCACAAAATGGTCGTTATACTATAATGCTGGTGGGCGAAAGGAGAAAAAGACCAGCTCGGAAAGCCAATCGCGCGAGGTTCAAGAACTCAAGGCACAAGTGGCGCGGATTCTGGAGATTGTCCAAGAGCAAGTGCAACAACAACTGGGAACGACGCTCACCGCAATGGTGCCTACCTTGATTCAGGGGCTGACGACGTGGATTGCGGGCGGCCAACAGGGGCCTCCCCCGGTTCCCAGCTTCATGGCCAGCAACTCGCACAATGCGCAGGCGGCGCCATTGGTGTCTCCAGCGGAGGCGGTATTCATGTCTCCGGCGCTGGCACAGGCATTGGAGCTTAATGCACCCGGGTGTACGCCGGCCGGCCCCTCGCCAGCAAGCGGCCCCTCCGTCAGTTGCATGCCCGCGGTTGGCGGTGCCTCGACATTAGCCAAGCTCGACGGCATCACGGTAACTAAGCCTCTCGGCCGATGACTTCATCTCCCTGCCTTTGACTGGGCATCCCTGACGCCCTACATGCTTTCACAGGGCGCCGCCGACGTTCCTTGCACTCTCCTACACTTCGTGGGCGGCGAGTTGGTCGATGTCACCAAGGGCAGAATCGTTCAACCGGGCAACCGCGTGTTGCACGGTAATCAGATGCCACCCACCTTGTATAGGGTTGAACTGGTTCGGGTGCTGCCAGGCTGCGACGAGTTGTTACCTCCGATTCGACCCGCTGGGGCTGACGAAGATGATGTGATGACCCTCAGGGCCTGCGTAAGCTGGCCCCTGCTTTGGCCGAAGAGCCAGATTCGTTTGGGGGCGGGGGACACCACCCCATAGACAAGACCGCCAGTCGTGCCAGCGCCAAGCCATGGCATGAACGCCGCAACGCTACCGGACATGCCGGACATCCCTATGGCACAGGATCCGGACATGTATTTGGCACAGGATCCGGACGACGACGGCAATGACGACGGTACATTTACCAACGTCGATAAGTACTTTGCCGAACATGGGTATGGTGACGAGTTCTGCGGTCCTCCTTCTCAAGAACCCAACCCTGAAAAAGACGACCGCGATCTAGCTGGTATGGCGGAGAAACTCAATTGCAACAGGCGTCGTCTGGCGTTTAGTTCTTAGGAGACGCCTCTAGCTGCCGCCTTCACCGAGCCTCAGATAGCTGAGGTGCGAAATATTATCAGCCCCAACATGCTCAAGAAGGCGGTCTGTGAGCAGAACTCGATCCCTTTACAGCAGATCAGGAAGAAGGGACGGAAACGAAAGACTAACAAGGGCGCTGGTGCGAGCCAGCCGGCACCGAGTACGATCCGTGCTCAGGACGGGCCACCTTCACCTAAGGATATCTCGAGGAGGGTGCATGTGGCGGGTAGAGCGTTGCTACCGACAAATATGCTCAATGCTGCAACCGGTGCTATGCGGAGTCTGCATGACAGTGTTCTTTCTTTGGAGAAGCGGCATCTCATAGAGAATGATGTGGCATACTCGGTTTTCGTGGCCAAGGTGCCAGAGGGCAAGGGCTTTGTGGATAGCGCCGTCGGGGGTACGATCGTACTGCGGTTTGATGACATCTTTGCTATGTTTAACCTTCATCCGCTGCACTACACCTTTGTTCGGCTGTTTTCGCTGAGTATGGAGATGCGGATCATTAGAGACAAGACCCCGGACATTGTGATAGTCGACCCCTTCTACATGCGTGCCAAGATCTTGGGCAGCGCTGGGGACCGGCAAGTCGCGAGTTCACACCTCGAAGGCGTCATTCTGGCAAACCCAGATAAGGATAACTTCCTCGTGCCTTACTTTCCCGAGTAAGTCATCCCCTAACCGCCCCATAACATATGATTTATTAGATTTCGATCGTTCTTTTTTTCTAACATTCCGTGTTCTGTGCAGTGACACACATTGCACACTCATCCTCTTAAGCCCGAAATAATCCATGGCCACGTATTTCGACCCGGACCGTGACTCCAAGATAGACTACACAAATATCAAGAAAGTTCTTGATGATGCTCTCCCCGGCTACGCCGCATCTGGAGGCACCTTTAAGAGGCCAGCTCGTAGGTACGGCAAGCACGTGTTCACCCACAATACGATGTTCCCCTGCGTCAAGCAGCCGCCTGGCGTTCAGAAGGATGCCTACTACACCCTCCATCACATGCGGGCGATCGTACGGGACCATAATCACCTTCTGCTACCAAATAATCTCAAAGATTGGGCCGCAAGCTTGGCAGCAATCCAGGACGCGGACATCCGACAAGAATTCTTTCGCATCCAGTCGGAGTTTGCAGAAATCATCCATCAAGATGTCCTTCGTACCTCGGGGTAGTTCTACCTCAAATATCAACCGTCCAACAGTGAGATAGACACAACGCTACAAATGCAGGCTGACAACGCCCGCGACTTCATGACCATCACGAAAGACGGCGGCTTCATCCATGCTCCGGTCCCATGAGTCGAGTCGAAAGTAGTGATGCTATGTGTAGTTCTGAAACATCGATTAGCTCATGTTGTAATTAAACTTTAATGAACTTGTATGTCTCTTTGGTTTGGACAGTCGTTCAACTTAGATGTAATCGATGCTATTTATTAGTAGGACCATGAATCGTGCTATTAATGTCTTGCTTTTCTCTTCCGATCCTTTTGTTGCATACTTATATATTGCTTATGTATTGTCTGTTGTTTGGCTAGTGCATAGAGATGCCGTCGTATGTCATGTACAAGGGTAAGGTTTCCGGAGTCTACGATGACTGGGAGGAGTGTCGGAGACAGGTTCACCGTTTCAGCGGTAACAGTTACAAAGGGTACACCACTAGGGCGGAGGCGGAATCTAGATACGCGTGCTATCTAGCGGGAGAGAGGAGGGAGCGTTGGAGGAACCGGATGAAGACCAGTTTCATCGCGATGATTCTCATCATGATGACCGCAGCTCTCTTCTATGTGATGGTAGTTTAGATCATCGATATCGACTTGTAATGTGAATACAAACTCGCTACTCGCGGTCTCGAGACTTGTAATGTTCTATCTTTGTTCGGTCTTTTGAATTCGGAGACTAATATGATGAATTGTATTCGGAGACTAATCTTCTATTGTATTCGATGAATCTGCTGCTGCTGTGTGGTGCTGTCTATATTCTGTCCAATAATATATTTTGTAACCTGTGCAAATATCAGAAAATAAAAAATCCCCTAATATTCATACTAATGGCGCATCACCCCAACGTGCGCCATTAGTATGCCAAAGGATACTAATGGCGCATCACCCCACAGTGCGCCATTAGTATGGCAAAGCACATGTGTAAATATCGCCCCCTGGGAGGCACACTAATGGCGCATGTTGGTCTATACTAATGGCGCACGGCGTGATGTGCCATTAGTATACCAGATACTAATGGCGCACCAGTGGTGTGCCATTAGTACTTAATACAAGTGGTGTGGTACTAGTGGCGCACCAGTAGTGCGCCATTAGTAGGCAAAACTGGTGCGCCACTAGTAGGCCTTTTCCTAGTAGTGTCATCTCCTCGCAATTTACATTATTTGCCACTTGCCTCTCGTTTTCCTCTCCCCCACTTCACAAAAATTTGCCGTTTTATTCGCCCTCTTTCGCTCGCTGTTTTCTCGTCAGATCTATTTTTGAGTGCAATCTTGTTGCATAGTCATCATGACTCAAGAGAACACCAAGTTGTGTGATTTCTCAAATACCAACAATAATGATTTTATTAGCACTCCTATTGCTCCTCCCGCCACTAGTGCGGAGTCTTGTGATATTAATACTGCTTTGTGAATCTTGTCATGAAAGATCAATTTGCCGGTACTCCTAATGAGGATGCCGCGTCCCATCTTAAAACATTCGTGGAATTATGCAATATGCAAAAGAAAAAAGATGTGGGCAATGATGTTGTGAAGTTGAAATTGTTTCCATTTTCTTTCCGAGATCACGCAAAAATTTGGTTTTCTTCTTTACCTCGCAATAGTATCAATTCTTGGAACAAGTGCAAATATGCTTTTATCACCAAGTATTTTCCGCCCGCAAAAATTATTTCCCTTAGGACCCAGATCATGAATTTCAAGCAACTTGAACATGATCATGTTGCACAATCTTGGGAAAGGATGAAATTGATGCTAAGGAATTGCCCAACTCATGGGTTAAATCTTTGGTTCATCATACAATTTTTTTATGCGGGATTGAATTTTGTTTCTCGTAATCTTTTAGATTCTGCCGCGGGTGGTACTTTTATGGAAATTACTTTGGGTGAAGCTACTAGATTGCTAGACAATATTATGGCAAATTACTCACAGTGGCATACCGAAAGAGCTGCTACTAGTAAAAAGGTCAATTCGGTAGAAGAAATAAATTCTTTGAGTGAAAAAGTTGATGCTCTTATGAAGTTGGTTGCTAATAAAAGTGCTCCTATTGAATTTAATGATGTGCCTTTGGCTACTTTGATTGAGCAAAATAGTGATGCCATAGATGTGAATTTTGTCTCGTGAAATAATTTCAATAACAATGCTTATAGAGGTAATTTTAATCCTAGGCCTTTTCCAAGTAATTCCTCTAATAATTATGGTAATTCCTATGGTAATCCCACCTACAATAATAATAGAAACACCTCTGATCTTGAGAACAATATTAAATAATTTATCAATACGCAAAAAGCTTTCAACGCTTCGATAGAAGAAAAGTTGAATAAGATTGATGATTTGTCTGGAAGTGTTGGTAGAATTTCTCATGATGTAAAAACTCTCAAGATGAATTTTTTTTGCCTAAAGTTGAAGAATCGATTAAATCTCCTTATGTTTCTATGGATGAAAGTAAGAAAAGAACTGCTATGCAAAGAGCTAAAAGAGAATTTTTAGAAAAAGCGTTTTCTAGTGATTACTATAATAAAAGTGATGAAGATCTTAAAGTGATTGGTGTTTCTTCTATTGATTCTTTGTTTTGTATATTTTAGATTGATGAAAAAGGGACTGGAGAAGAGTCAATTTTAGTTAGAAGGCGTCCCTATGATTCGGAGGGTGAAAATCTTGTTGAAAAAATTGATAAAAGTGGGTTTCAAGGGGTCAAGACTTTAACTAGTGATGTGCCCACTATTTTGGATTACAAAGACTTTAATTATGATAGTTGTTGTTTGATTGATTGTATTTCTTTGTTGCAATCCATGATAAATTCACCCCATGCTTATGAACAAAATAAGGCTTTTACTAGACATATTGTTGGATCTATGATGAAAGCTTTTGAAGAAAAGTTGGAATTAGAAGTTTCAATTCCTAGAAAGTTACATGATGAGTGGGAACCTACTATCAAAGTCAAGATTAAAAATTATGAGTGTTTTGCTTTATGTGACTTGTGTGGTAGTGTTTCTACTATTCCAAAATCCTTATGTGATGTGCTTGGTCTTACCGATATTGAAGAATGCTCTTTAAATTTGCACTGAGCGGATTCTACTACTCCCTCTGTCCGAAAATATTTGTCATCAAAATGGATGAAAAGAGATGTATCTAAAACTAAAATACATCTAGATACATCCCTTTTTATTCTTTTTGATGACAAGTATTTTCGGACGGAGGGAGTACTAAAAAGCCTATGGGAAGAATTAATAATGTTCTTATTCTTGCAAATAGGAATTATGTGCCCATAGATTTTATTGTTCTTGATATTTATTGCAATCCGTGTTGTCCAATTATTCTTGATAGACCGTTTTTGCATACTATTGGTGCCGTGATTGATATGAAAGAAGGCAATATTAAATTTCAATTTCCGATAAAGAAGGGAATGTAACACTTCCCTAGAACAAGAATTAGGCCACTATATGAATCAAGCATGAGGGCATCTTATGGATCTAGAACCAAAGATGACAAAACTTAGATCCTACGTGTTATGCCTAGTTAGGGCGTAAAATGATAGCGCTTGTTGGGAGGCAACCCAATGAATAAAATTTATTTTTGCTTTTTGCTTTCAGTTCGTGAGTGTTAGAAAAATTATGATACTATCATGATTGTGTTTTTTTGTGTTTTAATTAGTGTTTGTGCCAAGCAAGACCTTTGGGAATACTTGGGTGAAAGTTTATTTGATCTTCCTGAAAAACAGAAACTTTTGCGCTCACGAGATTCGTTGTCATTTTTTACAGAAGAGTGCTTTTAAGTTGATTCTTTTTTCAGAGGATTAACAGACAAATTCCACACGTCCACCAACTTATTTCATAATTTTTGGAGTTACAGACGTATTCGAAATTTTCAGATTGCTACAGACTGTTCTGTTTTTGACAGATTCTATTTTATTTGCGTTGTGTGCTTGTTTTGATGATTCTATGGTTTTCTTTGATGAGTTTTTGCCATAGAAAAGTTGGAATACAGTAGATATAAGGCAAAAACAAAATAAAAATAGGTTTTCTATAGTACTTATAGTAGTGGTTTGGTTTCTTATACTAACGGATCTCACAAAGGTTTTGTTTGAGTTTTGTGTGATTGATGTGTTCAAGTTTTGGGTTATCTTACGATTGATGAAGGAATAAGAATAAGCAAAAGGCTTAGCTTGCGGATGACCAAGGCACCCCAAGATAATATTCAAAGAAGTAGCAAGCAACTAAGCTTGGGGATGCCCCCGAGTGGCATCCCCGCTTTCTTCTAACAACCATTGGTATTTTAGTTGAAACTATATTTTTATTCGTCACATGATATGAGTTTTGCTTGGAGCGTCTTGTATGATATGAGTCTTTGCTTGTTTTGTTTTTCTTTTTAAGTGTTGAATCCTTGCTGGACACACCCTTTTTAGAGAGCCAAAAATTATGCTATGCTTGCTCCTATGCTTCACTTAAATTTTTAGAGCCATGGACTTGCTCTAGTACTTCACTTATATCTTTTTGAGCACGGTGTGCTTTGTTAAGTTTGAAGAAATGCTCTCATGCTTCACTTAGATTTATTTGGGAGTTAGCAATTTTTTAAGAAATTCTCTCTTGCTTCACTTAGATTATTTTGAGAGAAAGAAAAAAAATTATGCTCATGATCTTCACTTATATTTGTTTGAGCTTATCAAAAGCAGCATATGAAAATAGTCCCAAAGTGATAGATATCCAAGGGGGATAAAATAAAAACTTTCATGAAGATCATTGGACAAAATAAACTTGATTCTTAGTAATGGTTTTGAGATATGAAGATATGATATGTGAGTCATGTTGATGAGTAATTGTGCTTTAGTAAGAATATTGATGTTAAGGTTTGTGATTCCCTATGCAAGCACGAAAGTCAATAGTTATGCAATGAAATTTATATCCTACTTATGGTGCATTATTCGGTGTTACTTATGCTTAATGCTTGGGTACACGATTTTTCGCTTTTTGGTTGGTCGCTTCTCAATCTTTTTGCTAGCCTTCATTTTGCACTAAGTATGATCACTACTTGTACATCCAAAACCCTTTAAATCCATTTTGCCTTATGAGTCCACTATATCTACCTATATGCGGTATTTCCATGCCGTTCTAAGCAAATTTGCATGTGCCATCTCTAATGTTCAAAATAAATTTCTCTTTTGTGTGCTCTACTACTCGCGAGGCAGTAAAGGGTAGCCAATATTTTCCATGCTAGATGTGTTATTCTAACGATGAGTGTTTATTCACTTGTCATTGCACGAGAGTACGACAAAGGTACTAGGGATGCCCAGTCCCGAAATGAATAAAGGAATTTACTTTATGTTGTCAAATAATAAATACCTTGGAAAGTGTTCGTATGGAGGGCACCCGTGGATACGGCTAGCCATGGAAAGTGAAAGTTATGGTGGAAAAAGGAATAAACTCTATTTTCTGCTTGGGAACCGCCTATGATGTATCTAGAACGAAAAGTGTTGGGATGCCCCAAGTCGTTTTCGTTGGTAGGAAAAGTATGGCTCTCAAAAATAATTTTATCTCTCAATTTAAGCTTTGAGCTTTGGCACCTCTACAAATGACTAATTCCCTCCGCGAAGGGCCTTTCTTTTACTTATGCAATTTTTATTTTGAATTTGAGTCTCCATCTTCTATTATAAAGCACCAACTAAGGGCCGCTATGATCGTATTTGAGCATTGGGTGTAGCTAATATTCGAGTGTGTTCCATGAATGGATCAATGATTGAGCATGATGGGCTAGGGATAACTTGCTTTAGTGTTGGTATTTTGAAAGACATGGTTGCTTGTTGGTATGCTTCAGTATTAAAGTCTTCATGTCAAAACTTGACTATTGCTTTGAATCAATATAAAAGTCCATATGTACATGCTATAAAGAAAAGAACGTGATGAACATGCTAGGAAGCATTCCACATCAAAAAAATTCTGTTTTTATCATTTACCTACTCGAGGACGAGCAGGAATTAAGCTTGGGGATGCTGATACGTCTCCAACGTATCTATAATTTTTGATTGTTCCATGCAGTTATATTATCATTCTTGGATGTTTTACAATAATTTTATATCATTTTTTGGTACTAACCTATTGACATATTGCCTAGTGCCAGTTGCTGTTTTCTGCATGTTTTTTACATTGCAGGAAATCAATATCAAACGGAGTGCAAACGCAACGCAACTCCTGCAGGAGTTTTTTGGCCCAGAAGAAAGCCAGTGGGCCAAGGAAGCACCTGAGGGGATGCTCGAGGGGAGCAGCACCCACCAGGGCGCTCAAGGAGGCCCAGGTGGGTGCTGCCCACCTCTGGTGCCCCCCGAACTGCCTCTTTGCTCTATAAATACCACAATATTCCAGAAACCCTAGGGGAGTCGAAGAAATATTGATCTGGCCACCGGAGAGTCCAGACCCACCAGATCCAATCTAGACACCGTCATGGAGGGGTTCACCACTTCCATTGGTGCCTCTCCTATGATGCGTGAGTAGTTCTTTGTAGACTTATGGGTCCGTAGTTAGTAGCTAGATGGCTTCCTCTCTCTCTCTCTCTCTCTCTCTCTCTTGATTATCAATACAATGGTCTCTTGGAGATCCATATGATTATGTATTTTGGCGATGTGTTTGTTGGGATCTGATGAACTTTGAGTTTATGATCAGATCTATGTTTTTATCCATGAAAGTTATTTGAGTCTTCTTTGATCTCTTATATGCATGATTGCTTATAGCCTCGTATTTCTTCTTCGATATTTGGGTTTTGTTTGGCCAACTTGATCTATTTATCTTGCAATGGGAAGAGGTGTTTTGTAGTGTGTTCGATCTTACGGTGCTTGATCCCAGTGACAGAAAGGGAACCGACACGTATGTATCGTTGCTATTAAGGATAACAAGATGGGATGTATATCTCCGCAATAGATAAACGGATCCCGTCTACATCATTTCATCGTTCTTATTGCATTACTCCGTTTTTCCATGAACTTAACACACTAGATGCATGCTGGAGAGCGGTCAATGTGTGGCGTAATAGTAGTAGATGCAGGCAGGAGTTGGTCTACTAATCTTGGACGTGATGCCTATATAATGATCATTGCCTAGATATCGTTATGATTATTTGAAGTTCTATCAATTGCCCAACAGTAATTGTTTTCCCACTGTTTGCTATTTTTCTCGAGAGAAGCCACTAGTGAAACCTACTGCCCTCGGGACTCTTTTCATCATATTTGCCTTTGCGATCTATTTTCTCTTGCATTTATTTTTAGATCTATTAAACCAAAAATAAAAAAATACCTTGCTGCAATTTATTTGTTTCGCGATCTATTTATCCTATCTACCACTTTTTACCTCACCTTATTTTCCTACTTGAGGCGCCGTACCTGAAAGGGATTTACAACCCCTTTAACATGTCGGGTTGCGAGTATTTGTTATTTGTGTGCAGGTGCTATTTTCGTGGTGTGAGGAGGTTCTCCTACTGGTTCGATAACCTTGGTATCATCACTGAGGGAAATACCTACCGTCGCTATACTGCATTATCCCTTCCTCTTTGGAGAAATACCGACGTATTTCTAGCAGCCATCACGCCCGCAGCGCCGGCCCGCCCACCTCGTCGTCGCGCCTCGCGGCCCACCATCCTACCCCCACAGCCGTGCCCCACGCCCACCGCCGCGCACGCCCGCAGCAGCAGCAATAGCTAGCCACGCGACCGCACCGGCCACGCGCGTTCACCCCAGCCCGTGCCCGCACCACGCGCCCCGCCGTGCTCGCACCGCCCTCGCCACACGCCCGCGCCGGCCACGCTCGCCTCCCCGCGACCACACTCGCCAGAGCCTCGCCGCGCCGCATCTCGCCTCTTCATGCCACATGCTTTCCCCCGCCTTCATCGCGCTGCAGCATTTTGCCTTGCCGCGCCGCATCTCGCCGCACCTCCGTCCATGGTGCTCTCTGTCAGCCGAGCAGCCCCGAGAGTACCGGAGCCGACGGGTGCCGGTGGTGGCACTGCCGTGCTAGACCTCGGAGCTCGCATGGTGGGGAAAAGTAGAGAGAGGGATGGGTGGGTGGGCAGGCGGCCCCCTCTGGTTTCAATGACAGGTGGGCCAGGGGTCACATGCAGAGGACACGCTGCGGACGAGGACGACGTAGAATTGTCCGCTTATGTCCGTTTCAGACACTAAAACAGACCAAGTTTGCGTCCAGGATGAGGCGAGGGGGACCAGAAACCGACGCTTTTTGAGGATGGGGTTGCGCGTTGGGTCCGGTCGCGTATCCGTTTAGGCCCAAACGGACACGGGCGGACATGATGCGGCTAGCGCTGGAGTTGGCCTAATGACCCTCTGTAGATGCTGATGTGGATGTCGCAGTGGTGTGCTCAATACATTGTGAAGAAGATGACCATGACCTTGTACTCCGTGCAGCAGGAAGACCTCAGCAAGTCAGTCCAGGCCCCCAGGGCAGTCTATGCCCATTCCTAACAAAACCACGTTGCACATTTCCCTTGTGGATTTTGTGGGTTCCCAAAAGGATTGCTCTACACAAAGAGAGGAAAAACAAATTCATGCCAAATATAGATAAAAAACAAATGAACATGCAGAATTGCAGCATGAAAATGGCGAGCCTTACAAGAAACTCACCATTAGGGGAATGCAAAACCATAGCGTGCAGCTGGTTGGGAATGCCATCTTCCATCTCTCCACTAGTAGCTTGCAGCCGAGCTAAGTGAATCCATTAGTCCATCACTAAGAGCACAGACAGTAGTAAGAGCAACTCCAGCCGTGCCCCAACAGGCCCCCAAGGCGTTTTCAGCACCGGCGCCCCAAAAACCGGCCCAGTCGCGCCCCCGGGAACCCGTTTTTTGCCGGTTAGGCCCAAAATTGGCGCCGACGAACGCACGCCGAACCCGGCGCGCTGGGCGGCACCGGGGCAATCGTTTTCGGCGCGAACGAACAGCAGGCCCGCCGAGTCAGCGACCCCCACGTCGTCATCCTCACAACGCCTCGGTTTCCCGCGGGGAATCAATGCCAAGGGTGCTGCTGGTCAGCCTTCCATTGATTCCTCACGTGCCGGCGTGGTGCGGAGACGCGCCCCCTCCCGCCACGCGTACACACAACGCCGCCGCCCCCTCCCCCTGCCGCTCTATACAGTAGCACCTCCCTCAACGGAGGACGCACCTGCCCGCAACCCCCTCTCTCCCCGTGCACAGCCGCCGCTGACGAACACTTCCCTCTCTCCCCCCGTTCAAAGCCGCCGCAGACTATGGGCGAGAGGTTCCCCGGTGATGGGGTGGCGGCCAATGGCTTCGGCCGCCGCTCGCTGCATGAGTGGGAAGCCCACCTCCTGTATGAAGCCAACATCCCGGCTCCTCGTGACATGCGCGCGCCGGGGCGGTGGAGGCTCAGTGCCGGGGGCGTCCCCGTGCCCCGTTGCCCGACGTGATGCGCTGATGTCGCTTGAAGCTATGTCGGTATTTCCCCAAAGAGGAAGGGATGATGCAGCACAACGGTGATAGGTTTCCCTTAGATATGAAACCAAGGTTATCGAACCAGTAGGAGAACCAAGCAACACAACGTAAATAGCACCTGCATGCAAAGAATAACACCTCGCAACCCGACGTGTTAAAGGGGTTGTCAATCCCTTTCGGGGTGGTGCCACAACATAGGCAAAGGACGTGAGGTAAATTTGTAGATGGGATAAATAGATCGCGGAACAAATAAATTGCAGCAAGGTATTTTTGTACTTTTTTGTTTAATAGATCTGAAAATAAACGCAAGGAGAAAGTAGATCGCAAGGCAAATATATGAGAAAGAAGGCCCGGGGGCCGTAGGTTTCACTAGTGGCTTCTCTCGAGAAAAATAGCAAACGGTGGGTGAACAAATTACTGTTGTGCAATTGATAGAACTTCAAATAATCATGACGATATCCAGGCAATGATCATTACATAGGCATCACGTCCAAGATTAGTAGACCGACTTCTGCCTGCATCTACTACTATTCACTACAAAAAAAACATCCATGACATTTTGGGCCGAACGAAATTTTTTTCTGTCATACTTATGACACTTCTATGATGATAATTGTGACAAAACACGGTATCATCATAGATGTGGTGGGCTCCAACTTCTATGACAAAAAATCATGACAGAAAATTGGCTTTTCATCCTGGGCGGGCCGGAGACGCAGCTGCATGACATTGTTTGGGCTGTCCATGACGGAAAAAACCGTGGTAGAAGCGAGGGCGAGGAAAATATCGGGGTGTTCCCGGTTACGATGGGTGGTCGGGGCCGAGCGATGCATGGAGGTTTGTGCGTTTCCCTCGTACACACACGCGCGTGGGTGCGAGTCATTGGGCTCTAACTGAACCCGAGCGAGGCGTTCGCCTACTGAACCCGAGCGATTGCACTGCAGGCTACGCGTTACTGAACCCGATCGAGCGATTCCTTTGCTGCTGCTCCTAACTGAAGCCGATCGATGCCACCTCAGGATGAACAGTGAGCATTGTTGGGGGTGGATGAACAGTTCCCGGTGGGTGGTTGGATGAACAAGACCTCGTGGTAGTAGAGGCCGTTGCTGCTGGATGAACAGGACCCCGATCGAGTCGGTTGGGGGTGGATGAACAGGACCCCGTGGAGGGTCGGATGAACAGGACCCCGTGGAGGGTCGGATGAACAGGACCCCGTGGAGGGTTGGTTGAATAGTAGCCAGTGCAGGGCAGGATGAACAGTAGCCCGTGGAGGGGTGGTTGAACAGGACCCCGTGGAGAGGGCTGGTTGAACAGTAGCCGGTGGAGGAGCGCGCGGTGGATGCTGGATGAACTGGAGCATGTGGATGAGTAGTCGCCCGTGGAGGCTGGAGGAGGTCGATGGTGGAGATGAACAATAGCCCGTGGAGACTGGAGGAGGTCGACGGTGGAGATGAACAGTATCCCGTGGAGTCCCGTTTTGCGGTACGCCACACCTCTCCCGATCAATAGGACCCCCGTTTCGATCGTAGCGCTCCAACACAAGTCCGTTTCCTCCATTTTGCGGTACGCCACACCCGTCCCGATCAATAGGACCCCGTTTCGACCATAGGAGGTCCAACAGAAGTTTGTTTCCTCCATTTTGCGGTACGCCAGACCCCTCCCAATGAACAGGATCCCATTTCGACCGTTGACGGTCGAACACAAGGCCGTTTCCTCCGTACTGCGGTACGCCAGACCTCGTTTCCATCGGCTGTTCCGTCCAAGCCCTCCCGATGAACACGATGATGCATTCTGTTCTGACCCAGCCGGTTGGCTCCCCATGAACACGACGACGATGCAGTTTCTCCATTCCGACCCAGCTATGTACACGAGCCCTGGCCGTACGTATGCGCGAGTAGGTGTTCGAGACCCCGCCCGTATGTACATACGTGTGATAACCCACAAATATAGGGGATCAATTGTAGCATCTTTCGATAAGTAAGAGTGTCGAAGCCAACGAGGAGCTAAAGGTAGATCAAATATTCCCTCAAGTTCTATCGACCACCGATACAACTCTATGCACGCTTGACGTTCGCTTTACCTAGAACAATTATGAAACTAGAAGTACTTTGTAGGTGTTGTTGGATAGGTTTGCAAGAAAATAAAGAGCATGTAAATATAAACTTGGGGCTGTTTAGATAAAGAAGCAATAAAGTAAATATAGCGATGGTGGAAAAATGGTGGTAGGAGGTGTGGAATTGTCTCTAAGCAATTGACTACTTTACTAGACCGATAGCAGTTTTATGTGGGAGAGACATAAGCTAACATACTTTCTCTTCTTGGATCATATGCACTTATGATTGGAACTCTAGAAAGCATCCGCAACTACTAAAGATCATTAAGGTAAAACCCAACCATAGCATTAAAGTATCAAGTCCTCTTTATTCCCATACGCCACAACCCCCTTACTCGGGTTTATGCTTCTGTCACTCAAGCAACCCACTATAAGCGAATCATGAACGTATTGCAACACCCTACAGCGGGAATCCCTCACACTTGCACAACACGGAGGGTACAATAGGACAGCAACATAACCAAAAGCAAATTAAACCAATCATAGCAATTCACCAATTATCGATAGGACAACGAAAATCTACTCAGACATCATAGGATGGCAACACATCATTGGATAATAATATGAAGCATAATGCACCATGTTCAAGTAGAGGGTACAACGGGTTGCGGGAGAGTGGACCGCTGAATATAGATGGGGGAAGGTGATGTATATGTTGGTGAAGATGATGGAAGTGTTGGTGTAGATCGCGGTGATGATGATGGCCCCTGGCGAGGTTCCGGCGTCACCAGAAGCCAGGGGGAGAGAGCCCCCCTTCTTCTTCTTCTTGCTTGACCTTCTCCCTAGATAGGAGAAGGGTTTCCCCTCTGGTCCATGGTCTCCATGGCGTGGGAGGAGCGAGAGCCACTCCGAAATTGGATTTGTCTCTCTGTCTCTCTCTGTTTCTGCGTTCTGGATTTTGGCCTTTCACCGTTTCTTATATTCCCGGAGATCCGTAAGTCCGATTGGATTGAAACCTTCGCCATGATTTTTTTTCGAAAATTAGCTTTCTTGCAGCCAAAGAAGAGCAGCAACCACCTTACGGGGTGCCCACGAGGGTCAGGGGCGCGCCCCCTGCCTCGTGCCCCCTCGGGCACCGTCTCGCGTTGATTCTTCTTCCCAAATATCACAAATATTCCAAAAATATTCTCTGCCCCCTCGGGAAACATAAAACATGCAACAAACAGTAAGTGGCACTGTGCACTGGATCAATATGTTAGTCCCAAAAATAATATAAAAAGTTGCCAAAAGTATATGAAAGTTGTAGAATATTGGCATGGAACAATAAAAAAATATATATACGATGGAGACGTATCAGCATCCCCAAGCTTAATTCCTGCTCGTCCTCGAGTAGGTAAATGATAAAAAGATAATTTTTTATGTGGAATGCTTCCTAGCATAATCTTGATCGTATATGTAATCATGGCATGAATATTAGGACACGAGTGATTCAAAGCAATAGTCTATCATTTGACATTAAGACGATAATACTTGAAGCGTACTAATAAAGCAATCATGTCTTTTCAAAACAACATGGCCAAAGAAAGTTATCCCTACAAAATCATATAGTCTGGCTATGCTCCATCTTCACCACACAAAGTATTTAAATCATGCATAACCCCGGTTTTGGCCAAGCAATTGTTCCATACTTTAGTATTCTCAAACTTTTTCAACTTTCACGCAATACATGAGCGTGAGCCATGGATATAGCACTATAGGTGGAATAGAATATGATGGTGGAGGTTTATGTGGAGAAGACAAAAAGGGAGAAAGTCTCACATCGACGCAGCTAATCAACGGGCTATGGAGATGTCCATCAATTGATGTCAATGCGAGGAGTACGGATTGCCATGCAACGGATGCACTAAGAGTTATAAGTGTATGAAAGCTCAAACTGGAAACTAAGTGGGTGTGCATCCAACTTGCATGCTCATGAAGACCTCGGGCATTCGAGGAATCCCATCATTGGAATATACGGGCCAAGTTCTATAACGGAAAATTCCCACTAGTATATGAAAGTGACAATATAGGAGACTCTCTATAAGAAGAACATGGTGCTACTCTGAAGCACAAGTGTGGTAAAAGGATAGTAACATTGCCCCTTTTCTTTCTTTTTCTTTTTTTGGGCGGGCTTCTTTGGCCCCCTTTTTTTATTTAGGCTTCTTTGGCCTCTTTTTTTTCCACATGGGGCAATGCTCTAATAATGACGATCATCACACTTTTATTTACTTACAACTCAATATTACAACTCGATACTATAACAAAGATATGAATCTATATGAATGCCTCCGGCGGTGTACCGGGATGTTGCAATGATCTAGCATAGCAAAGATATCAAAAAATGGACAAGGCATGAAAACATCATGCTAGCTATCTTACGATCATGCAAAGCAATATGACAATGAATGCTCAAGTCATGTATATGATGATGATGGAAGTTGCATGGCAATATATCTCGGAATGGCTATGGAAATGCCATGATAGGTAGGTATGGTGGCTGTTTTGAGGAAGATATAAGGAGGCTTATGTGTGATAGAGCGTATCATATCACGCGGTTTGGATGCACGGGAGAAGTTTGCACCAACTCTCGAGGTGAAAAAGGGCAATGCACGGTACCGAAGAGGCTAGCAATGATGGAAGGGTGAGAGTGCGTATAATCCATGGACTCAACATTATTCTTAAAGAACTCAGATACTTATTGCAAAAATTTATTAGCCATCGAAACAAAGTAATACACGCATGCTCCTAGGGGAAGGGTTGGTAGGAGTTAACTGTTGGGTAACGTAGCAGAAATTCAAAATTTTCCTACGTGTCACCAAGATCTATCTATGGAGAGACCAGCAACGAGGGGAAGGAGAGTGCATCTACATACCCTTGTAGATCGCTAAGCGGAAGCGTTGCAAGAACGCGGATGAGGGAGTCGTACTCGTAGCGATTCAGATCGCGGTTGATTCCGATCTAAGCACCGAAAGAACGGTGCCTCCGCGTTCAACACACGTGCAGCCCGGTGACGTCTCCCACGCCTTGATCCAGCAAGGAGAGAGGGAGAGGTTGGGGAAGACTCCATCCAGCAGCAGCACGATGGCGTGGTGGTGATGGAGGAGCGTGGCAATCCCGCAGGGCTTCGCCAAGCACCGCGGGAGAGGAGGAGGAGGGAGAGGGGTAGGGCTGCACCGAAAGAGAGACGTTCTCATGTGTCTTGGGCAGCCCAAACCTCAACTATATATAGGGGGGGAGGGGGCTGCGCCCCCCTTAGGGTTTCCATCCCCAGGAGGAGGCGGCCAGCCCTAGATCCCATCAAGGGGGTGCGGCCAAGGGGAGGAGAGGGGAGGCGCCCCACTAGAGGCAATAATAAAAGCATTATTATTATATTTCCTTATTCATGATAATTGTCTTTATTCGTGCTATAATTGTGTTATCCGGAAATCGTAATACATGTGTGAATAATAGACAACAAACATGTCCCTAGTAAGCCTCTAGTTGACTAGCTCGTTGATCGACAGATAGTCATGGTTTCCTGACTATGGACATTGGATGTCATTGATAACGGGATCACATCATTAGGAGAATGATGTGATGGACAAGACCCAATCCTAAACATAGCATAAGATCGCTTAATTCGTTTGCTAGAGTTTTCCAATGTCAAGTATCCTTTCCTTAGACCATGAGATCGTGTAACTCCCGGATACCGTAGGAATACTTTGGGTGTGCCAAACGTCACAACGTAACTGGGTGACTATAAAGGTATACTACGGGTCTCTCTGAAAGTGTCTGTTGGGTTGACATGGATCGAGACTGGGATTTGTCACTCCGCTTGACGGAGAGGTATCACCGGGCCCTCTCGGTAATGCATCATCATAATGAGCTCAAGATGATCAAAGTGTTTGATCACGGGATCATGCATTACGGTACGAGAAAAGTGACTTGCCGGTAACGAGATTGAACGAGGTACTGGGATACCGACGATCGAATCTCGGGCAAGTAAAATACCGATTGACAAAGGGAATCGTATACGGGATTAATTGAATCCTCGACATCGTGGTTCATCCGATGAGATCATCGTGGAGCATGTGGGAGCCAACATGGGTATCCAGATCCCGCTGTTGGTTATTGCCCGAGAGCCGTCTCGGTCATGTCTGCATGTCTCCCGAACCCGTAGGGTCTACACACTTAAGGTTCGGTGACGCTAGGGTTGTAGGGATATGTATGTGCAGTAACCCGAATGTTGTTCGGAGTCCCGGATGAGATCCCGGATGTCACGAGGAGTTTCGGAATGGTCCAGAGGTAAAGATTTATATATGGAAAG
This sequence comes from Aegilops umbellulata, assembly GCA_032464435.1. Taxonomy (NCBI): domain Eukaryota; kingdom Viridiplantae; phylum Streptophyta; class Magnoliopsida; order Poales; family Poaceae; genus Aegilops; species Aegilops umbellulata. The sequence continues at coordinate 571,100,619 of CP136056.1, forward strand.
TCATCATACGGACATCGGGACAAGTTTCGGGGTTATCGGTATTGTACCGGGACCACCGGAGGTTCCCGGGGGGTCCACCGGGTGGGGCCACCTATCCCGGAGGGCCCCGTGGGCTGTAGGAGGGAGGGAACCAGCCCATAGTGTGCTGGTGCGCCTACCCCCCCATGGGCCCATGCGCCTAGGGTTTTGGGGGAAGGGAAAACCCTAAAGGGGGCGCCCCCCCTTGCTTGGGGGGCAAGCCCCCCTTCCCTGGCCGCCGCCCCCCCTAGGAGATCTCATCTCCTAGGGCCGGCGCCCCCCCAGGGGGTTATATAAAGGGGGGAGGGGAGAGGGGGCTGACCACCCATTGCCCTGGCGCCTCCCTCTCCCTCTCCAACACCTCCTCCTCCTCCATTGAGCACGGCGAAGCCCTGCCGGAGTACTGCAGTTCCACCATTACCACGCCGTCGTGCTGCTGCTGGAGCTTACTTCCCCAACCTCTCCTTTGCCTTGCTGGATCAAGAAGGAGGAGACGTCACGCTTTCCGTACGTGTGTTGAACGCGGAGGTGCCGTCCGTTCGGCACTAGATCATCGGTGAATTGGATCACGGCAAGTACGACTACCTCATCCACGTTCACTTGAACGCTTCCGTTGCGATCTACAAAGTGGTATGTAGATGCTATCTAATCTGAATACTCGTTGCTAGATGAACTCATAGATTGATCTTGGTGAAACCGTAGGAACAATTTTAATTTTCTGCAATGTTCCCCAACAGTGGCATCATGAGCTAGGTCTATGCGTAGTTCTTCTTGTGCGAGTAGAACACAATTTGTTGTGGGCGTAGATGTTGTCAACTTTTCTTGCCGCTACTAGTCTTATCTTGCTTCAGCGGTATTGTGGGATGAAGCGGCCCGGACCAACCTTACACGTACGCTTACGTGAGACCGGTTCCACCGACTAACATGCACTAGTTGCATAAGGTGGCTGGCGGGTGTCTGTCTCTCCTACTTTAGTTGGAGCGGATTCGATGAAAAGGGTCCTTATGAAGGGTAAATAGAAGTTGACAAATCACGTTGTGGTTTGAACGTAGGTAAGAAAACGTTCTTGCCAGAACCCTAATTCAGCCACGTAAAACTTGCAACAACAATTAGAGGACGTCTAACTTGTCTTTGCAGCAAGTGCTTTGTGATATGATATGGCCAAAGTTGTGATGAATGATGAATGATCTATATGTGATGTATGAGATGTTCATGCTATTGTAATAGGAATCACGACTTGCATGTCGATGAGTATGACAACCGGCAGGAGCCATAGGAGTTGTCTTTATTTTTTGTATGACCTGCGTGTCATTGAGAATCGCCATGTAAATTACTTTACTTTATTGCTAAACGCGTTAGCCATAGTAGTAGAAGTAATAGTTGGCGAGCAACTTCATGGAGACACGATGATGAAGATCATGATGATGAAGATCATGGTGTCAAGCCGGTGACAAGATGATCATGGAGCCCAAAGATGGAGATCGAAGGAGCTATGTGATATTGGCCATATCATGTCACGTTTATTATTTGATTGCACGTGATGTTTATCATGTTTTGCATCTTGTTTACTTAGAACGACGGTAGTAAATAAGATGATCCCTCGTAATAATTTCAAAAAAGTGTTCACCCTAACTGTGCACCGTTGCGACAGCTCGTTGTTTCGAAGCACCACGTGATGATCGGGTGTGATAGATTCTAACGTTCACATACAACGGGTGTAAGACAGATTTACACACGCAAAACACTTAGGTTGACTTGACGAGCCTAGCATGTACAGACATGGCCTCGGAACACAGAAGACCGAAAGGTCGAGCATGAGTCGTATAGAAGATACGATCAACATGAAGATGTTCACCGATGTTGACTAGTCCGTCTCACGTGATGATCGGACACGGCCTAGTTGACTCGGATCATGTAATACTTAGATGACTGGAAGAGGGATGTCTATCTAAGTGGGAGTTCATTAAATAATTTGATTAAATGAACTTTATTATCATGAACTTAGTCTAAATCTTTACAATATGTCTTGTACATCAAATGGCCAACGTAGTCCTCAACTTCAACGCGTTCCTAGAGAAAACCAAGCTGAAAGACGATGGTAGCAACTATACGGACTGGGTCCGGAACCTGAGGATCATCCTCATAGCTGCCAAGAAAGATTATGTCCTACGAGCACCGCTGGGTGACGCACCTATTCTCCCTGCACAACAAGACGTTATGAACGCTTGGCAGTCGCGATGCGATGATTACTCCCTCGTTCAGTGCGGCATGCTTTACAGCTTAGAGCCGGGGCTCCAAAAGCGTTTTGAGAGACATGGAGCATATGAGATGTTCGAAGAGCTGAAAATGGTTTTCCAAGCTCATGCCCGGGTCGAGAGATATGAGATCTCCAATAAATTCTGTAGCTGTAAGATGGAGGAAAATGGTTCTGTCAGTGAGCACATACTCAGAATGTCTGGGTTGCACAATCGCTTGACTCAACTGGAAGTTAATCTCCCGGAAGAAGTGGTCATTGACAGAATCCTCCAGTCGCTTCCACCTAGCTACAAGAGCTTTGTGATGAACTACAATATGCAGGGGATGGTAAAGACCATTCCTGAGGTATATGCTATGCTGAAATCAGCAGAGGTAGAAATCAAGAAGGAGCATCAAGTGTTGATGGTGAATAAAACCACTAAGTTCAAGAAGAGCAAGGGTAAAAAGAACTTCAAGAAGGACGGCAAGGAAGTTGCTGCGCCCGGTAAGCAAGTTGGCGGGAAGAAGCCAAAGAATGGACCCAAGCCCGAGACTGAGTGCTTTTATTGCAAGGAAAGTGGTCACTGGAAGCGGAACTGCCCCAAATACTTAGCGGACAAGAAGGCCGGCAAAACCAAAGGTATATGTGATATACATGTAATTGATGTGTACCTTACCAGTACTCGTAGTAGCTCTTGGGTATTTGATACCGGTGCAGTTGCTCACATTTGTAACTCAAAGCAGGAGCTGCGGAATAAACGGAGACTGGCGAAGGACGAGGTGACGATGCGCGTCGGGAATGGTTCCAAGGTCGATGTGATCGCCGTCGGCACGCTGCCTCTACATTTACCTACGGGATTAGTTTTAAACCTTAATAATTGTTATTTAGTGCCAAGTTTGAGCATGAACATTGTATCTGGATCTCGCTTAATTCGAGATGGCTACTCATTTAAATCCGAGAATAATGGTTGTTCTATTTATATGAGAGATATGTTTTATGGTCATGCTCCGATGGTTAATGGTTTATTCTTGATGAATCTCGTACGTGATGATACACATATTCATAGTGTGAATACCAAAAGAGTTAAAGTTGATAACAATAGTCCCACATATTTGTGGCACTGCCGCCTTGGTCACATAGGTGTCAAACGCATGAAGAAGCTCCATGCAGATGGACTTTTAGAGTCTCTTGATTATGAATCATTTGACACGTGCGAACCATGCCTCATGGGTAAAATGACCAAGACTCCGTTCTCAGGAACAATGGAGCGAGCAACCAACTTATTGGAAATCATACATACCGATGTGTGTGGTCCAATGAGTGTTGAGGCTCGCGGTGGCTATCGTTATGTTCTCACTCTCACTGATGACTTGAGTAGATATGGGTATATCTACTTAATGAAACACAAGTCTGAGACCTTTGAAAAGTTCAAGGAATTTCAGAGTGAGGTTGAAAATCAACGTGATAGAAAGATCAAGTTTCTATGATCAGATCGTGGAGGAGAATACTTGAGTCACGAATTTGGCACACACTTAAGAAAATGTGGGATAGTTTCATAACTCACGCCGCCTGGAACACCTCAGCGTAATGGTGTGTCCGAACGTCGTAATCGCACTCTATTAGATATGGTGCGATCTATGATGTCTCTTACCGACTTACCGCTATCTTTTTGGGGCTATGCTTTAGAGACTGCCGCATTCACTTTAAATAGGGCTCCGTCGAAATCCGTTGAGACGACACCGTATGAATTATGGTTTGGGAAGAAACCTAAGCTGTCGTTTCTAAAAGTTTGGGGATGCGATGCTTATGTCAAGAAACTTCAACCTGAAAAGCTCGAACCCAAATCGGAAAAATGCGTCTTCATAGGATACCCTAAAGAAACTGTTGGGTATACCTTCTACCTCAGATCCGAAGGCAAGATCTTTGTTGCCAAGAATGGATCCTTTCTAGAGAAAGAGTTTCTCTCGAAAGAAATAAGTGGGAGGAAAGTAGAACTTGATGAAGTGTTACCTCTTGAACAGGTAAATGGCGAAACTCAAGAAAACGTTTCTGAGGTGCCTGCACCGACTAGAGAGGAAATTAATGATGATGATCAAGATGCTTCTGATCAAGCTCCTACTGAAATTCGAAGGTCCACAAGGACACGTTCCGCACCAGAGTGGTACGGCAACCCTGTCTTGGAAATCATGTTGTTAGACAACGGTGAACCTTCGAACTATGAGGAAGCAATGGCGGGCCCGGATTCCGACAAATGGCTGGAAGCCATGAAATCCGAGATAGGATCCATGTATGAAAACGAAGTATGGACTTTGACTGACTTGCCCGTTGAGCGGCGAGCCATTGAAAATAAATGGATCTTTAAGAAGAAGACAGACGCGGATGGTAATGTGACCATCTATAAAGCTCGGCTTGTCGCTAAGGGTTATCGACAAGTTCAAGGGGTTGACTACGATGAGACTTTCTCACCGGTAGCGAAGCTGAAGTCCGCCCGAATCATGTTAGCAATTGCCGCATACTATGATTATGAGATATGGCAAATGGACGTCAAAACGGCATTCCTTAATGGTTTCCTTAAGGAAGAATTGTATATGATGCAGCCGGAAGGTTTTGTCGATCCTAAGAATGCTGACAAGGTGTGCAAGCTCCAACGCTCGATTTATGGGCTGGTGCAAGCATCTCGGAGTTGGAACATTCGCTTTGATGAGATGATCAAAGCGTTTGGGTTTACACAGACTTATGGAGAAGCCTGTGTTTACAAGAAAGTGAGTGGGAGCTCTGTAGCATTTCTCATATTATATGTAGACGACATACTTTTGATGGGAAATGATATAGAACTCTTGGACAGCATTAAGGCCTACTTGAATAAAAGTTTTTCAATGAAGGACCTTGGAGAAGCTGCTTATATATTAGGCATCAAGATCTATAGAGATAGATCGAGACGCCTCATAGGTCTTTCACAAAGCACATACCTTGATAAAATATTGAAGAAGTACAATATGGATCAATCTAAGAAAGGGTTCTTACCTGTGTTACAAGGTGTGAAATTGAGCTCAGCTCAATGTCCGACCACGGCAGAAGATATAGAAGAGATGAGCGTCATCCCCTATGCCTCAGCCATAGGTTCTATTATGTATGCCATGCTGTGTACCAGACCTGATGTAAACCTTGCCGTAAGTTTGGTAGGTAGGTACCAAAGTAATCCCGGCAAGGAACACTGGACAACAGTCAAGAATATCCTGAAGGACCTGAAAAGGACTAAGGAAATGTTTCTCATTTATGGAGGTGACGAAGAGCTCGTCGTAAAAGGTTACGTCGACGCTAGCTTCGACACAGATCTGGATGACTCTAAGTCACAAACCGGATACGTGTATATTTTGTATGGTGGGGCAGTAAGCTGGTGCAGTTGCAAGCAAAGCGTCGTGGCGGGATCTACATGTGAAGCGGAGTACATGGCAGCCTCGGAGGCGGCACATGAAGCAATTTGGGTGAAGGAGTTCATCACCGACCTCGGAGTCATACCCAATGCGTCGGGGCCAATCGAACTCTTCTGTGACAACACTGGAGCTATTGCACTTGCAAAGGAGCCCAGGTTTCACAAGAAGACAAGGCACATCAAGCGTCGCTTCAACTCCATTCGTGAAAATGTTCAAGATGGAGACATAGAAATTTGTAAAGTGCACACGGATCTGAATGTCGCAGATCCGTTGACTAAACCTCTCCCTAAGGCAAAACATGATCAGCACCAGAACTCTATGGGTGTACGATTCATCACAATGTAACTAGATTATTGACTCTAGTGCAAGTGGGAGACTGTTGGAAATATGCCCTAGAGGCAATAATAAAAGCATTATTATTATATTTCCTTATTCATGATAATTGTCTTTATTCGTGCTATAATTGTGTTATCCGGAAATCGTAATACATGTGTGAATAACAGACAACAAACATGTCCCTAGTAAGCCTCTAGTTGACTAGCTCGTTGATCGACAGATAGTCATGGTTTCCTGACTATGGACATTGGATGTCATCGATAACGGGATCACATCATTAGGAGAATGATGTGATGGACAAGACCCAACCCTAAACATAGCATAAGATCGCTTAATTCGTTTGCTAGAGTTTTCCAATGTCAAGTATCCTTTCCTTAGACCATGAGATCGTGTAACTCCCGGATATCGTAGGAATACTTTGGGTGTGCCAAACGTCACAACGTAACTGGGTGACTATAAAGGTATACTACGGGTATCTCTGAAAGTGTCTATTGGGTTGACATGGATCGAGACTGGGATTTGTCACTCCGCTTGACGGAGAGGTATCACCGGGCCCTCTCGGTAATGCATCATCATAATGAGCTCAAGATGATCAAAGTGTTCGATCACGGGATCATGCATTACGGTACGAGAAAAGTGACTTGCCGGTAACGAGATTGAACGAGGTACTGGGATACCGACGATCGAATCTCGGGCAAGTAAAATACCGATTGACAAAGGGAATCGTATACGGGATTAATTGAATCCTCGACATCGTGGTTCATCCGATGAGATCATCGTGGAGCATGTGGGAGCCAACATGGGTATCCAGATCCCGCTGTTGGTTATTGCCCGAGAGCCGTCTCGGTCATGTCTGCATGTCTCCCGAACCCGTAGGGTCTACACACTTAAGGTTCGGTGACGCTAGGGTTGTAGGGATATGTATGTGCAGTAACCCGAATGTTGTTCGGAGTCCTGGATGAGATCCCGGACGTCACGAGGAGTTTCGGAATGGTCCGGAGGTAAAGATTTATATATGGAAAGTCATCATACGGATATCGGGACAAGTTTCGGGGTTATCGGTATTGTACCGGGAACACCGGAGGGTCCCGGTGGGTCCACCGGGTGGGGCCACCTATCCCGGAGGGCCCCGTGGGCTGTATGAGGGAGGGAACCAGCCCATAGTGGGCTGGTGCGCCTCCCCCCCATGGGCCCATGCGCCTAGGGTTTTGGGGGAAGGGAAAACCCTAAAGTGGGCGCCCCCCCTTGCTTGGGGGGCAAGCCCCCCTTCCCTGGCCGCCGCCCCCCCTAGGAGATCTCATCTCCTAGGGCCGGCGCCCCCCCTGGGGGTTATATAAAGGGGGGAGGGGAGAGGGGGCTGACCACCCATTGCCCTGGCGCCTCCCTCTCCCTCTCCAACACCTCCTCCTCCTCCATTGAGCACGGCAAAGCCCTGCCGGAGTACTGCAGTTCCACCATCACCACGCCGTCGTGCTGCTGCTGGAGCTTAGTTCCCCAACCTCTCCTTTGCCTTGCTGGATCAAGAAGGAGGAGACGTCACGCTTTCCGTACGTGTGTTGAACGCGGAGGTGCCGTCCGTTCGGCACTAGATCATCGGTGAATTGGATCACGGCGAGTACGACTACCTCATCCACGTTCACTTGAACGCTTCCGTTGCGATCTACAAAGTGGTATGTAGATGCTATCTAATCTGAATACTCGTTGCTAGATGAACTCATAGATTGATCTTGGTGAAACCGTAGGAAAAATTTTAATTTTCTGCAACGTTCCCCAACATCTGGACCTAGGGTTTGCCCCCTCCCACTCTCCCATGCGCCTTGGGCCTTGGTGGGGGGGCGCACCAGCCCACATGGGGCTGGTCCCCTCCCACACTTGGCCCACGCAGCCTTTTGGGGCTGGTGGCCCCACTTGGTGGACCCCCGGGACCCTCCCGGTGGTCCCGGTACATTACCGATTTCACCCGAAACTTTTCCGGTGCCAAAACAGGACTTCCCATATATAAATCTTTACCTCCGGATCATTCCGGAACTCCTCGTGACGTCCGGGATCTCATCCGGGACTCCGAACAACATTCGGTAACCACATACAAACTTCCTTTATAACCCTAGCGTCATCGAAACTTAAGTGTGTAGACCCTACGGGTTCGGGAGACATGTAGACATGACCGAGACGATCTCCGGTCAATAACCAATAGCGGGATCTGGATACCCATATTGGCTCCCACATGCTCCACGATGATCTCATAGGATGAACCATGATTTCAAGGACTTAATCAATCCCGTATACAATTCCCTTTGTCTATCGGTACGATACTTGCCCGAGATTCGATCGTCGGTATCCCGATACCTTGTTCAATCTCGTCACCGGCAAGTCTCTTTACTCGTTCCGTAACACATCATCCTGTGATCAACTCCTTGATCACATTGTGCACATTATGATGATGTCCTACCGAGTGCGCCCAGAGATACCTCTCCGTTTACACGGAGTGACAAATCCCAGTCTCGATTCGTGCCAACCCAATAGACACTTTCGGAGATACCTGTAGTGCACCTTTATAGCCACCCAGTTACGTTGTGACGTTTGGTACACCCAAAGCATTCCTACGGTATCCGGGAGTTGCACAATCTCATGGTCTAAGGAAATGATACTTGACATTAGAAAAGCTTTAGCATACGAACTAGAGATCTTTGTGCTAGGCTTATGATTGGGTCTTGTCCATCACATTCTCCTAATGATGTGATCCCGTTGTCAACGACATCCAATGTCCATGGTGAGGAAACCGTGACCATCTATTGATCAACAAGCTAGTCAACTAGAGGCTTACTAGGGACATGGTGTTGTCTATGTATCCACACATGTATCTGAGTTTCCTATCAATACAATTATAGCATGGATAATAAACGATTATCATGAACAAGGAAATATAATAATAACTAATTTATTATTGCCTCTAGGGCATATTTCCAACAGTCTCCCACTTGCACTAGAGTCAATAATCTAGTTCACATTGCCATGTGATTAACACTCATAGGTCACATCGCCATGTAACAAACATCCAAAGAGTTTACTAGAGTCAATAATCTAGTTCACATCACTATGTGATTAGCACTCAATGAGTTCTGGATTTGATCATGTTGCTTGTGAGAGTAGTTTTAGCCAATGGGTCTGAACCTTTCAGATCCGTGTGTGCTTTACAAATCTCTACGCTATATTTGGAGCCATCTCAAATAACTGTTCTACTTGGAGCTATTTTAAATTGTTGCTCCATTATACGTATCCGGTATCTCTACTCAGAGCTATCCGGATAGGTGTCAAGCTTGCATCGACGTAACTCTTTATGTCGAACTCTTTATCACCTCCATAACCGAGAAAATTCCTTAGTCCATTAGTTACTAAGGATAACTTTGACCGCTGTCCTGTGATCTATTCTTGGATCACTCTTGTACCCCTTGACTTACTCATGGCAAGGCACACATCAGGTGCGGTACACAGTATAGCATACTATGGAGCCTATGTCTAAGCATAGGGGACGACCTTCGTCCTTTCTCTCTGTTCTGCCGTGGTCGAGCTTTAAGTCTTAACTTCGTACCTTACAACTCAGGCAAGAACTCCTTCTTTGACTGATCCATCTTGAACACCTTCAAGATCATGTCAAGGTATGTGCTCATTTGAAAGTACCATTAAGCGTTTTGATCTATCCTTGTAGATCTTGATGCTCAATGTTCAAGTAGCTTAATCTAGGTTTTCCATTGAAAAACACCTTTCAAATAACCCTATTTGCTTTCCAGAAATTCCACATCATTTCGGATCAACAATATGTCAATAACATATATTCATCAGAAATTCTATAGTGCTCCCACTCACTTCTTTGGAAATACAAGTTTCTCATAAACTTTGTATACACCCAAAATCTTTGATCATCTCATCAAAGCATACATTCCAACTCCGAGATGCTTACTCCATTCCTCAGAAGGATTACTGGAGCTTTGCATACTTATTAGCATCTTTCAGGATTGACAAAACCTTCCGGTTGTATCACATACAACCTTTCCTCAAGAAAATCGTCGAGGAAACAATGTTTTTTTTTGACATCCTATCTGCAAGATTTCATAAATAATGCAGTAATCGCTAATATAATTCCAACAGACTCTCAGCATCGCTGCGAGTGAGAAAGTCTCACCGTAGTCAACTCCTTGAACTTGTCGGGAAACACCTTAACGACAAGTCGAGCTTTCTCAATGGTGACACTTACCATCATTGTCTGTCTTCCTTTTAAAATCCATATGTACCCAACAGCCTTACGACCATCAAGTAGTTCTTCCAAAGTCTACACTTTGTTTTCATACATGGATCCTCTCTCGGATTTTTGTGGCTTCGAGCCATTTATCGGAATCCAGGCCCACCATCGCTTCTCCATAGCTCGTAGATTCATTGTTGTCTAGCAACATGACTTCCAAGACAGGATTACGTACCACTCTGAAGTAGTACGCATCCTTGTCATCCTACGAGGTTTGGTAGTGACTTGATCTGAAGTTTCATGATCACTATCATAAGCTTCTACTTCAATTGGTGTAGGTGCCATAGGAACAACTTCCTGTGCCCTGCCACACACTAGTTGAAGAGACGGTTCAATAACCTTATCAAGTCTCCACCATCCTCCCACTCAATTCTTTCGAGAGAAACTTTTCCTCGAGAAAGGACCTGATTCTAGAAACAATCCCTTATTGCTTTTGAATCTGAGACAGGAGGTATACCCAACTGTTTTGGGTGTCCTATGAAGATGCATTTATCCGCTTTGGGTACGAGCTTGTCAGCTTGAAACTTTTCCACATAAGCGTCGCAGCCCCAAACCTTTAAGAAATGAAGCTTTAGGTTTCTCTAAACCATAGTTCATACAGTGTCATCTCATCGGAATTACGTGGTGCCCTATTTAAAGTGAATGTGGTTTGTCTCTAATGCCTGACCCATAAATTATTGTGGTAATTCGATAAGAGACATCATGGTATGCATCATATCCAATAGGGTGCAGTTATGATGTTCGGACACACCATCACACTATGGTGTTCCAGGCTGTATTAGTTGTGAAACAATTTCCACAATGTCTTAATTCTGTGCCAAACTCGTAATTCAGATATTCATTTCTATGATCATATCATAGACATTTTATCCTCTTGTCACGATGATCTTCAACTTCACTCTGAAATTACTTGAACCATTCAATAATTCAGACTTGTGTTTCATCAAGTAAATATACTCAACATCTACTTGAATTATGAATTATCTGTGAAGTAAGAACATAACGATATTCACTGCATGCCTCAGCACTCATTGGACTACACACATCAAAATGTGTTACTTCCAACAAGTTGCTATCTTGTTCCATTGTACTGAAAACGAGGCTTTTCCAGTCATCTTGCCCATGTGGTGAGATTTGCATATCTCAAGTGATTCAAAATCAAGTGAGTCCAAACGATCCATCTGCATGGAGTTTCTTCATGCGTATACACCAATAGACATGGTTCGCATGTCTCAAAATTTTAAAAACGAGTGAGTCCAAAGATCCATCAACATGGAGCTTCTTCATGCGTTTTATACCAATATGACTTACATGGCAGTGCCACAAGTAAGTGGTACTATCATTACTATCTTATATCTGTTGGCATGAAAATGTGTATCACTACTATCGAGATTCAATAAACCATTCCTTTAGGTGCAAGACCATTGAAGGTATTATTCAAATAAATAGAGTAACCATTATTCTCCTTAAATGAATAACCGTATTGCGATAGACATAATCCAATCATGTCTATGCTCAACGCAAACACCAAATGACAATTATTCAGGTTTAATACTAATCTTGATGGTAGAGGGAGCGTGCGATGTTTGATCACATCAAACTTGGAAATACTTCCAACACATATCATCAGCTCACCATTAGCTAGTCTTCGTTTATTCCGTAGCCTTTTATTTTGAGTTACTAACACTTAGCAACCGAACCGGTATCTTATACCCTGGTGCTACTAGGGGTACTAGTAAAGTACACATTAACATAATGTATATCCAATATACTTCTATCGACCTTGCCAGCCTTCTCGTCTACCAAGTATCTAGGGTAATCCTGCTCCAGTGGCTGTTCCCCTTATTACAGAAGCACTTAGTCTCGGGTTTAGGTTCAACCTTGGGTTTCTTCACTGGAGCAGCAGCTGATTTGCCGTTTCATGAAGTATCCCTTCTTGCCCTTGCCCTTCTTGAAACTAGTGGTTTCTGCTCCTTCTTGATTTCTACTTTCACGGTGTCAAACATTACGAATACCTCAAGGATCATCATATCCATCCCTGATATGTTATAGTTCATCACGAAGCTCTAGCAGCTTGGTGGCAATGACTTTGGAGAAACATCACTATCTCATCTGGAAGATCAACTCCCACTCGATTCAAGTAATTGTTGTACTCAAACAATCTGAGCACAAGCTCAACGATTGAGCCTTTCTCCCTTAGTTTGTAGGCTAATAAAATCGTCAGAGGTCTTATACCTTTTGACATGAGCAAGAGCCTAAAATCCCAATTTCATCCCTCGAAACATCTCATATGTTTCGCGACGTTTCAAAAACACGTCTTTGGTGCCTCAACTCTAAACCACTTAACATTACCGAACTATCATGTAGTCATCAAAATGTGTATGTCAGATGTTCGCAACATCCACAGACCACGTTCGAGGTTCAACACCTGGAGCGGTGCATTAAGGACATAAGCCTTTTACTGTCTGCATAATTGCTACTATCAACTTTCAACTAATTTTTCTCTAGGAACATATCTAAACAGTAGAACTATAGCGTGAGCTACGACATAATTTGCAAAATCTTTTTGACTATGTTCAGGATAATTAAGTTCATCTTATGAACTCCCACTCAGATAGACATCCCTCTAGTCATCTAAGTGATTACATGATCCGAGTCAACTAGGCCGTGTCCGATCATCACGTGAGACGGACTAGTCAACGTCGGTGAACATCTTCATGATGTTGATCGTATCTTCTATACGACTCATGCTCGACCTTTCGGTCTTCTGTGTTCCGAGGCCATGTCTGTACATGCTAGGCTCGTCAAGTTAACCCTAAGTGTTTTGCATGTGTAAAACTGTCTTACACCCATTGTATGTGAACGTAAGGATCTATCACACCCGATCATCACGTGGTGCTTCGAAACGACGAACTGTAGCAACGGTGCACAGTTAGGGGAGAACACTTCTTGAAATTTTTTGTAAGGGATCATCTTATTTACTACCGTCGTTCTAAGTAAACAAGATGCATAAACATGATAAACATCACATGCAATCAAAAAGGTGACATGATATGGCCAATATCATTTTGCTCCTTTTGATCTCCATCTTCGGGGCTCCATGATCATCATTGTCACCGGCATGACACCATGATCTCCATCATCATGATCTCCATCATCGTGTCTCCATGAAGTTGTCACGCCAACTATTACTTCTACTACTATGGCTACCGGTTAGCAATAAAGTAAAGTAATTACATGGCGTTGTTCAATGACACGCAGGTCATACAATAAATAAAGACAACTCCTATGGCTCCTGCCGGTTGTCATACTCATCGACATGCAAGTCGTGAATCCTATTACAAGAACATGATCAATCTCATACATCACATATCATTCATCACATTCTTCTTGGCCATATCACATCACATAGCATACCCTGCAAAAACAAGTTAGACGTCCTCTAATTGTTGTTTGCATGTTTTACGTGGCTGCTATGGGTATCTAGCAAGAACGTTTCTTACCCACGCAAAACCACAACGTGATATGCCAATTGCTATTTACCCTTCATAAGGACCCTTTTCATCGAATCCGTTCCGACTAAAGTGGGAGAGACTGGCACCCTCTAGCCACCTTATGCATCAAGTGCATGTCAGTCGGTGGAACCTGTCTCACGTAAGAGTACGTGTAAGGTCGGTCCGGGCCGCTTCATCCCACAATGCCGCCGAAACAAGATTGACTAGTAACGGTAAGCATATTGAACAAAATCAACGCCCACAACTACTTTGTGTTCTACTCGTGCAAAGAATCTACGCAATAGACCTAGCTCTGATACCACTGTTGGGTAACGTAGCAGAAATTCAAAATTTTCCTACGTGTCACCAAGATCTATCTATGGAGAGACCAGCAACGAGGGGAAGGAGAGTGCATCTACATACCCTTGTAGATCGCTAAGCGGAAGCGTTGCAAGAACGCGGATGAGGGAGTCGTACTCGTAGCAATTCAGATCGCGGTTGATTCCGATCTAAGCACCGAAATAACGGTGCCTCCGCGTTCAACACACGTGCAGCCCGGTGACGTCTCCCACGCCTTGATCCAGCAAGGAGAGAGGGAGAGGTTGGGGAAGACTCCATCCAGCAGCAGCACGACGGCGTGGTGGTGATGGAGGAGCGTGGCAATCCCGCAGGGCTTCGCCAAGCACCGCGGGAGAGGAGGAGGAGGGAGAGGGGTAGGGCTGCACCAAAAGAGAGACGTTCTCATGTGTCTTGGGCAGCCCAACCCTCAACTATATATAAGGCGGGAGGGGGCTGCGCCCCCCTTAGGGTTTCCACCCCCAAGAGGAGGCGGCCAGCCCTAGATCCCATCAAGGGGGTGCGGCCAAGCGGAGGAGAGGGGAGGCGCCCCACTAGATGGGCCCTAAGGCCCATCTGGACCTAGGGTTTGCCCCCTCCCACTCTCCCATGCGCCTTGGGCCTTGTTGGGGGGGGGCGCACCATCCCACCTGGGGCTGGTCCCCTCCCACACTTGGCCCACGCAGCCTTCTGGGGCTGGTGGCCCCACTTGGTGGACCCCCGGGACCCTCCCGGTGGTCCCGGTACATTACCGATTTCACCCGAAACTTTTCCGGTGACCAAAACAGGACTTCCCATATATAAATCTTTACCTCCGGATCATTCCGGAACTCCTCGCGACGTCCGGTGTCTCATCCGGGACTCCGAACAACATTCGGTAACCACATACAAACTTCCTTTATAACCCTAGCGTCATCGAACCTTAAGTGTGTAGACCCTACGGGTTCGGGAGACATGTAGACATGACCGAGACGATCTCCGGTCAATAACCAATAGCAGGATCTGGATACCCATATTGGCTCCCACATGCTCCACGATGATCTCATCGGATGAACCACGATGTCAAGGACTTAATCAATCCCGTATACAATTCCCTTTGTCTATCGGTACGATACTTGCCCGAGATTCGATCGTCGGTATCCCGATACCTTGTTCAATCTCGTTACCGGCAAGTCTCTTTACTCGTTCTGTAACACATCATCCTGTGATCAACTCCTTGATCACATTGTGCACATTATGATGATGTCCTACCGAGTGGGCCCAAAGATACCTCTCCGTTTACACGGAGTGACAAATCCCAGTCTCGATTCGTGCCAACCCAACAGACACTTTCGGAGATACCTGTAGTGCACCTTTATAGCCACCCAGTTACGTTGTGACGTTTGGTACACCCAAAGCATTCCTACGGTATCCGGGAGTTGCACAATCTCATGGTCTAAGGAAATGATACTTGACATTAGAAAAGCTTTAGCATACGAACTACAGATCTTTGTGCTAGGCTTATGATTGGGTCTTGTCCATCACATCATTCTCCTAATGATGTGATCCCGTTGTCAACGACATCCAGTGTCCATGGTTAGGAAATTGTGACCATCTATTGATCAACGAGCTAGTCAACTAGAGGCTTACTAGGGACATGGTGTTGTCTATGTATCCACACATGTATCTGAGTTTCCTATCAATACAATTAGAGCATGGATAATTAACGATTATCATGAACAAGGAAATATAATAATAACTAATTTATTATTGCCTCCAGGGCATATTTCCAACATTAACCACCGCGCGATCCCGACCTCCACACAAAGGATGACAATCAAAAAATAAATCATGCTCCGACTTCATCACACAATGGTTCACCATACGTGCATGCTTCGGGAATCACAAACCTCAACACAAGTATTTCTACTAATCCACAGTCACCCACTAGCATGACTATAATATCACCACCCCTTATATCGCAAAACTATTGCAAGGAATCAAACATATCATATTCAGCGATCTACAAGTTTATGTAGGATTTTATGACTAACCATGTGAATGACCAATTCCCGTCATCTCCCTAAATAGATATAAGTGAAGCAAGAGAGTTTAGTTCTTTCTACAAAAGATATGCCCACGCTCTAAAAAATGTAAGTGAAGCAATAGAGCATTCTACAAATGGAGGTTTTCTATGTGAAGAGAAACATGCAATCCAAGCTTCAAAAGATATAAGTCAAGCACATGAAGCGTTCTATAAAGCCATACTCAAAAGATTTAAGTGAAGTGCAATGAGCATTCTATAAATCAACCATGGACTATCTCATACCAGCATGGTGCATAAAAGAAAAGTGAAAACTAAATGCAAAAGACGCTCCAAGACTTGCACATATCGCATGAACGAAACGAATCCGAAAACATACCGATACTTGTTGAAGAAAGAGGGGATGCCTTCCGGAGCATCCCCAAGCTTATACGCTTGAGTCTCCTTGAATATTTACTTGGGGTTCCTTGGTCACCCCCAAGCTTTTAGCTCTTGCCTCTCCTCCTTTTCCTCATATTGAGACCTCCTCGATCAAACACTTCATCCATACAAAACTTCAACAGAAAACACGGTAAGATCCGTTAGTATAATAAAGCAAATCACTACTCTAAGTACTGTTTCAAACCAATTCATATTTTTTTGCATTATATCTACTGTAATATAACTTTTTCATGGCTTAATCCACTGATAGAAATTGATAGTTTCATCAAAACAAGAAAACTATGCATCAAAAACAGAATCTGTCAAAAACGGAACAGTCTGTAGTAATCTGAACATTAACCATACTTCTGGTACCCCAGAAATTCTGCCAAAATTAGGAAAAATAAAAGATTTGTATAGAAAGACAGTGCAAAAAGTTACAGAACCGTTTGACGTTCCAGTAAAAAATGTAAAATCGTGCACTTCAGCCAAAGTTTCTGTCCTGCACCGCACAAACCAACAAGCAATCTAAACATCCTAAAGGCAAACCTTGGAACATTATTTTTATAATACAATGGAATTGTACAAGGGGATAATTATTTTTGATGAAAAATTTCTGTAATTAAGATTCACAAAGTTTCCGTGAGCATGAACAAAGTTCAAGGAGCTCCCCCACTTCAACAATGCTTGTCTTTCTCACTTTCACTTTCCTTTTTGAAAAGTTTTGGGTTCCCCTCTTTATTTTTTTTGTTTTTAGACTATATAAAAGCACTCAACAGAAATAAATGACTCTCTAAAACTTCCGGGTTGTCTCCCTGGCAGCACTTTCTTTAAAGCGATTAAGCTAGGCCTATAGTGCTCAAGTAATGGATCCACCCGGATCCCAAGGTATATCAAAGCTAATTTTAATTAACAACGATTTGTAATTTAGTAGTGAGCACAAAGTAACATATATCATGCAACAATGAAGTCTAACTCTCTTCCTATGCATCGGCATGTCATAAAAGAACAATTCATGCACACATAGTAAAGGCCAATGCATAGTATAAACAGTTTCTTGCAATTCTATCGTGTTGGAAACATAGAGAGGTGGAGATATAGTTCCTTTCTCATAATAATTTCAAGTAGGAGCAGCAAGCACATGCATATTATATCTATCAAAATCATCATGTGCAACGGTAAAATGCAAACCATCAACATAATCCTTAATAAGAACAAACTTCTCCGATATAGTGTAGTCGGGAGAATTCAAGAAGATAATAGGACTATTATGTGTGGGTGCAATACAACAATTCCATGTTTAACATAAGGAACTATAGCAAGTTCCTCTCCATAAGCATAATTCATATTGGCATCTTGGACACAAGCATCATCAAAAAGGGATATTTCAAGAGAATCAACGGGATCATAACAATAATCATAGCATTCATCCTTCGGTAAGCACGATGGGAAATTAAACAATGTATCAGTTGAAGAGTTACTCTCATTAGAAGGTTGGCACGGGTAGCTAATCCGCTCTTCCTCCTTTTGTTTTTCGCTCTCCTCATCATCTTTTTCATCCAATGAGCTCACAGTTTCATCAATTTCTTCTTCCATAGACTCCTACAAAATATTAGTATCTTCTTGGACAGCGGAGGAGTCCTCAATATATGGTTTAAGATAGGCATTAGAAGCATAATTATCATAGCAATATTTAAGTATGGCAAAATGTTTAGATTTGTAAAGAGTAGCATCATACATTTCAATCAAAGAAGCAATTTCATAAGCACCCTTAAAAGCAACAAATTCTTCAATTTGTTGAACATCATAGTAATTATAAACACCCTTAGCATACAAAGATACTATTCCATTATCACTAAACTCACATTGGTAGGGAAGGTGTTTCTTAGGGTTTTCAGAACAACAAGTAACATCATATATTTCACATAAATTCCAAGCATAGCATTGCAAACGATGAATTTGATCCAGTAAAAGTTTCCCTTTTTTAGAATAGCGGTGTCGCACATAACAAGCATGCTCATCTAAAGATTTGCCCTCAACTAAGCTAGTTGGGGTTTCAGCACGAGCACAAAGGGATCGAAGATGATCCAAGTAAAAAGCTTCAGGAGTGTGATAGATTTTGAGTGGTTCTTCAACCATTGGTGTAGTAGGTATAACTAATTTTTTTGGTATTTTGCTATTCCTACCCATAACTAAAGATAGAAAACAACTAAGAACAACAAATAAAAAGTCCTTAGTGATAAAGCAAACAAGCACACACGAGAATATTCACCCCACGCTATGACTCCCCGGCAACTGCGCCAGAAAAAGGTCTTGATAACCCACAAGTTTTGGGGATCAATTGTAGCCTCTTTCGATAAGTAAGAGTGTTGAACCCAACGAGGAGCTAAAGGTAGAACAAATATTCCCTCAAGTTCTATCGACCACCGATACAACTCTACGCACGCTTGACGTTCGCTTTACCTAGAACAAGTAAACTAGAAGTACTTTGTAGGTGTTGTTGGATAAGTTTGCAAGATAATAAAGAGCACATAAATATAAACTAGGGACTGTTTAGATAAAGAAGCAATAAACTAAATATAGTGAGTGTGGATAAGTGGTGGTAGGAGTTGTGGAATTGTCCCTAAGCAATTGACTACTTTACTAGACCTATAGCAACTTGTATGTGGGAGAGGCATAAGCTAACATACTTTCTCTTCTTGGATCATATGCACTTATGATTGGAACTCTAGCAGGCATCCGCAACTACTAAAGATCATTAAGGTAAAACCCAACCATAGCATTAAAGTATCAAGACATCTTTATTCCCATACGCCAGAACCCCCTTACTCGGGTTTATGCTTCTGTCACTCAAGCAACCCACTATAAGCGAATCATGAACGTATTGCAACACCCTACAGCGGAAATCCCTCACGCTTGCGCGACACGGAGGGCATAATAGTACAGCAACATAACCACCAGCAAATTAAACCAATTATAGCAATTCACCAATTACCAATAGGACAACGAAAATCTACTTAGACATCACAGGATGGCAACACATCATTGGATAATAATATGAAGAATAAAGCACCATGTTCAAGTAGAGGGTACATTGGGTTGCGGGAGACTGGACCGCTGAATATAGATGGGGGAAGGTTATGGAGATGTTGGTGAAGATGATGGAGGTGTTGGTGTAGATCGCGGTGATGATGATGGCCCACGGCGGCGTTCCGGTGCCACCGGAAGCGAGGGGGAGAGAGCCCCCATCTTCTTCTTCCTTGACCTTCTTTTAGATGGGAGAAGGGTTTCCCCTCTAGTCCATGGTCTCCATGGCGTGGGAGGGGCGAGAGCCCCTCCGAGATTGGATCTGTCTCTCTGTCTCTCTGTTTCTGCGTTCTGGATTCTGGCCTTTCACCGTTTCTTATATTCCCGGAGATCCGTAACTCCGATTGGATTGAAACCTTCGCCACGATTTTTTTCCTGAAAATTAGCTTTCTTGCGGCCAAAGAAGAGCAGCAACCGCCTTACGGGGTGCCCACGAGGGTCAGGGGCGCGCCCCCCTGCCTCGTAGCCCCCTCGGGCACCGTCTCGCGTTGATTCTTCTTCCCAAATATCACAAATATTCCAAAAATATTCTCCGTCCCTTTTTATCCCGTTTGTACTCCGTTTGATATGGGTTTTCTGCGAAACATAAAACATGCAACAAATAGGAACTGGGACTGGGCACTGGATCAATATGTTAGTCCCAAAAATAATATAAAAAGTTGCCAAATGTATATGAAAGTTGTAGAATATTGGCATGGAACAATAAAAATTATAGATAGGACGGAGACGTATCAACGTGCCGTATTTTCTTTCTTGCACCCTCGCCGATGTACATACGTGTACATGCTACGTGCGCGCCTCTACTACGACATGTGCGCGCCTCTACATCGACCAGTATGTACGTACACGTCGCGACCAGAATGACAACGCGTACGCTTCGACCAGGTGGGTCCCGACTGTCAGGCACTTCCTTGCGTGTGAAGATGTAGCTGGTGGGTCCCAGCAGTCAGGGGGCGAATCGTTTTTCCCCCTGTAATATGGACGCACTTTCTTGCATGAGAAGATGTAGCTGGTGGGTCCCAGCAGTCAGGGGGCGAATCGTTTTTCCCCCCATAATATGGACGCACTTCCTTGCGTGCGAAGATGTAGCTGGTGGGTCCCAGCAGTCAGGGGGAAATGTTTTTTTCACGAAATACAGTGGCTCATCCGGTGGGTCCCTACTGTCAGGTGGAGGAATAATTATTTTGCGCGTAATAAGGAGCCAATTCCTTGCGGCTGTCGTGGACCCAGCTGTCAGCCTATCAACGTACAGTACTCTTCCGATGGAAGTCGTTCCTTAACCACGTTGACCACGCCGCACCGAGAGCACCAGGGCGGTGGACGATGGCGAGGCCTAGGAGGGGGACGACGCGGAGCTGGGGAAGACGTGGCAGTGGATGTCCACGCGGAGAGGAGTATGAGGGTTCACTAGTTCGGCTACGGTGTGAGGCTGTCGTCGTTGCAGAATAAGAGGGGATGTGGGTGAGTAGAAGGATGGCCTGGCCAGCGGTGGGAGTAGTAGGGGCGGTGAGTCCTCTGTGGCATCACAGCCGGCCACGGGAGGCAGGAGCACGCGGCACGACCGGCGCTGGTTTGGGCGGCTGGAGCAAGAAGACCAGAGGTTGAAGAAGCACTACGGCCGTTGGAAGGACATCATACGGTAACTGGAGCTAGAATCCTTCATATTGACTAAGTTGACAAAGCCCTCCGTCCCCATCAACTTAGTAGGCCCACAAGTCAGCCTCCCACTATGGTGGGTCCCAGCTGGCAGGGGGTATTCATTTTTCGTGCGTAATAAGGAGGCACTTCCTTGCGTGCGAAGATATAGCTGGTGGGTCCGACCTGTCAGCGGGGGGAATGTTTTTTTCACGAAATACAGATGCCCTTCCGGTGGGTCCCAGATGCCAGGTGGACGAATCATTATTTTGCGCGTAATAAGGAGGCATTTCCTTGTGTGCGGACGTGGACCCAGCTGTCAGCCTCTCCACGTACAGTCCTCTTCCGATGGATCTCATTCGTTGACCATGTTGACCACGCCGCACCGAGAGCACCAGGGCGGTAGACGACCGCGAGGCCTACGAAGGGAACGACACGGAGCCGGGGAAGACACGGCAGTGGCTGCCCACGCGGTGGAGAGTATGAGGGTTGACTGGTTCGGCTGCCGTAGCCGGAAAATAACAGGAGGTGTGGGTGAGTAGAGGGATAGACAGGTCAGGAATGCGAGTATGGTGGGGCCGTGAAGCCTGCCCGGCAGCATAGCCAGCCATGAGAGGCGGGAGCAGGCGGTTTCGCCGGCGCTGGTTTGGGCGGCTGGAGCAGGAAGATCAGAGACTAAAGAAGCTAGATTTCCGTTAGATTGACATCTAACGGTCTGACGCTGGTAGAGTCGATTGCTGACTAAGTTTCTTTTTTGAGAAACCTTGTGTACGCATGAACTTAGTAGGCCCACAAGTCAGCCTCCAAATCTGTGGCAGACAAAATAGAGCCCATTTGCTAATTTTTTAAATAATTTGCAGCCCCTTTGCTAATTCTTAAGTAATTTATTACATCCCATTTTCTTCCCAGGACCACGGTCAAAAAGTTCAACCTTATTTTGCATATTTCGGTGGAGTCTGAACTGTTCTAATCCTGAAATGATAAACATTTTTTTAAGAACTTATTGATTTTCCAAAAAAATTGTTTTGTTTTTGTAAGCAAATAAGATGTGGGACAATTGAGTTGGTTTAAGGGAAAACTAATGGTAAAAAAAGCAGCGCTAGGAGGAAAAACAACAACAAAAATAAGGATGTAAATATGAAAAGGGAATTTTATGTATTTTCAATATAATGATACGTGTATATGAACTAGTAAAACTATAGGTAGAGATTAGAAAATGGATTTAGAACATGCGTTTCAAGAGGAAAATAGAACTGGGCTGTGTGTTTGATTCAGTAAAAAAAGTGCCTGCGGATGTTGTAAGACAAAATATAACTAACGCTAGCGGGCCAGAGGCCAGTAGATACCTGCTGGATCTTTGTGCCCCGTTGTCGTCATGGGCTGAGCCTGTTAAAAACAAAACCAAGCCTGGGCAGTCTACGCTCCAGTTGAAACTTGCTCGACCTGAAAAAACAATATACCTACTCAATAAACGAGAGAATTCTGCAAGTACAGACTGATAACTGGGATGCGACAGGGATATTGTTTTTTCATCGTGATAATAAGTGCATGCACTTGTTTCGAAAAATTTGAAGAACTAGGAATTCGAACGGCAGGTGCTTATGCTACCCATCAAATAAAAATCAAGTGCCTAAAAATTCGTTTCGAAACAAATGATTCAGCTTTATATCCACGTTGACCCTCGGCATGATGGTTGGAAGCAAATGCCATGTTCATACAGAAAGATTGTTAACAACAATACCAACTTACGGACGACAAGGTAGTACAAGTACCAATACCAAACTAACTTATAATTTTTTTACTCCTGGCCCTAGTGTTCGTCTGGTAGAAAATCTAGCACAGGACCAGCTCCCGCTCCTTCTCTTGCTCCAGGTCCCCGATGTGGTACTGGTGCATCATCCAGTTGGTCCTCTGCTGGTCGAAGTTCTTGTTGGTGTGCAGCACCAGAACCTTTCTCTGCCCGTCTCCGGCCGTTGACCATCACCGGCAAGGTATTGCCGGTCTTGTGCCACATCGCATGCATGCCGCACTCCGACTATATCTTGCAACGCGTCCACGTGCCCCTTTTTAACGCCCTGGAATTACGCTGGAAGAAATGCTTCCTTAGTCCACTCAGTGTGATACCTGCAGTATTGTCGAATACAGGTTTTAGTGTACGTAGTTGGCATTTTCATAACATCTTTGGCATGTTGCAGTCACTTGTTTCACTTTTTATTAACTGTCAAATTGTAATTGCTTCACTAGGTCTGTGTCTAAAAAGAAAATTAGAGCTATATACAAAGGAATATGTTTCTGCATGTCGACGGCCGATCGGTGTCTTACCTGGAAGTTTCTCAGGATGGGTGTAGCATATGCCGTGCTCACTGTCGATGGTTGGTATGAACAAATCGATTAGAGGGTGAGATCTCGCGCTGTCAGCACTCACTTTGGCCTCAAGGTGCTCGATCATCTCCTGATCCGTGGGATCAAACTTGACGCCAGCCGGCAGCACCAGCCAATCCTTCTTGGACTTGCATCGGTTAATTCTAGTTATATGGTACTCAATGTATGGTCAATTGACTGTTTTAAGTGAATGATGAAAGATTTCGACAGATAAGTGGTACTCCAAATCTGAAGTGCAGAATACCCGAACACGCCGCCGGGATTCTTGTGTCACCTCACGCGCAGCGTGTTGTCACGTCAATTCAATGTGTGGACATGATGAATGACTTGACCGACGTATACTAGTAATGCTACTTTATTACTTACTAGTCGTATTTAGTGTCACATTTCAACCATAGGCTTCTGCACAACATCTCCATCGTTATTATCAGTACATCCTACGCAGGTGAGTAAGGATGCACTTGATCCCAAAAAGGTATCTATCCTTCAAACCAAAGGAGTGCTTCAAACTAACAACAATACATAATATCCAACAAAAGAGGGTCGTGCTACAGCAGCAGAATACATGGCTCAGTCTAGATATTAGTACGAATCAAGTTGTGCATATTTGTTGTTGGCATGAACCACATCGCCACATGTCGGGTTTGCAAAAGCCATCCATCGCATGGAATCTTGATGCCTTTCACACACTAAAGATTATCTGGCGACAAGCTGTGTCGACGAATCTCTGGATATGGTGATTCATGAAACCCATGGTATGATGTGTAAACACAGTACCCCCCGGCGAATGGAAGTTGCATAGCACGGTAATCATCGCTTGTGATATTGTCGATGATTGGTTGGATGATCGGATAATTGAGCCCGAGGAATATGGAGTGGTTGCTGAGGCTATAAACCCGCCTCCAGTTGAATACGCCTGGCCCAACGGAACTGGGATCTTTCTCGAACACGAAGCAGCCATAGCTATCAATGTCACGAACGCCCCAGGCATTGTACTGCATGTGGTTTGATGTAATGGTTTGGTCAATTTGGTACGTGCGAATGAGCATCAAATGACCACCGTCAGCTGAACGAGCGATAAACCACCACCCATCGGCTGGAATGAAGGTCAGCGCATTTGCGTCTGCTCCAACAATTCAAATTGGAGACCAAAAGGACAAAAATAAACAATCATGTTCAGAGTATGTGTGGAATTAAGATTATTATAACAGTGACACATATCATAGACAGAGAATTGCAATGTCGTGGTCATAATCATACCCCAAGTTAAAAAAATAAGCCAATGTCTTTCATATTATAGCAATATGTCATGGTTCAAACATCATGTAACAATGAGAGGAAAACATGTGTTGTTATAAAATTCTTGAAATGAGAGTAACATATAGCAATCATGAGGTTATGCTCATAATATCTATTCTAACAATCATTAGATGCCAATTGTTCTCATATCAACTCAAACAATAACATGTGTGGTCATAAAAATCTAGGAAATGAGAGGAACATATAGCAATGATGTGGTTATAGACATACTATCTATTCTAAATTTGTAACAACGAATAGGCAGTTGTATTCATAAGGTAAAGATGAGATGAGATGAGATAGAACAATTATACGACAATAGATTCCACCAGTATAGGCAGCCAATCTGTGCGTCGACCGCATAAACGATGCCATTGTGCACTATAGCATCAGACAGAAATTGACGATGAGCCATAACCATGTATGGCGACCCGATTCCATATAGACTAATCCCATGTTGAACGAGGCAATGAGCTTGTAACCCATGTAGTATTCTGATGGTGTGGCCACTTCATAGATTACAGCTTTCGGCAAATAGAGGTCGAGCCAAAAGCTTTGACGCGTCTCGTGCGTAGTAGGCAGGAGTGTCCGGCAGGCCGTGAGGTTCGATGGTGGCGGTATCCAACAATGGAAGGGTGATCTCTCGCTGGGTGTAGATATCCATGAGACGCCACGGACTACCGGATTGGTGCAGAAGGACGATCCAGTTGGCCTTCATGCCCGCCCAGTAGTGGCCGCGCATGAAGGAAAGGTGGACGGGTAGTGGTAGCATGTCGAGGGGCACCACGGCAACCTCCGTAGGATCTTCAAGTCGGTGTCTGGGCCACCTGCGAGGATCGGGCATCACCAAGCAGGGTGTCTTGAAAAGAGCCGGCCGGTTGCAGACGAGTAGGCGGTACAAAGACACCGAGCATGCGGCCAGACGGACGGTGCTGAGTAGGTCCATACGATTACAGATCTTCTCCAAGAGAACACCGGGGAGGGAATTCCTATCGCGGCTTTGCGTGTCAGTCGGTTCTGCCATTGGGGTTTTCGGTGCGTGCCAGCCAGCGGGGAAGTGGATTCGGGCCGGCGAGCGAAGAAGTTTCTCCTCGTGTGGCGAGCGGTGAGCGGGGGCATATGGTATGCGCGAGCTACCAAGGAAGATGGCGCGGGCGGGCGAGCAGTGAGCGGGGGGAAATGGTGTGCGGCCGACGATGGGGAAGAGAGGAGGAAGAAGAAGAGAGGAGGAAGAAGAGTGAAAGACGGGGAAGAAAGTGAATTAAATCTCAATTCTACTAGTACTACTAGCAGGATATACCGTCCTTCGGAGTGTAAATAGTTACACCGATGACATGTGGGTCTACCTCATGAGGGCCCATATGTCAGTTAATGGAGGAGAGAGGAGCGTAAGCGTATTTGCGGAAGTGTGCTCTACCGGCAAACATGATGGTAGTACAGGGTAAGGCTGATTTAGTAACACCAACACGCTGGTTTAGCTTATTAATTAAGTTTCCCATCTGCTGCAGTGTGTATTGTCCCTTCACTGTGAAGACTATATGAATAGTTCTCTCTGACCGAGATGGGGAATAATGGATCGCGAAGACTTCCTATCTACAGTATCCATATGCCTCTACGCTCACTTCACTCATTTTGCTCTGTACGTAGTCACTCGTTGAAATATCTAGAAAGAAAAATACTCCATATTTGGGAACAGAGGGAGGCTTTTACTCCGTATTTGGGAACAGAGGGAGCATCACCATATGGAGGGAATAAAGGAAGCTTGAAATATGAACATGTCAATGGGAGGGAGTAAGCCTCATGCATGCATGCATGCATGCAACATGCAACACTCACACGAACACATGGACGCACGCAACACTCACGCACCCATGCGGCACAAAGCACATGACGTAACACACACGCTCACGCTCAAGTGCTCAACCTACTCCCTACGTCCGTGAAAGACTGTACATTTAGAGATTTACACATTGAGCAGAGCATAATTAACACCCAAAAGTAGCAGACTTATGTGTGCATGCGACCATTGAGAGAAGAAGATTAAATGAAGGTTGTTGCATGCTGTAATTAAGGATAGACATGTAGCCTATACCTAGAGCACAAGTTGGTGCATTAGTCAATAAATATCGAATTGGATTAAAGGCTAAATGCATTGGAAGTGTAGATGTACTACACTCTTTGTTTTTTAGCCGATGTACACTCTTTGTTGGAAGACTGAGGGAGTACACATACATGCACTCAAATACATAG
This sequence comes from Aegilops umbellulata, assembly GCA_032464435.1. Classification (NCBI taxonomy): domain Eukaryota; kingdom Viridiplantae; phylum Streptophyta; class Magnoliopsida; order Poales; family Poaceae; genus Aegilops; species Aegilops umbellulata. Next base: position 571,127,866 of record CP136056.1, read on the forward strand.
CCAGGGTGTTTGGTGCGCAAGGGTTGGACTCCTGTCGCCCCTGCGCAAAGTTTTGTTTAACTGATTTCTTTGCTCTGCCAACTGAGAGGTGGGACCCAGAAACCAGGTGACAATTTAACCAGTCAACAAAGTGCCACGTCGACTATGTGGCCGGTCAGTATGGTGCAATAAGGTGCTCTACGATGAGCTACTGATCGTATAATCACCGCAAAACTTTATATAGTGACCGTAAAGAGCGTATTGTTACATACGTTGACCGCCAGTGTATTTTTCTCGTTTCAAATTAAGCCATATTAACCGAAAAGGACGCGGTATGGACTAGTACTAGTACTGCTTTGATGTGTCCCGTCAACTCGCCGAACGAGGAGAAGCTTGCTTACTACGCCTCTCCCTCGCCCACGCGCACGGTGGCTCGCAGGACGAGGAGAGGGTTTTGACTACATCGCCCTCTCCCTCTCCCTCTCCCTCGCCCTCGTGGTGGACGTGCAGCAGTACAATCGGCGTCAGATTGCCAGAAGCATATTGTACTGTAGTATCATCATTGTTGGACCTTCCGAAGAGGCGAAGAGCCAAGTGCAAGGTTCACACGAGTACGAGCTGTTGAACCTCCCGAAGAGGCAAAGAACCAAGCGCAAGGTTTTATAGGAGTTGTCGTCCTAGTAGGAGTATACTACAACTATAGCGAACGATGCTACTGTATGATGCCGCCATGTCACCTATATCCAAAGCTGTGCCACCTTTTTTTTCTTAAAGAGCGTCTTGGAGCCCATGCAACAACCACACAAGTTGCACGTACACATAACACATTTACTAGTAATAAATTCTAAAGGACAATGCCAGTATGCCACACAAGTTCATCTCTAATTCATGTGATAAATTTGTGCTCCACTAGTCTACATATATTCAGAGGGCTACCGTTCACAATTTACCGTATTCCACTATATGTTATAGATGGGCTACATGTCCTCCTCCAGGTTCCAGTCCCAGGTGTTCTTCATGGATGGCATGATCCATAGCGGTGGGCAACGGGAATCATTGTCGCAGCTTTATAGTCCGGTTCCACATGATGGAGACTCATCCAAGCTGAAGCGGCATAAATCAGGGATACCGTGTCCCAGCATGTTGTTCATCCGTCGGTGCGCACTGAAGACACAACCCTGCTTCATGAACGGCAGGCCTTCGGTGTCGTGCACGGAAGGTGGAATCCGCTTCACAATGGGGTAGCTGTCCCCAATGAAAAGCGAGTACTCTCCAAGAGTGTTCCTCGGCACCCACATAGCATCACGGGGGTCGAACTCGGCGCCGTTCATCTGGTACACGCGGCATCTCAGATCTGGACACATGGTGACGTACATAGTCAAGGCCCATGCATAATAATGTTGTGCTCAAATATGGCGGTCAGTAATACTATGCAGCAAATAGTACTAATCCGGTATAGATGAAGTAAAATAACCGGCTTATTATATATAGCCACTCTTGGCTACATGGATGAGATAGTAAGATATGGAAAAACAAAAATGGTGGCAGCTAGTGGGTTCAAGTCTTCAAGGGCCTAGCTAGCTATACGCGTCCTCCATGGTAAAAAGTACTCCTAATAGTACTAGTAAGTAGTACAACAATGCAAGAGACGATGAGAGGTTAAAAATGGAATACCTGGGTAGATGGTGACGGTCCGATCATGGTAGATTGTGTGACCATGTTGCACATCAGTGGTACCATGGGTAACGACTTCTAAGATAGTTGATCCCAATATGCCAAAGTCAGCGACAAGGTTCCAGGTTAGACCGAATCGCGGACGCAAATGCACATCCAGGATCAGCGATCTTATTTTGATCGGGGGACGACTGGTCCTTGCAAAATAATGGAGTACCGTTAGGGATGCAAATGATGGTTTGTGCATTCCGTTTGTAATCTCCCATACCATAGGATGGCAACCAGATGCAGCAAGTCCCCTGGCTTGTCACCGCGAAGATGCGGCCTAGATGGCGCATGACGTCTTCGAACATGTAGGGGTACAAATCTGCCGCCGCCAACATGCGCCAGCCTCTGCTGTTACTGCCTCTTGCAATTATGGCAATCCTTATGTCAAACACCGCGATGAGATAGTAATCGCCGTAGCCGCTTCGCTTTGTCGGCGGGTCCGAAATTGCTATCTTCTTCAATCTCATGTAGGCAGCATCATACATATTCAAGCCCAGCCAGTCTGGAAGGCCGATGCCATTGGTGGAGAAGGGGTCTACGGGAACAGCTGCACTGCTATGGATGTTGTGCAAAATGATGGTGGTATCCGGCCGGAGGTATGCAAGCCAATCTTCGTTGGCACCGACCCAGACCCATATATAAGACGGTGGGCAGAGGAGAAATTACGGGATGGAAATGGAATAACTAAGTACTACATGATCAAACTCCATTACTGACCTGCTCATCGGACAAAATCTGACTACCTCTCAACGTCGGCAACTCTAGCAGAGTCAACGTGCAACCATGGCCAGGGAGCGGTGGACTGTTCGAAGGATTGTCCCATAGAAGAACCTTGTCCTCAAGGACGCATGGAAGACCAACAAGCATGGCCTTTTCCCAAGCATGTTTAAGCTCCGTCTTGAAAAAGTTGGTGTAGGAAGCACCGAGTCTTGCGGTGGTGAGGACGTCGGAGCGGCGTGTGATTTCTACCAGAGGATCGTCGTCCAAGGTCTCACAGCCCCGACGAGGAGGTGAACCGCCTGGCAAACCCATGGGAGCAACGAAGAACTGCCTTCTCTTCGGGGGGAGGGGAACTGGCGAGGAGGAGATAAGAGCGTAGTAACCGCAGGGCCTCGTCCCTCCCAACTGTAGATCGTTCCTTAGCGAAGGGGTGAGGCTATTATTTACTACTAGTACTAGCATTATGGGACGTTATGGGATTGCATTATACTGTAAATAATAGCACTAGTAAGAAATTTTTGGCACTAGGTAGTAGTTTTTGACATGGATTAAGAAATTTTGGATATGTTTTTGCTATTTTTGTACACGCCAACTAGTGTCAAAAAACGTCTTACATTATGGGACGGAGGAGTACGTACTCTTACTGTAGCAGTACTAGTACTACCTTCTCAACTAGTAGTGCGATGTACTGTACTTCTAGTATAGGGCACCAACTTTGAAATCTTGAATCTCAGGGCCAAGGAGCTACAATTGGAAGTGGAGGGTACTACTGTTCTCTAGAACCATCGTTGTACTATCAATGCAGGGAAAGTACACCTGTGTAGTGGCCTAGTGGGTACTCTCGGTGCTCTATTCATCCGCTTCTCTCACGTAGCTGGCCTACTCAGCCACTCCTCTCACACACACACTAGCAGCCTGTTTATTAGCGACGGTTACTGCGGGTGCAGAACATTTGAGTTATTTGATACAACGAGACTAGGCTTGTCGCTTCCATTTGTGGAGGTGTAATGGATCTTGTCGAACTTTGTTAGTAGTTCCTTCTTTATGAATGAGATGAGGCAAAGCTTTTGCCTTCGATCCAAAAAAACACGTCAAGAGGAATTTCTTTTATAGAGCCGATAATGGAGTGAAGTCCATGCGTGCAACGCCACAAGCTACAGAGTAGTAGTAGAGCACTTTACGTACAGAGCCATATTGCACAATTCCCAATGCCCCGCCAGGCTTTTCCGACTCCTCGGGCTTAACTGGAAGGCACTACTTTAAATATGCTACTAGCTAATGTGGAAGCTGCAAGCGAGGTGCGGCTAGGGAGAACACACGAGCCATGAGATGATGGGAAGGAAAACCCGTTCACAGGGCTAGGCTATCCAGTGCACCCAGATTGTGGTGCCGCACGTCTGTTTGACTTCAAAACTCAAACTACCCGTGTACAATATTGGCTCGCAGCAAAGTTACTATTAAAAAAAAGGCCGCCGTTGTGACACCCAAAATTTTTAATTGGATTTTTCAAGCTTTTAATTTTATTTGAGGAGGGTATTTAAATTTTCTTCTAAAGAACCACCCTCTCAAAAATGTTCTTTTATGGCAAGTGTTCCATTTGGATTCACCCAAGACTTGATTTTGGTCTTGGAGGTTTTTCCTTTTATTTGGACTCAAAACCAAATGCTTTTCACTTGGGAAATTCCTTTTGAAAAATCTTTTAAATAGCCCCATGGCATTTTGAAGTGATCTTTTGCCCTTTCAAAAATCTCTCTTGCCCTGACCTAAGTGGAAATCCACTCCCACAAACCTTCCCTCATCTTTGGATCATGATTTGCATCAAATCCAGCAAGTTGAACCTCCCCATATGATTATTTTCCATTTAAATCTTATCAAAACAATTTCTGCCTTCTATTCTAGCTATTGGAGATTTACAAAGGAGCTACCATTTCTGTTTTGATTTTTGCCTCCAAACCTTTTCCCCATCCTAGTCCTTTGAACCCTCAACCTAGATCCATGAAGATCCACTGGTCTTCAGTTCAAAATTTTCAAACTACACTTGCTGCAAGTTTGGACCAAATTTGCCAAATTTGATGAAATTCATTCAAATTCTTCTCCAAAAATTCTGAGTAAAATCAGGCAGCCTCTAGGTGCATTGAGTGGTCACCTCACCAAGCCCCAGCTCTAGGAAAATTCTTCTTCTTGCCAAATCATTTTGTCGAACACCTACTGGACACTGTTGCTGTCATTGTTCAGTTAAGTTCAGAGAACAGTTTCAGTGCACTGTCGTTTTCTTCAATGTTCGATCTCAATCTCGCCAGTACCCTGGTGTCGCCTTGCTCCCCGTCCCCTCCCCCTTGTTCCTGCGCCGCACGATCCCCTGGAGCCTTGCGGATGTCGGCGACGAGCAGGAGGTGGTGCGCCGCCCCGTGACCGACGCCAGCGGCGGCTTTGCGGCCGCGAGAGAGAGGCGCGGCGCAAACGGCGCCACCCAGCACCGCCCAAGCCACCAAAGATCGCCGCGTGGTCTTCCACTCCCCAGAACGCACTGCCACTCTCGTCGTGAACCGCTGGGTGCAGAGCGCGCACTCTGCCGCCGTTGTGCCCGTACGGCCACCCCACCGTGGACCGGCGCCATTATGCCAAGCCCGACCCAGTTTAGCAGTGGAACGGCACCAGTAAACCTCCCTGATGCTGCCTGGCCGCTCAAACCCCCTGCTCAACCACTGCCTCGCCGTAATCACTCGCCGGAGATTTCCCGTTCACGGCAATCCCCTTGAGCTGCCTATAAATAGAGGCCCCGAGCTCCAGCTAGTACACACACCACCCCTACACCCCACCAAGACCCTGCCTAGCCACTTGGAGAGCCCCGAGGGAGCCTTCGTCCCCAGCTCCGGCCGCCGCGACCCACCACGGGATCCAGCTCGATTCGCTCCCGTGCGTGCACCCCTGCCTCCCATCTCTTGCCAGTAACCCTCTAATGCATCCCTCCTTCTGACCCGCGCTTCAATTCGAAGTTTGCAGCACTCCACCGGAGATCCCCACCATCGCCCGAGCCGCCGTCCGTCGGAGAAAGTGTCGCCGTCGACGTGGTGCTCTCCGTCGGTCGAGTCCACCACCCACCGACGCGGAAGGACACGCTGAAGCTCTTGGTACACTCCGATCTCCCTGTCTCGCCGTGGTTCGACGCCGGCGACCACCGCAGTCTTCGGGCGCCGGCGAACTTTTTAAACCTGACATGTGGACCCCCCCTGTCAGCCTCTATTCTCTTCTCCCCCGAAACGTTTTCTGTTGGCGCCTTCAGGCAAATAGGTTTTCCCTTAGAGCTGGCGCGTTTCTTTCCAAAGCGTTTTCTGTTTTCTCAGTTTAACCCCTGGAACTTTTCTGTTTCATTACAGATGAGTCCCTGGACAGAAACCCTTATAAATATTTAATAAAAAGTGATTTTTGAGTGATTATTTTCTGACAATCTTATAATTTTTTCTAGTTTTTTATGGGATTTATTTGGAAATTTTTTGGAACAACTTTTATGCACGCGTTGGTTTTCACGTTAGTGCCCGTTTTCGTTATGCCGTAGGTTCCGTTAGAGGTGACGGAGCCGCGAACTTCGCCGAGCTAGACTCCGACTTCTCCGAACCAGGCAAGCATGTTTGAACCTTTGATATGATAGGTGTTTTGCATGGTTGCGTGAAAGGTTGTGCATGGCATATGAGCATCGGTGGTTATCTCGTTGCATGTGAGGCAATTACCCGTGTGTTCCAAAGTTACTGAGATCTCTGATGAGAGATGGCCTAGTCATGTGGTGACATGAAGGGCAGTGAGGTGGTACTGTTGTAGCATGCCAGCCTTGCGTCTTCCGTTTAAATTCTAACGTTAACGTGGACGGAGTCACGTTATCGTTCTTTCCCCTTCCGTGCTACCACATGTTTTCTGCCAGAATGCGGTTTAGTAAGTTGGTAACCTCTTTCCGTGTACACACCAAAAAGAGGGGCCGGGATGATGGTTCCATGGCCCTGGATTAAAGCCAGTCATCCGGTCAAGGGGCATGGGTGTTTTCGGTTGGGACCGAGAGGGGGGCACCCCTTAGAGCGCGCGTATAGAAATTTGGTCCCATGCTACGCGAGGTTGTAGCCTCCCTGTCTCAAGGTTTTTCTTGAACGTTGCCGAGGGTTATCCCTGGCTTCGGAATGTTAAATGGGTGTGTACTGGTTAGACGTGTTCCTTCCAAAACACCGTAAACGGAACTAGTCCCCGTGACTACTGAAATCCGTTGGCTGTGGTTAAAGTACAAACTCTGCAGAGTCAAATCCTTCCAAGTCATCGTATCCATGATCTTGTTGAGTGGTCAGTATATCCATATCTATCCTCGTGGAAATTTATCCCCGGTGAACAAACTCAAGTGGTAAATCCAATTTAATTGTTATTCCTGTGGATGGACTAATCTTGTGTTTGTCTTTTATTTTCTGTTATAAGCCCTTTATGTGATGTCGCTCAGACGTCCGACTGTGGCATGTTTGTATTTTATTCTCTGTTATAAGCCCTTTATGTGATGTCGCTCAGACGTCCGACTGTGTCATGTTTGTATTTTATTTTCTGTTATAAGCCCTTTATGTGATGTCTCTTAGACGTCCGATTGTGGCATGTTTGTTATTTACTTTCATTATAAGCCCTTTATGTGATGTCGCTCAGACGTCCGACTGTGGTATATTTGTTGTTTACTTTTACTATAAGCCCTTTATGTGGTGTCGCTTTGACGCCCGACTGCGGCATTGTTATTCTTGCATTTTCCTCTCGAGGAGTCATTCAGACACTCGTTTGGCACCCAGTATTTATTTTGGGATTTCGGGAGGACTACCGCCCGACTTCTCTTTTATTTCCCGTGCTTTATTACCTCTATGTCTGAGTGCACTTGTTAACCTGTTCATATGCATCATGCTTATATTTGTTATATCTTATGTCCGAACTGTTTTGCGAGTACTTTCATAGTACTCACCTGGCTTGTTGATTTGGCCAGATGTTGACGAAGGCGATCTCTTGGATGAAGAGTTTGATAGCGAGTCCGACGCCTAGAGGAGTCCCAGTCAGTCCCATGCGATCCTGGATATTGGTCGCTTATATTATATACGCTTCCGCCACCCACAATAAATCTCCTCGAGCTTCACTCCGATGCTCGAAGAGCTAGTCTTCAGGAGTCATGTCACCCGTTCCGCTGTGATATTTCCACCACCGTTGTTATCGTGAGTTAGTAGTAATGCCACCATATCCGCCGTTATGTTTTATCGGCGTGCATGTAATAAACTGTTGAGCAGTCTCCGCTCAACTTGTATTATATTCAGTACTCCTGGTATTTGTCTTCTGTGACCAAGATATTGTCTGTCAGTGAGAAGGAATTCTTCTTACTGGTCCGTAAAAGGGATTGGTCTCTCAATAAATATTTTATTGAAAGACAGGTCGTGACAAGCTTGGTATCAGAGCCAGGCTGACTGTAGGAAGCCACTAGGTGCGATCGCTAATCGCTTATTAGCGTCTTTTGTGCTTTTTCAGCATTTTTACAATTGTAGCTATTTTCCGTTGGTCATCATAAAATTTATGACTTGACTACTCAGAATTTTTGCCTACTTTTGTAGATGGCTGGCAGCAGCTGCGAGACTCGAGTGTTCACGAACATGCCCGAGGGGTTTCTCAAGCTCCTCGTTTCCATCACCAAGCTCTCGATCGGGCCAGCGACTCGTCCGGAGTTCACACTTTACCAACACATGCTCAGCGACGACGTGTCCATGCACCAGGCCATGGTGAAATTCAAGGAAGGACGTTCTGCATCACGCCACTTCCGTTTTGTGGGAAGGGCCATGCCTACGGAGAGGCATGCCATGCAGATGGCTGCCCGTGAGGCGATAGCTCGCCTTCGGGACATCCTTCCTATGGTGAAGACTCGTCGCTACCGCTACCTCCCATGCCATGTGCCATACCTGCAGGGGGCATGGGTTGTGGAGTATCTCAAGGCTCTGGAGGAGTCTTTCGACAACCTCGTGGACGATCTTGTGGCTGCCCGGATGGACTTAGTTCGGGGCGGTCCTACCTGCAGGAAGGAGCTTCTTCACACAGCACCGCCTTTGACATTCGTCTCATCTTCAGCCTCTTATGCACCAGCCATTTTAGCCACTGCTCGCCGTCTGCCTACCACTGAGGAGTTCGACCGAGTCATCGCTCCTACTCCAGTCAGGGCTGCACCGCCTGCCACACCCACACTGCCACTGGTCGCCCCCGCGCCATCACCTCAGTGCAGTGCTTCGCTCCAGGAGCCTGCTAGAGAGGAGGAGGAGGTGGAATCTCCTGCACCGCTGAGCCTTGCTCTCGGCAAGGGAAAGCACATCGTCACCATCTCCGACTGAGAGCGCCGTGTAGCCGCGTGTTATGTCTGCCTGTATGATGTGTTTTATCTGTACGCTAGTTTGTAGTAGTTGTGCTCGCTGCACCCCCAAGAGTGTGCTAATAACATGTCGAGAATGTGTACACACATCCTGAGTGTTGTATCATATGTTTGCGTTTCGTGTGTAAGATTTGTGTTAAGCGTCTCTTCTCCGTGCAGAGTTGTTTATGTTTTGTTGAATATCTTGAGATCTTTTAAAATTTTGTCTTTGCAAGATTTTCCTTGCACCTCGCAGTTCTTCTCATGATTTTTCGCAAATAATACCCCAGAGTGGAAAATGTCTCGTCCATGGACTCGTTCCATGCCCAATCAGCCAGAAGAAGTATTTGGGACTCAGACCAGTAACAACTTCACTCAGGGACAGTCTAGTCAACAAGACAGTGAGGCCGCCTTATCTCAAGTATGCCGCCTGTTTGAACAAAGCCAACATCAACACCAAGAGATGATGAACCACGTCATCAATATGGGAAACCACCGGGAGCCGTACCAGCCACACTCTAAGTTATCCGAGTTGCAGAAGACTCGCCCTTCAACGTTTGCTCACACCGATAGGCCACTTGAAGCCGATGATTGGCTTCGTCACATCGAAAGAAAACTGATTATTGCTCAGTGTTCAGATCATGAGAAAGTGCTCTATGCACCACACTACCTTACTGGAGCAGCTGCTGCATGGTGGGAAAACTTCCTACACATGCATCCCAGTGAACACAACATCACCTGGGAAGAGTTCAAGGAAGGCTTTCCTGGGGCGCACATCCCCACGAGCATCATAAAAATCAAGAAAAGAGAATATGATGACCTCAAGCAAAGAGGCATGTCAGTGACAGAATACAACGGTCAGTTTACCCAGCTATCTCGTTATGCCTACGACGAGCACATGACAGAGGGCAAGAAGATGGAAAAATTCCTGGACGGCCTGGCACCGGCACTAAGATGCCAACTGGTCGTACACACTTTTCCGTATTTTAAAACTCTGGTTGACAAGGCCATTACCTTGGAGAATGAGCGCTGTAGTCTGGAAGATATCCGTAAGCGAAAGAGGGACAAGACGACTCTTGCTCGCAACAACAGAAGCAGGATTGAGGTTCCAAGGACAGAAGCAAGGAAACTTCCGACTGCTGATCCAAGGCTCGTCAGACAGTTTCATGCCAGAGACAAGGAGTTCACGTACCGTCCAGGGGTCACATGCTATGCTTGTGGTGAAGAAGGACACTACGCCAAACAGTGTCCAAAACCAAGGAACTCGGCCCCCAAGCCAAACAATGGTGGGAATAATCCAGCCCCCAAGCGCAACAATTTCAATCCCAACAACAACCACAGGAAGGGTCACTTGAACCATGTGACCAAGGAAGAGGCGCAGAATGCCCCAGACATCGTGCTCGGTACGTTCCCTGTCAACACAGTACCTGCCACGGTTTTGTTTGATTCTGGAGCTTCCCATTCGTTCGTTTCGAAGAATTTTGTTTGGCAACATGGTTTTCCGATACTCCCCTTGGAAAAATCTATGATCATCAAGTCCCCCGGGAATAAACAAATCGCTCAGAGTTACTGCCAAGGAGTGATCATTGAGTTCGAAGGACTACCGTTCCAAGCAAACCTCATCGTGTTGGAAAATAAAGGACTGGATGTTATTTTAGGGATGGACTGGTTGACCACCAACAAAGGATTTATTGACTGTTTCAATCGGACTGTGATCCTCACTCATCATCACGGCAAGACAATAAAGATTACAGCTCAAGAAAGACCACGGTCACAGCAACCAAAATTGAACAAAATGGACATTTCGGAATTGAGAAAAGTTCCAGTGGTGTGCGAGTTTCCAGACGTATTTCCTGAAGAACTACCAGGCATGCCACCAGACCGAGAAATTGAGTTCAGCATTGAACTAGCACCTGGCACCACTCCCATCTATAAGAAACCTTACAGGATGGCACCCTCAGAATTGGTAGAGTTGAAGAAGCAGATAAAGGAGTTGTTGGACAAAGGATTTATTCGAGCCAGCTCCTCACCTTGGGGTTCGCTAGTTTTATTCGCCAAGAAAAAGGATGGGACACTAAGATTGTGTATAGACTATCGAGCTCTCAATATGGTCACCATAAAAAACAAATATCGGATGCCACGGATAAATGATTTGTTTGACCAGCTCGCGCAAGCCAAGGTGTTCTCAAAAATTGATTTGAGATCAGGATATCATCAATTGAAAGTACAGACCGAAGATATCCCAAAAACAGCATTCACCTCCAGATACGGATTATATGAGTTCACAGTGATGCCTTTTGGATTGACAAACGCCCCCGCTTATTTCGTCCACCTCATGAACAAAGTGTTTATGAAATTTATGGACAAATTTGTTGTGGTGTTCATTGACGACATTCTGGTTTATTCAAGAACACCAGAGGAGCATGCTGAGCACCTCAGAATCGTTTTGGGAGAATTAAGGAAACACCAATTGTACGCCAAATTTAGAAAGTGTGAATTTTGGCTAAGACAAGTTGGTTTCCTGGGCCATATATTGAACCAAGAAGGCATAGCCGTAGACCCAGAAAAGGTCAAAGCCATACTTGACTGGAAGCCACCAGCCAATGTGACTTACGTTCGGAGTTTCCTAGGAATGGCTGGATATTACCGGAGATTTATTGAAGGATTCTCCACTGTGGCAAAACCAATAACCCAGTTTCTCAAGAAAGATAAGAAGTTTGTATGGACGGAAGCATGCGAGAAAAGCTTCCAAGAACTCAAGAGGAAGCTAACAACCGCACCGGTCTTAACTGTGCCAGACATACACAAGAGTTTCGAAGTATACTGTGACGCATCCCGGAAGGGTCTCGGATGTGTGCTGATGCAGGATGGCAAAGTTGTCGCGTATGCCTCCAGGCAGCTGCGGAAACATGAGGAAAATTACCCAACACATGACTTGGAGCTAGCAGCAGTCATACATGCATTCAAGGAGTGGAGGCACTTTCTGTTGGGAAATCGTTGTGAAATATATACGGACCATAAGAGCCTTAAATATATTTTCACACAGTTAGAGCTAAACTTACGCCAACGACGCTGGTTGGAATTGGTCAAGGACTATGATGTCGGTATTCACTACCATCCAGGGAAAGCAAATGTAGTGGCCGATGCCCTTAGTCGAAACCCCAGCCCGGACAGCGACGGCCCACAAAACTTGAGGCCTGAGTTTCAGCAAGAGTTCACTAGACTCAACATGGTGTTAGTCTCTGAGGGCACCATATCAAATCTGGAGACACATCCCACCGTTATGGAACAAATTAAGAAGGCTCAACAGGGACATCCCAGCATCGAAGGTATAAAAAGGAAAATGAACCTTGGTAAGGCTTCAGAGTTCGTCACAGACAATGAAGGAATATTATGGTACGGAGACAGACTTTGCGTACCTAACATTGAGGAACTCAAGCAACAAATCCTAACCGAAAGCCACACCGCTCCATACTCGATCCACCCTGGAGGGACCAAAATGTACAAAGACCTTCAGGAAAGATTTTGGTGGCACGGTATGAAAAGGGATATAGCCGCATTTATTGCTTGTTGCGATTCATGTCAGCGCATCAAGGCCGAACATCAAAAGCCAGCAGGACTGCTGCAACCAAACAGGATACCTGAATGGAAGTGGGATGAGATTGGGATGGACTTTATTGTCGGACTACCTCGATCGCAACGCGGAAATGAGGCCATTTGGGTCATCATAGATAGGCTAACCAAGGTAGCCCATTTCATTCCTGTGAAGACAACCTACTCCACTCAAAGGCTAGCCAAGCTCTATCTCTCTCGAATAGTTTGTTTGCATGGAGTCCCAAGGACTATAATATCCGACCGAGGCACTCAATTTGTCTCAAAATTTTGGGATCAACTACAACAAGCTCTAGGCACACAACTAACCTTCAGTACAGCGTACCACCCTCAGACTGATGGACAAACGGAACGTGTGAACCAAATCCTAGAGGATATGCTAAGAGCCTGTGTGCTCACATATGGATCCAGTTGGGAAGAAAGTTTGCCGTATGCCGAGTTTGCTTACAACAACAGTTACCGAGCCAGCTTACAGATGGCACCTTTTGAAGCATTGTACGGACGGAGGTGTCGTACCCCACTGAATTGGTCAAAAACAGGTGACGGTCGTATCTTCGGCCCAGACATGCTCAAGGAGGCCGAGGAGAAAGTTAAACAGATCAGGGACAGACTCAAGACAGCACAGAGCCGAGAAAAGAGCTACTACGATCAAAAGCATCGCGAGGTCAGCTTTGAACCTGGTGATACCGTATACCTACGAGTGTCTCCTATGAGGGGCCTGCAACGGTTCAAAATTAAAGGGAAGCTAGCCCCGAGATTTATTGGACCCTTCAGTATAATTGCACGACGAGGTACAGTAGCTTACCAGCTAGACCTGCCCAAGGAACTGTCAGACGTCCATGACGTGTTCCATGTCTCACAATTGAGAAAATGTGTAAGTAACCCGGAGAAGCATGTACCTCATGAAAGCATTGATATACAACCAGACCTCACCTACAGAGAAAGGCCAGTAAAGATTTTGGAAGAGTCTGAAAGGAGGACCCGTCAGAAAACAACAAAAATTTTCAGGGTTCAGTGGAGCAACCACACTGAGGATGAAGCTACATGGGAAAGGGAAGATTTTCTCCAGGCAGAATACCCATATCTATTTGAGGATCAGCAGAAATCTCGAGCACGAGATTTTTCCTAAGGGGGTAGGTGTTGTGACAACCAGAATTTTTAATTGGATTTTTCAAGCTTTTAATTTTATTTGAGGAGGGTATTTAAATTTTCTTCTAAAGAACCACCCTCTCAAAATTTTTCTTTTATGGCAAGTGTTCCATTGGGATTCACCCAAGACTTGATTTGGGTCTTGGAGGTTTTTCCTTTTATTTGGACTCAAAACCAAATGCTTTTGACTTGGGAAATTCCTTTTGAAAAATCTTTTAAATAGCCCCATGGCATTTTGAAGTGATCTTTTGCCCTTTCAAAAATCTCTCTTGCCCTGACCTAAGTGGAAATCCACTCCCACAAACCTTCCCTCATCTTTGGATCATGATTTGCATCAAATCCAGCAAGTTGAACCTCCCCATATGATTATTTTCCATTTAAATCTTATCAAAACAATTTCTGCCTTCTATTCTAGCTATTGGAGATTTACAAAGGAGCTACCATTTCTGTTTTGATTTTTGCCTCCAAACCTTTTCCCCATCCTAGTCCTTTGAACCCTCAACCTAGATCCATGAAGATCCACTGGTCTTCAGTTCAAAATTTTCAAACTACACTTGCTGCAAGTTTGGACCAAATTTGCCAAATTTGAAGAAACTCATTCAAATTCTTCTCCAAAAATTCTGAGTAAAATCAGGCAGCCTCTAGGTGCACTGAGTGGTCACCTCACCAAGCCCCAGCTCCAGGAAAATTCTTCTTCATGCCAAATCATTTCATCGAACACCTACTGGACACTGTTGCTGTCATTGTTCAGTTAAGTTCAGAGAACAGTTTCAGTGCACTGTCGTTTTCTTCAGTGTTCGATCTCAATCTCGCCAGTACCCTGGTGTCGCCTTGCTCCCCGTCCCCTCCCCCTTGTTCCTGCGCCGCACGATCCCCTGGAGCCTTGCGGATGTCGGCGACGAGCAGGAGGTGGTGCGCCGCCCCGTGACCGACGCCAGCGGCGGCTTTGCGGCCGCGAGAGAGAGGCGCGGCGCAAACGGCGCCACCCAGCACCGCCCAAGCCACCAAAGATCGCCGCGTGGTCTTCCACTCCCCAGAACGCACTGCCACTCTCGTCGTGAACCGCTGGGTGCAGAGCGCGCACTCTGCCGCCGTTGTGCCCGTACGGCCACCCCACCGTGGATCGGCACCATTACGCCAAGCCCAACCCAGTTTAGCAGTGGAACAGCACTAGTAAACCTCCCTGATGCTGCCTGGTCGCTCAAACCCCCAGCTCAACCACTGCCTCGCCGTAATCGCTCGCCGGAGATTTCCCGTTCACGGCCATCCCCTCGAGCTGCCTATAAATAGAGGCCCCGAGCTCCAGCTAGTACACACACCACCCCTACACCCCACCAAGAACCTGCCTAGCCACTGGGAGAGCCCCGAGGGAGCCTTCTTCCCCAGCTCCGGCCGCCGCGACCCGCCATGGGATCCAGCTCGATTCGCTCCCGTGCGTGCACCCCTGCCTCCCATCTCTTGCCAGTAACCCTCTAATGCATCCCTCCTTCTGACCCGCGCTTCAATTCGAAGTTTGCAGCACTCCACCGGAGATCCCCACCATCGCCCGAGCCGCCGTCCGCCGGAGAAAGTGTCGCCGTCGACGTGGTGCTCTCCGTCAGTCGAGTCCACCACCCACTGACGCGGAAGGACACGCTGCAGCTCTTGGTACACTCCGATCTCCCTGTCTCGCCGTGGTTCGATGCCGGCGACCACTGCAGTCTTCGGGCGCCGGCGAACTTTTTAAACCTGACATGTGGACCCCCTGTCAGCCTCTATTCTCTTCTCCCCCGAAACGTTTTCTGTTGGCGCCTTCGGGCAAATACGTTTTCCCTTAGAGCTGGCGCGTTTCTTTCCGAAGCGTTTTCTGTTTTCTCAGTTTAACCCCTGGAACTTTTCTGTTTCATTACAGATGAGTCCCTGGAAAGAAACCCTTATAACTTTTTAATAAAAAGTGATTTTTGAGTGATTCTTTTTCTGACAATCTTATAATTTTGTCTAGTTTTTTATGGGATTTATTTGGGAATTGTTTGGAACAACTTTTATGCACGCGTTGGTTTTCACGTTAGTGCCCGTTTTCGTTATGCCGTAGGTTCCGGTAGAGGTGACGGAGCCGCGAACTTCGCCGAGCTAGACTTCGACTTCTCCGAACCAGGCAAGCATGTTTGAACCTTTGATATGATAGGTGTTTCGCATGGTTGCGTGAAAGGTTGTGCATGGCATATGAGCATCGGTGGTTATCTCGTTGCATGTGAGGCAATTACCCGTGTGTTCCAAAGTTACTGAGATCTCTGATGAGAGATGGCCTAGTCATGTGGTGACATGAAGGGCAGTGAGGTGGTACTGTTGTAGCATGCCAGCCTTGCGTCTTCCGTTTAAATTCCGACATTAACGTGGACGGAGTCACGTTATCGTTCTTTCCCCTTCCGTGCTACCACATGTTTTCTGCCAGAATGCGGTTTAGTAAGTTGGTAACCTCTTTCCGTGTACACACCAAACAGAGGGGCCGGGATGATGGTTCCATGGCCCTGGATTAAAGCTAGTCATCCGGTCAGGGGGCATGGGTGTTTCCGGTTGGGACCGAGAGGGGGGCACCCCTTAGAGCGCGCGTATAGAAATTTGATCCCATGCTACGCGAGGTTGTAGCCTCCCAGTCTCAAGGTTTTTCTTGAACGTTGCCGAGGGTGATCCCTGGCTTCGGAATGTTAAATGGGTGTGTACTGGTTAGACGTGTTCCTTCCAAAACACCATAAACGGAACTAGTCCCCGTGACTACTGAAATCCATTGGCTGTGGTTAAAGTACAAACTCTGCAGAGTCAAATCCTTCCAAGTCATCGTATCCATGATCTTGTAGAGTGGTCGGTATATCCATATCTATCCTCGTACAAATTTATCCCCGGTGAACAAACTCAAGTGGTAAACCCAATTTAATTGTTATTCCTGTGGATGGACTAACCTTGTGTTTGTCTTTTATTTTCTGTTATAAGCCCTTTATGTGATGTCGCTCAGACGTCCGACTGTGGCATGTTTGTATTTTATTCTCTGTTATAAGCCCTTTATGTGATGTCGCTCAGACGTCCGACTGTGGCATGTTTGTATTTTATTTTCTGTTATAAGCCCTTTATGTGATGTCGCTTAGACGTCCGACTGTGGCATGTTTGTTATTTACTTTCATTATAAGCCCTTTATGTGATGTCGCTCAGACGTCCGACTGTGGCATATTTGTTGTTTACTTTTACTATAAGCCCTTTATGTGGTGTCGCTTTGACGCCCGACTGCGGCATTGTTATTCTTGCATTTTCCTCTCGAGGAGTCATTCAGACACTCGTTTGGCACCCAGTATTTATTTTGGGATTTCGGGAGGACTACCGCCCGACTTCTCTTTTATTTCCCGTGCTTTATTACCTCTATGTCTGAGTGCACTTGTTAACCTGTTCATATGCATCATGCTTATATTTGTTATATCTTATGTCCGAACTGTTTTGCGAGTACTTTCATAGTACTCACCTGGCTTGTTGATTTGGCCAGATGTTGACGAAGGCGATCTCTTGGATGAAGAGTTTGATAGCGAGTCCGACGCCTAGAGGAGTCCCAGTCAGTCCCATGCGATCCTGGATATTGGTCGCTTATATTATATACGCTTCCGCCACCCACAATAAATCTCCTCGAGCTTCACTCCGATGCTCGAAGAGCTAGTCTTCAGGAGTCATGTCACCCGTTCCGCTGTGATATTTCCACCACCGTTGTTATCGTGAGTTAGTAGTAATGCCACCATATCCGCCGTTATGTTTTATCGGCGTGCATGTAATAAACTGTTGAGCAGTCTCCGCTCAACTTGTATTATATTCAGTACTCCTGGTATTTGTCTTCTGTGACCAAGATATTGTCTGTCAATGAGAAGGAATTCTTCTTACTGGTCCGTAAAAGGGATTGGTCTCTCAATAAATATTTTATTGAAAGACCGGTCGTGACAGCCATGCATTTGGCCGGGATCGAACCCACAAAACAAGGTATACACTCCCGCGACCACTAGTAGTACTTGTTGGAGTACAACACAACCTAGAATCGCCTTTTGTTGCTAGTAGTGCATTACTCCTTACAAGAAGCCACTAATAATGTCACAAAACCACTAATAATGCCAAGAAACTACTACCAATTGCATACGTGGCAGACTTAAGATAATACTACCTTATCAACCACTGTACATGCCCTTACCAACCAGCCCTATCAAGAAACAACTACTCTACAAAGTGTCGTCATAGGCACGTTTCAACCCATGTCTCCCATTAAGTCAATGCCTTCTATTCGACCAGGAAGTTAGGCGTTATGACTTGTGGGACCTACATGTCAGTCTGCACAAAAATCCCCGGGTGACCTCCTACCTCCGGCCCGTCCACCTAGTCATCCTCGGCCATGGGACACAGCTACCGCCGCCGAAAGAAGGCGAGGTCAAAACTGTCGGCGGTGCTGAGCCCATCTTGCGATCGCTAGCTAGCCAAGATAGCTCCGTCCAGCTGCTTGTCTGCAAGGTTTGCTAGCTAGATTGGCACGGCGGCGCGGCCGCTTGCTCGCGTGCGCCGCGCTAAGGCCAGCCATCTGGCTCGAGAGAAGGCCAGCGCGGCGGCTTGCTCGCTCATGAGTCACGCTCGGGCCAACCGGCCAACCCGTGCGGAGGCCAGCGCGGTGTCCGGCCCGTCTGGCGGAGCGGCGACTAACTCGCTCATCAGCGCCATCGACGAACACGCATCAGTACTGTTTGAAGTAATGTACAGGAAAAATAATGATTTGAGGGGGAGTAACAGGATAGAAGGTTAGATGTGGGTCCCTCGTGTCCATGGTCAAAAAAATGTGTTGGTTTAAGCTGCCTCGTCAGCACGGACGTGTGGGCCAACCCTTTCATAAACGTGTTTAAACGAGCCTAATCGGCACTAGGTAGTAGTTTTTGGTGTGGATTAAGAAATTTTGGGTATGTTTTTGCTATTTTTTGTACAATAGTTTCTTCCTAGGGCTGGTTGAAAGTGGTAGGTTTTTGTTAAATACTCTACATATTGTAAGTAGGAGTGAAAGTTAAGCTTTGGAAGCCAATAAGCAAGGCTAGTTACATAGTGCATAGTGTTCGTGATTGAAAGTAAATATCAACCATGAGTGACTAATATCTTGATGGAAAACTTGAAACTATGGAAATACTAGGAATTTTTTTTGCATGGTTGGAAATACTAGCAATGTTCATGTGCGTTGCAACGGATCATAATTAGAATAATACTTATTCACAAACTTGATACAAAACACTCTAATTTTGATATACGTATATCACTACAGATATATTATGTTTCAATCAGAATATATTCCTTGGGCTGTTTTGGTGAGGTGAGGGAGGGATGTGGTTGGTTTTAAGATACTAATTATGGGTTTTTGGTAGAGAAGTGGGATGTTGGTGAGAAAAGGCAACAACTTACCTCACATTCGTCAGATGTAGATCTAATGGTCAGAAACGACGGATGACAGACACACCATCATCACCAACTTAGTCTTTTGTAGGAGTACTAGCAAGATCCGTGCATTGCACGGAACATCAAGATGCATTATTTTATAAAACACTTGTTGTGATTGACCCATGCAGGAGTAATCCCGTGTGTAAAAACTAATGATATCTCGAGAAATAGGAGATAAGGTGAAGAGGAATGGGGTGTGCTGGTGATTGGTGGTCGGACTAAGCGGAGGCATGGGGATTGACGACGCCGGCAGCGGCCACCAGGCCAGTTTGTTGCAGAGGCTTCCTTTCTTAATTGCTCAACAATGAGGTTGTTGGAGATAAGGATGAACGAGGGAAGGGCTTGTCTGCAAATGTGGAGACAGGTGCGGGTATCTTTTAGTTTAATTTCCATCCGTCAGATATAGATCGAACGGTCTATATTGCAAGATGGCATGCATACCATCATCACCAACTCGGTTTTTTATAAGAGAAGAAATATGAGTATGGAGATACAAACGTATTATTGATACTTGTTTCCGTAAACTAGCATCTACATTCTATTCAACGCCTCAGCATGTGGGGCCTTAACACAATGACCGCTCGACTCTGTAAAACAAAGGTTTTCCCATCGCCGATAAGGAGGGGATGATGGCGGCGCGCTTTTTGGCTTGCTCTAGTCCTAGTAGTCATACTAGGTGGTCTAAGCACGTGTAGATTTATTCTTTTAATTCACGTGTCATTATCACCGTACTGCCACGACTGTTGATGAATAGACGGTAAGTTATTCACGGGGAAACTCTTGTTGAGCGTGTTTGTGAGAGAGAGAGACAGTGTGCGTATGTGATATGTCTAGAGACTGAGGCAATGATAAGAGATTCTTTGTGTCTATGTGTGTGGAGGATAGATAGAGACATGTACATGGGGCTTTGTGTTGTGTAACGTGGAGACACATATACATAATCAGAGAGTTCGTGTGTGAGATACACATGCGGACATGGGGAGAGATGAGGATCCAGATAAATGGGTGTTTGTGCATGTCTATGTGTGCTTGTGCGCGCGTTTGTGTGTGTGAGGGAGTGTGTGTATGTGGAGTAGAAAGACCACTAATGATGTAAACCTAGTATAAGGGAAGGGGGAATGGTGTGACATGTGTAGTTGCGGGATAGCATGGGTGCAGGCGGGGAGAGCAGACTATTTGGAAGAGACATCGAGTGTGTGTGGGAGAGGGGTGTGAGAGCAAGAGGGAGAGAGAGAGCTAGCGACATAGAGAGAGAGAGAGAGAGAGAGGAAGAGAGGGGGCGGGACAGGGGTTGTTTGTGTCCATAAATGGCATATAGATAGGGAGACAACGTTGATGTTGTTCGAAATTGGCGTATGTACGGAGACGCAAGGGAAGCGAGTCATCGTGTGTGTGATAGGGACTTACTGAGAGATCTACAATAGATGGTGTAGAGAACAATGTGCGAGATTGAGAACGATGATACATTAGGGAGCTATGGAAAGAGTGACGACATATATGCATACAGGGAAGGAGCTGGGGCGGGTCCGCATGTGGGAGAGATAGAAAGAGGAGAGTGGTGCACAAGGAGACAAAGTGTGCTTGTTTGCGGTGGGGGTGGTGTGTGAGGTGAGTGTGCGAGAAGCACATAACTAGGGATATAGACGTTTGGGGGCGAGGTTTTGTGTGTATGGGAAAGATACACTCTACATAGTGCATGTGCTTGGGAAAGAGAGATGCCGGGAGACCTAGAGAGTGGGGGAAGAGATGTGTGCATGCCCGAGAGACAAAGTGATAGAGACCTATATTGGGGTCCGGAATTTAGAAGAGAGAGGGGTGTTAATGTGCTCGCGTATTCGTGTCTGGGGGAGAGAACGACTTCTGTGTGTGTGGGGGGGGGGGGGGTTGGCTTAAGATAAAGAGTGAGGTTTCTATATTTGAGGGACTTTAGCGTAATTGAGATATATATGGTCAATAGTGTGTGCACTCATGGTTGATAAATTTGTTTCACAGTTTGGACTCTGAGATAATGATACTTTTGAACATGCGTGATATACCTTGATGTACCAGAATTACAAACCTAAGATTGGAATTTTGGAATTAGAATCCATCATTAGCTTTTGTAGTTCATTTAAATGGAGGTACATTTTTTAAGCCTGGATTTCGTGATTTCAAATTTATATATCAAACCTAGAGATATACACATACGGGCATGTTCAAACTTTATAATCATCCACTTTATTCATACACATACACATTTTTGCGTTTGTCATCATATTTAGGATAAACACATTTGGAATTTCATTTGAATTGGACCGTATGATGGTATTTTCTTGTACTAGCTCAATGATCCATATTTGAATTGGATGGACAATCTAAGTTTCGAGTTGGAGACATTGATTTTCAAAACTTGCACTTTTTTTGTGTTCAAAACAAATAAATTCTCGGCCATGATATCATAGTCGGTCGTACAAGAGCAAAATATAATTTCAGGCGCCAAAAGCTTTCAAACTCCCAGTTCACATCGAAATATCTCGCGCCCGAAAGTTTAGCCCTGCGATATTCCTGTTTTACCCCTACCACATGAACGGAAAAGGGCTGCTTTGGTAACTCCATTGTTTTCCCCTCTTTGCCCCCAACATTCTTCCCCAGAGCCCCTCCCCTTCCCCTCCTCGACCCCCAACCATGGCAAGCCGCCGAATCTAGTCCTCTGCCGCAGCGGTGGACCTCTCACACCCCGCCGGATCTACCTTCCGCACCATGGAACCCCCAACTGCCAACTCACCACTTCACCGGAGCCGCTTCAGCGACTGGCTTGTCCACCGCTCCAGATCTCCTTGACCGCCATCATGGTCCACCGCACCGGATCTACTTAACCGGCGCCCTCGTCCACCACGGTGTAGGCCCTTCACTGAGTCCCTCGTCCGCCTCATCGCTGGCCCTTCATACAAGCCCTCGTCCACCGCAACAGATCCTCCTCACCGAAAGCACTGTACAACGCGCCCGACGAAACCTTCGGCCACTGCACCGGACCCGCTCCACGGACGCCATATTCAACTCCACCGGCCCTACATTACTGATGCCGCAACCTCATCAGGTTATTTTGGTTTGTACTCCTTCAGGTTTTCTCTTTATCGTGCAACTGTTCTCTTACCACAGATGGTCTTTCTTGTATGTCAACAGGCGCCGCAACCGTAGCACCGGAGCCGCTTCAGCGATGGCGACAGCCGGCCCAAACTCAATCGCAACACGAGCACCATCGACGATCCTTAGCTCTCAAGTATGACAACAATACCCATACGCCGCCGAGAATCAGGTACTATTATCCAACGGCCGGCGCCTACGTTCACTTTCTTAGCATAAGCACCACACCATTGAATTTCTTCAGGGCATCATTCAATTTTTGATGAGACGCGTTATTCTGGTTGCACCTGTAGGGCCATACTTCTGGCAGTGAACATGTTACATGTGCTAAATTACATACCAGTGCACATATAGTTAATATGCTTTAGTTTTGTCCTAAGTATTACTGTACTTCCTAGATATCACTGCCTACTATTTTACTTCTTGCATGCTATATTTATGATAATGGTGTTGTTCTCATGCCAACTGTTGGTTCCATCTGATTTCTTCATGTTCTCTATGCTTAATTACACATCAGCATACTAGCATGTGGTTCCGCTGTTTTTTGTTCGTTTTACCCTACATTTTCTGATGCTAGCTATTACATCACTGCTCCGAGCCTCTGTTCATTAATTCTTTGTGTGTTCTTGATCTTCCCAAGTTGCATGACTAATGTGATGCTTCTATTAATTATGGAGCTGCCAACCTAATCAAGCAAAATATTTGTTCTTTTGGGGCTGGCACCTCAAACAAGCATAAAAATAGAGGAAAGCAGATATACTGTCATGTATGCACACACCCTTGTTTTATTAGTTTAGATGATACATTGATGATCAATTCGGACCAGTGCAGGCGATTAAAATTAATTTTACCTAAATAGAGGGTGCATCATAAACTACAACAACTAGATTTGCAACCACGGGACACTGACGATATCTTCAAAGAACATTGCAACAGCAGCGAGGCTTCACAGCAACATATGGTAAGCCAGTGTGTTTTAGCACATGTGAAATGTAATGCGAGTGGGATGCTTTCTTAGCTTGTGCCCTCAACCTGTAATCCTACAGAATTACAAATAGTTCAGTTGTCTGCCTTGCTGTATTGCTTGATTCGAATGCTTGTTTGTTACTTGTTACGCTATACCTGAGTTGGCCAATATGTCAGAAGTGCCTGTTGTACTGTCGTAAAGAAATGCATGCTTAGTTCATTTGAGTCCTTAATTTTTCCTCTGAACTTCATCACAAAACTGTCTTCGTAGTTCATATGAGGCCACACTGTTAAGTGCTTTCTCAGATTATTTCAACTGCTTAGATGCCTTGGCAACTTAAATGTAGCGGTGGTACACACCCTTTCAACTAGGGATGTTAATTGGGTCCCATTTAATCCCGATTAAAGTCCACTAGTGGTATGATAGTTCAAAAGAGTTTTTGTTATTTGAGGAAAATGAACTAGGGAGCTAGCAAAAACTAACTACATGGGACTGGCGGATTTCGTTGATTTGCCACTTACATCCCTAGTTTCATCTTACCATTTTAATTTCTTCTCGGCTGATGCTGCTTCGAACCATTTAAATATAGCTTGCCTGCTCGGCAATAATTCGTATGTCGTTTACCATGTAAGCTTACTGCCTGGATCATGCAATAACTATCTCTTACTTATGTCCAGCGGAAACCTTTTAGGATGTCGTTCACACTAGGACACAATGTACAACCCCAGAATCTATTTGTGGAAGCAGTGCGCCATCCATTGTCGGTGTCAAAACCGGCGGATCTCGGGTAGGGGGTCCCGAACTGTGCGTCTAAGGTCGATGGTAACAGGAGACAGGGGACACGATGTTTACCCAGGTTCGGGCCATCTCTATGGAGGTAATACCCTACTTCCTTCTTGATTGATCTTGATGAATATGAGTATTACAAGAGTTGATCTACCACGAGATCGTAGAGGCTAAACCCAGAAATCTAGCCTATGGTTATGATAATGTGTGTCCGCCTATCCGGACTCTCTCCGGTTTATATAGACACCGGAGAGATCTAGGGTTACATGGAGTCGGTTACATAAAAAGGAATCTACATGATTGATCGCCAAGCTTGCCTTCCACGCCAAGGAGAGTCCCATCCGGACACGTAGACGGTCTTCGTTCTTTGTATCTTCACGGCCCATCAGTCTGGCACATGGCTAACAGGCCGGACGCCCGAGGACCCCTTAGTCCAGGACTCACTTAGTAGCCCCTGAACTAGGCTTCATTGACGAGGTGTTCGCGTTCGGATAGTCTTCGGCATTGCAAGGCGGGTTCTTCCCTTGATGACGTCCACGTTACGTATTCAGCCGCGGCTTCAATGCTTCTCGCCTCGGCTTCCGCGCGTTTAATAACTTCGTCTTCAAGGTGTCGAGAGAATGCGGAAGGTTTGAGCATTTTTGCTAATAACACCCTACCCATGCAAGGCAGAGTGCCTATTTAAAGAGATTGGATCCTAGGTCCATTCGACACCACACCGAGAAAAATCCCCAGAGACTGCTAGGAGAAACCATTCCAACATGGCTAGCGTTCCCAGTTCCTCCTCATGTTCCGGCCTAGAAAAAGGCGAGTGGGAGAAGTGTTCTGTGACCCATAATCAATTGGCGGAACTGCAAACGCAGGGATTCCTTCCTCCCGCGGATCTGGTCCCCGTTCGAGCAGGGCTGGCCTCTTTTGATGGCGAGACCCAAGCGGAGGACTTCCCCAGCCGATCTGGGGGGAGCGAGTGTGTCTCGTTCCTTTTCTATTAAGAGGCGTTGGATTTCCAATCCATCCGTTCCTCCGAGGGCTCCTGGAGTACTACGGCCTCCAGCTGCACAACTTCACTCCCGCGTCCATCCTTCATATCGCAGGTTATGTCGCTTTATGCGAATTGTTTCTGGGCATCGAGGATCATTTTGAACTATGGGGAAAATTGTTTTGCCTTGTCCCGCGTAGCCACGGGGGGTCGATATTCGAGGTGGGCGGAGCCAAAATATGGTGCGTCGCCGGTACCGGATACCCGTCCGGCACACCGAGGAGGGCATCCGAAAAATGGCCTTCCAAATGGTTCTACGTCGAGGACATCGCACTTCCCCTACCCAATCCGAAAGGGTCTTCCCGAGTTCGTCAGCGTTCTGCTGAAGAAGCACCACAGTTGGCGTCCCTGGAGTCTTGAAGAGGATGACAGTGCGGACGTTGGTCAGCTCCTGGGCAAGATAAAGATGCTTGCCCAGTCCGGATTAACAATAGTTGAGGTAATGGCGACTTCCATAGTGCGAGGGGGTTCAGCCGCTTCAATATAGAGGGCTCCCGATGTGGCACTACAACGGGGAGAATGATGCCTCCCGCTGTGGTCGAAAGGGTCTGGACACCCCTGCCACTTTAGCCAAGATACTGGCCGAGCTGTTCGAAGGCGAATAAGAGGAATTTCTCCGGATCAATCGCAGAGGGGGGTATTCCATGTATAATCCTCCCAGCTGGGTTAGCCCCAACTCTTCCACTTTACTCATTCCGCTTCTCGGGTCACCTTTAACAGATATCTAATCTGTTTATAACAGCATTAGCGAAAAATCACCGAGGGGCTCTACAGCCCTGCCCCAGAGCCAGATAGCCACGACCTGGAACTGGATCCCGGGTTTAAAGAGGATCCAGACCTGTTCGTGGTACTTGCGGAAGGGGTGTTTTACCAGGAGAGCTACGACGGCACGGAAGTGGCCATTATCGCTGATCATCCTGGTCTTCTCCCTGCTTCCCACGTAAGTCATCAGGAAAAATTCTCCTCGAAAGAGTTTCCTCGCACTGCCTCACCTGCCGCACTACTCCGTGTTTCAAAGGGGAGGCATTCGGCTCGTCATGCTACTCCGGGGGTGACTTCAAAGAGAGCGGCTCCAGCGCCAAGCAAGTCTTGTAAAAGGAAGGTCAATGAAGACCCAACCAGTCCCTCGTCGAAGAGCTACGAATTTGAAGGTGCACTTTGATAGTTACGTCCAACTGTAACTTGCACATTTGTCTTGTAGCAGGAAAAAGGTTCGCCGGACTATGTCCGGGGGTCCGTCCAGCCGTACTCCCAATAACCGGGACGTAGATCCCGTCGGAGAATCGAGGGCCGATATGAGGACAACGCCGGACTGTCCTTCAGCCGAGGGTTCGGAAAATATGTCCGTTACCAACTCGGAAGTAGAGAGCACCATGAATCATCGGCGCTGTGGGGCTATTTTACGAGACGCCCAGTTCTCGGAAGAGGCGTTCAAAGCCTTTGGTTTCGCTGACGCATATATCCGAGCTGCTCGAACTGGGCTTAGTGTAGCCACAAAGCAGTATTGAAAAGACGTGCAGGTAAATTTTCTTTGTCTGAATAGGATGACCATATGTCAATAGCCCCTGAGACTGAAAGCAGTTGGTACAACTGATTTAAGGATCATAGTATAACCAGGTTCTTACTGAGAAGAACAACCTGCTAACTCAAGAGCTAGAGCAGTGTCGGGCACAGCTAAGTGCTGCCACTGCCGAGCTGAAAAATTCCAAGAAGGCATCCGCTGGTAATGCTCCCTGCCGTATAAAAACGATTACAATGACCGTACATCCGTCGGACTAATATTGTTGCTGGTCTTATAACAGGGTCATCAGATCAATATGATGAGAAGCTGGCCGCTGCTCTAGAAGGAGAGCAAAAACCAAAGAAGATGCACGCCGCGGGAGAGCGCATATTGACTCAAGCCATAATAGAGAAAAACAAGCTTCAGGATGCCAAGACCAACTTGTGTATTGAGTTAAAAGATGTGCGGGGCCAGCTAGCCGACTCCGTGAGGGAGAATAAGGAACTGCGAGGCAGTATATTCGGTATGTGTCCGAACTAACATTTATAGTAGGTTGGTGATGAATGGAACTGATACGGTTATGATTGCAGGTATTTTTACGGGCCGTCCTGAAGGGGAGGTATCCGAATCATCAAGTGATCTTCTGCAAAGGCTGTCGCAATTGCATGAGCGGGCTCGGCTGGCCATGCGGAGTGTTGCCAAGGCTTTATGGCCGTCCGCCTCCCTCTAGGAAGTATGGAGGACCTTGTAGAGCTTTTCAAAGGAGCACGGAGGCGCATCCAATTATGGAAAATATCAGCCTGCCGGGAGGGTGCGCGAGAAGCCTGGGCCATGGTGAAAACATGATACAGGAAAGTCGGATCCTAACCACATGGCCCGTGTTGGACCTGTAGCATCAAATGGGGAAGAAATTCCCGTTAGTTTAGTATATGACCAAGTAGAATTGGCCGCGAAATACTCTCAGCAGGATTGTAAGTTAGACCACCTGCTGGACGGTATAGAGGAGGAAGTATTTGAGTCCAAGTGACAATGTACTGTCCGTCTAGCCGAATTGTATATAATTTGTCATGGCAAACCTTTTAGCCTCCACCTCCGGACCTTAGGGTGCGGAGTGTTTCTGAATACCGTCATGGCCGAATAGACCAGGGTATGCGTGGAAAACTAGGCGTAGGGGTCATCGTTGCTTGAACAGACAAGTTCTATCCAGCTAGTTATGTTATATTACAGTTGTAAGAAACATCTTCCAGAGAGAATAGTTCCGATAAGGGTTCCTTTCCCTGGGTTTGCATGCATTTAATGTACATGTCTGAAGTGTCATGAGAGAATCACAATGTATGTAACTTTTGGGGGTTCGCAATGGGTGCGGAAATATCTTTAATTCACCGACCGAATATTCCCATAAGAACGCTAGCTTTCGGCTTCACCCAGTCTGAGGTACACATCCAGATGACCCGGTAGTAACAATCGCAGAGGTGCTCCCTTTATGCCCTAGCCGAATTAGCGGGAACATAGGGCATAAGCACAGGAGCCAGGCAACCCAGCTTGGCCAAAACTTAAGTCATATCGATGCATATAGTGGCGAAGAAAAGGTTCATATGGAAAAGTTACATATACGGAAAGCTTGATGCTCGAATAATAATACGCTTCTATCAAAGAAGCCCCCGGGTATTATGGACGTACATATGTAAAAATGTATGCGTCCGTGGTGTACGGTCTAGCTGTTTGAAAGCTTTAAGACGAGAAAGGAAAAAAATAGCCGAAAAGGAGAGAACAAATAATGGAAACTAAAAGTGAGGAGGACAAACACAAAGAGTTCGGCGCTAGGCGTAGAATTGTCGGAGTCTGGCTGCGTTCCAGGGGTTCGGCTCGCGGCAATTGTCGGATGCATCACGAAGACGGTACGCTCCTCCGGTGAGAACTTCATCAATAGTGAAGGGACCCTCCCATTTGGGCTTGAGTTTGTCCTTTTTCTTCCCTGGTAAGCGTAGAACGAGTTCGCCAACGTTGTAGGTCTTGGCCCGTACTTCTCTGCTTTGGTATCTTCGAGCCTGTTGTTTATAAAATGCGGAACGAGCTTTGGCGACGTCGCGTTCCTCCTCCAAGGCATCTAGGCTGTCCTGCCGATCTAGCTCGGCTGCTCTCTCTTCGTACATGCGGACTCTGGGTGACTCATGAATGATATCGCAAGGTAACACAGCCTCAGCGCCGAACACCATGAAAAAGGGAGTGTATCCGGTAGTGCGGTTGGGCGTGGTCCGCAGTCCCCAGAGTACGGAGTCGAGCTCCTCAACCCAGTGCTTGTCTGACTCTTTCAAAGACCGCACCAGTCTGGGTTTAATGCCGCTCATAATAAGACCATTGGCTCGTTCAACTTGACCGATTGTTTGCGGGTGGTAGACAGAGGCGTAATCGAGCTTAATGCCCAGCTTAGCGCACCAGGTTTTCACCTCATCAACTGTGAAATTGGAGCCGTTGTCGGTGATGATGCTATGCGGGACACCATAATGGTGCACCACGTCGGATATGAATGCAATCACCGATCCGGACTCGGCCGTTTTAACTGGTCTAGCCTCTATCCACTTGGTGAATTTATCCACCATGACCAGCAGATATTTTTTCTTATGGCTTCCCCCTTTAAGGGGTCCAACCATGTCCAAGCCCCAGACCGCAAAGGGCCATGTAATGGGGATTGTTTGTAGGGCGGTTGGGGGCATATGGCTTTGGTCGGCGAAGAGCTGGCATCCAAAGCAACGCTGGACGCGGTCCTGTGCGTCTGCTCGGGCCGTAAGCCAATAGAATCTTGTATGGAAGGCCTTGCTGACAAGTGCCCGGGCTGCGGCGTGGTGCCCACCAAGACCGGCGTGAATTTCTACCAAAAGTTGCCGCCCCTCCTCCTCGGAGATACACCTTTGAAGGACTCTGGTAGTACTTTTCTTGTAGAGCTCTTCTTCGTGAACTTTATAGGCCTTCGAGCGTCGAACAATGCGGCGAGCCTCGTTCTGATCTTCTGGGAGCTCCTTCCTATTAAGGTAGGCCAAGAATGGTTCGGTCCACGGGGCAATGTCTTCCATGATGACGTGGGCCGATGGTGTTATTTTGGTGGCTGAGCCTCTGATGATGTCGGTGTGTTCCGCATCTATGCTCGAGTTCGGAACGGACTGTCGTTGCTGTCTGCCCCTTGCCACGCCACGGATGGCTTAAACAGCCTTTCCAGGAAGATGTTAGGTGGGATGGGGTCGCGCTTAGCGCCGATGCGAGCAAGGACGTCCACCGCCTGATTACTTTCGCGGGCGACGTGATGGAATTCGAGCCCCTCGAACCGAGCTGGCATCTTTAAGACGGTGTTGCCATAAGCTGCCATCTTTGGTTCTTTGGCATCAAAGTCTCCATTAATTTGGGATATAGAGAGGTTTGAGTCCCCGCGCACTTCCAGGCGTTGTATGCCCATTGATACGGCCATCCGAAGGCCATGCAACAAGGCCTCGTATTCGGCTGCGTTGTTGGAATCTGTGTATAATATTTGGAATATGTACTGGATGATATCTTCCGTGGGGGACATTAATAGGACACCCGCTCCTAGCCCTGCCAACATTTTGGAGCCGTCAAAATGCGTAGTTGGAATATGTGCCGTACTCTTTAGGGAGTTCGACCTCTGTCCATTCGGTGACGAAGTCAGCCAGTAATTGGGATTTAATGGCTCAACATGGTTTGTACGTGATGTCGAATGGGAGGAGCTCAAGGGCCCATTTGGCAATGCGGCCCATGGCGTCCCGGTTGTTTATTATATCATTGAGGGGCACTTCGGAAGCCACCGTGATCGAACAAACTTGAAAGTAGTGTCGTAGCTTTCAGGATGCCATAAAGAATGCGTATGCTATCTTTTGATAGTGGGGGTATCGGGAATTGCATGGTGTGAGGATGGTGGATACGTAGTATACAGGCTTCTGGAGCGGAAACTTGTGTCCGTCCTGTTCTCGTTCGACGACGAGTGTGGCGCTCAACACTTGGTGTGTTGCTGATATGTATAGGAGCATTGGTTCGCTGACGTGTGGCGCGGCCAGGATTGGGTTGCTTGCCAGGAGGGCCTTTATTTCTTCCAGTCCGGCCGTCACCGCGTCTGTCCATTCGAATTTATCGGTGCACCGTAGAAGGCGATAAAGTGGCAGGGCCTTTTCCCCTAATCTGGAGATAAAGCGGCTTAAAGCTGCCATGCACCCAGCAAGCTTCGGGACCTATTTAAGTTCGGTTGGTGTAGCCAATTGTGACAGAGCTCGGATTTTCGCTAGATTTGCTTCAATTCCTCTGTTAGAAACGATGAAGCCTAGCAGTTTTCCGACGGGGACGCCGAAGACGTACTTTTTCAGGTTAAGCTTGATGTCGTATCTGCGAAGGTTCTCGAATGTGAGACACAAATTGTCTATTAGTATTTCGACATGTCTAGTTTTTATGACGATGTCATCCACGTAGGCATCCACTATTTTGCCGATCTGTTTCTTGAGGCATGTTTGGATCATGCGATGATAGGTGGCGCCGGCGTTCTTGAGCTCGAAAGGCATGGTATTGAAGCAAAACGGCCCGTATGGCGTAATGAATGCTGTTGCAGCTTGATCGGACTCCTTCATCTTGATTTTATGGTATCCGGAATATGCGTCGAGGAAGCACAGCGAGTCGTGTCCTGCGGTAGCGTCAATTATTTGATCAATGCGGGGGAGGGGGAAGGGATCCTTCGGGCAAGACTTGTTAAGGTCTTTGAAATCGACGCACAGGCGCCAGGA
The DNA here is from genome assembly GCA_032464435.1 of Aegilops umbellulata. Classification (NCBI taxonomy): domain Eukaryota; kingdom Viridiplantae; phylum Streptophyta; class Magnoliopsida; order Poales; family Poaceae; genus Aegilops; species Aegilops umbellulata. The sequence continues at coordinate 571,159,099 of CP136056.1, forward strand.
TTTGTCCTTCTTTGGTACCATTACCAAGTTTGCCAGCCAGTCTGGATGTTTAATGTCTCTAATGAATCCGGCCTCAATGAGTTTGGCTAGCTCTGCCCTCATAGCTTGTCATTTGGGTTCGAAAAAGCGCCGAAGTGTTTGTTTGACCGGCTTGTATCCCTTCAGTATGTTGAGGCTATGTTCGGCCAACCCGCGTGGGATTCCTGGCAAGGGGTGCCAGGCGAATATATCCCAATTTTCGCGCAGGAAGTCTCGTAGTGCGGCGTCGACTGCGGGGCTGAGTTGCGCTCCTATAGACGTTGTCTTCTTCGGGTCAGTTGGATGAACCTGAAATTTGACTATTTCTTCTACTAGCTTGAAGGAAGTGGATTTGGGTCATTTGTCCAGGATCACATCGTCTCTATCCATAGTGGAGCGTAGTGCGGTTAATTCTTCGGCCGCAAGGGCCTCAGATATTGCCTCGAGGGCCAGGGATGCGGTTTTGTTCTCAGCGCGGAGTGCTATATCCGGATAACTCACGAGGGTGATTATTCCATTGGGCCCAGGCATTTTTAGCTTCATATACCCATAATGAGGTACAGCTTGAAAGCGCGTGAAGGCCTCTCACCCTAACAGGACGTGATATCCACTGTTGAAAGGGGCCACTTGGAAAGTTATTTCTTTGGACCGTTAATTCTCTGGTGTGACGAACACCACATCAAGTGTAATTTTTCCCGCACACCGCGCCTCCCGACTGGGAATGATACCTTGAAAGGTTGTGCTGCTTTGCTCGATGCGGCTCCTGTCTATTTCCATCTTGTGGAGCGTGTCCTCATAAATGAGGTTTAGTCCACTTCCGCCGTCCATGAGGACTTTTGTAATCTGAAAGCCGTCCATGATGGGACTAAGGACTAATGCGGCTGGCGCTCGGACTGTTTTGTATTTAGGTTTGTCACTGGCATTGAAGGTTATGGCCGTGTTGTTCCAAGGGTCAATTGCAGCGATCTGGCAAACTTCGGCGAGGTCGCCCAGTGCCCTTTTACGCTTATTGTTTGAAGCGAATGTCTCAAAGACCGTCAGTACTCTGGGGTCGTCGTCTTTTGGAAGGTGTTATTCTGCGGCGATTTTGGTAAGGATATCTTCACCGCGTTTGGCTACCTGCCGGAGTATCCAACATGCTCTAAGGCTGTGGGTTCGTATTTTATCCGGTGTTGTGTGAACTTTGCATGGCCCATCGAGCCATCCTTCCAGAACGGTTCCGTGACGCGTAATGGGTTTATATTTTTTGGCTGTTGTGTTGGGCGTGCCACGAGGGTGCGCCCTTTTTGCCTGACGAAGGGGTTGCGTCGGGGCCGATGGTTCCCAGCGAGCTACCTGAATTCTCCAGGCGCTTTCCATTGCGCTGTACTTTTGCACAATGGTTGCTAAGTCGTTGAAGCATAGGATGCGGCGGCGATTGATGGCATTAAGAATTCCTTTGTCCGCACAGTTGTTGCAGAAAGCTGATATTGCGTCCTCATCGCTGCAATCTTTTATATTGTCTTTGACAAGGAGGAATCTGGCCCAGAAGTGATGGACCGTTTCCTGAGACTGCTGTTTTATGTTGGTGAGGTCGCTTATGTCTGGGTGGGTGGGCGGCGTAAAATCCGGCCCTTGACCCAATCGACCGTCCGGCATCTGTAGGCCTTCCGGACTCAACATTCTAGGGGCCGAAATATCTTCCGATTGTCCGGACCGGCCATTCAACTCTTTGTTCGGAGGACAAGTCACATCCTTTCGCAGGTGATTGACGGGCTCTTCAAGACTGGCGGCGCGAACACAGTTCGGCTGCAGTATAGAAGAAAAAACGCCGTCTTGTTCTTCGACCATCGCCACCTGGTGGGTGGTCGGAGGAGATTTGATCTCTCTTTGGTCGAGTTTAATCCCGATCCGATCGTAATCCGTAGCGATTCCCATGGCGACGATGCAATCTAGAAACTCGTTTAAGGACGAGAGTAACGCCGGTCCATCTGCTTGGACTGTTCGGGATCGATACGAAGGGGATTTTCGATGGCCCGAGAGGTCATCGTCGGCTTAACGGGCGAGTGGGCGGTCATGGTGAAACTGCCCAGCCGAAGAGTTTGGCCTGGGGCCAGAGCTCCTCCGGCGGTGATATCGTCTTTAAGGACGAGGCGGGTCATCGATCCTATCATCGATGGCACAGTGGAACTCACAATGAAAGCACCAATGTCGGTGTCAAAACCGGCGGATCTCGGGTAGGGGGTCCCGAACTATGCGTCTAAGGTCGATGGTAACAGGAGACAGGGGACACGATGTTTACCTAGGTTCGGGCCCTCTCTATGGAGGTAATACCCTACTTCCTGCTTGATTGATGTTGATGAATATGAGTATTACAAGAGTTGATCTACCACGAGATCGTAGAGGTTAAACCCTAGAAGCTAGCCTATGGTTATGATAATGTGTGTCCGCGCATCCGGACTCTCTCCGGTTTATATAGACACCGGAGAGATCTAGGGTTACATGGAGTCGGTTACATAAAAAGGAATCTACATGATTGCTCACCAAGCTTGCCTTCCACGCCAAGGAGAGTCCCATCCGGGCACGAAGAGGGTCTTCGGTCTTCGTATATTCACGTCCCATCAGTCCGGCCCATGGCTAACAGGCCGGACGCTCGAGGACCCCTTAGTCCAGGACTCCCTCATCCATGTTACCAGATGGTAGCAGTTCAGAGGCAACACCGCCAGAGAGCAGGCTGAGCACAGTATTATAGTTCTTGAGGCTCTACTAGAGGCAGGAAGAGATGGTGTGGTTGCCATGAATGAGGTAATCTTTATCTTGAGGCTGGAAATTATGCAATTAGCGGCACACATTATGCAAGCAACCCAAGAATTGGAGGAAGTAAGAATGTTGCATTTGAAGACGGAGGAGGTCCTGCTGTTTCTTCTATCTGAAGCCCAGGGTAATCCCGGTTCTTCTTTAGATACCAGTTGAAATTGTAATTAGATTATTGTACTTGCACATTGTGTCATGTCTCTGAATGGATTATGTTGTAAGACCCCCTATGTTGTCCCTATGTTGTAATGATCCGAATTTTTTAGGCGAGGTAATCGTCTTTACTTGTATGATTGACATAAGGTGAACTGTTTTTCGTGTGAGCATATTGTATTGGATGAAATAACTGTTTGACTCAAAGTGTATCCAACCTACTGAATTCGAAGATCATGTCATTTCTAAATCATAATCATATATAAAGGTGGAATAAATCTTTGTTGTGGTTTTGAAGAAATAAATAACAAAACGTAGAATTATTTGTGGATATTCGTAATCGAATACAAATTGGATTTTAATTTAGTTGCCAGGGCCCAGGGCAACCATGAATGCTAATTCTCCCAAGTTTTGAACGAAGCGGCTAAACGCCCACTATAATTTGTGGCCTGCCGGAAGCAAGTGCTTGCGAGATGGAAATTACTGTCTACCCCTGACACTTGACATCCTTATCGACCGGATTTACACTGTTGTCGATAGGGGTAGACTAGTAACTTCAATCAGACGTGACACGACGGCCTCTAAGCCCATTCAGACACGGTGGGCGCCAAGCATCGGCGGCCAAACACATTTGATTCCAGCTCGTCTGAAAGACATGTGTCTCTCCCTCCATTTCCCCGTTCATACACGGTGGGTGGCAAAACAAACTCTCCTCGTCCGAAATCGGTGTAGGCTAATATTTTAAATAGGGGCAGATGTGTAACTTCCCTCAGACGTGACACAACCGCCGTACCTGTTAGCCCTGTTCATACACGATGGGCGCCAACCGTGGGCGGCAAAACACCCTCTCCTCGCCCGAAATCTTTACCGCCAAATAATAGGGACATGCGAGATTACCGTCCTATCCCCAACCGACGTGATGTCTGAAATTTTAAATGGAGGATAAGTTCGTAACTTTCCCACATTTCGGAAAAGCACGTCCCAAAGTTTGAGATCCCCCTCCCCCTCCATTTCCCAATTCATACACCGTCGGCGCCACGACAACCTCCCCACTACGGCCAGCCTGCTCTATCCGCCACCCCATCCTCCACCTTGCCGGAGCCGCTACCCCTACCCCGTCGTCCACTACAAGAGATGGACGTCTCTCATCCACGGTGCTGGACCAGGATCCTTTCATCGCGTCCTCTCGCTTCATCGACGTAATCATCCACCTTGTTGTTGCCGCTGCTACGACCACCTCGTCCACGGCAACATGATTTATCCTCCGACCCGGCCGTCTGCCGTCTAAAGTCGTCTTTCCCGCTGCCGACAGCCATCGCACCCGCAGCACCCTCAAGGTATCAGCAGAGGCCTACACGGCATCGCTAGAGAGGTGGTACTCTTCCATATGTGCTTAAGTTATTGATCTCACCCGGAAAATAGATCGTAATTTGTTTACTGTACTTCTCTTGTCTGTACCAAATCGTAGTGGCTAGTTGAAAGCAAACATTGGTTGCGAAGTACCTTTGTCCGGTTTGCACCTTCAGATCCGCCATGGCACGGGCACTATACTCGTAAAGCTTATGGTTTCCCCCCTTTATATTCACTACCATCATCGTAGGTGCTTCGTGTCGTGCTAGCACTGCTCCTCAAGATCTCAACCCAAAGCTTACGTGTTGAAATATGAATCTGATGTGATGCTCATATCACTAAAACAGAGAATGTTTAATTGGTCACCTAATGTTCCGATATTCGTTTCGAAAAGCACGTGCGCCACCTACTGGTCCAGCTAGTTCCACTTTCCTGATTTTACTCTTGATGCTTAGGGTTTTCCCCTTTGATCTACTCTACTATGATCTACGTAGGTGCTTAGTTGTTCAAATATGATTGTGATATTATACTGATATTATTTAACATACGCATTTAATTGGTTACACTACAAAAAAAAGACACATCCGTGACATTTTGGGCCGAAAGAATTTTTTTCCTGTCATACTTATGACACTTCTATGTCGATAATTGTGACAAAACCCGGTATCATCATAGATGTGGTGGGGTCCTACTTCTATGAGAAAAAATCATGACAGAAAATGGGCTTTTCGTCCTGGGCGGGCCGGAGACGCAGCTGCATGACATTTTTTGGGCCTTCCATGATGGAAAAAACCGTGCTAGAAGCGAGGGCTAGGAAAATTTTGGGGAGTTCCCGGTTACGGTGGGTGGTCGGGGGCCGAGCGATGTGTGTTTCTCTCGTACACATATGCGCGTGTGTGCGAGGCGTTGGGTTCTAACTGAACCCGAGCGAGGCGTTGGGCTCTAACTGAACCCGAGCGATTGCACTACCAACATTAGTGAACCCGAGTGATTCCTTCGCTACTGCTGCTAACTGAAGTCGATCGAACCCTACTGCCTCCTTCCCTTGATGAACAGTGAGCGTTGCTGGGGGGTTTGGATGAACAGTTCCCGGTGGGGGTGGATGACCAGGACCCCCTGGTGTTGCCTCTGGATGAACAGGACCCCGATCGATCGAGCCGGTTGGGGCCGGATGAACAGGACCCCGTGCAGGTCTGGATGAACAGGACGACCCTGTGGAGGGCTGGTTGGGCAGTAGACGGTGGGGGGCTGGATGAACAGTAGCCCATGGAGGGGTGGTTGAACAGGAGCCCGTGGAGAGGGCTGGCTGAACAGTAGCCGGTGGAGTAGCGCGCGGTGGAGGCTGGATGAATAGGAGCCCTTGGATGAACAATCGCAGGTGGAGGCTGGAGGAGGTCGACGGTGGATGAACAGTAGCCCGTGGAGGCTGGAGGAGGTCGACGGTGGAGATGAACAGTATCCCGTGGAGTCCCGTTTTGCGGTACGCCACACCCCTCCCGATGAACAAGACACCGTTTCGACCGTAGCGCTCCAACACAAGTCTGTTTCCTCCGTTTTGTGGTACGCCACACCCCTCACGATTAACAGGACCCCGTTTCGACCGTAGGAGGTCCAACAGAAGTCCGTTTCCTCCGTCTTGCGGTATGCCAGACCCCTCCCGATGAACAGGATCCCGTTTCGACCGTGGCCGGTCGAACACAAGGCCGTTTCCTCCGTTCTGCGTTATGCCAGGCCTCTTTTCCATCGGCTGTTCCGTCCAAGCCCTCCCGATGAACACGATGACGCATTCCGTTCCGACCCTCCCGGTTGGCTCCCCATGAACACGACGACGACGCAGTTTCTCCGTTCCGACCCAGCCATGTACACGAGCCCTGGCTGTACGTATGCACGAGTAGGCGTTCGAGACCCCGCCCGTATGTGCGTACGTGGCCATATTTACTTTCTTGCACCCTGGCTGTTGTACGTACGTGTACATGCTACGTGCGCGCCTCTACTACGACACGTGCGCGTCTACATCGACCAGTATGTACATACACGTTCGTGACCAGAATGACAACGCTACGTACGCTTCGACCAGGTGGGTCCAGACTGTCAGGCACTTCCTTGCATGGAAAGATGTAGCTAGTGGGTCCGAGCAGTCGGGGGGTGAATCGTTTTTTTTGCCCGGACGCACTTCCTTGCGTGCGGAGATGTAGCTGGTGGGTCCCAGCAGTCAGGGGGGAATTTTTTTTCGCGAAATACAGTGGCCCGTCCGGTGGGTCCCTGCTATCAGGTGGAGGAATAATTAATTTGCGTGTAATAAGGAGCCAATTACTTGCGGCTACCCTCGACCCAGCTGTTAGCCTATCAACGTACAGTACTCTTCTGATGGAAGTCGTTCCTTGACCACGTTGACCACGCCGCGCCGAGAGCACCAGGGTGGTGGACGACGGGGAGGCCTAGTAAGGGGAGGACGCGGAGCCGGGGAAGACGCGGCAGTGGATGCCCACGCGTAGAGGAGTATGAGGGTTCACTGGTTCGCTTGCGGTGTGAGGCCGCCGTCGCCACAGAATAACAGGGGGTGTGGGTGAGTAGAGGGATGGCCTGGCCATCGGTGTGAGTAGTAGGGGGCGGTGAGGCCTCCGCCGCATCACAGCCGGGCACGGGAGGCAGGAGCACGCGGCACGACCAGCGCTGGTTTGGGCGGCTGGAGGAAGAAGACCAGAGGTTGAAGAAGCAATACGGCCGTTGGATGGACATCGTATGGTCACTGGAGCTAGAATCGTTCATATTGACTAAGTTGACAAAGCCCTCCGTCCCCGTCAACTTAGTTGGCCCACAAGTCAGCCTCCCACTATGGTGGGTCCGAGCTAGCAGGGGGTATTTATTTTTTTGTGCGTAATAAGGAGGCACTTCCTTGCGTGAGAAGATATAGCTGGTGGGTCCGACCTGTCAGCGGGGGGAACGTTTTTTTCGTGAAATATAGGGGCCCTTTCGGTCGGTCCCAGCTGTCAGGTGGAGGAATCATTATTTTGCGCGTAATAAGGAGGCATTTCCTTGCGTGCGGCCGTGGACCTAGCTGTCAGCCTCTCCACGCACAGTCTACTTCCGATGGTGTCGTTCATTGACCACGTTGACCATGTCACGCCGAGGGAATCCAAGGTGGTGGACGACGGCGAGGCCCCAGACAGCGACGAGCCGGAGATGGGAAGACGCGGGAGTAGAGTCGCAGACGGAGAGGTGTGCAAGGGTTAACTAGTTCTGGGCGGTGTGGTTCGGCAGTCGGTGGAGAAGAACAAGAGGTGTGGAGGGGTGGAGGGATGGCTTGGACAACGGTGGATTAGCGCTTCATAGCAAAGCGTGCTAAGCAGAGCTGCTAGCAGCAAGAGGCAGGAGGTGGTCCCGGCGGCGCTGGAGGTAGAAGACGAGAGATTGAAGATGGATGCCGGTTGTTGGATGTAAATCCAACGGCTAACGATGTCAGAATCATTTGTTGACTAAGTTGACAACGACTTGCGTTGGCTTCGACCTATTGGCCCACATTTCAGCCTCCAAAAATGTGGCACATATTCAACCCATTTTTTCAGAATTACAGTCTTTTTTGCGGGGTAGAATTTACAGTCAATTTGATCTTTCTTTTTTTGAATTACAGTCCATTAGCTGGGCTGGGTTTACAAATAATGTAGCGTCCATGTGGCCCATTTATTTCTTTCCTAAAAAATTACAGGCCATTTGCACTTTCTCAAAATAAACGATTTTGCTGGGCTGATTCTAATTATAATGTTGGGTTGAGCCAGCAATGTTATCAAAAACTAAACAGGGGCTGAGCATTTTGTTATAAATATATTTAAATGATAAGTGATTTAATATTACATTTGTCGTTAAATCTTACCAAGCTTTTGTACACAATCACTAGGATTTTCGTGCCAAAAAAATCCAGGATTTTATTGTTAAGAAATTATTTTTATAAGTTAATAAGATGTGGGATATAGTTTTCTTACATATGTTAGTATGTGTTAAATATATGATAACAATAAAAATAATATATAATAACATATAAAATAATTTAAATATATATAATATAGTTAGAAGGGAAACATAAGTTGGACCAGGCGTTCCTATTCTTACATCGAAAAATAGAACAGACCTCTGCGTTTTCTTCAAAAAAATACATAAATTGGGTTGCCGATGTTTCAGGAAAAATAAAACCTCGGATGGGAGGTCCATAGGCTGTCAATACATGACGGCCCTCAAGAAAATACACACTGGCATGTCGTGGGCTACGCATGTTAAAAAAGAAAGCCTAAACGGGGCAGCCCAAAACCCAGTTGATACTTGCTTCCCCAGTGATAATAAATGATACCTCCCAGCTCCTCGGCTTCGTTGTGAATTTATCTCCTATAGTAACTACGTTGAAGCACCTAAAAAAATGTAACTATGTTGACAAACCCGTGGGCCCCAATGTCAGTATAGCATTAGGAGGAAGTATTTTTTCGATGAGGCACTTGCTTGCGTACGACCATAGACCTGGTGGGTCCCGACTGTCCGCGTCTCCTCGTGTAGTCCTCTCCAGATTCCTCTTGTTTGTTCAGCATTTTCACAACGGCAGACAACGGCGTCGCGGCGAGCGCGCAAAGGCGTGGGAGGGGATCCGACCACCTGAGGAAGTGCCTTATTAGTAACGAAACTACTGAACTAGCCTAGTGGCCAAGTGACACTACCCGACAGCTGTTCTGCCCGGGTTCGATTCCACCTGTGCAGGGAAAATATCTCTAATTTTTTTGCCTCTGCCTTTATTGACATGTGGGTCCCCATTGTCATCTACGCACACCACATCCAACACCTGCCGAAACTTCATCCCTCGTTTTCTCTATGTTTCGCACACTCGACAGTGTGTGGGCATTTTGAAAATAGCATATCTTTTTGACTGTGCATCATATGAAGATGTGCTATTCATGAATGTTGATCAGCATGATGTTAACTAGCTGGTAGTTCCATTTTCGACCATGAATAGAACTTCCAACATGATGTTAACCCTGTTTGAAAAGGCCGTGTTAATATAAATGCTCTGCCTCTGAAAGTTGCAGTTTCTTATCTGAAACTGAAACTTGCAGTTTCTTCTCCGAGAATCACATTGTCTGCACTTTTATACTCCTATGAAACTACATTTTTTTAAGTACTAAAAATAGATCTCTAGAATTCATAAAATGCTTCATATGCTCAATACTGCAAATCTGAAATTCAACAGACATTCATATCTGAAAGTACACTCAAAATACACAACACAAAACACAATTCACAACCTGCAAATACTGACAACCCTAAGCTCCTCCTGACAATTCACAACCTGCCCGACTATTGGGCTGGGGGGAAGTCCCCTCCTATTCCTCGGTGCCAGACAGCCGCCCCGTGAGACGATGTGAACAGCGAGGGAGAGGATGGCAGGGAAGCGTCATCAGGCCAACTGCTTTTCTCCTCTTGCAGTTGGGTTTGGTCGACGAAGAGTCCACCGCTCGCTCTGGCATGACACCCTCACAAACGGCACCCTGTAGATGCTCGATCCTTCAATCTCTGGTGGATGCTCCATCTGGGATCGATACTCCCACCACCGCTCCCTCACGATCGGATTCGGTGAATCAGTTTGCTCCATGGCCCAGAGGAGCAGCTCTATGTACTCCCGCGCGACTCCCTCAGGGAGTATCACCGCCTTTTCGCTCTGTTGCAGATATTTGGCCATGGATGTCGCAGTCGCCGCTAGATGGTCCTTGTTGTCAAACCAAGACTGTATTTCCAACATCCTAGCTAGCTTAACAGGGTCGCCGTCTGTGATCCTCACGTATCGGTTGTACTCCTCCCTCGATCTACTTCTCCACAGAACCTTCACTCGCCGGCAGTGGTTTTTGAATGGAAGAGGAGAGGAGTAGCGCTTGTTTTGGATTAGAATGGGAGAGGAGCGACGCTGGTTTGGATTGGAACAGGAGAGGAGGGGCGGTGGTCTTGAAATGGAAGAGGAGAGGAGCGGCGCTGGATTTAGATTGGAACAGGAGAGGAGCGGCGGTGGTTTAAGAGGAGAAGAGCGCAAGGGCGGCGCTGGTCTTGAAAGTATTTTTTTGTTTTGCATATTTTGGGTCAAAGTTTGACCACGTACTGTATTTGACAAGCAAAATGTGAATGCATGTCACCAAAAATTGTATCATTTGGTTCATATCTGAATGTACTTTCAAATTATACTATTTTTGCAATGTATAACTTATATTTTATTTGCGAAAATTATGGTCAATTATGACCCAGAATAAAAGGGAGAGTAGTTAATGTGGGGTCGCTTTCTTAATTGATGAAGGGTAAATTGATTTCGATTTTAATCCACTCACAGCGTGCCGGCCCTCTCGTCCAATCCTAAATCGCTGTTGCACGCTCCTATCCCTCTTCTCCATTGCAAAACCACCTCATCTCCTCTCCATCATCTCCATTCCAAAACCACCATCTCGCCTCTCCCTCTTCTCCAATGTGATAGTACTAGAGAAGTGTTGTACTAAGTATTCATACATGTGCCCCGGAGGCGCAGTTCTCGTCATTTTGATCTGAAGCACCAGATTATAACATATCACATGAAAAAATGCCACATGACAAGAAATCATAACCTCACTGCCCGAAGGAGACAACATGAATTCCGACGGACAAACTAGACGAGGATCAAAGCTCAAATTAAAGATAAACTCGTAGAAAAGGGGTCCGTCGATATATGTCCTAATTAATATAGCCGGCTTGACCTAGATGGCAGCCGAGTAGTCTTGGTGCACGTGCCCCCAATGACTAGCCCAACTCAGTCGCTGTTTAACCCTCGCAGTGATCCAAAGCACATGACACCTAATTTTGTGAGATGACAAGAAACCTTTTTTTAGATTTCTCACCAGAACTACAGCCCTGTACAAAACAACCTGCACGATATGTAGACAATAGCCAATCCAGGCGTGTCTGCTAGAGTCTGGTCACATGCATGGACGAACTGATCTTCCGTGTCTTGCAGGGATCGTCCAGGCACCAACGTAGTACAACACTTCTCTAGTACTATCGCTCGTCTCTCTCTTCTATTAAGTCACCCGACTTGCGGGGCCAGGGAGTGTGCCTATGGTCGGTTCTCAACTGCGGTCCCCCATGTGTGTGCAAACACAATATGACGCGTGTTCCATTCGGAGAGCAGCGTGCCAGACCGACCGACCATCTGGGGTGCGACGCGAACGCGACGGGCGTGCTATATACTTCGTAGATGTGTACCGCCGTTTTCTTGAGGCTTTGCTCCATGGCGCAATCCATGGATACAAAATTAGTAGTATACTTTACTATTTAAAAGTCGAGGGTGGGGCTTTTCCAGCGTGGTAGGCGGGGCAGTTCCGCCTAGTCAGTTCGACAGGACGCGAGAAGATGAGGGAGTAGGCTGCTGCAAACGTAGGGTTGTGTGATTTGACAGCGAATTACTGCTGGACAGGTGGGGGCCCATGATTTGACTTGCCATTATCATTTTAACTGCGGCGCTACGACCAGTGTGAGTCTCCCGATTCCTGACCACCTCCATATATACAGGTGCCTCTCCCAATGCTCCACCATGTAGAGGCTGGGTCTTGCATGAGAGCCCACTTTTCCACTTTTTCCTTGCCTCTTTCCTCCACATATGCAAAAATGCCAGGTAAAGTGGGCTTATAGCCCACTATTGTACTTACTTGCTCCTACAGGTGCTAAGCTTGCCACATAGGCACAAAGTCTGATGTGGCAAGTTAATTAAGAAGAGAGAGACTAGTTTGGTGACCCAAGGAAGAAACGGTGCTAAGCGCGTGTACCTAGGTGAAAAGACAATTTTGAGTCTATAGCTAATTAAATGAAGCAAACTTAGCAACAAAAAACTAAGCACCTATGCATTGGGGACTTGATTGCTAAGCCATTTAATGTCCTTAGCACCTCATCTAAGCACCATTTCATTGGAAGAGGTCACTCCTTGGCAAATGCAATAAATACTACAAAGAAAGAGATAGAGAGAAGTAAAAAAAATACACTTATAGCCAACCTTATAGCTAACCTTGTTGTAGTAAAAAATAATACAATTCAATGAGGGAAGATTAGCTACCAAACCTAAGCATCAATGCATCGGGGAGACTAGTTGCTAAGGTATTTAATGTACTTAGCACCTTATGTAAGCACCAATGCATTGGAAGTAGCCTAAGTGATGACTATGTATGACATGCCAACATCAGATAGCCTAACGGATCGTGTTGAATCTCCAAGGGCGCGACCGCACGAGCGACGCGACGGTCGTGGTAGGCGCGACCATGATACGGGCTGCTGGCAGCCCTTGGATCTCAGATTGAACGGTCGCATGCTAAGTTGCGGAAAATTTGCAGAATAACCCTCCAGGATAGGATATTCACCGATAGGTCTAGAATCACGCCATGCAACCGTTTGATCTCAGATCCAAGGGCTCTCAGAAGCGCGTATCATGGGAGAATGGAAAGCCACTACCCTGCCGTTCGCACGCTAGCAGATCGCTAATACTTGTCCCCGCACATCCTTTAATATTATGGCAGTTCGCTCCTAGTCATCCCGTCCTTTCACATTACGGTCGTTCCACTAATCCTAACCCTCCTCCCAAATCCATGGCGTCCCAAATCTCCATGATCGTCAGTGAGTACAAGGTTAGAACCATCACTGACGATGAGTTCGACATCATCTACACCCATTCTTCCGCGATGGTGAAAGGATCCCTTGCTCGCTTCAGACACATGTTCGAAAACTCAAATGATGAGTGGGTCGCTGGGCTAGATGTTGAGTACACCACAGTCCTGGGATGAGAGAAGGATCTAAAGGAGGAAGACAGGAAGAAGCCCGCCGTGATCCAGGTTTGCGTGCATGACTTATGCTTGGTCTACCACATATGCCATGTCGACGTTGAATGCCAAGATTTTAAGAACTTCCTCAAGAGCGACCTAGTCAAATTCGTTACTGTAGACTTTACGAACGACGAAAGAGTCCTGGGTTGGATAGGCCTCGTTGTAGGCAACCCCTTCAACCTCTAGAAGAATCGGCTGCTGCCCTCCAGTGGTCAGCCTTCAATGCTGATCCTGGAGGAGCCATGGTTCATCCTTCGTACGGTAAACTGGAGAAACCTCCATACACATTTCATCGTCATGCATGGCAGCGGAATGTACTAGATATAGACCACATCCAGTATGCTGCAATGGATGGGTACCTTGGTTTCAATATCTACAAGGGTTGGATGAAGAGCAAGTGCCAAGTGTGCGGTTCAAGCACAGAAGTATCGGCCAAGAGGAAGAGGGACATGGACAAAGTCGAGGACGTGGATGAGGACTCCGAGTAAGGTGGCAGTGTCATTGCTCATGGTGGTTCTAATTCAATGTCTTCCGGATTAGTTGCATAGTTTAATTTCAGGTGTGCTTAGTTTAATTTGAGGGGTGTGTTGTGCTGAGCCCCCAGCAGAACTATGTTATGTTTCTTCTCGTTACTTTAACTCTTCAGTACGTACATACTAGTATTTCTTTAATAGAATTTAGCACCCCATTTAAGCACGTACTACCTTTTTTAATAGTACTATATGCATAATTTGGCGACGAGCACTCTCTGTATGTACCACCTTTTTTTTATTTCAAGGTTGCTCCATGGCGCAATCCATCGATACTACTACTGTACAAAAGTATACATTTTTTAAAAGGCTAGATGGCGGGGCAGTCTAGCTTGGTCGGTTTCACGAGAGGAGAGGGCCTTTGTGATTTGACGGCTCATTACTGCTGGAATGCGGGGCCTTGTGATTTGACTACTCGTATAAATGTGCCGACGACCTGAGGAGGAGCAAAGAACCGTGCGGTATACTCAAGTTTTCCACTCGAGTAGTACTACGATGGAGCAGCACGAAACACGGCAGCCCAGTGCCATATGGCGAAAAGAAATGATCTAATTTGCTAGTCATCTCATTGTTAGCATTGTTCTATTCATGCCTTGTAGAGAACGTGACACGTGCGGTGAAACACCGGAAGCAAAAGATGAAACACAGGAGTAAAAGGGGAAGGAAGATTATCACCCCAAATGATCTAATTCGCCGTGGAGTCGTAACTGCTTCTTCGTCGCCTCCACGACCTCCATCTCCTTGCGCGTCTCCTCCGCCATCTTCTTCATTCTGTCCATGACGCGGGATTTCTCGACGCGAGCCTTCATCATCTGTTCCACGGCCGCAATACGTACCTTGACAGTAGCCGGGTGCTCGATGCGGAGCTTCGCCAACTGCTCCTTCTATTCCATGACGAGGCCCTGCAGCATCTTCGTCGAGGAACTACTATTCTCATGCAGCTTCTTCCAGCCGGCGTTCTTCTCCTTCAATAGTTCGATATCATGGCAGAGCTTCGCCTTGTCCTCCTGAAGTTGCAGGATTTCGCCGGTCGCCTTCTTCTCTGAGGCAATGCTCTTCTTCAACAGCATCACCAAGCCGGCGGTCAACTCCCCCTGCTTATTGAGCTCAGTGGGCATGTCGTAGAGGCTCTTCTTCAGCAGCTCCACCAACCATAGATGAACTCCTTCTGCTTTTGAGGTGCTTATTGAGCTTATCGGGCATGCCGTCGAGGGATAACGACTCCAGCGCCGCCAGCTCGGCATGTTCGCTTTCGCGGCTAGGGTGCTCCTGCGAGCCATCGCCTGCCCATGAGAGATCTTTTGAGGTCTCTGCGTGGCGGCGAGCCCTGTTTTTTTTCCGCAGCCTTGGTTGCCGCTCCCTTGTTACATGCAGTTCTCGACATAGAGCTCTGCTCACCGGCCATGGCAAGGACGGACGAAGAAGAAGCACTAGTACTAATACCTGCATAGTGGGAACACGTTCAGATTTGGTACGTACTAGTAGGTGTGAGCAGGCTTGCACTCAATTGTAGCACTAGTACTTTTGAATGTGATGCGAACAAGGTAAAGATTAATTGATGGTTTTGGTGTCGAGGCCCGAAACGGCACCCGATTAGTATGCTACTGTCAAAAATTGGCACAAAATACGAAGGAGACCAATGGAAGTACTACTAACAACCCATGATTTAACTACTCGCATGCGCGCAGTGGAGTAGTAATGTCTTTCTTCCACCCTCACGTCCACTCAATTTGCATGCGCTGTATTAATTAACCATCAATGAAGTGAACGACTTTACACGCGTCAAAATATCAAATGGGGTGGATCTTGGTACAAAATTGCGTCCGCCCGTGTACCCGCTTGTGCGTGCGAGGGAATGAGTGCGTGCGTGGCGTGCGTGCACATCTTCGCTTCGTGCATGTACCGCCAGTATGGCTCAGGGAGGACGAGTACATTCTTCTAGAACCAGCAGCATGTCACTGTGATCAATCCACACAAGGAGGTCACGACAACGCCTCCACATGTGCCACGTGGCTTCATGAACTATAAGAGAGACACTGTGTAGCGTGCCATTGGAATTCTAATTTACGTGTTTTGCACATACTCGAAGTACTAGTAAGGTACACGTGCATTGCACGCATCAGATTTTGCAACCAAATTATGAATAAGTACCACACTATAGCATGTAAGCTCTGAGTCATATATGCCTGATGTAGACCTTCGTTTAATTCTTAGGGCTTCTTTGGATCACAGGATTTGCAAAACAAAGGAATAGGAAAAATGGAGGATTTGATTGCCATGACATAGCCAATCCTATGGATTTTTTCCAGAGGTCGGACCTCATGTGTAAATTCCTTTGGAATCAGCACCTTGGAGACCCAATCCGTAGGAATTTTAATGGCCCAATCCCTTGATCCAAATGTGTTCCATAGGAAACAATCCTGAGGATTGATATCCCATGAAAATCCTGTGAAAATCCTCCAATCCAAAGAAGGCCTTATAGTTCATCTCATTCAAAATCAATTAGTTTTTATAAAAAAGCTAGGGCCTCATGGATTCGTAGGATTTCCAAAACGCGGGAATAGGAAAAACATGGGATTATAGTGGAATGTCGTCTTGAATCCTATAGGATTGTACGAGTGTTTGATTGTGCATAGAAAAAACGCAGAATTCATTCAAAGAGGTTGTAGTGGATGGGATGTTTCCTATGAAATCTAGTGCAAATAAATCATATCGAAAAATTCCTATGGTTTACAATCCTACGAATCAAACAACCAAGATAGGAAAAATTCCTAAGGATTAGAATCCTCCAAAATTCCTTTGAGAATCCTTTGAATCAAAGAAGCCCTTAATCTATTTTATGATTCATGAAATTGTGCGTTGTAAAGCATAAAGTAAAAACAAATAATGGCAATTCAACTAGAAAAAAAGTTTGGGCAGTTATGATACGGAAGATTCTAGAACAAAGGAGAACCACTGTTGTTTTGAGGTTTGTGCACTATGCTTAAGTTCAACCATGGAGTCTGCTAGATTGTACATGTGGCAAAATCCGGTGGGGGGCTAGAAGATGGTGCGAGGGGCCGAGTGGATGGAGACTATGAAGGAGTGCACAAGTGCGAGATCAATATTTAGAGAGAGGGGGCGAGAACGTGCGCTGTTGCGCGTAGTGGAGGAGCCATGAAAAATAAATGAGCTAGTGGGCCAAGCATTGCTAATCCTTTACGAGGAGGGCCAATTCATGAACTTAAACCATTTTTACCAGCAATTGTCTAATGATCACATTCATATTAGCCTCGATATATAGTGATGTTAGGGGGGGGCAAGGCCCTTGCTGCCCCTGTCCTCGCCATTGTGAGCGCGTCTGAGAGATGAAGCAGAAGGCATGGATGATGAGAGGGGGACGTTGGATATATAATTAATGTGGGTGTATTAGCTATATATGTAGGGGTTGTTTGGTTCTAGGCCTAGGAGTGCCACACTTTGCCATACAATGTTGCCAAACTTGCCTAAGGTTAGTTCTTCAAAATGAGAGCCACAAGTTGGCAAGCCTAAGGGAATCTTGCCACACTTGTTGTGTGTATGTGATGTGGGACCATAGTGTGGCTTGCCTAAGATGTGGCTTGAACCAAACACACACCTAAGTTGGTCAAATTTGCCTAACCTCGATAAGTCTCCAACGTATCTACTTTTCCAAACACTTTTCCCCTTGTTTTGGACTCTAACTTGTATGATTTGAATGGAACTAACCCGGACTGAGGCTGTTTTCAGCAGAATTGCCATGATGTTATCTTTGTGCAGAAACAAAAGTTCTCGGAACGACCTGGAAATCCACGGAGATTATTTTTGGAAAATAAGAAAAATACTGGCAAAAGAATCAAGGCCAGGGGGCCCACACCCTGTCCATAAGGGTGGGGGCGCGCCCTCTCCCCCTGGGCGCGCGCCCCCCTGTCTCGTGGGCCCCCTGATGCTCCACCGACCTCAACTCCAACTCTATATATTCCGTTTGGCGGAGGAAAAAATCAGAGAGAAAGTTTCATCACGTTTTACGATACGGAGCCGCCGCCAAGCCCTAATCTCTCTCGGGAGGGCTGATCTGGAGACCGTTCGGGGCTCCGGAGAGGGGGTTTCATCGCCGTCGTCATCATCAACCATCCTCCATCACCAATTTCATGATGCTCACCGCCGTGCGTGAGTAATTCCATTGTAGGCTTGCTGGATGGTGATGGGTTGGTTGAGATTTACCATGTAATCAAGTTAGTTTTGTTAGGGTTTGATCCCTAGTATCCACTATGTTCTGAGATTGATGTTGCTATGACTTTGCTATGCTTAATGCTTGTCACTGGGGCCCGAGTGCCATGATTTTAGATCTGAACCTATTATGTTTTCATGAATATATGTGAGTTCTTGATCCTATCTTGCAAATCTATAGTCACCTATTATGTGTTATGATCCGACAACCCCGAAGTGACAATAATCGGGATACTTCTCGGTGATGACCATAGTTTGAGGAGTTCATGTATTCATTAAGTGCTAATGCTTTGGTCCGGTTCTCTATTAAAAGGAGGCCTTAATATTCCTTAGTTTCCACTAGGACCCCGCTGCCACAGGAGGGTAGGACAAAAGATGTCATGCAAGTTATTTTCCATAAGCACGTATGACTATATTCGGAATACATTCCTACATTACATTGATGAACTGGAGCTAGTTCTGTTTCACCCTAGGTTATAGTTATTACATGAGGAATCGCATCCGACATAATTATCCATCATTGATCCAATGCCTACGAGCTTTTCACATATTGTTCTTTGCTTATTTACTTTTCCGTTGCTATTGTTACAATAACTACAAAACCTAAAAATATTACTTTTGCTACCGTTCCCATTACTATCATACTACTTTGCTACTAAATACTTTGCTGCAGATACTAAGTTATCCAGGTGTGGTTTAATTGACAACTCAACTGCTAATACTTGAGAATATTCTTTGGCTCCCCTTGTGTCGAATCAATAAATTTGGGTTGAATACTCTACCCTCGAAAGCTGTTGCGACCCCCTATACTTGTGGGTTATCAAGGCTAATTTCTGGCGCCGTTGCCGGGGAGCATAGCTCTATTCTTTGTGTCACTTGGGATTTATATCTGCTGATCACTATGAAGAACTTGAAAGATGAAAGAACTAAGATTTATCCCTCAACTACGAGGGGAGGTAAGGAACTGCCATCTAGCTCTGCACTAGATTCTCCTTCTGTTTTGAGTAAGCTTGCGACACCTAAACCTGCTTCTGCTTTTAATTCTAATTTGTCGCATGTTATTGATGATGCCACTTCTGCTATGCATGATACTTATGATGAAACTACTTCTATGCTTGATACTACTGTGCCATTAGGTGAATTTCTTGATGAACAACTTGCTAGGGCTAGAGAGAATGAAATTATTGAAAATGAAATTATAGAAGATAGTGATGATGAAGGTTCTCCCCCTAATTATGAATTGCCTGTTGTTGCTGTGGGTTATCTTATGGATGAAGAAACTGCTCGAGATCTTTTTGCTTGCAATGATAGATCTGATCTTAAGAAATTACTAGCTAAACTTAAACAGAAAACTCTGAAAGCTAGAATGAAATATGACCCTGCTTTTGCTACTTCACCCATTTTTGTTACTGATAAGGATTATGAATTCCCTGTTGATCCTGAGATAATTACTTTGGTTGAATTTGATCCTTTTTATGGTTATGAATCTGAAACTGTTGTGGCACATCTTAGAAAGTTGAATGATATAGCCACCCTATTTACTAATGATGAGAAATCCCGCTATTATTATATCCTTAAGATATTCCCATTCTCATTAAAGGGTGATGCTAAAACTTGGTTTAATTCTCTTGATCCTGGTTGTGTGCGTAGTCCCCAGGATATGATTTATTACTTCTCTGCTAAATATTTCCCTGCTCATAAGAAACAAGCTGCCTTGCGGGAAATATGTAATTTTGTGCAAATCAAAGAAGAGAGTCTCCCACAAGCTTGGGGGAGGCTTCTCCGATTACTTAATTCTTTGCCTGATCATCCTCTTAAGAAAAATGAAATACTTGAAGTCTTTTATAATGGTCTAACCGATGCTTCCAAGGACCACTTGGATAGTTGTGCTAGTTGTGTTTTCAGGGAAAGAACAGTCGACCAAGCTGAATTGTTATTGAATAATATGTTGACTAATGAAAATAATTGGACTCTTCCTGAGCCAATTCCTAAGCCAATTAAGCCAACTCCTGAGCCTATTCCTAAACCTACTCCGTAGAAGAGAGGTGTTCTATTTCTCAGTCCTGAAGATATGCAAGAGGCAAAGAAATCGATGAAAGAAAAAGGTATTAAAGCTAAAGATGTTAAGAATTTACCTCCTATTGAAGAAATACATGGTCTTAATATATCGCCTGTTGTAGAAACACATGGTCTTGATAACCCGACACAGGTAGTAAAGGTAAATTCTCTCTATAGATATGATAAAGTTGAAATCCCGTCTATTAAATTTTCTAGCCAATGTTTAGATGAATTTGATGATTTTATGGCTAGGCAAGAAAGTTTTAATGCTTATGTTAGTAGAGAATTAAAGAGTAATGTTTACATGATTGGAAACTTGAGTGATTATATGTCTAGAGTTAAAGGTGAACTTAAACTCATTAGTAAACATGCTTCCATGGTTACCACTCAAGTAGAACAAGTACTTAAAGCTTATAATGATTTGCTCAATGAATTGGATAGTAAGAATAATGACTATGCTGTTAGAGTGGCTACTAGAACTAGTAGAATGACTCGGGAACCTTTGTATCCTGAAGGCCACCCTAAGAGAATCAAGCAAGATTCTCAGAGAAATAATTTAGATGCACCTAGTCCTTCTAAAACGAAGAAAAAGAAAAACGATAGGACTTTGCATGCTTCTAGTGAACCTTCTATAGACACACTTGAGAATCCCAATGATATTTCTATTTCTGATGCTGAAACACAATCAGGTGATGAACATGAACCTAGTGATAATGTTAATGAAAATGTTCATGTTGATGCTCAACCTAGCAATAATGATGATGTAGAGATTGAACCTGTTGTTGATCTTGATAACCCATAATCAAAGAATCAACGTTATGACAAAAGAGACTTTGTTGCTAGGAAGCACGGTAAAGAGAGAGAACCATGGGTTTAGAAACCCATGCCTTTTCCTCCTAAACCATCCAAGACAAAGGATGATGAGGATTTTGAGCGCTTTGCTGAAATGATTAGACCTATCTTCTTACGTATGCGCTTAACTGATATGCTTAAAGTAAATCCTTATGCTAAATATATGAAGGATATCATTACAAATAAAAGAAAGATACCGGAAGCTGAAATTTCAACCATGCTTGCTAATTATACTTTTAAGGGTGGAATACCAAAGAAACTAGGAGATCCAGGAGTACCAACTATACCATGCTCCATTAAAAGAAATTATGTTAAAACTGCTTTATGTGATCTTGGAGCCGGTGTTAGTGTTATGCCTCTCTCTTTATATCATAGACTTGAATTGAGTAAGTTGACACCTACTGAAATATCTTTGCAAATGGCTTATAAATCAACTGCTATACCTGTCGGTACTTGTGAGGATGTGCCTGTTGTAGTTGCAAATGTCACTATCTTAACGGACTTTGTTATTCTTGATATTCCCGAGGACGATAGTATGTCGATTATCCTTGGTAGACCCTTTTTGAATACTGCAGGGGCTATTATTGATTGCAACAAAGGCAATGTCACTTTTCATGTTATTGGTAATGAGCATACGGTACACTTTCCGAGGAAACAACCTTAGGTTCACAGCATCAATTCTATTGTAAAAGTTCCAACTATTATTATTGGAGGTTTTGAATTTCCTCTTCCTACTGTCAAGAAAAAAATATGATATTCTTATTATAGGGGATGTTCATATCCCCATTGAGGTAACCTAGTGTTATTCAAAATTTCTCTGATTCCATGTTATTCGGAATGAGTTTGTTAACAAGACTTGATCAACCTTGTTAGTGGATTCCTTTTGATGATCATGAGATGGATGAAATTAGAAGGCACAACCTTCTGTACCCTCTTTTTACTCTCTGGTATTTAGAATAAATAAAGCAAAAAATAGTATTATCTGTCTTTTTTCTGAATTATCCATGCAATAAAGAATATCCCGAAAATAAAATTCCTCCAAATGCCCTGCCAATTTAGTATGATCTTTTATGGAATATTTGAGGATTTTAGGCACTGAGAACACAGCAGGGGGGCAAGCACCGGGCCACGAGGGTCCAGGGCGCGCCCACCATTACAGGGCGCGCCCCCCGTCTCGTGGGCCCACGGTGGCCCCCTCCACTTATTCCTGCACCCACACACTCCATCTTCCTCCCAAAAAAATCCTCATCCAGCTCAAGCACGAGTTCTAGCTCATTTTGCTGCGATTTTCGATCTCCTTGCTCAAAGCTCCATTCAAAAAACTGCTTTGGGAGATGGTTGCTTGGTGACCCTATTCTTGAGCTTGCATGTCTAATTTATGAGGTCCCAAGTAATTCTAATGCATGATATAGGCCCTAGGCACTTGTGGGATTAGTTGCTACCAATCTTGTTTAGTTTGATTCACTTTTATTTTGAAGTTACTAAAAATTTCAGAAATTTTCAAAAAATGAAGAGGAGATTATTGAGGGGCTCTTATAGTCAAGGCTCCAAGGATAAACAAGCTAAGGAGAAAGAAAAGGCCAAGTATAATCTTCCTCGCGTAGCGGAAGTAAGGCCGTGTGAGTGGCCATGTGATAATTTCTTGAGAGTAGCCGGGATTTATGAAGACTTTTATTCATTGGCTGAAACTACGGGCCTCACCGACTTCCTCCACAACCGGATCGTACAGTATCTCTTAATTACCAATACTTTCATGCAAAACTTTTACTATTATCCTAAGAAATCACCTCCTTCAGTATCTTTTCATTTATATGATGAGACTAAGGAAATGACATTACGTAATTTTTGCGTAGTTTGTAGAATACCCTTTGAGGGCAGCTTAGATGAACCACATCATAAAGATGTGGATGGTTTTGTTAACACTATTACTGTAGAGGAACCGAGGAAGGGTTCCGATGCGAGATTCACTAGCATACATTTTCCTGTTTTACGCTACTTTGCCATATTTGCTAGTTGATGCTTAATTGGTCGTGGAAATAGTGGAAACTTCAGTGTTCCTGATACTATTATTCTACTTCATGCCTTATTCGGTAATAACACTTTTAGTATGGGCGCCGTTATTGCTAAACGATTAAGCCTAAACCATACAAAGGGCCCCATTTTTGGAGGTATCTATGTTGCACGCCTTGCTAGACATTTTGAGATACCTATTAGGCATTCTGAGAAAGATGAAACACTGCTGCCCTCTACCCTTTTAGAGTACATAAGCATGGTAGCGCATGAGTTTATTGTTGACAACGATGATAAGATGCTTCTGTATAACCTGAGTTTAAGAAGAAACACAATGAGATTATTACCCTGCCTGCGCCTTCTTTGTTTGATTTAACTGCAGGACATTACCTTGTCTTGCCGGAGGCTGTGTACGCGCATCGAGGCAAGACATCCGCTCCAGAGCCTGAGCCTGAACCTCCACTAGACCCTTATCGTCCATCCTATTACCAGTGGGATCCGGAGGAGATCGCTAGCCAGTGGTATCCAGATGACACTCCTCAGTACACCAGGGAGAGTAGCCGCGATCCTTGGCATTAGACAAACTTAGGACAAAACCCTAATCTTGGGGGAGTACGTATCTCTCACCGACTTTACATTCATGTTCACACACCTATTCTAGATGTCGGTGTTCATACTTTTTCATTGTACCATCCATGCTAGTTTAATTTATTTTTCTAGATTTCTTCTTGTGTGTTTGATAAACTTTAGAAAAACAAAAAAAATAGTTAGTTTAATTTCAATGCTTGTAGTAGTAATTAAAATGAAAACCCAAAAATATCTCTCATTCTTCTTTTGCTTGTTGGGAGCTTTCCCGTGTAAATAGTTTATTTCTTTACTTTTCCTTAGGGGTCGAGAGTAGAAGACCATAATGAAAATGTTTAATGGCTCTCATATGCATGACTGTTGATTTGACCAAGATCCCATATTACTTTGTCTTCTCTCTTGAATTGAATGCTTGCAGAATTACAGCTTCGTCCAATTCACGTGCACTATTATTATTATACACACCGTTCGGTCGTGCGAGTGAAAGGCAATAATGACGATATATGATGGACTGATCGAGATGAGAGAAGCTGGTATGAACTTGACCTCTTTTGTTTTTGTAAATAGGATGAGTTCATCGTTCCCGATTCAGCCTATTATGAATAAACATGTTTGCAATGACATTTAGAGATTATAGTTGCTTATGCCATTCTTAATTAGCTATGAGTTATAATGATTTACCTTGCGTGCCAACATGCTATTAAAATGATTGTGATGTGGTATGATGGGATGGTATCCTCCTTTGAATAAATTGAGTGACTCGACTTGGCACATGTTCACGCATGTAGTTGAAACAAAATCAACATAGCCTTCACGATATTTATTTTCATGGTGGATTATATCCTACTCATGCTTGTACTCAGTGTTGATTAATTTTAATGCATGTTCATGACTGTTGTCGCTCTCTCAGTTGGTCGCTTCCCAGTCTTTTGCTAGCCTTCATCTGTACTAAGCGGGAATACCTTCCTATATGCAGTATCTACCTGCCGTTCCAAGTAAATTTGTATGTGCCAAACTCCAAACCTTCAAATGAAATTATGTTTTGTATGCTCAAATAGCTCATGTATCAACTAGGGCTGTCTGTATCTTCCATGCTAGCTGGGTTATTCTCAAGAGGAGTGGACTCCGCTCCTCATTCACGAGAAAATGGCTGGTAACTGGGATGCCCAGTCCCATGCTTTAAGCAAATCAAATCAAAATAATTGCAAACAAAACTCCCCCGGGACTCTTTTTGGTTGGAGGCACTCGTTGTTTCGAGCAAGCCATGGATTGATGCTTGTTGGTGGAGGGGGAGTATAACTTTACCATTCTGTTTGGGAACCGCCTATAATGTGTGTAGTATGGAAGATATCGCCATCTGTTGGTTGTTATGTTGACAATGAAAGTATGCTGCTCAAAATATTATTTATCTCTATTTTAAAACCGAGCTCTAGCACCTCTACAAATCCCTGCTTCCCTCTACGAAGGTCCTATCTATTTACTTTTATGTTGAGTCATCACCTTCTTATTAAAAAGCACCCGCTGGAGAGCACTGCTGTCATTTGCATGCATTACTATTAGTTTATATTGGGTATGACTTGACTGGATCTCTTTTACCATGAATTACAATGTTTAGTCAGTCCTTGGTCTTTAAAGGTGCTCTGCATTTCTGTTTTGCGGTCTTAGAAAGGGCTAGCGAGATACCATCTTGTTATATCATATTATGATTGTTTTGAGAAAGTGTTGTCATCCGAGTTTTATTATTATTGCTCGCTAGTTGATTATGCCATTGGTATGAGTAAACATGAGACCTAAGTGTTATTGTGAATATGGTTTGTTCATAATCTCTGCTGACAACTTGAATGTTGGCTTTACATATTTACAACAACAAGAGAAAACAGAGTTTGTAAAAGTTTTTCTTTATCACTTTCAGTTTATCAACTGAATTGCTTGAGGACAAGCAAAGGTTTAAGCTTGGGGGAGTTGATACGTCTCCAACGTATCTACTTCTCCAAACACTTTTGCCCTTGTTTCGGACTCTAACTTGTATGATTTGAATAGAACTAAACCGGACTGACGCTGTTTTCAGCAAAATTGCCATGATGTTATCTTTGTGCAGAAACAAAAGTTCTCGGAATGACCTAGAAATCCACGGAGATTATTTTTGGAAAATAAGAAAAATACTTGCGAATGAATCAAGACCAGGGGGCCCACACCCTGTCCACGAGGGTGGGAGGCGCGCCCTCTCCCCCTGGGCGCGCCCCCTGTTCTTGGATGGCTCACGCGAATCTCCAAGGGCGAAGGGTTGTTGCCGCCTCCGCAGCCCGGCCCACCGCCTCCAGCCCCCCAGCAGCAGGAGGCTCGGCCGGCAGCCGGAGCCATCCAAGACGAGTTCCCTGAAGAGCACGCCGCCTACGTCGTCTTCACCAGCCAAGCCGATGACAAGCGTAGTCGGCGCCGTCAGCATCAAGAGGTCAACGCAGTTGCCTTCAGCGCTCCCGAGTTCATGCACTGGTCAGAGAAGCCAATCAGCTGGAGCCAGGCCGACCACCCAGAGGTGATGCCATCCCCTGGTTCCTATGCACTGGTCTTGGATGTTACCCTCGCGACGGAGAGGCGAGCTGCCCGATTCTCCCGCGTCCTGATAGATGGCGGAAGCAGTATCCATATACTGTACCGTGATACCATGGAGAAGCTGAGCATCAAGGCGAAGCAGCTTATGCCAAGCCGAACCGTATTCCATGGTATCGTCCCCGGCTTGTCTTGCTCCCCAATCGGCAAGATTAAAATGGATGTTCTCTTCGGAGACAAAGATCATTTTTGCCGAGAAGCGATCTGGCTCGAAGTAGTGGATCTGGAGAGCCCCTACCATGCTTTGCTTGGCCGACCTGCTCTGGCCAAGTTCATGGTTGTGCCCCACTACGCCTACCTGAAGATGAAGATGCCGAGCTCGAAGGGGATCGTCACGGTAGCCGGCGATTGCAAGAAGTCCATCGAGTGTGCCATGGCCAGTAGCCGGCTGGCCGAGTCCCTCGTAGTGGCAGAAGAGAAGAAGATGCTGGAGCGGGTTGTAGCCATGGCCGGCAAGCAGCCGGCCCTGTCCCCCAACCCCAAAGATTGTGATGCGCAGGGCTCCTTCCAGCCTGCCAAAGAGGCGAAGAAGATACCTCTGGACCCGGAGAATCCGGAGAGGTTCGCTGTCATTGGGGCGAACTTGGACAGTAAATAGGAAGGCGATCTCGTCGACTTCCTCCGTGAGAATTGAGACATTTTTGCATGGTCCCCAAAGGACATGTCGGGTGTCCCGAAGGATTTCGCCGAGCACAAATTACATGTCCGAGCCGACGCAAAGCCGGTCAAGCAACCCCTCCGCCGACCCTGCGCCGACTGTCAGAAGAGAAGCGAAGAATCGTGGGAGAAGAGATAGCCCGGCTCCTTGCCGCTGGCTTTATTATGGAAGTGTTTTTTCCAGAGTGGCTTGCCAACCCAGTTCTGGTATTGAAGAAGAATAACAAGTGGCGTATGTGTGTAGACTACACCAGCCTGAACAAGGCCTGCCCCAAGGATCCATTTGCTCTGCCACGGATTGACCAAGTGATAGACTCCACAGCCGGATGCGAGCTGTTGAGTTTTTTGGATGCCTACTCAGGGTACCATCAGATCAAGTTGGACCCAGCAGACCGCCTGAAGACTGCCTTCATCACACCATTTGGAGCTTTCTGCTACCTGACTATGACATTCGGCCTGAGGAATGCCGGTGCCACTTTTCAGCGTTGCATGCAGAAATGCCTCCTGAAACAACTCGGCAGAAATGCCCACGTCTATGTAGACGACATTATGGTGAAGACAGAAAAGCGCGGCACCCTGCTGGAAGATCTCAAAGAAACATTCGCCAACTTGCGCCGATTCCAAATCAAGCTCAACCCCGAGAAGTGCGTGTTTGGAGTACCAGCAGGCCAGCTGCTAGGCTTCCTGGTCTCCGAACGCGGCATCGAGTGCAACCCTGTGAAGATCAAGGCCATCGAGAGGATGGAGATTCCCACCAAACTGCGAGATGTGCAGAAGTTCACCGGGTGCTTGGCCTCCCTGAATTGCTTTATCAGCCGACTAGGAGAGAAGGCTCTCCCCATGTACCGACTCATGAAGAAGTCCACTCACTTCGAGTGGAATGACCAAGCCGACCAAGCCTTCCATGAGTTGAAGAAAATGCTGACCACTCCGCCTGTCCTGGCAGCGCCGACTGAAAAGGAGCCCATGCTCCTCTACATCGCCGCTACTAGCCGAGTGGTCAGTACTGTTGTTGTGGCCCGGAAGAAGGCCGAGCCCAGCTAGTCCAGAGGCCGGTGTAGTATCTAAGCGAAGTGCCATCCAGCTCAAAGCAGAACTACCCGAACTACCAGAAGATGTGCTATGGGGTGTACTTCGCAGCCAAGAAACTGAAGCCCTACTTCCAAGAGCACCCCATCACGATCGTGAGCACCGCCCCGCTCGCCGAGATCATAGGCAGCCGGGATGCGTCCGACCGGGTGGCTAAATGGGCCATTGCCCTGGCGCCCTACACGATCTTTTACCAACCCCGCACCGCCATCAAGTCCCAAGCATTGGCCGACTTCCTCGTCGACTGGGCCGAGACCCAGTACCTACCGCTGGCTCCCGACTCTACCCATTGGCGGATGCACTTTGACGGGTCCAAGATGCGCACCGGCTTGGGAGCCGGCATCGTCCTCACCTCTCCCAAAGGCGACAAACTCAAGTACACGTTGCAGATCCACTTCGCCGCCTCCAACAACGTGGCCGAGTACGAGGCGCTCGTACATGGGCTCCGGCTATCCAAAGAGCTCGACATACGCCGGATCCTGTGTTACGGCGACTCAGACTTGGCGGTCCAGCAGTCGTCTGGCGACTGGGACGCCAAGGACGCGAACATGGCGAGCTATCGATTCCTCGTCCAGCTGATTAGCGGGTACTTTGAAGGGTGCGAGTTCCTTCACGTGCCAAGGGCCGACAACGACCAAGCAGATGCCCTAGCACGGATCGGCTCCACCCGACAAGCCATACCGACTGGCGTCTCCCTCCAGCACCTCCTCAAGCCGTCCATCAAGCCGTCTCCAGAGTCGGACTCCATCTTCGTACCGCCTGTGCCAGATGCAGCCGGATCCGACTGGAGGAACCCCGCAGGCGGCACGGGGACTTCGACAACTGGCCCGGGGACTGCCGTAGTCGCACCCAGCCCGGGGACTTCAGGACCCGGCCCTGGGACTGCAGCAGTCGTCCCGGGGACTGCAGCAACGCAAGAAGCGGTGGCCGACTCCAACTCCACGCCACCCAACCCACCCACCCGAGTCATGGTGGCTACGCTAACAGAAGAAGAAGTCACAGCTCCATCGTGGGCCCAGCCCATCCTCAGATTCCTAGTTAGCAGAGAGCTGTTGGCTGATGAGATCTCAGCAAGATTAGTGCAACGACGAGCCGGAGCATATGCAATAATCAACAGAGAGCTTGTCAAGCGCAGCGTCACTGGAGTCTTCCAGCGCTGTGTCGAGCCAGAAAAAGGAGTGGCAATCCTCAAGGATATCCACCAAGGCGAATGCGGCCACCACGCAGCCTCAAGATCACTTGTGGCCAAGGCTTTCCGCCACGGCTTCTTCTGGCCGACTGCCTTGGAAGATGCCAAAGAGATAGTTAAGAGCTGCAGAGGATGCCAAGTTCTCAGTTCCAATAAACACCTGCCGGCTTCTGCACTCAAGACCATTCCCCTCACCTGGCCCTTTGCCGTCTGGGGAGTGGACATGGTGGGCCCTTTCAGGACAGCCTGCGGCGGCTTGACACATCTACTGGTCACCGTGGACAAGTTCACAAAGTGGATCGAAGCGAAACCAATCAAGAAGCTGAACGGGCCGACTGCCATAACATTCATCACCGACATCACCACTCGGTATGGCGTGCCGCACAGCATCATCACCGACAACGGCATAAACTTTTCCAAAGGAGCACTGGCACGTTTCTGCGCGATGCAGGGCATCCGACTGGACTTGGCGTCCATTGCCCACCCGCAGTCAAATGGCCAGGTCGAGCGAGCAAATGGACTCAAGCCCCGACTTGTTGTGCCACTAGAGCGGTCGGCCGGCTGCTGGCTTGATGAGCTGCCGGCTGTCCTCTGGAGTCTGCGCACTACACCCAACAAGTCAACCGGCTTCACTCCATTCTTCCTTGTATATGGTGCTGAGGCTGTCATCCCAACCGACATCGAGTTCGACTCGCCTCGGATCACCATGTACATGGAGGCGGAGGCCAAGGAAGCAAGAGAAGACGGTGTCAACCTACTAGAAGAAGGCCGACTGTTAGCACTCAGCCGGTCCGCCATCTACCAGCAAGGGTTGCGCCGCTACCACAACCGAAATGTCAAGCCAAGATCCTTCCAAGAGGGCGACCTTGTGCTTCGGCTGATCCAGCGAACAGCCGGCCAGCACAAGCTCTCGGCCCCTTGGGAAGGCCCCTTCGTCGTCAGCAAGGCACTCGACAACGACTCCTACTACTTGATCGACGCGCAAAAACCAAGAGCACGCAAGAGAGATGACTCCGGCAAGGAGTCGGAGCGACCATGGAACGCGAACCTCCTGAGAAGATTTTACAGTTAAAACCAGTATGTATCATGCTACCCTTTTGTATTAAGTACAAACCAACAGCCCCCCGAGCGGTACTCGGGGACTGCCTTCATTTATCTATGAATGACGAGTGTCATATCCATGAATGTACTATTACATTTGATTTCTTGTCTGGCACCGGGTTCGACTAGTCGGCCCGGGGACTGGCCGCCTTGAGCTATATTAAAAGTTCTACCTGAAGTCAGACAAGTAGTGTGCCGGCTCCCGAGTCCTCTCTTGTTGAAACTCGCAGCTCAAAGAACCGACTGTCCGACTAGCAAGTGCCAAGGCAGAAAGGATGCCCACACGAAAAACAGCTAAGGACTAAACGAACTTATATAGCAAAAAGACGGCCTCCAACCATGCTTGCCGGCTGTCAGAACAGCCGGCTGGCCGGCTTCCTAAACACTTAGCTCTAATCCAACAAAGCTAGAGTACTTGCCCTCCCAATTGGCCAAGCACTCTTCCAGCCACAGATTGCAGAGCAGCTGTCTGACTGGGGAGGCGGCAACCAAGGGAGGGCGGCAAAGGAAACAGCAGAAGGATGAAAAGCAAAGAATGAGGAAAAGCCAAACACATGCATAAGTCATATATACATATAAAGCCCTCAACAGGCCGGCATCGACATAGTTCGAATACACCCCCAGTGGGTGGAATTCTGTAAACTAAATAGAATATTGTTCCAAAATTGACAAGACAGGAAAACAAGAGATAGCAGACTAGACTAAAGGCGCGGTGCGGGAGCCGGGTTGGTCGGTGGAGATGGCATCGCCGGCTGGAGGAGTGGCCGGCTGGCGGGTCTCGGCTTGGTCACCACCGGTGGCAGGCGACGCACCCTCGCGTGACGTGGTGCTGGAGGTGCGGTCAGGCTGAGGCTGGCCGGCCGCTCCACCATCCGGCCCGGCGTCTTCACCCTCCTCCTCCTCCTCCTCGCCCTCGTCGCTGGAGTCGATCTCCTCCGCCGAGTCTTCACCGTCTGCCGGGTTCAGCCCGAACCACTCCTCCGGCTGGGAGACACCGTTGTCATCTATCTCAAGGGCGAAGACACTGGTGTCGGTGTAGTCGGCGATCGCCGAAGCCCGCCGGATGATAGCCGGCCGCGCCGGCTCCAGCTCTGTGTCGGCTTGCTGCCGCCAGGTAGCCAGCTGGTCCAGACTCAGGCCGGGGTACCATGCCTTGACGAACTCCAGCGCCCGGCTGGCGCCGGACCGAGCTGTCGAGGCCTTCCAGGCTTCGAAGCGACCGACCGCCACCTCCAGCCAGTCGGCAGTCCGACTGGGGGTGCGGGGAACCACTACGCCGGGCTAGAGGGCGGCCAATACTTGTGCCCTGGCACGCTGAAGCCAGCGGAGCAGTCGGTGAGCCGGCTGGAGACGGGCCTGGATCGCCAAGAGCTGCTCCTCCAGCGAACGGCCAGTGCTTGGTGCAATCTCGAAGCCAACCTGCCTTCGCGCTTGGCGGCGGGCCTCGATGATCTGGTTGGCGGCGGTAGAGTAGCCAGGGAAGTACTCTATGCAAGAAAGAAAGAGAAAGAAGAGAAAACACCAAGTCAGAAAACGAGCCAAAAGCGGCAGACGGCAAGAAAGGACGAAGAAGTAGGCGGCTTACCGTCAACCAGATCTTCGATCTGACCATAGCCAGTGATCAGAGTCTGCCTTGCTTCAGCCCAGCCAGCCGCTTCTGTCTCGTACTCGGTCTGGAGGGCGGCTTCGCGGTCCTGCACCGCATTCAGAGCCGCCTTGTGGCCCTCCTCCTGGTCAGCCAACTTCTTGGCCAGGCGGTCGCGTTCCTGCACCAAGGCGGCAAGCTCGGCCTCCTTGGCACGAAGGGCAGTCCGAGACTCTCCCAGCTGTGCCCTCAGACTGGCGTTGGCCGCTGCAGAGACGGCAGAAAAAGAAGAAACAATAAGAGGAAGTCGGCAAGGAAGATCCGACCCGACTGCTCAGTAGTTGGTCCGAATCTCGGGGACTACACCTAGTGGGTGCGCTGACGCGCCCACACGTGAGATAAAGAACAAAGCACTTACCCCGGCTCTCAGTTAGGTCGGCGGTCTTCTGGGTCAGCTCCCGAGCCTGGGAGTTGAAGGCGACCGCACGAAGATTGTGGTAGTCCTGCAAGATAGGCAGAAGATCGAAGTAAGAACAAGAATAGCAAAGCCAAATCCACTAAGAAGTTCCAAGCCGCCTGCTCAGCAGCCGACTCGGAACTCGGGGACT
The DNA here is from genome assembly GCA_032464435.1 of Aegilops umbellulata. Classification (NCBI taxonomy): domain Eukaryota; kingdom Viridiplantae; phylum Streptophyta; class Magnoliopsida; order Poales; family Poaceae; genus Aegilops; species Aegilops umbellulata. The sequence goes on from CP136056.1 coordinate 571,191,372, forward strand.
ACACCCAGTGGGTGCGCTGATGCGCCCCCATGGAAGAAACCAAGATCAAGAAGAAGCAAGATAAGAAGCCTAACCCGGATGGCCGCCCGCGTCGCAAGGAATTCGTCAGTGTATTGCCTCAGCGCCGTAGCTTGGGCTTGGAGCCGGGTCCGGACGTCCTGCGCGGCCACGTTTATCACGGCCGTCCCTCCGCCCGACGTTCACCCTGAGGTGGCGCTGGCCACCTCCACATCCTGGGCCGACGAGCTGGAGCCCGCGGCCGGCTGCGGCTCCGACGCCGCCTTCTGTGGCTCTGACGCAGCCTTCCCCGCGCGCCGGCTCGGCGGCATCCGGACCGCCAGCTCAGTCCTCGCGGCCGGCTCGCCCCCCGCCGACTGCGCAGGCGGCAGATCAGGCCGGCCGCCTTGAGCTGCCCCAGTCGACGGAGTCGGCACCGGCGCCCTCTCCAGGATGACGACGTCGTCATCCCTCTCCAGCCCCGGCTGGTTGCCGCCGGCCTCTTCTGGCGGGGGCTCCGGGGCCCCGGGCGCTGCGACGCGAAGTGGGGTGACCAACAAGGCCCCCTCCGCCATCGCCGCAGCTGCAGCCTCCGCTTGGGCCTTGGCTGCGGTGTCGGCACGCGCCTTTGCTGCCTCCTCCTCCTGCGCCGCCTGGGCGGCGGCCGCCTTCCGCGCCTCCGCCTCCCGCTCCTCCCGCACCTCCCGCGCGTTCCACTCCGTCGCCGCCTAAAGGTCGGCACGGGGGTCCACGCGGCGAGTGGTGATCCCAGATCCCCATGGCGACTCAACGACGGAGGCGGCAGCCGCCCGCTCGAGCGACAACGGAGCTCTGGTTGTTTGGATAAAAAGATAAGGATTCAGGAACCACCAGAGAAAAGAAAAAAGAGTACACGAAGGAGTTTGAACTTACGCCGACACCGTCTGCGGTTGCTTCACCGTCCTGCGGAAGCGAGCCGCCTTCGTGGCCGCCTCCTCCCGCCTGGTCGCCGCCGCCCCGCCCCTGGGCTTCTTCGTCCGACTGCCGAACAAACCCTGCGCGGCCCGACGCTTTTGCCCGCCGCCCCGAGCAGGCGGTGGAGCGGAGGAACCTGCGCCGCGGCCAGACGCCGGCTGACGGCGCGGGACAACTTCGGCCTCGTCGTCATCCGGCCAGTCGTCGAAGCCGACTCCATGCCCGGAGCCGCCTGCTTCACCGCCGGCTTGGCCACCACCCGGCTCGGTGTTGTCGTCCATAGCGGCCGCCCCCAAGTCGGGGTCCTCCAGATCGTGCTCCGTCCGGTCGAGGGCGAATCGGCGCTCCGCGTCCGACCCACCTGCAGGCCGAAGAAGAGGGCTCTGTCGAAAACAAGCCGACTAATCAGAATCGGCCAAAAGGAACTCGGCAACAAAACTGAGAGAAGAAGAAGAGACAAGGAGAACATACCGTAGGCGGCGGATTGGCTCGGCAATGTGGCTCATTGCCGAACTACCACTCTTCGGAGAGTTTGCAGTTCGCAAGGTAGTTCACCATATAGGCCACCTCGTCGTGCTGGCCACTCATCTGACAGATCAGATGAGGGCGGCTCTGGAGCGGGAGTACCCGGCGCGTGACGAAGGCGGCCAGCAGGTCGGACCCCGACAAGCCCTCCGACTGGGTCATCGCTCGCACTCGGGCGACGGCTGCGGTTCCAGCCGGCGTCAGCGTCACGGCCCGGTAGGACCACTGGGGCCGCCTGCCCGCTGGTGGGCCGACTACGTAAGCCGGCAGATTGACGTAGTCACCCTGCGGGGCGACGTTCTTCACATAGAAGTATGACTTTTGCCATAGCTTCACCGACTGGATCAGCGTGATGATGGGGAAGGGGTTGTCGGCAGCCACCCTCCGCATCTCCATGAAGGCGCCTGTTTGAGCCGGCACGCCCTGCATGCGCGTGCCCATCTTGGACTGGAAGAACTCCCCCAGAGCTCGAGGGTAGGGAGGACGCCGAGGTAGCCTTCGCACAAGGTGACGAAGGCTGACAGCAGCACCACCGCGTTCGGGGTGAGGTGGTGCGGCTGGAGCTGGTAGAACTCGAGCCAAGAGCGGAAGAAGGCGCTCATGGGCAGGCCGATGCCGCGCAAGAAATGCGAGCGGAAGACCACCCGCTCGCCCTCCCGCGGCTCCGGCGTAATCTCCTTCGCCGGAGCGAGACGGACCTCCACCTTGTCCGCGCCGGGCAGTTGCCGCGTCTTGCGGAGGAATTCGACATGATCCTCGTGGACGTTGGATCCGTCGCAATCCCCGCCGTACTACTCCGTGGCGGGAGGCATGGCGAAAACAAGCACGGCGGCGGAGGAACGAGTGGTGGAAGAGCACGGCGGCGAGGCGCTGGTGCAAGAAACGGCAGGAGGAAGAAGACGGTGGAAGGAGGAGGAGCGTGCGAGAGCCTGCCGCTCTCCCTCTCCCCCTACTTATAGCTTCGCGAGGTGAAGCCGGGGAGGCCGGACGTGGGGTGAGACGTGGGATTAACTGCACCCACTCCCCCCACGCCTCGCGATTATTACGCCCTAAAGGCGTGCCGAAACCGCCGCAGGGAGACGTGCGGGCGGTTTCGGGCTACAGAGGATCCACGCCTGGGCCAGGGCGTGGGCGTGGCGGGCCCCCGCCCTGCGGCGACGTCCCGTCGCGCGCGTGGGCTGGCAGGCTTTTTTAGCCAAGAGAGGCCACGTGGTTCGCAGGCGGCAAGTGGCCGGCCCGCGGCCCGGTGCACGCGCGGGCGAGCTCCCGCCCTCCGACTCCAAAATTTTTGGCCAAGACGGCGCACCTAACCAAAGCCGGCTCCCAGCTGCCGGCTTGTCAAGATAGGAAACTGATCGAGTTTCTCGACTCCTACCTAACCTCGAAGACCAATCATCTTCGGGGACTACTGTGGGAGTAAATGGCCACGGGTAGCCTAACCGACTGCCCCTGGCTCTTCCAAAAAATTATCAGGCCTTTGGGCCTTCAAGCATTTCAAGCATTGGGCCGCCTTCCCGGGCCGGCTACTTCTGAAGCCAACTCTCAGAAGGCGACCCAGCCTCAGCAACCTCCCCCCAAGATAACCACGGGATGGCCGACTCCCCAGAGTCGGCCATGAAGAACGCCGACTCCCCAGAGTCGGCCACGAGGAGCGCCGACTCCAAGAAGCCGGACAAGACCGCACCTACCAAAACTACACCCACGTAACGGTGACAAGACGGGGTGTGGCCACAGTGCGGCCCACTACCCCCGAAGCCCGAGGCAGGCATGGCCACAGGACGCCGTACGGGACGGCCGTCTCCCGTCCGGCTCGGCACTGTAGCCATGCTGGCCTCAACGTCACCCATGACAGACGCCAGTACGGCCCACGGGCGGCGGACCCCTTTAGCCAGAGAGAGGCGCGAAGGCGGCCCGGCCTCCCCCAGTCGGCCAAGGGCGTAGCCGGCCCCCAGAAGCCGGCTACCCCCTCCCTCGAAGCATGTGCCACATTAAGGAGACAAGACGAGGTAAGGCTACAGTTAAAGCCCTCGAGGTGGCACACTGTAACCCCGCTTACCTCGACGAAGCCCTCGTCATCAAGGACGAGGCTATATTAAGCAGCCGCTGACAAGACCCTAGGCGGTGGGGCAGGCCTGTCGACCGAGAGGCCGGCAGCCGACGGGACCCACCAGTCGGCAGGCCCCAGCGGCCGGCGGAGAAGCTGGCGAGCATAGACACTGACGGCTGGGACCCACGCCCAGCCGGATTACTATTGTACCCCCGGGCGGTAGGCCTATATAAACCCCCCGGGGCACCCATGCAAATGGTTGGCTTCTTAGCATTACACACACACCATAGAGAGAGGGAAGCAAGAGCTAGCCTTGCTCTTGTTATCCCTTGAACAAAGCAGCTCTAGGAGCATTTGTAGCTACTCTTTCTGATCTAGTGATCATGCGGAGACCCCGCAGAGCAGGACTAGGGGTGTTATCTCCTCGGAGAGCACCGAACCTGGGTAAGATTCGCCGGCGTGCATGACTTCGCCTCATCCCGTTTCCAGGCATCGGCGACGCCTTACTGGCACCCACTATGATAAGCCATCCGTTGGCATATGTCGCACCTACCACCCGACAAGCCTGGTTCAGGGGCTACTGAGGGAGTCCTGGATTATGGGGTCCTCGGACAGCCGGACTATATACTTTGGCCGGACTGTTGGACTATGAAGATACAAGATTGAAGACTTCGTCCTGTGTGCGGGTAGGACTCTCCTTTGCGTGGAAGGCAAGCTTGGCAATTCGGATATGTAGATCTCCTTCTCTGTAATCGACTTTGTGTAACCCTAGCCCCCTCCGGTGTCTATATAAACCAGAGGGTTTAGTCCGTAGGCCCAAGAACAACAATCATAATCATAGGCTAGCTTCTAGGGTTTAGCCTCTACGATCTCGTGGTAGATCAACTCTTGTAATACTCATATCATCAAGATCAATCAAGCAGGAAGTAGGGTATTACCTCCATCGAGAGGGCCCGAACCTGGGTAAACATTGTGTCCCCCACCTCCTGTTACCATTAGCCTTAGACACACAGTTCGGGACCCCCTACCCGAGATCCGCCGGTTTTGAGACCGACAGGCTTGGCGGCGCACCACCGGCCGCAGGCAGCGGGGGGCGGCTGTTTGGCTGGTGGTGGCTGGTGGCTCAGGGGGTGGAGGTTGAAGATGAACTGCAGGACCTTGATTGCGTATCCAACAGCTGCAAAATCGACTGACCCGAGATGAAAAAGTTAGTCGACTGACATGTAGCCTCACCTCTAGTGCGTTCAGTTTCGACAACAAAAGTCAGTTTCGACAGTTAAGTTCAGTTTCGACAGTTAAATTCTGTTTCGACAGTTAAGTTTAGAGATGAGCGGCTGATGTATTTTACATCTAGCACTTTGTGGTTACGTGTTTTACGTCATCCATTGGAGATGCTATTAGAATCCCACTCAGGTTAACATTGTCTCTCTTGTCCTGCTTCAGCCTCGGCGTCGTACAACTCACTGGAGCTGCTCCAACGACGAAACCTCCATCACAACGGAGCAGTACCTCGGGCTCCATCTCCGGACGCCTAAGATCTTCTTCCCCTCCTCCGACAGCCAAGTCAGCTAGAGCATCCTCATCGGCCAACCCAATCACGCTGAGATCGACATGGCTTCGCCAAAGAGGTTGTACACTTGTTGCATCTATTTTTTACTCTACATGTTATATATATTGTCCACTGAGCACACGTAGTAACGTGAAATACGATTATTTTATCCTACTATATGACAAGCAGTGAGGTACCAGGCAACTTAGCTATCCGTGATGGACTCTCTTGAACGCAATCATTATTTATCTCTGCGCGTTTCAGTTGCGCATTTGTCGATGGGCCTGGGAGTTGAGCTAGTAGGGCAGTGGCCTGGGTCCCAATGTAATAGAAGTAGCACAAAAACATTTTTTTAGTGTAGGCTTTTCCTTGCTCAAGCCTGCCTACTAGAATCGCCAGTGCTTGAAAGGAAAAGTGAATGAAAAACATAGGAATCGGAAAGTTTCCTATGGTACTACTTTTCATAAATTTGGTGCAAAGGAATGGAGCAAAGGAAAACTGTAGGATTTTTTCCTTTAGTGTCTCCTTGAAAGAAAAATCATAGGAATTATACTGTCCACTTGTCCTCCTTTTCATATTCCTATTCATGAAGCACAAGACTAAGAGATAGTAGCATAATAGCATTATAACCGTACATTTTCTTATGGTTTGACTTAATCTCACCATGCTTCTTTGCATCCTGTGATCTTCCAATTCTTGTGAATCAAACACCCAGATTGGCAGAAATCATGTGTTTTTAAATTCTCTGTTTTGCACATGCATTCCTATTCTATTCCTGTCTATTTCCTATCCCTGCATTGTTAGAATCCTCAAATTCAAACAAGCCCTTACAAAATTTCTTCTGTTATAGATATGTGTCAAAGAAAACCTTGTGTGGTTTGTCCTGCTCCTGCGGCGCTGTGTTCCACCCCAGCTCAGCTGCTCCAACGACGGAAGGGTCCACCACAGCAGGGGTCCGCTCTCCAGACTGTCTCTCGCCGCCTCAGATCTTCTTCGCCGCCGCCGGCAGCCACGACAACTGCATTACCATCATCAACTGAGCAGATGACCTTGAGGACTACACGGGTCCGCAAGAGAGGTCGCACTCTTCCGTGTCTGCTTACGTTATGCATCGCTTAATATGATGACATGCTACATTATCGTCGTGTTCACCTATTAGACTCTAAGTCAGGTCCAAACTAATGCTGAAACTTGAGTTTTTAAATGGTTGTGGGGTACATATTGGGGCAGCAATCAGTACTATCTGTCTACTATCTGGTTAATCTCGGGTGTCTACTATGAGTTTCATGTTGGGTGCAAACAAACATTAAAGGAGCCATTATCTGTATTATTTAACTAAAGCTATTATCTGCCTGCTATCATTGGTTTTGGGTCTATCCACAGTTTGCTAGCATCACTCTGGATTTGTGCATGCACTCCTTACATAATCTCACTATGTTTTATTCCTATGCATGCCAGTTATTGTACACAATGGAACTGATCATGTAGAGCAAAGGAGACGAGCCTTGCGTGGCAATAAAATTTCATGCAGACGTCGCTCCATGGTGGGCGCAAAGGCAGCCCCCCACCTCCACCCATTTCCGATCGTAATCAAGACGAAGATAACGGTTCTGAGGGGGATTCAGAAGGAGAAGACCACTCGTATTTACCCCATGAGGTCTTCACTCCAACTTGGCATGCTGATGTTGGTAATATCATGCATATGGTGCCTTGCATTGCTTACTGTATACATCAAAGATGTCATCTGCTTAGTTTAGACATGCTCTGTGTCAATGCCATCTGTTTAGTTTCTTTATCGTATATGTGAATCATGCAATGCTATCTTGTTTAGCCAGGCATCATATATGTGAATTTTGCAATGCCACCCTGGTTAGCCAGTCATCTTATATGTGACTTATATCATGCCATCATTTTTTACTACGTGTTAAATTTGTCAACAATTTTAGTACATTCAATTACTCTTCCTGTGCATCAGCAATTCTGTGACAGCCTGGATTTTGCCTTCTCTCTTTTTCCGGACTTGCCTTCTCTCTCTTTCCGGACTTGGTTTTTATCATGGTTTTTGCCATGATTTGAATCGGAGTTTGAATCATTTCAAATGGACTTGTCACTTGGGCACATCCTTGGCTTTCACCCAAGTGACCTATCTTCTTTATTCCTCCGATCAAACCTCAAAATAATCAAATGAATATTTTTCATAAAAAAATATTCATTTCTCTCTGTGAAACTCACTTCAGAAATTTGTGCTCAAAGCACCCTCAATTTTTCTTGCTCAGAAAAATCTAAGATAAATCCTAAATATTCTTAGAACGAGGGCACAACTTCCCATGTAAAAATATTGCAGCACTTTTTGCAATATTTTTGCTGTAGAAAATCTTTTCACTTCTAGACCAGAAATGCACTTTGTACAGCAAGTACATTTTTCCTTGAGCTCTTAGGCTTGTTCTTTCTTGAGCTTAAACACCCTCCTAAGAAACCCTAAACCCGAGGAGATTAGCCCTAATGGCCTAGAAGGTGGTCAAACTTGGCGACCAAGTTTTTGTACAGAAACTTGTCAGCTTAGTGAAGTCTAATCTGGTCGGCCTGGGCATGAGCCATCAACTCCCCTACACTAAACACTGCACGGTCGAGCGCGTAGACAAGGTTTGGCCACTCCTGGGCGTCATTTTGACCATGCTAGCCTGGTGACTGCGCGTGGACATGGTGCCTGGCATGCTCCCGGCGCGCTCTGGCTGGCGTCTTGCGCTCTGTTTCACGCGTGCTCGATCCAGCGCTCACCTCCGACTATCACACCGCGCCACAAGCCTCGACCCATCACCATTGACCGCTCCCTGGCGCTGGCCAACGCTGGAGCCGCCGCAGCAAGCACGGGCGCGTCGCGGCCAAAAGGCCACAGTGTGCGTGTGCACTTGTCCGCTTCTCCAACCGCCTCATGTGCTCGACCGCGAGCGTGGGCAAGCTTCTACGTTGACGCTGAGCATTTGCCCCCACTCATTGGAGCTTCTCGTCGCCGTTCGCCGCGTGTCCAGAGAGCTCCGGCGGCGACACGTCCCCCCCCTTCGCTCCAGCTATATATAGTGCCCCCTCCTCGATTCCTAGCCATGCACCACTCCACACCACCTCCACGAACATGTAGATGAGCAGAAGCCTGGTCGAGGTGGCCTCTGGCCATCGCCTCGACCAGAGGACTCTGGTAATCCCCGCAGTCCAGCCGCCATGCTCCGGTGCCTCTCGAGCTGAAGCAGCTGCTTGGGCGGGGCATTGGGGGTCTGCTGGTGCTGCCTGGACCCCGCCAAGCCCTCGGAGCCGCCTCTAGCCGTCGTCTTCATCCTCTCCGGCGAACCACGTCAGCCACCGAATCTTGCAAGCTCAACTGCGACCAGCTCCGGCCACCTCTCGCCAAGCCACGGGTACGGGCAGGTGCGCCTCGAGCCCTGCTTCAATCCTATCCCGCTCGTTTAGCCCCAAACCCCCCTCGTCGCCGGCGTGAGCTCCGGCGAAGCCCCGCCTCTCTCTGATCTCGCTCTCTCTCTCTCTCCTGACGCGCGGGACCCACCTATCGGTCTCACCACTCGTGCCCCAAGCGGTACGAGTGGAGGCGTATTTCTGCTATACGCCTTCGACGTCACCCCCCCCCCCCCGCCAGGAATTTCTGTTTAATTCAAATTTATTCAGAAATTTGAACAAACTTTGACCAGCCACCATTTCTAAACCACAAGCCCAAATGATTTGATTCTTTTTGCATTGTCTTTGTCAAAGAAAACTCTAGCAGCACACCAGAAGGTGGATTTTTCCTTGCTGTCTAGAATTTCTGGTGATTTTCAGAATGTGTTTTGATAATTCTTTTTGTGGTTTAAATTATTTTTCAGAAGGAGAAGCTTGTCTTGAAGCAAACCAAGAGGGGTGTGATCCACCTCTACACTAACGCAAGCCACACCAACATTTGGATGGTGTTATTTCAATATCTATGATTTTCTACTTCAATGTGAGTTATTATTTGCATTTAAAATTTCATAAATAATTTTGGTTAATTTCTAGTTACTTTACCATGCTTGATATGCTTGATTTAGCTTCTGGTTGAATGCATGAACTTCTTTGGCTAAGTAGAGTAATATTTTGCACTATGAATATTGCTATGGAAATTAATGATAGTGATTTTACTAGTGATGGTTTTATTTAAATAAAGAACTAATAAAAATATTGCTTGCTTATAAAAATGAGTTATAACCAGAGAAATTTGATTCTTAGTATTGCAAGATGCATATGTTGTTAGGTTTGATCCATGAATATGAGTTGTTTGCCTTGCATGACGAGTAGTTGCGTGATTCTTTTGAGTTATATCATGTTGCTGATAAAAAAGTTTTATCAAAGTTAAACTTGATTAAGTTAAACTTGAATATGATGTTGATCACATCGTGGTGGCACTGAATCGGGTTTTTAATTCAGTGCGACCACATTTACCTTATGGGAAGGTCTTGATTTGGTCCTTTGTTGTGGCTCTCACCGGTTCCTCCCGCGAGGGAAGGTTATGGGCGTGCATACCCTGGCCCGGTAGGCAGACATAACCTAGTGTGCTCATTTTGTTTTTATGGTACCTTGTCCCCGTTTGGGACCGTTTTGCCACGACGGTGGCCGTTGGTGTCTTTGGTAGACACGGGGCCACCCAAGACCTAGCCCTGAGGGGGAGTTGGTCGGAGTGGTCGGGGAGAGTGCATGACAAAGGGAGGGTTTCGTCGGAATGCAAGGCCAGGTATTCCGTAGTGTGGGTAAAGTGCGCTACCGCTGCAGAGTGTAATTAATCTATCGATAGCTGTGTCCTCGGTTATGGGCATAACTCAGAGGTAAGTCACACCGTGGATCAACTTTTCCAATAATCTTGCAAACTAAGTGAGTGATGTGATGCATTGGTTCATGACGAAAGAATGAACACTTGAGATGTTCATGAGTGATTGGTTTGAGTTGTGACCCAGGTATGGTCACCGTTTTGGTTACGAGGTAACCGTATGGTAAGCGAGTCTGTGGTCCTCATTGCATGAAATGTTTGTTTTGGTAGTAGTAGTTTTGCATTGAATTAATCTGATTAAATATCATGATATTGTTTGTCATCGTGCTTATGTTTGTTGTGAGCTTGCAAATACATTCAATGTACTGACCTGGCGTGTTCACGTCAGTGTCCCTCTGCTATGGAGTTCCACTACGTCGTTCTTCCGCTACCGCATAGCTCGTGCGATCGAGGCCCCGTCATGTTCATTAAATAATGTACATACTGTCTAGCAGCACCATGTGTGCCGCTTGGCCTCGAATCTCGATGTAATATCAGACCTATGTAATCCGCTAGCATCAATAAAGCGGTTGTTTGTGTACCATGTTGTTCTGTATTGCCAGAAGACTAGATCTCTGGGCTGGCAATGCAAGGTAAACCGGTTGCTCTGAGCCGGGGTGCCACAACGCTTTGTATCAGAGCGGCGCTGATTGTAGGATAGCTTCGTTTGAGTGCCGTTTGTTGCATTGCATGCATGTTCATTTGTTATTACTAACCGCATGATTTGTGAGTGTAGATGGCACCAGTACCAATCTTGTACCATCCTGAGCCAGCTCCGTACACATCGCCGCATCTGCTTCAGAATGTGTGGCGACGACTCTACCGAGAGGGTGCTGATCCAGAGTATCAGGTGTATCGCGAGCATCTGGCTGGTGCATTGTATGAGTATTATGTTGAGGTCACTCTACACCACAGTTCACCTACCAGCACTTACACTTGTTCGACTAAGGGCGGTCTTGCTTCTACACCATCCCAGGCGATTCTGTTTGCTGCTCTCGAGGCTCTTGTAAACTTACGCTACAACGAGGTCCACATGCATACCCACCCTGGTCTCTTCTACTACCCGTCTCTGCACGAGATTGGGCGTGTCAGTTTTCCTTTGATTAATCCGGCGTGCGATCGTCCCACTAGCCACCTTTCTCGCTACATCATAGCTAGTTATCTCCTGAACTATGAGTTAGCTCGGGAGCTTTCACGTGCTCGCACCGCTCCCGCAGCCGCTCGTGTGAGGAACCCTCTTCCTGCTGTCATCTATACTCCTGCTCCGGTTCCTTCCACTCCCGTTCCACCGACGACCTCGCAAGGTACCGTTAACCCTCTGACGGTGAACCCTCGCAGCGCTCCTGCTGCATGGTCTTCCCTTGTTGCTACCCCTGCTGCTCCTATGCTTAGATCCCATCCCCCACCTGCCCCTGAGGGAGAGCCCTCAAGGCAGCGTCGTCGCGTTCCTCTTGGCCCAAAGGTCTCTGCTATCAGTTCGGGATCAGGGTCCGACTCAGGAGACGAGCCTGCAGCAGCACCGACCGAGCAGTAGACCGTTAGAGTATCGTTGTGGTCATGAGCATGATGTATGGTTGTAACCGCACTTGTCATGATGCTTAGTTTCATGTACGAGGGTAGTAGACCCGCTGTGATGTTACTTTCATGTTGGGACTATGTATAATTATGTTGAAACTTTTTATTCGCCTTGGTTTTCATTCGCTGTTTTCTTCTGGGATTTGTCATTGGCTTTTCCCCCATTTTGGAATTTTCTCATCATGGTTGCTATGTATTGGGAAAATGAAAAATTGGATGACGCATGGAGGCAGCATCGGCCAAGCTTGTGATGATGTCCCTGTCCGTCGTTCCGCAAGACAGGCCGGACATTCCCCCGAGCCGTACCAGCCACCTCCACTACATCCGCCTTCCACCGATCAGATCATGAGAATGTTTGAAGAAAGAAGAAGCAACGACCTATTGGAAATCCTGGAGAGTGTGCAAGTTCTGGTTGTGCAGAATGGAAACCAGAATGGCCATCATTCCAAACTGTCAGATTTTTAGCGAACCAAGTCTCCCACTTTCAGCCACGCTACTGATCCTTTCGACGCCGACGATTGGCTAAGGACTATGGAGACGAAACTGGAGATTGCTCGCAATGATGGACGAGACAAGGTTCCCTTCGCAACGCATTATCTCGAAGGAGCTGCCGCGATGTGGTGGGATAATGCCATGGCAATATGGCCTGCAGACGAGGAAATTACTTGGGACAAATTCAAGGAACAATTCTGCAAGTATCATATTCCCACCGGAGTTATGAAAATCAAGCAGCGCGAATTCCTCGCTCTCACTCAAGGCAGCATGACCGTCAACAAGTACCTGAACAAGTTCAACCATTTGGCCCGCTATTCTCTCCATGATGTTGCCACACAAGAGGAGAAGATCGACCGATTCCTTGGAGGCCTGAATCAGTATCTCGGGTGCACCCTCAACATGTTTGATTTCCAAGACTTCCTGATGCTGGTGAACAAGGCCGTCATCGCTGAAAGGGAACACAAGCTCCTACACGACCACAAGCCAGCTGTTAACGACCACAAGCGCAAATTTGAGCCAAAGAAGGATATGCAACCCGTGCAAAAGGCTCGTACTTGGCAACAGACTCAGGTGGAGTACAAACCAAATTGATAGCAGAATGTTAACAAGACTACTACTCAAGTCAAGAATGTTGTGACCAGCCCGGTGCGTAAAGACTGTCAGCGCAACAATTCATGTTTCAGCTATGGTCAAACCGGACACTACGCCAGGCAGTGTCCCAAGAACAACAAGCAAGTAGCTCCATTCCAACCGCAAGTCAACTACATGGAGCCATATTCTTCCTCGGATATGATTCAAGGGCAAATTCATCACATCTCCGCAGACGAAGCTCAAGAGGACCCGGAAGTCGTCATTGGTATGTTTCTTGTTACTGACATACCCGCCGTAATTTTATTTGACTCTAGGGCTTCCTACTTTTTTATATCGCGGAGTTTTGCTTCCCAAAACAATTTTGCTTGTTCGATTTTGGGAACGCACATGCTGGTACAATCCCCGGGATCCCTACTCAGAAGCAATCTCGTCTGCCGAAATTTGGAAATTGACATCAAGGGCGTCAAGTTTCCAACCTCGTTGATATCATTGATTCGAACAAATTGGACGTCATTCTCGGCATGAATTGGTTAACCCAATATCACGTCTGCATCAGCTGTGTGACCAGAGAAGTTATCCTGAAAAATATGGAAGGTCGCACCACAAGTTTTTATGCCCGTAGGCGCACACCCATGAAAGATATGGTTTTCGCAGCAGTGGCCGAAGAAGTGGATTTAATTCCTGTGGTCGGTGAGTATCGAGACGTCTTTCCGGAAGAATTGTCACGCGTGCCACCAGACCGAGAATTGGAGTTCGCGATTGACTTGGTGCCTGGAACCACTCCGATACATAAGAAATATTATCGGATGCCTTCCTCAGAATTGCTGGAATTGAAGAAACAACTGGATGAGATGCTGCAAAAAGGATACATTCGACCAACCTCTTCACCATGGGGATCACCAGCAATCTTCGTGGACAAAAAGGATGGCAGTCTACGAATGTGTGTGGACTACCGACAGCTGAATGACGTCACCATCAAAAACAAGTATCCATTACCGAGGATCGACGATCTGTTTGATCAACTTAGTGGGGCCAAAGTATTCTCAGAAATTGATTTGAGGACTGGATATCATCAACTCAAGATAAAGAAGGAAGATATTCCTAAGACCGCGTTCACCACTCGGTACGGTCTTTATGAGTACACTGTTATGTCCTTCGGCCTGACCAACACTCCTGCATTCTTTATGCATATGATGAATAAGGTGTTTATGGACTTCTTGGATAAATTTGTGGTGGTATTCCTTGATGACATCCTCATTTACTCCAAGAGCAAGGATGAACACAAGGAGCATCTACGGGCAGTTCTGCAAAGGCTTCGCGACCATCAGCTTTATGCCAAATTCAGCAAATGTGAGTTCTGGCTCCAACAAGTGGGATTCCTCGGGCATATTCTCTCGGCAGAAGGAATCTCAGTGGACCCAAGCAAGGTGAAGGATGTACTTGATTGGTCCGCACCCACCACAGTTTCCGAAATACGGAGTTTCCTTGGACTAGCCGGATATTATCGCCGTTTTATCGAAGGCTTCTCGAAGATCGCCAAGCCTATGACTGAGCTTCTGAAGAAGGATAAGAAGTCCGTATGGACTAAGGAATGTGAGCAGAGTTTCAACGAGTTAAAAACCAGGCTGACATCGGCACCAGTGTTGACTTTTCCAGACATCTACCGCAGTTTTGATGTCTACTACGACACATCCAGAAGAGGATTGGCGTGCGTACTCATGCAAGATGGCAATGTGTTGGCATATGAATCTCGACAACTGCGGCAAAATGAAGGAAACTACCCTACTCATGACTTGGAATTGGCCGCAGTGGTGCTTGCTTTGAAGATCTAGAGACACTATCTGATTGGAAAGAGGTGCCAGATATTCACCGATCATAAGAGTCTCAAGTATATATTCACTCAGCCCGATTTGAACATTCGACAGCGAAGATGGCTCGAATTGGTTAATGACTACGACCTCGGGATAAATTATCACCCGGGCAAAGCTAATGTGGTGGCTGACGCCTTGCTACGTCTTGAGCTTGCGTTGGTTTTCCTTGAAGAGGAAAGGGTGATGCAGCAAAGTAGCGTAAGTATTTCCCTCAGTTTTTGAGAACCAAGGTATCAATCCAGTAGGAGGCTCCTCAAGTCCCACGCACCTACACAAACAAACAAGAACCTCGCATCCAACGCAATAAAGGGGTTGTCAATCCCTTCACGGGCACTTGCGAAAGTGAGATCTGATAGAAATAATATGATAAGATAAATATTTTTGGTATTTTTATGATACAGATTGGAAAAGTAAAGATGCAAATAAAAGTAGATGGTAAACTTATATGATAAAAGATAGACCCGGGGGACATAGGTTTCACTAGTGGCTTCTCTCAAGATAGCATAAGTATTACGGTGGGTGAACAAATTACTGTCGAGCAATTGATAGAAAAGCGCATAATTATGAGATTATCTAGGCATGATCATGTATGTAGGCATCACGTCTGTGACAAGTAGATCAAAACGATTTTGCATCTACTACTATTACTCCACACATCAACCGACTCCTGCCTGCATCTAGAGTATGAAGTTCATAAAGAACAGCGTAACGCATTAAGAAAGATGACATGATGTAGAGGGATAAAATCATGCAATATGATATAAACCCCATCTTTTTATCCTCGATGGCAACAATAGAATATGTGCCTTGCTGCCCCTGCTGTCACTGGGAAAGGACACCGCAAGATTGAACCCAAAGCTAAGCACTTCTCCCATTGCAAGAAAGATCAATCTAGTAGGCCAAACCGAACTGATAATTCGAAGAGACTTGCAAAGATAACTTAATCACACATAAAAGAATTCAAAGGAGATTCAAATATTTCTCATAGATAAACTTGATCATAAACCCACAATTCATCGGATCTGGACAAACACACCGCAAAAAGAGTTACATCGAATAGATCTCCAAGAAGATTGAGGAGAACTTTGTATTGAGATTCAAATAGAGAGAAGAAGCCATCTAGCTAATAACTATGGACCCGAAGGTCTGTGGTAAACTACTCACAACTCATCGGAGAGGCCTTGGAGATGATGTAGAGGCCCTGCATGGTCGATTCCCCCTCCGGCGGAGCGCCGACGAAGGCTCCAAGATGGGATCTCACGGATACAGAAGGTTGCGGCGGTGGAATTTGGTTTTCGTGGTGCTCCAGGATGTTTTCGGGGTACGTAGGTATATATAGGAGGAAGAAGTAGGTCGGTGGACGCTCGAGGGGTCCACGAGGGTGGGGGCGCGCCCACCCCTAGGGGGCGCGCCGGGTGCACTCCAAGTCCCCTGGATCACGTTTGTTCCAAAAAGATCGTTCCCGAAGGTTTCATTCCGTTTGGACTCCGTTTGATATTCCTTTTCTTCGAAACACTGAAATAGGCAAAAAAAACAACAATTCAGGATGTGCCTCCGGTTAGTAGGTTAGTCCCAAAAATGATATAAAAGTGTAAAGTAAAGTCCATAGACATCCAAAACGGGTAATATAGTAGCATGGAACAATAAAAAATTATAGATACGGTGGAGACGTATCAAGCATCCCCAAGCTTAATTCCTACTCGTCCTCGAGTAGGTAAATGATAAAAATAGATTTTTTGATATGGAATGCTACCTAGCATAATTCTCTATGTAATTTTCTTTATTGTGGCATGAATGTTCAGATCCAAGTGATTCAAAATAGAAGTTCATATTGACATAAGAAATAGTAATACTTCAAGCATACTAACTAAGCAATCATGTCTTCTCAAAATAACATGGCTAAAGAAAGTTATCCCTACAAAATCATATAGTCTGGCTGTTGCTCTATCTTCATCACACAAAGTATTTAATCATGCACAACCCCAATGACAAGCCAAGCAATTGTTTCATACTTTAGTATTCTCAAACTTTTTCAACTTTCACGCAATACATGAGCGTGAGCCATGGCCATAACACTATATGTGGAATAGAATGGTGGTTGTGGAGAAGACAAAAAGGAGAATATAGTCTCACATCAACTAGGCGTATCAACGGGCTATGGATATGCCCATCAATAGATATCAATGTGAGTGAGTAGGGATTGCCATGCAACGGATGCACTAGAGCTATAAATGTATGAAAGCTCAACAAAAGAAATTAAGTGGGTGTGCATCCAACTTGCTTGCTCACGAAGACCTAGGGCATTTTGAGGAAGCCCATCATTGGATTATACAAAGCCAAGTTCTATAATGAAAAATTCCCACTAGTATATGAAAGTGACAACATAGGAGACTCTCTATCATGAAGATCATGGTGCTACATTGAAGCACAAGTGTGGTAAAAAGGATAGTAGCATTGTCCCTTCTTTCTTTTTCTCTCATTTTTTTATTTGGCCTTTCTCCTTTTTTTTGGCCTTTCTCTTTTTTTGGTGGGCTCTTTGGCCTCTTTTTTTTAACTCTGAAGTCTCATCTCGACTTGTGGGGGAATCATAGTCTCCATCATCCTTTCCTCACTTGGGACAATGCTCTAATAATGAAGACCATCACACTTTTATTTACTTACAACTCAAGATTACAACTCGATACTTAGAACAAGATATGACTCTATATGAATGCCTCCGGTGGTGTACCGGGATATGCAATGATTCAAGAGTGACATGTATGAAAAATTATGAAGGTGTCCTTGCCACAAATACGATGTCAACTACATGATCATGCAAAAGCAATATGCCAATGATGATGCGTGTGATATAAACGGAACGGTGGAAAGTTGCATCGCAATATATCTCGGAATGGCTATGGAAATGCCATAATAGGTAGGTATGGTGGCTGTTTTGAGGAAAGTATATGGTGGGTGTATCGTACCGGCGAAATTTGCGCGGCACAAGAGAGGCTAGCAATGGTGGAAGGGTGAGAGTGCGTATAATCCATGGACTCAACATTAGTCATAAAGAACTCATATACTTATTGCAAAAATCTACAAGCCATTGAAAACAAAGTACTACGCGCATGCTCCTAGGGGGATAGATTGGTAGGAAAAGACCATCGCTCGTCCCCGACCGCCACTCATAAGGAAGACAATCAATAAATAAAATTGTGCTCCAACTTCATCACAAAGCGGTTCACCATACATGCATGCTACGGGAATCACAAACTTCAACACAAGTATTCTTTAAATTCACAATTACCTAACTAGCATGACTCTAATATCACCATCCTAATATCTCAAAACAATTATCAAGTATCAAATTGATCATAGCATCCAATTCACTTTCTATGATAGTTTTTATTATACCCAACTTGGATGCCCATCATTCTAGGACCAATTTCATAACCATAGCAAATACCATGCTGTCCTAAGAGACTCTCAAAATAATATAAGTGAAGCATGAGAGATCAACAATTTCTACAAAATTAAGCCACCGCCGTGCTCTAAAAGATATAAGTGAAGCACTAGAGCAAAACTATCTAGCTCAAAAGATATAAGTAAAGCACATACAGTATTCTAATAAATTCTAAATCAAGTGGGCTTTTGCCAAAAGGTGTGTACAGCAAGGATGATTGTGGTAATATAAAAAACAAGGACTAATATCATACAAGACGTTCCAAGCAAAACACATATCATGTGGCGAATAAAAATATAGCTCCAAGTAAAGTTACCGATAGACGAAGACGAAACAGGCGATGCCTGCCGGGGCATCCCCAAGCTTAGGCTTTTGGTTATCCTTGAATATCTTGGGGTGCCATGGGAATCCCCAAGCTTAGGCTCTTGCCACTCCTTATTCCATAGTCCATCAAATCTTTACCCAAAACTTGAAAACTTCACAACACAAAACTCAACAGGAAATCTCATAAGCTCCGTTAGTGCAAGAAAGAAAAACCACCACATAAGGTACTGTAATGAACTCATTCTTTACTTATATTGGTGTTAAACCTACTGTATTCCAACTTCTCTATGGTTCATACCCCTTGATACTAGCCATAGATGCATCAAAACAAGCAAACAACACACGAAAAACAGAATCTGTCAAAAACAGAACAGTCTCTAGCAATCTGTAACTCCCGAATACTTCTGGAACTCTAAACATCCTACCAAAATAGGAAGTCCTGGGAAATTTGTCTATTGATCTACGGCAAAAAGAATCAACGCAAAATCACGTTTCTGTGAATTACTAAAATTATTTTTGCGCGTGCAAAAGTTTCTATTTTTCAGCAAAATCAAATTAACTATCACTGTAGGTTATCATATAGGTTCTACTTGGCACAAACACTAATTAAAACATGAAAACACATCTAAACAGAAGCTAGATGAAATGTTTATTACTAAACATAAGCAAAAATCAAGAAACAAAGATAAAATTGGGTTGCCTCCCAACTAGCGCTATTGTTTAACGCCCCAAGCTAGGCATAAAATCGAGGATAAATCTAAGTAGTGCCATCTTTGGCACTCAATTCATAAGTAGCTCGCATGATAGATTCATAGGGTAATTTGACTTTCTTTCTTGGAAAGTGCTCCATGCCTTTCCTTAATGGAAATTGGAATCTAATATTCCCTTCCTTCATATCAATAATTGCACCAATCGTTCTAAGGAAAGGTCTACCAAGAATAATAGGACAAGAAAGATTGCAATCTATGTCAAGAACGATAAAATCTACAAGCACATAATTCCTATTTGCAACAATAAGAACATCATTGATTCTTCCCATAGGCTTCTCAATGGTGGACTCCGCAAGGTGCAAATTTAAAGAGCAATCATCAAGATCATGGAAACCTAGAATATCACATAAAGTTTTCGGAATCAAGGAAACAATAGCACCCAAATCACACAAAGCATAACACTCATGATCTTTAATTCTAACCTTTATAGTAGGTTCCCACTCATCATAAAGTTTTCTAGGTATAGAAACTTCCAAATTAAGTTTTTGCTCATAAGGTTGCATCAAGGCATCAACAATATGTTTTGTAAAAGCTTTATTTTGACTATAAGCATGAGGACAATTCAACATGGACTGCAACAAGGAAATACAATCTATTAAAGAACAATTATCATAATTAAATTCCTTGAAATCCAAGATAGTGGTTTCAATGCTATTTAAAGTCTTGACCTCTCCAATCCCACTTTTACCAAATTTAGCATCAAGATCTAAGAACTCCGAATTATAGGGACGCCTTTTAACTAAAGTTGACTCATCTCCAGTCCCATCATTATCAAGATTCATATTGCAAAACAAGGATTTAATAGGGGATACATCAATAACTTTTATATCTTCATCATTATTTTCATGGAAACTAGAAGAACACGCTTTTACAAAGCACTCTTTCTTAGTACGCAATCTAGCGGTTCTTTCTTTGCACTCATCAATGGAAATTCTCATGGATTTGAGAGACTCATTGATATCATGCTTAGGAGAAGTAGATCTAAGTTTCAAAGAATCAACATCAAGCGAAAGCCTATAAACGTTCCTAACCAAATCATCAACTTTAAGCAATTTTTCTTGAAGCAAAGCATTAAAATTCTTTTGAGAGATCATAAATTCTTTAACACTATTCTCAAAATCAGAGGGCATCTTATTAAAATTTCCATAAGAATTGTTGTAGGAATTACCATAATTATTAGAGGAATTACTAGGGAACGGTCTAGGATTAAAGTTTCCTCTATAAGCATTGTTACCAAAATTATTCCTACCAACAAAATTCACATCCATAGATTCAATATTATTATGAATCAAAGTAGACAAAGGCATATCATTGGGATCAATAGGAGCACTCTTAGTAGCAAACAATTTCATAAGTTCATCCATCTTTCCAATCAAAACATTAATTTATTCTATAGCATGCACTTTTTTACTAGTAGATCTTTCAATGTGCCATTGAGAATAATTAGCCATAATATTATCAAGGAGTTTATTAGCTTCTCCTAAGGTGATTTCCATAAAAGTGCCTCCCGCGGCCGAATCTAAAAGATTTCTAGAAGCAAAATTCAATCCGGCATAAAAATTTTGTATGATCATCCATAAGTTCAAACCATGAGTAGGGCAATTGCGAATCATCAATTTCATTCTTTCCCAAGATTGGGCAACATGCTCATGATCAAGTTGTTTAAAATTCATAATATCGTTCCTAAGAGAGATGATCTTAGCGGGAGGAAAATACTTAGAGATAAAAGCATCTTTGCACTTATTCCATGAATCAGTACTATTTTTCGGCAAAGACGAAAACCAAATTTTAGCATGATCTCTAAGTGAAAACGGAAATAACTTCAATTTAACAATATCATTATCTGTATCTTTCTTCTTTTGCATCTCACACAAATCAACAAAGTTGTTTAGATGGGTAGCGGCATCTTCACTAGGAAGGCCGGAGAATTGATCTTTCATAATAAGATTCAGCAAAGCAGCATTGATTTCACAAGATTCAACATCATTAAGAGGAGCAATCGGAGTGCTAAGGAAATCATTATTATTGGTATTGGAAAAATCACACAATTTGGTATTATCTTGCGCCATCGCGACAAGTAATCCAACACACAAGCAAACAAAAAGGTAAGCGAAAGAGAGAGGAGATTAGGAAAGAGAGGGCGAATAAAACGGCAAGGGTGATGTGTGGGAGAGGAAAACGAGAGGCAAATGGCAAATAATGTAATGCGAGGGAGATGAGTTTGTGATGGGTACTTGGTATGTCTTGACTTGAGCGAAGACCTCCCTGGCAACGGCGCCAGAAATCCTTCTTGCTACGTCTTGAGCTTGCGTTGGTTTTCCTTGAAGGGGAAAGGGTGATGCAGCAAAGTAGCGTAAGTATTTCCCTATGTTTTTTAGAACCAAGGTATCAATCTAGTAGGAGGCTCCTCAAAAGTCCCACTCACCTACACAAACAAACAAGAACCTCACAACCAACGCAATAAAGGGGTTGTCAATCGCTTCACGGCCACTTGCGAAAGTGAGATCTGATAGAAATAATATGATAAGATAAATATTTTTGGTATTTTTATGATACAGATTGGAAAAGTATAGATGCAAATAAAAGTAGATGGAAAAGTTATATGATAAAAGATAGACCCGGGGGCCATAGGTTTCACTAGTGGCTTCTCTCAAGATAGCATAAGTATTACGGTGGGTGAACAAATTACTGTCGAGCAATTGATAGAAAAGCGCATAATTATGAGATTATCTAGGCATGATCATGTATATAGGCATCACGTCCGTGACAAGTAGATCGAAAAGATTTTGCATCTACTACTGTTACTCCACACATCGACCGACTCCTGCCTGCATCTAGAGTATTAAGTTCATAAAGAATAGAGTAACGCATTAAGAAAGATCACATGATGTAGAGGGATAAAATCATGCAATATGATATGAACCCCATCTTTTTATCCTCGATGGCAAAAATAGAATACATGCCTTGTTGCCCCTGTTGTCACTGGGAAAGGACACCGCAAGATTGAACCCAAAGCTAAGCACTTCTCCCATTGCAAGAAAGATCAATCTAGTAGGCCAAACCAAACTGATAATCCGAAGAGACTTGCAAAGATAACTTAATCACACATAAAAGAATTCAGAGGAGATTCAAATATTTCTCATAGATAAACTTGATCATAAACCCACAATTCATCGGATCTCGACAAACACACCGCAAAAAGTGTTACTCGAATAGATCTCCAAGAAGATCGAGGAGAACTTTGTATTGAGATTCAAAGAGAGAGAAGAAGCCATCTAGCTAATAACTATGGATCGAAGGTCTGTGTTAAACTACTCACAACTCATTGGAGAGGCCTTGGAGATGATGTAGAGGCCCTCCATGGTCGATTCCCCCTCCGGCGGAGCACGACGAAGGCTCCAAGAAGGGATATCGCGGATATAGAAGGTTGCGGCGGTGGAATTAGGTTTTCGTGGTGCTCCTGGATGTTTCCGGGGTACGTAGGTATATATAGGAGGAAGAAGTAGGTCGGTGTACGCTTGAGGGGCCCACGAGGGTGGGGGGTGCGCCGGGCACCCTCGTGGCCTCCTCCTCTGTTGCTTGACGTCCACTCCAAATCCCCTGGATCACGTTTGTTCCAAAAAGATCGTTCCCAAAGGTTTCATTCTGTTTGGACTCCGTTTGATATTCCTTTTCTTTGAAATATTGAAATAGGCAAAAAAACAGCAATTCGGGCTAGGCCTCCGGTTGGTAGGTTAGTCCCAAAAATGATATAAAGGTGTAAAGTAAAGCCCATAAACATCCAAAACGGGTAGTGTAATAGCATGGAACAATCAAAAATTATAGATACATTGGAGACGTGTCACGCCCTCAGCCGCAAACCAGCCAACCTTAATGCTCTAATGGATTCCTTGCCTCTAGAGCTTTATGAAGAAATCATGCAGCTCAATTTGCTAATCACCGACGCCCATCTTGCCCATATATTGGAAGTTTCCCCTACTCTCGAAGAAGAAATTCGCAGCGCTCAAGCAAATGATGAGAGGTTAAAAAGATATGTTCAGAACATGCACCAAGGGTGTGCACCAGACTTCTCTAGGGATCAGCCAGGTTCGCTAAGGTTCCGAGGAAGACTCTATGTACCCAACCAAGGAAGTCTGAAGAAGAAGATATTGGCAGAAGCGCATCAAGCACCATACTCAATTCATCCCGGTGGTACCAAAATGTATGAGGACCTTCGTCAGGTATTTTGGTGGGATGGAATGAAGAAAGACAACACATACTTTGTGTCCTGTTGCGACGTATGCAATAAGGTGAAGGCGGAACAGCAAAAACCCGCCGGACTCCTCCAACCTTTGCCAGTATCCCAATGGAAATGGGATGATATCTGCATGGACATCACCGCACTACCAAGGTCTCATCGAGGAAACGACGCAATATGGGTCATAGTGGACACCTTAACAAAGGTGGCACACTTTATTCCTATCCGGACCACATATCGTGCAAATCAACTCGCACAGTTGTATGTGTCAAGAATCACCAGTCTGCACGGAATACCCAAAACTATCACCTCAGACAGGCGCATTTTGGTCCCGACTACATCAAGCCTTGGGGACCGCTCTGAAATACAGCACGACCAATCATCCTCAGACAGATGGACAGACTGAAGGAGTAAATCAAATACTCAAAGATATGCTCAGGGCATGTACATTGGCCCAAGGAACCAAGTGGGAAGACTATATGCCTTACGCCGAGTTCTCCTACAAGAACAGTTTCCAGGCCAGCTTAAAGATGTCACCCTATGAAGCGCTGTATGGCCGAAAATGCCGCACTCCATTGAACTAGTCTCAAACCGGAGACAGCCGCTTTTTGGGACTGACTTAATGCTCGAAGCGGAGAAGCAAGTGAAGGAAATCCACGACAGACTGCAATTGGCCAAATCTCGACAGAAGAGCTACTATGATGCCAAACATCGTCGGATCAGCTTCGAACCCGGAGAACACATATATCTCCGAGTCACCCCTATGAAAGGAGTCAAGAGGTTTCAGACCCGTGGAAAATTGGCACCCAGATATATCGGTCCATTCCTCGTCATGGCCAGAGTTGGAACAATTGCATATCAGTTGGAACTGCCACCAGGACTGTCAGAAGTACACAACGTGTTTCACATCTCCCAGCTAAGAAGATGTATCTCGCCACCGGAGAAAAGGAATGATATGGCAGAGATAGAATTGGCTAAGGATTTGACTTATGAGGAAAAGCCACTCAGAATATTGGATCAGACACAAAGGGTCACTCGCAGCAAGGAAATAAGGTTTTACAAGGTTCAGTGGGAGCACCACACCAAAGAGGAAGCAACCTGGGAAAGAGAGGAATTTTTAAGGATTGCATACCCAGAATGGTTTTCCCAAGCAACCGAATCTCGAGGACGAGATTCATCTTAAGTGGGGGAGGTTTGTGACAGCCTGGATTTTGCCTTCTCTCTTTTTCCGGACTTGCCTTCTCTCTCTCTCTTTCCAGACTTGGTTTTCATCGTGGTTTTTGCCCTGATTTGAATTGGAGTTTGAATCATTTCAAATGGACTTGTCACTTGGGCATATCCTTGGCTTTCACCCAAGTGACGTATCTTCTTTATTCCTCCAATCAAACCTCAAATAATCAAATGAATATTTTTCATAAAAGAAAAATAGTCATTTCTCTCTCTAAAACTCACTTCAGAAACTTGTGCTCCAAAGCAACCTCAATATTTCTTGGTCAGAAAAATCTGAGATAAATCCTAAATATTCTTAGAACCAGGGCACAACTTCCCATGTAAAAATATTGCATCACTTTTTGCAATATTTTTGCTGTAGAAAATCTTTTCACTTCTGGACCAGAAATGCACTTTGTACAGCAAGTACATTTTTCCTTGAGCTATTAGCCTTGATCTTTCCTGAGCTTAAACACCCACCTAAGAAACCCTAAACCCCAGGAGATTAGCCCTAATGGACTTCTAGAAGGTGGACAAACTTGGCGACCAAGTTTCTGTACAGAAACTTGTCAGCTTAGTGAAGTCTAATCTGGTCTGCCTGGGCATGAGCCATCAACTCCCCTAGACTAAACACTGCATGGTCGAGCGCATAGACAAGGTTTGGCCACTCCTGGGCGTCGTTTTAACCATGCCAGCCTGGTGACCGCGCGTGGACACGGTGCCTGGCATGCGTCTCAGCGCGCTCTGGCTAGCGCCTTGCGCTCTGTTTCACGAGTGCTCGATCCAGCGCTGGCCTCCGACTGCCACACCGCGCCACAAGCCTCGACCCATCACCATTGACCGCTCCCTGGCGCTCGCCGATGCCGAAGCCGCCGCAGCAAGCACGGGCGCGTCGCGGACAAAAGGCCAAAGTGCGCGCGTGCACTTGTCCGCTTCTACAACCGCCTCCTGTGCTCATCCGCGAGCGTGGGCAAGCTTCTGCGTTGACGCTGAGCGTTTGGCCCCTCTCGTTGGAGCTTCTCGTCGCCGTTCGCCGCATTTCCAAGAGCTCCGGCGGCGACACGTCCCCCCTTTGCTCTGGCTATATGTAGCGCCCCCTCCTCGATTCCTAGCCACGCACCACTCCACACCACCTCCACGAACACGTAGACGAGTAGAAGCCCGGTCGGGCAGGCCTCTAGCCGTCGCCCCGACCAGAGGACTCCGGCGATCCCCGCAGTCCAGCCGCCGTGCTCCGGTGCATCTCGATCTCAAGAAGCTGCTTGGGCGGGGCATTGGGGGTGTACTGGTGCTGCCTGGACCCCGCCAAGCCCTCGGAGACACCTCTAGCTGTCATCTTCATCCTCTCCGGCGAACCCCGTGCGCCACCGAAGCTTGCAAGCTCAACTGCAACCAGCTCCGGCCACCTCTCGCCAAGCCACGGGTACGGGCAGGTGCGCCTCCAGCCCTGCTTCAATCCTATCCCTCCCGTTTAGCCCCAAACCCCCCTCGTCGCCGGCATGAGCTCCGGCGAAGCCCCGCCTCTCTCTGATCTCTCTCTCTCTCTCTTTCTCTCTCTCTCTCTCTCTCTCTCTCTCCTGACGCGACGGACCCACCTGTCGGTCTCACCACTCGCGCCCGAAGCGGTACGTGTGGAGGCGTATTTTTGTTAGACGCCTTCGACGTCACCCCCCCCCCCGGGAATTTCTGTTTAATTCAAATTTATTCAGAAATTTGGCCAAACTTTGACCAGCCACCATATCTAAACCACAAGTCCAAATGATTTGATTCTTTTTGCATTGTCTTTGTTACAGAAAACTCTAAGAGCGCACCAGAAGGTGGATTTTTCCTTGCTGTCTAGAATTTCTGGTGATTTTCGGCATGTGTTTTGATAATTCTTTTTGTGGTTTAAATTATTTTTCAGAAGGAGAAGCTTGTCTTGAAGCAAACCAAGAGGGGTGTGATCCACCTCTACACTAAGGCAAGCCACACCAGCATTTGGATTGTGTTATTTCAATATCTATGACTTTCTACTTGAATATGAGTTATTATTTGCATTTGAAATTTGATAAATAATTTTGGTTAATTTCTAGTTACTTTACCATGCTTGATATGCTTGATTTAGCTTCTGGTTGAATGCATGAACTTCTTTGGCTAAGTAGAGTAATATTTTGCACTATGAATATTGCTATGGAAATTAATGATAGTGATTTTACTAGTGATGGTTTTATTTAAATAAAGAACTAATAAAAATATTGCTTTCTTATAAACATGAGTTATAACCAGAGAAATTTGATTCTTAGTATTGCAAGATGCATATGTTATTAAGTTTGATCGATGAATATGAGTTGTTTGATTTGCATGACGAGTAGTTGCATGATTCTTTTGAGTTATATCATGTGGCTGATAAAAAGTTTTTATCAAAGTTAAACTTGATTAAGTTCAACTTGAATATGATGTTGATCACATCATGGTGCCACTGAATCGGGTATTTAACTCAGTGCGACCACATTTACCTTATGGGAAGGTCTTGATTCGGTCCTTTGTTGTGGCTCTTGCCGGTGCCTCCCGCGATGGAATGCTATGGGCATGCATACCCTGGCCCGGTAGGCAGACATAACCTTGTGTGCTCGTTTTGTTTTTATGGTACCTTGTCCCCGTTTGGGATCATTTTGCCACAACGGTGGTCGTTGGTGTCTTTGGTAGACACGGGGCCACCCAAGACCTAGCCCTAAGGGGGAGTTGGTCGGAGTGGCCGGGGAGAGTGCATGACAAAGGGAGGGTTTCGTCGGAATGCTTTGGTCCACCCGAATGGGAATGCAAGGCCAGGTATTCCGTAGTGTGGGTAATGTGCCCTACCTCTGCAGAGTGTAATTAATCTATTGATAGCCGTGTCCTCGGTTATGGGCATAACTCGGAAGTAAGTCACACCATGGATCAACTTTTCCAATAATCTTGCAAACTAAGTCAGTGATGTGATGCATTGGTTCGTGATGAAAGCATGAACACTTGAGGTGTTCATAAGTGATTGGTTTCAGCTGTGACCCAGGTATGGTCACCATTTTGGTTACGTGGTAACCTTATGGTAAGCGAGTCCATGGGACTCATTGCATGAAATGTTTGTTTTGGTAGTAGAAGTTTTGCATTGAATTAATCTGATTAAATATCATGATATTGTTTGTCATCGTGCTTATGTTTGTTGTGAGCTCGCAAGTACATTCAATGTACTGACCTGGCGTGTTATGCCAGATTTCAGGCAAGTCAGATTGCATCGGAGCGCATCTCGTGTCTAGGCCGTGTTCACGTCGGTGTCCCTGTGCTATGGAGTTCTACTACATCGTTCTTCCGTTGCCGTGTAGCTTGTGCGATCGAGGCCCCGTCATGTTCATTAAATAATGTACATACTATCCAGCAGCACCGTGTGTGCTTCTTGGCCTCGAATCTCGATGTAATTCAGACCTATGTAATCCACTAGCATCAATAAAGCAGTTGTTTTTGTACCATGTTGTTGTGTATTGCCAGAAGATATGATCTCTGGGCTGGCAATGCAAGGTAAACCGGTTGCTCTGAGCCGGGGTGCCACACCTTCGGCACGGTCATGGAAAAATCTGGAGTGGAAAGAAGGTCGTCAGAGAAGACAATGCTATCTGACGAAGCGCATGTCTTGCTGGTTACAGATAGCTCCTCAGACGAGGATTCAGAGACAGATGACCGGTCCTATCCCCCCCCCCCGAGGTGCATGCTCTAACTTGGCAGGGTTATGTTGCTCATATCGTGCATATGGTATCTTGCATTGCTATGTCATTTGCTTAGTTTAGACATGCTTTGTGTGAATGCCACTTGTTTAGTGTCTAATTACCATATATGTGAATTATGCAATGCCATCTTGTTGCAAGACATTATATATGTGAATTATGCAATGTTATCTTGTTGCAAGGCATTATATATGTGAATTATGCAATGCCGTGCTGTTTAGCCAAGCGTCATATATGTGAATTATATCATGCCGTCCTTTTTTTGTATTTCTCATTGCTTTTGTCGACAATGTTTGTATATTCAACTGCTCTTCCCGTGCATCAGCCATTTGAATTGGTGATGGAGAAATCTGGAGTGAAAACAAGGTCTTCAGAGCAGACAATGCTACCTGCTGAAGCAAATATCTTGCTGGTTACAAATGGCTCTTCAGAGGAGGATTCAGAGGCAGATGACCAGTCCTATTATCCCCCTGAGGTGTATGCTCCAACTTGGCAGGGTTATATTACTCATATCATGCATATGTTGTATTGCAATGCTTAGTTTTTACGTCATATACACAATATTGAATGCCATCTCCTTAGTTGACACATCATATATGCGATTGCCCTCTGCTCACTTCCTTAGTATATAAATCATATATTTGAATTATATCATGCCATGATGTTTACATAGACAGCATGTATGTGAATTATGGCATGCCAACCAATTTTTTAAAGACATAATTTTGGTTATATCATCTCATCCTGTTTTACATAGTCATCATATTTTAAATTATGTCATTCTATCCATGAATTATATCATGCCATCATGTTTCCATCGACGGCATGTTTGTGATTTATGGCATGCCAACCACTTTAATAGACACATCATATAGTTATATCATGTCATCCTGTTTACATAGTCATCACATTTTGAAGTATGTCATTCTTTCATGTTTAGTTAGCCATCGTACATGTGAAATTGTGTCATGCTATCCTGTTTAATTAGCCATCATATATGAGAAATTATGTCCTACTATTCTATTTGGTTAGACACCGTAAATGTGAATTATTTCATGCCCTATTTTCTTCCCTACTATCCATTGCACTTGTCTATCTTACAATGTCTGTACATTCAATTACTTTTCTTGTTTATCAGCTATTTCAATTGGAGGGGGTGATGGCAGTATCTGTGGGAGTAAAAACACGGTCTTCAGAAAAGATCGTGCTACTTGTCGATGCACATAGAACCACGGTTGTACTTGCCCAAGAACCAGCCCCACCACACATAACCCAGACTCACGCAGATTGTACGCCTACCCAGTTGGACAGAGAACCAGCTACACCCCTTCTAACCCCAACCCCAGTAGACAGTAACACAGTTCCCATTGACACAACACCGTCTCCACCACAGAGCACCCAAACACGAGCAGTTAGTAAGGCAACTACAGTGCCCAAAGCACGAGGACCACCACTCCGAACCACAAGTCAACGCTTAAAGCCGAAGAAGAATTCTTCTCAGGTCACGTTCCGTAGCAATGGTTCATACTACTTTGCTCTTCTATCACTGTATTTACTCATACCAACTAATTTCAAATTTGAAGGATGCAATTGAAACTCGAATGGCGCAATAGGTATGTTTTAAACTTGTTTCTTTAACGTGTTTGCTGTTGTAACTTGCTCTATGTTGATTTCAGTTTCAATTGAATAAACAGTTATGTTCTCATGCCATGCACATTACAAGTTTTGTTATTGTTGTGTAGTTTCCCACACTTATATTCTATCTATGCTGCTTTGTCTTAAATAGATATGATTCAAACTGTATCTATCTTGATTTGGCAACATAAACTAGAATGATATAGACCATACAGTGACCATATTACATAGATATATGTTTGTTTCATGTAGTTATCCTGTCCACCTTACTACAGAACTGGTTAACCAAAATGAGTTTCATATACTACATTGTAAACATGTGATGTGTTTGTTTGTTTCTCTTTTAGAACGCGGATAAAATATTGGAGAAGAGTACCCCATTATGCAATGGTAAAGGAAGTAATGCAGATAAGGTTCAAGATAGTGAGACATCCCTGTTGGTCTCCAGGAAAGCTGATAAAAACTATATTGAAGACACTTAGACAACCCCAAAGTCCTTTCTTGATGTAGTGTTCGAGTTACTGGCTATTACTGCTGGCACCAGCTCTTCGAACTCGTTGCCTGAATCGGTTCGGCTTCTTGAGTCTCAACTTCAAGTTGAAAGACATCGAACAAATGTTATGCGACAGGAAGCCGAAGGACTGAGGAAGTCCCTGCAGAATTCAGATGCATACTTTCTGGTGCAACAGCAAGTGCTGGAGGATTTACGCGCCAAACAAGAGAAAGTTAATAAGCTTGCTAAGCATCTTGCCAGCATTATGGGTACCCAGGATATTGTTTCTTGAGCTATTCTGAAGTGGTTTCAGTTCTGGACTTGTTTTGCTGTGGCATTTATATGCTGCTTTGTTCCCTATATTTGCACTGGTGGCGAACTTTGATGCCCAGTGGATGTAATGTGTGTAATAGCCGTGATAGCCTAGCGTAAGTTGCTTTCTTATTTATTTCCTTATTGTCTTGTTTATTTGTTTGCTTCTAGTCAGTGCAGTTCTTTTTCCGCGGTTTGCTAGAGGCCGCAATAACCTATTTTTTAAACTAGGCCACAATAACCATGGGCTACATAATTACTTTAGTAACACTAGGCCTCCTATGGGCCGTTGAAACAATGGGCCTTCTACGGGACGTAGAAATAATGGGACTTCTACGGGCCATAGAAACAATGGGCCTTCTACGGGCCGTAGAAACAATGGGCCTTCTACGGGCCGTAGACACAATGGGCCTTCTACGGGCCATATTATCAATGGGCCGTACGATCGATCGGCCAAACATGGGCCAATAACAGGCCGCATTATGGCCATAAACGGGCT
The DNA here is from genome assembly GCA_032464435.1 of Aegilops umbellulata. Lineage (NCBI taxonomy): Eukaryota > Viridiplantae > Streptophyta > Magnoliopsida > Poales > Poaceae > Aegilops > Aegilops umbellulata. Next base: position 571,222,453 of record CP136056.1, read on the forward strand.
AGAGTTGGAATCCTCCGTTCATGGGCTGACCATAATGGGCCATCGTTAATAGGTCGTATTTGATGACGCTATGAACACGGCCGAACGTATTAACGGGCCACAAACGGGCCGACTGTAACAACGGACTGAATTTGGCCCACAAGGAGAAAATGACAGTAACGGACCGTAAGTAACTGAATGCTGGAAATGAGCCCAAGAATAAATGGGCCCTGAGAAGGCCGAAAGATAACATTGGCTGCAAACGGCCCAATTGAATAATGGGCCGTTAATGGGTATAAAGTGATACACTGTTCATTACGGGATAGTTTCACCACGGGCCATTAATGGGCCAAGAGTTACAAAGAGCCTCATATGGGCCGAAAGACGTCATGGGCCATACATGGGTCGGAAGTTAAAACGGGCTAGAATCATATTGGACGGCCTAGATGACGCTACTGGGCCTAATTCAGATAGGTCGTAACGGGCCCTGGGTTAGCGGGTTATAAATGGGCTATATGCGAACATGCCGTTAACAGGCTTTCCGTGGGCCGGCCCGGCACCTTTTGACCAAGTCAAACGAGCCGGCCTTTTCACACGAATGGGCCTCTATTGGGTCGTGCCATGTGTCGAAGTATCATAGGCGCCTTCGGTCTAATGAGTGGATGACATCTATCCCAACGGTGAGCCGACACGTGTTTCCTCTAGCCAATGATGATTTTACACGTGGAAAATCCCCATTGGTTCGGGCAGTTAACAGGTTATCGGATCCAAAACCGGACCCGATAGCTTAACGGCGTTCCGTTACGGTGGATGCCACGTGTCGGTCACCCTTGACGATAGCACTTCTGTGACGCGCGATTTATCGTCATGGAAGTGGACACTTCCGCGATGATAATTTTGGTAATGTCATGGAACACTTCTACGACAGCACAAGTATGACTATCTTGATTCTGAACTAAAATCGTCATGGATGTACATGCATGACAGAAAACGTGACCTACTATAACAAACACGTATCATCATGGAAGTGTATTTTTTTGTAGTAATTACTCCACACATCGACCGCTATCCAGCATGCATCTAGAGTATTAAGTTCATGGGAAACGGTGTAATGTAATAAGAACGATGACATGATGTAGACAAGATACGTTTATCTATTGCGGCAGATATGGATCCCATCTTTTTATCCTTAATAGCAATGATACATACGTGTTAGTTCCCTTTCTGTCACTGGGATCAAGCACCGTAAGATCGGACCCACTACCGGGCACCTCTTCCCATTGCAAGATAAATAGATCAAGTTGGCCAAACAAAACCCAAATATCGAAGAAGAAATACGAGGCTATAAGAGATCACGCATATAAGAGATCAAACAACTCAAATAACTTTCATGGATATAAAAAGATATAACTGATCATAAACTCGAAGTTCATGAGATCCCAACAAACACACCGTCAAAACACTTACATCATATGTATCGCCAAGAGACCATTGTATTGATAATCAAGAGAGAGGAAGCCATCTTGCTACTAACTACGGACCCGAAGGTCTACAAAGAACTACTCACGCATCATCGAGACGCACCAATGGAAGTGGTGAACCCCTCCGTGATGGTGTCTAGATTGGACCTCGTGGTTCTGGACTCTACGGTGGATGGATGAAAATTTCGTCGACTCCCCTAGGCTTTCTGGAATATTGGGGTATTTATAGAGCAAAGAGTCGGTCTAGGGGGCACCCGAGGTGGGCACAACCCACCAGGGCGCGCCTAGGCCTCCTGGCGCGCCCTGGTGGGTTGTCCCCTCCTCAGGACTCCCCCCAGGTGCAACCAGGGCCCGTTGGGTTCCTTCTGGCCCATAAAAAATCATCGTAAATTGGCATGGCATTTGGACTCGATCTGATATTGATTTCCTGCGATGTATAAAACATGCAGAAAACAGCAAGTGGCACTTGGCACTATGTCAATAGGTTAGTACCAAAAAATGATATAAAATTACTATATAATGATTATAAAACATCCAAGGTTGATAATAAAATAGCATGGAATAATCAAAATTATAGATACGTTGGAGACGTATCAGCATCCCTAAGCTTAACTCCTGCTCGTCCTCGAGTAGGTAAGTGATAAAACAGAATTTTTGATGTGGAGTGTTGTTTATCATGTCATATCATATTCTTTTCTTCATAGCATGGACATTTGGACTTTTATGTGATTCAAAGCAATAGTCTAGTTTTGACATAATGATTTAGATACACAAGCGTATCAACAGGCAACCATGTCTTTCACAATATCAATGCTAAAACAAGTTATCCCAAGCCCATCATGCTCAAACATTGATCCATTCATGAAACACACTCGAATATTAGCTACACCCGATACTTAAGTACGATCATATTGTCCCCTAGTTGGTGCTTTTATAAGAGAGGATGGAGACTCAATTTCAAAAATAAAAATTGCATAAAGTAAAAGAAAGGCCCTTCGCAGAGGGAAGTAGTGATTTGTATAGGTGTGAGAGCTCAAAGAAAAAAACTAGAGATAAAAACATTTTGGGAGGTGTATCCATCCCACCAATGAAAACGAGTTGGAGCATCCCAACACTTTCCACACTAGATATATCATAGGCGGTTCCCAAACAGAAAATAAAGTTTATTCCTTTTTCCACCATAACTTTCACTTTCCATGGCTAGCTGTATCCACGGGTGCCCTCCATACCAACACTTTCCAAGAAATTTATTATTTGACAACATAAAGTAAATTCATTTTTGCATTTCGGGACTGGGCATCCCTAATACCTTTGCCTTACTCTCGTGCAATGACAAGTGAATAAACACTCATCGTGAGAATAACACATCTAGCATGGACAATATTAGCTACCTGATACCATTCCGCGAGCGAAACAAACACAGAAAAGAGAAGTTCATTTTGAAAATTAGAGATGGCACATGCAAATTTGCTTAGAACGACAAAAGAAATACTGCATATAGGTAGATATAGTGGACTCATGTGGCAAAACTGGTTTAAAGGATTTTGGATGCACAAGTAGAGGTCATACTTGGTGCAAAATGAAGGCTAGCAAAAAGATTGAGCAGCTTCCAACCAAGAAACGAATAATCTCATAAACAAGCATTAAGCATAATTAACACCGAATAATGCACCACAAGTATGATATAATTTTCATTGCATGATTATTGACTTTCGTGCATGCATAGGGAATCACAAACCTTAACACCAATATTCTTACTAGAGCTCAATTACTCACCAACATGACTCACATATCACATCATCATATCTCAAAACTATTACTAAGAATCATGTTTATTTTGTCCAATGATCTTCATGACATATAGTTTTTCTTTCTTCATCCTTCTTGGATATCTATCACTTTGGGACTAATTTAAGTGGAGCAAGAGAGAATTTCATCAAAATTTTACCAACTCTCAAAGAAATCTAAGTGAAGCAAGAGAGCATTTCTTGAAAATACGAAGCACACCGTGCTCAAAAAGATATAAGTGAAGCACTAGAGCAAGTCCATTGCTCATAAAAATTTAAGTGAAGCATAGAGAGCAATTCTAACAAGTCATGACATAATTTTGGCTCTCTCAAATACGTGTGTCCAGCAAGGATTGATAACTGAAAACACAAAATCAAACAAGCAAAGACACATATCATACAAGACGCTCCAAGCAAAACACATAGCATGTGACGAATAAAAATATAGTCTCGAGTAAAATACCGATGGTCGTTAGAAGAAAGAGGGGATGCCACTCGGGGGCATACCCAAGCTTAGTTGGTTGCTAATTCTTGGATAATAGCTTGTGATGCCAGGGCATCCCCAAGCTTAGGCTCTTCTATCCTTCTTTCATCCATCGTAAGATAACCAAAAACTTGAAAACTTCAATCACACAAAACTGAACAAAACCCTTGTGAGATCCGTTAGTAAAAGAAAGCAAACCACTACTATAAGTGCTGTGTCAAACCAACTCTTATTTTTTTGTAGTATATCTACTGTATTCCAACTTTTCTATGGCAAAAACTCATCAAAGAAAACCATAGAGCCATCAACAAAAGCACACAACACAAAGAAAACAGAATCTGTCAAAACAGAGCAGTCTGTAGTAATCCGGAACTTTCGAATACTTAGGTAACTCCCAAAATTCTACCAAATTAGGACGACCAGCATAATTTGTATATTAATCTTCTGCAAAAAGAATCAGGGAAAAATCACTTTTCTATGATTTAAGATAATTATTTTCGTGAGCGCAAAGCTTATGTCCTTTTGAGCAAGATCAAACAACTATCACCCCAGAAGATCCTAAAGGCTTTACTTGGCACAAACACTAATTAAAACACAAAAAACACAATCATAACATAGCATAATTGTGCTAACACTCAAGAACAGAAAGCAAAAAGCAAAAATAAATTTTATTCATTGGGCCCAACAAGCGCTATAGTTTTACGCCATTAGTTAGGCATAAAGCAAGGATCTAAGTTTAGGATCTTCTATCCTTCTTTCATCCATCGTAAGATAACCCAAAACTTGAAAACTTCAATCACACAAAACTCAACAAAACCCTTGTGAGATCCATTAATAAAAGAAAGCAAACCACTACTATAAGTGTTGTGTCAAACGAACTCTTATTTTGTTTTTGTATTATATCTACTGTATTCCAACTTTTCTATGGCAAAAACACATCAAAGAAAACCATAGAGCCATCAAAATAAGCACACAACACAAAGAAAACAGAATCTGTCAAAACAGAGCAGTCTGTAGTAATCTGGAACTTTCGAATACTTCTGTTACTCCAAAACTTCTACCAAATTAGGAAGACCAGCATAATTTGTATATTAATCTTCTGCAAAAAGAATCAGGGCAAAGTCTCTTTTCTGTGATTTATGATAATTATTTTCGTGAGCGCAAAGTTTCTGTCCTTTTCAGCAAGATTAAACAACTATCACCCCAGAAGATCCTAAAGGCTTTACTTGGCACAAACACTAATTAAAACACAAAAAACACAATCATAACAGTAGCATAATTGTACTAACAATCCAGAACAGAAAGCAAAAGGCAAAAATAAATTTTATTCAATGGGTTGCTTCCCAACAAGCGCTATAGTATTACGCCCTTAGCTAGGCATAAACCAAGGATCTATGTTTTGTCATCTTTGGTTCTAGATCCATAAAATTCCCTCATGATTGATTCATATGGTGGCTTAATTCTTGTTCTAGCAAAGTGTTCCACACCCTTCCTCAAAGGGAATTGGAACTTAATATTGCCTTCTCTCATATCTATCACTTCACCAATAGTGCGTAAAAACGGTCTACCAAGAATAATTGGACAAGATGGATTGCAATAAATATCAAGAACAATAAGATATATGGGCACATAATTTCTATTTGCAACAATAAGAACATCATTAATTCTTCCCATAGGCTTTTTAATATTAGAATCCGCTAAGTGCAAATTTAAAGAGCATTCTTCAATATCGGTAAGACCAAGCACATCACATAAAGATTTTGGAATTGTAGAAACACTAGCACCCAAGTCAGATAAAGAAAAACACTCATAATTTTTAGTCATTAATTTGATAGTAGGTTCCCATTCATCATGCAATTTTCTAGGAATTGAAACTTCTAATTCCAATTTTTCTTCAAAAGCTTTTATCATGGCATCAACAATATGTTTAGTAAAAGCTTTATTTTGTTCATAAGCATGGGGTGAATTTATCATGGATTGCAAAAAAGAAATACAATCAATCAAAGAGCAACTATCATAATTGAAGTCTTTGTAATCCAAAAGAGTGGGCACATCACTAGTTAAAGTTTTGACCTCTTCAAACCCACTTTTATCAATTTCCTCAACAAGATTTTCACCCTCCGAAATATTGGGACGCCTTCTACCTAAAGTTGACTCTTCTCCAGCCCCTTTTTCATCAATATTATTTTTACTAAACAAGGAATCAATAGAAGAAACACCAATCATTTTAATATCTTCATCACTTTTGCGAAAGAAATCACTAGAAAACGCTTTTTCTAAAAATTCTCTTTTAGCTCTAAGCATAGCGGTTCTTTTCTAACTTTCATCCATAGAAACATAAAGAGCTTTAATTGATTCATCTACTTTAGGCACAAAAATTTTCATCTTGAGATTTTCCACATCATGAGCAATTCTATCAACACTTCTAGACAAATCATCAATCTTATTCAACTTTTCTTCTATGGAAGTGTTGAAAACTTTTTGCATGTTGATAAATTCTTTAATATTATTCTCAAGATCATAGGTGTTCCTATTATTATTGTAAGATTGATTTCCATAGGAATTACCATAATTATTAGAGGAATTACTAGGAAAAGGCCTAGGATTAAAATTACCTCTAGAAGCATTGTTATTGAAATTATTTCGAGAGATAAAATTCACATAAATGGCATCACTATTTTTCTCAATCAAAGTAGACAAAGGCATATCAGTAAAATCAATAGGAGCACTTTTACTAGCAACCAATTTCATAACATCATCAACTTTATCACTCAAAGAAGAAATTTCTTCAACCGAATTAACTTACTAGTAGGAGCCCTTTCGGTATGCCATTGTCAATAATTTGCCAAGATATTATCAAGCAATTTGGTGGCTTCACCCAAGGTAATTTCCATAAAAGTACCACCCACGGCGGAATCTAAAATATTACGACAAACAAAATTCAACCCCGCATAAAAATTTTGTATGATCATCCAAAGATTTAACCCATGAGTTGGGCAATTCCTTAGCATCATTTTCATCCTTTCCCAAGATTGTGCAACATGCTCATGTTCAGGTTGCTTGAAATTCATGATCTGGGTTCTAAGGGAAATAATTTTTGCAGGAGGAAAATACTTAGTGATTAAAGCATCTTTGCACTAGTTCCAAGAATCGATACTATTACGAGGCAAAGAAGATAACCATTTTTTTGCAGAATCACGCAAAGAAAATGGAAATAATTTCATCTTGCCACATTGTTGTCCACATCTTTTTTCTTTTGCATATCGCATAATTCCACGAAGGTATTAAGATGGGACGTGACATCCTCATTAGGAGTACCGGAAAATTGGTCTTTCATAACAAGATTCAGCAAAGCAGTATTAATATCACAAGTCTCCGCACTAGTGGTGGGAGGAGCAAGCGAAGTGCCAATAAAATCATTGTTGTTGGTATTTGATAAGTCACATACTTTGGTGTTCTCTTGAGTCGTGATTACCACACAACAAGATTGCACTCAAAAACAGATCCGGCAAGAAAACGGCAAACGGAAAAAAAGAGGCGAATAAAGCGGCAAATTTTTGTGAAGTGGGGGAGAGGAAAATGAGAGGAAAATAATGTAAATTGCAAGGAGATGAGATTTGTGATTAGGAACCTGGTTATGTTGAAGATCCTCCCCAGCAACGGCGCCAGAAATTTCTTTTGATGTCGCTTGAAGCTACGTCAGTATTTCCCCAAAGAGGAAGGGATGATGCAGCACAGCAGTGGTCGGTATTCCCCTCAGATATGAAACCAAGGTTATCGAACCAGTAGGAGAACCAAGAAACACAACGTAAACAGCCGCTGCACACAAAGAACAACACCTTGCAACCGGACGTGTTAAAGGAGTTGTCAATCCCTTTCGGGGTACGGCGCCTCAAGATAGGCAAAGGACGTGAGGTAAATTTGTAGATGGGATAAATAGATCGCGAAACAAATAAATCCCAGCAAGGTATTTTTGTAGTTTTTTGGTTTAATAGATCTGAAAATAAACGCAAGGAAAAAGTAGATCTCAAGGCAAATATATGAGAAAGAAGACCCGGGGGCCGTAGGTTTCACTAGTGGCTTCTCTCGAGAAAAATAGCAAACGATGGGTGAAGAAATTACTGTTGGGCATTTGATAGAACTTCAAATAATCATGACGATATCCAGGCAATGATCATTACATAGGCATCACGTCCAAGATTAGTAGACCGACTTCTGCCTGCATCTACTACTATTACTCCACACATCGACCGCTATCCACCATGCATCTGTTGTATTAAGTTCATGGAAAACAGAGTAATGCAATAAGAATAGTGACATGATGTACACAAGATCGGTTCATCAAATGCGGCAGATATGGATCCCATCTTTTTATCCTTAGTAGCAACGATACATACGTGTCGGTTCCCTTTCTGTCACTGGGATCAAGCACCGTAAGATCGAACCCACTACCGGGCACCTCTTCCCATTGCAAGATAAATAGATCAACTTGGCCAAACAAAATCCAAATATCGGAGAAGAAATACGAGGCTATAAGAGATCACACATATAAGAGATCAAAGAACTCAAATAACTTTCATGGATATAAAAAGATATAACTGATCATATACTCGAAGTTCATCAGATCCCAACAAACACACCGTCAAAAGACTTACATCATATGGATCTCCAAGAGACCATTGTATTGATAATCAAGAGAGGAGAGAGGAAGCCATCTAGCTACTATCTACGGACCCGAAGGTCTACAAAGAACTACTCACGCATCATCGGAGAGGCACCAATGGAAGTGGTGAACCCCTCCGTGATGGTGTCTAGATTGGATCTCGTGGTTCTAGACTCTGCGGCGGCTGAATGAAAATTTCGTCGACTCCCCTAAGGTTTCTGAAATATTGAGGTATTTATAGAGCAAAGAGTCGGTCTAGGGGCACCCGAGGTGGGCACAACCCACCAGGGCGCGCCTGGGCCTCCTGGCATGCCCTGGTGGGTTGTCCCCTTCTCGGGACTCCCCCCAGGTGCAACCAGGGCCCGTTGTGTTCCTTCTGTCCCATAAAAAATCATCGTAAACTGGCGTGGCATTTGGACTCCATCTGATATTCATTTCCTGCGATGTAAAAAACATGCAGAAAATAGCAATTGGCACTTGGCACTATGTCAATAGGTTAGTACCAAAAAATAATATAAAATGACTATATAATGATTATAAAACATTCAAGATTGATAATAAAACATCATGGAATAATCAAAAATTATAGATACGTTGGAGACGTATCACGCGCACCGACAACTTTAACGACGAGGTCGAGCGCGTGCGGGCGTCGTTGACGGAGGAGCAGCGGGCCCTCCGGGAGTACACCGCCGGCAACCACGATTCATGGGTGCGTACTTCGGACGCCGGCAGGCGGCGCGGCTGGCCTCCAACAACGCACCTGTGGTGCGGGGCACCAAGAATAGCGACGGCCGCCGCCTGTGGTGGGGCGCCCCCGACCGCACGCTCCACGCCGTCCTACAGCACATCGAGGGCGGCAACGAGCCGCCGTTGACGTACCCTGCCGCCCCGGTCCCCCGTTGGAGCGGCGGACAATGGATGCCGAGGAGGACTGGATCCTCTTCATCCTACTCCCACTCCTCCTCCTGCTCCTCCTCCCACTCCTCCGGCTCGCCGGCACTCTTCAGTGTCAACGCCGAGCCAGTAGAGACGCCGCTCGGCCGGCGCACCCGCAGCACTGACATCGTCATCAATGAGGGTGGGTGCGCCTCCTCTTCGTGTCCTCCCCGCCTCGTCAAGCCGAAGACGAAGCCGGGGCTCGCCGCCGTGAAGACGGAGCCAGGTCTCGCCGCCGTGAAGACCGAGCTGTGGCTCGACGACGCGACGGCCTTGAAGTGGGCGCGGGAGGACTGGGCGCGGCTAGAGTTGGAGCGCCAGCGCTGCGCCCTAGAGGAGATCGCCGCTCGGCACCGGGGCCGTGACGAGGGAGGCGTCGTTGTTCTCGACGACAGCGACGACGATGCGCCGCCGCCCGTCCGCCAGGGCGACCCTGGGTAGGGGTCGAGCAGCGGCGCCCGCGTGAAGAAGGAGAAGGACGACGGCGACGGCGGCGACGACGGCGCGTTCAGCGAGTTCTTCGGCTTGTAGTCGCTTCCTTTGTTTTTTTAGTAAATTTCAAGTTTGCTATGTAAACACTGCTTTAAGTCGCGGAAGTTTGTGTCCTGCTTGCCGAATTTTAGCCGAATATTTTTTTAAAAAAGTTTAAAATAGGCGTCTGGGGCCGATCCTGGGTGCGCGGCTGGGACCCCGATCGGCCCAAGGCCGATTTTACCGCCGGTTCGCCTTCAGGCACGGATTTTTCAAGCCCGTGGGGGGGCGAACGAGCTGGGGTTGCTCTAAAAATTCTGAATAGACAGTAGCTCAATCTATCACAAAGGATTCCTGTGGATGTGTGCATTGATGACATGTGAGAGCAGATGATGATGACCCTCGTACATGCCCATGTGGATATGGCAGTGGACTACTCAATACAATATCGAAGAAGATTACCATGACCGTGACCTCCTAAACTGTGCCGCAGCAAGACCTCAGCAAGTCTGTCCATTAAAAAGGGGCCAGTCTAAAGTCTGTTCCTGATAGGAAACCAAAGATGAGAGGGAACAAATGAGCACGCAAAAAGCAGTAGATGGGGGGCATCATGTGAGCGCGGGGTCGTACCATTCAACCTGTTGTGATTGTCATCCTGCTCGTCAACAACCGCTAGCAATCTTCAGCCCCCACCTAGTCGAGGCAACCTAACTGATACTAACTTCCAACCTAGCAAGGTGACAGTGACCGAATCCATCACCAACATTAGCTGGAGTTCCATTAACCAGAGACCAAGGGAATTACGTTGTGACTGTAACCACTTATAGATAAGCTAAATGGGGTAAGTAAAGAGTAACGGAACTCCATCCCCAATTTTAGTTGTTGTTTACGTAAAGCCACAACCATGAGCACGTTGTAAAGTGTCTGAACAACGGGAGATAACCTACAGACACAGAATCAAGTAACAGAGTGACAGGTAATGAGCACGTGTACATGGATTCCATAGGGTTCTTTTTTGGTGGTCAAGTGGATTCATCGGAAGAAGTGAAGAGAACCCAATGCCCAATGCCCGGGAGAGATTGATTAATCTCTTGGAAGGATGCATATCCAACAGTTCAAAGGCCTCTGGTGCCTGTCCCAAGGACATTGCTCAGTCATCTACAAGTGTGATTTTTCTTTGGGTCTGGTACGGTAGTGTAAACTAAGAAAATTTTAAGTTGAAGTGTAGGTATGGAATGCAGGTGATGTGAAAGGGCCAGCACATGGTGCTACGTACCTGGCCGGTGCTGGTGGTGTTCCAGTGTGGAAAGGGCTACACAGCTAAAGTATGCAAGAATCTCGAGCACAAAGGTGATGTGTTATGTCACATCTTGAGTGCAAAAAAGACTTGGCACAAAGCTGATGGGGTATGTCAAATCAGCGAGTCCGTGTCCATGCCACAGGTGCACGCCATGGGTGCCAACGTTGTGCATCACGGAGTAAAATTCTGAACGCTGTAGATAAACTACACGTACCCGCTGTCTCAGCCACTGTATAGATGTGTCCTAGACACACCCAAATTTAAATGAACCTGAATTCTATTTCAGTCGAATGAAAAAGATTTTGTGTCCAAGAGGAGCAACTGCCGACCGGTATTGTCAAAAAGGACCACCTCGGAGACGAAATGGCAGAAAAGACCCCCGCCCGTGGCGGCAGGTGCGGGCGTGCGGCAGGCGACACGTGGCACCTGCCGCCACTGCACGAGGCGGTCGCCCGCGTATAACCGGAATCGCTGGGTGGGACGGAACGGGCTGGCGATGTGGGACCTACCGCCATGATACGAGGCGGCATGCGCTGGTGCTGCCGCACCGTGGCCGATAGGAATTTTTGTTCAAAAGGACCACTGGCCCAACAAAATTAACAAAAAAGACCACATGTGGTCGAAAGAGACAAAAAAGACCCCTCAACCATGACGGCAGGCGCACAAGCCGATGCGTGGCACCTGCTGCCACCAGGGCAGGTGGCAGGCCGCGCATAATAGGGTGGCAGTCCCCGGACGGAACGGTGCTACGGATGTGGGCCTTGCCGCCACCATGCTAGGCGGCACATGATGCAGAGATTCCCTGGCACACCGATTGAAGAATTTTGATTGATAGCGGCACTGATTGCCGCGCAGTAGCACTGGAATATTCGTGGCACTGACTTCTTGCCATTTCTTTATGCTTTTGCTCCTTGCGAAAGCACACCCTCTCTGGCCTCCTCTTCTGCTCTCTAAGTCTCTAAGAACATTGAGAAAGAAAAACTCACAAGATACTTTCACTCGTGATTTAGCGCGATTTAGAGTTGGATTTTGAATATGATGAAGTTGAACAAAAGATAGATCAAGGTAAGATCTATCCGTTTTTGTTGGTTTCGTTCGCATGCATCATTTTTTTACTCTTTTAGATTAGTTAATAACTATGTGTTCTCTGTTGTGTTAGGCATTAATTCATCACCTTTTGTGTCATTTAAAGCTTCAGGAGTAGGATTTGCCTAGCGAAGTGGATTACGAAGTTGATCATGGTATGAGCTTTGCAATAAAATGATTTTTTGTGCATGCACGGTGTTAATTAGTTAGTCTTTTAGCTAGTCATTAGCTATGCGATGTTAGTGCTTAGAAGTTCGAAATAATTTCAAATTACATATGTTGCATTTATATTATTTTTTTAGAAGAGTAGGTTGAAGATGTTATATCAATGTTAGCTGCGTCCATTAGTATTAATCGTAATTAGTACTTTTGTTGAACGTTTAGGTTCAGTTAGAGCCGGAATTTGGACAGCAAATATTTGACGGTATTGTAGATCAACATTAGGCTTTTAAAATGCATAAATTTAGTTTGACATACGAGAAGATCTTAATATGGTGATTAAGAAAAAGTTTGTACATACTGTAACTGTTCGTTGCATGTGGTATGTTTATTAATAAGTATATAGTTAGGAAACCGTAGGTCTACTTGGTTATGTCGCAATAATCTAAATTTTCTGTGTTAAGATTACATGCTAATGTACTTAATGATGTATGTAATTAGGTAAAATAATTCATCTTAGTAGCAAACAAGGAGGAGATGAATGATTGAAGAATTTGTATTTCAATCTTCGCTGTCCTTTTTGAGGTGATGACCACATACATGCAAATGCTATTTTCATACTTTTGGTAACAGAAAGAAAAATCCGTGTGTAATATTTAATTTTCATACTTTTCATACTCGTGATGCACCTTTAGATATTTAATTTAAATTGAATCTCTTTGTAGTTTTGTAATCGTGATGTTACCTTCAGATAATTAATGTAAATTGTATCTCTCTGTATTTTTAGGTTAATTTGTGTCTTCAGATAATTTGCATTTGTATTTGTGTCTTCAGATGTTTATTTTTATTTATATGTTTGTGTGCAGGTTACGGCTGAAGTGCCCCTGCTTTTGCAGGGGCCCCATGACGTCGGCCACCGTTGCCACCTATTGTTGAACCCAAATAATGATAATGATCCTCGAACTTTCAGATTTTGAACCGTAAGTAACACATGGTCAATACACGATTATTTCATTCCTCGCGTTGAGGCTTATGGACTACATGGTTATGCTAGGCTCACATCATCCGAAGACCAATTACGTTCGGACGCATCCCTTTTGACATCCCTCATTGACTGGTGGAGACCTGAAACCCACACCTTTCACTTTCGTTTTGGGGACCTTGCACCTACACTGAAAGATGTTTCTAGGATCACCGCTCTACCAATTAGAGGTGAGTCGTTAGTCTCTGAATGAGTGTCTCCATCTTGGGCATTAAATATCTCAGCTCGTCTTGGGATGACAATGCCAGAATCACAACGTTCTGGTGGCACTTGGGGCGTCCCACTCGCCTAGCTCCGTGCAAACTTTAATTGTTTATCTAACCACGCTGATTCTCAGACGAGGAAAAGACATATGTTTACGTATTTGTTGTGGCTCCTCGGGACTATGTTTCCAAATTCACACTGGGACGTAGTTCTCCCTGGTCTCGTCTACTTTGTAGAGAATATGGTAGATGAATCTTTACTTTAGCATCAAAAATACAACTTCGATTTTGCCATGCTATCTCATACATATAGAGGCTTGTGTGATGCCACACAGAAAACTTCGTTCGCAGAAAAAGCTCCGTTACTTTGTGTCACCTATGAGTTTCTATAGTTATGGTCATGGGAATACCTCCCTGTTGGACGACCTCGTATACTAAATCCCATACATTGATACGACTGTAGCGAGGGCAATGTAACTATGGCCAGCAGGTGGACAAAGGCACGGAAAAAATGGTCTCCAAATATTGCAAAATTTTGTTACCCTATATACCACCAGCAGTTTGAGATGCTTGATGGGTCACTAGTCACATGGAACCCGTGGACTCAGGAGCAGTCACAGATGGTCTTCGATATACGACCCATCACAACAGGATGCGTGAGCGATAGTGCATTCTGGCTGACTAGCTACAACTTATTGTTCCTGTTGTGTGTTGAGCCTTACAACCCAGAGCGTGTCATGAGACAGTTCGGTCTCTATTAGGATATTCCACCACCTTTTCCAAGATGTATCGACGAATGAAACCCATAAGTAAGATGTGACCTCCCTAAATAGTTAGTGTCTTCTTTAATATACTAAATTGACACTTTGTTACATAATTTGTAGGCTGAGCAATATGGGCAAGGGTCGTTACGATTGGAGGGCACACAACATTGAATGGGAACACAAGTGGGAAATGAAGTGCTAGAAGATATAGTGCATGAACTTACGTAAATTTTATTTACATTATTTTATAATGATGACCATACGATGCGTGAAGATGCTTTGCTTTCATCTCAAAGGTTGATATAATTATTTAATTCTGCAGACCGTTGCTGTACGCGGTCTGCAGAATTAAATAATTATATCAACCTTTGAGATGAAAGTGAAGCATCTTCACGCACCGTATGGTCATCATTATAAAATACGGTAAATAGAATTTACCTAAGTTGATGCATTATATCTTCTAGCACATCATTTTCCCACTTGTGTACCCATTCAATGTTGTGTGCCCTCCAATCGTAACCACCCTTGCCCATATTGCTCAGCCTGCAAATTATGTAACGAAGTCTCAGTTTAGTAAACTAAAAAAGACACTAACTATTTAGGGAGGTCACATCTTACTTATGGATTTCCTCGTCGACGCATCTTGGAAAAGGTGGTGGAATATCCTGATAGAGACCAAACTGTCTCATGACACGCTCTGGGTTGTAAGGCTCAACACACCACATGAACAATAAGTTGCAGCGAGTCAGTCAGAATGCACTATCGCTCACGCATCCTGCTGTGATGGGTCGCATTTCGAAGACCATCTGTAACTGCTCGTGATTCCAAGGGTTCCATGCGATTAGTGACTCATCAAGCATCTCAAAATGTTGGTGGTTATATAGGGTAACAACATTTTGCAATATTTGGAGACCATTTTTTCTGTGCCTTTGTCAACCTGCTGGCCATTGTTACATTGCCCTCGCTACAGTTGTATGGGTGTATGGTATTTAGTATACGAGGTCGTCCAAGAGGGAGGTATTCCCAGTACCACAACTGTAGAAACTCATAGGCGACACAAAGTAAAGGAGCTTTTTCTGTGAATGAAATTTTTTGTGTGGCATCACACAAGCCTCTATATGTATGAGATAGCACGGCAGAACCGAAGCTGTATTTTGGATGCTGAGGTAAAGATTCATCTACCATATTCTCTACAAAGTAGATGAGACCAAGGAGAACTACGTCCCCGTGTGAATTTGGAAACATAGTCCCGAGGAGCCACAACAAATATGCAAACAGATGTCTTTTCCTCGTCTCAGAATCAGCTGGTTAGATAAACAATGAATGTTTGCACGAAGCCACGCGAGTGGGACGCCCTGAGGGCCACCAGAACATTGTGATTCTGGCATTGTCATCCTAAGATGGGCTGAGATATTTAATGCCCAAGATGGAGGCACTCACAGAGAAACTAACGGCTCACCCCTAATTGGTAGAGCATTGATCATAGAAACATCTTTCAGTGTAGGTGCAAGCTCCCCAAGACGAAAGTGAAAGGTGTGGGTTTCAAGTCTCCATCGGTCAATGAGGGATGTCAAAAGGGATGGGTCCGAACGTAATTAGTCTTTGGATGATGTGAGCCTAGCATAACCATGTAGTCCATAAGCCTCAAGGTGAGGAGTGAAAGAATCGTGTATTGACCATGTGTTCTTTACGGTTCGAAGTCTGAAAGTCCGAGGATCATTATCATTATTTGTGTTCAAGAATAGGTTGCAACGGTGGCTGGCGTCATGGGGTCCCTGCACTAGTAGAAAAAGGGCCTTTAGTCACGGTTCATAAGGGCCTTTAGTCCCGGTTCTGGAACCGTGACTAAAGGGTCGTTACTAAAGCCTCCCCCTTTAGTCTCGGTTCTTACATGAACCAGGACTAAAGGCCCTCCACGTGGCCGCTGCCTGGAGGTCCACCTTTAGTCCCGGTTGGTAACACCAACCGGTACTAAAAGGAAATTTTCTGATTTTTTTTGAATTTTTTTTTGATTTTCAAATTTCTGAATTATTTTAACCTCTAATCTCTAATCACCCCTCATCACTGCTCAATTTAACATCTAATCTCTAATCACCCCTCATCATTCCAAATCATCTAACTTCCCGGACGGTCACCCATCCTCTCACCACTCCAGCCTGAGCACGCTTAACTTCCGGGTTCTATTCTCCCTCGTTTCCAAGTCTGCACTTGTTGTTTTCCTGACAATAGTAAGATGTCAATCCTATTAACCCTCAGGAATTTAGCTTGAGCATGAAGTCACACATTTCACTGTTTGAGTTTGAAACTATTGTTCTATAAAACAATAAATATTTAGTAACACTAATATTTCTTGAATAAGTTGTTTGACCATAGTTTGACCACAGTTTGACCACATTTTGACCAGATTTGACCAAAATTCAAAAAAACTGAAATAATTATTTAGTAGCACTAATATTTCTTGAATAATTAGTTTGACCATTGTTTGACCGTAGTTTGACCAGATTTGACCAAAATTCAAAAACACTGAAATAATTATTTAGTAACACTAATATTCTTGAATAATTATTTAGTAACACTAATACTTCTTGAATAAGTAGTTTGACCATAGTTTGACCAGATTTAACGAAAATTCAAAAAAGAACAGAAATTTGAGCATAACTTTTTTTCCTTTTAGAATTTGAGAATTCTAAAAATTTGCAAACAGGCCGTAGGCGGTCAAAATCGGATGCGGATTTTCGTGCTGAACATTTTGATATATTATACGTTTTTTCTGACATCGTATGCAAAAGTTATAGCCGTTTTAAATTTTCCCTACACTTTTTGCAAAACATGTCCAAATTTAAGTTTTTAAACTTTCCTAACTAGTACATGTAGTAACATAACTACATCTGGAAGGATTTTAATTTTTGAAGTTTTTATCATTTTCTTTTGCTTTTTACAAAACTGAAAAGGTGATCCACAGGGGGGGTAGAGTTTGAAAATGGGACCTTTAGTACCGGTTCGTGCCATGAACCGGTACTAATGCCTCAAACCCCATTAGTACCGGTTGGTGGCTCGAACCGGGACTAAAGGTCTAACCTTTAGTACCGGTTGGTGCCACGAACCGGTACTAATGGGCATCGCACCCTTTAGTCCCGGTTCGTGGCACCAACCGGGACTAAAGGTCCCATGTGAACCGGGACTAATGCACGTACGGTGCCCTAGCCGCTCGAACCGGGACTAATGCTCACATTAGTCCCGGTTCGTAATGCAACCGGGATTAATGCTCTTTTCTCGCCGAACCAAAGCCCTGTTTTCTACTAGTGCTGCAAAAGCACTGGCACTTCAGCCATAACCTGCACACAAACATACAAATAAAAATAAACATCTGAAGACATAAATACAAATGCAAATTATCTGAAGACTAACATCACGATTACAAAAATACAAAGAGATTCAATTTAATTTAAATATCTGAAGGTGCATTGCGAGTATGAGAAGTATGAAAAATAAATATTACACATGGATTTTTCTTTGTGCCATCAAAAGTATGAAAATAGCACTCACATGTATGTGGTCATCACCTCAAAAAGGACAGCAAAGATCGAAACACAAATTCTTCAATCACATCATCTCCTCCTTGTTTGCTACTAAGATGAATTATTTTACCTAATTACATACATCATTAAGTTCATTAGCATGTAATCTTAACATAGCAAATTTAGATTATTGCGACATAACAAAGTAGTCCTACGATTTCCTAACTATAGACTTATTAATAAACATACCACATGCAATGAACAATTGCATTACAAACTTTTTCTTAATTACCATATTAAGATCTTCTCGCATGTCAAACTAAATTTATGCATTTTAAAAGCCTCATGTTGATCTACAATACCGACAAATATTTGATGTCCAAATCCCGCCTCTAACCCAACCTAAATGTTCAACACAAGTACTAATTATGATTAATACTAATGGACGCAGCTAACATTGATACAACATCTCCAACCTACTCTTCTAAAAAAATAGTATAAATGCAACATATTTCATTTCAAATTATTTCTAACTTCTAAGCAATAACATCGCATATCTAATGACGAGCTAAAAGACTAACTAATTACCTTGATCTTCAAATTCGTAGTTCACTTCGCTAGGTAAATCCTACTCGTGAAGCTCTAAATGTCTGCAAAAGGTGATGAAATAATGCCAGTCCTGCACATGCAGCTGTAGCCACGACTTCCATCAACGCACTCAGCATCTTTGACGTCACAGACATTGGCTGTGCTGTCATGGCACTCGGCAACTTGCCGGTGCAAGCATAGTGTGTCATGTTTTGCTTGGCAGCAATGCAGTTGGATTCGTCAATTATCTGCCACAATAGCAGAAAGCCAGTCGGCCAATCACTAGTTATGCTGATTCTATCCCACAGTTGAGAGCTCTTCCTAGAGCATGCATCAATGTTGCTTTTGCTTTGGTTGTAGAAAATTTTGAACCGAAAACTGCTATCACCATCCACATCAACACGACAGCACCCCGAGGTATTTATACAGTTGTGCATAGCCACCATCTCTGGGATGTTTGGATCCAGGCACACAGTGCTGCATATCAACATGGTGGCGTCGTCTCCGATAGAGTATACATTCAGGTCACAGCCGGTAATCTTTAGAACAGCGGCCCTGAGAGAGAAGGACCTACCAGGAGGTACCAAAGACAAGTTGTAAACACTGACACCAGGTTGCATGGGGATGGTATGCGAGAAGGATGCCTTGATGAAGTTTATATTGAAAAAAGGGTCGTCAAAGTGGATCACCTCAGTGATGTTGTCCCTCAAGAATAGTCTGGGCGGATGAGAGGCGTTGTTGCAGGTGAGGTTGAAGTCAGGCCTCCGGGAACACCTAGATCCGATGCCGAAGGGGTAGCCGAAGCTCACATTGCCGCAGCTCTTGGGGCAACCGTCGAGCGTGGCATGTGATGGTTGCACCCAATCTCCTCCGGGGTGTGGCTTGTTACAACTCCAGATGATAGCGCACTTAGCTTTCCTAGTGACTCGAGTACCAACAAAGGGAGTAGTACAAAGATCACCGGCAAGATGCCCATGGTCTTCCGGCACGCCTTGCACAACTCCCAACTTTGCTCGAGAAATTCAGGTCAAGCAGCAGCACAACTTTGCAAGTGTGTGGATTTTTACAAGATGGGGCGGGGGGTTAATAGTTGAAAGCACAAGTGCTCCCTGGGTGATTTTGGTAATTAATGTCAACATATCTCTTGTTGGACTAATACTTTCGTCTAGTATATTTCAGATAAGCCCAACAGTGAAGTGGCATGGACAAGAGGATGTGTAACCCCTTCAAGATGCTAAGGACAAAGGATTGGCTCAAACTCAAAGCTTAGGACTCGACATTTTTTATTTTCAGTGATCCAAGATCACATTGAGTCTATAGGAAAGCCAATACTATTAAAAGGGGATGAGGTGTTGCTTAATGGCTTGCTTGCTCAAAAGTGCTTAGTGATATGCTCCAAAAGCCCTCAACCACTTTCTCATATCCACATATGTCCAAAACCAAAAGTCAAACTCGACCCCACCGATTTGATCCATCCGGCGCCACCGAGTTCATTTGACATAGCCACTGCCAGAAACCCTAATCAATTCGGTCACACCGATGGGATCTCGGTCTCACCGAGATGGGCTTGCAAACTCTCTGTTGTCTATTGTAATGTTTTCGGTCCCACCAAAAATATGTAATCGGTCACGCCGAGTTTGCCTGACCAACTCTCTGTTTTACTTATTACCAAATCGGTCCCATCGAGTTGCGTAATCGGTCAAACCGAGATGAGGTTTTACCCTAACCCTTGCACATCTGTCCCACCGAGTTGATCATGTCGGTCCCACAGAAATTGCCTAACGGTCACATATGTACTAAATCGGTCCGACCGAGTTTTCTGATTCGGTCCCACCGAGTTTGGTATAATGTGTGTAATGGTTAGATTTTGTGTGGAGGCTATATATACCCCTCCACCCTCTCCTCATTTGTGAGGGAAGCCATCAGAACGTGCCTACACTTCCCTCATTTTCTGAGAGAGAGCCACCTACTCATGTGTTGACACCAAGATATTCCAATCCAACCATATGAATCTTGATCTCTAGCCTTCCCCAAGTTGCTTTCCACTCAAATCATCTTTCCACCAAATCCAATCCTATGAGAGTGAGTTGAGTGTTGGGGAGCCTATCATTTGAAGCACAAGAGCAAGGAGTTCATCATCAACACACCATCTATTACCTTTCGGAGAGTGGTGTCTCCTAGATTGGCTAGGTGTCACTTGGGAGCCTCCGACAAGATTGTGGAGTGAACCAAGGAGTTTGTAAGGGCAAGGAGATCGCCTACTTCGTGAAGATCTACCCTAGTGAGGCAAGTCCTTCGTGGGCGATGGCCATGGTGGGATAGACAAGGTTGCTTCTTCGTGGACCCTTCGTGGGTGGAGCCCTCCATGGACTCGCGCAGCCGTTACCCTTCGTGGGTTGAAGTCTCCATCAACTTGGATGTAAGATAGCACCACCTATCGGAACCACGAAAAAAACATCCGTGTCTCCAATTGCGTTTGCACACTCCAATCCCATCCCTTTACTTTCTTGCAAGTTGCATGCTTTACTTTCTGCTGCCCATATACTCTTTGCATGCTTGCTTGATTTGTATTGTGAATGGTTAAACTTGTGATTAAACTCCACCCAAACTTGAAAAACTTAAAAACGGTCAACTTTGTTTGTTGACTGTCTAATCACCCCCCCCCCTAGACACATCTTCTCGATCCTTTCAATTGGTATCAGAGCTTTGGTATTCATTGCTTTGGTTTAAACACCATTGGAGGAAGATGGATGAGTCTACCATGGGGAGTCTTAGACATAGAGTGCCTATACTTGATGGAGAGTACTTTCATGAGTGCAAAAATGAGATACTTGTGATTTTCAATAAATATCATTTGAACAAGTACATTACTAGCCCTTGTGTACCTCATGTTGATCCTATGGATCCTACCCTTGATGAGTCAATTGACATGATTCGCAATCTTAGAACTGTTAATCTTATCACTAGAGGTTTGCCTAGAAACTTGATAGGTTGCTTGCCTACTCTTGAGTGTGCCTACACTATATGGAAATTTCTTAAGGAACGATTTCCAAATTATTCCTTGCAAAATCTAGATGAGATTCTTCATAAGTCTATGGCCTTGAGTAAGATGAACTCCAATGATCCTAAGTTTGGTGATTGTCTATTTGAGCTTACAAATCTTATGCGTGCCAAATGAGATGTTGGAATTATTAGCAATATTATTTCCGAAGCTATTAGAATTCATAAAGAAGATCATTGTCAAACTCATTTATCTAATGAATCACCCTCTCTAGGAATTTATCCACCACATGACGATGTTGAACATGGATACTATGATAAGGATGATGATAGTGACTTTGATCTTGATGATGCAATGAGACACTTTGGTCTTATGGCAAATCTTCGGGGATACATGGCAGGAGGAAACGAATGGGTTCTTGATAGTGGATGTACCGATCACATGACCGGAGATAAAGATATGTTTTGTGAGCTTGCTATAAATGACGGCCCTCGAAAGTATGTCACTTTTGGTGATAACTCAAAGGGTAAGGTGGTTGGCCTCGGTAAGGTGCCCATCTCACATGATAGCTCCATACAAAATGTCATGCTCGTTGAATCTCTTGGCTATAATCTGCTTTCTATTTCTAGACTAGCTGACGTTGGCTTCAATGTTCTATTTACCAAAGTAGATTGCCAAGTGTTTCGTAGAGATAATCATAAAATGGTCTTTACCGGTATACGCAAAGGTGATCTATACATTGTTGATTTCACTAAAAAGGCTCAACCTAGAACTTGCTTGATTGCTAAATCCTCTAAAGGTTGGTTGTGGCATAGACGGTTAGGTCATGTGGGCATGCGAAACCTTGACAAGCTTATTAAGGGAGATCATATCCTTGGTGTTAAAGATGTCATATTTGATAAGGATAGACTTTGTAGCGCTTGTCAAGCAGGTAAACAGGTTGGAGGAAGCCACCCCGTGAAGAACATCATGACCACAAGGAGACAGCTCGAGCTACTTAACATGGATCTTTTTGGTCCCAACGCTTACAAAAGTCTCGGTGGAAACTCATTTGGTCTAGTTATAGTTGATGATTTTTCAAGATTTACATGGGTGTTCTTTCTCTATGATAAATCGCAGGTCCAAAAGATCTTCAAAAACGTCGCTAGGAAGGCCCAGAATCAATTTGAAGTGAAGATCAAGAAGGTTTGCAGCGACAATGGAACGGAGTTCAAGAACGCAAATATGGACACCTTTCTTGACGAAGAAGGGATTTCACATGACTTCTCGGCTACGTACACACCTCAACAAAATGGAGTTGTTGAGAGGAAGAACCGGACGCTCATCAAAATGGCGCAAACGATGCTTGATGAGTACAAGACGCCAAACCACTTTTGGGCGGAAGCAGTTGAGACAACTTGTCATGCGACAAATCGCTTGTATCTTCACAAGCTACTCGGCAAGACGACATACGAGCTCCTGACCGGTAACAAACCGCAAGTTGGATACTTTCGAGTATTCGGCTCAAAGTGCTACATTCTTGATAAGCATCGTTGTTCTAAATTTGCTCCTAAATCTCATGAACGTTTCCTACTTGGTTATGGCTCAAACTCTCTCACTTACCGTGTCTACAACAATTTCACCCGAAAGGTTGAGGATACGGTAGAAGTGAAGTTTGATGAATTTAACGGCTCGCAAGATCTACACACGTTCAACTCGGTGATGTCCCACGAACTCCGATCCAGCAAAGTGTCGAGGGAGAGTTTCGTCAGCACGATGGCGTGATGACGGTGATGTTGAAGCTACCGACGTAGGGCTTCGCCTAAGCACCGCAACGATATGACCGAGGTGGATTATGGTGGTGGGGGGCACCGCACATAGCTAAGAGATCAATGATGAACTTGTGTGTCTATGGGGTGCCCCTGGCCACGTATATAAAGGAGCAAGGGGAGGGGGCCGGCGGCCTCATAGGGTGCGCCCCAAGGGGGGAATCCTACTCCTACTAGGAGTAGGTCCCCCCTTTCCTAGTCCAACTAGGAGGGGAAGGAAAGAGGAAGAGGGGAGAAGGAAAGTGGGGGCTGGCCCCCAAAGCCCTAAACCAATTCGGTTTGGGCATAGGGGGGGCGCACCCCACACTTCATTGCTGCCCTCTATTTCCACTAAGGCCCATGAAGGCCCATTGACCCTCCCGGCGAATTCCCGTAACTCTCCGGTACTCCGAAAAATACCCGAATCACTCGGAACCTTTCCGATGTCCGAATATAGCCTTCCAATATATCAATCTTTACGTCTCGACCATTTCGAGACTCCTCGTCATGTCCCCGATCTCATCCAGGACTCCTAAATCAGAACACATAAACTCATAATACCGATCGCCACTGAACGTTAAGCATGCGGACCCTACGGGTTCGAGAACTATGTAGACATGACCGAGACATGTCTTTGGTCAATAACCAATAGCGGAACCTGGATGCTCATATTGGCTCCCACATATTCTACGAAGATCTTTATCGGTCAAACCGCATAACAACATACGTTGTTCCCTTTGTCATCGGTATGTTACTTGCCCGAGATTGGATCGTCGGTATCTCAATACCTAGTTCAATCTCGTTACCAGTAAGTCTCTTTACTCGTTAGGTAATGCATCATCCCGTAACTAACTCATTAGTCACATTGCTTGCAAGGCTTATAATGATGTGCATTACCGAGAGGGCCCAGAGATACCTCTCTGACAATCGGAGTGACAAATCCTAATCTCGATCTATGCCAACTCAACAAACACCATCGGAGACACCTGTAGAGCACCTTTATAATCACCCAGTTACCTTGTGACGTTTGGTAGCACACAAAGTGTTCCTCCGGTATTCGGGAGTTGCATAATCTCATAGTTTGAGGAACTTGTATAAGTCATGAAGAAAGCAGTAGCAATGAAACTAACACGATCATAATGCTAAGCTAACAGATGGGTCATGTCCATCACATCATTCTCCTAATGATGTGATCATGTTCATCAAATGACAACACATGTCTATGGTTAGGAAACATAACCATCTTTGATTAACGAGCTAGTCAAGTAGAGGCATACTAGGGACTATAGGTTTTGTCGATGTATTCACACATGTACTAAGTTTCCGGTTAATACAATTCTAGGATGAATAATAAACATTTATCATGATATAAGGAAATAAATAATAACTTTATTATTGCCTCTAGGGCATATTTCCTTCAGTCTCCCACTTGCGCTAGAGTCAATAATCTAGTTCACACCGCCATGTGATTTAACACCAATAGTTCACATCTATATGTGATTAACACCCATAGTTCACATCGTCATGTGACCAACACCCAAAAGGTTTTACTAGAGTCAATAATCTAGTTCACATCGCTATGTGATTAACACCCAAAGAGTATTAAGGTGTGATCATGTTTTGCTTGTGAGAGAAGTTTAGTCAGCGGGTCTGTCACATTCAGAGCCGTATGTATTTGGCAAATATTCTATGTCTTTAATGCTCTACACGGTGCTACTCTAGCTAATTGCTCCCACTTTCAATATGTATCCAGATTGAGACTTAGAGTAATCTGGATCGGTGTAAAAGCTTGCATCGACATAACTCTTTACGATGAACTCTCTAACACCCCCATCACCGAAAAACATTT
Source organism: Aegilops umbellulata (assembly GCA_032464435.1). Lineage (NCBI taxonomy): Eukaryota > Viridiplantae > Streptophyta > Magnoliopsida > Poales > Poaceae > Aegilops > Aegilops umbellulata. The sequence continues at coordinate 571,247,554 of CP136056.1, forward strand.
CTTTAGTCCTTACTAAGGATAATTTTGACCGTTGTCCATTGATCTACTCTTAGATCACTATTGTACCCCCTTTCCAAACTTATGGCAAGGTCCACAATAGGACTGGTACACAGCACAACATACTTTATAGATCCTACGACTGTGGCATAGGGAATGACTTTCATTCCCTTTCTATCTTCTGCCATGGTCGGGCTTTGAGTATTACTCAACTTTACACCTTGTAATACAGACAAGAATTCCTTCTTTGACTGATCTTGTCAAGGTATTTACTCATTGAAAAATCTTAACAAGCGTCTTGATCTATCTCTATAGATCTTGATGCCCAATATGTAAGCAGCTTCATCGAGGTCTTTCATTGAAAAAATCTTATTCAAGTATCCCTTTATGCTATCCAGAAATTCTATATCATTTCCAATCAACAATATGTCATCCACATATAATATTAGAAATGCTACAGAGCTTCCACTCACTTTCTTGTAAATACAGGCATCTCCAAAAGTCTGTATAAAACCATATGCTTTGATCAACTCATCAAAGCATATATTCCAACTCCGAGAGGCTTGCACCAATCCATAAATGGATCGCTGGAGCTTGCACACTTTTTTAGCACCCTTTGGATCGACAAAACCTTCTGGTTGCATCATATACAACTCTTCTTCCAGAAATCCATTCAGGAATGTAGTTTTGACATCCATCTGGCAAATTTCATAATCATAAAATGCAGCAATTGCTAACATGATTCGAACAGACTCAAGCATCGCTACGGGTGAGAAAGTCTTATCGTAGTCAACTCCATGAACTTGTCGAAAACCTTTTGCGACAAGTCGAGCTTTGTAGATAGTGACACTACTATCAGCGTCTGTCTTCCTCTTGAGGATCCATTTATTTTCTATGGCTGGCCGATCATCGGGCAAGTCCACCAAAGTCCACACTTTGTTCTCATACATGGATCCCATCTCAGATTTCATGGCCTCAAGCCATTTTGCAGAATCTGGGCTCATCATCGCTTCCTCATAGTTCGTAGGTTCATCATGGTCTAGTAACATGACTTCTAGAATAGGATTACCATAGTACTCTGGTGCGGACCATACTCTGGAAGACCTACGAGGTTCTGTAGTAACTTGATCTGAAGTTTCATGATCATCATCATCAGCTTCCTCACTAATTTGTGTAGGAATCACTGGAACTGATTTCTATGGTGAACTACTTTCCAATTCGGGAGAAGGTACAATTACCTCATCAAGCTCTACTTTCCTCCCACTCACTTCTTTCGAGGGAAACTCCTTCTCTAGAAAGAATCCATTCTTAGCAACGAATATCTTGCCTTCGGATCTGTGATAGAAGGTGTACCCAACCGTTTCCTTTGGGTATTCTATGAAGACGCACTTCTCCGATTTGGGTTCGAGCTTATCAGGTTGATGTTTTTTCACATAAGCATCGCAGCCCCAAACTTTAAGAAATGACAAATTTGGTTTCTTGCCAAACCACAGTTCATAAGGCGTCGTCTCAACGGATTTTGATGGTGTCGTATTTAAAGTGAATGCAGTTGTCTCTAATGCATACCCCCAAAACGATAATGGTAACCCGGTAAGAGACATCATAGATCGCACCATATCCAATAAAGTGTGGTTACGACGTTCGGACACACCATTATGCTATAGTGTTCCATGTGGCGTGAGCTGTGAAACTATTCCACATTATTTTAGATGATGGCCAAACTCATAACTCAAATATTCTCCTCCACCATCAGATCGTAGAAACTTTATTTTCTTGTTACGATGATTCTCCACTTCACTCTGAAATTCTTTGAACTTTTCAAATGTTTCAGACTTGTGTTTCATTAAGTAGATATACCCATATTTGCTCAAATCATCTGTGAAGGTCTAGAAATAACGATACCCGCCACGAGCATCAACACTCATTGGACCGCATACGTCGGTATGTATTATTTCCAGTAAGTCACTAGCTCGTTCCATTGTTCCAGAGAACGGAGTTTTAGTCATCTTGCCCATGAGGCACGGTTCGCAAGCATCAAATGATTCATATTCAAGTGATTCCAAAAATCCATCTTTATGAAGTTTCTTCATGCGCTTTACACCGATATGACCCAAACGGCAGTGCCACAAATATGTTGCATTATCATTATCAATTTTGCATCTTTTGGCATCAATATTATGGATATGGGTATCACTATGATCAAGATTCAATAAACCATCAACATTGGGTGTATGACCACAGAAGGTTTTATTCATGTAAAAAGAATAACAATTTATTCTCTGTCTTAGATGAACAATCGTATCGCAATAAACATGATCTAATCATATTTATGCTCAACGCAAACACCAAATAACATTTATTTAGGTTCAACACTAATCTCAAAAGTATAGGGAGTGTGCGATGATGATCATATCAATCTTGGAACCACATCCAACACACATCGTCACTTCACCCTCAACTAGTCTCTGTTTATTCTGTAACTCCTGTTTCGAGTTACTAATCTTAGCAACCGAACAAGTACCAAATACCCAGGGGCTACTATAAACACTAGTACGATACACATCAATAACATGTATATCAAATATACCCTTGTTCACTTTGCCATCCTTCTTATCCACCAAATATTCCGGGCATTTCCGCTTCGAGTGACCATTTCCTTTGCTGTAGAAGCACTTAGTTTCAGGCTTTGGTCCAGCTTTGGGCTTCTTCATGGGAGTGACAACTTGCTTGTCATTCTACTTGAAGTTCCCTTTCTTTCTCTTTGCGCTTTTCTTGAAACTAGTGGTCTTGTCGATCATCAACACTTTGATGCTCTTTCTTGGTTTCTACCTTCGTTGATTTCAACATCACGAAGAGCTCGGGAATCGTTTTCGTCATCCCTTGCATACTATAGTTCATCACGAAGTTCGAGTAACTTGGTGATGGTGACTAGAGGACTCTGTCAATCACTATCTTATCTGGAAGATTAACTCCCACTTGATTCAAGTGATTGTAGTACCCAGACATTCTGAGCACATGCTCACTAGTTGAGCAATTCTCCTCCGTCTTTTAGGCAAAGTACTTGTCAGAGGTCTCATACCTCTTGGCACGGGCATGAGTCTAAAATACCAATTTCATCTCTTGGAATATCTCATATGCTCCGTGATGTTTCAAAAACGTTTTTGAAGTCCCGGTTCTAAGCCGTAAATCATGGTGCACAAAGCTATTAAGTAGTCATCATATTGAGCTAGCCAAACGTTCATAACGTCTGCATCTGCTCCCGCAATAGGTCTGTCACCTAGCGTTGCATCAAGGACATAATTCTTCTGTGCAGCAATGAGGATACACCTCAGATCACGGACCTAGTCCGCATCTTTGCTACTAATATCTTTCAACTTAGTTTTCTCTAGGAACATATAAAAACATAGGGAAGCTATAACGCGAGCTATTGATCTACAACATAATTTGCAAAATACTATCAGGACTAAGTTCGTGATAAATTAAAGTTCAATTTAATCATATTACTTAAGAACTCCCACTTAGATAGACATCCCTCTAGTCATCTAATTAAATGATCACGTGATCCAAATCAACTAAACCATGTCCGATCATCATGTGAGATGGAGTAGTTTTCAATGGTGAACATCACTATGTTGATCATATCTACTATATGATTCACGCTCGACCTTTCGGTCTCCAGTGTTCCGAGGCCATATCTGCATATGCTAGGCCCGTCAAGTTTAACCCAAGTATTTTGCATGTACAAAACTGGCTTGCACCCGTTGTATGTGAACGTAGAGCCTATCACACCCGATCATCACGTGGTGTCTTGGCACGAAGAACTATCGCAACGATGCATACTCAGGGAGAACACTTGTACCTTGAAATTTAGTGAGAGATCATCTTATAATGCTACCGTCGAACTAAGCAAAATAAGATGCATAAAAGATAAACATCACATGCAATTAATATAAGTGATATGATATGGCCATCATCATCTTGTGCCTTTGATCTCCATCTCCAAAGCACCGTTATGATCACCATCGTCACCGGTGCGACACCTTGATCTTCATCGTAGCATCATTGTCGTCTCGCCAACTATTGCTTCTACGACTATCGCTACCGCTTAGTGATAAAATAAAGCAATTACATGGCGATTGCATTTCATACAATAAAGCGACAACCATATGGCCCCTGCCAGTTGCCGATAACTCTGTTACAAAACATGATCATCTCATACAATAAAATTTAGCATCATGTCTTGACGATATCACATCACAACATGCCATGCAAAAACAAGTTAGACGTCCTCTACTTTGTTGTTGCAAGTTTTACGTGGCTGCTACGGGCTGAGCAAGAACCGTTCTTACCTACGCATGATAACCACAACGATTTTTCATCAAGTATGTGTTGTTTTAGCCTTCACAAGGACTGGGCGTAGCCACACTCGATTCAACTAAAGTTGGAGAAACTGACACCCGCCAGCCACCTGTGTGCGAGGCACGTCGGTAGAACCAGTCTCGCGTAAGCGTACGCGTAATGTCGGTCCGGGTCGCTTCATCCAACAATACAGCCGAATCAAAGTATGACATGCTGGTAAGCAGTACGACTATTATCGCCCACAACTCACTTGTGTTCTACTCGTGCATATAACATCTACGCATAAACCTAGCTCGGATGCCACTGTTGGGGAACGTAGTAATTTCAAAAAAATTCCTACGCACACGCAAGATCATGGTGATGCATAACAACGAGAGGGGAGAGTGTCGTCCACGTACCCTCGTAAACCGTAAGCGAAAGTGTTATGACAACGCGGTTGATGTAGTCGTACGTCTTCACGATTGACCGGTCCTAGTCCCGAACGTACGGCACCTCCGTGATCTGCACACGTTCAGCTCGGTGACGTCCCATGAACTCCGATCCAGCAAAGTGTCGAGGGAGAGTTTTGTCAGCACGACAGCGTGATGACGGTGATGATGAAGCTACCGACGCAGGGCTTCGCCTAAGCACCGCAACAATATGACCGAGGTGGATTATGGTGGAGGGGGACACCACACACGGCTAAGAGATCAATGATCAACTTGTGTGTCTATGGGGTGCCCCCTGGCCACATATATAAAGGAGCAAGGGGAGGGGCCGGCGGCCTCATAGGGTGCGCCCCAAGGGGGGAATCCTACTCCTACTAGGAGTAGGTTCCCCCTTTTCTAGTCTAACTAGGAGGGGAAGGAAAGAGGAGGAGGGGAGAAGGGAAAGAGGGGTCCGGCCCCAAAGCCCTAAACCAATTCGGTTTAGGCCTGGGGGGCCCACCAACACTTCCTTGCGGCCCTATATTTCCACTAAGACCCATGAAGGCCCATTGACCCTCCCGGCGAATTCCCGTAACTCTCCGGTATTCCAAAAAATACCCGAATCACTCGAAACATTTCCAATGTCCGAATATAGCCTTCCAATATATCAATATTTACGTCTCGACCATTTCGAGACTCCTCGTCATGTCCCCGATCTCATCCGGGACTCCGAAATACCTTCGGTAAATCAAAACACATAAACTCATAATAACGATCGTCACCGAACGTTAAGCGTGCGGACCCTACGGGTTCGAGAACTATGTAGACATGACCGACACATGTCTCTGGTCAATAACCAATAGCGGAACCTAGATGCTCATATTGGCTCCCACATATTCTATGAAGATCTTTATCGGTCAAACCGCATAACAACATACTGTTGGTGAACGTAGCAGAAATTTAAAATTTTCTACGTATCACCAAGATCAATCTATGGAGTCATCTATCAACGAGAGAGAGGGGAGTGCATCTACATAACCTTGTAGATCGCGCGCGGAAGCGTTCAAGAGAACGGGGTTGATGGAGTCGTACTCGTCGTGATCCAAATCACCGATGATCCTAGCGCCGAACGGACGGCACCTCCGCGTTCAACACACGTACGGAGCGGGGATGTCTCCTCCTTCTTGATCCAGCAAGGGGGGAGGAGAAGTTGATGGAGATCCAGCAGCACGACGGCGTGGTGGTGGAAGAGCGGGATCCTGGCAGGGCTTCGCCAAGCGCAAGCGGGGAGGAAGAGGTGTCACGGGAGGGAGGGAGGCGCCAGGGCTTGGGGTGCTGCTCCCATGCGCCTCCCCACTATATATAGGGGTGGAGGGGGCTGGTTTCTTGCCCTCCAAGTCCATTTGGGCGTTGGCAAAGGTGGGGGAAAGAAATCCCATCATTTCCCTTCCCCACCGATTGTTATCCCCCATTTTTAGGGATCTGGATCTTATCTCTTCGGGATATGATCTTATTCCTTCTAAGGCGGGATCTTGGTGCGCCTTGACCAGAGGGGTGGGGCCTCGCCCCCACTACCCACGTTCATGTCGGTCCCCCCATGCAGGTGGACCCCACTTCGGAACCTTCTAGAACCTTCCCGGTACAATACCGAAAAATCCCGAACATTTTCCGTTGGCCAAAATAGGACTTCCCATATATAAATCTTTACCTCCGGACCATTCCGGAACTCCTCGTGACGTCCGGGATCTCATCCGGGACTCCGAAAAACTTTCGGTTAACCGCATACTAATATCTCTACAACTCTAGTGTCACCGAACCTTAAGTGTGTAGACCCTACGGGTTCGGGAGACATGCAGACATGACCGAGACGACTCCCCGGTTAATAACCAACAGCGGGATATGGATACCCATGTTGGCTCCCACATGTTCCACGATGATCTCATCGGATGAACCACGATGTCGAGGATTCAATCAATCCCGTATACAATTCCCTTTGTCAATCGGTACGTTACTTGCCCGAGATTCGATCGTTGGTATCCCAATACCTTGTTCAATCTCGTTACCGGCAAGTCACTTTACTCGTACCGTAACGCATGATCACGTGGCTAACTCCTTAGTCACATTGAGCTCATTATGATGATGCATTACCGAGTGGGCCTAGAGATACCTCTCCGTCATACGGAATGACAAATCCCAGTCTCGATTCGTGCCAACCCAACAGACACTTTCGGAGATACCTGTAGTGCACCTTTATAGCCACCCAGTTACGTTGTGATGTTTGGTACACCCAAAGCATTCCTACGGTATCCGGGAGTTGCACAATCTCATGGTCTAAGGAAATGATACTTGACATTAGAAAAGCTCTAGCAAACGAACTACACGATCTTGTGCTATGCTTAGGATTGGGTCTTGTCCATCACATCATTCTCCTAATGATGTGATCCCGTTATCAATGACATCCAATGTCCATGGTCAGGAAACCATAACCATCTATTGATCAACGAGGTAGTCAACTAGAGGCTTACTAGGGACATGTTGTGGTCTATGTATTCACACATGTATTACGGTTTCCAGTTAATACAATTATAGCATGAACAACAGACAATTATCATGAACAAGGAAATACAATAATAACCATTTTATTATTGCCTCTAGGGCATATTTCCAACAGTCTCCCACTTGCACTAGAGTCAATAATCTAGTTCACATCACCATGTGATTAACACTCAAAGTTCACATCGCCATGTGACTAATACTCAAGAGTTTACTAGAGTCAATAATCTAGTTCACATCACCATGTGATTAACACTCAATGAGTTCTAGGGTTTGATCTTGTTATGCTTACGAGAGAGGTTTTAGTCAACGGGTCTGCAACATTCCGATCCGTGTGTGCTTTACAAATCTCTATGTCATCTTGTAGATGCAGCTACCACGCGCTACTTGGAGCTATTCCAAATAACTGCTCTACTATACGAATCCGGTTCACTACTCAGAGTCATCCGGATTAGTGTCAAAGTTTGCATCAACGTAACCCTTTACGACGAACCCCCTTTCCACCTCCATAATCGAGAAAATTCCTTAGTCCACTAGATACTAAGGATAAGTTCGACCGCTGTCATGTGATCCCTTCCTGGATCACTATTGTACCCCTTGACTAACTCATGGCAAGGCACACTTCAGGTGCGGTACACAGCATAGCATATTGTAGAGCCTACGTCTAAAGCATAGGGGACGACCTTCGTCCTTTCTCTTTCTTCCGCCGTGGTCAGGTCTTGAGTCTTACTCAATACTCACACCTTGTAACACAGCCAAGAACTCCTTCTTTACTGATCTATTTTGAACTCCTTCAAAATCTTGTCACGGTATGTATTCATTTGAAAGTACTATTAAGCGTTTTTGATCTATCCTTATAGATCTTGATGCTCAATGTTCAAGTAGTTTAATCCAGGTTTTCCATTAAAAAACACTTTTCAAATAACCCTGGATGCTTTCCAGAAATTCTACATCATTTCTGATCAACAATATGTCAACAACATATACTCATCAAAAATTCTATAGTGCTCCCACTCACTTCTTTGGAAATACAAGTTTCTCATGAACTTTGTATAAACCCAAAATCTTTGATCATCTCATCAAAGCGTTCATTCCAACTCCGAGATGCTTACTCCAATCCTTCTGGTTGTATCACATACGACCTTTCCTCAAGAAAATCGTTGAGGAAACAATGTTTTGACATCCTATCTGCAAGATTTCATAAATAATGCAGTAACTACTAATATAATTCTAATAGACTCTTAGAATCGCTACGAGTGAGAAAGTCTCATCGCAGTCAACTCCTTGAACTTGCCGGAAAACATCTTAACGACAAGTCGAGCTTTCTTAATGGTGACACTTACCATCATTGTCTGTCTTCCCTTTAAAATCCATCTATACCCAACAGCCTTACGACCATCAAGTAGTTCTTTCAAAGTCTATACTTTGTTTTCATACATGGATCCTCTCAGATTTTATGGCCTCGAGCCATTCGTCGGAATCCGGGCCCACCATCGCTTCTCCATAGCTCGTAGGTTCATTGTTGTCTAGCAACATGACTTCCAAGACAGGATCACGTGAACTAGTACGCATCCTTGTCGTCCTATGAGGTTTGGTAGTGACTTGATCTAAAGTTTCATGATCACTATCATAAGCTTCCACTTCAATTGGTGTAGGTGTCACAGGAACAACTTCCTGTGCCCTGCTACACATTAGTTGAAGTGACGGTTCAATGACCTCATCAAGTCTCCACCATCCTCCCACTCAATTCTTTCGAGAGAAACTTTTCCTCGAGAAAGGACCCGTTTCTAGAAACAATCACTTTTGCTTCCAGATCTGAAATAGGAGGTATACCCAACTCTTTTGGGTATTCTATGAAGATGCATTTATCCGCTTTGGGTTCGAGCTTATCAGCCTGAAACTTTTCACATAAGCGTCGCAGCCCCAAACTTTTAAGAAACGACTGCTTAGGTTTCTCTAAACCATAGTTCATACGATGTCGTCTCAACGGAATTGCGTGGTGCCCTATTTAAAGTGAATGTGGTTGTCTCTAATGCCTAACCCATAAACGATAGTCGTAATTCGATAAGAGACATCATGGTATGCACCATATCCAATAGGGTGCAGTTATGATGTTCGGACACACCATCACAATATGGTGTTCCAGGCGGTATTAGTCGTGTAACAATTTCCACAATTTCTTAATTGTGTGCCAAACTCGTAACTCAGATATTCATCTCTATGATCATATCACAGACATTTTATCCTCTTGTCATGACGATCTTCAACTTCACTCTGAAATTACTTGAACCTTTCAATAATTCAGACTTGTGTTCCATCAAGTAAATATTCTCAGCATCTACTCAAATCATCTGTGAAGTAAGAACATAACGATATCCACTACGTGCCTCAGCACTCATTGGACTGCACACATCAAATGTATTACTTCCAACAAGTTGCTCTCTTGTTCCATCTTACTGAAAACGAGGCCTTTCAGTCATCTTGCCCATGTGGTATGATTTGCATGTCTCAAGTGATTCAAAATCAAGTGAGTCCAAATGATCCATCTGTATGGACTTTCTTCATGCATATATACTAATAGACATGGTTCGCATGTCTCAATCTTTTCAAAAACGAGTTAGTCCAAAGATCCATCAACATGGAGCTTCTTCATGCGTTTTATACCAATATGACTCAAGTGGCAGTGCCACAAGTATGTGGTACTATCATTACTATCTTATATCTTTTGGCATGAACATGTGTATCACTACGATCGAGATTCAATAAACCATTCATTTTAGGTGCAAGACCATTGAAGGTATTATTCAAATAGACAGAGTAACCATTATTCTCCTTTAATGAATAACCGTATTGCGATAAACATAATCCAATCATGTCTATGCTCAACGCAAACACCAAATAATAATTATTCAGGTTTAACCCCAATCTCGATGGTAGAGGGAGCATGCGATGCTTGATCACATCAACCTTGGAAACACTTCCAACACATATCATCATCTCACCTTTAGCTAGTCTCCGTTTATTCCGCAGCTTTTATTTCGAGTTACTAACACTTAGCAACCGAACCGGTATCTAATACCCTGGTGGTACTAGGAGTACTAGTAAAGTACACATTAATATAATGTATATCCAATATACTTCTGTCGACCTTGCCAGCCTTCTCATCTACGAAGTATCTAGGGTAGTTCTGCTTCAGTGACCGTTCCCCTCATTTCAGAAGCACTTAGTCTTGGGTTTGGGTTCAATCTTGGGTTTCTTCACTAGAGCAGCAACTGATTTGCCGTTTCATGAAGTATCCCTTCTTGCCCTTGCCCCTTCTAGAAACTAGTGGTTTTACTAACCATCAACAATTGATGCTCCTTCTTGATTTCTACTTTCGTGGTGTCAAACATCGCGAGTTGCTCAAGGATCATCATGTCTATCCCTGATGTGTTATAGTTCATCACGAAGCTCTAATAGCTTGGTGGCAGTGACTATGGAGAACCATCACTATCTCATCTGGAAGATTAACTCCCACTCAATTAAAGTGATTGTAGTACACAGACAATCTGAGCACATGCTCAACGATTGAGCTTTTCTCCCTTAGTTTGCAGGCTTAAGAAACTTGTCAGAGGTGTCATACCTCTTGACGTGGGCATTAGTCTGAAATTTCAATTTCAGTCTTTGGAACATCTCATATGTTCTGCGACGTTTCAAAACCGTCTTTGGTGCCACAATTTTAAACCGTTAGCATCACACACTGAACTACCACGTAGTCATCAAAACGTGCATGTTAGATGTTTCGTAACATCTACAGACGACGCTCGAGGTTCAGCACACCGAGCGGTGCATTAAGGACATAAGCCTTCTGTGCAGCAATGAGGACAATCCTCAGTTTACGGACCAAGTCCGCATAATTGCTACTATCAACTTTCAACTAAATTTTCTCTAGGAACATATCTTAGTAGAACTAAAGCGTAAGCTACGACATTATTTGCAAAGACCTTTTAACTATGTTCATGATAATTAAGTTCATCTGATTATTTAACGAACTCCCACTTAGATAGACATCCCTCTAGTCATCTAAGTGATACATGATCCGAATCGACTAGGCCGTGTCCGATCATCACGTGAGACGGACTAGTCATCATCGGTGAACATCTCCATGTTGATCGTATCTACTATACGACTCATGTTCGACATTTCGTTCTCTTGTGTTCCGAGGCCATGTCTGTACATGCTAGGCTCGTCAAGTCAACCTAAGTGTTTTTCTTGTGTTCCGAGGCCATGTCTGTACATGCTAGGCTCATCAACACCCGTTGTATGCGAACGTTAGAATCTATCACATCCTATCATCACGTGGTGCTTCGAAACAACGAACCTTCGCAACGATGCACAGTTAGGGGGAACACATCTCTTGAAATTTTAGTGAGGGATCATCTTATTTATGCTACCGTCGTTCTAAGCAAATAAGATGTAAACATGGCAAACATCACATGCAAATCATAAAGTGACATGATATGGACAATATCATCTTGCGCCTTTTGATCTCCATCTTCGAGGCGCGGCATGATCACCTTCGTCACCGGCATGACACCATGATCTCCATCATCATGATCTCCATCATCGTGTCTTCATGAAGTTGTCTCGCCAACTATTAGTTCTACTACTATGGCTAACGGTTAGCAATAAAGTAAAGTAATTACATGGCGTTTTTCATTGACACGCAGGTCATACAATAAATTAAGACAACTCTTATGGCTCCTGCCGGTTGTCATACTCATCGACATGCAAGTCGTGATTCCTATTACAATAACATGATCAATCTCATACATCACATATATCATTCATCACATCCTTTTGGCCATATCACATCACATAGCATACCCTGCAAAAACAAGTTAGACGTCCTCTAATTGTTCTTGCATGTTTTACGTGGCTGCTATGGGTTTCTAGCAAGAACGTTTCTTACCTACGCAAAAGCCACAACGGTGATATGCCAATTTCTATTAACCCTTCATAAGGACCCTTTTCATCGAATCTGATCCGACTAAAGTGGGAGAGACAGACACCCGCTAGCCACCTTATGCATCAAGTGCATGTCAGTCGGTGGAACCTGTCTCACGTAAGAGTACGTGTAAGGTCGGTCTGGGCCGCTTCATCCCACAATGCCGCCGAATCAAGATAAGACTAGTAGCGGTAAGCAAATTGAACAAATCGTCGCCCACAACTACTTTGTGTTCTACTCGTGCATAGAATCTACGCATAAACCTGGCTCATGATGCCACTGTTGGTGAACGTACCAGAAATTTAAAATTTTCTACGTATCACCAAGATCAATCTATGGAGTCATCTAGCAACAAGAGAGAGGGGAGTGCATCTACATACCCTTGTAGATCGCGCGCGGAAACGTTCAAGAGAACGGGGTTGATGGAGTCGTACTCGTCGTGATCCAAATCACCGATGATCCTAGCGCCGAACAGACGGCACCTCCGCGTTCAACACACGTACGGAGCGGGGACGTCTCCTCCTTCTTGATCCAGCAAGGGGGGAGGAGAAGTTGATGGAGATCCAGCAGTACGACGGCGTGGTGGTGGAAGTAGCGGGATCCCGGCAGGGCTTCGCCAAGCGCAAGCGGGGAGGAAGAGGTGTCACGGGAGGGAGGGAGGCGCCAGGGCTTGGGGTGCTGCTCCCATGCGCCTCCCCACTATATATAGGGGTGGAGGGGGCTGGTTTCATGCCCTCCAAGTACATTGGGGCGTTGGCAAAGGTGGGGGAAAGAAATCCCATCATTTCCCTTCCCCACCGATTGTTATCCCCCTTTTTTAGGGATCTTGATCTTATCCCTTCGGGATATGATCTTATTCCTTCTAAGGTGGGATCTTGGTGCGCCTTGACCAGGGGTGTGGGGCCTTGCCCCACTACCCACGTTCATGTGGGTCCCCCTATGCAGGTGGGCCCCACTTCGGAACCTTCTAGAACCTTCCCGGTACAATACCGAAAAATCCCGAACATTTTCCGGTGGCCAAAATAGGACTTCCCATATATAAATCTTTACCTCCGGACCATTCCGGAACTCCTCGTGATGTCCGGGATCTCATCTGGGACTCCGAACAACTTTTGGTTAACCACATACTAATATCTCTAAAACTCTAGCGTCACCGAACCTTAAGTGTGTAGACCCTACGGGTTCGGGAGACATGCAGACATGACCGAGACGACTCTCCGGTCAATAACCAACAGCGGGATCTAGATACCCATGTTGGCTCCCAAATGTTCCACGATGATCTCATCGGATGAACCACGATGTCGAGGATTCAATCAATCCCGTATACAATTCCCTTTGTCAATCGGTACGTTACTTGCCCGAGATTCGATCGTCGGTATCCCAATACCTTGTTCAATCTCATTACCGGCATGTCACTTTACTCGTACCGTAACGCATGATCACGTGGCTAACTCCTTAGTCACATTGAGCTCATTATGATGATGCATTACCGAGTGGGCCTAGAGATACCTCTCCGTCATACGGAATGACAAATCCCAGTCTCGATTCGTGCCAACCCAACAGACACTTTCTGAGATACCTGTAGTGCACCTTTATAGCCACCCAGTTACGTTGTGACGTTTGGTACACCCAAAGCATTCCTACGGTATCCGGGAGTTGCACAATCTCATGGTCTAAGGAAACGATACTTGACATTAGAAAAGCTCTTAGCAAACGAACTACACGATCTTGTGCTATGCTTAGGATTGGGTCTTGTCCATCACATCATTCTCCTAATGATGTGATCCCGCTATCAATGACATCCAATGTCCATGGTCAGGAAACCATAACGAGCTATTGATCAACGAGCTAGTCAACTAGAGGCTTACTAGGGACATGTTGTGGTCTATGTATTCACACATGTATTACGGTTTCCAGTTAATACAATTATAGCATGAACAATAGACAATTATCATGAACAAGGAAATACAATAATAACCATTTTATTATTGCCTCTAGGGCATATTTCCAACAGTCTCCCACTTGCACTAGAGTCAATAATCTAGTTCACATCACTATGTGATTGTAATGAATCCAACACCCATGGGGTTTGTTCATATCTCGCTTGTGAGAGAGGTTACTAGTCAACGGGTCAACTAGCCCCGACCAATGGGGATTTTCCACGTGTAAAATCATCATTTGCTAGAGGAAACACGTGTCGGCTCATCGTTGGGACAGATGTCATCCACTCACTGGACAGAAGGCGCCTATGATACGTCGACACGTGGCACGGCCCAACAGTGGCCCATTCCTGTGAAAAGGCCGGCCCGTTTGACTTGGTCAAAAGCTGGCGGGCCGGCCCATGGAAAGCCTGTTAAGGACCTGTTCGCATATAGCCCATTTACAGCCCGCTAACCCAAGGCCCGTTACGCCCTATCCGAATTAGGCCCAGTAGCGTCATCTGGGCCATCCAATATGATTCCAGCCCGTTTTCACTTCTGGCCCATGTATAGCCCATGACGTCTTTCGGCCCATATGAGGCCCTTTGTAACTCTTGGCCCATTAGCGGCCCGTGCTGAAACTGGCCCGTAATGAACAGTGTATTACTTTACACCCATTAACGGCCCGTGGTGAAACTGGCTCGTAATGAACAGTGTATCACTTTATACCCATTAACGGCCCGTTATTCCGTTGGGCCATTTCCAGCCCAAGTTAACTTTCGGCCTTCTGAGGGCCCATTTATTCTTGGGCTCATTTGCAGCATTCGGTTCCTTACGGCCCGTTACTATCATTTTCTGCTTGTGGGCCAAATTTAGCCCTTCGTTACAGTCGGCCCGTTTGTGGACCGTTAGTTTGTTGGGCCATTTTCATAGCATCACCAAATACGGCCTATTAACGGCCCGTTATGGTCAGCCCATAAAACGTACGATTTCCATTAAAGTCCCGTCTACGGCCCATTAAAGGCCCGCACAAGACCCATAAATGAGTCGGCGGCCCATGGATCCTACGAGACGTAGAAGGCCCATGGATCCTACGAGACGTAGAAGGCCCATGGATCCTACGAGACGTACAAGGCCCATGGATCCTACGAGACGTAGAAGGCCCATGGATCCTATGAGACGTAGAAGGCCCATGGATCCTACGAGACGTAGAAGGCCCATGGATCTGACGGCCCGTGAAGGGCCATGGTCGGGCGAGTTGGCCCCCGTTTGAATGATATAGCATATTCAAAGAATTATCCTACTCAATACTATCACCTCTAAAAAGCATACACTATACAACAAAGAGATCAAGGCATAGAAAGTAGAATAATCCTACACTATACAATAAAGAAATTACAGCCGATTATACCCACTGGGCATTATGGTTCGGCACAGGTGATAATAAAGCATACACAAACAGCAAATTACATACACTGGGCAAATACAACTCATACAGCATGGACGCGCATCAACTTAACTCCATTTGAACTATAATCTCTTCAGAAAATAGGATTGGCCGGATTCAGATAGCACAAATTTCAGTCTGCAAAATCTCCAATTCCTTCATGGTTACCTCAGTGTCTTGTTTCATTTTTTTGACTCCTGCATCTAATACCTGCATGTCCAGTCTCAACTTGTTGATTATACGTTGACAATCATGTACACGTTGTCTTGCCACCTCTAGTTGATGCTCGAGAACATCAGCAAATTCCAATTCCAATCCATAATCATTCGGTAACGGCCGCACTGCTCGCAGATCTTTGTGTTGATGTCACTTCATCCAGAAATGTTTCTGTAAGTACACATGACTAGGGCAAAAATATAGTTACAACAGTGAAGCAAACAAGACACTATTTTGTACTACATGGCAAAACAGGACTAACAATAATGTTACACGTCACTTTCAAAAAAATAGTTACACGTCATGAAGCATAAGCAGGTGATATTTTAAAAATTATAAAAAAGATAGTCTGTGCAGCCTGCATACAGAAATCCCTCTTAGCTCACCAGAGGAGCATGATGTTGGGGCCCAATCGAAAACACAGACAAGTTACAAATTTAGACAGCACGTTGCGTATAAGTAAGCAAGCAGTTGGCCATTCTGTGCCTCAACTAAAGTCTTAGGGAGCATAATGAGCAGCAGAGGGTTTCATACAAACATACTACAGCAGGCAAAACTATGCAATCATTAGCGTAGTATAAACTAGATTGTGAGCCTCATGCAATAATAGTTGGTTAATAGACTTCAAAGCTTCAGGCACACTTCGGCAGAGTAATTAAATGGTAAGGCCTTTAATTATGTCAACTAATAGTGATACAAGTACCAAACATCAGGCATGATTATTTGGGCATCTCATTAACTGAGGACAAATAAAGCAATTGAAAAGAGAAAATTAACTATGCCTGAAACAAACAAGGAATTGAACTGTTGAGTTGCACACAGTGACTTACCTTAGCAGGTTGAAGAGGCTCAGCGCAGCTCCTACTTCTCTTGCAAGGCTCCTTCCTAACATCTTGTACTTGGAAATCCTCAATCTTATCTTCATTGCACCCCCTCTACAAGCTGACACAAACTAGTTACTCGTCTCCTTGGAAGATAAATATGCATACTTTCCAGTCTGTGAACACAAAAGGATGAGATTATAACAAAACTGTTGGGTAACGTAGCAATAATTCAAAATTTTCCTACGTGTCACCAAGATCAATCTAGGAGATGCTAGCAACGAGAGAGAGGGAGTGCATCTTCATACCCTTGAAGATTGCTAAGCGGGAGTGTTACAAGAACGCGGTTGATGGAGTCGTACTCGCAGCTATTCAAATCGCGGAAGATCCGATCTAGCGCCGAACGGACGGCGCCTCCGCGTTCAACACACGTACAGCCCGGGGACGTCTCCTCCTTCTTGATCCAGCAAGGGGAGAGGAGAAGTTGAGGGAGAACTCCAGCAGCATGACGGCGTGGTGGCAATGGAGCTCGTGGTTCTCCGGCAGAGCTTCGCTAAGCACTACGGAGAAGGAGGAGGAGGTGTATGAGGAGGGAGGGTTGCGCCAGGGAAGAGGTGCGGCTGCCCTCCAACCCCTCCACTATATATAGGGGCAAGGGGAGAGGGGGAGGCGCCCTAGGGTTTACCCTAGGGGGCGGCGGCCAAGCAGATTGGATCTCCCTAGGGAAAATCCTAGGGAGACTTGCCCCCCAAGCCAAGCAGGTGGAGGCTTGCCTCCCAAGCCAGGTGGAGGCGCCCCACCTCCCCAAGTAATGTGGGAAATGGTGTGGGGGGCGCACCACCCCTTAGTGGGCTGGTTTGCCCCTTCCCCTTTGGCCCATGAGGCCCTCCAACACTTGCCGGGGCTCCCGAAACACCTTTCGGTCATGCTGGCCATAGCCTGGTACCCTCGGAACACTTCCGAACTCCAATACCCTTCGTCCAATATATCGATCTTCACCGCCGGACCATTCTGGAACTCCTCATGATGTCCGGGATCTCATCCGGGACTCCGAACAACCTTCGGTAACCACATACTATTTCCCATAACAACGCTAGCGTCACCGAACCTTAAGTGTGTAGACCCTACGGGTTCGGGAACCATGCAGACATGACCGAGACACCTCTCCGGCCAATAACCAATAGCGGGATCTGGATACCCATATTGGCTCCCACATGTTCCACGATGATCTCATCGGATGGACCACGATGTCGGGGATTCAATCAATCCCGTATACAATTCCCTTTGTCTATCGGCATGTTGCTTGCCCGAGATTCGATCGTCGGTATCCCAATACCTCGTTCAATCTTGTTACCGGAAAGTCTCTTTACTCGTTCCGTAATGCATGATCCCGTGGCTAACTCCTTAGTCACATTGAGCTCTTTATGATGATGCATTACCGACTGGGCCCAGAGATACCTCTCCGTCATACGGAGTGACAAATCCCAGTCTCGATTCGTGCGAACCCAACAAACACTTCCGGAGATACCTGTAGTGCACCTTTATAGCCACCCAGTTACGTTGTGACGTTTGGTACACCCAAAGCATTCCTACGGTATCCGGGAGTTGCACAATCTCATGGTCTAAGGAAATGATACTTGACATTAGAAAAGCTCTAGCAAACGAACTACACGATCTTGTGCTATGCTTAGGATTGGGTCTTGTCCATCACATCATTCTCCTAATGATGTGATCCAATTATTAATGACATCCAATGTCCATGGTCAGGAAACCATAACCATCTATTGATCAACGAGCTAGTCAACTAGAGGCTTACTAGGGACATGTTGTGGTCTATGTATTCACACATGTATTACGGTTTCCAGTTAATACAATTATAGCGTGAACAACAGACAATTATCATGAACAAGGAAATACAATAATAACCATTTTATTATTGCCTCTAGGGCATATTTCCAACACATACGTTGTTCCCTTTGTCATCGGTATGTTACTTGCCCGAGATTCGATCGTCGGTATCTCAATACCTAGTTCAATCTCGTTACCGGAAAGTCTCTTTACTTGTTCCGTAATGCATCATCCCGTAACTAACTCATTAGTCACATTGCTTGCAAGGCTTATAGTGATGTGCATTACCGAAAAGGCCCAGAGATACCTCTCCGACAATCGGAGTGACAAATCCTAATCTTGATCTATGCCAACTTAACAAACACCATCGGGGACACCTGTAGAGCACCTTTATAATCACCCAGTTACGTTGTGACGTTTGGTAGCACACAAAGTGTTCCTCCGGTATTCGGGAGTTGCATAATCTCATAGTCTGAGGAACTTGTATAAGTCATGGAGAAAGCAGTAGCAATGAAACTAACACGATCATAATGCTAAGCTAACAGATGGGTCGTGTCCATCACATCATTCTCCTAATGATGTGATCCCGTTCATCAAATGACAACACATGTCTATGGTTAGGAAACATAACCATATTTGAATAATGAGCTAGTCAAGTAGAGGCATACTAGGGACTATAGGTTTTATCTATGTATTCACACATGTACTAAGTTTCCAGTTAATACAATTCTAGCATGAATAATAAACATTTATCATGATATAAGGAAATAAATAATAACTTTATTATTGCCTCTAGGGCATGTTTCCTTCAAAAGTAGCCGGCGGGAGCACGCCGAAAGGACTCCACACGCACGAGGTTGCCCTCCGCCCCCTCCCCATCCTCCTGCGTTGGCGGGCCGGGACCTTGCGGATCTGCAGCGCTTCATCGGGGGCGGCCGGATTTGACTTTCCCGGCCGCCGGCGGCTGCGCCAAAGCAACGGTATGGTCAGAAGCACCTCGCGCAACCCCGACAAAGGCTCAGCGGCGCATGCAGGTGCGGGTTCGTCCCCTCGCCGCCGCCCACAGTTTGCCGGCATGTATTCTGTCGGCCGTCCGCCAGGCTCGGCCCTCGTGCAGAGGCTCTGTGGCTCACCGATGCCGCTCATACAGTGCGATGACTGCCCGTGGATAGTGCTGCGGCTGACTTCGGGCACGCCGAAGCACCCCGGATGGGTGGTCTTCAAATGGGAAAACGACGGGGTATGTGCTGTTTTGCATTCGGCTCATTTCGATAGCTCAATATGTTTACTCATTTCGAACAGCATAATGCGTGTAGGAAGATGGATGCTCATTTTGGTTTTGGGAAGGCGAATACATTGATTTATTGATAGAAAGAAAATTGATAGACATTCGTGCGCTCCTTAATACAATCGAAGGCAATGAAGCGCATGCATGTGCAACTAGAGGGGAAGCAACGTCTACTTCTTTAGAACCAAAGAAGAATAATGAAAAATGCAAGATCAAGAATCCGCAGATCAACAATGAGTGCATGGAGAAGATATTGCTTCATCTAGTGGGAGCAGTTATGGAAGTTGGAAACCTTCTAAAATGCATACTTGTGGTTCTTGTTTTCTTTGGTCTTGCTTTTCTAGCAAAGATTTGGTGATGTCCTATGTAACCAATGTGGTTGAAAATGCAAAGAAGTGCAAATTGAGGTGCAAATTTACATTTGCAGGCTGGGGGGAGGACGGCCGCAGAGGCAGACCCCGCAAAGCCGACCCGCTGCCTCTGCGGCTTTTTGCTGGGGACTGCAAAACAGTTTTTCCGCGAACTACAAATGTGAAATGCGGGTCGTCAGGATGCGGGGTCTGCTAGAGATGCTCTTAACGGCCAAAGGACTAGGCCAACTCAACATGCACGTAGAGCCCCACGCTCTAGCCTTCGTCGCACTTGCCGCATCACACGGCCACACTGCCTCGTGCAGCACTGCAGCCTCATGCTGCCGTCGGCATCTCGCCATCATCGCCGTATCGCACGACGTCTTGGCATCTCCCTTCTCCGCACGCCTCTGCTGAAACTTCACCGGACTAGCTACTGTCTAACCTATCCAACATGAATAATGAAAGCAAACTAAATATGCACATACATGAATCAAGATTAAAGCTAACAGCCTTCGCCGCCACTAGTAGAAAACTGGGCTTTGGTCACAGGGCAATATTCACATTAGTCCCGGTTAATGTGAGCATTGGTCCCGGTTCATGCGGCCAGGGGCCTGCCGGGCCTCGTGGGGGCATTGGTCCCGGTTCGTCCGGACCCTTTGGTCCCGGTTGGTGGGACAAACCGGGACCAATGGGCCACGCTCCTGGCCCACAGCCCTTTAGTCCCGGTTCATACCACAAACCGGGACTAAAGGGCTGGTCCTAGTTGCGGCCAGTGTTTAGTCCCACCTCTCCAACCGAAGGGCGCTCACACCAGTTTATAAGCCCGTCCCTCTCTGCCTTGTTGAGCTCCTCTCAAAGTGAAAATAGATGCCCTTATACAGGGAATTTGACCTAAATTCACAGTAAATTTCTTTAAATTTCACAGAAATTTATTATGAATTTAGGTTGAATTTTCTCTATAGGCGCATCTATGTTCATTTTTTTATAGTAAATAAATAAATAAACCTTAATAAAATAAAATAAAAATAAACCTTAATAAAATAAAATAAAATAAACTATAGTAACTAAAATAAATAAACCTTAATAAATTAAATAAAAATAGCAGCAGTAAAATAAATAAAAATAAAATAATTAAAGTAAAATACATAAGTAATTAGAAATAAAATAAATAAGTTTTTTGTTGTAAGTAGAAACGAAACAAAACAAATAAAGCAAAACAGAAAACAAATAACAGAGAAAAAAAATTATGCCACCTACTAGGCCACCACGGCCTGAATATGACTTGAAACCCATCCATGGGCCAGGATTCAGGCCCGCAGAAGGCCCAGTAGGCCCCACAAGCAAAGAGAACGGTTAGGCCCGCAAGCCTGCAGTTGAGAGGAGCTCGAGAGGGTGGGCGCAGCAGCGCTTATAAACCACTCTCGAGCTCTCTCAACTAGCGAGGTGGGACTAAACTTTTGACGCGGGGCAGCACAAGGCCTTTGGTCCCGGTTGGTGCCACCAACCGGGACTAAAGGGGGTCATTGGTCCCGGTTCGTGGCACCAACCGGGATCAAAGGCCTTTAGTCCCGGTTGGTGCCACGAACCGGGACCAATGAGTTCCCTATATATACCTCATCGCCACAGCAGAGCACTCCACAGTGCTCTGTTTTTTCTGGACGGCGAGGGGAGGGCATTTGGGTGCTCTAGCTCACCTCCTATGCACATGAGGTGTTCGATGAAATGTCTGAGCCACACTAGTTAATCTTTCTCCTCTCGAAACTCGACCTCCGAGCTCCATTTTCCCCGAGATTTGTCTAGGTTTAGCGGTCTGTCACGTCCCGTCCCCGTCTTCACCGTCGTCGATCGCCCGCGCCGATCTCGTCGCCAGCACCACCGTGGTGAGCCTCTTGTTCTTATCTTCTTTCTGAAAGGAAAAAATTCTTACTTTAGATAGATACTTGTCTAATTTTGTTACTTTTATTATTCCTTCTTATTACATAGTGCGATGGTTTTGGTATCCGCCCCCGTCGGCCCTCCTCCTCTCTATGATTCGGATGTGGTATATATTATCTTTTTATAACTATTTGATTCATTTATTGTTTATGAAAAATATACCGACCAACGTGACATAGATTTTATTTATCTAGGAGGTGGTTGAACCGGAAATTCTAACCGACCCTATTGTCGAGAGGTTAAATTTAGTTGAAGAAGAAAACAATTGCTTGAAGGAAAAAATAAAAAAAATTGAGGAGGAGAAGATGATATTGGAGTTGCATGTTGCGGATGTCGTCGATGATCACAAGATCAAGATGGATGCAATGCGCTTGAAGATTAGAAAATATGCCATTCATACCGAGGCTTGGTATCATTATGCCGTTGGATCAATTGTTACCTTGGTTGCGATTATGATCACATTTGATTTCGCATTGAAATTTTTACATAGTTTCAATGTATGGTTTAATTAATTAGATGCTCTGGAGAGCTATATATATATGTTGTTAGATGAGAACTATGTATGTACTTTGGTTTTAATGTGATGATGAACTTCTATTAATTTGGTCACTTAATTATCTATTCATGATGTTCTGTAATGGTTTTTGACACACTTAATTATATATAATGCACGCAGATGAACCGGCAATGGATGTATGGTGACAGACACACCTCCGAGTACATTAAGGGCGTGCATGATTTTCTCGAAGTGGCTGAAGCAAACAAGCAGAATGGTTTTATGTGTTGTCCATGCCCTATATGTGGGAATACGAAGTCTTACTCTGACCGGAAAATCCTTCACACCCACCTGCTTTACAAGGGTTTCATGCCACACTATAATGTTTGGACGAGGCACGGAGAAATAGGGGTTATGATGGAAGACGGTGAAGAAGAAGAGGACGATGACAACTATGTGCCCCCTGAATACGGTGATGCTACAACGGGGGAAGCTGCTGATGATCAAGAGGAACCAGACAATGTGCCCAATGATGCTGCAAGGGGGGGGAAGCTGCTGAAGATCAAGAGGAACCAGTGCCCAATGATGATGATCTCCGCTGGGTCATTGTCGATGCAAGGACGCAATGCGAAAGTCAAAAGGAGAAGCTGAAGTTCGATCGCATGTTAGAGGATCACCAAAAAGGGTTGTACCCCAATTGCGAAGATGGCAACACAAAGCTCGGTACCGTACTGGAATTGCTGCAGTGGAAGGCAGAGAATGCTGTGCCTGACAAAGGATTTGAGAAGTTATTGAAAATATTGAAGAAGAAGCTTCCAAAGGATAATGAATTGCCCGACAGTACATACGCAGCAAAGAAGGTCGTATGCCCTCTAGGATTGGAGGTGCAGAAGATACATGCATGCCCTAATGACTGCATCCTCTACCGCGGTGCGTACAAGGATCTGAACGCATGCCCGGTATGCGGTGCATTGCGGTATAAGATCAGACGAGATGACCCTGGTGATGTTGACGGCGAGCCCCCCAGGAAGAGGGTTCCTGCGAAGGTGATGTGGTATGCTCCTATAATACCACGGTTGAAATGTCTGTTCAGAAACGAAGAGCATGCCAAGTTGATGCGATGGCACAGTGAGGACCGTAAGAAAGACGGGAAGTTGAGAGCACCCGCTGACGGGTCGCGGTGGAGAAAAATCGAGAGAAAGTACTGGGCTAAGTTTGCAGCTGACCCAAGGAACGTATGGTTTGGTTAAAGCGCGGATGGCATTAATCCTTTCGGGGAGCAGAGCAGCAATCACAGCACCTGGCCCGTAACTCTATGTATGTATAACCTTCATCCTTGGATGTGCATGAAGCGGAAGTTCATTATGATGCCAGTTCTCATCCAAGGCCCTAAGCAACCCGGCAACGACATTGATGTGTACCTAAGGCCATTAGTTGAAGAAATTTTATAGCTGTGGAATGGAAACGGTGTACGTACGTGGGATGAGCACAAACAGGAGGAATTTAACCTGCACGCGTTGCTGTTTGTAACCATCAATGATTGGCACGCTCTCAGTAACCTTTCAGGACAGACAAACAAGGGATACCACGCACGCACGCACTGTTTAGATGACACTGAAAGTATATACCTGGACAAATGCAGGAAGAATGTGTACCTGGGCCATCATCGATTTCTTCCGACCAACCATCAACGTCGAAAGAAAGGCAAGCATTTCAAAGGCGAGGCAGATCACCGGAAGAAGCCCGCCATGCGTACCGGTGATCACGTACTTGCTATGGTCAATGATTTACACGTAATCTTTGGAAAGGGTCCCGGCGGACTAGCTGTTCCGAATGACGCTGAGGGACACGCACCCATGTGGAAGAAGAAATCTATATTTTGGGACCTACCCTACTGGAAAGAGCTAGAGGTCCGCTCTTCAATCGACGTGATGCACGTGACGAAGAACCTTTGCGTGAACCTGCTAGGCTTCTTGGGCGTGTATGGGAAGACAAAAGATACACCTGAGGCACGGGAGGACCTGCAACGTTTGCACAAAAAGACGGCATGCCTCCGAAGCAATATGAAGGTCCTATCAGCTGCGCTCTTACGAAAGAAGAGAAAGAAATCTTCTTTGAATGCCTGCTCAGTATGAAGGTCCCGACTGGCTTCTCGTCGAATATAAAGGAAATAATAAATATGCCAGAGAAAAAGCTCCAGAACCTAAAGTCTCATGACTGCCATGTGATTATGACGCAACTGCTTCCGGTTGCATTGAGGGGGCTTCTACCGGAAAAGGTCCGATTAGCCATTGTGAAGCTATGTGCATTCCTCAATGCAATCTCTCAGAAGGTGATCGATCCAGAAATCATACCAAGGCTAAGGAGTGATGTGGCGCAATGTCTTGTCAGTTTCGAGCTGGTGTTCCCACCATCCTTCTTCAATATCATGACGCACGTCCTAGTACATCTAGTCGACGAGATTGTCATTCTGGGGCCCGTATTTATACACAATATGTTCCCCTTTGAGAGGTTCATGGGAGTCCTAAAGAAATATGTCCATAACCGCGCTAGGCCAGAAGGAAGCATCTCCATGGGCCATCAAACAGAGGATGTCATTGGGTTTTGTGTTGACTTCATTCCTGGCCTTAAGAAGATAGGTCTCCCTAAATCGCGGTATGAGGGGAGACTGACTGGAAAAGGCACGCTTGGAGGGGACTCAATAATATGCAGGGACGGATATTCTTGGTCTCAAGCACACTACACAGTTCTACAGAACTCTACCTTGGTGACCCCGTATGTCGATGAACACAAGAACAGTCTGCGCTCCAAACACCCGGAGCAGTGTGACGACTGGATTACATGTGAACACATCAGGACTTCTAGCAGTTGGTTGGAAACACGTCTCAGAGGTGACACCACTATTTGTGATGAGTTGTACTCGTTATCCAGGGGACCATCTTCGACTGTATTGATTTACAAAGGATACGAGATAAATGGGAATACATTTTACACGATCGCCCAAGATCAAAAGAGCACCAACCAAAACAGTGGTGTCCGCTTTGATGCAGCAACCGAGAGGGGAAAGGACACATATTATGGTTACATAATGGACATATGGGAACTTGACTACGGACATGATTTTAAGGTCCCTTTGTTTAAGTGCAAATGGGTCAATCTGTCAGGAGGCGGGGTACAGGTAGACCCACAGTACGGAATGACAACAGTGGATCTGAACAATCTTGGGTACACTGACGAACCGTTCGTCCTAGCCAATGATGTGGCACAGGTTATCTATGTGAAGGACATGTCTACCAGACCGAGAAAAAGAAAAGATAAGGAAGCAAATACATCATACGATGAGCCAAAGTGCCACATAGTTCTTTCAGGAAAAAGGAACATTGTGGGAGTTGAGGGCAAGACAGACATGTCTGAAGATTATGAAAAGTTTCATGAAATTCCTCCCTTCAAAGTCAAGGCTGACCAAAGCATCCTTATAAACGATGAAGATTATCCATGGTTAAGGCGCAATAAGCAAATGACACAAGTGAAGAAAAAGTGAAGACTTTCTCCCGCAACTATTATGATGATACCATGCCAACTTTGTAACAGACGAGTATGATGCCATTGTCCGTTTTGTACACGAAGTGCATCTAGTTTTTGCCGTAACCCTCTCAACTTTCTTGCACATGCTATGTGGATGAAATGATGATACAATGCCAACTTTCAACCTTTTCAGAGTTCATTTGAAATGCTTTTCAATTTTAGGGTCTTATAGCTCAAAATAATTAGTAAATGCATGAAAAATAACAGGCCAAAAATTAAATATTATGCCACGTACTAGGCCACCACGGCCTGAATACGATTAGAAACCCATCCATGGGCCAGGATTCAGGCCCGCAGAAGGCCCAGTAGGCCCACAGGCATGTACAGAGAGGTTAGGCCCGTAAGCCTGCTTTAGAGAGGAGCTCGACAGCTCAGGCGCACCGCACCTTATAAACAGGTGCGGCTCTCTCTCAGCTAGCGAGGTGGGACTAAACTCCCACCACCACGCCGCTGTGCAAGGCCATTGGTCCCGGTTGGTGGCACGAACCGGGACCAATTCCACCCTTTGGTCCCGGTTGGTGCCACGAACCGGTACTAGAGTTTCTTACTAAGCAGTTTTTTAGTCCCACCTCGCTAGCTGAGAGGCACTAGGAGCGGTTTATAAGCCCTGAGTGCAAACACGATGAAGAAGAGGCGCAATGCTCACCTTCACGTTGCTTAGGTTCAAGCCTTGAGGAATAAGGTAGACTGCATGGAGCTATGTGCAGTGCAGTCTACACTATTCCAAAAGGCTTGAAGCTAATCAACGAGCATTGCGCCTCTTTTTTATTTTTAATAACTTATTACAACTCCGGACTTCTTGTGTTACGACAAAATAAAATAAACTTTAATAAAATTTATGAAACTAAAATTAACAAAGTATTTTCTGTTCAAAACATTATAAGAAACCTCTAGTATTATTGAAACTAAAATCATATAAAATTGATGCAACTAAAATTATCGATGTATTTTCTGTTCAAAATCATTAAAAGCAAAAAGAATTTTCACAAAGAACTTTTTTTGATAGAAACTTTAATAGCAAAAACAATTGTCATAAAGTAAAATAAATAAGTAATTAGAAACAAAATAAAATAAAATAAATAAGTTTTTTGTTGTAAGTAGAAACAAAACAAAATAAATAAAGCAAAAAAGAAAACAAAAAAACTAAATACAGCAAAAAGAATTTTCATAAAGAACTTTTTTTGATAGAAACTTTAATAGCAAAAAGAATTATCATAAAGTAAAATAAATAAGTAATTAGAAACAAAATAAATAAGTTTTTTGTTGTAAGTAGAAACAAAACAAAATAAATAAAGCAAAAAAGAAAACAAAAAAACTAAATAAAGCAAAAAAATTGTTGGGGCGCTGCCCGCTGGGCCTTCCAACCCTCGGGTTTGCAAATACAGGCCCAGAAGGGCTAGAAGGTTCCATGGGCAGCGCGCCAAAGTTAGGCCCAGAAGCCTGCTATAGAGAGGAGTTCGAGACAGCAGCCGCGTCGGGGCTTTTAAACTAGTGCGGGCGCCCCTCGGCTAGCGTGGTGGGACTAAACTTTTGGCCGCGACGCGGGCAGCAAGAGGCTTTTGGTCCCGGTTGGTGCCACCAACCGGGACTAAAGGGGTGCATTGGTACCGGTTCGTGGCACCAACCGGGACCAATGCCCCCCCTTTAGTCCCGGTTGGTGCCACCAACCGGGACCAAAGGCCGCCGCTTCCCGCCCGGGACCAATGCTCTCAGTATATAAGAAAGCACTTAGTGTTTTTCAGATTCATCTCTGCATCAGTTCCCCCGCCCCGACGACGCCGCCAGGCTGCCCGAGCTCGCCCCGTCGACGCCGTCGCTGCCCTCTGCTGCCTCGTCGACGCGCAGCCGCCCCTTCCCCGAGCACGCCGCCGGCGGCCCGCCCCGACCACGCCGCCGTCGCCTCTGCCTCGCCCTGCCCCGACCACGCCGCCGACGCCTCTGCCTCGCCCTGCCCCGACCACGCCGCCGTCGCCTCTGCCCCTGCCCCGACGCGCCGCCGTCACCTTGGTCAGGGTCGGCACTGCCCCCTTCCTCCCTGTCTTTTTTTTTGCATTTTTATAAAAATGTATATATGTATGTATATATGTTCTCTGTGTATATATATGTTCTCTGTGTATATATATGTTCATGTATATATGCAAAAGATAGATTTTAAGAAAAGTTAGGATTTTTTTGTGTTCATAGATTTTTTTGGTGATATTAATTATTGTAGAATATGCAAATGTTTGTATATTCATATGAACAATGCATTAGGCAAAACCTTTACTTTTTCGAAATTTTCTATTTGAACATTTTTTATAAATGAGAGGAAAAAGGAAAATAAGAAGAGGAAGAAAGGAGAAGAAGAGGAGAGGAAGAAGAGGAGAAATAAATAAGAATAGGAAAAAAGAATAAAAAGAAGAGGAGAAGAAGAAAGGATTAGAAGAGAAGAAGAAAAAATAGAAAAAATTCTATTTTTTTCTTCTTCTCTCCTCTATTCCTTTCTTCTTCTCCTCTTTTTTTTTCTTCTTTTTTTTCTTCGATCTTCTCCTCTATTCCTTTCTTCTTCTCCCATTTTTGTTTCTTCTTCGTTTTCTTATGTTTTATCGGGTCTATCGTCGTCGATATACCCCTCTCCCGATAACTTCAACACGAGGGGGGGTCGATATACCCCCTCCCCGATAATATTATTTTCCCATGTACGTTCATTGTCGTTGTCGATATAACCCCCTCCCGATAAGTTCAACACATGGGGGTCGATATACCCCCTCCCCGATAACATTATTTTCCCATGTATGTATGTCGTCGTTGTCGATATATATAACTCCCTCCCAGATAACTTCGACATGATGGACGGTCGATATTTATACCCCCTCTCGATCGTGATAACTTATACCACGGGAGCACCCCGGGCCCTCTCGCTCGACCAAAACTCTCGAGGACACCCAAACCCTAGAAAAAAACGATGTCGGTCTCCTACCCCCTCCCACCGCGCCCCTACCCTTGAAGCATTGCCGAGGACACCCCAAACCCGGAATAAGTTAGGTCTACGTTTGCACTAATATATCCACCTGCTGTCATGTTTGTGTAATAATTGCCATGTTGTAATATTTGCAGAAACAATGGAGCACGGACGAGACGAGCAAGCAGAAGAGGTGTTGGGGGACATAATCTTAGCCGGAGGTGATATCTTGTCGTATCTTAACGACAATGATGGTCTGGAAGAACAGGGTGAAGAAGCAGGCTATGGTGATCGAAGAGTGGAGGAGGAAAGACATGATTATGATGGCTCCGGTGACCCAATGCTGGTGCAAGAAGGAGCCCGTGGTGACGGCTCCGGTGACCGAACAGAGTCCGGCCAGGTAAATATATTAGTTAAGCCTGTGCTGACTAGCTAATTGATGCATTCATTGTTTTGGTATGTACACATATTAATTAACACTCGTCTTTCTTCTTTTTTCTAGCCCTCCGGATCGAGCGCAACTTCGGTAAAGAGATGAGGCCCGAAGAGAAAGTTGCGCTCGGATGAAAGGTTTGAGATCACAGCAATCACGCGCAACGGCCAACCGATTGAACCCATCCGGACAAAGGATGCATTTGCTTCTCAGTGCGGGGTTCTAGTTAGGGACGAGATCCTGATCAGCATCCAGCAATGGTATAAGCCTAAGAAGGAAGACCCTGAGGTGTCTTATGTCAATGATATGCAGAAAGATGATCTTTGGACTGAGCTGAAGGCAAATTTCACCCTACCACCAGAGGAGGATCCGGAGAAGCCAGTTAAAGAGCAATTAATCAAGTCTCATGCTCTTAAGAAGATGGCAGACCTATTCAGGAGGTGGAAGAATGAGCTGAAAACGTTTGTCGACAAAGAAGAGACACCAGAATTCATCGGCCGGTATGAGAAGATCAGAGATCACCGGCCCGCATTTGTGGCCCACAAGACATCAGAAAAGAGTAAGAAGATGTCAGCGACAAACAAGAAGAATGCTGCGAAGAAGAAGCTTCACCATCGCACGGGGTCAGGTGGCTACCTCAAAGCCCGGCATAAGTGGGCCAAGGCTGAGAATGATCTGCTTGAAAAAGGGATCGAACCACAGACAATGAACTGGACAGACCGTTGCCGGACTTGGTTCTTTGGGGCTGGCGGAACCTTGGACCCTGTATCAGGGAGGTGCGTTTGGACAAACGAGCTTTTGAGAATACCAGTCAAGAAGATTCAGCAATATATCGATGCAGCGCAGGAAGGGACGTTCGTTCCAGACAGAGAGAAAGACGAGCTCACAATTGCCCTCGGGAATCCTGAGCACCCTGTACGGACACGAGGCACGCCAGGCTCCATTCCGTGGAAGGCTGGTTTTCCGGACGCGGGCGGTTACAAAAGCCAGGAGAGGAGGAAAAAAGTGGAGCAGATCCAAATTCAGAAGCTGCACGAAAGGGTTCAAGCGCTAGAGGAACGAGGCGGCAATCGACATGCCGAAACTACCCCCGAAGCTACACCGCCATCTCAGCGGAGAAGCAGCATGGCTTCCACCGAGCTGCTTCAGCCGGAGCATGTCTTGACGGCTCTTGCTAGCTACCCCGTGGATGCTATCACGGAGTCTCAACATTGCCACCTTATGGCGCAATGGCAGAACTTCAAAGTCAAGGCGGCTGTTGGCTCTGTTTTACCTCCTGAACCCGGCGCAACCTGCCACTGCCGGCCGATTCCAGAAGGATATGCTAGGGTGATGGTGGATGAAATAAAGGAGGGATTTGAGGACCTCCAGCTTGACCACCCTACCGGTGAAGGGGAGACTTGGCTGGGTTCTGCTCTGAAGACTCCATGCCTATGGCGGAAGGAGCTCATCAACCTTCCGAATTGGACGGCTCCGGCGAGTAAGGGCACTCCGCCTCCTCCTCTGCCTCCTCCTCCGGCGAGTGATCAGGGCACTCAGCCTCCTTCTCCGGCGCATGGTGGCACTCCGCCTCCTCCTCCGCCTCCTCCTCCGGCGAGTGATCAGGGCACTCAGCCTCCTTCTCCGGCGCGTGGCGACACTCCGCCTCCTTCTCCGCCTGCGCCGGCGCGCCAGAGCAGGCAGCCTCCTCCTTCTCCGCCTCGTCAGCAAGGGCGGAAGAGACCCACCGCCGCTCCGGCTGCTCCGGCGCGTCGTAGTCCTTCTCCTCCGCCTCGTAAGCAAGGAAAGAAGACAGCCGCAGCCGCTCCGTCTGCTCTGCCGGCGTCTAGCAGTACAGCTGCCAGAGGCGGGAGGCAATACAGATTCGGTCCTTCTCTGAAGACACCAGAGAAGTTACCATACGAGAGGACCGAGGAGGAAACCAGGAAGATCGTGCGAGCCGAAGTGACAAACTTCTTTGAAGGGGTGAAAGCAAAGAAACATCCACCTGCGGAGGAGAAGGTAGATCCGGTGAAAGCAAAGCGCACTCTGGCTGCCCTGACAAAACCACCAAAGTCTCCGCCAAGAGGAAACTATGAGCGCATTCTTGCAAAGACATATGCTGAAGCGGAGCGGTCGGGAAGTACTGTCAGTGATCAAAGGTTAAAAGAATGACGAGCTGGGAAAAAAATTGCCCAGCTCGGCGAACAAGCGAACCAATCGTGCCCCCCGCTCAAGGTGTCAAAAGACATCATCGCTAATGATCCGAGGATGGTGGCCGGTTATAGCAATCTTGGAGATTACCTGCCCGACGATGTACATTATGAAATCATGGAGGTGGACGAACACAAATACCATTACGGGAAGCCTCTCGTCAAAGATGAAAGATCTCTAACAACGATGATGCGAAGATTACATGATTGGTACATGAAAACCTGCAGAGAGTTTGATGGGATGAATACTTTGACGCTGAGAGTTAAACCGGAGCATGACCTCGTTGGAATTGAACTGCTGAATGTTCCATTTGAGGATTTCTTCCCGTTTTTCAATCAAAAGGCCCTCAATAAAACAGCGATCACTTGCTACTGTCTGTAAGTAGTACTACTTCTGTCATTAAGTCTCTCTATATAGGTCAGCTCTTTCATTGCATGTATTTATAATTATCCTCACTATATTATGCAGATTGAAGATCGCCGTATTGAAGAAAAGACAAATCGGTGATATTGGGTTCATTAACACAAATCTCATAGATGCATATATGGTTGAAAAACATGCCAAAGAAGCCGAGGCCAACTTGCTATGATCGTTGGTATTAAATCAAAACAAAGATATAATATTCTTTCCTTACAACTTCAAGTGAGTGTTACTGTCTTGTGCATATTCGGTTTCCCTTATTAGTCCAGGTTATGGTAATGTAATTGATGATTTATGCATGCATGCGCAGCTTCCACTATATTATCCTAGAGATTAAGCTTGAGCAGGGAGTAGTAACCGTCTTAGACTCGAGACGAAAAGATTCCCAGGACTATGCGAACATGACTCAAATACTCGAGAAGTAAGTTAAATCGATCATTATCCACCATATCAGTAACTTTGTTCATTTCCTGATATCTAGTAATTGTTTTCTTTGTCTGGCAAGGTTTGGAGAAAATTCACCACAAAAGCTCCGGGACTGCCGAAGAAGCTGCAATTTAGACACCCGAAAGTAAGTACTATAGTAGCTTGTTCCGCACATCTCCTAGTGATTCAAGCGCTAGTTTCATCAATACTATTTAGCATGCTTGCTTATCAGTTAGATTGACCTCTATTTCTTGTAAAGTGGTTGTGGCAGGAACAAGGGAATGATTTATGTGGATACTATGTTTGCGAGTCTCTCCGCCACACGACCTGTGAGCAGGGCTACTCTGACGAACAATATGAAGTGCGTAAGCAATAATATTCACAATTTTATTTTATTACCATCATTTGTGTCGAGTTTCATATATATATATATATATATATATATATATATATATATATATATATATATATATATATGTATGTATGTATGTATGTATGTATTGACCCCCTTCTTCAAATTAGATCTTTCAGATGTGTGATGAACACCTAGCACCAGATCGTATGCGAGGAATTCAAGAGAAATTGGCGGCATTCTTTCTTAACCATGTGATCGCTGAAAACGGAGAATACTATGTGGAGCCTGTGTTCTTACAATTTCATTAGGAGATTATATTGTAACAGATAATTATTGTATATATGTAGCCGGTAGTGTCTGATAGATACACGAGAACTTGTTGTTCGACCAATCTCTCGAAGAAGGAGAGGTGGTCGATATCACTTCTCTCTGTATCCATATGTTCATGACGATCTTCTGTTTCCTTCATTTGCTTACTAGCTAGCGTGTCTAGTCCTCTCCATACGTATATAGTACGTAGCGTCGACCAAGCACGGAGATAAGAGAGGACACTTCTCTCTATTAATTAGCTAGCTAACACAATATATGAAACACCTAAATTAACCCCCCAAAACCCCCCAACCTCCCCCCTTTAAAAAAAACAAAAATCCCAGCCCCTGAAATGCTGACGCGTGGATGCCTATTGGTCCAGGTTGGTGTCACCAACCGGGACAAAAGGCCATGCCTATTGGTCCCGGTTGGTGGCACCAACCGGGACCAAAGGCCCCCCTGCCTGGGCTGGCAGCAGCGGCCACGTGGAGGACCTTCTGTCCTGGTTCGTGTAAGAACCTGGACTAAAGGGTTAGGGCTTTAGTAACGACCCTTTAGTTCCGATTCAAAAACCGGGACAAAAGGCCCTTACAAACCGGGATAAAAGCCCTTTTCCTACTAGTGCGCCGCTGTGAAGCTCCTTGTGTAGCTCCTCTCTGCCTCCGCTTCCACGCGCTCGAGCTCGGTCTCTAGGCGCAGCTCCCCACACCATGGCTCTTCTATGCCGCCGGAGCGCGCTCCTCCCGCCGCAGCTCCTCTTTGCCGCGGCCGCAGCATGCTCCCCATGCCAAATACCTCCCCCGACGTAGCTCCTCTACACCGTCGCGTCCTCATTCCGTCCATGAATAGAGGAAGTGGGAGTGGGGGAGAGGATGCTTGTATGCAACACGAAATAATACAAAGTCCTTAACACGTAGAAGGACACCCTAACACATGTACAATGAACCAGAATGACAAAGAGGACTGGCTACAAGTCAACTGACTGAAAAACAAGGTTTGGTCAGCCGACTGACCCGAACATGTTTCAGTCAAGCGTGCCTCTAACAGTAAGGTGCATGCTTCATTATGTTAACGCTCTTTTTTTCTTTATCTTTTCCATGCTTTACTTGCGGGTGCATGTGTACAGACCATTCATGCATGCACGTACACTTGTGAACTGCTGCTTTCATACATAAATATAAGGTGTACATAAATATAAGACGATTTGAATAATTCAATAGGGACTATGTATAGACTAGTATGAATGAACAAACCCAGTAAAACACTTGTGGCATTGATATTACACTTTCAGAAAAAAAAACTAAAAAATAATGAAAAATAATGAAGTTTTCTAAGAAAGAATGAAACCCTTTAAGAAGAAAGAAAATGAAAAACAAAAAAACATTCAAAACTTGCGCACAATTTGCACTGATATTACACTTTTTCAAATATGCAAAGAATAAGCATATAATTGTGCATTTTTTGCATTCTACTATAATTTCCAAAGAGTGTAACTGAAATAATGTGAAGAAGAAAGAGAACTAAAAAAACTTGTGCACATGTTTTCACTGAAATTGCACTTTATCATAATATGCTAAAATAATCATATAATCATGAAAGTTTGGCACATATTATATAGTATTTGTTTGTATATAATTACACTCAGCCAAAAACCCATAAAAACAAAAATAACCAATAAAGGAAATAAAAAGGGAAAAAGAAAAACCAATAGAAATAGATAACAGAAATAAAGAATGGAAGCAAATATACCCTTAAATAGGAAAGAAAATTATATAAAAAACTAAAACAAAATGATGACAAATTTGCACACAATTTGCACATAAATTATGCATGCTTTGCTATAATATGCAAGAATAAACACATAATAGTGATTTTTTCGCAAAAGGATTTTTTGAAAGAAATATTGAATTAGTGGCACTGGTATTTGATCCATGGTGTCTCTATTTCTCCGGATCAAAATAATGAATTAGTGGTATCGGTATTACCGTTTAAAAAGAAAAAACACTAATGACAAAATTTGCACGCAGTTTGAATAAAAATTGCGCTTTTTTATAATATGCAAGAATAATCTCAAATAGGAAATTTTACAAAAAACACTTTCCTAAGTACGAATGAATTAGAGGTATTGGTATTACACTTAAAGAATTAAGAAAACGAAGGGAGAGATAGGAGGGATGGATCGGACAGTTAATGGGCTTCGTCCCGGAAGGAAATCGACTGACCCAAAAAATAAAGGGCCAGTCAAAAAAAAAAAAGAAGCCCACACAACAAACAACACAAGTCAAAAAAAAAATACAGCACGAATCTTAGAGAAAAATCCAATGGCCACAAAATTGACTGACCCAAAAGTGAAATTTCAGCTGACTGAAATGTAGATAAAGTGAACACAAAGAGCATCCTAACACAACCTATAAAACATGAAGATCTTTGAGACCCTATGTCATTATCCCTAAACCTTGCGAGAAGACACCCGCAACACAAGAATCTGCAACAAGACCCAAGAAGGTCATCATCTTTAACCACGACATAATCACCACCACGCTGGTTCCCCTTTTCTTTGCCTCATCGCTGATGTCAAGGAAACACATGTGCATCCAACACACCTGCACCAGCCTTGGCCATCTGTAGCGTTGAGTACTGCTATATGTGCCCCTTCCAGAAGGAAGAGAACTAAGATCTGGCTCCAACGCTGCAGCCGGGCCAACCACCCGGGCAAAGCAGGACATCTCTCCAACAACAACATAAGGAAAAAGGAGAACAACAAAAGAAAATCATACCGTCAATGAGGAAGAAGAAACTTTGTCTCCACACAACCACTACCCATCTGAGGTCTAACCCAGCCATTGGTCGACCTCTAGACACCGTAGCCTGCGACCTCGATGAGATCTGGGAACCCCCCACCCTGCTGGCTCCTAGACAAAGGCAAGAGCCCTGCCTGACTGCGGACAAAGCCCGGGTGACTTATTAAGACGCGACGCCGCCGCAACGGCCTCAACAACGTCTTCCTCAACCCTAACCCTAATGAGAACCCAAACAATGTCTAGATCTGAGGTTCCAACTCCTTCCCACCATCGGAGCGGCTGGCGGAGGGAGAGGGAACCAGCGCCGGCGCCGGTTGATCACAAAGGGACCCGCTCCTGTTCGTCTGGCGAAACCTAACCGCTCGTGAGATCCGTTTAGGTTACCATATACTTTTGGTGTATATATCATCTTTTCTTTTTTGTGTTGTTTCTTTGATGATCAACGGTCGGACTGGGCATGGAACTAAAAAAGTGTTGTTTGATAATGGAGTTACAAGATTTTTAAAAAAAGGAAAAATGTAATGGAGTTATAGGTTTTTAGGGGAAAGCGGAGTTTATTTGAAACATTTTTAAGACTTTGATAAAGATGATGCAATTAGACTGAAGCAACGATATTTGTCACTCTTTCATTCACACGAACATTACCAATGCGTTAAGAAGAACGCTTGAGCATGGGACACACCACTCACTGACTCACACACACACCACAAACCATACTCCCGCCGGCCGGCCGGCGTGATATAGAGAATCGAGCGAGTGGGAGCGCCACCTTATTCGAGCTGTTACGATGGTGGAGAAAGCTGCGGAAAAATTGGCTACAACTTCCCTAAGTCCCTAACAGTGAAATGCCTCAGGTGCTCGATCTTCAGTTCTTCGGATTAATCGACCTGCCCCCAATCCATGTACAGTTGCACATTTGTTGTCACTTTTCAATTGACTTCTGTATATCTTACCTCTCTCCAGCGGCCAGAGTTTTTACTCCAATATGCCCTCGGTTGCAGGTGCAGCTTGAGCAAACAGCAGCTGAAATTGGGGATGAATTCAGTTACTGTTAGTAGCCGTCAGTTAGCTTATCTTCCACTAGGCGGGGCTGAAGATTGTCAGACGGCTGCCAGGGTTGATGAGGACGGCATCCACAATCGATTGCATGGTACGGTTCCACATTCACATGAGTTTCTGCGCAGATTGCTGGCCTGCTCATATGTTAGCATCAATTTGCACGGCAAGAGCTTTCAGTAATTATTTTGGCATGAACCACAAGCCAAATATTGCGATGTGATTGATTGTGGGTAGAAATCAGCCTTCTGGCAAAGACTTGTCGATGCCCCCTTTGATGGGTTAGAATATCCTGCACAAGACAGCAGATATTGACTGACTTGCGAGGTCGCTACTCCACCACATGAAAAGTAGCCATGTGTTCTAATGTGGTCATGGCAGTCTCACTCTATGTGTCACTCATCAAATCAATCACAGCCACAGGCACCATGAGGTCTCTACTCCACCAGGATGCCTACTTCTTATGGCCACACACCATGCCTTATTTGATTGGATAACATACACCATCGCATCTTGCTCTCATGCCTGACCTGGATTTCAGTTGAGGGGCCACACAAGGTGTGTAGATCATGGGCATCTTGCTGCCAATGATGTATGCATCACTCTTTCTGCTAGCATCCGGGGCTCTAGCCAGCCATGATCCTGAAGGGAGTTGGGCACATCCAGGTGCCATGCTCGAAGGTTGCCCGACGAGCTGCGGCAATCTAAGCGTCGACTACCCCTTCGGCATCGGATCCAGGTGCTCCCGTGGTCCTGATTTTAATCTCACTTGCAAGGACACCACTAAGCCCCCCACGCTCTTCCTGAGCGACGGCATCAGCGAGGTGCTCGATGACCTTGCTGTTAGCTATCAGGATGATGGCAATCTTGACAAAATATTCAGTACCTCCTTCCGGCATACCATCCTCATGAAACCCGGTGTCCATGTCTATGACTGGTCTTTCAAACCGCTCAGGAGGTCCTTTGAGTACATCGGGCGAACAGCTCTAAACATCACCGGCTGTGACCTGGACGTGTATTGGGTCAATGACAATGCCGGCACTACCACACCGGCCTGCAGAACTGTGTGCCCAGACCAAGGGATCACAGAGGCGGTGGCTAGGCACCGTTGTAACGGCACCGGCTGTTGTAGCTTTAATGGGTGGCCTTGACAATGGTGCTTTTCACCTTAAATTTGTCCAGGGGCACAAAAAAATCAACAACGGTGCAGGGTCTAAGTCTAACCGGACTGCTCCACTGTGGGATAGAATCAGTATAACAGATGATGGTGGTGTCATGATTTCCTGGAGCATAGTGGATCAACCCAACTGTGTTGCTGCCATGCGAGACAGGACAGCATACGCCTGTGTCAGCAAGAACTCTGACTGCTACGATACTGGAGAGGGCTACGCCTGCATCTGCAATGACGACGGCTATGCAGGCAACCCCTTCACTCCGGATGGCTGCTCCAACGACAAAGGTAACTATTATATTGATCAAGCAAGTAAACTTACAACTTCTTTAGATAAAACCTGAATACATGCTAACCTTTTACCGCTCAAACTAGGGTATAATCCAATTCCGAGTAGGGCTGACTGTACACGTCGGTGTGGTAACATTACTGTGGAATTCCCGTTTGGCATAGAAGAGGGTTGCTTTGCCCGGGAAGAGTTTCACCTCAACTGCACAAATACAACGTCATCGGCTGTTCTACTGCTGGAGGATTTTGAGGTGACCGGCATGAATATTGAAAAAGGGACCATTGAGTACAACGGCCCTACCCGTGGACCACTAAGTGACACATCTGGAGGACGCATTCTTTTTGTGGGATATGAGTTGTTCTCCTCTCTTCGGTGGGTTGCTGCCAATCTAAGTTGCCTAGAAGCCCAACATAATATATCTGGATATGCTTGTGTGAGTATCAACAGCAGGTGTTTAGAAGTAAATGCTACATATGACTATAGCTTTTTGGAAGCTCCTAAAGAAGACACCTATGTCGGTTACCGTTGTAAATGCACAGACGGCTTCAAAGGAAACCCATACATCCAAAATGGCTGTCGAGGTATCCTCTATCTCTCACACACATGCACACACGTGTGCATCGCGCATAATGTATATAATCATTTCAATTTCATATGCCATCTACTTTGTGGATGGTTCTTGGGTTCCGTTGCATGCATGTTGTGCATATAAGATAACTTTCATTATCCATTAATTA
The DNA here is from genome assembly GCA_032464435.1 of Aegilops umbellulata. Taxonomy (NCBI): domain Eukaryota; kingdom Viridiplantae; phylum Streptophyta; class Magnoliopsida; order Poales; family Poaceae; genus Aegilops; species Aegilops umbellulata. The sequence continues at coordinate 571,286,896 of CP136056.1, forward strand.
GAATTTTCTATTTCACCATTCCAAAGCGTAAAACATCTCAAGAGTCAAGTTTTACTAACACTGATATAATTGGATTTGTATCCAAAACTAACGTCCAATGGCACCACTTTGTATTACATAAATAACATTTTATTGGCTTCATTATTTTCTAGGTTGAAATCTTTGGATGTGTGGCGCTTTACAGTTTTTTTTTTGAGAATCACCCGGGGGGGGGGGGCTCCCCCAGCTGAATATATTACTCAAACGGCTGCCGAAGCAGCAAGTACAGAATTACATAGGCACGGTGCAACGCGCAGAGAGGTAGGAACGAAGATGTCCTCCATGTCACATGTCTCCACGAGACGGTGTGACCAAAGGTCTAAGTCAGAGATAAGGTACCTGAGGGTTATTATAGAACATTGATCAATACTCCTAAACAGCATATCATTACGTGCTGCCCATATCTTCCATAGTAGTGCCATGAGGATGAAGGCCCAAGCTTTCTTGGGGAGGTGCTGAGGCAGGGGAGTGTCCCAGAGCTCAGTGATGTCGTCGGCCGGCGGCAAGAGCCCCATACGTTGCCAGATCCTACTGATGGGGTACTGATGTGTGGCGCTTTACAGTTTGGAATAGATGGGGTACTGATGTGTGGCGCTTTACAGTTTGGAATAGATGGGGTACTGATGTGTGGCGCTTTACAGTTTGGAATAGATGGGGTACTGATGTTTAGGCGTTTATTGATAAAGCCTATATAGATTTGCTAGGTACATCATGGAAACTAGTTTTACAATGGACACACTTTACAGTGTTTGTATTTACATATTTATTGAAAAACTAACAGTGAAATTTGCTCATCTCTGGAGTACCTGCGTAATTTGAGTTTGCCCAAAAGATTAAGGAAGTGGCAAAATTGTGAGAGGACAGGTCCCTAAATTTGTCATGAAGAATGCTTAGAGCATCTCCAACAGCCGCGCATATAAGCGCTGCGCTGGAAAAAATCTGTTTTTTTGCGCGCGCAGCCGCTCCGGGCGCTTCAGCGGAGGCGCAAAAAACGTGCGCGCGGCATAAGTAGTTCAGCGCGCGGGGCGAAACGGCATCGCGCTGCTTATTTCGTGCGCCCGCTTCCGCGCGCTGCACACTCGAGCGCCCGCGCCGCACCCTCTCCGCCGCGCCGCCGCCGGCGAATTCGCCCGATGGACGGCCGTACCGACATCCTCCTCACCCCTTCCTACACCCGCTATCCCTCCGCCGCAGCCGCCGCATACCCTAGCGCGGGGAGCTTTGGCTTCGCCTCCGCCGGTGCTCCTCCAAGCACCGGTCTTGCGCGCGGGGAGCTTTGGACCAAATAAGATGGTTGGAATGGGAGAAGTACTTGTTCTTCATGGACACATCTACCCTCAACGAGAAGCAAAAGGAGTACGTCAATCTTGCCCGCGAAGAAGTCTTGGTCCAAAAAAGAGCCATGGTTGGCATGGGCGGCATGGGTGGCATGGGCGGCATGGGTGGCTTCGGAGCTACCATAGGCCGCATGGGAGGCATGGGTGGCTTCGGAGCTACCATAGGCCGCATGGGAGGCATGGGTGGCTTCAGAGCTACCATGGGGGCCATGGGCGGCTTCGGAGCTACCATGGGAGGCATGAGTTTTGCGTCTCTCATGGGAGGCATGGGAGCACCTCCGGGTGATATGGGTGGACGCATGTCTTCTGGTGTGCCTCACATACCTTCCCATGATGCCGGTGAAGATCTTGCCAACGCCTTCGGAGCTCCCCATGATGATGTGGCGCGACACAATGAAGAGGAGGAGGAAGAATCGGAGGAGGAGAAGGACGAAGAGGAGGAGGAAGAATCGGAGGAAGAGGAGGACGAAGATGAGGATGAGGCATGATTGTTGATGTGCCATTTGTTTGTGTGAACTTTTATGTCATGAACTTGGTTCGATGATTTTAAACTTGGTTGGATGATAATGTGTGCATGATTTTGAACTTTTATGTCATGAACTTGTTTGGGTGATTTTAAACTATGTATGTCTTGTTTTGATGTTTGAAATATCACCATATTGTCTCCAAAAAGAACATATGGCAAGCGCTCGCTGCTCGCGTGTGCTGTAGTATAGCGCGTCTGCTAGAGCGGCGCGTGCTATATTTTGCAGCGGGCGCTGGAGCCAGCGCTCCGTGGCGCGCAAAAACTGACGATTCCGACGCTGTAAACGGTTTTTGAGCGCACCGCTTGTTGCGCGGCTGTTGGAGATGCTCTGCCAATATATTGGCGTTGACTAACGAGGCTGTATCCCATTTGGATTGAGACCAAAATTTTGGCATGCCATCTCGCCCCAGCCTTTCCTTTTCACTTCTGCGCCAAAGCGCTGGCAAAACATGGGGCGGCCGAATTGGGCGTCAATTTTTTAGCGCCCCCCTGACGCCCGCAATTTGGCAGGGCAGTCTTGGGCAGGAACCAAACAGCCCCTTAGAACCCCAACTCAGCGGAGGGCCGTTTTGGCTCTGTGGAGCATGCATGCTCCCTGATGAATAGTGAATTCAAAATAAATAGTATTTTTTTAGAAAAAACTGATTTTTTGTGTGGATGTCCATGTTAGTCTAACAGGTGTGCTTGACAATTTTTCATGCGAAACGGGGTAGCAGTACTTCGTTAGTGAAAAAAAAACAAAATTAAGTGTTAACATTTGTGTTTGATTTTTTTTTCGCACAGGTCAAATAGCTTAAGCTTTTCCACTAAAAATTTCCAGGTGGCATTTGGATGTGATAGTGAACATTTTTTTTTTCAAATTTTATTGACATTTGCAGAAAACATTTTTGGCAGGCAGGAGCATATGCTCCTAAGAGCCGAATTGGATTCCTGCCCAACTTGGAAATTAATCTAGGCTAGCATATATCAGTGAACCAAATTTATACTCTTACATGTAGGCTGGATGGCTGATCATTGGCTCTCAAATGGAAGTCACAACATTTGATCTTCTAGTGACGTTTTGACACGATGTATATTTAGGTGCGTAAAACTTGTTGGAAATATTCCAAAGCTTTGTACTGTACCAATCACCCAAACTGCCGTTGGAGAAAACCGGAACTACTACTCAATAGTAAATACTCGCTCTATTTTAATATATCTGTCCATGGCATTGACAGTCTCTGCTTCAAAATATATGTTCATTGAGAATGTCTTTGCTCTGTCCTGTTTATAGTATGCCATTTAATATGGCATGCATGATAATTTCTCATTAACTCCCACGTCATGTGTTTTATTGTGAAATGAAGAGAGTAATTGTTTAATCTCTACAAAGAAGTTTCACAAACATATAACAATATGTGTGTTGCTTTTGCTGGTGAATTGTCATTACATTGCGAAAATTACTCCTCCACTTTCTATTTGCTTTATACCATCTATGTAGGTTGCAGTCAATTGTGTTCCATGATAATTGGGTCATGTACTTTGTGTTATGTTATTTAATTCATTGAGCACAAGATCTTGTTAATTTCAGATATTAATGAATGCCTTCAACCAAACATCTGTAAAGGGATCTGCCATAATATTGAAGGAAGCTTCTATTGTACCGAATGTCCTCTCAGTACCGAGTATGATTTGGACAAAATGCAGTGTAGAACAACGAAACAACATATTCTGCTTTCAGGTAAGACTAAATTAATGTAATATTTGATTAAAGGATAAAAGAAACTTAAAAGAGCTTAATTATGCCTTCAGGTATTATTATTGGATTGTCTGCTGGCTTCGGCATTCTAGCTCTAAGTTTTAGTGCAACATTTCTCATTCATAGATGGAATAGAAATGTCCAACAGCACCTACAGAAGAATTATTTCCGGAAAAACCAGGGTCTTCTCCTAGAAACGTTGATATCATCTGATGGAAGTGCAAATGACAAAGCAAAGATTTTCTCATTAGAAGAGCTAGAAAAAGCAACAGACAACTTTGATAGGACCCGCATCATTGGGAGTGGGGGCCATGGCATGGTATATAAAGGCATATTATCTGATCAACGTGTGGTTGCAATTAAAACGCCTAAGGTCATCGAGCAGGCAGGAATCACTCAATTCATCAATGAGGTCGCTATCCTCTCACAAGTAAATCATAGAAATATTGTGAAGCTCTTCGGGTGTTGTCTGGAAACTGAGGTTCCACTGCTTGTGTACGAATATATATCTTGTGGCTCACTGTCTCAAGTCCTTCATGCTGACTCAGGTAATGGTTTTTCCTTGTCATGGGATGCTTACTTAAGGATTGCCTTGGAAACAGCAGGAGCACTATCTTATCTCCACTCAGCGGCTTCAATATCAATCTTCCATCGTGATGTGAAATTGTCAAACATACTCCTGGATGGGAACTACACAGCTAAAGTTTCAGATTTTGGTGCTTCTAGATTGGTTCCAGTTGATCAAACACACATTGTTACAAACGTGCAAGGTACATTTGGGTACTTAGATCCAGAGTACTTCCATACCAGACAGTTAAATGAGAAGAGTGATGTGTATAGTTTTGGTGTGGTACTAGTGGAGTTGCTTCTTAGAATGAAGCCTATCATAAGGAGTGAATCAGGCTCAATGCAGAACTTGTCACACTACTTTCTCAGGGAGTTGAACGAGGGAGGGATTGCCGACATACTGAACTCTCAAGTCCTTGAGGAAGCAACTGAGGAAGAGATCATCAATGTTGCCAGTCTTGCAGAGTTGTGCTTAAGACTACGTGGTGAAGAAAGACCCACCATGAAACAAGTTGAGGTTGAGTTGCAGATGTTACGAACAAGAAGGGCAAACTCATGTCAAGCGGATGTAGTAAATGAAGAACAAACACAGCCAATGTTGTTAACTCGAGGAGCTAAAGTTGCTTTCCAGTCGCCAGCCACGTTATTGGATTGCAGAGTCAACTTAGAGTCAGGAGACAACCAAGGTTGCTATGACCAGCAGGAAGAGTTCATGGCATCAGCTAGTCTAGCACGCTAGATGTGTTCGGTGAATTTTATAATGGATGATTGTTTATATATTTCCTTTTGTGAGCTCACAACTGGGTTTGAATTTAATATATCATACAATATACTAGATTGGTACTGGACAAGGTAGGGAGTTGAGTTATGTCCAGGTAATAACTAATAACAAGTACTATCATGATGGTAGGCTTTTGACTGGAACAAGATTTCCTTGTATGGTGTCATGCATTTCGGCTTCTCCTGTAAATGAATTTTATTGATGATATGATATGTTGAGAAGAAATGTCAATGTGGATTATATTACAAAGATTTTGAGCATTCACTCTATGATAATGAACATATATTCAAAGGTGCGTCCAGGAGCTCCCGGGTTTAGACTAACTCTTCAGACGTTAAAAAGTTTCAGACATATTAGACATGCAAATGTTCAGGTTTTTGTGTGCTTGTAAAAACTTAATGAAGAAAGTATTAGGTTTGCACCTTGTGTGGAAAACAAATTTAGTGCTTAAATTTGGTTCAGAGAACCAAATATTGCTTTTTTTTTCAGAATTTCTGACTGCTAAGTTTTATTATGACTTTATTGTTCATCCAGAAGCAACTGTGGGAGCCACTGCCCTTTATTATGCCATGAGCAAATTATCATTACAGAAACAGATATTAGAAAATTACATGGTCGGGAGACAACTATCACAACAGAAACACAAATCAATTTTGACACCCTGAAACAGGCAATCAGGATATTTGTTTTCTTCAATTAATGTGTGGATGTCTAGCTTTGGGGCGAACACCGAATTTTAAATCTAGGCATCTAATTTCCTCTCGAAACAGGCTTTCACCCAGCTGTACATATAATATATAAAGACTAACTGACCGAACCGATAGAAAGTTGTGAGAAAATCTTCATACAAGCAGGTCAAAAGAAAAGGAAACGGCAACCGAGCGACTGGCACAAGTGCTACCAACCCAACACCGAGCATGAAAACAAAAGACACCACCCCTAACAGGAGACAACTACTAGGTACTATAGTACCGAACACACGGAGGCATCTCTGGAGGGGGCGAGAACACACCGAGGCATCTCCGGAGGGGGCCAACTCGCTGTTGAGACAACCTCTTGCTCTGGGTCGTGGAGCACCGCTCCCTCCTGCCAGGAGATAGCAAGAACCGAGAATGAACACCGCGTATGAGATAGGACCATCGGGACCACCCCATGTCAGGGGCAGGCATGCCCGGGCCGCTGGCCAGCTGCAACTGAAAGGGGCTAGCCATAGTCTCGTCAAAAAATCATCAATAAAAACACCAGCAACTCACTTTACACTTTCAGGTAATAATCAGTACAGGAGAACCTGGAGAAGCAAGAAGCCAAAGAACACATGAAAGCGTACAAGGAAATCCCAATACAAACGGGTACGTCTACCATCACTATACCTGTCATTAATCGGACATAATGTTACTCCCTACCTTGTACTGCCTACGTACAATCCCAATAGTCTGACCAGAGGAAATGTAGTTAACTATTGTAAATTCAGGAAACACATGTAGCATGGTAAACTAGCAGATGCCATGAACTCGACACGTAAGCCATATAATGCTCAGAAAAGAGAACATGTAAGCCATATCATCATTGGTTGTCTCTCAATGGTAAGTTGCCTCTGTCACCCAATGGCATGGCAGACGACTGCCGAGCAACTCTAGCCCTTCGTGTTAGTAACATTGATTGTGTTTGTTCTCCATTTCTTGCATCCACTTGGCATAACTTCATCCTTTTGCTTCGTATAATCTGCAATTTCACCTCGACTTGTTTCATGGTGGGTCGTTCTTCACCGCGTAGTCTTAGGCACGCCTCTACAAGACTGGCAACATTGTTGATCTCTTCCTCACTTGCTTCCTCAAGGACCCTGGAATTAACAATACCTGTTGTATGTCCCTCACTGAATTCCTTGAGGAAGTAGCTTGATAAGTTCTGTATTGTGCCTGATTCATTCGTGAAAATAGGCTTCATCCTAAAAAGCAACTCCACTAGTACCACACCAAAACTATACACATCACTCTCCCCGTTGAACTGTCTGGTATGGAAATACTCTGGATCCAAGTACCCAAATGTACCTTGCACATTCGTAACAATGTGTGTTTCATCAATTGGGACCAATCTAGAAGCACCAAAATCCGAAACTTTAGCTGTATAGTTTTCGTCGATGAGAATATTCGAGGACTTCACATCACGATGGAAGATTGATATTGAAGCCGCTGAGTGGAGATAAGATAGAGCCTGCTGTTTCCATGGCAATCCTTAAGTAAGCATCCCATGACAAGGAAAAACCATTACCTGAGTCAGCATGAAGGACTTGAGACAGTGAGCCACAAGATATATATTCATACACAAGTAGTGGAACCTCAGTTTCCAGACAACACCCAAAGAGCTTTACAATATTTCTATGGTTTATTTGTGAGAGGATTGCGACCTCATTGATGAATTGAGTGATTCCTGCCTGCTCGATGACCTTAGGCGTTTTAATTGCAACCACACGTTGATCAGATAATATGCCTTTATATACCATGCCATGGCCCCCACTCCCAATGATGCGGGTCCTATCAAAGTTGTCTGTTGCTTTTTCTAGCTCTTCTAATGAGAAAATCTTTGCTTTGTCATTTGCACTTCCATCAGATGATATCAACGTTTCTAGGAGAAGACCCTGGTTTTTCCGGAAATAATTCTTCTGTAGGTGCTGTTGGACATTTCTATTCCATCTATGAATGAGAAATGTTGCACTAAAACTTAGAGCTAGAATGCCGAAGCCAGCAGACAATCCAATAATAATACCTGAAGGCATAATTAAGCTCTTTTAAGTTTCTTTTATCCTTTAATCAAATATTACATTAATTTAGTCTTACCTGAAAGCAGAATATGTTGTTTCGTTGTTCTATCACGCCCATGCCGCGGAATGCTGGGAAGGATGACTGGAACAGAGTCAAAGTAACATCAGGTAGGAGAACAAGGAGGCGGAGGGGGAGGTGGCGAGGTTGGCGCGGGCGGCGGGCGGCGGCGCCGGAGGGGCGGGGATGCCATGTACCGCCCTAGCCAAGCTTTATTCATCAAAGACCACATGAAGTGGGATACAAGTCAGGTCATGGGGTTGGCCAAACCAGACGTGGCGCCCCGGACCCAATGAAAGTGAATGCTTGACTAACTTATGAGCTTCTAAATTGTTCAAACGACCTTCGAAATTTTTTTTATAAAGAAAAGATAATTGCTGGACTCTAATCTCCTTAATGATGGCTCCATAAGGTCCACTGCTATCATTATGGATAGCGCTGACCACCTCCTTTGCATCAGACGAAATGACAAATTGATTAATATGAAGATCGGCTGCGAGTGCCAGGCCTTCCCGACATGCCATTGCCTCGAGCGAGCGTCGCGGGATCATCCACTCCTCTGATTACGAGAGCCGAACTTCCAAGGAACTTTCCCGTGTTATCTCTGCATACCGCTACAGTTGTCCCCCTGCTTCCTGATCTGCATCCCACATCAACATTGATTTTTGCATAGCCCGCAGGGGGGCTTTTGGTTTCCTCCCGCCGTTGTTTGCCACCCTGGTCTGGGTACAGACCTGCTCCTGTCTTCCATTGATCACCTCAAGTTCATTGATATACCTATCGACAAAAGACATGATCGCATGTGGGCTCTGAATAATGCCTTCATGAATGGCCTTCCGCCTTGCTGCCCAGATAGCCCATAAAGTCACCGAGAGTTTAACAAAGTCAGCATGAGATAACAGCTCCATTAAAGTAAATAGCCAATGTTTGGTCTTTGGCTCGGTTGTTGCTGCTAGTTTTTGCAGAAGATCCCCTTCCACTAGCGCCCAAGTGCACCTAGCCATTGTGCAATCAAGGAGTGAATGTCTCCAGGAATCGGGAGCCCCGCATAGACCACATGAATGACCGCCCTGGTGGAAGAGGGAAAAGAGAGAAGAAACTGGTCGCGCGTATTGGGTTGGGCCCTCGTGATTTAGTCCTGTAGGCCGAACCCCATACTACAGCCCATGTTCAACTGTTCGGTCCGTTTTGTAGAGCAGCTCCCTTAGGCCCTTTCCACTACTCCACGGCGTATACGTACCAAGCATAACACATAAGAAAAAAAATAACATAGCACACTAATTAAGAAGGAGAGAGAACACTTTAATGATCCTAGAAAGAGCCAATGTCAAACACGTCAACCTAAGAAAAACACTTAAATGAAGGAAGCTCGCCAATGCATGAAAGAGCTAGGTGCTAAATTATTGAATGAAGTGAACTTAGATATCATAAGTTAATCATCTATGCATTGAGAACTTGAGTTGCTAAACTATTTAATGCACTTAGCTGCTCATCTAAGCACTTTTGCATTGAAGGAGGCCTTATTTGATGGATCGTGCGTCATAATGTTGCTGTTTCGCACGTGAAATCGAGCGACTGTTTAGATTGGGCCGGCCCGTTTCAGCGTTTGATCGTTCCGTTTTCAAAAACCTTCTAGAGATTTCTAGCCCGTTTTCTATGGTCTTGCAAAACGTCTAGAATGTTCCTAAACTAGGTTTTTTCTCTTCTTTTTCATTTTTGTTTCTGTTTTTTTCTTCATGTTTACTTTTTTCTCCTTTTTTCCCTGTTCTTTTTATTTTCTTTACGTTTTTCGCTTTCTTGTTTCTTTTTTATTTTCTTTCTTCCCTTTTTTATTTTCTTCTATTTTCATTTTTCTAATATTATTTTTCCTTTTCTAAAATTTTCCAAAATTTAAAAAATATTTCTGTATTTCACATTTTTTTGACAAATATAAAAAAGTTCAGACGTTCAAAAATTTGTCCGCTTATTTTAGAAAATGATAAATGAAAAAAATGGAATTTTTAAAATGGTTTTATTTTTATTTATGTATTAAAATTTATTCACATGTTCAAATTTTGTTCACGATTTTCAAATATATCTTGATTTAAAACTTTTGTTCTCTAAATTCAAAAAATCTTCATGTTTTATCAAAGAAATGTTCAGGATTTTCAAAATTTTGTTCCAATGTTCAATCTTTTTCTCTCCAAATTAGAAAATATTCACTTTTTCAAAAAACATTTGAGATTTTTCAAATATTTTTTGTTCCATGATAAAATTTTGTTCTCCAAATTCATTAGGTGTTCGGGATTTTCAAATATTTTTTTCATGTTTAAGTTTTCTTCTTGATTTCAAAATTTGTTCTATAGATTCACTAAATGTTCGGGATTTAAAAAAAAATCCACGTGCGTCATATTTTGTTCAAATTAGGAAATAGTCGGAAATTTTTGAAATTTGATTATGTTTGACAAAATTGTTCGCAAGTTCAATTTTTTTCTCCAATTTTTGGAAATCTGTTCATGATGTGTTTTCAGGTGTTTAGTTTCATGGTGTATGTAGGTCTTTTAGCGTCGTCCTGTACTTCCGTCAGATGAACTCGACGGGCACTTTGGCTAGCAGCTTTCGCACATGAGTGGGTGGCCACAGGTTCAAATCTTGCCAGCTCCCTCACTACTGCAGGAATGCTTACCAATGTCGGGTGAAAAAATCCAATTAGTGGTGGGCAAGGCTCTCAAAGGGAGCCCGCCACTAACCTCCTGATACATCTCCAACGTATATATATTATTTTTTATTGTTTCATGCTATTATATTATCTTTTTTAAATGTTTTATATGCATTATTATGCCATTTTATATTATTTTTGAGACTAACCTATTAACCTACAACCCAGTGCCAGTTTCTGTTTTTTTTTGTTTTTGAGTTTCGCAGAAAAGGAATATCAAACGGAGTCCAAACGGAATAAAACTTTCGCGTTGATTTTTCTTGGACCAGAAGACACCTGTGGGACTTGGACTCCAAGTCAGAAGACCTTGGAGTAGACGACAAGCCACAGGGGCGCGCCCTAGGGGGGGGGGCCTGGCTTGTGCCCCCTCGAAGATCTCCTGGCCTACCTCTTCGTTCTATAAATCCTCAAATATTCCCAAACCATCAGAGAGAGCCACGAAAATAATTTTCCACCGCCGCAACCTTCTGTTCCCGTGAGATCCCATCTTGGGGCCTTTTCCGGCGATCTGCCGGAGGGGGATTCGATCGCGGAGGGCATCTACATCAACCCTATCGCCCTTCCGATGAAGCGTGAGTAGTTTACCTCATACCTATGGATCCATAGCTAGTAGCTAGATGGCTTCTTCTCTCTTTTTGATTCTCAATGCAATGTTCTCCTTGATGTTCTTGGAGATCTATCCGATATAATATTCTTTTGCGGTGTGTTTGTCAAGATTTGATGAATTGGGAATTTATGATCAGATTGTCTATGAATATTATTTGAATCTTCTCTGAATTCTTATATGCATGATTTGATATCTTTGTATTTCTCTTCGAATTATCGGTTTGGTTTGGCCAACTAGATTGGTATTTCCTGCAATGGGAGAGGTGCTTAGTTTTGGGTTCAATCTTGCGGTGTCCTCACCTAGTGACAAAGTAGGGGTAACAAGGCACGTATTTGTATTGTTGCCATCAAGGATAAAAAGGTGGGGTTTTCATCATGTTGCTCGAGTTTATCCCTCTACATCATGTCATCTTACTTAAGGCGTTACTCCGGTCTTTATGAACTTAATACTCTAGATGTATGTTGGATAGCGGTCGATGTGTGGATTAATAGTAGTAGATGTAGGCAGGAGTCGGTCTACTTGACACGGACGTGATGCCTATATGCATAACCATTGCCTTGGATATTGTCATAACTTTGCGCTTTTCTATCAATTGCTCGACAGTAATGTCAGGGCCCCGATTCTAAGTCACACCGATCTAGCCTGTAACACCTCATATCACTTTGCGGCCTCATTCACGGTATTCCCACGGGTGTCGCCTTACCATGGCCGGGACCGTTTGCGCCTTTTAGCTCACGTATATGATAGTGTCGCTAGCATCCATATGACAGAGAACCCGAGCCGACATGACTAGTCGTGAACCCAAAGTGGCACTAACTTGCCGGGTCAGCAGCGTGCGAATCCGGGCTGTAGCACTGGGCTAACAGGACTCCGGGAACCCGGGCTGTAGCAGGCTAGGCAGGACTCCGGATGTCACCGCGTGACATTTCCCCGAAGGGACAGACACAGGAACGAGGTGAATCACATGCCGGCCAGTCAAGTGTTCCGGAGCAGTAGTGCTGGGCTAGCAGGACTCCGGTGAACCGGGCTGTAGCGGACTACTATGGCTCATGGAAGCACAAGACTACATTTCCCCATAAGAGAGGCTACCAAGGATAAACAACTAGGTTGTCGGATCTCACACATACCAAGCATTTCAATCATACACACAATATGCTCGATATGTGTAAATACAACATGGCATCACAACATAACTCTACGACTCAAGTATTTATTCATTAGGCTCCGAGGAGCGAGATATTACAAACATGGGTCTCATGACCCAACATTCAGAGCATACAAGTCAAAGCACATGCGGAAGCTTAACATGTCTGAGTACAGACATCTACAAATGAAAAAGGCTGAGAAGCCTGACTATCTACAAGATCCTGCCGAGGGCACAAGATCGTAGCTGAGGTATCAAGCTAAACGTCGAAGTCCAAGCGGTACTACTAGCGAAACTGAAGTCTCTCTGCAAAAACGTAAAATAGGAAAACGTGAGTACTAATGTACCCAGCAAGACTTACATCAGAACTAACTACATAGGCATTGGTATCAACAAAGGGGGTGGTGGAGTTAAACAGCAGCAAGCCAGCTTTGACTCGGTGGCTATTCTAAACTACGACTGCAAGTAACTCTTTTGAGGTGGCGCACACGAGTCCACATATTCACCATTCAACACACCACTATGGATCCGCTCCCGTCTCCCTACGAGAACGCCATCCGTAGCACTCACGCTTATCTTGCGCATTTTAGAGTATCCACTTTCACTTGTCTATGAACTGTTATAGGCAACCCAGAAGTCCTTTACCGCGGACACGGCTATTCGAATAGATGATGTTAACCCTGCAGGGGTGTACTTCGTCACACACGCTCTCACCACTTACCGCCATTTACACGGCATGTACTCGGCAACCTTCAAGCGGAAGCCCAGCGAGGGTGTCGGCCACAGCCTACCGAAACACTCAAGTCTCTAGTCCAAGTTTATCGCCCATTCAGGTTCCATCCGCAGGGAGTCCGGCCGAGGTTTCCACATACGGCCCCGAACGATGTGTGCAGGGTTCCCGAGACACCAAACGGGCGACTCGGTACACCGGGCCACGAGCCTGCCGCATCACCGCCCACCCCTCGGGTCAGTGCTGTCCACGGCCTCCAGCTTACTACAAACACCAGAAACTACTTGCAACTCCTGGACAGAGGACAAGGGTGGTTAAGAAGCCGAGAGAGTCAATTAAGGATCCCAATGTGTGGTAGTAGTTGTTCATGGATCACAAACACAGAACTCAGTTCCTGAGGATGGTTTCAATGAGACAACCCACCATGTACTCCTACATGGCCTCTCACCGCTACCTTTACCAAATCGTGTTCACACACTTAGTTCACACACAGTAGGACATGTTCACCACATTCCAATTCTCCCCCGATGAATCGGACCTGACTCAACTCTAAGCAGTAGCAGGCATGACAAACAAGCATGAATGAGTAGGCACATCAGGGCTCAAACAACTCCTACTCATGCGAGTGGGTTTCATCTATTTACTGTGGCAATGACAGGTCATGCAGAGGATAAGGGGTTCAACTACTGCAGCAAGTAACAGATGAATCGTTGTTGTCCTAATGCAGTAAAAGAGAGCAGGAGCGAGAGAGTGGGATTGTATCGGAATGAACAAAGGGGTTTGCTTGCCTGACACTTCTGAAGATAGGATAGCTCTTCATCGGTGTCATCGATCACATCGTCGAAGCAACGTCTACTGAGAGGGGACAACATCGGCAAATAGAGAAGAAATACGATCAATGCAATGCACAATATGATGCATGCTATGACATGGCAATATGAAGGTGTTTTGGCTAATGCAACTACAAACAGATGGGTTTGGGTCATTTTGAACCAAAGGTTCAATCCCAAACTCAAACTATGAATTTAAATAGTGCTTTATCATGTTTTGAACTAAACAGTAAGGTTAAGTTGTTAAAACATGCATGAAACCAGTACAGATGGATACATTGGATTTTTCTGATCATTTTTCATATATAAATTATTTCATTCTGAGCTATAGATTATTTTCTATGATCTTTAGAAGTTTATAGGATTTTCTGGAATTTCCTGAATAAAAATAAATCCAGAAAATACTTTATTGCGTCAGCATGACGTCGGTGTGACGTCAGCAGGTCAACAGGGCTGCCCCGGGTCAAACCTGACCAGTGGGTCCCACTGGTCATTGTCACGGTACTGGCTAGGGTCGCTGACGTGTGGGCCCAGTCAACCGCCATGTCAGCATGGTCAAAACTGACGCGTGGGCCACTATGGTTAGGTTAAATCTAAACAGGGGTTTACCCCGGGGTTAATTAGCATGGTGGGTCTGGTCTGTCAGTGACACAGGGCGAGGTTAGCGCGGTAATTAGCCTCGGGCTAATGACGCCACATCACCTCACCGTCGGAGACGCGTCGGGTTCTCGCTATAGCCCACGGTTTGGGGCTGGGTTTGCTCCTATGGATTGCTGGCGCTCTCGCGCATCTAGTGGTGGTAGCAGCAGCAGCTGGGATGGCCGGAGTTGACGGCGGCGAGCACTTCCGCGGCGGCCGGAGTACGGGCACTGACGGTTTAGGCGCTACAACGCGTTTCGAGGCGAACTGGTGGGGTCTGCGGCTTCCTGAGGAAGCGCTAAGCATGCCCACGTGCTCTGGTGCGACGTGCGGGTGTTGCAACCGCGACGGCGACATGGCCGGCGGCGGGGAACTCGGCTCCGGTGGTTGATGCGGCTAGGGGGCGAATCAGGCAATGAGGCATGGGGGAAACGGTGCAACGGCTCACCGCGGTTCTTCTGGTGCTGCTGGCGAGGCAGGGGAGGCACGGGGTCCGGCGAAACGACGGTGGGGATCACCGGCACCCGAGGTCGAAATCGGCGGCGTTGGAGATGCAGCAGAGCTTCTGGCACCGTGTGACTCGATGGAGAGGACGACGACATTGTGGCGGAGCTTCTGGGCGCGTTGGTGAGGCCAGGGGGAGGCGGTGGCCGCGGTGGTGGCGAGCGGCGGTGACGGGCTCGCTCGGGTGGCTGCGGCGCGAGCGCTGGGGGAAGAGGGAGGAACCAGAGGGGGGTGATGCAGGGGGTGTCTTGGCGCTCTTGGCGCCCTCCAGCAGCAACGGCGGCAAGCATGAGGTGGCCGCGCGCGTGCTAGCGTGCGAAGGCCACGCGCCCCTGCCTACTGGCGTGAGGTAGGGGATGACTGGCATCTCCAGTGGGCTAGGCTGCTACAGTAACGGGCCAAGGTAACTCTCTCTCTGCTTTCTGTTTCTTTCATATTTATTTCTTTTTTTCTTTTTTCTGTAACTTGTTTCTGATTTAGGAAAAAATACTAAATCATTTTATAAAATCCTGAAAACTTTTGTGGCCACTATCTGATTTAAACCAGAGGCCCTCACCAAGTTTCAGAATATTTGGAGCTACCAAATATTTATAGGAATTTATTTGCTCCAACTCAAGTAGGTATTGTGTTAATTCAAATACCAAAATGTCCTGGAAAAATATACATCATATCTGGATATGGTTTTCACCCTTTTCCATAAATCATGAACATTTTTGCAGACCAATTTGGGTTCATTGAAAATATTTTAAGTTTGAACCTAGTATTTTTAGAGAGATGCTAGGGTTTGATCAATCCCCATTTCAAATTCAAAAGAATTTAAACATGATGCAACACATGGAAGCTAGCCTAGGTCAGGCCAGAACTAGGGATGTGACAACTCACCCCCACTAAACAAGAATCTCGCCCCGAGATTCAAAACGTGAGGTAGGAGGAAAGGGGGTCACAAGACCATCACAATCTTCATGATCCAATTGCCCTTCTTGAAGATGTTGACTCATTGCTTCAAATTGATCTTGACGTCTTTGCCGTCGAGAACTTCATCCAACACGGTGACGACAGACAGAAACTCTACAGGAATCGACCTCCTTGAAGATTGGGCACTCAAGATCAACTCATGGAGTGAGACGTTGGAACAACTCTTGAGTTGAGACAGTGGATGGAAAGAAACAGATGACGAAGGTTCAATTTGGTAGGCAAGAATCCCACGCCTAAGTAAGACGGTGCATAAGTTTCAAATTAGCGAGGAAGTAATTGCCATGATTCCAAAATGGGACCCCTTAGGGAAAATGACTCGTAGAATTATTCCCTTAAGTGGCAAAAAGAATTAATTTTGATCCGTAGATCATTGAAACTCTTCATAACAACCTGAGGCAATTCACAATGGATCGTTTGAAGGAGTTCTAAAGAATGACGTACTTGGGCTAGGGTGGACGATGTGGACTACCTTGTTGAAGGCAACGTAATGGATGATTTGCTTATCATCGGAGATGGATGGGACCCATGGTAAGTCCACTTTTGAAGATGATCCTGGACAACAATTACCGAGATGCAAGCTGGGAACAAAAAGTAGATGCTCGGAATGATCCTGGTAACTTGGGAAAAACTCAATAGTCGAGAGTGTATCCAACGTTTGAATGGTTATAGAATCATCGAGCAAACTGAGAGCACAAGGATCCCTAAGGAACAACTTCTAGAATAAGTCGCACGAAATCCTCATGGAAAGATGGTCAAAGATACTACAATGACAGATCTTCCGGCTAGGTGTGTCGGCCAGAACATCAACCTTGTCGGGACCTACATCATAGATCTTGGAGAAGTTCCAACCATCATATCTGCCTGAGATTCAGATCTGGTTGGTAACAGGATATTTCAGACAATGTGTCTGGAAAAGAAAGTTTGCAACACAAACCGACGAGATGATGGTGCGAGATTCTCGGGAGATGAGCTACGATGGCAAGCTCCAAAACATGAGCTGGTTCTGCTACAACCTGTGAACACTCTGTGCCAGACAAGCATGACCACATGGTAGTCTTACAACAAAACACTACCGAGCTCTGGTTGGGAACCATCATCGAGGATATCGAGGTCCTTGCATAAGGCATGCTCTTAAGAAGGAACTTCTTCTCCTTGAACAAATCAATCAGTGGCTTGGTGTGCTAGGAAACACATATAGAATGAAGGCGGCCAACCTATCAAGCCATAGAGTACTTCGCACATATGCGTGACTAACTTGGGATGATTCCAGAGGAAGCAAAACAAGCTTTCTCGAATTCAGGGCGGCAGCTTACATCAAATGCACGTGAATTAGGGGAAGTCACTACTTTCATCCAAACGTATACCTCATGAGCGGAACATGAAGGCAATGCTTACAAAGTTTCCAATGCTAGCTGGATGTTCAACACGAATCATTGAGAAGGTAGCAGTGTTGCTGCTGGGCTCAACAACAATTCATCTAGGTTCCCATGGAGATGGAATTCCATAATTATGTGAACAAGTGATAGCATTGGTCAGAGCCAAAGGATATAATGGTGTATGCTCGAGGGATCAACCACGAGTAAGACAACATTACGAATATCATTGGTTCTGATTTGATTTGACGATAGCCCATACGCAAATCAAAGATTTGGGTAAGCCAATAGATCCAATCAATTGACACGAGGATCAGTCAATGAAGATATCATCATTCTTCAACACACACACACACAGGAATATCCCTTGGAATGAACTGAGTCGGACAAGCTTTTATCTTCCAACTCTCCAAGTTGTTGTTTAGCTTAACCAACTAGCTCAGGGTATCCAACACACATTCTTGGAGTAAGGGTGGTTTGCAAGAAAACCTACTTGATCACGAACTCAACATATCGGTCAGGGGACAACCTGGTGGTACTTCCGTGAAGACATCCAGAAAATCACGAACCACCGATATGTCTCTAAGCTCGAGAACAATCTTGCTTTTCAGAGCAAGACGATATGATCAAATAAGCAAGGGATTGAATAATCCTAACTCATTGATCGAAGAGTGCACTATGGAATAAAGACTAGGTAGCACAATCAGTCTTAGAATGATGATTTAAGAACCAACGCGCTAAGAATGAAATTATTGTCCTTTAACTACCAAGCAACAAGGCTGCTAGGAGTATTGATTTCACACATCACGATTCACTTGTCGACGTTCCGGTTACAATAACACGAAACCGAGGAATGAATAATAATGGCGAGAAGTATCACTGCGTCAAGAATTCATAAGAGGTGGTGCAATTCTCATGGCACTCTTGACGTTAAGATGGTAACACTCCAAGGTAGAACAGAACAAAAACTGGATTGGCATTTTGATCTGCGAGTTACAGCTACTTTGACCCAATCCTGGATATGGATGAGGTACTGGAGTTTGTTTGTCCTAGTCATTCCGGATTAGAATGGCTTGACGGCCACAGGAATAATAGGCATCGATGAACACGAATGCACAACTACCCCTGACTATCAATCGATAGACGAGGGCCAGAAAATAACTAAAGAGGGACAACCCAAAGGAACATATAACTTTCTGAGTTGTGGATGCATAGGTTAGTATGTCGAACAAGTTCAACATATTTCTTCGATCCGGATAACCCATGCTGAAGAGGAAGGACTGGCAGATTCACAACTATGAATGGAGGACTCATCAAGAGCACTCTGGTTGCGATCTTTTGGTTCAAAGGCTTTTGCCATATTGGTTCATGGTATTGGAAGAAGGATATACCACGGACCTCGAGGACTATCGCAAAGGTTACTAATATCTTAAGGGAACTAGCAAATACTAACAACATGAAGTAGGGTGAATCTCGGGTTCAAAACCCAGGAGTAGAATACCTACTAACTAAATGGCATCACGGGATGCTTTCGAGAATAATGGCCAGAATCATCACACTAGGAACACAAAACATGGCTAGATTACCTGGTGATCCTCTAAGACACCTAGGGTCATAATACTAGCTCCAACATATATGTCGAGGCAATGGAGTACCTCAACACACTGATTAGTGTGGCTGAACTGGCCCAAAGGGACATCGGGAATGGAAGGAAGGGATTGCAAATGCATTAGATTGTTTAGAAACCTGGAATGACTCGGACAGCATAACGGCTGTAAATGCTCGAAAAAGATTCGAGATATCCTGCAAAATGGTGGCATAACCACTTAACAACACAATATCAAGATTCCAAGACCAACTATGAACACACGGAAGTAGTAGAAACTGAACTGGGGCTTGTAACCAACAATCCTATAAGTTACTACGGATTAGTAACACGTGATCCTGATGGAAAATGAGAAAGCCTAGTTCTTAATCCCCGTAGAAAAGAAGAGGATGACTCAGATCAGAAGAGCATAAGGTAAAGGAGTAAAAAGAGCCTTACGTTCCCTTCCACAATCAATTCCCTTATATAACTAAAGCATTTCTAGACTCAACTTCGACCAGTTTGGCTTGGTAATCCTACAGGCAGTCAGGCTCTGATACCAAAGCTGTCAGGACCCCGATTCTAAGTCACATCGATCTAGCCTGTAACACCTCATATCACTTTGCGGCCTCACGCACGGTATTCCCACGGGTGTCGCCTTACCATGGCCTGGACCGTTTGCGCCTTTTGGCTCACGTATATGATAGTGTCGCTAGCATCCATATGACAGAGAACCCGGACCGACATGACTAGTCGTGAACCCAAAGTGGCACTAACTTACGGGGACAGGCATACATGATCAACATCGAGCATGTCGGTCAGCAGCGTGCGAATCCGGGCTGTAGCACTAGGCTAACAGGACTCCGGGAACCCGGGCTGTAGCAGGCTAGGCAGGACTCCAGATGTCACCGCGTGACATTTCCCTGAAGGGACAGACACAGGAACGAGGTGAATCACATGCCGGCCAGTCAAGTGTTTCGGAGCAGTAGTGTTGGGCTAGCAGGACTCCGGTGAACCGGGCTGTAGCGGACTACTATGGCTCATGGAAGCACAAGACTACATTTCCCCATAAGAGAGGCTACCAAGGATAAACAACTAGGTTGTCGGATCCCACACATACCAAGCATTTCAATCATACACACAATATGCTCGATATGTGTAAATACAACATGGCATCACAACATAACTCTACGACTCAAGTATTTATTCATTAGGCTCTGAGGAGCGAGATATTACAAACATGGGTCTCATGACCCAACATTCAGAGCATACAAGTCAAAGCACATGCGGAAGCTTAACATGTCTGAGTACAGACATCTACAAATGAAAAAGGCTGAGAAGCCTGACTATCTACAAGATCCTGCTGACGGCACAAGATCGTAGCTGAGGTATCAAGCTAAACGTCGAAGTCCAAGCGGTACTACTAGCGAGACTGAAGTCTCTCTGCAAAAACGTAAAATAGGCAAACGTGAGTACTAATGTACCCAGCAAGACTTACATCAAAACTAAATACATAGGCATTGGTATCAACAAAGGGGGTGGTGGAGTTAAACTGCAGCAAGCCAGCTTTAACTCGGTGGTTATTCTAAACTACGACTGCAAGTAACTCTTTTGAGGTGGCGCACACGAGTCCACATATTCACCATTCAACACACCACTATGGATCCGCTCCCGTCTCCCTACGAGAACGCCATCCATAGTACTCACGCTTATCTTGCGCATTTTAGAGTATCCACTTTCACTTGTCTATGAACTGTTATAGGCAACCCAGAAGTCCTTTACCGCGGACACGGCTATTCGAATAGATGATGTTAACCCTGCAGGGGTGTACTTCGTCACACACGCTCTCACCACTTACCGCCGTTTACACGGCATGTACTCGGCAACCTTCAAGCGGAAGCCCAGCGAGGGTGTCGGCCACAGCCTATCGAAACACTCAAGTCTCTAGTCCAGGTTTATTGCCTATTCAGGTTCCATCCGCAGGGAGTCCGGCCGAGGTTTCCACATACGGCCCCGAACGATGTGTGCAGTGTTCCCGAGACACCAAACGAGCTACTCGGTACACCGGGCCACAAGCCTACCGCATCACAGCCCACCCCTCGGGTCAGCGCTGTCCACGGCTTCCATCTTACTACAAACACCAGAAACTACTTGCAACTCCTGGACAGAGGACAAGGGTGGTTAAGAAGCCGAGAGAGTCAATTAAGGATCCCAATGTCTGGTAGTAGCTGTTCATGGATCACAAACACAGAACTCAGTTCCTGAGGACGGTTTCAATGAGACAACCCACCATGTAATCCTACATGGCCTCTCACCGCTACCTTTACCAAATCGTGTTCACACACTTAGTTCACACACAGTAGGACATGTTCACCACATTCCAATTCTTCCCCGATGAATCGGACCTGACTCAACTCTAAGCAGTAGCAGGCATGACAAATAAGCATGAATGAGTAGGCACATCAGGGCTCAAACAACTCCTACTCATGCTAGTGGGTTTCATCTATTTACTGTGGCAATGACAGGTCATGCAGAGGATAAGGGGTTCAACTACCGCAGCAAGTAACAGATGAATCGTTGTTGTCCTAATGCAGTAAAAGAGAGCAGGAGCGAGACACTGGGATTGTATCGGAATGAAGAAAGGGGTTTGCTTGCCTGACACTTCCGAAGATAGGATAGCTCTTCATCGGTGTCATCGATCACATCGTCGAAGCAACGTCTACTGAGAGGGGACAACACCGGCAAATAGAGAAGAAACACGATCAATGCAATGCACAATATGATGCATGCTATGACATGTCAATATGAAGGTGTTTTTGCTAATGCAACTACAAACAGATGGGTTTGGGTCATTTTGAACCAAAGGTTCAATCCCAAACTCAAATTATGAATTTAAATAGTGCCTTATCATGTTTTGAACTAAACAGCAAGGTTAAGTTGTTTAAACATGCATGAGACCAGTAGAGATGGATAGATTGAATTTTTCTGATCATTTTTCATATATAAATTATTTCATTCTGACCTATAGATTATTTTCTATGATTTTTAGAAGTTTATAGGATTTTCTGGAATTTCTTGAATAAAAATAAATCCAGAAAATACTTTATTGCGTCAGCATGACGTCGGTGTGACGTCAGCAGGTCAAGAGGGCTGCCCGGGTCAAACCTGACCAGTGGGTCCCACTGGTCAGTGCCACGGTACTGGCTAGGGTCGCTGACGTGTGGGCCCAGTCAACGGCCACGTCAGCATGGTCAAAACTGACGCGTGGGCCACTGTGGTTAGGTTAAATCTAAATAGGGGTTTACCCCGGGGTTAATTAGCATGGTGGGGCCGGTCTGTCAGTGACACAGGGTGAGGTTAGCGCGGTAATTAGCCTCAGGCTAATGACGCCACGTCACCTCACCGGAGTTGGGCCGGCGACGACCAAACCGAGCGGCGGAGACAGGTCGGGTTCTCGCTACAGCCCACGGTTTGGGGCGGGGTTTGCTCTTACGGATTGCTGGCGCTCTCGCCCATCTAGTGGTGGTAGCAGCAGCAGCTGGGATGGCCAGAGTTAACGGCGGCGAGCACTTCCGCAGCGGCTGGAGTACGGGCACCGACGGTTTAGGCGCTACAGCGCATTTTGAGGCGAACTGTTGGGGTCTGCGGCTTCCTGAGGAAGCGCAGAGCACGCCTACGTGCTCTGGTGCGACGTGCGGGTGCTGCAACCGCGGCGGCGACATGGCCGGTGGCGGGGAGTGCTCGGCTCCGGTGGTTGATGCGGCTAGGGGGCGAATCAGGCAACGAGGCATGGGGGAAATGGTGCAACGGCTCACCGCGGTTCTTCTAGTGCTGCTGGCAAGGCAGGGGAGGCACGGGGTCCGGCGAAACGACGGTGGGGATCACCGGCACCCGAGGTCGAAATCGGCGGCGTTGGAGATGCAGCAGAGCTTCTGGCACCGCGTGACTCGATGGAGAGGACGACGACGTCGTGGCGGAGCTTCTGGGCGCGTCAGTGAGGCGAGGGGGAGGCGGTGGCCGCGGTGGTGGCGAGCGGCGGCGACGGGCTCGCTCGGGTGGCTGCGGCACGAGCGCTGGGGGGGAGAGGGAGGAACCAGAGAGGAGGGGGGAAGATGCAGTGGGTGTCGTGGCGCTCTTGGCGCCCTCCAGCAGCAGCGGCGGCAAGCAGGAGGTGGCCGCGCGTGTGTTGGCGTGCGGAGGCCACGCGCCCCTGCCTACTGGCGTGAGGTAGGGGATGACTGGCATCTCCAGTGGGCTGGGCTGCTACAGTAACGGGCCAAGGTAACTCTCTCTCTGCTTTCTGTTTCTTTCAAATTTATTTCTTTTTTTCTATTTTCTATAACTTGTTTCTGATTTAGGAAAAATACTAAATCATTTTATAAAATCCTGAAAACTTTTGTGGCCACTATCTGATTTAAACCAGAGGCCCTCACCAAGTTTCAGAATATTTGGAGCTACCAAATATTTATAGGATTTTATTTGCTCCAACTCAAGTAGGTATTGTGTTAATTCAAATACCAAAATGTCCTGGAAAAATATACATCATATCTGGATATGGTTTTCACCCTTTTCCATAAATCATGAACATTTTTGCAGACCAATTTGGGTTCATTGAAAATATTTTAAGTTTGAACCTAGTATTTTTAGAGAGATGCTAGGGTTTGATCAATCCCCATTTCAAATTCAAAAGAATTTAAACATGATGCAACACATGGAAGCTAGCCTAGGTCAGGCCAGAACTAGGGATGTGACAAGTAATTTGTTTACCCACCGTATTATTTGCCTTCAAGAGAGAAGCCTCTAGTGAAACCTATGGCCACCGGGTCTATTTTCCTTATTATATTTTCAGATCTAAAACAAAAAAACCAAAAATATCTTGTTGCAATTTATTTACTTTTATTTTGTTTTACGCTTTAGCAATATTTTATACCTATCTCTATCAGATCTCATCCTTGCAAGTGACTGTGAAGGGATTGCAACCCCTATATCGCGTTGGGTGCAAGTGTTTGATTGTTTGTGCATGTGCGTAGATTGGGGACTTGCTTGTACCTTCTACTGGATTGATACCTTGATTCTCTAACTGAGGAAAATACTTATCTCTACTTTGCTGCATCACCCTTTCCTCATCAAGGAAAAAACCAACGCAAGCTCAAGAAGTAACACCTCCCACTACATGTACGATCTCTTTAGTGATGGGCATCCCTTTTATGCCTTCCACTAGTGATAGTTGAAGAAGTGGCATGCTTATTTAAAAGAGCCCACCACTGAAAGATTGGGCAAGCAAATTAAAAAAATTGCAGCCACGACAATATTTGTGCTCCCATGGCTGCGTCTTTGCATAAAACTCATATAAGAAATTGCAATACGCTGTGAGATTACAATGGTTGCAACAAGAAATTACGATACATTGCAGCATTCATTAACCATTACCTAATTGTTATCAAGGATAACTAAAAGTTCACCAACTAATTATTATCATCTTAGCTAGCTAGCTACCCAACACATAGCAGTCAAAACACGATGGATGGTACAAACATCCACTAGTTAATTAGTAGCGATCATGACAAGTACTAGGACCTACTCCTCTCTTTTAGAAAAAAAGGAAAACCCTTTTGTATCTCCATGATGGAGCACAGAGATCCACCAGCCTCCAATTTCTGGCTTGCACTCATTCAATATTTGCCTCCATTCATCAATTTTGATAGGCATCCAGTTGAGTACCTGCCTTTAAAATTGCTCTTCCCATGACAAATAATTGCCATCTCACCTTGCACTCATTTCTGGCTTTAGTTGAAGAACATAATAGTAACATAGTAAGTAGTGTAAAAAAATCTAGCCTTGCATTTTTTACGAATGTTGGTATCGCTTAACTTATGGACTAGTGACACGTATCATGTAATTTTTGGCCAGCTCTGTAAGTGACCTTAAAGAACTCAACATCATTAGCAAAGGAGACATGATAATTCTTCTCCTGCCAAGTAATCACTGAGCCAGCAGTGTAATAGGTCTCTGATACGTCTCCAATGTATGTATAATTTTTTATTCTTTCATGCTGCTATATTACTACTTTTATATGCTTTATATATTACTACTATATTAACTTAGTGCCTAGTGTCACCGTTTTTTGAGTTTTCTTTGTTTCGCAGAAAAATAGTACCAAACGAAGTTCAAATACGATGAAACTTTACGGTGATTTTTTTGAACAATAAGAGACCCTAGAAGCTTCGGGGAGGGGCCAGAAGATGCGCGAGAGAGCCACAAGCTCAAACGGCGCGCTCTATAGGGGGCCGTGCTACTTGTGATACTGTTGGATTTCTACGAAGAGAAAGGGTGATGTATTGTAGTAGCAAAAAGTATTTTCCTCAATTAAGAACCAAGGTTTATCGAACTAGTAGGAGGCGCCACACCAAGAAGATAAGCGGTACCTGCACACACACACACACACACACACACACACAAAGCAAATGCTTGCACCAAACGAATGTAAGAGGGTTGTCAATCCCCTTGTTCTCGCCAATTGCAAGCAAGTGGTAGATATATAAATAAGTAAAATAAAATAAAAAATAAATATGAAAGATGGACCCGGGGGCCATAGGCTCCCTACAGGCATGTCTCTAATGAGCATAACAACGGTGAGTAAACAAATAATGTTGGTCAATTGATAGAATAGCACATAGTTATGATGATTCTTTATGACATAATCAATACATAGGCATTACGTTCGTGATAAGTAGATGGTTGCACTTACTAACGTCTACTATTATTACTCTACCCCAAGACCACTATCCAGCATGCATCTCAAAATATTAAGTACATGACAAACAGAGTAATGTTTTAAATAACATGACACAATGCAGACAAAGCAAGATCAATTAATATGTTTTATCCCCATCGTTTTATCCTTAGTTGCAGCAATACAAATAGGTGCCTTGCAATCCCTCCTGTCACACAGAGTAAGGACACCACACGACTGAACCTACTACCAAGCATCTCTACCACTGAAGATAAAACGATCTAATTTGCCAAAAGAGATAGATAGATCGAAGAGAAATAAAAGGCTATAAATCACACATAAATAAACCTCAGGAAAGACTCAAATACTTTCAATGAATAATCTGATCATAAACTCACAATTCATCGAATCCCAAGAAACGCACCGCAATTTTTTTTCATTGGATGGATCTCTGAAGAGATTATTGTATTGAAGATCAAAGAGAGAAAGAGAGAGAGAGAGAGAGAGAGAGAGAGAGAGAGAGAGAGAGAGAGGGAGAGAGAGAGAAAGACATCTAACTACTGTTATGGACCCGTAGGTCCTATGGGAACTACTCACACATCATCGTGGAGGTAGCAAGATCGATGAAGATTGCCTCCCCAATGGTTTTCCTCTTCGGCAGAGTATCACAAAAGGCCCTCTAGATGGGATCGCGGAAGAACAAAGGCTTGCGGCCGTGAAAAAAAAGATGGCCCAACCAATGCGTGTGGGGACCACATTCTTCTCTGTGACTTACTCCTCCACCACGGGCCCAATCGGCTGGCGCCTCCGTCCGCCGTCTTCTTCGAGTTGGTGGGATGTTGGTGAAGGAAGCATAAAAAATGGCTGCAACTTCCCTAAGTCCCTAACAGTGTAAGGCACCGAGGGATCCTCAGTTCTGGTGATGAATCCACTTGTTCCCCTCAAAATCCTAGCCAAGCAATCCGTGTACAGGTGCTCGTTTCTTGTTAATTTTTAACTTATCCTGTATCTCGAATCAGTCTCTAGCAGTCAGAATTTTTGCTTCGCGATGCCCTCGGTTTCAGCTTGAGTAATTCCGTGCTTTGCAGAATAATAATACTTGGCACCTTGTTCCTTATCATCCACGTCAAAACATCATTGATTGTAAGTGGGTGTATCGCATCAAACGTCGATTAGATGGCACCATTGATCGCTACAAAGCTAGACTCGTTGCTAAGGGTTTTAAGCAGAGGTATGGACTTGACTATGAGGACACTTTTAGTCCTGTTGTTAAAGCTGCCACCATTCGCCTTGTATTGTCTGTTGTTGTGCACCAGAGGTTGGAGTCTTCATCAGCTAGATGTACAGAACGCGTTCCTTCATGGTGTTCTGGAAGAGGAAGTTTATATGAAACAACCTCCTGGGTATGAAGATAAACACAAACCGTTTTCATATTTGCAAGCTTGATAAGTCCCTCTATGGTCTCAAGCAAGCCCCTAGAGCATGGTATTCACGCCTGAGTTCCAAACTGCAAGCACTTGGCTTTATTCCAAGTCAGATACATCATTGTTTATTTACAAGAAGTCACACACTACCATTTTTGTGCTTATTTATGTCGATGATATTATTGTCACCAGTTCCTCTGATAAGGCAGTCACAGCTTTGTTGCAAGATTTGCACTCAGATTTTGCTCTTAAGATTTTGCTCTTAAGGATCTGGGAGATCTTCACTTCTTTCTTGGTATTGAGGTGAAGCGGAACAGTGAAGGTGGTCTTCATCTTTCTCAGGAAAAATATGCGACTGATCTTTTGAGCAAGGCTGGGATGCGAGACTGTAAACCATCCCCAACTCCACTTTCCAGTGCAGAAAGATTATCTCTTGTAGAGGGTGTACTCAGGATGGCACCAAGTACAGAAGTTTGGTTGGAGCACTTCAGTACTTAACACTTACACGACCTGATATTTCTTTTGCAGTTAATAAAGTATGTCAGTTTCTGCATGCACCCACCTCAGCTCATTGGACTGCTGCTAAGCGGATTCTGCGATATGTAAAGAGTACCTTGAGTGTTGGACTCACTTTCAGCAAGTCATCCTCTACTCTTGTTAGTGCTTTTTCTGATTCTGACTGGGCAGGATGCTTGGATGACAGACGGTGCACTGGTGGTTTTGCAGTTTTCTTTGAACCTAATCTTATTTCTTGGTGTGCCAAGAAGCAAGCAACAGTGTCACGATCTAGTACTGAGGCAGAGTATAAAGCACTAGCCAATGCAACAGCTGAGATCATCTGGGTTAAGGGCATGCTCAAGGAACTTGGAATACATGCTCAAACACCATGTCTTTGGTGTGATAATCTTGGTGCCACATATCTTTCTGCTAATCCTGTGTTTCATGCAAGGACAAAACATATTGAAATCGACTATCACTTTGTGAGAGAAAGAGTTGCAAGCAAGGAGTTGGAAATTCGATTCATTCCTTCAAAAGATCAAGTTGCAGATGGGTTTACAAAAGCTTTGGCTACAAGACAATTCGAAGAGTTTAAACGTAATCTCAACTTGAGAAGTTCAGATTAAGGGGGCGTGTTAGACATGTCACGTATGTATAAGTGGCATTGTCATGCATTCTTGTTTATGTAAACGTTAGGAGGTTAGAGATATCATTTATTCTCTTCTATCTCTTTATCTTTCTAAACCTCCCTGTAAATCTCCTCTGTTCGCTTAGCCCTTGTGCTGCCGCATCTTGTATCAACCACACATATCAATATATATCATGTGGGTCTCCTGTATGGAGATTGAGACGCTTCCATCATTCTCCACACGGCCGTCACTTTCCTTCCCCCTAGGCAAAAATGAGGGCTACCCCTAAAAAAAGGCAAAATTGAGGGCTGTCCTCAACCCATGTACAGGCACTCTTCAGTTACTTTTCAATTGATCCTGTACATCTTACCACTCTCCAGCGGTCAGCATGTTTACTCCCATATGCCCTCGGTTGCAGCTTGAGCGGCAGACAACATCACAATAGCTAAAACTGGGGATGGATTCAGTTACTGTTTGTAGCTGTCAGTTAGCTTATCTGCCACAATCAGGGCGGGACTGAAGATTGCCTGGCGGCTGTCAGGGTTGATGAGGGTGGTGGTATTCACAATTGTTTTTTTTGTTCGAAAAGGATTCACAATTGGTTGGTGGTGAGTTTCTGTTAAGATTGACATTTTTTATGCGGTAGCTTTGCCCTCTCTGCTCATATGTTAGCATCAATTTGCTCTCAAAGGGCTTTCGTTTGTGTGGTTATCCATTTAAATTTGGCATGAATTTCCTGTCAAGTTACTAACTATTTTCCCCGTGCAGCATGAGCCACAAGCCAAATATTGCGATGTGATTCGTTGTGGGTAGAAAATAGCCGACTGGCAAAGACTTGTCAGCAGGCATGGACTGAGCTGCGAGGTTGCTGCTCCACCACATGAAAAGTAACCATGAATATCCTCTGCGTGCTGCCTGAGATCTGCCATGTTCACATTTCTCGGACCATGTTTATCTCTTTGATTTGTAGGAATTTTTGCTGCTTCTTGAATGGTTTGTTGTCGTGACTCACGGAGGCCTCGCAAGTCAGTCGATACTATCTCTAATTCTAGCCTGTAAAAAGGGCCACCAGCCTATCTCTGTCCCTAATAAATCACATTAGTTACATGGCTTGTTTCTGGATTTCGAAGGTTTGCTCTGTACAATAAAGGGATTACCAGCACCTAGTAAAAATTCATGCCAAACACAGACAGGAAGTCTACCATACGCTCGGGCTAAAGGCCCTTAACCTCAGTTAAACAGAGACAGAAATCACGCCCGCACCCCTCCGGTGATTTTTTTTAAAAGAGGCCCTTAACCTCAGTTAATTTGTGGAATTTTGGAGCTGGATATATAGTGCATTCTCTTTCTGTTCCCGAACATGTATCTGAATGCCTGTCATATTTGCGGCGAGAGGAAAAACTTGAACCATATATTTATATTAAATGAAGCGCCGAGAAAAAACAGCAATGTACTAACGGTGGCAATGACAAGATGGCATGAGTGCTCAAAATCATTGCTAATATAATCCACTACATCTCTTCTAGACATCTCAGCAACACTATGCATATGACAACAATTCACTACACATCTCAGGGTAACAAAATTCAGTCTACATATATCAGCAAGCATAATTCCAACCTAGAAACTGATACAATCATGATGCCTGAATTCATGAATATTATAGTACCAATCTAACTAGCCTGTAAATACAGGTTCTAGCAACAGTTCACAAAAGAGGGAAAGAAATTATCCGTTATTAATAAGCTCAATAGCCTCATCTAGCGTGGTAGGCTAGCAGATGACAAGAACTCTGCCTCCAAGCTATAGCGTCGTTGGCTACCTCCTGGCTGTGCGGACAATTGCCGAGCAGATCTACTCATTCGAGTTAACGACCTTGGTTGCATCTGTTCTCCATTTCTCAGATCATGCTGAGATGAGTTCATCCGTTCTGTCCGTAGAGTCTGCAGTTCTGTCTCAACCTGTTTCATGGTTGGTCTTTCTTCGCCGTGTAGCCTCAAGCACCGCTCTGCAAGAGAGGCAACACCATTGATCTCTTCCTCGGTTGCCTCCTCAAGGACCTGAGAATTAGCGATATCTGTGATTCTTCCCTCATTGAACTCCTGGAGGAAATAGTTTGACAAACTCTTGACTGTGCCTGATTCACTTGTAAATACAGGCTTCATTCTGAGAAGCAACTCCACTAGTACCACACCAAAACTGTACACGTCGCTCTTCCCGTGCAGCTGCCTCGTATGGAAATACTCTGGATCTAAGTACCCAAATGTACCTTGCACATTTGTAACAATATGTGTTTGATCAATTGGAACCAATCTAGAAGCACCAAAGTCTGAAACTTTAGCTGTGTAGTTCCCATCCAAGAGTATATTTGAGGACTTCACGTCACGATGGAAGATTAATATTGAAGCTGAAGAGTGGAGATAAGACAGAGCACCTGCTGTTTCGAGGGCAATCCTTAAGTAATCACCCCAAGTCAAAGAAAAACCTTCACTTGCATCTGCATGAAGAACTTCAGACAGTGAGCCACTGGATACATAATCATACACCAGCAGTGGAACCTCGGTTTCGAGACAACATCCAAAGAGCTTGACAATATTTCTGTGGTTTATCTGAGTAAGGACTGCGACCTCATTGATGAATTGACTGATCTCAGACTGCTCGATGACCTTAGACCTTTTTACTGCAACAACACGCTGATCAGACAATATGCCTTTGTAAACCATGCCATGGCCCCCACGTCCAATGATACGTGTAGGATCAAAGTTGTTTGTTGCCTTCTCCAGCTCTTCTAGCGAGAAAATCTTACTATTCTCATTTGCAGTTTCATCAGATGATATCAACGTTTCTAGGAGAAGACCTTGGTTCTTCTGGAAATATTTTTTCCGTAGTTGCTTTTGAACATTTCTTTTCCATCTACGAATGAGAAGTGATGCACTGAAGCTCAGAAGTAGAACACCGAATCCACAAGACAACCCAATAATTATACCTGCAGTCATCAAGCTCTTTAAGTTAATGTTCTATGTCGTCTATCAAATGTTACCATAATATTCTTACCTAAAAGCAGAGTCTGTTGTTTCCTTCTAGTACACTGCATTTTTGTTGGATCATACTCAGTCTTGCGAGGACATCCAGTACAAAAGAAGCTTCCTTCAATATTATTGCAGATCCCTTCACAATTGTTTGGCTGAATGCATTCATCAATGTCTGAAATTAACAAAATCTTGATAAGATGCATCCGAAAACTCTTATACATGACACATAGTATATATTCAATTAACATGAAGCAGTACATCAGCCAATTAAACAAGACTACATGCATGATAAAACATACCAGATGCAGCGAAGTATTTTTGCTGTAAACCTTAGGTTTGATATAATTGTACAAATTTTCTTTTAAAAGAGTAAGAGATATATTGTGCTTACCTCTACAACCACTTTGGACGTATGGATTTCCTTGGAAGCCATCTGCGCATTTGCAGTGATAACCAACATAGTTGTCTGCAGTGTTCACTTCTACGCACTTGCTGTTGAGACTCACACAAGCATATCCAGATCTATTATGTTGGGCCTCTATGCAACTTAGATTTGCAGCAACCCATTGCAGAGGGGAGAACAATGTCCCATATGAATAAAAAAGATCAGGTCCTCCTCCAGACAGGGCGAATCCTCGTTTTTGCTCAGGATTGCTGATATTAATGGTCCCTTCATCAACATTCATGCTGTTTACCTCCAGATGTGCCAACATGAGGACAGCTGATGAAGTCGTAACTGAGCAATTGAGGTGAAAATCTCCCCTCGCAAAACAACCCTCTTCTAAGCCGAACGGGAACTGCACACTAATGTTACCACACGAACGGGTACAATCAGCTCTGCTTGCAATTGGATTATACCCTGGGATGGATCAGTAAAGGTAAGTTGTATACAAGTTACAATTCCCAAAATACCTAACAGTTGTACATTTGGTCATTTCACTAGGGAAAATAATAAAGTTACCTTTGTCGTTGGAGCATCCATCTTGAATGAAGGGGTTGCCTGTATAGCCGGCACCGCAGATGCAGTTGTACCCATTGCTTGATGTCATGCCGAAGTCAACACACTCATCACGTGTCAATGGGCAGTCAAAAAATGTACTGTCGACGCACTCGGCATGCTCGCTGATACAGGCATAGGCAGTCCTATTTCGCACCGTGCCAGCACAGTTGGGTTGATCCACCATATTCCAACGAACAGTGGCACCGCCACTGTCCATTCTGCTGATTCTATCCCACAATGGAGAGGTCCGGTTAGGGCGTGCTCCGGTGTTAATTTTCCTATGGCGCAATACAAATTTGAGGTGAAAAGTGTCGACGCTATGGTCATCGATGGGAAAACTACAGCAACCGACGCCGTTGCACTTCCTCCTAGCCACTGTCTCTTTAATTCCTAGGTCCAGGCACGCAGTTTTGCAGACGTGTCTGGTTGCGCCGGTGTTGTCGTTGACCCAATACACATCCAGGTCGCAACCTATGATGTTTAGAACGGTGTACCCATGGGTGAAGGACCTCCCAGGTGATTTCAGCGACAAGTCATACACTTTGACACCAGATTTCAAAGGAATGGTATGCCGGAAGGAGGTGCTGATGAAATTTGCAGTGCCGAAATCATTCACATCGATTGCACCGGTTACCTCGGTGATGCCGTCGTGCAAGAAGAGCTTGGGGGGTTGGGAGGTCTCGTTGCAACAGAGATTGAAATCAGGCCCATGGGAGCACCTCGATCCGATGCCAAAGGGGTAGTCGAAGCTCAGATTGCCACATGTCTTCACGCAACCTTGGAGCGAGGCACTCCAGGGAACACTATCATGTTCTGGACTGTGGCTTGTTACAACTCTAGATGCTAACGCGGTTAGCTTTCCTAGTGACTCGAGTACCAAGAAAGGGACTAGTGCATAGATCACAGGCAAGATGCCCATGATCTACAGACGCACCTTGCGCCGCTTCCAACTTCGCTCGAGAAATTCAGGTCAGGCAAGTATATGGGGGAGTATATGGGGTGTACATCTCACGGATTTTTTCTATCAAGTCATGAAAGCTTTGATTCTCCGTAAAATGGTTGTACAGTTGCACTTGACTCCTGTGGATGTGGCTGTGGTGGGTTTGATGCGATATGAAAGTGAGATTGCCAATTTGCCATGGCCACATTAAATTGCGCCGCTACTTTTCTTGTGGCTATGCTGCATGCAGCAGAACTTGTAAGTCAGTCATTATCTCCTGGTGCAGGTAATTCTAGCCCATATCACCACATTTTTTTACTAAGATGCTAGAAAACTCACGCCAAACTTGTGCAAATTGATGAGAACAACTAAAGAAGCAAAATTGCAGCATGAAGATGCCAGACAAACTAAATCAGAAACTCACCAGCATTGGACACCGCGTTTTGGACATTACTTTGGTCAAACATTTTAGCTAATGCAATGTTGCAGTGATCAAAGTGGCATAATTTGCAAGTTTACTGCACTATATTCGCCACTTGTTACAAGTTTATGGACCTGACAAGTTTGCGATAATGCTATGGGGACTTAACAGTGGTATATATGCGCTGAACGTATCAGCTGGAAGGCCTTCTCTTGTACTCCCTCCGTTCCAAATTACTTGACCCATATTTATCTAGACATGAATGTATCTAGACACTAAACAAGTATAGATACATCCGTATTTAGACAAATTCAAGTCAACTAATTTGGAACGGAGGGAGTATGTACCACTTTCAGGACTTGCTTGGTGCTGCAAATTTATGGTGACACTAGACCCATCCAAGTAAAAAGACATGGGGGAAGAACAAGACAAGTAATCACCTGGTCTCCAGAGCATGTTGATGCGGTTGATTTGGGCACATTCGACTACTTTCTTGTGGTCATGCTGCCACACAGCGACCGGGCAAGTCAGTCAACGCTTGACCCGTCGAAGGGGGTGTCGACAATTCTTTTCCAAATGGCTCATTTCTGTTCAGAATAAACCGCTTTGCATTATCTGGCTTTTGGTTCGTGCTGCAGAGATAGACAGTGAATGCTATCCTGCTCATCGACAGTGGCAGCTATCTCCCAGTCTTCAGTGCCACCCAGTGAAGATAAGCTAACTGATTGCTTCCAGCCCAGCTAACTTACAGTAACTGAACTCCATCCCCAATTAATTTTAGCTGGTGTTTGCTTAAGCTGCAACCGAGCACAGACCACAGAGTAAACCAACCATGCGCACCTGCCAATTGATGGGAACATGTGAGCACCCAAAATTACTGCATAAAAAATAAAATCTGCACAGAAACCCACCAACAGGGGATGGGTCATCAGAAGACTGTATAACTGTATCAGGCAATTGGTTTGCGAGTGCCATACTGTTCCAAGAGTTGGCGGCCGGATGGCAGTCTTCATTAGTCCCACATAGTGGAAGATATGCTAACTGACGGGGCACCCGAGTGAGCTAACTAACAGTAACTGAATCCATCCCGAATTTTATCTGGCAATTTATTTGCTTAAGCTGCAACCAAGATCACAAGGTAAAGATTATGAACACTAAGATAAATAAACTAAAAATACCGCTGCAATCCTTCTTGAGATAAAGGATTAAGTAGGATAGAAGGCACCTAGTTGTTACCACTAGTGCACTGCCGCTCTCCCAACCCCGTTGTGGGGTCTGTAACACCTTGTAAATCCTTCTCGTTCTAATATATCGACACGCAAGTCTTTTGCGTGTTTGCAAAAAAAGAAAGAAAAAGAGACCAATGCCATGGAGAGGGCAATCAGCGGCGGGGTGGGTGAGGGTGTCGCCGCACGGTGCGGTGTGCCGGTGTCTGCCTCAGGGGTAGGAGGAGAAACCGAGGCACCAAATTTGTCGGCGGCGTCGGGCGCGAATGAACTCTTAGGGAGCTTGCGAGTAGGGCGCCGCCAGGGAGGTGCCGGTCTACCGGCAGTGGAAGGAAGGCCCATAATTGAATTCTGGAGGAGGAAGAAGAATAAGGTGGACTGGACTGGACTGCTCGCCGCAAATTGGGGGATGGGCCCTTGTCATCTTGACAAACAAAAACTCATACAACAACGTTCTGGTGCTGCTCGGGCCATACTCTCCGGGACCTGCCTCCATTCTCTCCTCATTCCTGGCTCAAAAGGAAAAAACAACTGTCAATGGTATAAACCAGGCCCAGAGAGCAACATCGACTTATGAGAGGCCTTGGACCCTTTCCCAAAAAGACTAGCCTGTTTCTCTCACCCTTATAAGTCGTGCTCTCTCTCTCTTCCCATAACCAATGTGGGACTAAACCCAACAGGATCGGCGGCCCTCTCTTGCCTGAACTTATGTGTAGTACAAATTTCTCAACTTCGCATGGTACTATAAGCCCAAGTGTTTTTACTGATCAGACGGCACGCATACTCAAATTGGGCATAAAGGATTTGCAATCCCTTTTTTTTTCTAGAATGATTGTGTATTTAATTAGATAGAACTATATATGTTCGTTACAAATTACAATCACGCAAGATCTGATCCAACACGCAGAGCAACACTTCCCCTTGCATGACAGCACCACTCAACACCCTCCCGACAAAACTTGGCTAAGTCGGGCTCCACTGCATTAGCTTCACCATGGACCTTTAGTTTTTGAATCATCTCAGGAGCTGCGTAGGGTCCCTGCACACTACATGCACATGCAAATGGTGAGCTTCCTAGCTAGTGTCTTTGGTGAGAGTTGTGTCCACATTAAGCGTTAGCTATGCTCGGTCCGGCCTGATCTCCCATCTCCTCGCCTGAGTATCACTTCTTGTGCTAGTCACCGCCAGTCTGCTCCCAGCCTCCCATGGAGCATAGGCAGTGGCGGAGCTTGATCAGAATTATAGGAGGGGCTAATCCATGTAGGAGGGGCTATTCAATCAAAGATTGGGCAAAACACCATCATTCCTGTCTAATTATGTGCTAATATTGTAAGAAATCTACACAAGCAGGGGGGGCCATGGCCCAGGTTGGCCCTAAGGAAGCTCCGCCACTGAGCATAGGGGATACCTTTCCCTTTCATGTGATGGTATGGCTGACAAGCTTCGGTTGCCTGGAGCGAGTGAACGCGCCTTACCTTGACCAAAGATGATGCCGTTTCTAAGGTTCCAAGCTCTGCCCCGGAGAAACACTATTTTTACACGCATGTTTCATTCACTCATGTTATGCCTAGTCTTAGACGGAGAAGGAGACTTGCTTCTTAAATATGGCTGGCGGTGATCGGGAGCTCGGGGCGGCGCACAGAGGGCAGATTGCACGTGGAGCAGCTCCTGGACAGAGATAAGTGGTCAATGGGACAGAGGGTTTCAGCGTAGGCCCAGTGAGGGTGGTAGACAGGGATAAATTGGTGAGAATCCACATGTCAGTCAGGCAAGCCCTTACCTACAGATGCTCGTTCATTTCCTGTATGTGTTTTTTTTAAAAGTAAAATAGCACAATTTCGTGCCCAAAACTTGCTGGTCTATTCGTGCAGGGACCAACATTGAGCATCCATGCATCGTCACATCAGAGGACGATGGTTCTCTTGCTTATTACTTCCTTCCGGTCTCAATTTGATTTTTTTTGTTCTTGTTTTCTTTTGCAAGACTGTGTCATCCACTCATCCTTCAATTGCACGCTTAGTTCTATGTTTCCTCAAGGATGCATTTAAATGTGTGCCGTATTTAATTTTTGAAGAAGCACCAAGAGAAGGCGAAAACATACAAAGGCAACCACTGATTACAAAATGACTAAGCAAAAATACAGGGGCAAGACTTGAGCTAAGCCTGTTGCTGAATCAAGGAACACAGTGCGGCATGGTAACGGATGCTCAAAATCATTACAGGCTAATACAGTCCACAATACGTCTCATAAACATATCATCAACACAATCAGCATCACATCCCAAGGTAATAACAATCAGTTTTCCTAAACAAGAACAATTCCAATCGAAAAACTTGTACAATCTTGACGCCCTTCAATTATCTGGAAATAAATTAACTTACAATACCAACCTCCATAACATTGTTTCCCATGGATACAAGCGCAGGGCACAACTTAGAAAAGTGAAAACATAATAAACCATTATTGCATCAGCTTACAAAAGTGAAACAAAAGCATCCATTATTATGAGCTCAACATATGCATCTAGCGTGGAATGCTAGCAGATGCCATGAACTCTACCTCCAAGCTATAACAGCCTCCTGACTGCACTCTGGCTCTCTCGCCCAATCCCGCCGCAGAAGATTGGCAAGCAGCTCTAGTCCTTTGAGCTAATGACCTTGGTTGCATCTGATCTTCATTCCTCGGATCTGCCTGAGATGATTCCATCTGTTTTGCCCGTAGATTCTGCAGTTCCGTCTCCACCTGTTTCATGGTGGGCCTTTCTTCACCATGCAGTCTTAAGCACCGCTCTGCAAGAGAGGCGACATCGTTGATCTCTTTCTCAGTTGCCTCCTCCAGGACCTGGGAACTAACAATACCCATGATTCTCCCCTCACTGAACTCCTGGAGAAAATAGCTTGACAAGCCCATAATGGTGCCCGATTCACTTGTAAAAACAGGCTTCTTTCGGAGAAGCAACTCCACTAGTACCACACCAAAACTGTACACATCGCTCTTCCCGTTCAGCTGCCTGGTATGGAAATACTCTGGATCTAAGTATCCAAATGTACCTTGCACATTCGTGACAATGTGTGTTTGATCAATCGGAACCAGTCTGGATGCACCAAAATCTGAGACTTTAGCTGTGTAGTTCCTATCCAAGAGTATATTTGAGGACTTCACGTCACGACGGAAGATTGATATTGAAGCTGAAGAGTGGAGATAAGACAGAGCTCCTGCTGTTTCCAGGGCGATCCTTAAGTAATCACCCCAGGACAAAGGAAAACCATCAGTTGATCAGCATGAAGAACTTGAGATAGTGAGCCACTGGATACATAGTCATACACCAGCAATGGAACCTCAGTTTCGAGACAACATCCAAAGAGCTTCACAATATTTCTATGATTTATCTGAGAGAGGACTGCAACCTCATTGATGAATTGACTGATCTCACACTTCTCAATGATCTTAGACTTTTTTATTGCAACGACACGTTGATCAGATAATAGGCCTTTGTAAACCATGCCATGGCCCCCACGACCAATGATTCGTGTAGCATCAAAATTGTTTGTTGCCTTCTCCAGCTCTTCTAGCGAGAAAATCTTCGTATACTCATTTGCAGTTTCAACAGATGATATCAACGTTTCTAGGAGAAGACCTTGATTCTTCCGGAAATAATTCTTCCGTCGTTGCTTTTGAACATTTCTTTTCCATCTACGAATGAGAAGTGCTGCACTGAAGCTCAGAAGTAGAACGCCAAAACCACAAGACAACCCAATAATTGTACCTGTAGGCGTTAAGCTCTTTAAGTTTTGTTCTATCTTTTCTATCATAAATGTAACAATAATATAGTCTTACCTGAGAGTAGACACTGCTGGTTTATCTTAGTACACTGCATTTTTAATGGATCATACTCAGTCTTGAGAGGACATTCGGTACAGCTGAAGCTTCCTTTGGTATTATGGCAGACTTCTCTACATTTGTTCGGTTGAAGGCATTCATTAATATCTGAAATTAAAAAATCTTCGTAAGATGCGTTGACAAAATATATAACATGGAACACAATACATCATCATTCAGGTAACATGAAACCTTACATCAGCCAATTCAATGAAACCTACACGAGTAAAAAAAAAACAACCAAGAAGTAGCAAAGAAAATCACTGTACATTTTAATAGAACGCTCCTAAATAATACATACGTACAACAGTGAAGAGAGAGAGGAGGGAGGGATTACCTTCACAACCACTTTGGATGTACGGATTTCCTTGGAACCCATCTGAGCATTTGCAGCGGTAACCAGCAGAGCGCCTTTCAATGCTTACTTCCATACATGTGCTGTTAATACTGACACAAGCATATCTAGACATATTCTTTTGGGCCTCTGCACAACTTAGATTAGCAGCAACCCACATCATAGAGGAGAATGGTGAGTCTAAAAAAGTAAAACGTCCAATTGTAGTGTGAGAGTATGCTTGTTGCTGTAGTTGAGTATTGGTGAAGTTAACGGTCCCTTCATGAATATTTATGTCTAAGACCTGGTAATTCCTTGACATCAACATGAGGGCAGCTGATGCCGTCATATTTGTGCAGTTGACGTGGAACTGTTCCACTGCAAAGCAACCCACTTCTAAGCCGAATGGGAATGGCACGCTGATGTTACCGCACCAACGGGTGCAATCGCCCTTGCTCGGAATTGGATTATACCCTAGTTTTATCAGTGAGAAGTTAGAATATTTCAATGTCCAAAATATACCTAACAACAGTTGTAAGGGGTTACCTTTGTCATCGTTCGAGCAGCCATGTGGAATGTAGGGGTTGCCTGAATAGCCAGACCTGCACATGCAGCTGTAGCCATCACTTCCGACAATGTAGCTGGCATCTTTGGCATCACCGGAACTGTTTGTATAGTCCATGCACTTGGATTGCTCACTAATGCATGCATAGTCTCTCCTGCTTTGCTTGGCAGCAACGCAGGTGGGTTGATCAACTATCTGCCACAATAGCAGAAAGCCAGTCGGCCCATCAGTAGTTATGCTGATTCTATCCCACAGTTGAGAGGTCTGGTTAGAGCGTGCCTCAATGTTGCTTTTGCTGTGGTATTTAAACAGAAAGCTGCCGTCAAGGTGCACATAAACACGACAGCATCCGGAGGTATTTTTACAGTCGTGCATAGCCACCATCTCTGAGATTCCTGGATCCAAGCACACACTGCTGCATATCAACTTGGCGGCAACATCTTCGACAAAGTATACGTCCAGGTCACAGCCTGTAATGTTTAGAACTAT
This sequence comes from Aegilops umbellulata, assembly GCA_032464435.1. Taxonomy (NCBI): domain Eukaryota; kingdom Viridiplantae; phylum Streptophyta; class Magnoliopsida; order Poales; family Poaceae; genus Aegilops; species Aegilops umbellulata. Next base: position 571,326,956 of record CP136056.1, read on the forward strand.
GGACAAAGGAGAGAAGGACCTCCCGGGCGGTTTCAAAGAAAAGTTGTAGACAATGGCACCAGATTTTATGGGTATGGTATGCGAGAAGGAGGTCTGGATGAGGTTCAAAGACGAAAAAGGATTGAAGCCGATCACCTGGGTGATGCCGTCGCGCAAGAACAGTCTGGGCCCCCGGGAGCACCTGGATCCGATGCCAAATGGGTAGTCCAAGCTCAGATTGCCACAGCTCTTCGGGCAACCATCAAGCGTGGCAAGTGATGGATGTGCCCAATTCCCTTCAGGGTTGTGGCTTGTTAACTTTCCCAGTGACCCAAGTATCAACAGAGAGAGTGATGCGTACATCATTGGCAAGATGGCCGTGATCCACACACCTTTCGCACCTCCCAGTTTCACTCAAAATTCAGTTCAGACCGGGGATTTAACTAACAGTGGTATGGAGAGAACGTCTCAGCTGGGAGGCCTTCTCTTTGATGTACCACTTCCACATCACTGGGTTGGTGCTGCAAATTTTATTTTGTGGTTACACTTGATCCATCCAAGTAAGAAGACATGGCGGAGGAACAAGAAAGGTACGACCTGGACTCCAGAGGACGGTGATGTGGTTGATTCGACTACTTTCTTGTTGTCGTGTTGCCGCACAGTGACCTCGCAAGTTCGTCAATGCTTGCCTTGTTGTGCAGGTTAGTGTTGCCCATCAAAGGGGCCACTGACAAGTCTTATCCAACCGGCTGATTTCTGTCCAGAAATGCTTGCCGTTTTGTTCATGCTGCACAGAGAAAAGAATTGCTTACATGACAGGCATCTCGTGCCAAACTTGTAGCGCGCAGCAGAGTCCTTGTTGTGCATGCAGAACTGCGGTATAAAAAACCAATCAGGATCTCCCAGGCGGTTCCAGAGAAAAGTTGTAAACACTGACACCAGATTGCATGGGGATGGTATGCGATAAGGAGGCCTTGATGAAGTTGATACCGAAATGAGGACCTTCAAAGCCAATCACCTGGGTGTGATGCCATCGCGCAAGAACAGTCTGGAAGGATGAGCAGTGTCGTTCACTAACAGTCTGGCAGCAGAATATGAAAGCCGCCGCCGCAGCAGCAATTTGGCCGCTGCGAATCCGTACACTGAAAGGAATGATTTTTCATTAACAACCGAAGCAATTCCGGTTCTCCATGCATGGCAATACAATCAATCAACGAATGGCCGGATAACAAAACGAGATTAGTTTTACAATTGAATACGATTCCATGCAGCGTATGAATAGAACGATCGGAGTAATGATCAATCAACCAGTATTGTCGATCAAAAGAGGCATCTGTGTCCTGATCGCACCGCTGCGGACACCACCGTCGCCTACAAGCGCCGGCCAGCGGTCGTCGTCTGCGCGGGGCCACCATTTTTTACTTGTCATGTCCGTCGACTTTCTTAGGTTATTACTCCGTAATATTGGACTTACTGCCTAGGTACGATTTTATGGGAGATACGATTTTACCCTTACTGATTAGGTATTCCGTCATTTTGAGTGACGGTACTCCCAGATGGTTATGGTGGAGTACCAGTTAATTGTGTCCACTAGATTGGAGTGAATGGATGGTTCATATTCAGTTCTGGTTGTTACAACTCCAGATGCTAGCGCAGTTAGCTTTCCTAGTGACTCGAGTACCAACCATAGTTTTAAATAGTCGGCTATAGCTTCGTTATAGCTCGCTATAGCCTTTTCAGCAGGGTGCCGCTAAATGGTCGCCTTCACAAATAGCCTGCTATAGCATGTTATAGTCCGCTATAGCTGATTTGTAGGCTCGCCGCTATTTTCCATAGCCCGCTATTTAAAACATTGGTACCAACAAAGGGAGTAGTGCATAGATCACCAGCAAGACGCCGATGATCTACAGATACGCCTTGCACTATTTCCAACTTCGCTCGGGAAATTCAGGTCAGGCAGTAGTGCAACTTTGCAAGTATATGGGGATTTTTTTAGAGGAGAATATATGGGGATTTTAAAAGTGAACACAGCATATGTCCCAAGGATATTATTTGTTTTCAAGTCATGACTCCTTTGATTCTACGGTACATATTAACGGTTGCATAGTTGCACTTGACCCGGGGAAGATGACTATGGATGTGGCTGTGGTGGATTTGATGCGATGTGGAAGTGAGATCGCCATGGCCACAATAAATTACGGTGCTACTTTTCTGGTGGCTATGCTGCAGCTGATCTTGTGAGTCAGTCAATACCTTTTCGTGCAGGTAAATCTAGCCCATCGAAGGGGGTGCTAAGAAGTCTTTGCAAGTCCGGCTGAAAGCTGCCCCAAATAAATCTTAACACTACAAGCAGTTTTACTAAGATGCTAGAAAACTCACGCCAAACTTGTGCAAATTGATGAGAACAACTAAAGAAGCAAAAATTGCAGCATGAAGATGCCAAACAAACTAAATCAGAAACTCATCAGCATTGGACACCGCGTTTTGGACACTACTTTGGTCAAACATTTTAGCTAATTCAATGTCGCAGTGATCAAAGTGGCATAATTTGCAAATTTACAGCACTAGATTTGCCACTTGTTACAAGTTTATGGACCTGACAAGTTTGCGATAATGCTAAGGGATTTAACAGTGGTATATATGCGCTGAACGTATCAGCTGGGAGGCCTTCTTTGTTTTTTTCGATAAAGAGCGCTTTTATTATCTCGAAATGTAGCATCAAGAGGATACAAAACATTATGAGTAACACCCGGCCTCTGCATAATTAGGATGCACACAGCCCAACACGGAAAGTCTGACAAAATGAATGGAAAAAAACGACAAATCGGCGACAGTAGAGTCCTATAGACCGACACTATGCCTATGTCGCAATGGATGGTGGACCGATCCGGAGATTATGCTGCCACCCATGTTGGGTAAAAACCACCGTAGCCACCTGCTCCAACCGCGTACACACCGCCTTAAACAGCGGTTGGTACTTCCTCGTTGTAGCGTAGACCACGTACAAAGCGAGTGCGTACAACGGAAAATAACCTGCAAAGGAGAAGCATTTTTATCATTGAAAATCAAATCATTTCTACATAGCCAAAGCGACCATAGTAAGGCGTATGCTCCCACCCGTATTAACGTTTTGAATCTGTTTGGAATACCGTCCAACCAGTGACCAAAAATATTGGCGACACTTGTGGGCGAATACAAATTTGACGCTATTTGGATGATTGACCATGTAGTACGTGCAAACTTGCATTGGAAAAAGAGGTGTTTGATTGTCTCTTCATGAGTACAAAAATAACACTTCTTACTCCCAGGCCAGTTGCGTCGTGCGAGGTTGTCTTTGGTTAGAACAACTCCCTTACGAAGATACCACATGAAGATTTTAACTTTTAGTGGAATCTTCGACTTCCAGATTTTCTTATTGTTACTCACTGGTACCTCAGAGTGCATGAGTGCACGGTACATAGAGTCTACTGTGAATGACCTTGATGTAGTACGGTTCCAGTGAAACACATCCCGGCCTTGTCTAATATTAATCGAATCCAGACGGGATAAAAGACTGTGCCATGACATAAGTCGGGGGCCAATCAAATCCCGCCTAAACGAAATATTGGGTGGGGATGAACTGAGCACTTGCGCAATAGTATTATTCTTTTCGCGAGCAATGTTGTACAAGGCTGGATATTGTTCTCGAAGACTGGCATTGCCTAGCCAGATGTCTTCCCAGAAACGAACCTCCGACCCGTCCCTTATCGCGAAAGACCCAAAGCGAAAGAGATGTTTCTTTGCCGCCATTAGGCCAGCCCAAAAGTGCGAGTCACCAGGTGTCCAATATGCCTGAGACACTGCCTTTTGGCCTAGATACTTGTTGCGCAGCATGGTTTGCCAAACACCATCCTCAGTAAGAAGTTTGAACAACCATTTACTAAGTAGGGCCTCATTCTTGATTTGCAAGTCATGAATTCCAAGGCCACCTTGGTCTTTCGACCTACAAACCACACTCCATTTGGCCAGTCTATATTTTTTCTTTTCACCATCTCCTTGCCAAAAGAATCTGGATCTAAAATAGTCCAGTCTTTGCAGGACCCCTTTTGGGAGTTGGAAGAAAGAAAGCATATAGAGAACCATATTTGTGAGGACAGAGTTAATCAAAACCAGCCGTCCTCCAACTGAGAGCAATTCACCTTTCCAACTGCTCAATCGTTTCTCTAACCGCTCCTCTACATGCTTCCACTCCGCAATGGTGAGACGCTGATAATGAATCGGTATTCCCAAATATTTAATCGGAAATTGGCCATGTGCGCAACCAAACAGGTCAGCATATTCGGCGGCCGCCTCAGTGGCTTCTCCAAAGCAGAAAAGTTCACTTTTATGGAAGTTTATTTTAAAACCCGGCATTTGCTCAAACGCTGACAACAAGAGTTTAAGGTTTCGAGCCTTGTCCAGGTCATGTTCCATAAAGAGAATCGTGTCATCGGCATATTGCAGAATAGAGAGACCACCATCCACAAGGTGTGGCACTACTCCTGCAATCTGGCCGTCCTGCTTGGCGCGCTCAATCAGAATAGCCAACATGTCAGCGACAATGTTAAATAACATTGGAGACATGGAGTCATCCTGTCGTAATCCTTTTTTTGTTTGAAAGTAATGGCCTACATCATCATTGACTTTGATGGCCACACTACCTCCAGTTACAAAATTATGGATCCACTCACGCCATTTATCGAAGAAACCTTTCATCCTTAGGACCTGTTGGAGGAAAGACCATTTGACCTTGTCATAGGCTTTTTCAAAGTCGATCTTGAATACTACTCCACTCATGTTTTTTCGGTGCATCTCATGGACGGCCTCATGCAGGATTACTACGCCATCAAGTATATTTCTTCCTTGCATGAAAGCCGTTTGAGATGGCCTGACAACATGGTCAGCTACTGAGTTTAACCTATTCGTAGCCACTTTGGTGAAAATTTTGAAGCTGACATTAAGGAGGCATATGGGTCTGAACTGTTGAATCCGTTCAGCCTCCTTAATCTTCGGCAACAAGATAATCTCACCAAAATTAAGTCTGAATAGGTCAAGGTTGTCGGCATGAAGGCAATTAAACAACTCCATTAGGTCAGACTTGATTATATCCCAGAAATTCTGATAGAATTCTGCGGGAAAACCATATGGACCTGGAGCTTTGTTATGTTCCATTTGGAACACCGCAGCTCTCACCTCCTCTTCAGAGAATGGTGATGTAAGGATATCGTTTTCTTCAGCCGTGACTTGTGGGATATCATCTGTTCGGGTCTCATCAAGGGTGAAGTCCCCTTCGGCGGTCGCCCCGAACAAAGATTTGTAGTAGTTAGTGATATACTTTTTGAGCTCCTCCTGACCTTCGATCCGCCCCTCATCTTGTTGGAGACTGTAAATACATTTCTTCCTATGCCGCCCATTGGCGACCAATTGGAAGTATCTTGTATTACTATCACCCATCAGAATGAAATCAGCTTTGGATCTTGGTAGTATTTGATCTCTTCTTCTCGCAAAAGACGTGCAGCCTTCTCATTAGATTGATTTTTCAATTCAATCTCTTGTTGAGATAAGGTGCGCGTCTCAGCAATTTTGTCGAGGTCATCAATGATGGTACAGAGTCGTTGTTTTTCTTTTTTATGTATCCCGTTGGTATGTTTCGCCCATCCAGTGAGATGTTGCCTCATGGCCCTCATTTTAAAGTTCCATCTGTGAATAGGTGTACGACCAACAACAGGCCTCTCCCAAACATTCTTGATTATGTCTACAAATCCTTCCCGATGCATCCATCCCAATTCAAATTTGAAAGGACGACGTGCAGCTAGGTTCGTAGATTTAGAATCTAGAATGATGGGTGCATGATCCGATAACGCCTCGATACGCTCTAGGGCTCGTACGGTTACCAGAGGAAATTTTATTTCCCATTCGGTATCCATGAGTACCCTATCAAGCTTTTCATATGTCGGCACAGATCGGTTATTAGCCCATGTGAACTGACGCCCCGACATACTCGCCTCCCAAAGATCCAAACTGTCTATCACAGCGTTGAATAGGAAGGGCCAATGAGTGTCGAAACGGTCATTATTTTTCTCTTCTTGGTATCTAAGGATATTGAAGTCCCCTCCAATAAGCATTGGGTACGGGTTATCCTTCTCCAGGTTTACCAATTCCCGAAGGAAAGCCGGTTTATGTTCATCTTGGGCAGCCCCATAGACTGCGACTAGAGTCCATGTAAAATTGTCAGCTCTGTTTCTTAGGTGACATTTTATATGAAATTCACCGATTGAAAAGGCCAACAAGTCCATGACTGTTGTCAGAATACCAAGAAGAATTCCTCCAGACCTTCCACGAGCTGGTAGACTATGCCATGCATATTCGAAACCACCTGATAGGTGATCGAGGACATGCGGGCGAAAATCACACTTACCAGTCTCGGAAATTGCCACAAAATCCAATCCATGTTCCCTTACACAATCACCGACGTGTTTATGTTTAGCCAAGTCCGAGAGACCTCTGCTATTCCAAAACATGCCTTTCATGGGGAAACTCGGATTGGTGTGGAACTCTTCACCTTCTTGGGCGGTTTTTGTTTCTTTTTAGAAGAGTGTGATTTAGATTTCCGCGAGGACGCTGTGAAGTCACAAAACATGGACCCGGGTCTTGCGTCATCCAATCCAACCTCGGTAACCTCACCAACCAAGTGGGATATAAGCGGACCATCATATTTGGCATCTGCTTCATCCTCCTCCTCGGTTTCGGGGTTAGGTATGGAGGCATTACACTTCAGAGAAACCTTTAATCGGTCAATCTCCATATGTTTAAGCACCCCAACCGATAAATTAATTTTATTATCATTCTTTCCAATAGAGCATCCAACATTCTTTAAGCTAGAAGAAATACGTGAATCTGAAAAGGAAAGAAAAGATTTTGCGGATAAGTTACTTGGAACGTTGTCCATATGTTTTGGCCTTCTCTTGTATGTACCACTTTCATGACTTGCCTTCTCTTGCTGCAAATTTGTGGTGACACTAGACCCACCCAAGTAAAAAGACATGGGGAAGAACAAAGACAAGGCAGCACCTGGTCTCCAGAGCATGTTGATAAGGTTGATTTGGGCACATTCGACTACTTTCTTGTGGTCAATCCTGCCTTCTTGTGCAGGATATTCTAGCCCATCAAAGGGGGTGTTGACAAGTCTTTGCCAAATGGCTCTTTTCTGTTCAGAATAAACCGCTTTGCATTATCTGGCTTGTGGTTCGTGCTACAGAGATAGGCTGTGAATGCTATCCTGTTCGTCGACAGTGACAGCTATCTCCAAATCTTCAGTGCCACCCAGTGAAGATAAGCTAACTGATTGCTTCCAGCTGAGCTGACTGACAGTAACTGAACTCCATCCGCACTTTAAGCTGCTGTTTGCTTAAGCTGCAACTGAGGGCAGACTATTATAAAGTGAACATTCTACACAAATTAAATCAACCATCCCCATATAGTACCAACTGATTGGAACGTACGAGCACCCAGACTATTATCTACATAGAACCTCAACAACAGGGGATGGGTCATCAGAAGAATGCATAATCGTATCACGCAATGGGTCTGCGTGTGCCATACTGTTCCAACAGCGGCGGCCGGATGGCAATCTTCACTAGTCCCACACATGGGATAACAGTAACTGAATCCATCCCGAATTCTATCAAATTAAAGATTCTGAACACTGAGATAAATAAACTAAAAATACAGAATCAAGTAACACAATAACAGGGAATGAGCACATGTACACTGATTCATCGGAAGAAGAAAAACGGACGAGAGACCTCAGGGGCCACGCGCGCGGCCTCTTGGACGGCGTCGCCGCACGGTGCGGTCTCTGCCTCAGCCTTCAGGGGCCATGGTACAGTAGAGGGATTTTAGTTTAGGGGCCATGGTGAGGAGAAGCCGAGGCACCAAATTGGGCGGCGGCGTCGGGCGGCGAATGAACTCTAGGTTGGTAGGGTGGGGTTATACGGCCGCGGAGCTTGGGAGTCGGGCGCCGCCGGCAGGGGGAAGAAGAATAAGTTTTTTTTAGGATGGAAGAAGAATAAGGTGGACTTGACTGGACTGCTCGCCGCGTATTGGGGGATGGGCCCTTGTCATCTTGACAAACAAAAGCCCATACATCGTTCTCGTTCTTCTCGACCCATACTCTCCGGGACCTGCCTCCATTCCTCTCCTCACTCCTGGCTGGCTGGCTCAATTGAAAAAAAACAACTCTCCCTGGTGTATGGTAGGATCTGCTACCCAATACTGGGTCCAACCAGGCCTAACCAGAGAGCAACACCGACTTATGAGAGCCTTGGTCCCTCAACGAACTTTTTCTTAAATTTTGTGAACCTTTTTTGAATTTTGTGAACTTTATTTTAAAACAGATGAACTTTTTTCAAAATCGCTGAACTTTTTTTAAAATTTGATGAACTTTTTTCAAAGTCAATGAACATTTTTTTTCAAAAACGGTGAACTTTTAAAATAAACGATGAACTTTTTCCAAATTCAATGAACCTTTTCCAAATCGATGAACTTTTATTCAAATTTGATGAACTTTTTTTTGCAATTTGATGATTTTTTTTTCATTTTGTTTGTGAACTTCTCCTAAAAATCTTTGACTTTTCAAGTAATTTTCAAATTTAAGTTAACCTTTTATTAAAAACAAGGTTAGCTAGACTGATTTCTATTATTTGGAAATAAAGCGAGTTCGCTCTAGTGGTTTCGTGCGCTAGGATGCAGACGTCAGGTGCTAAGTTTGAACCCTAGGTCACCCTCTGTTTTCTCTCACGTTTTCCTTTTCTAGTAGGTGTTGGGCCGGCCCGCTATGGCTCGCTAGGGAGCGTGAGTAGCCTCAACCGCCGCTTAGAGCGCCGATTAGGAGCTCCCTAAGTCGTGTTCTCTCTCTCTTCCCATAACCAATGTGGGACTAAACCCAACAGGATCGACGGGCCTCTCTTGCCTGAACTTATGTGTAGTACAAATTTCTCAACTTCACATGGTACTATAAGCCCAAGTGTTTTTACTGATCAGACGGCACCCATATTCAAATCCGGGATAAAGGATTTGCAATCCCTTTTTTTATATCTAGAATGATTGTGTATATTAATTAGATAGAACTATATATGTTCATTACAATCATGCAAGATCTGGTCCAACACTTACCCTTGCATCACAACACCACTCAACACCCTCGCGACAAAACTTAGCTAAGTCGAGCGCCATTGCATTAGCTTCACCGTGGACCTTTAGTTTGTGAACCATCTCAGGAGCTGCGTAGGGTCCCTGCACACTACATGCACATGCAAATGGTGAGCTTCCTAGCTAGTGTCTTTAGTGAGAGTTGTGTCCACATTAAGCATTAGCTATGCTCGGTCCGGCCTGATCTCCCATCTCATCGCCTGAGTATCACTTCTTGTGCTAGTCACCGCCAGTCTGCTCCCAGCCTCCCATGGAGGATAGAGGATACCTTTCCCTTTCATGTGATGGTGTGGCTGACAAGCTCAGATTGCCTGGAGCGAGTGAACACGCCTGCGGAAAAACCGTAAAATAATAGCCTTAATTACCTTGACCAATGATGATGCAGTTTCTATGGTTCCAAGCTCTGCACCGGAGAAACACTATTTTTACACGCGTGTTTCATTCACTCATATTATGCCTAGGCTTGGACGGAGAAGGCGACTCACTTCTTCAACATGGTGAGAGGTGATCGGTAGCTCGGGGCGGCACACAGACGGGAGATTGCGCGGTGGAGCAGCTCCTGGAGAGAGAGAGATAAGTGGTCAATGAGAGGGTTTCAGCGTGAGGGTAGTATGACTGGCATAAATTGGTGAGAATCCATATGTCACTCAAGCAAGCCATTACCAACATATGCCCATTTGTTTCCTGTATTTTTTTTGTAAAATAGTAAAATTTCGTGCCCAGAAATTACTAATCTATTCATGCATGAAACAACATTGTGGATCCCTGCATAGTCAAATCAGAGGACGATGGACTGTTGGTTTTGATCTGACGGCTTAAACAGGCCAGTTAGATCTATTTGTCTAACAAAAAATAAAATAAAGGGATAACGATAAGTGAAAGGGTCCACGTACCAACGTACGTGAGCCTCGATCAGAACTAACGCGCTCTGATCGGGGGCGCCCAAAAACCAGCTCAGGTTTTGGGTCCCCTGTCGCCAACGCCATATTAAAAGGATATGGAAGAGAGCTGGCTACCTGCGAGATCATTATTCACGTACGGTTTCTCTCCTCCCGATATTCTCACCCCATCCGACCAGGGGGAGCGTTGCAGCGACGGGAAGACCTAAGCCAGCCGCCGCCGCTGTCCCCGGCCAGTCCCGGTGGCGTCCTGAAGGAATCAGGACGTCGAGGAGAACCTCTGCTTCGACTACATCACCTCTGCATCACGCCTGCACCGAGCAGGCGATCATGTCCACTGCCGTGACATGTAAAGGATCCCTAGACCCTTCTATGTTCATATTGTGAGGTGATCTAGATGCAATTTGATCCTGCTAATGGCATCCCATGGATGCATAATTATTCCAACATGGATCTCTTGCTTATTACTTCCTTCGGGTCTCGATTTGATTTTCTTTGTTCTTGCTTTGGTGCTCTTGTTTTGTTTGCAAGAATGTGTGATGTATTTGTATTCAGAAGAAGAAACGCCAAGAGAAGGCGAAAACATACAAAGGCAGCCACTAATTACATAATGACTAAGCAAAAATACAGGGGCAAGACTGAATCAAAGAACACGATGCAGCATGGTCATGGATGCTCAATTCATTACAGACCTTGAGATAATCCAGGACATGTCTCATAAACATGTCATCAACACAGCGCCAGATCTGCACCGCACCACTCCATCGTGCGCCGAAGCAGCAGCACTATGCATTCGTGGAGTTAATTGCAAACAAAAAAAATCCACATTTAAGGCATCGATTGCAGAAAACCATCTAATCCCTAATTTTGTGCAAAAATCACCGCGTTTCTAGTAAACTTTTTGCAAATTGCACTGATCAGGTGATTTAGCCCATTTAATCACTTTCTGACACACATCGAACCGGACTATAAGGAGCTGACTTGGGAAACAAAATTACATACACACATCCTTGGATCTAAAAACAAAAAGCAATCTAACCCCTACTCTCGATCCGATAGGGAGGAGGCAACCGCGCCGCCCCCACCGGCTCCTGTCGCCGCTGCCAAAAGCCCACAGCCGGCCCTGCCTCTCCTCATCTCCTCTGCGATGTGCGTCGTCCACGAGGTGCACGTTCCGCCGATGATGGGCAAGGGCGCGGGTGCGCTGGAGCTCGGCATCACCGAAGCGGGATGGGTCGCGGCGCCCAGGAGCTCGTCCTCGCCGGAGTTCGGAGTAGTTCGGCGGTGCATCCCGGTCGTAGGTCCCCGTGGTGGCGTTGCTACTGCCTGCGAGCACGACGGCCTCATCCACGAGCTGGTCGGCGCATCTGCGCCACGACCTCCTGCTCGGCGTGCCCGCGGCACAGCTGCCACGACCTCCTGCTCGGCATGCCCGTGGTAGTCGCGACGACGAGGACCTGCGGCGGCGAGCAGTAGCAGCCACACCGGCGGGGAGCTGCGGTGCCGACAGCAGCACACAGCGGCGCGCGGGGCGGAGCACTCGCCGGGCGTCGGAGCTCCGGCAGCATAGCCAGGGAGGAGGGAGGCCGCCCCGCCCACGAGCAAGGCCAGGGAGGAGGGAGGTCGTCCCGCCGGAGGCCGTCTCGCCGTGGCCAGCCACCACCTCAGAGGAGGAAGGCGACGGAGTGGGAGGGGGGTTGATTGCTTTTTCAGTTTTTGAACAAGGGTCTATTTATGAAATCCAGGGAGGTGTATGTCATTTTTTAACCAAATCATCTCCTTATAATCCGGCTCCACATGTCAGAAAGTGATCTATCAGGCTAAATCACTTGATCAGTGCAATTTGCAAAAAGTTTACTAAAAACATGATGATTTTTGCATAAAATTAGGGACTAGGTGGTTTTCTGTAATTGATGCCCCAAATGTGGTGGTTTTTTGCAATTAACTCGCATCCGTGCCGTCCACAGCGCCACGGCGCAAAGCACCTCTGCGCCAACCCCACACCTTGGCCTCGTACTGTTCGACGCGTTTTTGTATCAAAGAAGTTAAATATGTTTTGTAGTACCTGATATCTTTTTTTTTTCGCTTCTACATGTCTAACCCACGCGTGATTAACTTTTTTTTATTGTAGATGATTCTCCTTGAGTGCAGGATACAAAGAAGAATATATGTGCATACAAGGGACTAGAGCATGCATGCATGCATGCCTATCCTTGTACGCGGTGCATGAAAAAAAGCAGAAGGAGTGCGTATGTATTACAAGCATGCATCGAAAGCCAGGTATAGCAGCAACGTGCACCTCTTTGCCTGTACGCGGCAGCCGCCACGACTGGCTCGTATAGGTACGTACAAATGCCTGTATGCCGGCCGGCAAGCACGCGTACATACCCGAATATGGGTACAACCACTTGAAAATAAAAATAGAAATTGATGAATTTTTGAGACAGGGTAAAAGTTGCACGTTTGACAAATGGATTGACCCACTTGCCGGTGACTTAAACCTAGACATGGGTAAGCTGTACTTTATTTTGCAGGCGTGGGTGTCAAGAAGCCCAAGGAGGAGATAAGCACAACCAGCACCAGTACGAGGATCACGCGTAGCAAACCAGCCGGCTGGATAAGATCCGCCGTTGTAACTACTGCCGAAGATCACGAACGCCATCGCCATCCATCTATCCTCCCGCTGCCTATATAAAGAGCACAAAAGCACGGGAAGGCAGGCACGCGTAGACGCCGTCGCCCTGCACATCCACGCACGGCCAGAGAGGAAGAACCCACGCCGCAAGGCTGCACATCCATCCATTCGCGAGCGCCCACACAGATCATACTCATCCATCACGCTGCACTTCATCCACCATAACTCACGCACACATCCATCACGCAACACTTCCATCACCCATCCATCCACCGCATCACATCCATCATCTATCCACGCATAAGACTCAGGTATAGTCGCAAGACGACGCACGCAGACAGAAAGACCAGAGAGCTCTCTGTCACGCAGCGCCGGATCGCCGGCCGGACGAAGGACGCAGGCATCTACGCCGGCGTACACAGAGAAAGGAGACCGGCGTACAGGGAACTCTCGACAACTTCAACATGGACGTGAAGCTCACCTTCCCGAAGGGTAAAACTTTGATCTAACAAATCTCTTGCTTAGTTCTTTCTTGGCATATAGCATGCACGCACACAAGTCGGGAGCGTTGCCCGGCATCGTTCGCATGATTGGACCGCCGCCCGAGATGGAGCAGCCGGACCGGATGATGAAGTCAACATTGCTGGGGACGGTCTTCACCAAGCCAGCGTTACCAAGAACGATGAGGAGGTCACCATCACCACCTGCTGTCCACCTCGCCATGACGTTTCGACCAAGATGACGACATGGAGCATGCCACAACGCCGCCCACCGTCGAGGTCGGTGCCCCGGAGGTCGGCGCCATGGTGGCCGCCCCCACTCATCACCGCGCGATGAGGACGACGCGTCGCCGGAGCTCGTCTTCACCAAGCCCGCGCTACGGACGCTGACGCCACCGAGGTCGGTGCCCCGGAGGTCGGCGCCACGGTGGCCGCCCCCACTCATCACCGCGCGATGAGGACGACGCGTCGCCGGAGCTCGTCTTCACCAAGCCCGCGCTACGGACGCTGACGCCACCGAGGTCGGTGCCCCGGAGGTCGGCGCCACGGTGGCCGCCCCCACTCATTCACCGTTCGATGAGAACGACGCGCCGCCGGAGCTCGTCTTCACCAAGCCCGCGCTACGGACGCTGACGCCACCGAGGTCGGTGTCCCGGAGATCGGCGCCACGGTGGCCGCCCCCACTCACCACCGCTCGACGAAGACGACGCGCCGCCGGAGCTCGGACGCTGACACCACCAAGTTCGATGCCGCCCCCGCTCATCACCGCTCGACGAAGACGACGCGTCGCCGGGGCTCGTTCTCACCGAGCTAGCAATCGAGGCCAACGGCACACAAATCACCACTCACATCTACCTCGTCATGGCGGTGTGGTGAGGGTGTTGACACAGAGCTCGCCGAGACGCCGCCCACCGCCGACGTCGTCAAGCTGCTGCCATGGAGGTGGACGCCACGGAGATCGCCATGATCACACACCCTTCGCCCGCTACATCGAGCTCGTGCCCCGAAGGACGAAGCCGCGGAGCACACCATACTATGCTGCCCTGTGTCTTGGTCGAGGATGTCGAGGCCTAATTTCGATGTCGGCGCAGCGCCTCTCCCACATCTCGGCGGGATTGGATGGTGCCATCCTCCCGAGTACCATCACTGGGTATGGCCGCCTATGGTGTACCCGGAGAGCACCTGAACATCTGAGGCGGAGTACACTACGTACAGGTGCACCGCGGGGTGGCCATTGCACGTGCATGACATGCACGTAGTCATTTGATGGCAGGGTAGCACGTTGGTCAACCTTACATCGACTGGAAAAGCCATTGGAGCCCTCACGCGAAATGACCCGTGACCAAGTTCTCCCACGGGCTGCAACATCATCACCATCGTCTACATCGAGCGCTTAGAGGAGACGAAGACATTTAGTTCGCTGTTGTCATTCAAGCAGGAAGAAGCCGATGTCGATCACGTCGCGGTCCGTGGCCTCCTTAGAAGATGGTGTCACACTAGGGCGATGCCCGTGCCCTGCTTGCAACACTGCTCCTCTACAAACTCGTGAGACGACGCCTTGACGACGCCGACTGCCGTGGACTCGGCGTCTGGCCGGGACGAGGTGTCGACCACCCAGGCCATGCTGGCGTGAGCAACGCGACGGTCATACACCGACGCCGATCTCCATCAACAATTACTCCCGCAGGGCGTTGACCCTTGTACACCCCGAGAAGCTACTGGTCGTCGAGAAGTCCGAGCCGAGTGTGATCCATTCTACCCCAACAACAACTCCTCCAACGCCGCGAAGACCGACGAGGCACGACGGCGAGGGCGAGCGTGGCCACCGCAAAGGCTACGCTATACGCGGCGAGTGTACCGACGAGGACACGGGCTCTGCCGCCGCCCACACACACATATCACCATCATCATGCACGGAGAACGCGAAGCGAAGACGACGAAGACGACCACACAGCTCAATCGGAGGTATCTCGCGGAGCAACCCGCGGGAGTAATTAACCGGGAGTCTTCCGAGGCCCCGGGAACCAGGAGATCACACAATCGCCACAACCAGCTTGGCCGTGCTAGTAGGCCACGGAGCGCACCTTTTTTTTTGGGATATTGTAATTTTATTTCTCCAATGAGATTAATGAAATACATGTTCCCGTAATTCTTTTTTCTTTGTGTACTACTGTACACTGGCACGCCCGCATACACGGTTTTCTTTCCCCGGCGTCCGAGAGAAAGACACTCCCTTCTTCCCTTCTCCCCGGAGTCCCTAGATGTTTTTCTCGTGTCATACACGTACCAAGCCAGATCCAGCCAAAGTACGTACAGCAGCCACAAGGTGCAGGAAAAGGCTGGCTAACATGGGGGAGGAGGGAAATATAGAGTCGGGCGCGAGAGCCCCACCGCCGCCGTCAGCGCCGCCGGCGGCGGGAGTAGGGCGGCGATCTGAGGTTTCTAGGGCCTGCGGCTGGGGTGTCCTCCGGAGTCGCCCTAGAGCGACCCGGGAGGTGTGGGCTCTGCTGTTTCGGTGTCGTCCCAGTTCATGCCAAATATAGACAAAAAACAAATGAACATGCAGAATTACAGCATGGAATGGCGAACCTCACAAGAAACTGACCATTAGGGGAAAGCAGAACCGTAGCGTGCAACTGGTTGGGAATGCCATCTTCAGTCTCCACTAATAACTTGCAACCGAGCACAGACGACAGTAGTAAAAATTGTGAATAGAAAGTAGCTCAATCTATAACAAAAGATTCGTGTGGATGTGTCTTAGATGACATGTGAGAGCAGATGAAATGATGACCCTCGTACATGCCCATGTGGATGTGGCAGTGGTGTACCCGATACAATCCAAAGAAGATGACCGTGGACCGTGACCTCGTACACCGTGCTGCAGGAAGACCTCAGCAAGTCCCTCCATTAAAAAGGGGCCAATCTAAAATTTGTTCCTGATAGGAAACCAAAGATGAGAGAGAACAAATGAGCACGCAAAGCAGTAACTGGGGCATCAGGAGAACGCGGGGGATCGTACCATTCAACCTGTTGTGATTGTCATCCTGCTCGGCAACAACGGCTAGCAATCTTCAGCCCCCACTTAGTGGAGGCAACCTAACTGATACTAGCTTCCAACCTAGCAAGGTGACAGTGACCGAATCCATCACCAACATTAGCTGAAGTTCCCTTAAGCTGCAACCAAGAGAATCACGTTGTAGCTGTGTTCTTCAGCACCCATGTATGTTTGGGCCGCTCGTGTTTTATTTTCTTTGTAAGTTGCGTTGGGCTGGCACTTGTTGGCTGTAATACCAGGTCGGTTGATGGCTTTGTTAATTCAAAGCCAAGCTCATCCTTGAACCTTCGTTCTAAAAAAAAAAACTATAACCACTAGAGATGAATTTATGTACACATAAGCAAGCAAACTAGTAGCTCGTGCTGTAGACAAGCTAACTGAGCTATGTAAGCGTAACTGAACTCCATCCCCAATTTTAGATGTTGTTTACTTAAAGCCACAACCATGAGCACGTAGTAAAATGTCTGAAGAACGGGATATAACATACACACACAGAATCAAGTAACAGAGTGACAGGTAATGAGCACATGTACATGGATTCCATAGGATTCTTTTTTAGTGGACATGTGGATTCATTGGAAGAAGTGAAGAGAACCCAATGTCTAGGAGAGATTGCTCAATCTCTTGGAAGGATACATATCCAACTGTTCAAAGGCCTCTGGTGCCTGTCCCAACGCCACTGCTCACTCATCTACAGGTGATGTGAAAGGGCCAGTACATGGTGCTACCTAGCCGGTGCTGGTGGTGTTCCAGTATGGAAAAAGGGCTACACAGCTAAAGTATGCAAGAATCTTGAGAACAAAGGTGATGTGTTATGTCACATCTTGAGTGCAAAACAGACTTGGCACAAAGCTGATGGGGTATGTCAAATCAGTGAGTCCGTGAACAAGCCACAGGTGCACGTCATCGGTACCAACGTTGTGCATTGCGGTGTGAATTTTTGCTTTTAACACAGCACAGACAATAGTGCTTATATACACACGCATACACTCACCACAATGAACGTACACTCTACCTTATAAGCACCTTCGAAAGACTGAGCTGGCATATCCTTTTGAGATTTTTATGAAGTCATCGTGGGCGCTTCGTAGTCGACGGAAACGTCTCCTCTCACTAAAAACGCATCGTAGAAAATTCTAAAATAAATTCAGGATAAATGCTAGTATCAGGATTTGAATCCTGATGGGCTGGAATACCACTGTCCACCTAATCATACAACCACAGATTGATTCACCGGAGTAATTCCGAACGCTGCAAATAAACTACACACAGACCCTGGTCTCCGCCACTGTCTAGATGTGCCCTAGACAAACCGAAATATAAATGAAGGCGAATTCTATTTCAGTGGAATGGAAAATAGACACTCGCATGAACACATGACAAGTTTCTGTATTATCGTAGCGTAGTAATTCTTTCTTCATAACATGGTACAACATGATAGTTCTCTCTTCATAATATGACACTACTAGGAAAAATGTTATAGACAATCAATTACTAATGGTGTGTTATATTGATCGGTTGCTACTGCTACTTACGTAGTGTTGCCGCAGACCTGTGCTAGCGCGTGACCCAAAGAAACACGGTACTATTAAATATCTCCAACCGTGCCTTGCGGACAGGCCGTAGTAGCGTGGGTTGTACCACATATCATACTACTAAGAAAATAGTTGTAGCATGTGAGGTACAAACCGCGCTACTACTATAGGTCCATGAAATCCATTGATGGGCCCATCTTAGTAGTATCGTGGGTTTGCTACCCGCGCTACCACTACCAAATTGGAAATCTAGCTGCCCGCCCACCAAACACAAAACCGAACCCAAAACCTAACCAACAACCACACTATTCTTCCTACTCTTCCTGTCCGTCCTTCCCCCAAATCAGCTGTCGAAGGCTACCTCTTCGCCCCCAAATCTCCTTCCCGAATCCCCACCCATTCAAAGGATCCAACACACACACACACACACACACACACACACACACACACACACCACCAGCCAAACACCGGCATGACTAGCCCCATCATCTCGCGAACCGATGATCCGATGATGGTGGACAAGTCGCGACGACGAGGGTGGGCCGCCTCAACGCCGCGGTGGAGCGGTCCTAGGTGGGCCGACACTTCCGCCTGGCAACGCGCGGGGGGGGGGGGCCTTCACCACCGAGCTTCTCACCGGCACCACCACGCTCCTTGCCATGGCCTACATCCTCGCCGTCAACGCCTCCATCCTCTCCGACCCGGCTGCGCCGCCTTCCTCTCTCGCGTGCGCCGCGACCTCATCTTCGCCACCGCCGCCTCGTCCATCACTGGCGCCTTCATCATGGGTGCCTTCGCCGACCTCCCCATCACGCTCGCCCCCGGCATGGGCACCAACCCCTACTTCACATACACTGTAGTCGGCTTCCATGGCTCGGGCACGCTCTCCTACCGCAAGGCACTCGTCGTGGTCTTCATCAAGGGCCTCGTGTTTATCCTCATCTTCGTCATCGGGCTGCGGTCCAAGCTCGCCCAATTGATCCTCAAACCCGTGTGGATCATGTCATCTGCGGGGATCAGGTTGTTTCTGGGGTTCATCAGGATGCAGAGTAACCAACAGAGTAACCAACGATTCTGGCTCGTCGGCTTCAGCATGTCCACACTGGTCACGCTCAGCACATGCCCCACGTCGCGGCGCACGTCCATGGTGCGGTGGTTACGTTCGCCAACAACATGGTGGCGCTCATGCCCGGCGGCACGGTCTCCGGCGGCGTACTTTGCCTGTTCGGCTGGATGACCTCCCTAACCTTCTGACCATACTAAAATGGAACTGGAAGATTTTATTTTTAATTCCTAATTAGTAGTAGTAGCACGAAAAAAACTGCATGCTACTAGTATTTAGGATACTAATAGCACATGGTACTACAGACGCGCTACTACTATTTAGGTGGTGACACCCCAGGCTTGTACTAACATTTTAGCTGTGGCATGATAGTAGTAGTGAGGGCCCCATGCTGTTACCAAGCAATTTACCCGCATCATTATTAGGCTTTTCCGTAGTAGTGTGGTTATCCTCTGCATGAGAGTTCTCTCTTCACGACGTGACAATTCTCTAGCGGTGTATGAGGAAGGGGGCACTGGGGGTCTGAAATTGGAGGGGGGGGGGGGTGTCTTTGACTCAAAAATAAATAGATCATACATTCATCCACTTATATTACACCTCTCCCAGGGATGCTCATTCCATCGAAACCTAAGAAAAAAGGAGTTTGAAATTTGATATAGTAGATAGATGGACGGAAATAAACACGATAAATAAATAAACAATGCCGCGCGCGTGCACTGATTGAATTGAAGCGATCGATGGATTAGATAAGATGCATGGCCGTGGCCGGAAATAAACACGATAATTAAATTAACAATGCCGCGCGCGTGCACTGATTGAATTGAAGCGATGGATGGATTAGGCAGCAGCCTGTGGCCCGCCAGCGCCACGATCTCGCTGCAGCACGCCGGCGTGGGTGAGCAGCGCCCAGAGGTGCGTGATGAACTCACCTCCTGTCGCCAGAGCCTCCAGATGCGCCCGGGCGTTGTGGGAGGGCGCTAGGTACAGCATCATCTCCGCCCAGAACTCGGAGAGGATCCTCCAGCGTCGCGCCGGGTCTGGGACGTCCTCGTTCAGCCTTCTCGCAAGTCGAGCGCCCTCCACGACGAGCGACACGTCGCCGGCGGCAGGCCCGTCATCACTGATGCTGATGCCCATGAGCTTCTCATACTTGCGCTTCATGGTCTTGGCCCCTTTGAGCAGCTTGCGCGCTTCTCTGATGGATTCCCCGAGAATCAATGTCGAAACGGAGCTGTGATCGGGCAAGAGATCCGGCTCGAAGGCGATGAGGTACGCGCAGTAGAGCGACAAGCTGGAGGCCACCGAGGAGTCCGTGTCAATCGTGCTTCCATCTATTCCGGGCAGCCGCCGCCCATCTTCTGCTTGCTCATCGAGGCTGCGCTTGCAGAGCGTTGTAGCAATGTGCCACACCAGAACGGTGTGGGTCGTCGTCGTTCTGCTGCTGGCCCTCTCCAATAGTTGCTCGACGCCATTGTTTCTCAGGGATCTGACCCCATTGGTGAGGCGGCCCTCGCTATCGATGAGAGAATCGACGACTGCTTGCTTCAGCTGCCTCGACACCTTGACAGGCTTGGCTCTGTGGCGACCCTTCTTAGGCTTGTCGACTAGGCAGCATGTCATGCAGTGCAGGCACTTGCTAGCACGACGCGTTCGGTCGAACGCGTCGATGAGAGAGTACTGGCCGAGCTTGTCCTCCCACGGGCGAAGCGCCTTCAACCTCAATAGAAGACCAATGAGCATCTCACAGAAGCCGTTCCTTTGCAACGCAGACGCAGGCATGGCGGCGTAGCTCCTTATCAACGCCACCTTGCACCACCCTGATGCCGCGTACAGGTACAGCTGGAATAGCTCCAAGAATGCCACCACCACCATTAAAACCATTGTGATAGTGGTCAACAACGGGGACTTGTTCTTCTGAAAACGCTCGAAGAGCAGGTGAATGACCCAGAGGCAGAGGCCAATCATGGCGAAGGGCAGGTAGAAGGCGAAGTAGCGACCCTTGTGGTAGAGATAAGGGTACCTTGTGTAGTACAAGTCATGGACGAAAGCAAGCTCTTCTTCCACGACCCTGAACACCCGCTCGCACTGCGTCTGCTTGTCGCCGGCGAGCAGCCCGCGGAACACAAAATCGTGTGTCTTGTCGAGCTCCGCCTCGACTAGCTCGAAGCCAGCGAACCTTCGGTTGAGCATCTTGGACAAGGCCATGGAGAGGCACATGTCCTTGAGCAACCCGCCGCCGTCATAACTCAGGAGGCTGCCCGTGCACGACCAGATCTGCTCCACGGTGGTCATCTTCACGCACTGCCTGTCGTAAGTTAACACGTACTCGGGTCGCTTCACGAGGAATTTCTGCTTGCGCTCGCCGGAGACCACGTACCGGTAGCCTTGCATGGTCACCGGGTCGGGCCTCTCATCGCATGCCCGTAGCACCTCCTCCTGCATGTAGTCTGCGATCCGCTTCATGTTCTTGCAGAGCATGTAAGATTTGCGCGCCATCCTCATGGACGCGATCCGCGCGTACGACTTGAGCAGGATGATGAATAGCATGAACCAGAGCGCCACCTTCATGGTCACCGGGAAGTCCGACGCCCCCGGCAGCAAGCCGAAGTACACAACGATCCACACCCCCCACATTCCGTGGATGAGGTGCTTCACGATGTGGCTCTTCCAACTCTCGATGTCGTTGAGGCTGCTGGCCGTCAGGCAGTCGGCGCTGCCGACGAGCAGGAGCAGGCACACCGCCCATATGGGGAACTCGTCGACGTAGTACCTGGAAGACTGCATCAGGCCGAGGGTGTAGCTGACCAGCGCGTAGGAGAGGGAGTAGGCCCCCACCACGACGCCGTGGAGGGCCTTGTTGCTCGACCTGCGGCGTAAGCAGCCGAGGACGTGCAGGAGGAACAGCATGACCACGCCTACGACGACCAGAGCTCCGATGCCAAATGGTAGCAGCTTCGCTAAGTTACTATTTCTCTCTAGAAAAGCACTGGGAGCGGGGGCGCAGGGGCATTGGTTCATGTCGGCAGTCATGGTTTCCTGCCCCTGCTCTCCTCTCGCTTGCGGCCAAGTAGGCGCTCCTATATATCCTTGCATCAGGTCAGGTGTGCCCATTTTCTTTGGAAAAAATTTCTTGCACTACTACTATACCTATCTATACCGAAAACTCAAAACGGTGCCCGGGCTCAGCTGCACCCACGCTTAGAAAAAAATTCAAAAAAAATACTAGAAAAATTCAAAAAATTCCAATTTTTTTTGTGGTGGTAGATAATTTTACGCGTGAGGTGTGCCCCAAAATTCAACTTATTTGAACATCTGAGTAGCTCTCGGCAAAAAAGACAAATCGGGGTCAAAACAGTGCGTGAACAGTAAACATTTTTACAGACCCTGATTTTGTCTTTTTTGCCGAGAGCTGCTCAGATGCTCAAATGAGTTGAATTTTGGGGCGCACCTCACGCGTCAAATTATCTACCACCACAAAAAAATTTGGAATTTTTTGAATTTTTCTAGTATTTTCTTTGAATCTTTTTCTAAGTGTGGGTGCAGCTGAGCCCGGGTGCAGATTAGCCGCACTCTATCTATACCTACTATTAAATGCAATAGGTATTCTTGGTTCCCTCAAAAAGAGATATGTTCCCGTCGACTACGGACGAGGCGTCTAGGGTGTCTTCATAAATCTGAAGATGATATGATGGCCGGGTCTCTCGAAGGTGCTCATATGGATAGGGTGTGCGTGTGTGCGTTCACAGGGTGAGCATACATCATGAGCGCTTGTTTTGAACTTGTGTTTGAACTTGTTGGTTCGTCATGCATTTTTGTAGGAAGCCCCTTAACTTGTTTCCTAATCAACACACAATACTGATGTATTTCAAATTAAAGGACGGTACATGTGGAAAAAAAGGTGGTTTTATATCATCGTATATTCCTCGCCACTCTAGCGTGGCTGTCCACAACCAACTCGGTTTCGAGCCCACATACGAATCCCTAAAAAATTCACTCTGTGTTTCACCACACGTACTATCTATACTTAGTAGAAGGAGATTAATAAAGCGAACTCTTCTCTAAACCGCGCATGCACGATCGCAGAAATCACGCCCACGTATCCACAGGATCACAAAGTAGAGAAACAAATCAATGCCAGGAGAGCTAGGGCAATGGCTCGACGAATCAAACCAGCTCCAAGGTTGTGCTCTAGGGTTGGCTGGTGATAGACTGGAAGGCACGAGCCGCTTGTGTTACTTCTGCGGATCGGTCGAGGAAGGATGATATTTGTGGCGTTGAGGGTGGCCGGCCCGAAGGGGTTGGAGGAGGTCTCCACGCCGAGTACTTTCCGGCGAGGTGACACGCGACCACGAAGCAACTTTATTCAAACTTGGTTCCTGACCCAAGCTGGCTTGGCCCACCGTACACAGCAACGAAGCAAGCTAACCTTGGGCTAGTTAATTGATACGCTGCACGGCCGGAATGCGCAGGTACTCCCTC
The DNA here is from genome assembly GCA_032464435.1 of Aegilops umbellulata. Lineage (NCBI taxonomy): Eukaryota > Viridiplantae > Streptophyta > Magnoliopsida > Poales > Poaceae > Aegilops > Aegilops umbellulata. The sequence goes on from CP136056.1 coordinate 571,350,329, forward strand.
CGTCTAATAAGCGTACATCTAATTTTTGTCTTAAGTCAAAATTTTAATACTTTGATCAACTTTTTAAAAAAAGTAAAAGTATTTATGGCAATAAATTAATATCATTCGATTTGTTTTAAATTGTACTTTGATAATATATTAATTTAATGTCATATATGTTACTGCTATTTTTGCTATAAAGTTGGTAAATTTTTTTAAACTTTGACTTAAAATAAAATCTAGATGTACATTTATTCGTGGACGGAGGTAGTATAGCAAAAGCTCGGCCGATCGATTTATCTACTAGCCGGCTGGCTCCAGGAACGCACGTACACAACTTGCTTATTGCCAAAGGCTTACTTTGCTTTATTGATCTCACGGTTGTTACAAAGGGTAGGGTAGATACGTATATATACTAGGCTACACCTAGCAATACTAGTTCTACGCTTTGATGAATAGGAATCCTACACAGACAGGATACCGACGTGTTTAATCCTAACAATCACCCCCCTAAACACAACGTCATTACATTACAGCTCCGATGCTGATCCATTTTTGCCTCCCCAAGAACTTCTCTCGATCCAAGCCTTGGTTAGGATATCTGCCAACTGATCATCGGTGCAACTGTAGTTGACCCCGTCTTACCTTCTTGCACGCCATCCTTCATGTAGTGCCAACTGATCATCTTTGAAAGTGTTGTGTCGCCGGATGATAATGAGAGGCTGTGTGCCCCTTTTACTGACAAAGAGATATCTGATGCAATGTTTCAGATTGGACCGTTAAAGGCACCCGGTCCAGACGGATTTCCTGCACGGTTCTTTCAACGCAACTGGAATACGGTGAAGGCGGGTGTGCTGACAGCAGTTAAGGATTTCTTCAGCACCGGGGTTATGCCGGAAGGAGTTAATGTAACTTCTATTGTGCTCATCCCGAAAATTTCTAACCCTGCAAAAATGTCAGACTATAGGCCTATAAGTCTTTGCAACGTGATTTATAAGGTAATATCTAAGTGTTTGGTTAATCGGTTGCGTCCGTTGTTGGATGATATAATATCGGTGGAGCAAAGCGCGTTTATCCCGGGAAGAATGATTACGGATAATGCCTTAGTTGCTTTTGAATGTCTCCACTACATCAAACAGGACAAAGACCCCACAAAAAGCTTTTGTGCCTATAAGTTGGACTTGTCAAAAGCCTATGATAAGGTTGATTGGGCCTTCTTGAAGCAGGTGATGCAAAGGCTAGGGTTCTCTCGTCGATGGATTGATTGGATTATGGGGTGTGTCACATCGGTGAGGTATTCAGTTAAATTAAATGGAACCCTCCTGGAATCATTTGCACCGTCGCGTGGGCTGCGGCAAGGAGACCCACTCTCCCCATTCTTATTTCTTTTCGTGGCAGATGGACTGTCAGCTATTTTGAGGAAGAAGGTGCAAGATAGTTCTATTGCTCCTGTTAAGATATGTCGTAGAGCACCGGGAATCTCTCATTTGCTTTTTGCTGATGATACGATGTTGTTTTTTGAGGCTTCAAGAGTGCAGGCAGAACAGATTAAAGATGCTTTGGATCTTTATGGTGCGGCCACGGGACAGAGCCTAAACTATGACAAATGCTCGATTTTTTCGGTGAAGCGTGTCCTTCTTCGGTTCAGGAGCAGGTTAGAGATGTTCTACAAGTTACCAGTTTGTGCTTTGAGGAGAAATACTTAGGCCTTCCCACACCTGAGGGGCGTATGTCCAAAGGGAAGTTTCAGAACCTACAAACAAGCCTTACAAAAAGGCTGGTTCAGAGGGGGACAAACGGGTAGTGATTTAAATTTTTCTTTTGAGAGAGAGATGGATGGCTATGAACGTCTGTTGTATGGTGAGACGAGTGTTTCACCAAAGAGAGTTTGTATGGGTAGAGTTGAAACTAGGAGGGATGTGGATGGGATCATTACGCATGTAGTGAAGGAAAAAGAGGAGGAGGAGGTTTACACACAGCAAAGGAAGGAGTCAATTGGAGAGGACGATGTTGTGGCCACTGATTTGGCGGCCTCCGCTCCGGAGGACCGCCAGGAGAAATGAGAGAAATTAGTTGGAACTGTCGTGGAATGTTGTCTTCCACGGCAGTTCGAGAGCTCCGGGAGCTCCAAGGTAGTAATTGTGCGGAGTTGATTTTTCTTTCCGAGTCGCATTTGAATAAAAGTAAAGCTGATGAGCTACGTTGTATCTTAGGTTTTAGTTCCATGTTTTTAGATGAGAGTGATGGCAAGTCTGGTGGTCTTGTACTTTTTTATCAAAAAGAGAATAAAGTCGAGTTGAACTATTTGTCTTCCCATTTTATTGATGTTGTATTTATGAATGATAATTCTGTAAATTGGCGCTTTGCGGGTTTCTATGGTTATCCGGCATGGAATGAAATTTTTTTATCTTGGGCGGATCTTCGCCAACTGCATTCCCTTGCTGATTATCCTTGGGTAGTCATTGGAGATTTTAATGAAATTATCTACTCTAGCGAAAAAGAAGGTGGCAATGCTAGACCAAATGAAATGATGCAGGAATTCCGTAAGTGTTTGAGTGATTGTAATCGGGAGGATATGGGCTCTGTTGGTGATCCATTCACTTGGAGAATGGGGGACATCCGTGAAAGGCTTGATCGAGCTGTATGTAATATAGAATGGGCAAACAAATTTCCGCGTGCGGCGATTATTAATGGGGAGCATGTACACTCAGACCATCGTCCGTTAATTCCTGACACAGATTATTTTGATAGTAACTTGTTTAATCGTCGAAATGGTCATGTGAGACAATTTGAAGCAAAATGGCTGAAAGAAGATACTGTTGAGGAGATTGTGAAGACTGCTTGGGAAAAAGCAAAGTTGGCGGGTATTGGTCCCTCTCTCGCAGCATGGACTAGAGCGGTGCATGATGATTTACATTCTTGGGACCGAATTACTTTGAAAGGACCAAAGAGAAGAATAAATAAGTTAAAAAAAGAACTAGAGAGGCTGAAACGTGGTCCTATTAGTGGTGAGTCCCGCTCAAGGCAAAAGGAAATTCTAGTACTCGTTGAAAATCTTTTGGACCAAGAGGAATTTTTTTGGTTACAGAGAGGTCGAGCAAACTGGCTGTTACATGGGGACCGTAATACTTCTTTTTTTTCATAATGCTGCGACGGCCAGGAAAAAAAGGAACAATATTAGAAGACTTCTGGATGATACTGGGGTTTGGAAACAAGGAAATGATCTGAAGGAACATATTATGGGTTATTTCTCCAATCTTTTTACATCAGAGGTTTTATACCCAAATCAGGAAGTTTTGTCTCTTGTCCGGAGTAGAGTGACTACTGAGATGAATAGCGCTCTGCTCGCCCCTTATACTGCTGATGATGTTCGTAAGGCTCTTTTTGATATTGGCGATTTAAAGGCTCCGGGGCCAGATGGTCTTCATGCTATTTTTTATAAAAGATTTTGGCCCATGCTAGGGGATGATTTGGTGGATGAGGTCTTGAAAGCAGTGAATACTTGTACAATTCCACCGGGTTGGAATGATACTGCGATTGTGTTGATTCCCAAGGTCAACTCACCTGGGAAGGTAACCCAGTTTAGACCTATCAGTCTTTGCAATGTGGTATACAAAATTATCTCCAAAATGTTGTCGGCGCGTTTGAAGGTTTTACTACCTGATATTATCAGCCCAACCCAAAGTGCTTTTGTGCCTGGTAGATTGATTACAGACAATGTTTTAGTGGCTTATGAGAGCTTTCATACTATTAAAAATAAGAGGGTGGGAAAAGAGGGCTTATGCGCTATCAAGCTTGACATGCACAAAGCTTACGATCGAGTCGAATGGCCTTTTTTGAAGGGAATTATGTTGAAACTCGGTTTCCAGGAGAGATGGGTAAATCTTATTATGAAATGTGTCTCTACTGTTGAGTATAGGGTACGGATTAATGATGAAGAAACTGAAAGTTTCAAGCCTACTAGGGGCTTAAGACAAGGTGATCCATTATCTCCCTACCTTTTCTTATTATGCACGGAGGGCCTTACTGCTCTCTTGGCGCATGCGGAGGAGATTGGGGATATTTCAGGAGTCAAGGTTTGTAGAGAGGCCCAAACTATCACAAATCTCCTTTTTGCGGACGACTCATTAATCCTCATGAAAGCTAATCAACAAAATGCGGAGACACTTAAATCAATTTTGGACTTATATTGTGCTGCGTCTGGACAAATGGTGAGTGTTGAAAAATCTAGCATATTTTTTAGCCCAAATACGAGTGGGGACATTAGAGAACAAATTTGCTCAATTTTAAATATCATGATCGAAGCTCTCAATGATAAGTATCTGGGCCTGCCTGCGCATGTGGGGTTAGATAAGACTGATTGTTTCCAATATCTGATTGATCGCATTGTTATGAGAATTAGCGGATGGAAAGAAAAACTCTTATCCACTAGAGGCAAGGAAGTTCTTCTCAAGTCTGTTGTTCAAGCTATCCCAACTTATGCTATGTCAGTCTTTAAAATTCCTAAAAAATTTTGTAAAGGAATAACTGACGAGATGTCGCATTTTTGGTGGGGTGATGACGACAACCAGAGAAGGATGCATTGGATGGCGTGGTGGAAAATGTGTGTCCCAAAAAGCCAAGGTGGAATGGGCTTTCGTGACATTCATTGTTTTAATTTGGCGATGTTGTCTAAACAAGCTTGGCGTCTCCTTGAGAACCCAGATTCCTTGTGTGCCACCATTTTGCGAGCTAAGTATTTTCCTGAGGGAGATTTATTGAACGCAAAGTTAAAAAAGGGATCATCCTTCACATGGCAAAGTATTATGGCGGGGGTTAATACCTTAAAACATGGCTATATTTGGCGTGTTGGAAATGGTCAGAAAATTGACATTTGGGAAGATGCTTGGATCCCTAAATGTGCTAACAGGAAAGTCATGACTCCAAAGAGACAACATTTGTTATCAAAAGTGTCTGATCTCATTGACCCCTCTTCGAACAAGTGGGATGAGGATCTCATTAGACAAACCTTGTGGCCTGTTGATTTACAGCGGGTCCTTGCTATCCCTCTGCCTCAGTTTGATATGTTAGATTTTGTTGCCTGGAGTCATACTAAGAGTGGGATTTTTTCTGTTCGATCTGCATATTTTGTTGAGTGGGATTATCAACATGGAAGGAAACTTCGTCGTACTAATGGAATGGGTCGAACAAACTTTAATCCAATTTGGTGTAAGATTTGGAAGTTATCTTGTCCGACGAAGGTGAAATTTTTTATTTGGCGGACACTGCATGGTACTCATCCATGTCGTGTTACGCTTGCTAATAGACACTTGAAAGTTTCACCTTTATGCCCTTGTTGTGCTTCTAGTTTAGAAGACACAAAGCATATGTTGTTTCAGTGCCAGAAGGCAAAAGAGGTCTGGAGAAGGCTTGGATTAGACGAGATCATTGCTCAAGCTTGTGAAGTTGATCGTGCTGGAGAGGCGGTCCTCGAGTTTTTGTTGCTCATGCCTGACCAAGATTTATCTATTATGGGGTTCCAGAATACTCGGGAGATGATTGCCATTACGTCTTGGTATTTATGGTGGGAAAGACGTAAATTAGTGCACAAGGAGATAATTCAAGATGCAAAACAGATTTCAATGGGGATACAAGCTCTTACGACTAATTATGTTGTTGCTTCCAGTCCAAGGGCTTCTATGAAAAGAGGGGGTTGGATTCGTCCCCCGATGGGTTTTGTGAAACTTAATGTTGACGCTTCTTTTGATCATGATCTTCTTAATGGTACGGCGGGGGCTGTCCTAAGGAATGACAAAGGGAAATTTATTGCAGGGGGTACTTGGAAAATTGATCATTGCATCGACGCTCTAACAGCGGAAGCTTGGGATCTTAGATTCGGTCTTTCACTAGCGCAACGTGCGGGTTGCAATCACCTAGTTATTTATTCTGATAATTTGGAGGTTATTGAAACGATGAATAATGGCGGACGGTCAGCAGGAGCGGCGGCGGCAATCTTTGATGATTGCTATTTTTTGGCGTGTGACTTTCCTACCCCTAGGTTTGAACATTGTAATAGGGAAGCCAATAAGGTTGCACACGAGCTTGCTAGGTTGGCTAGATTTTCTTCTACCATTGAATTGTTTGAGGAGCCTATGTTTGAGATTGTACCATTCCTCACAAACGATGTATCTGTTATTTCCGTTGAATAAAGTCCATTTTTTTTTTTAAAAAAGGCTGGTTCAGTGGGGGGATGGGGTTTTGGCCCAGCCAGGAAGGGAGGTTCTTATAAAGTCTGTCGCACAAGCTTTGCCCACATACATTATGGGAATATTTAAGCTGCCTTACTCGGTTTGCGATGATCTTACCCGAATGGTGAGGAACTTTTATTGGGGATCGGAGAAGGGGGAGAAGAAAGTGCATTGGAAGGGATGGGATCATCTTATGCAACCTAAGGAGAGGGGGGGCGTTGGTTTCAGAGATTTTTGGTTGTTCAATCAAGCGCTCCTCGCTCGGCAAGCCTGGAGGTTGCTAACAAGACCGGAGAGCTTGTGTGCTCGTCTGCTTAAAGCCAAATATTATCCTCATGGTAAGCTTGAGGATACGGTCTTCACTGCAAATGCTTCTTCCTCTTGGTCGGCTATTAGCCATGGGTTGGAACTGTTGAAGAAAGGCTTGATATGGAGAGTGGGTAATGGAGAAAGCATTCGGGTGTGGAGGGATAGCTGGATCCCACGCCCTTTTTCGTACAAACCAATCTCTAGACAAGGAGTCTGCCGCATACGGTATGTGTCTGATCTACTAAATGATAATGGAACTTGGAAGGTTCAAACACTTCAGCAATTCTTTGTTCAGGTGGATGTGGATGAGATCCTGAAGATCAAAGTGTTCTGGCGAGGGGGGGAGGACTTCATAGCATGGGGGCTAGACAAGAGGGGAGTTTTTTCTGTTAGAAGTGCCTACCATCTGGCATTCGACGAGGCCCATCGGGCTGTGGCTGTTTCTTCCAGCTCGGCGCCTTCAGGAGCAACGAGTTGCTGGAATTTCATTTGGAAGTGTGGAGTACCACCCACAGTTTCAACCTTTGCGTGGCGGCTCGCGACTGATGGGCTACCGACATGGAAGAATAAACATAAGATCGGCTTGGAAACCACTAGTAGATGCCCGGTTTGTGGCCTAGATACGGAAGACAATTTCCACCCGTTTTTAAGATGTCAGTTTGGGAGAGATTTATATCGGGAGATGGCAAAGTTCTGGAATCTCCCTCGGATTCAATCGATGGAGAACTGCGGGAAGGAATGGCTGTTACAGATTCTTGCAACGCAAAGTGACATGGAGAGATGCATGCTACTTCTCGTCTTCTGGAGAGCTTGGTTTGTTCGTAATGAGGTGGTACATCACAAACCAGCTCCGCCATTGGAAGTGTCTGTGAGATATCTTCGTAGCTTCTTGGATTCACTCTTGGCAATCAAGCATGACATTAGTGTGGATCCAGTGAAAGGCAAGACAAGCGTCTCCATGGAGGCTATGAGGCAGCCTGTTGCTTGTTTAACCAAAACGCCTTGGAGTAAGCCCAGGAACGGCTGGACCAAACTGAATACTGATGGCTCATTCATGTCAAGTAATGATGCGGGGGCGGGCATGATCTTGCGTAATGAGGAAGGGAGGATTATTTTTGCAGCCTGCAGGGCCCTGTATTCATGCAGTGATGCGCTTGAGGCGGAGCTGTCCACCTGCTTGGAGGGTCTGTCTTCATTAGTTCAACGTACATATTTGCTGATCGAAGTGGAGATGGATTCCTTGGTGGCAGTTTCCATGATCACATGTGGGGAGTTTGATCGGTCGATATATGCGTCGCTAGTTAATGAAATTAGAAGTTTACTTTCCTCTCATCAATCTTGTATTACTCATGTCGTTCGATCGCAGAATAAAGTGAGCGACATCTTAGCTTCCTATGGTCGTATAAACAGAAGGACTATGACCTGGCTAGGGTCAGGTCCGCCTGAGGTGCTGGAGTTAGTTCAGGAAGAATGTAATGAGACTTTGAATGAGTAATACAAGTTTTGAATTCGCAAAAAAAAGTGATACATCGCGTCAATATGCTTGCTCCTATCATGCCGCACTGGATCCTCATGTAGAAAAATTATAGACTCACTGTCAACGTTGAGCACCACTTGTTTCAGATCTTGATTCATGAGATCACCATGTAGCCACCTTTCCACACACCTTGACACATCGCGGTTGCTTTACTCTTCTTGCTCAGTTCAAGACAAGGTTCAATTGGAGCGTCAACTAGATTGTAATCTTTCATGCCACGGCCTTCAAGTACCTTCCTTGTGTATGCCTCCTGGCATAATGTGATCCCTCCGTCTTCTGTTGTACCTCTAGTAGCTTAAAAGACCTAGATCATCCATATTGAAAACCTCTTTCATCTGTAGCTTGAACTTTGCAATCACCTCTTCATCTTCTCCGGTAATTAATAGGTCATTGTGGTAGATTCCAACTAGTAGACGACCCCTTCCTTATCCTCGCTTGTACAATGTATACTCTAGTGGGGCTTTCTCAAATTCAAGAGAAATCATTGCCCGATCAAGATTGATGCTCCATGTCCGAGGGTCTTGTTGTAGCCCGTACAAGACTTTGTGTATCTTCAGTACCTTGTGTTCTTCTCCCTCTTTGATGAATCCCGTTGGTTGATTCACATACACATCTCCTTCTATATCGTCGTTCAAAAACACGGATTTTACATCCATGTGATGTATTTTCCATGATTCCTGAGCCACGAGAGTGATGAGTAATCTCACTGATTCCATCTTTACAGTAGGATTGAACACTTCTTCGAATTGATGGCTTGATATGATGATCAAGAATTCTTATGCAATTATTTTTCAGCAACAAATCAAATATTTGATCACACATGCTTGAATGAAGGTAGACTTTTTATTCTCTAGCCGATCTTGCTCCGAGAATGGCTTTGGAGTTAAGCAAACGGATGGTTCAAATTTTGCATTACCTCATTTGGCTATGCATTGTGTTTTGCGCTCTGTCTCCGATGTCTTTGAAAAGGAAATTATACTATCATCAGTTTTCTCAACAGAGTATAACTTGGCTTTAAATTTCTGAAATCAAAGTAGTTAGAACATACATGTCTCAATTGAGACCATGCGTAAGCCAAGTAAGAAGCAAGCAAAGCTACCCAATTAGATATGAACTTTATGTAAAGTAATGGGAAAAAATTTGGCTGCAATAATAAATCACTATCGGTCTTTATAAATGGCACAATAGGTTGACCGATATGTTTTATAACAATTTTATTGCTAACAAGTAAATTACCCTTCTTCATTGGTATTTCAAAATTACTTATGAGAATTTCTCTTATAGAAGTATCAGCAATAAAGTTGCGACCAAATCGGAAAATAGGTACATCACTTGCTAGACATACCTTTTCAAAAACGTTGGGAAAGCATGATGGTTGCGTTACTAGAACAATATGTTGTTCCTCTTTCGAATAGCTCCCCAACACCTTGTCGTCCTCTTTTTCTAGAACTGATTCGGCATACGTAATATTTGATTAGGTCTTTTCGATAACCGAATTAACTTTATTATTCGAATCACCACCTTTTTGATAATCTATCCACACCCAATGCTTTCTTTTTTTGACATAATCTAGCTTGTATTGTAGTAGAATTAATAGGTTTTCCTTCTTTTATTAATTCATGTAGAACAACATTGCATTCATCCCAAAAAGACGTAAGATTTTTCTTAATGACCCAATCTAGATAGAATTGCCCCCTGATACTTTTAGACTCTTTCGGTAACGAGATGTCGCCGAAATTCTGTAATTGCGCAGTGAAAATATTGTATGCTACGATACTAGGTGAAGACACATGCGATCCTATAGAATTTTCACTTATTCAGCTATTAGTGTGAAGGGGCGAAGCCAAATTATGAATATCTATAGTTGCATATGATGCCGAAAAATTAGTAGCATCAGGTGTAGCATATGATGATTGAGGATAATTAGCCGGATAACTAGTAGTAGCATGGCCAATTCCCCTATCCACCGACATGTTTGGATTATCATATTGCAAGTTAGTTGCCGATGAATAAAAAGGTGAACCACTTTGTTGCATACTATCAGAAGTTCCTATGTGAGGTGTTTCAACTTGATTAACAGAACTCACCATGTTGTTCATCGGCATATATATTTGTGGGGTTGCCGATGCATGGGAGTTGGAATACATATGTTGCATGTTGCTAAAATTATATGAGGTAGAAGCATGAATATTTTGTTGCAACGGCTCTTGCACATAATTAGATGCATGATTGATAAAGCTAGGGCTATCCGATACATTATGCTCCTTAAATGATCTAGCAACAACATATGCACACTACTAGGGAAAAGACTAGTAGTAGCGCGGGTTAAATGGCTAGTAGTAGCGCGGGTGCCCGCACTACTACTACGACGCTACAGCTAACTTGTATTAGTAGCGCGGGTGCGCCCACGCTACTGCTACGTCTGTTAGTAGTAGCGTGGGTGCCAGCCGCGCTACTACTATTAATTTCAAAAACAAAAAAATTCTCGATCTTGTGCGTGTTGTCAATGGCAGCAATGGTTCGATCCAACGACGACAGGGGTCACCGGAGCTGCGGAAGGGCAGCGGCAGACCCGATCCAGCGTCGGCTGCTACAGAGGGTGCGTATCCATGGCAGAGCAAGGCGGCGGCGTGGGGCTTCTCTTCGCAGCCAAGGCAGCAAGCTCCTGGTCATCCATGGCGACGACCTGCACGGGCAAGGACATGGTAGGGTGAGTCAAGCCAGAGGGAGAGAGAGAAAAAGAGAAAAGAGGGAGAGAGGAAGACCATGGAGGTAGCAGCGGGGTTGGTCGCCGGTGATGAGGTGCTCCGGCGTGGTGGCTTGGAGAGGCGGGGAAGACCGGCGAGCTCCGGGACGCCGACGATGCGAGGCGGCGACCTCTTTTGGCGCCATGGAGGAGGAGGCGCGCATGCGTAGGAGGTCCATGTGAGAGCTTATGGAGAGAGAGGGGGGAGAGTGACGGGGGAGAGAAAGGATTTGGGGTAGGAGATGGGGATTTCAGTGCTCTTTAAAAACCATGCAGTTAGTAGCAGCGTGGGTTTATAGCCCTCACTACTACTATCAACTTAGTAGTAGCACGGGTTTATACCCCTCGCTACTACTATGGCATGTCCCCGGGGGGGGGGGGGGGGAGGTAGAGACCGCTTAGTAGTAGCGAGGGGTGAAAACCCGCACTACTATTATCAACTTAGTAGTAGCGAGGGGTAAAAACCCGTGCTACTAGTAAGTAGAAGCAGCGAGGGGTATAAACCCGCCCTACTAGTAAGTGGCTGCCTATAAGCTTTTCCCTAGTAGTGGCATTATTTGCATTTAAATGTGTGAACTTGGTATTCATATTATCTTTGTCAATTGCAAACCCTAGATGGCGATGTCTTCGTAGGAAGAACGGTCTGGAGACCATTCAAAGCTCCGTCCCTTGCGGAGTCGCCAAAAAGTGTGTTCGCACATGAACATGTCACCGTGTACCCTCGACACCGGGGGTGATGCACCACAACTCACGTCGAAGGAGACCCAGCCAGAAATGCGGTATGCAAGCAATCTGGCGGGCGTTTATGTAGACCCGAAACCCCACCACTAGTAGAAAAAGGGTCAAATGTCAAGCACATTAGTGCCGGTTTGATTTTGAGCTGGCACTAATGTGTGCATTAGTGCCGGTTCTAACGGCTAGCCGACCACTCTCATTAGTACCGGTTCGTGGCGAACCTTTAGTATCGGTTCGTGCCACAGACCGGTACTAAAGTGAGTGGTGGCAGGATGTTGTCAGTCCGGGGCCCCTCCAGCACCTTTAGTACCGGTTCGTGGCATGAACCGGTGCTAAAGGTCGTCATACATAAACCCTTCATCCACCCGAGCTCGCTCTTTCTTCCCCTTTCCCCTCTCCTCTCTGTTCTTCCGCTCTTCCTCTTGAGCTCATCACACATTTTGCCCAAAATTTGTCAAGATTTGAAGGCCCTCATCCATTGAAATGATAAGAAAGGTTAGCAACTTTGTCCTTTCATCTCTCATTTCTAGATTAGCTCTTGCAATGCTTTATATAGTGATTAATTTATGAGTTTAGTAATTCGGGAGGAAATAATATATGTGCTAGTATTTGATTTATATGAAATTTGAGGTAAAAAATAACACTTAGTTTTCATATGTAGGTGTGGTTTACTTAGTGTCTTCTAAATCTCCGTGGTAACCACCGTCGATCGCCCGCACCGTCCCGTCGCCAGCACCACCTTGTGGTGTGCCTCTTGTTCATGAATGTTTTACATTACCAAATTGATGTTTGTGTGATTTGGATATATATTTACTCGTATAATTATCTTACCCATACGTTGTTTGTTATACATAGTGCCATGGTTTTGATATCCGTCCCCGTCGGCCCTCGTCCTTATTATGATTCGGATGTGGTATATTCTCTTTTAAAACTAGTTGTTGCATTTCGTGTTTATGACAAATTATTATGCCCATCAAGTTGACATAGATATTTTTATCTAGGAGGTTTGTGAACCAGAAATTCCAACCGACCCTATTGTCGAGAGGTTAAATTTAGTTGAAAGAGAAAACGAGTATTTGAAAGAAAAATTGAAAAGAACTGAGGGGGTGAAGATGGAATTGGAGTTGCATGTTGCCGATGTCGTCGATGATCACAATATTAAGATGGAGAAAATACGCTTGAAGATTAGTAAGATTAGAAAATATGCCATTGATAGTGAGGCTTGGTATCATTATGCTGTTGGATCAATTGTTACCTTAGTTGCGATCTTGATCGCATTTGTTGTTGCATTTAAATGCTTTAGTTAGAGAGTTATTTGTTTGTTGCATTTAAGTGTTGTATGAACTTTATGTATGAACTATATGTATGAACTTGTGTTAATTTGCTGTTTTCGGTGTTGTGTAATGAAGATGAGCCGACAATGGATGTACGATGACCGATGCTCTCCCGAGTTCATTAATGGCGTGCAAACTTTTCTGCTTGCGGCTAAGGCAAACAAGCAGGCAGATGATTTTATGCCTTGTCCATGTGCTGTCTGTAAGAATGATCACAATTACTGTACGTCAAGAGCCATTCACGTCCACCTATTTAAGTCTGGTTTCATGCCCCACTATAATGTTTGTGTTGGGGATCGTAGCAGAAATTAAAATTTTCCTACGCATCACCAAGATCTATCCATGGAGTATTCTAGCAACGAGGGGATAGGAGAGCATCTACATACCACTTGTAGATCGCAACGGAAGCGTTCAAGAAGAACGTGGATGATGGAGTCGTACTCGTCGTGATCCAAATCACCGATGACCAGCGCCGAACGGACGGCACCTCCGCGTTCAACACACGTACGGTCGGGATAACGTCTCCTCCTTCTTGATCCAGCAAGGGGGAAGGAGAGGTTGATGAAGATCCAGCAGCACGACGGCGTGGTGGTGGATGCAGCAGAATTCTAGCAGGGCTTCGCCAAGCGTCTACGGAGGGAGGGAGAGGTGTAACAGAGGAGAGGGAGGCGCCAAGGCTGCAAGGGCGCGGCTTCCCTCCCTCCCCCCCTTTATATAGCCCCCCCTGGGGGGGGGGGCGCCGGCCCTGGAGATGGATCTCCAGAGGGGGGGCGGCGGCCAAGGGGGAGCCTTGCCCCCCAAGGCAAGTGGGGCGCCCCCTGCCCTAGGGTTTCCAACCCTAGGCGCAGGGGGGAGGCCCATGGGGGGCGCACCAGCCCACTATGGGCTGGTTCCCTCCCCACTTCAGCCCATGGGGCCCTCCGGGATGGGTGGCCCCACCCGGTGGACCTCCGGGTCCCATCCGGTGGTCCCGGTACAATACCGGTGACCCCCGAATCCTTCCCAATGGCCGAAACGACACTTCCTATATATAATTCTTTACCTCCGGACCATTCCGGAACCTCTCGTGACGTCCGGGATCTCATCCGGGACTCCGAACAACCTTCGGTTTGCTGCATACTAATATCTTTACAACCCTAGCGTCACCGAACCTTAAGTGTGTAGACCCTACGGGTTCGGGAGACATGCAGACATGACCGAGATGATCTCCGGTCAATAACCAACAACGGGATCTGGATACCCATGTTGGCTCCCACATGCTCCTCGATGATCTCATCGGATGAACCACGATGTCGAGGACTTAATCAATCCCGTACTCAATTCCCTTCGTCTATCGGTACGATACTTGCCCGAGATTCGATCATCGGTATACCGATACCTTGTTCAATCTCGTTACCGGCAAGTCTCTTTACTCGTTCCCGTAACACATCATCCCGTGAACAACACCTTGATCACATTGAGCTCATTATGATGATGTCTTACCGAGTGGGCCCAGAGATACCTCTCCGTCATGCGGAGTGACAAATCCCAGTCTTGATTCATGCCAACCCAACAAACACTTTCGGAGATACCTGTAGTGCACCTTTATAGTCATCCAGTTACGTTGTGACGTTTGATACACCCAAAGCACTCCTACGGCATCCGGGAGTTGCATAATCTTATGGTCTAAGGAATGATACTTGACATTCAGAAAAGCTCTAGCAAACGAACTACACGATCTTTGTGCTATGCTTAGGTTTGGGTCTTGTCCATCATATCATTCTCCTAGTGATGTGATCCCGTTATCAATGACATCCCCATGTCCATAGTCTGGAAACCATGACTATCTATTGATCAACGAGCTAGTCAACTAGAGGCTTACTAGGGACACATTGTGGTCTATGTATTCACACATGTATTATGATTTCCGGACAATACAATTATAGCATGAACAATAGACGATTATCATGAACAAGGAAATATAATAATCCTTTTATTATTGCCTCTAGGGCATATTTCCAACAGTCTCCCACTTGCACTAGAGACAATAGTCTAGTTACATTGTGATGAATCGCACACCCATGGAATTTTGGTGTTGATCATGTTTTGCTCTAGGGAGAGGTTTAGTCAACGGATCTGCCACATTCAGGTCTGTATGTACTTTACAAATCTCTATGTCTCCATTTTGAACACTTTCACGAATGGAGTTGAAGCGACGCTTGATATGCCTGGTCTTCCTGTGAAACCTGGGCTCCTTCGCAAGGGCAATTGCTCCAGTGTTGTCACGGAAGAGAGTCATCGGGTCCGACGCATTGGGTATGACTCCTAGGTCGGTAATGAACTCCTTCACCCAGACTGCTTCTTGTGCTGCCTCCGAGGCTGCCATATACTCTGCTTCACATGTAGATCCCGCCACGATGCTTTGCTTGCAACTGCACCAGCTTACTGCCCCTCCATTCAAAATATACACGTACCCGGTTTGTGACTTGGAGTCATCCAGATCTGTGTCGAAGCTGGCGTCGACGTAACCCTTTACGACGAGCTCTTCGGCACCTCATAAACGAGAAACATATCCTTAGTCCTTTTCAGGTACTTCAGGATGTTTTTGACCGTTGTCCAGTGTTCCTTGCCGGGATTACTTTGGTACCTACCTACCAAACTTACGGCAAGGTTTACATCGGGTCTGGTACATAGCATGGCATACATAATAGACCCTATGGCTGAGGCATAGGGGATGACACTCATCTCTTTTGTATCTTTTGCCGTGGTCGGGCATTGAGCCGTGCTCAATCGCACACCTTGCAATACATGCAAGAACCCCTTCTTGGACTGATCCATTTTGAACTTCTTCAAAATCTTCTCAAGGTACGTACTTTGTGAAAGACCGATGAGGCGTCTCGATCTATCTCTATAGATCTTGATGCCTAATATATAAGCAGCTTCTCCAAGGTCCTTCATTGAAAAACACTTGTTCAAATAGGCGTTTATGCTTTCCGAGAATTCTATATCATTTCCCATCAATAGTATGTCATCCACATATAATATGAGAAATGCTACGGAGCTCCCACTCACTTTCTTGTAAACGCAGGCTTCTCCATAAGTCTGCATAAACCCAAACGCTTTGATCATCTCATCAAAGCGAATGTTCCAACTCCGAGATGCTTGCACCAGCCCATAGATAGAGCGCTGGAGCCTGCATACTTTGTTAGCATTCTTAGGATCGACAAAACCTTCCGGCTGCATCATATACAATTCTTCCTTAAGGAAGCCGTTAAGGAATGCCGTTTTGACGTCCATTTGCCATATCTCATAATCATAGAATGCGGCAATTGCTAACATGATTCGGACGGACTTCAGCTACGCTACGGGTGAGAAAGTCTCATCGTAGTCAACCCCTTGAACTTGTCGATAACCCTTAGCGACAAGTCGAGCCTTATAGATGGTTACGTTACCATCGGCATCTGTCTTCTTCTTAAAGATCCATTTATTTTCTATGGCTCGCCGATCATTGGGCAAGTCATTCAAAGTCCATACTTTGTTTTCATACATGGATTCTATCTCGGATTTCATGGCTTCTAGCCATTTGTCGGAATCTGGGCCGCCATCGCTTCTTCATAGTTCGAAGGTTCACCGTTGTCCAACAACATGATTTCCAGGACAGGGTTGCCGTACCACTCTGGTGCGGAACGTGTCCTTGTGGACCTACGAAGTTCAGTAGGAGCTTGATCAGAAGTATCTTGATCATCATCATTAACCTCCTCTCTAATCGGTGCAGGCACCACAGGAACATTTTCCTGAGCTGCGCTACTCTGATTTTCAAGAGGTAGTACTTCATCAAGCTCTACTTTCCTCCCACTTACTTCTTTCGCGAGAAACTCTTTCTCTAGAAAGGACCCGTTCTTGGCAACAAAGATCTTGCATTCGGATCTGAGGTAGAAGGTATACCCAACTGTTTCTTTGGGATATCCTATGAAGACGCATTTTTCCGATTTGGGTTTGAGCTTTTCAGGTTGAAGTTTCTTGACATAAGCATCGCAACCCCAAACTTTCAGAAACGACAGCTTAGGTTCCTTTCCAAACCATAATTCATACGGTGTCGTCTCAACGGATTTTGATGGAGCCCTATTTAAAGTGAATACGACAGTCTCTAAAGCATAGCCCCAAAATGAGAGCGGTAGATCGGTAAGAGACATCATAGATCGCACCATATCCAATAGAGTGCGATTACGACGTTCGGACACACCGTTACGCTGAGGTGTTCCAGGCGGCGTGAGTTGTGAAACGATTCCACATTTTCTTAAGTGTGTGCCAAATTCGTGACTTAAATATTCCCCCCCCCCACGATCTGATCGTAAGAACTTTATTTTTCTGTCACGTTGATTCTCAACCTCACTCTGAAACTCCTTGAACTTTTCAAAGGTCTCAGACTTGTGTTTCATTAAGTAGACATAGCCATATCTACTCAAATCATCAGTGAGAGTGAGAACATAACGATAGCCTCCGCGAGCCTCAACGCTCATTGGACCACACACATCCGTATGTATGATTTCCAACAAGTTGGTTGCTCGCTCCATTGTCCCTGAGAATGGAGTCTTGGTCATTTTTCCCATGAGGCATGGTTCGCATGTGTCAAATGATTCATAATTGAGAGACTCTAAAAGTCCATCAGCATGGAGCTTCTTCATGCGCTTGACACCAATGTGACCAAGGCGGCAGTGCCACAAGTATGTGGGACTATCGTTATCAACTTTACACCTTTTGGTATTCACACTATGAATATGTGTATTATCACGCACGAGATTCATTAAACCATTGACCATCGGAGCATGACCATAAAACATATCACTCATATAAATAGAACAACCATTATTCTCGGATTTAAATGAGTAGCCATCTCGCATTAAACGAGATCCAGATACAATGTTCATGCTCAAACTTGGCACTAAATAACAATTATTGAGGTTTAAAACTAATCCCATAGGTAAATGTAGAGGTAGCGTGCCGACGGCGATCACATCGACCTTGGAACCATTCCCGGCGCGCATCGTCACCTCGTCCTTCGCCAGTCTCCGTTTATTCCGCAGCTCCTGTTTTGAGTTACAAATATGAGCAACGGCACCGGTATCAAATACCCAGGAGCTACTACGAGCACTGGTAAGGTACACATCAATTACATGTATATCACATATACCTTTAGTGTTGCCGGCCTTCTTATCCGCTAAGTACTTGGGGCAATTCCGCTTCCAGTGACCATTTCCCTTGCAATAAAAGCACTCAGTTTCAGGTTTGGGTCCATTCTTTGACTTCTTTCTGGCAACTGATTTACCAAGCGCGGCAACCTCCTTGCCGTCCTTCTTGAAGTTCTTCTTACCCTTGCCTTTCTTGAACTTAGTGGTTTTATTCACCATCAACACTTGATGTTCCTTTTTGATCTCCACCTCCGCAGATTTCAGCATTGAATACAACTCGGGAATGGTCTTTTCCATCCCCTGCATGTTGTAGTTCATCACGAAGCTCTTGTAGCTAGGTGGGAGCGACTGAAGGATTCTGTCAATGACCGCCTCATCCAGGAGATTAACTTCCAGCTGAGTCAAGCGGTTGTGCAACCCAGACATCTTGAGTATGTGTTCACTGACAAAGCTATTTTCCTCCATCTTGCAGCTAAAGAACTTGTCGGAGACATCATATCTCTCGA
The DNA here is from genome assembly GCA_032464435.1 of Aegilops umbellulata. Classification (NCBI taxonomy): domain Eukaryota; kingdom Viridiplantae; phylum Streptophyta; class Magnoliopsida; order Poales; family Poaceae; genus Aegilops; species Aegilops umbellulata. The sequence continues at coordinate 571,368,870 of CP136056.1, forward strand.
CCCGGGCATGAGCTTGGAAAATCAATTTTAGCTCCTCGAACATCTCATATGCTCCGTGTTGCTCAAAACGCTTTTGGAGCCCCGGTTCTAAGCTGTAAAGCATGCCGCACTGAACGAGGGAGTAATCATTAGTACGTGACTGATGGGCATTCATAACGTCCTGGTTTTCTGGGAATGGTGGATCACCTAGCGGTGCTTCTAGGACATAATCTTTCTTGGCTGCTATGAGGATGATCCTCAGGTTCCGGACCCAGTCCGAATAGTTGCTGCCATCATCTTTCAGCTTGGTTTTCTCTAGGAACGCGTTGAAGTTGAGGGTGACATTAGCATGGGCCATTTGATTTACAAGACATATTGTAAAGATTTAGACTAAGTTCATGATAATTAAGTCCATCTAATCAAATTAATGAATGAACTCCCACTCAGATTTGACATCCCTCTAGTCATCTAAGTGATATATGATCCGAGTCAACTAGGCCGTGTCCGATCATCACGTGAGACGGACTACTTATCATCGGTGAACATCTCCATGTTGATCGTATCTTCTATATGACTCATGTTCGACCTTTTGGTCCTCCGTGTTCCGAGGCCATGTCTGTACATGCTAGGCTCGTCAATCCAACCTAAATGTATTGCGTGTGTAAATCTGGCTTACACCCGTTGTATGCGAACGTAGGAACCTATCACACCCGATCATCACGTGGTGCTTCGGAACGACGAACCTTAGCAACGGTGCACAGTTAGGGAGAACACATTTTTGATATTTTAATGAGGGATCATCTTATTTATGCTACCGTCGTTCTAAGCAAATAAGATGTAAAAACATGATAAACATCACATGCAATCAAATAGTGACATGATATGGCCAGCATCATCGCTCCTTTGATCTCCATCTTCGGGGCGCCATGTTCATCGTCGTCACCGGCATGACACCATGATCTCCATCATCATGATCTCCATCATCGTGTCTTCATGAAGTTGTCACGTCAACTATTACTTTTACTACTATGGCTAACGCTTTAGCAATAAAGTAAAGTAATTACATGACGATTTAAGTTGACACGCAGGTCATAAATAAATAAAGACAACTCCTATGGCTCCTGCCGGTTGTCACACTCATCGACATGCAAGTCGTGATTCCTATTACAATAACAAGATCATCTCATACATCACATACATGATTCATCAGAACTTCTGGCCATATCACATCACAAAGCACTTGCTGCAAAAACAAGTTAGACGTCATCTAATTGTTGTTGCAAGTTTTTACGTGGCTGCTATAGGTTGCTAGCAAGAACGTTTCTTACCTACGTTAAAACCACAACGTGAATTGTCAATCTCTATTTACCCTTCATAAGGACCCTGTTCATCGAATCCGATCCAACTAAAGTGGGAGAGACAGACACCCGCCAGCCACCTTATGCAACTAGTGCATGTCAGTCGGTGGAACCGATCTCACGTAAGCGTACGTGTAAGGTTGGTCCGGGCCGCTTCATCCCACAATACCGCTGAATCAAGATAGGACTAGTAACGGCAAGAAGAATTGACAATTCGACGCCCACAACTACTTTGTGTTCTACTCGTGCATAGAAACTACGCATAGACCTAGCTCATGACGCCACTGTTGGGGATCGTAGCAGAAATTAAAATTTTCCTACGCATCACCAAGATCTATCCATGGAGTATTCTAGCAACGAGGGGATAGGATAGCATCTACATACCACTTGTAGATCGCAGCGGAAGCATTCAAGAAGAACATGGATGATGGAGTCGTACTCGTCGTGATCCAAATCACCGATGACCAGCGCCGAACGGACGGCACCTCCGCGTTCAACACACGTACGGTCGGGATAACGTCTCCTCCTTCTTGATCCAGCAAGGGGGAAGGAGAGGTTGATGAAGATCCAGCAGCACGACGGCGTGGTCGTGGATACAGCAGAATTCCAGCAGGGCTTCGCCAAGCGTCTACGGAGAGAGGGAGAGGTGTAACAGGGGAGAGGGAGGCGCCAAGGCTGCAAGGGTGCGGCTGCCCTCCCTCCCCCCTTTATATAGGCCCCCTGGGGGGGCGCCGGCCCTGGAGATGGATCTCCAGAGGGGGGGGGGGGCGGCCAAGGGGGAGCCTTGCCCCCCAAGGCAAGTGGGGCGCCCCCTGCCCTAGGGTTTCCAACCCTAGGCGCAGGGGGGAGGCCCATGGGGGGCGCACCAGCCCACTATGGGCTTGTTCCCTCCCCACTTCAGCCCACGGGGCCCTCCGGGATGGGTGGCCCCACCCGGTGGACCCCCGGGACCCATCCGGTGGTCCCGGTACAATACCGATGACCCCCGAATCCTTCCCGATGGCCGAAACGACACTTCCTATATATAATTCTTTACCTCCGGACCATTCCAGAACCTCTCGTGACATCCGGGATCTCATCCGGGACTCTGAACAACCTTCAGTTTGCTGCATACTAATATCTTTACAACCCTAGCGTCACCGAACCTTAAGTGTGTAGACCCTACGGGTTCGGGAGACATGCAGACATGACCGAGACGATCTCCAGTCAATAACCAACAGCGGTATCTGGATACCCATGTTGGCTCCCACATGCTCCTCGATGATCTCATCGGATGAACCACGATGTCGAGGACTTAATTAATCCCGTACTCAATTCCCTTCGTCTATCGGTACGATACTTGCCCGAGATTCGACCGTAGGTATACCGATACCTTGTTCAATCTCGTTACCAGCAAGTCTCTTTACTCGTTCCCGTAACACATCATCCCGTGAACAACACCTTGATCACATTGAGCTCATTATGATGATGTCTTACCGAGTGGGCCCAGAGATACCTCTCCGTCATGCGGAGTGACAAATCCCAGTCTTGATTCATGCCAACCCAACAAACACTTTCGGAGATACCTGTAGTGCACCTTTATAGTCACCCAGTTACGTTGTGACGTTTGATACACCCAAATCACTCCTACAGCATCCGGGAGTTGCATAATCTCATGGTCTAAGTAATGATACTTGACATTCAGAAAAGCTCTAGCAAACGAACTACACGATCTTTGTGCTATGCTTAGGTTTGGGTCTTGTCCATCACATCATTCTTCTAATGATGTGATCCCGTTATCAATGACATCCCCATGTCCATAGTCAGGAAACCATGACTACCTATTGATCAACGAGCTAGTCAACTAGAGGCTTACTAGGGACACATTGTGGTCTATGTATTCACACATGTATTATGATTTCCGGACAATACAATTATAGCATGAACAATAGACGATTATCATGAACAAGGAAATATAATAATCCTTTTATTATTGCCTCTAGGGCATATTTCCAACAGTTTGGACCAAGCACGGAGAAAGAGGGGTTATGATGGAAGACAATGAAGAAGAAAAGGGGGACGACAGCTATCCTGACTATAGTGCGTAGCAGTACGGGTCGAGGTAGTACAGGAAGTACAGGCGGAGAAAAGTGATATAAATATGGTCCAAGCCTTGCTCCTCTTCCTCAGAGGCCTTACGACATGACCGAGGAGCAAAACGCAGCCATAGTGCGGGACCAAGTGGACGCCCACTTTGGACCGAAACCGGCACCGCCGCCAAGGGAGAAAGTGCCTGAGAAGTTATGGACCACTTTATTCATATGGCAAGAAAACCAGCTCCCAAGCCTGTTGACTTAGACTGTGAGCGCCAGCTCAGGAAGCTAAATCAAGCACGACTAAATAAGGAAGCGAACTCGAGCTCGAGCCAACAAGCAGCTCTAAAAAAATGCGGGAAAACCGTTCCCCAGCCGGGAGAACAGGCAGCGCAATCGATCCCCCGCTTGTTGTGCCAACAACACATGAGAGTACGCGCGCCCAATATTATTCCGGGCAAACCGTTAACGTTCCCTAGCTGGGCGATGTGGTAATAACCGAGGAGCATATAATGCAGGTTGAAATGCTCAAGATCACTATTGGACAACTCCTCGATATCGAGCCCATGTCTCCGCTTAGAGAGGAGGAAATAAAACGGAAATATGCCCGGGGCCAACCTTTGGTCAAGCCAGACGAGGTCAAGAACCTCCCAACGAGAATGTATGAATTGCGTCAATGGTACATGAACATTATCAAGATTTCCAATCGAGAGTCACTCATGGTGAAAGTCGAGGAAGATCATTACTTCCATAAGCTAGTTGTGTCCGTTGAGTATTCAGAACTATTTCAGTTATTCAATCAAGATGCACTCGACAGTTGCTATTGTTTGTAAGTGATTTCTTTCTATAATTTAAGTCTCAAGCTAGTTTTAGTGCTCATTGATCGATCATTACCTGTAATTATCCTTACTTTATTCTTTTCTATGGTATTATGTAGGATGAAGATCTATGAAATGAAAAAAGTTGGACGCTATGGCATTGGGTTCATTGACCCAAATATCGTTAATGAATACACATGGAAATTAGAATAGTATAGACAAGATGTAGAGAATACAATGCTAGAGTTCTTGAAGATATACTACTTCCTTACAACTTCGAGTGAGTCACACTGTCTTGTACTACAAATTCTGTATTTGCTTACTAGCTAGATGTTAATAAATGTATAGGGTTTAGGGTTAGTTGATTAGTGTTATGCACATGCATGCTTAATTTATACATGCAAACGTATGCGCATGTAGGTACCACTGGATCTTGTTAGACATTAAAGTTGAAGAAGGAAAAGTTGAAGTACTCGACTCACTACTTAAAAAAGAAAGTGACTACAACATCGTGAAGGGGATAGTCAACAGGTAATTTCAATCATTATTAACTATATCTCGGCCTATTTAGTTCGTCATTTCCTGATATGAACTATTTAATAACCCATTTATTAATTTTCTTTGCCGACGGGCAGGGCTTGGGCAAAGTTCATCAAGGTGACTCCAGGCAAATGGCGAGAAAAGCTGTTTTGGTATCGACCCAAGGTAAGTAATTAAGTAGTATTAGCTAGCTAGCTACCATCTCTTTAATTCTTGTTTCAATACCATTAATTAATTATCATGCTTGATTAATTATTACCTGATTAAATTCAATTCTCGTAAAGGCCCTGAGTAGTCGCCGGGGACTGATTTGTGTGTATTTTATGTTGCGAGAACATTCGTATGATGGCGTCCGAAAGGAGCAAATCTCAAAGACAGGATTGGGTACGTTTGTCAGAATATTATTCACAAATTTTTACACCACTATTGATATCTAGTCACACAACTAATACACATGCATATTATCTCCTTCTTAACAGTTCAGAGAGGTTCGCGAGCAGCTCCACCAACGGAGCGCATACTAGCACTTCAAGAGAAAATAGCAGGATTTTTGCTCGACCAGATCATAGATCCCAAAGGAGAATACTATTACCCGCTACTGCCCCATGAACCACTTGTCATCATGCTTCGAAGGCACCAAGGCAACATGTAGGAGAAATTGTATGTATGTATATATATATATATATATATATATATATATATATATATATATATATATATATATATATATATATAAGCATAAGGTGTACGATATGTAGTATCGTAAAATACCAGCAAACAAAAAAGAATTAAATGGAAAACACAAAACTAATGGAAAAATAAAAAATAAAACCAACCCCCCCCCCCCCCAAACATTTAGTACCGGTTGGTGCTACCAACCGGTACTAATGGTCTACCAGCACCCGGGCCTCGCTCGTGCCACGTGGTGGCACTTTAGCGCCGGTTCGTGCCGAACCGGTAGTAAGGGGGGGGGGCTTTAGTCTCCACTCTTTAATGCCGGTTGCAGAACCGGCACTAAAAGCCCTTACGAACCGGCGCTAAAGCCTGGTTCTGCACTAGTGCACGCGCCCGGGAGGGACCCCGTCTGGACGCGCGGCGGCTATGGGTTGCCCTAGGTCGGTTCGCCGCTCCTAGAGCCTAAGGTTCTCTGCCCTTCAACACGAAGAACGAACGAAGAACGAGAGAGAAACTACAAGGGAGAGATGTAAAAGTAGGGTAAAAATTCGATGGGTTTCACGATTGTGTGTTGTTTAATCGCCCGTCTCCTCTCATGTATTCATGAGGCGGCTGGACTTTCCGTATAAGAAAAAGACTCCAAATCTCGTTCAAATCCTTCCAAAATTAGTTACACTCGGATTAGGTATGTCTGAGACAGCAGTTCGGTTTTTGTGTTTCAGATGCCAAATACTACTTTGGATGAAGATGTGCCCAAAACAAAACTTAACCTTTTCGATGACACGAACAATTTTCGTGTTGAATGTTATTCAATTCGAGGCCATATTGAAGGCCGAATCGCTCGCGCGACCCATCAGACCTTGTGTCTAATGCCACGGGCCAGTTTTTACTCATGATAGGTCCGCAATGCATTGGCTCTAACTTTTGCATACGACCTTAGAATGAAATATTTTTTACATAAATACCGATCATTTCGATGAGACAAAGACAACCCATATATAAACTTTTCTCATATGAGCCTGTCTTGCAGGTCTAATCGGCTGAACAGTACTTTACATACAAAATCTAATACTTTGAGCACAATCTTTCGGCCCTTAAGATGAGACCAGATGACGATGACCCAAATTTGAAAAATGTTCACTTCAACAATACGAAACTTTTTTATGTAGATCACTGATTCATTTAAGGCCGTTTCAATGAAGTTCTCAAGCGTACCAAAATCTGATGTCAACAGTGTGGTGGTTGTGCCGTGTGCTGTGTGGTTGCCATGCGGCTTGCACGCGAATATGGCGAATCCTAACCGCTTGCCAGCGAGCCCGTTTTTCGTCGGTTTGGGCAAAAACTGGCGCCGGCGAACCCAGACCAAACCCGGCGTGCTGGGGGCGCCGGAGAAACTGATATTGGCGCGAACGGGAATGGGCTTGCCGAGTCAGCGACACACCTCTTCGTCGTCCTCATCACCTCGGTTACTGCAAAAATCAATGACAAGGCTGTCGCGCTGCCGCGCCGGTCAGCCTCACGGGCGACGCAAAGAAGGCGCCGCGATGCGCGTCCCGCCCGCTCCCACCACTTGTCGCCCGGCATGCAGGTTCTCACCACCTCGCTTCGGCTATAAAAGCCGACCTCCCCGCCAGTGAACGCCACAGTCGCCACAACTCGCCTTCTCTCGCCTCATCTCACCACAGAAACCACCACAGAAACAACTCTCCCCCCGCCGACGAGCAATGGCTGAGCGGTACCCTGGCGACTCCGTGGCCACGAACAGCTTCGGCCGACGCCATCTCCAAGAGGACGAGGCGCGCCTCGTCTACGAGGCTGACTATCCGGCGCCCTCAGACATGTGGGTGCCGGGCTCGTGGAAGTTGAGTGCCGGCGGCGTCCCGGTACCCCCGGTGCCCACCGACGCCGAACGGCGGGCAAAGATCGTCTGCATCTGCTCGTCGCTGTCGGAAGCGCAGCGGAACGAGCCGTGGTACGCTGCCGACAACCACGCGCTATGGATGATGTACTTCGAGCGCCGCTGCGAAGACCAGAACGCCTCCACCAACGGCATCATCCCCCTCGGCCGCCTCAGCGCCAACAGACGGCGCAAGTGGTGGGGCATGCCCGGCCGCACCCTCGAGGCCGTCCTCGACCACATCGAGATCGGCAACACGCCGCGCCTTGAGTACCCGCCGCGCCCGTCCTTCTCTCGCCGCCATGGCAGCTCCTGAACGCCGTGGCGAATGAAGGCGGTGACCTACTCATCGTCGGGCTCCGGGTCGCCGGCGCTCCGCCCCGTCAAGCCGGAGCCGGAGGAGACGCCGCTTCGGCGCTGCACCGAAAGCGGCGCCCTCGTCATCAACGAGGGCGGCCGCCCCTCCCCGCGTTCCCTCCGCCTTGTCCGGCCGAAGACCGACCGGGGCTGCTCCCCGTGAAGCCGGAGCACGCGGAGATGGCCGCCGCGGACAAGACCGCCTTGAAGTGGGCGAAGGCGGACTACGTCCGCGAGCAGGTGGCGCGCCAGCGCCGGGCATACAAGGAGATCAAGGCCCGGCGCTGCGGACGCAAGGAGGGCGGCGTCGTCGTCCTCGATAGCGACGAGGAGGACGAGCCCGGGCTGTCCAACCCCCCGCGCGTCGCCGACCCTGGTCAGGGGTGCAGTAGGGACGGCGGCGGCTCCGGCGGGACGCAGGACGGCGACGACGACAACAGCGACTACACCCGGTTCTACAGCCTCCTCGGCATGTAGAAGGCGGGCGGTGGGCGCGGGGTAGTAGGGCTAGGCGTAGTTCCTGGCGTAGCTTGTATGTTTCTCTATTTTTTGTATAAATCTCAATGAAAAACCACCGAGTTTGTGCCAGATTTGTATCAGATCATGGAGTTTGGGTGATTTTGGGGACGACGACTGAAACGCAATCGCCCTCACGCCGAAAGTAAAACACCGGATCAACTCCGGACGGCGCTTTTTCGGCGTCCTGGTGGCGAACGGCTAGAGATGCTCAACGCCGGATGGCTGCATGAGCTAGCTCCGGCTGGCCGCGTGCGTGGTCGCTCCGGCTCGTCCCATCTGGCTGGAGTAAAATGCACCATTGATGCATGTGCTGCCTCCTCTGCTCTGTAACTGAAACTCTGTAACTATCCCGGATTTTAGCCCACTTGGATCAATACATTCAAAAAAAAATGCATCATTGATCCCTAAAGTTGGTGGCAGTGTCCAGAAGAGTCCTCAAACTTGTGAAGTGCCTGAATACGGTCCTGGAAGTTGTCAATACTGCTACTATACGGTCCTTGAACTTGTCACGGTATGTGTTGCGAACACCGCAGCGTACCGCAGTCGCCACGTCAGCGAAGGGCCCGCACTCAAAGAGCCTTGCCGTCAACTCCAACCATCTCAAGAGCGCCATCCCGAACTCTGTCAGCAACCTCACGGACGCTGCGCGAGCTCATCATCTACGACAACTAGCTCGAGGGTGCTATCTCGGCCTCCATCGGCCGGATGGCCAGCCTCGAGGTGCTCCGCGGCGGCTGCAACAAGAGCCTCCAGGACGCGCTCCTGCTGGAGATGGCAACTGCTCCAACCTCACCGAGACCAGCATCTCGGATCCCCTCCCGGCGAGCCTAGGCCAGCTCAAGAACCTCGAGACGCTGACCACCTACACGGCGCTGCTCTCCGCCCCGATTCCGCCAGAGCTCGGGAAATGCGTCAGCCTGCAGAACATCTACCTTTACAAGAACGCGCTGTCGGGCTCCATCCCGGCGCGTGGCATGACCATCTCGTCGGCGTCATCCCGCTGGAGCTGGGCAAGTGCACGGGATTCGACGTCGTCGACCTGTCCATGAACGGCGTCACTGGCCACATCCCGGCCGGCTATTGGTTTTAGAACACTATCCGAACCCAGAAGCAACACGTACGGTACGTGCAAAGCTAGCTCAAACAGAACTAGCAGCTTGATCGATTTTGTCTAGCACACGTAAGTGCAGCTCGCCGGACGAAAATATCCTGTGGAGCTTAGACTCAAGGACACCCACTTTCTAGCCATCCAATTCTGCATCGTGATTCGTGCAAGTACTTTTCTATTTTTTGTTTCTTTCATATAGTTTAACATATGAATTTCAAACTTTTCAGCACAACAAAACATTCTTACTAGAATGTGGGTAAAAACTTTCAAAAAAATTCGCGCATCATAAATACTAAAATTAAGATTTTTTAATTAAAAAAAATCTCATTTTCTATATTTTTCTTGGACAAAAAAATCTGAAAGTTTTATCCCACATTGTTCTATAAATGTTTTGTTGTCCTGAAAAGTTTCAAATTCATTTGTCGTTTTGTTTTGAAGAAACAAAAAAGAAAAAGTTTTCATGTACTAAGTTAGTTATGTAGCACGGATCTTAAAGCAACATTAGATAGTGAGGATAGAAGGTATCTAGGAGCCCGTGCTCTAAAAACCCGCCCGCTCGCGGGAGACTTGCGTATGTGTAAGACTGTATGTACGCCTGGGCGGTCGGCATGCTCAGTGCGCTCGCCAAGCTCGTTCTTGGCAGCAACCGGCTCTCCGGTCAGATACTCACTAGTAGAAAAGGAGGCAATGGTCCAGGCCGGGTCAGCCCATTAGTCCCTGTTCAATCTAGAACCCGGACCAATGGGGGCATTGGACCCGGTTCGTGAGCCCAGGGGGCCGGCCGGGCCACGTGGGCCATTGATCCCGGTTCATCAGGACCTTTTGGTCCCGGTTGGTGGGACGAATCGGGACCAATGGGCCTGGCTCCTGGCCCACCACCATTGGTCCCGGTTGATGGCTTGAACCGGGACCAAAGGCTCCCCTTTAGTCCCGGTTCATGCCACGAACCGGGACCAATAGTGTTGCCTATATATACCCCTCGCCCGCGAGCAGAGCACTCCAGTGCTCTATTTTTCTGGGCCGGCGAGGGGAGGGGTTTGTGGTGCTCTAGCTCACCTCCTATGCACATGAGGTGTTCGATGAAATGCCCGAGCCACACTAGTTAAGCTTTCTCCTCTCAAAGCTCGACCTCAAAGCTCCATTTTCCTCGAGATTTGTCTAGATTTAGCGGTCCGTCACGCCCCACCCCTGTCTTCACCGCCGTCGATCACCCGCACCGGTCTCATCACCGACACCACCATGGTGAGCCTCTTGTTCTTATCTTCTTTCTGAAAGGAAAAATATTGTTACTTGTATGTTTAGATAGATACTTGTATCATTTTCTTACTTTTATTATTGCATCTTATATAGTGCGATGGTTTTGGTATCCGCCCCCGTCGGCCCTCGTCCCGTCTATGATTCGGATGTGGTATATATATTAATCTTTATAACTATTGGTTCATTTATTGTTTATGAAAATTATGCGGACCAACATGACATAGATTTTATTTATCTAGGATGTATGTGAACCGGAAATTCCAACCGACCCTATTGTCGAGAGGTTAAATTTAGTTGAAGAAGAAAACAATTTCTTGAAGGAAAAAATAAAAAAAATTGAGGAGGAGAAGATGATATTGGAGTTGCATGTTGCGGATGTCGTCGATGATCACAAGATCAAGATGGATGCAATGCGCTTGAAGATTAGAAAGATTAGAAAATATGCCATTCATACCGAGGCTTGGTATCATTATGCCGTTGGATCAATTGTTACCTTGGTTGCGATTATGATCGCCTTTGTTTTCGCATTAAAATGTTTTACATAGTTTCAATGTATGGTTTAATTAATTAGATGCTATGGAGAGCTATATGTTGTTAGATGAGAACTATGTATGTACTTTGGTTTTAATGTGATGATGAACTTCTATTAATTTAGACACTTAATTATATATAATGCACGCAGATGAACCGGCAATGGATGTACGGTGACAGACACACCTCCGAGTACATTAAGGGCGTGCATGAGTTTCTCGATGAGGCTGAGGCAAACAAGCAGAATGGTTTTATGTGTTGTCCATGCCCTAATTGTGGGAATACGAAGTCTTACTCTGACCGGAAAATCCTTCACACCCACCTGCTTTACAAGGGTTTTATGCCACACTATAATGTTTGGACGAGGAACGGAGAAATAGGGGTTATGATGGAAGACGACGAAGAAGAAGAGTACGATGACAACTACGTGCCCCCTGAATACCGTGATGCTGCAACGGGGGGAGCTGGTGAAGATCAAGAGGAACCAGACGATGTGCCCAATGATGCTGCAACGGGTGAAGGTGCTGAAGATCAAGAGGAACCAGACGATGTGCCCGATGATGATGATCTCCGCCGGGTCATTGTTGATGCAAGGACGCAATGCGGAAGTCAAAAGGAGAAGCTGAAGTTCGATCGCATGTTAGAGGATCACAAAAAAGGGTTGTACCCCAATTGCGAAGATGGCAACACAAAGCTCGGTACCGTACTAGAATTGTTGCAGTGGAAGGCAGAGAATGTTGTGCCTGACAAAGGATTTGAGAAGCTACTGAAAATATTGAAGAAGAAGCTTCCAAAGGATAACGAATTGCCCGACAGTACATACGCAGCAAAGAAGGTCGTATGCCCTCTAGGATTGGAGGTGGAGAAGATACATGTATGCCCTAATGACTGCATCCTATACCGCGGTGCATACAAGGATCTGAACGCATGCCCCGTATGCGGTGCATTGCGGTATAAGATCAGACGAGATGACCCTAGATATGTTCATGGCGAGCCCCACAGGAAGAGGGTTCCTGCGAAGGTGATGTGGTATGCTCCTATAATACCACGGTTGGAACGTCTGTTTAGAAACGGAAAGCATGCCAAGTCGATGTGATGGCACAGTGAGGACCGTAAGAAAGATGGGAAGTTGAGAGCACCCGCTGACGGGTCGCGGTGGAGAAAAATCATGAGAAAGTATTGGGATGAGTTTGCAAAGACCCAAGGAACGTATGGTTTGCTTTAAGCGCGGATGGCATTAATCCTTTCGGGGAGCAGAGCAGCAATCATAGCACCTGGCCGGTCACTCTATGTATGTATAACCTTCCTCCTTGGATGTGCATGAAGCGGAAGTTCATTATGATGCCAATTCTCATCCAAGGCCCTAAGCAACCCGGCAACGACATTGATGTGTACCTAAGGCCATTAGTTGAAGAACTTTTACAGCTGTGAAATGAAAACGGTGTACGTACATGGGATGAGCACGGACAGGAGGAATTTAACCTAAAGGCGTTGCTGTTCGTGACCATCAACGATTGGCCCGCTCTCAGTAACCTTTCAGGACAGATAAACAAAGGATACCATGCATGCACACACTGTTTGGATGACACTGAAAGTATATACCTGGACAAATGCAGGAAGAATGTGTACCTGGGCCATCGTCGATTTCTTCTGATCAACCATCAATGTCGAAAGAAAGGCAAGCATTTCAAAGGCGAGGCAGATCACCGGAAGAAGCCCGCCATGCGTACCGGTGATCACGTACTTGCTATGGTCAATGATTTACACGTAATCTTTGGAAAGGGTCCCGGCGCAGTAGCTGTTCCGAATGACGCTGGGGGACACGCACCCATGTGGAAGAAGAAATATATATTTTGGGACCTACCCTACTGGAAATACCTAGAGGTCCGCTCTTCAATCGACGTGATGCACGTGACGAAGAACCTTTGCGTGAACCTGCTAGGCTTCTTGGGCGTGTATGGAAAGACAAAAGATACACCTGAGGCACGGGAGGACCAGCAACGTTTGCACGAAAAAGACGGCATGCCTCAGAAGCAGTATGAAGGTCTTGCCAGCTACGCTCTTACGAAAGATGAGAAAGAAATCTTCTTTGAATGCCTGCTCAGTATGAAGGTCCCGACTGGCTTCTCGTCAAATATAAAGGGAATAATAAATATCCCAGAGAAAAAGTTCCAGAACCTAAAGTCTCATGACTGCCACGTGATTATGACGCAACTGCTTCCGGTTGAGTTGAGGGGGCTTGTACCGGAAAACGTCCGATTAGCCATCGTGAAGCTATGTGCATTTCTCAATGCAATCTCTCAGAAGGTGATCGATCCAGAAATGGTACCAAGGCTAATGAGTGATGTGGCACAATGTCTTGTCAGTTTCGAGCTGGTGTTCCCACCATCCTTCTTCAATATCATGACACATCTCCTAGTTCATCTAGTCGACGAGATTGTCGTTCTGGGGCCCGTATTTCTACACAATATGTTCCCCTTTGAGATGTTCATGGGAGTCCTAAAGAAATATGTCCGTAACCGCGCTAGGCCAGAAGGAAGCATCTCCATGGGCCATCAAACAGAGGATGTCATCGGGTTTTGTGTTGACTTCATTCCTGGCCTTAAGAAGATAGATCTCCCTAAATCGCGGTATGAGGGGAGACTGACTGGAAAAGGCACGCTAGGAGCAGACTCAATAATATGCAGGGACGGGCATTCTTGGTCTCAAGCACACTACACAGTTCTACAGAACTCTACCTTGGTGACCTCGTATGTCGATGAACACAAGAACAGTCTGCGCTCCAAACACCCGGAGCAGTGCGACGACTGGATTACATGTGAACACATTAGGACTTTCAGCAGTTGGTTGGAAGCACGTCTCAGAGGTGACAACACTGTTTGTGATGAGTTGTACTTGTTGTCCAGGGGACCATCTTTGACTGTATTGACTTACAAAGGATACGAGATAAATGGGAATACATTTTACACGATTGACCAAGATCAAAAGAGCACCAACCAAAACAGCGGTGTCCGCTTTGATGCAACAACCGAGAAGGGAAAGGACACATATTATGGTTACATAGTGGACATATGGGAACTTGACTACAGACAAGATTTTAAGGTCCCTTTGTTTAAGTGCAAATGGGTCAATCTGTTAGGAGGCGGGGTACATGTAGACCCACAGTACGGAATGACAACAGTCAATCTGAAAAATCTTGGGTACACTGACGAACCGTTCGTCCTAGCCAATAATGTGGCGCAGGTTATCTATGTGAAGGACATGTCTACCAGACCGAGAAAAAGAAAAGATAAGGAAACGAATACATCATACGATGAGCCAAAGCGCCACATAGTTCTTTCAGGAAAAAGGGACATCCTGGAGTGGAGGGCAAGACAAACATGTCTGAAGCTTATGAAAGGTTTCATGAAATTCCTCCCTTCAATGTCAAGGCTGACCCAAGAATCCTGATAAACGATGAAGATTATCCACGGTTACGGCGCAATAAGCAAATGACACAAGCGAAGAAAAAGTGAGGACTTTCTCCCACAACTATTATGATGATACCATGCCAAATTTGTAACAGACGAGTATGCTATGCCAACTTTTTCAGAGTTCATTTGAAAACTATGAATTTAGGTCGAATTTTCTCTATAGGTGCATCTATGTTCAAATTTTAACTATTCAAATTTGAAAACTAATGGCACTAACAGAAAGTTTATATTTTTTCTAAAACTAATGGCACTAACAGAAAGTTTATAATTTTGCTGACCTAAAAGCAAAAAGAATTAAAAAATAAAGCAAGAAACAAAATAAAATAAATAAAGCAACAAAGAAAACATAAAAACTAAAAAAGTGTTTTCAAATTTGAAAACTAATGGCACTAACAGAAAGTTTATAATTTTTCTAAAACTAAAAGCTAAAAGAATTAAAAAATAAAGCAAGAAACAAAAGAAAATAAATAATGTAGAAAACAAAACAAAAAAACTGAAAAAACATTAAATATAGCAACAATAAGTATTTAGTTCTAAGTAGAAACAAAAAAACAAAAAAACAAAAAAAGTGCCACCTACTGGGCCCCCACGGCCTCAATACGACTAGAAACCCTATCATGGGCCAGGATTCAGGCCCGCGGGAGGCCCAGTAGGCCCACAGGCACAGATTGCAGTGTTAGGCCCGAAAGCCTGCTTTAGAGAGGAGCTCGAGAGGGATGGCGCACCGCACCTTATAAACAGGTGCGCCTCCCTCTCAACTAGTGAGGTGGGACTAAATATTTGAGTTCGGGGCAGCACAGGCCTTTGGTCCCGGTTGTTGGCTCCAACCGGGGCTAAAGGGGGGCATTCGTCCCGGTTGGTGCTACGACCTGGGACTAACGCCACCCTTTAGTCCCGGTTGGTGCCACCAACCGGGACCAAAGGCCGCCGCTTCCCGCCCTTTGGGCTGCTGAAAAGGGACCTTTGGTCCCGGTTGGTGGCACAAACCGGGACTAAAGGGGGGTATTGGTCCCGGTTGGTCCCACGAACCGGGACCAATGGCTTGGGTATATAAGTAGCACTTAGGAAAATTTGACGAACTCATCGCCAGTTCCCCCCGGCCCGCCCGACGACACCGAGCTCATCGACGCCGTCAGGCTGCCCAGATCGACGCCGTCCACTGCCCCGACGCCGCCCGCCGCCCAGGCGCCGTCCGCGCGCCGCCCCGACACCGTCCGCGCGCCACCGTCGTCGCCCCTGCCCCGTCGCCGCCCGCGCCGCCCCCGCCGACGCCGTCATCGCCGCCCGCGCCCGTCATCGCCGTCGCCGTCGCCCACGCTCGTCGTCGCCTTCGCTGCGGGGAAGCACCACGCCGGCTCCCGCGACCCGTCCCCGAGGCCGTTTGTCCGCCGCCGCACCGATTTCGGCCGGCGACCTCGACCGCTCCCCGCGCTGTGAGCCCCTGCCTCCTCCCCTTTCCTTCTCATTGTCGTCCCCGCATGTCATCCGTAAGCGCGCGCCACCGCCAACCATCGTCGCCGTCGCCGTATAATGCTCTGTATATGCTCACTGTATGTATGTATGTATGTATGTTCACTGTATAATGCTCTGTATATGCTGTATAATGCTCGTTTTTGCATTTTTTTTACCAAGAAAAAGGTCTATTTTTGGTGATATGTATGTTCATATGCTCATTAATATTTAAAAAAATGTTCATATGAAAAGAATTATTTTTGGATGAAATGAGATGAGATGAGATGTGTTTTGTGTTGGAGAAGAAAAGAGGAAGAAAGGAAGAAGGAAGAAGAAGGAAGAGAGGGTCGAGGGGGGGGGTCGATATACCCCCTCCCCGATAACATTTTTTTCCATGTATATATGCAAAAGTTACATTTTTAGAAAAGTTTTATACCTAGGAAAGGAAGAAGAAGAAAAAGAATGAGAGGAAAAAGGAAATAAGAAGAGGAAGAAAGGAGAAGAGGAGGAGAGGAAGAAGAGGAGAAATAAATAAGAAGAAGAAAAAAGAAGAAAAAGAAGAGGAGAAGAAAATAGAATATTCTATTTTCTCTTCCTCTCCACTATTCCTTTCTTCTTCTCCTCTTTTTTTTCTTCTTTTTTTTTCTTCGATCTTCTCCTCTTTTTTTTCTTCTTCTTTTTTCTTCTTCTTCTTCTTCTTCTTAATTTTTATTGGGAACGAGGGTGTCGAGGATCGCCGAGGGGTCGAGGGTCGGGAACTAGGGTCGAGGGTTCGAGGGGTCGAGGATCGCTTGGCACTAGGCAACCTCCCGACCCCTCGGCGATCCTCTCGAACATGAGAGGACGAAGAGGATACAAAAAGAAGAGGAAGAAAAAAAAAGAGGAGAAGAAAGAATAGAGGAGTTCTTATCCTCTATTCTTTCTTCTCCTCTTTTTTTCTACTTCTTCCTCTTTTTTTTATCGGGAACGAGGGTCGTCGAGGGACATAGATGTAGTGTCGTCGTTGTCGATATACCCCCTCCCGATAGCTTCAACACGTGGGGGGGGTCGATATTACCCCCTCCTTGAAGCGTTCTCGAGGCCACCCCAAACCCTTGAAGCGTTGTCGAGGCCACCCCAAACCCTAGAGAAGCAGCGTCGAGGCCACTAATTAATATATATGATTCCTTACTATGATTAGCTAGCTAGTTCTACGTTTGCCACTAATATATCCATCTGTCATGTTTGAATAATAATTGCCATGTTGTAAATATTTGTAGAAACTATGGACACCGCCCGAGACAACGAAGCAAAAGAGGCGTTGTTGAGGGACATAATCGCAGAAGGAAGTGATGTCGTCTCGTTGTATCTCAACGACACCGATGATCTGGAAGGAGAGGGTGAAGCTGGCTCCGGTGACCTAATGCCGGTGCAAGAAGAAGAACATGAGGACGGCTCCGGTGACCCAATGCCGGTGCAAGAAGGAGACCGTGATGACGGCTCCGGTGACCGAACCGAGTCCGGCCAGGTATATATATTAGTTAAGCCTGTGCTGACTAGCTAATTGATGCATTCATTGTTTTGGTATGTACACATATTAATTAAGTCTTTGTTCTTTTTTCTAGCCCTCCGGATCGAGCACAACTGAGGTAAAGAGACAAGGCCCGAAGAAAAAGTTGAGCTCGGATGAAAGGTTTGAGATCATAGCAATCGCGCCCGACGGCCAACCTATTGAACCCATCCGAACAAAGAAGGCATTTGTTGCTCAGTGCGGGGTTCTGGTTAGGGACAAGATCCCGATCAGCGTCCAACAATGGTTGAAGCCGGCTACTGAAGACCCTGAGGTGTCTACGTCAATGATATGCAGAAAAATGATCTTTGGAATGAGCTGAAGACAAATTTCACCCTACCGCCAGAGGATGATCCGGAGAAGCCAGTTAAAGAGCAATTAATCAAGTCTTTTGCTCTTAAGAGGATGGCAGACCTATTCAGGAGGTGGAAGAAAGACCTGAATAGGTTTGTCGAGAAAAAAGAGACACCAGAATTCAAGGGCATATATGAGAAGATCAGAGATGACTGGCTTGCATTTGTGGCCCACAAGACATCGGAAAAGAGTCAGAAGATGTCGGTGACAAACAAGAAAAATGCTGCGAAGAAGAAGCTTCACCATCGCACGGGGTCAGGTGGCTACCTCGTAGCCCGGCCTAAGTGGGCAAAGGCTGAGAATGATCTGGTTGCAAAAGGGATCGAACCAGAGACAATGAGCTGGCTAGACCGTTGCCGGACTTGGTTCTTCGGGGCTGGCGGAACCTTGGACCCTGTAACAGGGAAGTGCATTTGGACGGACGAGCAACTTGACATACCCTTGAAGAAGCTTCGGTACTATATCGCTGCAGCGCAGAAAGGGACGTTCCTTCCAGACAGAGAGAACGACGAGCTCACATCGGCCCTTGGGAATCCTGAGCACCCTGGACGGATACGAGGCACGCCAGGCTCCATTCCGTGGAGGGCTGGGTTTCCGGACGCAGGCGGTTACAAAAGCCAGGAGAGGAGGAAGAAAGTGCAGCAGTCCGAACTGCAGGCGCTTAAAGCAAGGGTACTCGGGATAGAGGAACGAGAAGCAAATAGCAGCAAACGAACTGCCGCCTTCCCCTGAAGCTACCCCGCCATCTCAGCGGAGAACCAGCGTGGCTTCCACCGAGCTGCTTCAGACGGAGCTTGTCTTGACGGCTCCTGCCAGCTATCCCGTGGATGCTATCACAGAGGCTCAAATTTGCCACCTTATGACTCAATGGATGAATATGAAGGTCAAGGCGGCTGTTGGCTCTGTTTTTCCTAATGAACCCGACGCAACTTTTCACTGCCAGCCGATTCCAGAAGGATATGCTAAGGTGATGGTGGATGAAATAACGGAGTGATTTGAGGACCTCCCGTTTGACCACCCTACTGGAGAAGGGGAGACTCGGCTGGGTTCTGCTCTGAAGACTCCATGCCTATGGCGGAAGGAGCTCATCAACCTTCCAAACTGGACGCCTCCGCCTCCTCCTCCTCCTCCTCCTCCTCCAGCGAGTCAGGGCACTCCGCCTCCTCCACCGCCTCCTCCTCCGGCGAGTGACGATCAGGGCCCTCGGCCGGCTCCTTCTCCGGCGCATGGCGGCACTCCGCCTCCTTCTCCGCCTGCGCCGGCGCGCCCGAGCAGCCAGCCTACTCCTTCTCCGCCTCATCAGCAAGGGCGGAAGAGACCCGCCGCCGCTCCGGCAGCTGCTCCGGCGCGTCGTAGTCCTTCTCCTCCGCCTCGTAAGCAAGTCAAGAAGACTGCCGCTCCGTCTGCTCTGCCGGCGTCTAGCAGTATGGCCAGAGGCGGGAGGAAATACAGATTCGGTCCTTCTCTGAAGACTCCAGAGAAGTTACCATACGAGAGGACCCCGGAGGAGAATGCGAGGATCGTGCTAACCGAGAAGGATGACTGGTTTCAAGGGTTGAAAGCACAGAGACATCCACCTCCGAAGGAGAAGGTAGATCCGGTGAAAGTGAAGCGCACTCTGGCTGCCCTGGCAAAACCACCCAAGTCTCCGCCGAAAGGCAACTATGAGCGCATTATTGCAAAGCCATGGGCCGAAGCGGAGCGGTCGGGAAGTACAGTCAGTGATCAAAGGCTGAAAGAACGACGAGTACCTGGGAAACAAATTGCCCAGCTCGGCGAACAAGCAAAGCAATCGTGCCCCCCGCTCAAGGTGCCTAGCATCGATCCGAGGATGGTGCCCGGTTATAACAATCTTGACGATTACCTGCCCGACGATGTACATTATGATTTCCTAGACGTGCAGATACACAGATACGAGTACGAGAAGCCTCTCGTCAAAGATGAAAGATCTCTATCAACGATGGTGCGAAGATTGCATGACTGGTACATGAAAACCTGCAGAGAGTCTGGGGGAGGAATACTTTGTATATGAGAGTTAGAAAGGAGCATGCCGTCGTTGGAATTGAACTGTTGCATGTTCCATTTGAGGAGTTCTTTCAGTTTTTCAATCAATTGGCTCTCGATAAAGCAACGGTCACCTGCTACTATCTGTAAGTACTACTACTTCTGTCATTAAGTCTCTTTATATAGCTCAGCTCTTTCATTGCATGTATTTATAATTATCCTCACTATATTATGCAGATTGAAGATCGCCGAATTGAAGAAAAGACAAATCGGTGATATTGGGTTCATTAACACAAATCTCATAGATGCAGTTCAGGTTAAAGATCATGCCGCAGAAACCGAGGCCAACTTGCTACAATCATTCAAAATAAATGAACACAAAGATAAAATACGCTTTCCTTACAACTTCAAGTGAGTGTTGTCTTGTGCATATTCGGTTTCCCTTATATATTAGTCCAGGTTATAGTAATGTAATTGATGAGTTATGCATGCGTGCGCAGTTTCCACTATATTCTCCTGGAGATTAGGCTTGAGCAGGGAGTAGTAACTGTCTTGGACTCAAGACGAAAAGATCCCAGGAGTATGCGGACATGACTGAAATCCTCAAGAAGTAAGTTAAATCGATCATTATCCACCATATCAGCAAATTTGTTCATTTCCTGATATCAAGTAATTGTTTTCTTTTGTTTGGCAGGGTTTGGAGAAAATTCAGCACAAAATCCCCAGGACTCCCGAAGGAGCTGGAATTTAGATGCCCGAAAGTAAGTACTATAGTACCATGTTCCGCGCGTCTCCTAGCTATTGATTCAAGTGCTAGTTTCATCAATACCATTTGACATTCTTGCTTATCTGTTTGATTGACCTTTATTTCTTGTAAAGTGGTTGTGGCAGGAACAAGGGAATGATTTCTGTGGATACTACGTCTGCAAGTCCATCCGCCACACGACCTGTGAGCGGGGCGGGTACACTGACGAACAATATGAAGTGCGTAAATAACAATATTCACAATTTTATTTTATTACCATCATTTGTGTTGAGTTTCATTCATTTATATATATATATATATATATATATATATATATATATATATATATATATATGTATGTATGTATTGACCCCCTTCTTCAAATTAGATGTTTCGGATGCGGAATGAACTCCTAGCACCATATCGCATGCGAGCAATTCAAGAGGAATTGGCGGCATTCTTTTTTGACCACGTGATCGCTGAAGACGGAGAATACTATGTGGACCATGCGTCCATAATTTAGGAGATTATATTTGTAAAAGATAATTATTGTATATATGTAGCCGGTAGTGTCGGACGATAGATATACGAGAACTTGTTGTTCGACCAATCTCTCGGAGAATGAGAGGTGGTCGATATCACTTCTCTCTGTATGCATATATGTTCATGACGATCTATTGTTTCCTTCGTTTGCTTACTAGCTAGTTAGCGTGCCTAGTCCTCTCTATACTTATGTATAGTACGTAGCGTCGACCAAGCACAGACATAAGAGAGGACACTTCTCTCTATTAATTAGCTATCTAACACAATATATGAAATATCTAAATTAACCCCCCAAAACCCACGCCCCCCCTTTAAAAAAAAACCAAAAACCCCAGCCACAGAAATGCTGACGCGTGGAGGTCTATTGGTCTAGGTTGGTGCCACCAACCGGGACCAAAGGCCCTCCTGCCTGGGCTCGGCGCACAGGCCACGTGGAGTCCCATCTGTCCCGGTTCTGGTTTGAACCGGGACTAAAGGGTGAGGGTATTAGTAACGACCCTTTAGTCCCGGTTCAGGAACCGGGACTAAAGGCCCTTATGAACCGGGACAAAAGGCCGGTTTTCTACTAGTGACTTTCAAAGATCGGCTCATGCACGGACTGGAGCTCGGTGAGTCGGTGACAACTCGCTGGCCAGCGTGATACCGGCGAGCAACGGTGAAGATTCCAGCTCAGATTGATTTTGACCTGAGCTGCAATGGGCTGTCAGGTGCGATGCCGAAGGAGTTCGCCGGGCTCACGCGGCTTAGCGTGCTCGACATCTCGCACAACAAGCTGTCCAACGACCTCTAGTTGATGTCCGCTCTCGAGAACCTCGTTGTGCTCAACGTCTCCGGGCGTGCGCCGGAGACAGCGTTCTTCGCGAAGCTGCCGATGAGGGACATTGAGGGCAACCCAGTGCTCTGCCTCTCCCGGTGCCCCGGCGACACCAGTGACCGCGAGCGCACGGCACAGCGTGCCCCTTGCGTCTCCACAGTCGTCCTGCTCACTTCTCTCGTGGTCACCTGATTGTCGCGGCGGTCGTCCGACCCGGCCTCCGGCGCCAGCGCTCGCCCATCGAGGTGGTTGAAGTTGACAGCGAGGATCTCCGGGGGTGCGATCGGGGATTGCAGGGATTTTGACCAGGAGCGTCCAAAACTCCAAATCTTCTGTCTATGGGCCCCTTAGCTGACGTGGCGACTGTGGTACGCTGTGGCGTACGTGTTGTGTATGCACATGCACATACGTAGCCCAGGACCGGCCTGACAAGTTCAGGGACCGTAGTGGAACGTTTTTCCCCAAAACCTCTAAGGCGCTCCTGGCGGCGACTCTAGGGTTTCGACGTGGAACTCATCGGCGGGCTGCCTGGAGCACGGCGGTGTAGGAGATGGCAACATCCTCTCCGCCGGGCATGCAGGGAACCTCGGGACCCAGTAACCCTAGATCAGCAAAATCGCTGCTTGAGGAAGCGCTCGGGAAGCTGGATATCTCCGAGGATGAGGCTACCCCACTCGTGATCGACGATCGCGATGAGGCTGGTCAGGTGAAGTGGCTGTTGGCTGGTAAAGTTCTTCACCGCAATCAATATCACATCCAAACCATTGGCAACGCGCTTCGGTCGGCGTGGGGGAATCCGAGAGGTTTGCAAATCCGCTCGGTTGGACCGAATTTGAGACACAGAGAGATCGAGACAGAGTCTGGGCTGGATCCCATGGCATATCAATAAGAACGCGGTAATCTTGGCCGAGTTCGAGGAACACATGCGCCCAGATGAGGTCAGTTTTGATCGGCTCCAGGTGTCGGCTAGGGTTCTTAATTTCCCTTATAATCTGAGAGATGATGCATGGGCCCTAACCGTTGCGCGGATGATTGACAAGGGAGCCACTAGTGCAAAGTTCGATTATAATGGTGCTTACCTGAGAGGTAGGGTTTCAGTGGAAGTCAGCAAGCCGTTCCGTAGATGGATACTGATTGATTCTGCTCGGAGGAAGAAGGTAGACCCATATGATATCCAATATGAGCAGATACCCTACTTTTGTTTCTCATGTGGTAGGCTAGGACACTCTAATCTTTTCTGTCAGACCCCGACACCAGAGATGAGAAGGGTGATCTACCCTTTGGGCCGAGTCTGCGAGCACATCAGGAGAACAAGAAACCAACTTCTAATGACAGTTCATCTAGGGGACAGAGCTCGGAGCCAAGCAACAAACAAGAAACCTGGAACTCAAGTACCAAAACCAGACCTGATGGTGAGCCGGAGGTGAACTCGCCGGTGAAAAATAGGGACATATCACACAATAAGAGGAAGGACGCTCCAACGTATGTGTATAAGCCGAAGCAGCTCATGCTCCTGGCTGGCGCAGGTGATGCTGTTCATGAGGATCGGATCTTGGTAGCATCTGCACAGGATGAGGATGAGGGGATCAAAAAGTTTCCCAAAAAGAAGAAGCCTACTCCGGAAAATTCGGCAGAGATCGTTGATCGGTCCTACCCGGCCCAATGAGTTGCATTAGCTGGAACTGCCGGGGGCTTGGGAACCCCGAGGCAGTTCGCGAGCTTCGCAGTATAGTGAAGCTGGAAAGACCCACTCTTCTCTTTGTCATGGAAACAAAAATTAAAGGGAAGAGAGTGCGAGACTTACAGAATCATCTTGGCTTCGGCGGATGTTTTGCTGTAGATAGTGTTGGTCTAAGTGGGAGCATAGGCCTCTTTTGGACTAGAGATGTGATGGTAGAACTGAAGAACTTTAGTTCTGCTCATATAGATGTGATGGTGAAATACAAGGACCAAGACTCCTTTGAGTGGAGGTTTACTGGTTTTTACGGAGCACCTCGAGCTGAGGATCATCACCATAGCTGGAGGTTTTTGCGTACTTTATATGTCGTGCCACATTCAGCATGGATATGTATCGGTGACTTCAACGAAACTTTATATGCATGTGAACATTTTAGCAGAGTAGCAAGGCCGGAGAGCCAGATGCGAGCCTTTCGTGAAGTTACAGATGATGTGGCCTTCCAAGATCTGGGATGGTCCGGCACTTCCTACACTTGGGACAATCGTCAAGCAGGTGTAGCAAATGTAAAAGCAAGGCTTGATAGAGCTTTTGCTAATGAGGAATTCCGGCAACATTTTAGGCATATCAGGATCAGACATCTTCCCTCCATAGAGTCAGATCATTTCTTTGTTGTAGCGGAAATAAAAGAGAATTTTCCAAACATGTCAAGAGCTAAGAAACAATTCAGATATGAAAATGTTTGGGCTTCGCATGTGGATTATGATCAAATAGTCGCAAGAACTTGGGAGCAAGCTCGTTCTGGCACGGGGCTCCAAGGTATAGCCGACTCTCTTGACCTGTTAAGAAGGACGCTGGAACCATGGGGCGCGCGGGAGTTTGGCTGCCTCACACATAAGGTGAGACAGCTCCAGAAAAGACTTGAGAAACTACTATGTCGATCAGTTGGACGTGGGCCGACTGAAGAGGAGCGGGCTACTGTTAGTAGCTTGCGGGAGGCGCTCCAACAAGAAGAAATTTGGTTACGGCAACGTTCGCGGGTGCCGTGGCTTCGGGAGGGAGATCGCAACACTTCTTACTTCCAGGCTCAAGCAGCGCAAAGACAAAGACTTAACAGGATCCAAGGCATGCGTCGTCAGGATGGTTCACTTTGTGCCATTGAAGCCAAGGACAAGAGTGAGGTGCCAGTTTTCTACGAGAACCTTTATGAGTCTCAAGGTTACTCGGATGCGACCGATCTGTTGAACCATGTTCCAGCCAACGTTACTTTGGATATGAATACTGAGCTCACTAAACCGTATATTGCGGCTGAGGTTCGTACAACGTTATTTCAAATGGCCCCGTCTAAAGCAACCGGTGGTTGATGGTTTCATGGCTAGTTTTTATCAGCGGCATTGGGATTTAATTGGTGAGGATGTAACCCGAGCAGTGCTAGATTTCTTGAATGGAGGTGAACTACCAGTTGGGTTGAATGATACTTTGATTACATTAATTCCCAAGGTAGGACACCCTCAGTCAATTGCTCAATATCGGCCCATTGCTCTCTGTCTGGTTCTTTATAAAATTGCAGCCAAATGTATTACAAACCGGTTGAGAACTGTAATGGACTTGATCATTAGTGAAGAGCAAAGTGCTTTTGTCCCTCGACGTCTTATAACTGACAGTGTACTAGTGGCATATGAAAGTGTGCATACTATGAAGAGGAGGAAGAAGGGGAACAATTTTGCTTGTGCTGTCAAGTTAGATATGATGAAGGCCTACGATCGAGTTGAGTGGCATTTCCTTGAAGCCATTCTAACAAGACTAGGGTTCAACATGATCTTTACTCGTTTGATAATGAAGCGTGTTACTTCAGTCAGGTTCTCAATTCGTTTTAATGGAGAACTACAGCCTTTCTTCACACCTTCACGTGGATTTAGGCAAGGAGATCCAGTGTCTCCATATCTCTTTTTGATATGTGCAGAAGGCCTCTCTTCGCTGCTCAAGTCTCATATTGGAGGACATATCGACAGAGGTATTCGAGTAAGTTACAGATCACCTTGGGTGTCACATTTATTGTTTGCAGACGATAGTTTGATTGATTTTCATCAGTGCAGCTAATCAAAGTGCTATTCGACTGAATGAGATCCTTAGAATTTATGGTGATGCTTCGGGGCAGTGTGTCAATCGCGATAAAAGCTCTATCTATTTCAGCTCCAACACACCAGCACACTTGAGACAGCAGCTGAAAACAGTTCTGAACATTCCTGTGGAGGCTTTCAGCGAGTGCTATCTGGGCCTGCCAACTGCTGTTGGCCGTATTAACAGTGGCACTTTTGATCACATCGGGGAGAGGGCACGGAGCAAGATGCAGGGATGGTCAGAAAAGCTACTGGCTTGTGTCGGGCGGGAAACCTTGCTAAAGTCGGTGGTTCAAGCCATTCCAACTTACTCGATGGGTACTTTTTTGCTCACTAAAAAAGTCTGTAAGAGTCTTACTTCTCCAATGGCATTTTTTTGGAGTAGCTCTCTTGACAAGAATGGGATGCTTTGGGTGTCGTGGAAGAAGCTAGCAACACCGAAGTGCAAAGGAGGTATGGGCTTTCGAGACCCTCATCAGTTTAACCTTGCGCTACTGGGAAAGCACGGGTGGAGGTTCCTAACCAATCCGAGCTCTCTCTGTCAAGGGTTTTAAAGGGCCGCTACTTTCCTGACACGGATTTTATGCATGCAACAGTCCCTAAGTCTGCATCTGCAACTTGGAGGGCGATCATAGCTGGCAGGGAAGCTTTGAAGGTAGGCTTGATCAAAAGAGTGGGAGATGGATCTTCCATTGATGCATGGACAGATAAGTGGATTCCGGGCACAATTTCTATGTCCCCCATGATGAAACCGGCGTTTGCTACAGTCCACATGGTGTCAGACCTCATTGACACGGATAACTGGTCCTGGCGACAGGAGCTAGTAAGGTCAAACTTCATTGCCCCAGATGCGGATGCGATCCTCAACATACCAATCAAGCGTGGGGGTGGTGATGATTTCTTAGCTTGGGCCTTTGAGACTTGAGGTAACTACACAGTTAAATCAGCGTACCATGCTCTAATGACTCAGAATGAGCGTCTTGCTCTAGGAGAAGGGACGGATACCGGAGCTTCAAGAGATGAATCACAACTGTGGAGTACTCTGTGGAAACTCAAAATTATCCCAAAGGTGCGTGTGTTTTGGTGGCGTGTACTTCAACGAATACTGCCTGATGAGTGCACACTCAAACTGCGCCATATTGCAGTCATCGACAGATGCAGTGTTTGTTTGGCTAAGGAGGAAGATCTCATGCATGCACTTATTCATTGCACACATGCACAATGCTTCTAGAACGAAGCTTTGCTTGGTTTGGCATCAGATTACCTCCACTTCACCCGGACTCTTGGTCTCGGGATATCTTATGTGATACTCGGTTTTCTGAGGATGATCGACCAAAAATCATCACCATCATGTGGACGATCTGGCACTCTCGCAACCGAATTAAACATGGAGAAGAAGGTAGGGACCCGACAGCAGCTCTCCGAGCCACTAAGGAAGCCCTAGCCCTACTTGAGATGCCACACAACACACTGATTGTTCTTCCTGGACATGGGTGGAGACCACCAGAACAAGGCGTGATCAAGATCACAACTGATGGGGCACTGAATTTTGCAGATGGAAGGGGGGGGGGGGTGCAGGTGGTGTAGCTCGTTCCTCCAATGCATTATTGGGGGCCTGGTGCAAACCATTCGTGGGCATCTCTGACCCACTTATTGTTGAAGCTTTGGCAATGCGAGAGGGAGCCCGCTTTGCTGCACTACGAGGGCTATCGCATGTGATCATGGAAGTGGACTGTCTGGAGTTGGTGACACTCTGGAACACTCGCCACAATTCTATCGACTGTGGCACCTATCTTAGAAGAAATAGGAGAGCTAGTCTTTAATTTTCCTATATTTGTGATTCAGCATGTAAACCGGTCGCCAAACTTATCGGCACACCTTTGTGCTAAGCATGCTTGCGCTCTGAATGTGACCGAAAGTTGGCTCGACAAAACCCCGAGCTTCCTGGTATCAAGCCTACTGGCTTATTGTTCAAGGAACTCTTTTGTTGAATAAAAGCTCTCTGATTTGATCGCAAAAAAAAAGTTCAGGGACCGTATAGTAGCAGTATTGGCAACTTTCATGACCCTATTGAGGCACTTCGCAACTTCCAGGACCCGTTCTGAACAATGCCACTAAGTTTAAGGACCAAGAATGCATTTTACTCCATCCGGCTGTGTGCCTGACCGCTGTGGTGTGCCTTGCTTGCCGGATTGTGTGAATAATTTTGGTAGATGGTGACGTGACAACTGACTGGACGCTGACTAGTCAAAACCAGTCAACACATGGTCAATCCGGCCTTGGGTTGATTTTTGTCCGGTTTTAAAAGTTCGAGGTTGTAAATTGAACGGTTTTGGAGTTCAGGGTGTATCTTAGACTTTGATAGTAGTTTGGGGTGTAATATGTACTTCCCTCTACAAAATATGCATTCAATTCTTTAGACGCCTTTGTTGTCTGACACTGGAGGTACAAGTTGGAGAAGGGCAGCAGCGGTGTGATGGGCCCAAACGAACTTTAGAGCTGGATATATAGTGCATTCTCCTTCTGTTTCCCCGGCATGTATCTGAATGCCTGTCATATTTACCCCGAGAGAAAAAACCTGAACCATATATTTGTATTAAAAGAAGCGCCGAGAAAACACAGCAATGTACTAACGGTAGCAAGGACAAGACAGCATGAGTGCTGAAAATCATAATATAATCCACTACATCTCAGCAACACACTGCATATGACAGCAATTCACTACACATCCCAGGGTAACAAAATCCAGTCTACATATATCAGCAAGCATAATTCCAACCGAGGAACTGATACAATCATGATGCCTAAAATCATGGCTTATTACAGTACCAACCTAACTTGCCCGTAATAATACAAGTTCTAGCAACAGTTCATAAAAGAGAGAAGCAAATTATCCATTATTATAAGCTCAATAGCCTCATCTAGCGTGGTAGGCTAGCAGATGACAAGAACTCTGCCTCCAAGCTATAGCGTCGTCGGCTACCTCCTGGCTGTGTAGACAATTGCCGAGAAGATCTACTTCTTTGAGTTAACGACCTTGGTTGCATCTGTTCTCCATTCCTCGGATCTGCCTGAGATGATTCCATCTGTTTTGCGCGTAGAGTCTGCAGTTCCGTCTCCACCTGTTTCATGGTGGGTCTTTCATCGCCATGCAGTCTTAAGCACCTCTCTGCAAGAGAGGCAACACCGTTGATCTCTTCCTCAGTTGCCTCCTCCAGGACCTGGGAACAAACAATACCAGTGATTCTCCCCTCACTGAACTCCTGGAGAAAATAGCTTGACAAGCCCATGATGGTGCCTGATTCACTTGTAAAAACAGGCTTCTTTCTGAGAAGCAACTCCACCAGTACCACACCAAAACTGTACACGTCGCTCTTCCCATTCAGCTGCCTGGTATGGAAATACTCTGGGTCTAAGTACCCAAATGTACCCTGCACATTCGTGACAATGTGCGTTTGATCGATCGGAACCAATCTGGATGCACCAAAATCTGACACTTTAGCTGTGTAATTCCCATCCAAGAGTATATTGGAGGATTTCACGTCACGATGGAAGATTGATATTGAAGCTGAAGAATGGAGATAAGATAGAGCCCCTGCTGTTTCCAGGGCAATCCTTAAGTAATCATCCCAAGACAAAGAAGAATCGTTACTTGTATCTGCATGAAGAACTTCAGATACTGAACCACTAGATACATAATCATACACTAGCAGTGGAACCTCGGTTTCGAGACAACATCCAAAGAGCTTCACAATATTTCTGTGGTTTATCTGAGTGAGCACTGCAACCTCATTGATGAATTGACTGATCTCAGACTGCTCAATGACCTTAGACTTTTTTACTGCAACAACACGCTGATCAGACAATATGCCTTTGTAAACCATGCCATGACCCCCACGTCCAATGATACGTATAGGATCAAAGTTGTTCGTTGCCTTCTCTAGCTCTTGTGATGAGAAAATCTTTGTGTTCTCAGTTGCAGTTTCATCAGATGATATCAATGTTTCTAGGAGAAGACCTTGGTTCTTTCGGAAATACTTCTTCCTTCGTTGCCTTTGAACATTTCTTCTCCATCTACGGATGAGAAATACTGCACTGGAGCTCAAGAGTAGAACGCCGATACCACAGGACAGCCCAATAATTATACCAGCAGGCAAGCTCTTTTAAGTTTACTATTCTATCTTTTTTATCATGAATTTAACAATAATATAGTCGTACCTAAGAGTAGATGCTGTTGTTTTGTCACAGTACATTTCATTTTTGATGGATCATACTCAGTCTTGCGAGGACATCCAGTACAACTGAAACTTCCTTCGGTATTATGACAGACCCCTTTACATTTGTTCGGATGAAGGCACTCATCAATGTCTGAAATTAACAGAATCTTATGAGATGCGTTGACAAAATATGTACTCCCTTTGATTCACAATTAGTACTGTAGGACATCAGCATGGTTACCATGGTAACCTTGTGATATACATTTTAAAAAAATTGTTTCAAACAGAAATAATTATATATAATGAAAATATATGTCATTATTAATCTACTATATCAATTCCCCATGTTTGTAATTTTTTCTATATTGATGGTCAAACCTATTTCTTTTGAATGACACTAATTCTGAAGCTGCTTATATCATGAATGATAGGGAGTAACATGGAGCAGATCAGCCAATTAAATGAAACATAAATGAATGATAAACAAACTAGAAGTGGTGCAAATATCAATGTATGATAGTAATTAACATGCAGCTACTTTAATAAAACATGCCTTTTAATACATAGGTACGACTTTCTTTTGGAGAGTTATAAGAAATAGCTAACAGTACATTTTTCTGCAGCTATAGGGGTTGTACCATTTGTAGCGAGAGGGAGTACCTTGACAGCCATTTTGGATGTATGGATTTCCTTGGAAGCCATGAAAGCATCTGCAGCGGTAACTAGTCATCACTTCATCGCTTACTTCCACACACTTGCTGTTGATACTCACACAAGCATATCCAGACCTATTCTGTTGGGCCTCTGTGCAATTTAGATGAGCAGCAACCCATTTATTAAGCACAAATGACCCATATGCGGAAACATGAGTGTCTTCGAATCCCTGCTCAGAATCATCACTGGTGACATTTAAGGTCCCTTCGTTGACATTTATGTCACTGACCTTGCCCTCCCCCAACATGACCAGGGCAGCTGATGACGTCACATTTGTGCAGTTGAGGTGAAACTCTTCCCTAGCGAAGCAGCCCTCTTCAAAGCCGAATGGGAATTGCACGCTAATGTTACCACACCAGCGGGTACAGTTAGCCCTGCTCGGAATTGGATTATACCCTAAATTGATGAGTAAAAGGTTAGCATGTATCATTGCGCAAAATGCCTAATAGCAGCTGTATGTTGTTCGCTTCATTAGGACAAACAAAGTTACCTTTCTCATCGGTGGAGCAGCCATGTGGAATGTAGGGGTTGCCTGAATAGCCGTAATCGCAGATGCAGTAGTAGCCACTTGTTGGTGCACCGTATACACCTAGTGGATCGTTCTGCCTGCACTTGGCATGCTCGCTGACACAGGCAGCACAGGTGGGTTGATCCCCTAATTTCCATGAGAGCTGTGAGCCATCAGCACTTATGCTGATTTTATCCCACAACTGGGAGGCCTGGTTGGATGTTGTGCTGATGTTTTTTGTGTTGTGGCTGTAGACCAATTTGAACTGATAAGTGCTGGCATAGCTTGCCTGACTATAGCGACAGTTGTGCATAGCCTCCATCTCTGTGATTTCTGGGTCTGAGCACATTGTTGTGCATATTGAATTGGTGTCATTCCCTTCCTCAGAGTACACCTCTAGGCCGCAACCAATGAAGGCTAGAGCAAAGGAATCAATATCGAAGGACCTCCCAGGCGGTTCCAAAGAGAAATAGTAGACACTCACACCAGATTTCAGGGTGATGGTATGCGAAAAGGAGACCTTGATAAGAGCATCGTCGTCAAAGTTGGTCACCTCGGTGATGCCGTCGTACAAGAAGAGCCTGGGGGGCTGACTGGTGTTGTTGCAAATGAGGTTGAAGTCAGGTCCACGGGAGCACCTGGATCCGATGCCAAAGGGATAGCCGAAGCTCACAGTACCGCAGCTCGTCGGGCAGCCATGGAGCGTGCCACCGGCACGGGATGGTTGCGCCCAGTTCCCTTCAGGGTTCTGCTGGCCTGTTACAACTCCGGATGCCAGAGTTGTTAGCTTTCCCAGTGACCCGAGCACCAATAGAGAAAGCATCAACGGGAAGATGCCCATGATCAATCTAGAGTTCTACACTACACCCTGCACTAGAAAAATTCAGGTCAGGCAGCAGTGCCTTCTCTTCTAGGTATCCTTTACTGCATATATATATATATATATATATATATATATATATATATATATATATATATATATATATATGTATATATATATATAGCAATGGTTACAAACTTACAGTTGACCCAAGGATGACCGGAAGAGGATTCGTGTGAATGCGGATGTGGATGTTGTGTCTTGTGTGCTTGGATGGCATCTGAAAGCATATGATAATGCTGCCCATGTGGATGTGGATGTGGCAGTGGTGTACCTGATGGGATGTGAAGGAGAAGACCATGACCATGACCATGACCTCAGCAGGTCGGTCCACTAAAGGGGCTAGTCTAAGTCTGTTCCTGACAAACCACGTTATACAGTTCACTTGTGCATTCTGTGGGCTCCCAAAGGTTTGCTCTACACAAGAAAGTTCATGCCAACATTGAGAGGAAATTACAGTATGTAAATGGGGGACGCGGAATCGTACCATGCAACCTGTTGTGAATGCCATCTTGCTCGTCAACAATGGAAGCTGGCTAAGCAATCTTCAGTCCCCACCTGGTGAAGAATCTTCAGTCCTTCCAACTGGCACCTAGTAACAGTAACTGAACTCCATCCCCAATTTCAGCTGTTGTTTCCTTAAGCTGCAACCAAGAAGAGCACCGAGGGGAACGCTGCAGATAAACTATAGACACAGAATCAATCAGAAATCAATCTTTCAGAAGACGGAAAAAACAGAATAGAACCAATGCCTGAGATTGCTTGGACACCGCTCATTCTTTCAGCTGGCGGATCCAAAGGAAACGAATGGGAGATGGCGGTGGAGAAGAGAGCAGATTCCGCCATGGACGACGAGCTGCTGTGCACGGTGCGTTATCAGGAGCCATGGTGCAATGGAGGGATTTTAGGGGTAGGAGGAGAAACCAAGGCACGGCGGCGTCCGGCGACGATATAAGCTAGGTTGGATGGGGTTGGGCGGCGGTGGAGGAGGCGAGGCGGGCCCGGGGATGGTGGCGGAGCAAGACGGTGGGCGGACCGCCGTGGTAGAGGAAGAAGAGAGATTTGTTTTGTCTTTTGAGTTGAGAGGAAGAAGAGAGAAGAAACTGGTCGCCACGCATTGGGTTGGGCCCTCGTCATTTAGAGTCCAGTCTACGGGCCGAGTGTTGATTAAAGCCCATACTGCGGGTTACGCTGCTTCTGCTTCTGTAGTTTCTTTTTGTGCGTCTGCTTCTCGGTCTATTTTGTCGAACAACCTTTTTCCTTCTTAAAGTCAAACAAGTATCTGGAGTGCATGATTATTTTAGGTGTAAGAAAAAAAATGAATAATTACCAATGTATATAATATTGGTGAAGAGTTTGGCCTTAAATCACTTTCTGAGATAGCAATTCTAGAGTATTACTTAGCGAGGTTAATCAAAGGTTTGTCGAATCGTTATCTCATATATCTTGCATGTCCCAGGTTCAACAATAATATTGCATCACATGCATATACTTGGTATTGAAATAACAACACTCAACTCAACTTGCACTAACTCAAACAGAAAACTCGCAACAAAGTGTATCTTGTATTTTTTATAATTGGTTCTATCTGTAGTCTGCATAAAATGGTTATCATGTGCTTAGAAAAACAGTATCACTTGCAATAGATATTCATGGAAATTTGTGCATCATGTTGTTTTCTTGGTTTAGTATCCACAGTTTTGTAGGAATGAGCAATTCAACCACAAAAGTAGTAGTGACTTTTACGGACGCGGACGAGGAGCACATGGAGATACACCTACCTGTAATCTGAACCACAATCGATGTCCATTGGGATGCGGATTGAAGTCAATTTTTGTTTCTCTATTGAACCAATACATTTGTAGAGAAGTAAAAGTGAGTTAATGGGTACAACGCAGGACATGATTTTTGAATATGCTAATGCTATGCTGGAAGTAAATATGCATTGACTTTGTGTCCACACATGATTAATTCATGTGTGTTGGCAAATAAAGGATGTCAGGTAGTTATTACTACGTAATGAATGTGTTGGAGCTCACAAGTATGCCACGGTTTAATAAATGAAACCAGACGACAGTATCCAATGTAATTAGTGTTAATTTATCTTTGTTGGACCATGAAGATAAACGGCTACATACAGCTGCACCGATAAATCAGCAGGCAACGTCAATACTAAAATAATCTTTTATAGCAAAAGAAGTGGCAGAAATCACACATTTGACCTGTGGGCTAAATCAAATCACGATCTGACCTGGTCTAAAAAAAAATCACATAACAGACCGTTTTGGGTGGCGCCCAACAGCCAGGCGCTGCACTGCACTATGCAGCGCCTTCGGCTAAGGCGTCGCACGCCCGGCTAGCGTGGCAGCCCGGGGCCAGGTGCGGCCCCACAGCCAGCTGTGCAGCGCCTAAGCGCTAGGCGCCACATAGTGTAATGTGCAGCGCCTAGCGCTTAGGCGCTGCACATTGACTTAAGCCGCATCGGGTCAGCCCTCCCAGGCAGTTCTTCCCCTCTCCAGGAAGTTTCTCTCTGGACAGAGAGCAGCGGCGGCGGCGCCCCATCGGATCCCCCCCCTCATTCCTCTCAGATATGAAAATTTTGATTCGTGGATTCGATCTCCAATCCCTCCTACTAGGTAAACTCCTCCGTTCCCTTTCTTTTCCTTCGTAAATTTGTTGCCATTTAAGATATTTGTTCAAGATATGGTGGAACCCTTGATTTGCTTGATTTTCTTGATTTAGGATGTGTGGTAATAGTGGTACTACCGTAGTGTTGTTCATTAGTTCACAATATATGATTCTTGTTAGTGAAACCCTAGATTGTTTATTTTTTTAGATATATATGAGATGCCTATTTTTGTAGACATATATGTGATGTTTAGTTTTTTGTAGATATATATTAGATGTTTAGTTTTGTAGACATATATGTGATGTTTAGTTATTTTTAGATATATATTAGATGTTGAGTTTATTTGAGATATGAGATGTTGAATTTTTTTGAGATATATATGAGAATTTACAATCATTTATTCATTGTGTGAGAAGAACATGTTGAGATTGTTGTAGTTGAACACATATGAGATGTTTAGTGTATACCGATATTTGAGATGCTAATGAACTCATATATGTTTATTGTTTGAACTTTGTAAGGATGGTTTGGCTTCTCGACGATGTCTACGACACACAACACCGGGCCTACATGATGCGCGAGAAGGAGATGGTAATAATGAGTACTCTAAATATTTTGCGAATTTGCCTTTAGTTGAAATTGACATGCCCTAAGATTTATCATTACTTGTTTTTTGCAGAAGCTTGAACCTCTGAAGATTCGGTATCACGGGGTCTCTGGCCCTGCCATGCCCTACGATGAGCGGTACACACCCTACATCCAGGAGGCAGGACTCCTCCGTGGATTCAGTTGGTTAGCCGGTCCACGCCGAACCTCAACGCTCCATTGGTGACCTCTCTTGCTGATCGGTGGAGCCCGGAGACACACAGTTTCCATCTTTGGACTGGGGAGATGACCGTGACGCTCGAGGATGTCGCCTTGATCACCGGCTTCCTATCGACGGGAAGCCTCTATGTATGAGCACCGATTCTGATGGGTGGCGCGAGCAGATGATTGCTCTTGTCGATATGGCTCCTACCGAGGCTGAGGCTGATGTAGAGGAGGGAGAAGAGCCGAAGAAGAAGGAAAGGAAAGCAGCCGGAGCTGCTTTCACGTGGATTCAAGCAAACCTTGCGCATTGCCCTGCGGATGCCACTGATGATGTGATACAGACACATGCTCGTGTCTATATGTGGTATGTTGTCTCGAGGACTTTGCTTCCTGACTCGACAGGCAAGAACGCTCCATGGATGTTGCTGAAGGCGTTGACTCTTCGATAGTGGATGGAGCTGGGGTTCAACGACTCTTGACTATTTGTACCGACATTATTTGTTTTCTTTTGCTATCAAGTCATTTCTTCATTAGCAAATGCAACCTTGCTGTCAAGTTAACATTGTTTTCTTTCATATGCAGTTGGACGATGCGTGTTGCAGGATCACAGATAAGGCAGGCATAGGTGGTAATATGCTTCTGCTTTCTGTATGGAGCTGGGAGCGTCTGCCTGTTGGACGCCCGAAGAGCGTCACGTTTAAACCTTGGGATGAAGAAGGCGGATTACGGAGCCCCCACTTGGGCTTACAAGTGGGATGTGGTATCCGAGATGACGAACGATGTCAGTCTCATGTACCAAAAGTACATTGCCGAGTTGTGTTGGGGAACGTTGCAGAAAATAAAATTTTTCCTACGGTTTCACCAAGATCCATCTATGAGTTCATCTAAGCAACGAGTCATGGGAGAGAGATTTCATCTACATACCACTTTGTAGATTGCGTGCGGAAGCATTCAAGGGGATGGTGATGATGGAGTCGTACTCGCCGTGATTCGAATCACCGATGACCAAGTGCTGAACGGACAGCACCTCCGCGTTCAACACACGTACGGGACGGATGACGTCTCCTCCGTCTTGATCCAGCAAGGAGGAAGGAGAGGTTGAGGAAGATTGCTCCAACGGCAGCACGACGACGTGGTGTTGTTGGTGCAGCAGTACTCCGACAGGGCTTCGCCAAGCACGTACGGAGGAGGAGAGGTGTTGGGGAGGGGAGGGGCTGCGCCTTAAGTTGTCAGGAGCCCTCCCCTCACCCCTCTATTTATAGGGGAAGGGGCAAGGGGGGCCGGCCCCTCTAGATGGGATCTAGAGGGGGGCGGCGGCCAAGGGGGGAGGGGGCTTGCCCCCCAAGCAAGGGGGGCGCCCCCTTTAGGGTCCCCCCCAACCCTAAGGCGCATGGGCCCTTGGGGGGGAGGCGCACCAGCCCACTTTGGGCTGGTTCCCTTCCCCATACAGCCCATGAGCCCCTCCGGGAGAGGTGGCCCCTCCCGGTGGACCCCTGGAACCCCTCCGGTGGCCCCGGTATAATACCGATATGCCCTCGAACCATTCCGGTGTCCGTATGACAACTTCCCATATTTAAATCTTTACCTCCGGACCATTCCGGAACTCCTCGTGACGTCCGGGATCTCATCCGGGACTCCGAACAACATTCGGTAATCACATACAAGTCTTCCTAATAACCCTAGCGTCACCGAACCTTAAGTGTGTAGACCCTACGGGTTCGGGAGACATGCAGACATGACCGAGACGACTCTCGGGCAATAACCAACAGCGGGATCTGGATACCCATGTTGGTTCCCACATGTTCCTCGATGATGTCATCGGATGAACCACGATGTCGAGGGTTCAAGCAACCCCGTATACTATTCCCTTTGTCAATCGGTACGTTACTTTGCCCGAGACTCGATCGTCGGTATCCCAATACCTCGTTTAGTCTCGTTACCGGCAAGTCACTTTACTCGTACCGTAATGCATGATCCCGCGACCAAACACTTGGTCACATTGAGCTCATTATGATGATGCATTACTGAGTGGCCCGGTGATACCTCTCCGTCATACGGAGTGACAAATCCCAGTCTCGATCCGTGTCAACCCAACAGACACTTTCAGAGATACCTGTAGTGCACCTTTATAGTCACCCAGTTACGTTGTGACGTTTGGTACACCCAAAGCACTCCTATGGTATCCGGGAGTTACACGATCTCATGGTCTAAGGAAAAGATACTCGACATTGGAAAGCTCTAGCAAAACGAACTACACGATCTTGTGCTATGCTTAGGATTGGGTCTTGTCCATCACATCATTCTCCTAATGATGTGATCTCGTTATCAATGACATCCCCATGTCCATAGTCAGGAAACCATGACTATCTATTGATCAACGAGCTAGTCAACTAGAGGCTTACTAGGGACATATTGTCGTCTATGTATTCACACATGTATTATGATTTCCGAACAATACAATTATAGCATGAACAATAGACAATTATCATGAACAAGGAAATATAATAATCCATTTATTATTGCCTCTAGGGCATATTTCCAACAGTCTCCCACTTGCACTAGAGACAATAGTCTAGTTACATTGTGATGAATCGAACACCCATAGAGTTCTGGTGCTGATCATGTTTTGCCCTAGGGAGAGGTTTAGTCAACGGATCTGCGACATTCAGATCCGTGTGCACTTTACAAATTTCTATGTCTCCATCTTGAACATTTTCACGGATGGAGTTGAAGCGACGCTTGATGTGCCTGGTCTTCTTGTGAAACCTGGGCTCCTTGGCAAGTGCAATAGCTCCAGTGTTGTCACAGAAGAGTTTGATCGGCCCCGACGCATTGGGTATGACTCCTAGGTCGGTGATGAACTCCTTCACCCAAATTGCCTCATGCGCTGCCTCCGAGGCTGCCATGTATTCCGCTTCACATGTAGATCCCGCCACGACGCTCTGCTTCCAGCTGCACCAGCTCACTGCTCCACCATTCAACATATACACGTATCCGGTTTGTGACTTAGAGTCATCCAGATCTGTGTCGAAGCTAGCGTCGACGTAACCCTTTACGACGAGCTCTTCGTCACCTCCATAAACGAGAAACATGTCCTTAGTCCTTTTTAGGTACTTAAAGATATTCTTGACCGCTGTCCAGTGTTCCTTGCCGGGGTTACTTTGGTACCTACCTACCAAACTTACGGCAAGGTTTACATCAGGTCTGGTACACAGCATGGCATACATAATGGATCCTATGGCTGAAGCATAGGGGATGACACTCATCTCTTGTTTATCCTTTGCCGTGGTCGGGCATTGAGCCGAGCTCAATTTCACACCTTGCAATACAGGCAAGAACCCTTTCTTGGACTGATCCATTTTGAACTTCTTCAAAATCTTATCAAGGTACGTGCTTTGTGAAAGACCTATGAGGCGTCTTGATCTATCTCTATAGATTTTGATGCCTAATATATAAGCAGCTTCTCCAAGGTCCTTCATTGAAAAACTCTTATTCAAGTAGGCCTTAATGCTGTCCAGAAGTTCTATATCATTTCCCATCAAAAGTATGTCATCTACATATAGTATGAGAAATGCTACAGAGCTCCCACTCACTTTCTTGTAAACGCAGGCTTCTCCATAAGTCTGCATAAACCCAAACGCTTTGATCATCTCATCAAAGCGAATGTTCCAACTCCAAGATGCTTGCACCAGCCCATAAATGGATCGCTGGAGCTTGCATACCTTGTTAGCATTCTCAGGGTCGACAAAACCTTCCGGCTACATCATATACAGTTCTTCCTTAAGATAGCCGTTAAGGAATGCCGTTTTGACGTCCATTTGCCATATCTCATAATCATAGTATGCGGCAATTGCTAACATGATTCGGACGGACTTCAGCTTCGCTACGGGAGAGAAAGTCTCATCGTAGTCAACCCCTTGAACTTGCCGATAACCCTTAGCGACAAGTCGAGCTTTATAGATGGTGACATTACCATCCGCGTCCATCTTCTTCTTGAAGATCCATTTATTTTCTATCGCTCGCCGACCATCGGGCAAGTCTGTCAAAGTCCATACTTTGTTTTCATACATGGATCCTATCTCGGATTTCATGGCTTCTAACCATTTGTTGGAATCCGGGCCCGCCATCGCTTCTTCATAGTTCGAAGGTTCACCGTTGTCTAACAACATGATTTCCAAGACAGGGTTGCCGTACCACTCTGGTGCGGAACGCTTCCTTGTGGACCTACGAAGTTCAGTGGGAGCTTGGTCCGAAGTATCTTGATCATCATCATTAACCTCCTCTCTAATTGGAGCAGGCACCACAGGAACATTTTCCTGCCCTGCGCTATTCTCTGTTTCAAGAGGCAGTACTTCATCAAGCTCCACTTTCCTCCCACTTACTTCTTTCGAGAGAAACTCTTTCTCCAGAAAGGTTCCGTCCTTGGCAACAAAGATCTTGCCCTCGGATCTTAAGTAGAAGGTATACCCTATGGTTTCCTTAGGGTATCCTATGAAGACGCACTTTTCCGACTTGGGTTCGAGCTTTTCAGGTTGAAGTTTCTTGACATAAGCCTCGCATCCCCAAACTTTTAGAAACGACAGCTTAGGTTTCTTCCCAAACCATAATTCATACGGTGTCGTCTCAACGGATTTAGACGGTGCCCTATTTAAAGTGAATGTGGCTGTCTCTAGAGCGTATCCCCAAAATGATAGCGGCAAATCGGTAAGAGACATCATAGATCGCACCATATCCAATAAAGTGCGATTACGACGTTCGGACACACCATTACGCTGAGGTGTTCCAGGCGGCGTGAGTTGTGAAACTATTCCACATTTTCTTAAGTGTGTGCCAAATTCGTGACTCAAGTATTCTCCTCCATGATCTGATCGTAGAAACTTGATTTTTCTGTCACGTTGATTCTCAACCTCACTCTGAAACTCCTTGAACTTTTCAAAGGTCTCAGACTTGTGTTTCATTTAGTAGACATAGCCATATCTACTCAAATCATCAGTGAGAGTGAGAACATAACGACATCCTCCGCGAGCCTCAATGCTCATTGGACCGCACACATCAGTATGTATGATTTCCAATAAGTTGGTTGCTCGCTCCATTGTTCTGGAGAACGGAGTCTTGGTCATTTTGCCCATGAGGCATGGTTCGCATGTGTCAAACGATTCATAATCGAGAGACTCTAAAAGTCCATCAGCATGGAGCTTCTTCATGCGCTTGACACCAATGTGACCAAGGCGGCAGTGCCACAAGTATGTGGGACTATCGTTATCAACTTTACACCTTTTGGTATTCACACTATGAATATGTGTATTATCACG
Organism: Aegilops umbellulata; assembly: GCA_032464435.1. Classification (NCBI taxonomy): domain Eukaryota; kingdom Viridiplantae; phylum Streptophyta; class Magnoliopsida; order Poales; family Poaceae; genus Aegilops; species Aegilops umbellulata. Next base: position 571,409,780 of record CP136056.1, read on the forward strand.
CACGAGATTCATTAAGAATAAACCATTAACCATCGGAGCATGACCATAAAACATATCACTCATATAAATAGAACAGCCATTATTCTCGGATTTAAATGAGTAGCCATCTCGTATTAAACGAGATCCAGATACAATGTTCATGCTCAAACTTGGCACTAAATAACAATTATTGAGGTTTAAAACTAATCCCGTAGGTAAATGTAGAGGTAGCGTGCCGACGGCGATCACATCGACCTTGGAACCATTCCCGACGCGCATCGTCACCTCGTCCTTCGCCAGTCTCCGTTTATTCCGCAGCTCCTGCTGTGAGTTACAAATATGAGCAACGGCACCGGTATCAAATACCCAGGAGCTACTACGAGCACTGGTAAGGTACACATCAATTACATGTATATCACATATACCTTTAGTGTTGCCGGCCTTCTTATCCGCTAAGTACTTGGGGCAATTCCGTTTCCAGTGACCATTTCCCTTGCAATAAAAGCACTCAGTTTCAGGTTTGGGTCCATTCTTTGACTTCTTCCTGGCAACTCATTTACCAGGCGTGGCAACCTCCTTGCCGTCCTTCTTGAAGTTCTTCTTACCATTGCCTTTCTTGAACTTAGTGGTTTTATTCACCATCAACACTTGATGTTCCTTTTTGATCTCCACCTCCGCAGATTTCAGCATTGAATACAACTCGGGAATGGTCTTTTCCATCCCCTGCATGTTGTAGTTCATCACGAAGCTTTTGTAGCTAGGTGGGAGCGACTGAAGGATTCTGTCAATGACCGCCTCATCCGGAAGATTAACTTCCAGCTGAGTCAAGTGGTTGTGCAACCCAGACATCTTGAGTATGTGTTCACTGACAGAGCTATTTTCCTCCATTTTGCAGCTAAAGAACTTGTCGGAGACTTCATATCTCTCGACCCGGGCATGAGCTTGGAAAATCAATTTCAGCTCCTCGAACATCTCATATGCTCCGTGCTTCTCAAAACGCTTTTGGAGCCCCAGTTCTAAGCTGTAAAGCATGCCGCACTGAACGATGGAGTAATCATCAGTGCGTGACTGATGGGCGTTCATAACGTCCTGGTTTTCTGGGAATGGTGTTTCACCTAGCGGTGCATCTAGGACATAATCTTTCTTGGCTGCTATGACGATGATCCTCAGGTTCCGGACCCAGTCCGAATAGTTGCTGCCATCATCTTTCAGCTTAGTTTTCTCTAGGAACGCGTTGAAGTTGAGGCTGACATTACCGTGGCCAATTTGATCTACAAGACATATTGTAAAGATTTAGACTAAGTTCATGATAATTAAGTTCATCTAATCAAATTAATGAATGAACTCCCACTCAGATTAGACATCCCTCTAGTCATCTAAGTGTTACATGATCCGAGTCGACTAGGCCGTGTCCGATCATCACGTGAGACGGACTAGTCATCATCGGTGAACATCTTCATGTTGATCGTATCTTCTATACGACTCATGTTCGACCTTTCGGTCCTCCGTGTTCCGAGGCCATGTCTGCACATGCTAGGCTCGTCAATTCAACCTAAGTGTATTGCGTGTGTAAATCTGGCTTACACCCGTTGTATGCGAACGTAAGAACCTATCACACCCGATCATCACGTGGTGCTTCGGAACGACGAACCTTAGCAACGGTGCACAGTTAGGGAGAACACAATTTTGATATTTTAATGAGGGATCATCTTATTTACTACCGTCGTTCTAAGTAAACAAGATGCATAAACATAATAAACATCACATGCAATTATATAGTAGTGACATGATATGGCCAATATCATATAGCTCCTTTGATCTCCATCTTGAGGGCTCCATGATCATCTTGTCACCGGCACGAAACCATGATCTCCATCATCATGATCTCCATCATCGTGTCTCCATGGAGTTGCTTGCCAACTATTACTACTACTACTATGGCTAACACGTTTAGCAATAAAGTAAAGTAATTTACATGGCGACACGCAGGTCATAAAAGAATAATGACAACTCCTATGGCTTCTGCCGGTTGTCATACTCATCGACATGCAAGTCGTGAATCCTATTACATGAACATGATCTCATACATCATATATATATCATTCATCATTCATCACAACTTTGGCCATATCATATCACAATGCACTTGCTGCAAAAACAAGTTAGACGTCCTCTAATTGTTGTTGCAAGTTTTACGTGGCTGCATTAGGGTTCTAGCAAGAACGTTTTCTTACCTACGTGAAAGCCATAACGTGATTTGTCAACTTCTATTTACCCTTCATAAGGACCCTTTTCATTGAATCCGCTCCAACTAAAGTGGGAGAGACAGACACCCGCCAGCCACCTTATGCAACTAGTGCATGTCAGTCGGTGGAACCGGTCTCATGTAAGCGTACGTGTAAGGTTGGTCCGGGCCACTTCATCCCACAATACCGCTGAAGCAAGATAAGACTAGTAGCGGCAAGAAAAGTTGACAACATCTACGCCCACAACAATTGTGTTCTACTCGTGCAATAGAGAACTACGCATAGACCTAGCTCATGATGCCACTATTGGGGAACGTTGCAGAAAATGAAATTTTTCCTACGGTTTCACCAAGATCCATCTATGAGTTCATCTAAGCAACGCGTCATGGGAGAGAGATTGCATCTACATACCACTTTGTAGATTGCGTGCGGAAGCGTTCAAGGGGATGGTGATGATGGAGTCGTACTCGCCGTGATTTGAATCACCGATGACCAAGTGCTGAACGGACAGCACCTCCGCGTTCAACACACGTACGAGACGGATGACGTCTCCTCCGTCTTGATCTAGTAAGGAGGAAGGAGAGGTTGAGGAAGATTGCTCCAACGGCAGCACGACGGCGTGGTGTTGTTGGTGCAGCAGTACTCCGACAGGGCTTCGCCAAGCACGTACGGAGGAGGAGAGGTGTTGGGGAGGGGAGGGGCTGCGCCTTAAGTTGTCAGGAGCCCTACCCTCACCCCTCTATTTATAGGGGAAGGGGCAAGGGGGGCCGGCCCCTCTAGATGGGATCTAGAGGGGGGCGGCGGCCAAGGGGGGAGGGGGCTTGCCCCCCAAGCAAGGGGGGCGCCCCCTTTAGGGTTCCCCCCAACCCTAAGGCGCATGGGCCCTTGGGGGGGAGGCGCACCAGCCCACTTTGGGCTGGTTCCCTTCCCCATACAGCCCATGAGCCCCTCCGAGAGAGGTGGCCCCTCCCGGTGGACCCCCGGAACCCCTCCGGTGGCCCCGGTACAATACCGATATGCCCTCGAACCATTCCGGTGTCCGTATGACAACTTCCCATATTTAAATCTTTACCTCCGGACCATTCCGGAACTCCTCGTGACGTCCGGGATCTCATCCGGGACTCCGAACAACATTCGGTAATCACATACAAGTCTTCCTAATAACCCTAGCGTCACCGAACCTTAAGTGTGTAGACCCTACGGGTTCGGGAGACATGCAGACATGACCGAGACGACTCTCGGGCAATAACCAACAGCGGGATCTGGATACCCATGTTGGTTCCCACATGTTCCTCAATGATGTCATCGGATGAATCACGATGTCGAGGGTTCAAGCAACCCCGTATACTATTCCCTTTGTCAATCGGTACGTTACTTTGCCCGAGACTCGATCGTCGGTATCCCAATACCTCGTTTAGTCTCGTTACCGGCAAGTCACTTTACTCGTACCGTAATGCATGATCCCACGACCAAACACTTGGTCACATTGAGCTCATTATGATGATGCATTACTGAGTGGGCCCGGTGATACCTCTCCGTCATACGGAGTGACAAATCCCAGTCTCGATCCGTGTCAACCCAACAGACACTTTCAGAGATACCTGTAGTGCACCTTTATAGTCACCCAGTTACGTTGTGACGTTTGGTACACCCAAAGCACTCCTACGGTATCCGGGAGTTACACGATCTCATGGTCTAAGGAAAAGATACTCGACATTGGAAAGCTCTAGCAAAACGAACTACACGATCTTGTGCTATGCTTAGGATTGGGTCTTGTCCATCACATCATTCTCCTAATGATGTGATCTCGTTATCAATGACATCCCCATGTCCATAGTCAGGAAACCATGACTATCTATTGATCAACGAGCTAGTCAACTAGAGGCTTACTAGGGACATATTGTCGTCTATGTATTCACACATGTATTATGATTTCCGAACAATACAATTATAGCATGAACAATAGACAATTATCATGAACAAGGAAATATAATAATCCATTTATTATTGCCTCTAGGGCATATTTCCAACAAGTTGGACACGATTACGCCTGAGCAGGTTAGGAGGTCATTACTTCAGTCATTTCTCATGCTTGCTTGAAAAATAGTCATCAATTTTGCATTGTTGCCCTATTTTATAGGTGGTATGGCAGCCATATGGCGCGGGTGAGAGCTTTGGGTACACCGATGAGTTCCGCGTCAACCCGATGTGCTTGCGGGATAAGGATCTGTGGCTTATGCGGTGCCCACTGATATGCAACTGGGCAGTTGAGTTTCATTTGCCACATCGTGTGTATCGTCAGTTTGGTCTGTTCCAGCCTCACCCGCCGGATTGGGTGGACACGAACAAAGCACTTCATAGGTAAGAGAGCATGTCTGCGTATTGACTAAGCATCGGCACTCCTTTTTTTGATTTTGCTAATGTTTGGTTTTGTACCATGTAGGTTGGACAAGAGAAAGAAGCGGAAGATAAAGGACTGGGACAAGCATCATGCACAGTATGTTACCCGCTTCCATCTTAGTGTGGAGCAAGCTCGTAACAGTGCACGCGCCCAGCTTCGTGAGCATAACTCACTTGCTTTTGATAACTACCTACGACGGTTTCTTGAAAGTACTCGAGTTGAGATATGCCGGCCGGCATACAACGATGATATTCTTGAAGAGCCCATAAACTTTGAGGATGTATCGAAGCGGCGGTACAACAAAGATATTAGCTAGGGAAGGGCAAGGAGTTCCTACTGTTCCGGTCATTAACTATGTAGGAAAGTGTTCCCTTCTTTACTTTCCCGTTGGCCGTATTATAGCTGTTTGAATGGCTAACGCGTTCATTAGTTCTCATCCGCAGCGCGACCAGATCAAGAAATCAGCTGATGAAAGCGAGTCTATTCTGGAGAAGACTTCGGTTGGAGAAGGAAATGATGATGGTTCACTACGAGCATTCCTCAAGGTACATATCGCATTCACGTGTCCATGTTACATATGTTGTGGAGTTTGATATCTTATACACTTGAACATGTTACAACGTCAGGCCAAGAAATTAAGGCGGTTATCGAATCTTCTCGGTTGCCGTGATCCCGAATTTGATGAACCTCCAGCCTCTAGGTCTGGTACACCATCAGACCCCTTATCTCACCATCAGGGGGACGATGTGAGTTCCTCACATGCTTATCTGGATGATGAGGGTGTGGTCACCCAAGAGGTATGACTAATCCTTTAGATGTGATTCTTATTTGATTACGACGCCGGTCTTTACCATATTGTTTCATTGTGTGATAGGGTGATGACCTTGATGATGACATGACTTTGGCGGACGCTCAAGTTCGGTCTGCATATATGTTGAAGCCTAGGCAACCCATACGCCGATACACGCCCACCGACTTTGACAACAGAGGCAACCCAAAGGTGGTCGTAGGGACCTCGCGGATGGCTAGCTTGGACGATGAGGCTGAGGAGGAATTGCAGGAAGAGGAGGCTCGTCCTAATAGGAAGAAGAAGATTGCCTGCAGGCGTGGCACCAGGACCACGCGCGGAAGGCATCAGTGACCTTGTAGCCGTTACATTAGGTTGACGAACTTGTGAGGTTATGTCATATGTTGGTGAACTCTTATTAGTTTGGTCATTGTGTTTGCGAACTTGTAGTAATGTTGAATTGTCCTAAACTATGTGATGTTCAAGTTATTAGTTATCTTTGTTGAGTTTCTGCAGTTTACAGCAGTACATTCATATTATATCTTTGTTGACTTCAATTTGCTGCAAAAAATGCATCAAGTTACTGCATTTTAGCAGTTAACAACACTGCAACTCCCGACAGGCAGGCGCTACATTATACAGTGCAGCGCTTAGCACTCAGGCGTTGCACTGTAAAATGCAGCGCCTGTACCCTAGGCGCTGCACATCTGGCTATGCATACAAAAGCATTGCAGTACTGGCCATACCCAAAAAATGCTAAGTCACCGTGCAGCGCCCTAGAGCTAGGCGCTGCACTCTATTGTGTGACGCCTCTGTCTTGGGCGCTGCACTGTAGAGTGCAGCGCCTATGCTTTGGGCGCTGCACAGCTGTTTACTGCTATTGACTACAAATGGAAATTCATCGGAACATCCCAACACTTACAATAACTTGAGCATCACAGCAATTTGAACAAACACAAATTTTATGACTTATGAGTTCATCACTTAAGACAATTCAAACATTACTACGGCATTGTTCATGACACATTCATTAGAAATGACAATTTTGCCTTGTACGACATAGTTGACTAGAAATGGCATGTTGCCCTAGAACAAAGTTCATGACAAATACGGCATGGATACTTCCGGTTTCATGACTAGTGCAACGAAGCGAAGTCCCTACTGAGTAGAGCGAGGCCATTTCCCCTTCTTGTCACGTGCGGAGTCCTCCTGTTGCTCCTCGCGAGCCTTTGCAAGCTTTCTTGCCCTCTCCTCCGCACGAGCAAGTTTCGCTTGGCATGCCCTCTCCTCCTCTCGTTTCTTCCGCTCCATCCTCTCCTTCTGACGACGCTCTTCCTCCAAGCCTCTTTGAAACGATTCTTCGAACCGCCGCTGCCACCTAAGACAATCTTGATATTGGTCCTTTTGGACATCTTCTGGCACTTCATGATCTATCCACATGAAGTACTTGCACAGAGGAGGCGGTGACTGCATAAATTTTTTTGTTAGTGTTGACACCCATTTGAGAGTAAAATTTGACTTTTCGAGCTTACCAGTGGTTGGTCATAGGCGTTAGTTGGAGGTGCACGATCATAAGCATAGTTCGGACATACAAAATATCTCCGCCCTTCCATCCATGATTAGTTTCGGTCGGTGGACACCTTCACCTTACAAACATCGCCACACCAACATGGCGGGATGTTGACATCTTTCTCCTTCACCTTGTCCAAAGATGCGTCCTCCCACTTGTTCGGCATGTCTTCTTGGTTAGCACACGGTGGCCTCGTCATGGAACCGGATGAAGCCATGCCTACAAAACCGAGAATTCTTGGTTAACCCTAACCCCCACTTAAGAATAACCACAACCCTAACCCTAACCATAACCATAGCATAACCCTAACACCAACAACAAACACACATAACCCTAACCCTAGCATAGTATAAAGCCTAACCATAACCATAACACAAACATCAACACAAATTTCCAAATCCAAGCCAAAACTAGGGTTTCCCTAAACTAGCAAGATTTGACCAAATCTAACATTTTCTATGGATGAAAACGAGGGGATCGGACGATATTACCTTCTGGGAGGGGTTGGCTTCGATATCCATGGACAATATATCCGAATCTGACAAGGATTTGAGAGGGGGAGAGAGAAGGGCAGAGGGGAGGCACTGAGCTTCGGGTTTGTGTGTGTGTGTGGGGGGGGGGCTGTGAGGTGGGGATGGGTGGGAGGGGTGGGGGCAGCATAAGATTCCATATGTACAGCGCCTAAGAGCTAGGCGCTGCACATTAATGTGTGGCACCTAGGCCATGGGCGCTGCACTACTGCATATGCTACTGGATACCTTCTGTTGCTCTCTGGACTGGCATGTCCAGGTGTCCAGCTCCTAAGTTCTAGGCGCCACACTACACAGTACAGCGCCCAGCCCTTAGGCGCTGCACATCTGGACATGCCAGTCCAGAGAGCAACAGAAGGTTTCCAGTAGCTTTTGCCACTAAAAAATCGCTAAGTCAGGGTGCAGCGCCCAAGTTCTAGGTGTCACACTGCACAGTGCAGCGCCTAGGTATCGGGCGTTGCACAATATAGTGTGACGCCTAGGTCTTAGGCGCTGCACCCTGACTTAGCGATATTTTGGGTGGCAAAGCTACTGGATACCTTCTGTTGCTCTCTGGACTGGCGTGTCCAGATGTGCAGCGCCTAAGGTCTAGGTGCTACATAGTATAGTGTGGCGCCTAGCTCTTAGGCGCTGCACTGTCTGTTGTTTTCAAATAACAAGTGATGTTTTTGTTTTGTGGTTCAAATAGATGTCATACACACTATAAGTGATATCACATATAGTAGTCCAAAACACAGAAAGAAGACATAGTCCAAATCACATAGTCATACACACATAGCACATAGGACCACACATTATAGTTCATAAGGTCACATAGTAGCACATAGGACCACACATTATAGTTCACAAGGTCACATAGTAGCACACAGGAACACACATTATAGTTCACAAGGTCACATAGTAGCACACATTTTATTACACATTTTTGCGTCAAGCAAGGTCCTCTCTTCTTCTTCTTCTTCTTCTTTTTTCGGCATCTCACCTCCCCCCTCCCAGTCCTCCACCCCCTGCATTGTTGCCATACCTACGAAAATGGCAACTTAATAGTTAGTCGCACTATGCAAAATGACAATGACAACATAAATAACAAGATAATAGTAAGTTACATACGGCAATGGTCCATTGAGCCAAAAAAACATTCCTCCACTACGACCACCACCAAGGCCTAGGCCATCACCACGACCATAGCCACCACCAAGGCCTAGGCCATCACCACGGCCTCTACCACCACCGCGGCCTCTAGCACCAGCACCACGGCCAAAACCACCACCACCAAGGCCTATACCACCATCACCACGGCCAAGACCATCACCACGACCTCTACCAACACCACGGCCAAGTCCGTCACCACGGCCTCTACCACCATCACCACGACCAACACCATCACCACGGCCTCTACCAACACTAGGGCCAAGACCGTCACCACGGCCTCTTCTAAGACCTAGTCGACTCCCTCTTTGTTGCCTAGTTCCTGGTTGGCTTGATTGATTTGATTGGTTTGGCACTTGGGCAGTTGTTTGACTTGGTTGGCTACCATTTGCTTGGCTTGTGCTTGCATCATTTTTCTTTGATTCCTTTCTTGGTTTGGTACAAGTTCTAGTGTTGTGTCCCCCACCATTGCAATCCCCACAACGGGAGTGCTCACAAGGCTCTTGGAATTGGCCGGTGCCGGTTTCCCGACCGGCACCACGGCCCCATCCGTCCATGTCACCTCTAAGACGCTTTGTCTGGCGTCTTCCCCATCTAACGACCTTCAATTCCGGGTCCGGCCATAGTTGAACTCCATGATACTCCGGCCATTGTGATTGGTCCAAGTACGGCTGAAAGCGGGGAGGCCATGTATTCTTGACAGTCATGATTGAGAACTCGAACTCCCGCACGGTAAGAGGGTGATTGACGTCCACATTCCTAACACGAGATGCATTTAACAAGTGCGAGCATGGGAGATGAAGAAAAGATGGCCTCATGCAAGTGCAATCACACCGTGTTAGGGAGACCTTAAAAGCCCGGCCTCCGTGTTGGTGGCCATCGTTTGTGGTTCCTCTAGGCTCTTTCACTTCAAACATCCAATCGTTGTCGTCATATAGTACAACTTCTTCGGAGTCTGCCTTTCGTGATTGAAATTCCAACCATTCTTCTACCTTTGGTGGGAAATTGTACTTGTGCTTATCCTTGTTCTCACCAGCAATCTGCTTATCCGTCTCCATTGAGTACTTCAAAAAGTATGCATTCATCTTGTCAAATGTGTATAGAACTATTGCCGTGATGGGTAATGCACGTACACCCTTGAGCACCTTATTGAAGCATTCCGCCATATTGCTTGTCATTTGACCGTACCTCCGACCATCTTCATCGAAAGCATGTGCCCACATATTCCTTTCGACAGTGTTCCTATTGAGAAATTCAAGACCGCCGGGGTCAAGTTTCTTGTGTGTGAGCAATGCTTTGAACAATGTGGCAAACCGCTTGTTGGTAAAAGCAAGACAACAATCTTGAAGATCATCAGCCAACTCCTTGATACCACATTCCCTATAGAAGTTTGCACAAAAGTGCCTCATGCACCATCGATGGTGCAACTTTGTATGTCCGGGAATGTCAACCACCACCGCATTTAGAATTCCAGGATGGCGATCCGATATGACACAAATTTCCCTTTCAGCCGTTAATACCCTTGTTCTCAGTTGACGCAAGAACCACTCCCAGTTATCATTGTTCTCCTCCTCAACCAAAGCGAAAGCCAAAGGAAACACCCGGTTATTGGCATCACTTGCTATTGCAACCAATAAAGTGCCCTTGTATTGTCCCGTCAAGAACGTGCCATCAATGGCGATGACGGGCCGACAATGCTCAAAAGCCCTCACGCATTGCTCAAAGGCCCAAAATGCACGACCAAATACTCGGACGGTCCTCCCGTTGTGAATCAATGTTTGGTGCCCATGAGGCTCAACCATGTGAACCATGCTTGGGTTTGTGGCGGCCATAGCTAACAACAACCTAGGGAGTCGGTTGTATGCTTCCTCCCAATTGCCATACAACATCTTGAATGTGGCTTGCTTCGCCTTCCATGCCTTGCCGTACTTCACCTTGTAATGAAAGATGGCTTTCACAAGGTCAATGACACTCTTGATGCTCATTATTGGAAGTGTGGATATTTGGTTGGATAACCTATAAGCAATGAACTCGGACGTGAGTTGTCTGTGTTGTTGGTACACAAGCTTGCCATCCACATTCTTGTGTCAGCACATGTGACTTGACGTACAACTCACTATGCACCAAGTGGGACCTCCTTTCCATGGCCTTGCACGCACAATCCATGGACATCTTGGCACTTCACATTTAACCGTGTAACACACTTTGACGTCCGAGTTGGCCACTTTATGTGGACGATAATGCGTAACCGAGTAGTTGTCGAGACACATCTTCAATTCCAAGAAGGATTGAAACTCACAACCGGGATATATCCCGTTCTTGCCATCTTCGAAATCACGGTGAGAACTTGGTCTAGCTCCAACAGATATACATTTTCCACCATCTACAATGGCTTCATCCGCGAGACTAAGATCCTTGAACAATGGTGTCTTGTGACCCCGCCTGAATACCTTGTTAAATGCTTGGGCCTCCTTGGGTGTGAATCCCTCCTCATCAACTTCTTCATCGGGACCATCGTCATCGGAGTCCGATGCATATGCGTGAGAAAAAGGGATGGATTGGTCCATTGTCTCTTGCACATGATATTGCTCGAGATCACCCACATTGTTGTCATGGAGATCAACTTCGTTGTCATCCTCCTCGTACTCATAATTGTCCTCTTCAAAAGCTTCATTTGGGTTGTTTGAAACCGGGCTCAAGGTTGGCCAAACTTGTTGCGTCAAATGAGGTTCACTAACTTGATCTTGGTTCATGGGTGGGGGAGTACTAGCAACCAACGGGGTGGGGTCCCGGTTCAAATCCAAATGCAAACTAGACTCAACCTTCTTGGAGGCAAATAACTCAAGAGCCTTGTCTAGAGATTCCGCAACCGTCTCCTTGTATGCAACCCAATGTTGCTGTGAGTTCACACACATTGTCTTCCAACGGATGTGCATTCCAAAACCAACATTATGCCTTCCCTCGAACTCAACAACATCAATTGGGTCCATCCAATTCAAATCCTTCCTCACTTGTTCCAAGACATCCGCATAGCTAGGACTACTCTCAAACACCAAGTCAAGCTCATCCGGGTCCGGCTCAACATTGCCTTTCAAAAAGGCCTCTTTATCCACATGATGAACATAAACACATGTTCTTCCCATCCCTACAATAATCAAAAACACACATATATCAAGTAAGGACTTAACAAAATATTTGCACAAAATACATAAGCCGTAACATATATATGCAACAATAAGCCTAACCCCCACTCAACAATAACCACAACCCTAACCATAGCATAACCCTAACACCATCATCAAACCCACATAACCCTAACCCTAGCATAATATGAAGCCTAACCATAACCCTAACACCAACATCAACACAAATTTCCAAATCCAAGCCAAAACTAGGGTTTCCCCAAACTAGCAAGATTTGAGCAAATGTGACAATTCCTATGGATGAAAACGAGGGGGTCGGAGGAGATTACCTTAAGGGAGGGGTTGGATTCGAACTCCATGGTCAAATACTCCGGATTTGCAAGATTTGAGAAGGATTTGAGAGGGGGGAAGAGGGGAAGAGAGGAGGGCCGCAAGGCTTAGGGATTGGGTGGGGTGGGGGTGGGAGGGGAGAGAGGGTGGGGCCAACCTAAGTGACAAACAGACTGTGCAGCACCTAAGAGCTAGGCGATGCACATTACAAGTGTGGCGCCTAGCTCTTAGGCGCTGCACAGCTGGCTGTGGGGCCGCACTTGGCCCCGAGCTGCCACGCTGGCCGGGCACGCGACACCTTAGTCAAAGGCGCTGCATAGTGCAATGCAGCGCCCGACTGTTGGGCGCCACCCAAAACAGTCTGTTATGTGAAATTTTTTGAGACCAGGCCAGATCGTGATTTGATTTAGCCCACAGGTCAAATGTGTGATTTGGTTTAGTATCTAGAGTTTTGTAGGAATGAGCAATTCAACCACAAAAGTATTAGTGACTTTTACGGATGCGGACGAGGAGCACATGGAGACACACCTCCCTGTAATCTGAACCACAATCGATGTCCATTGGGATGCAGATTGAAGTCAAATTTTGTTTCCCTATTGAACCAATACATTTGTAGAGAAGTAAAAGTGAGTTAATGGGTACAACGCAGGACATGATTTTTGAATTGCTAATGCTATCCTGGAAGTAAATATGCATTGATTTTGTGTCCACACATGATTAATTCAGGTGTGTTGGCAAATAAACGATGTCAGGTAGTTACTACGTAATGAATGTGTTGGAGCTCACACGTATGCCATGGTTTAATAAATGAAACCAAACGACATTATGCAATGTAATTAGTGTTAATTTATCTTTGTTGGACCATGAAGATAAACGGCTACATACAACTGCACGGATAAATCAGCAGGCAACGTCAATACTAAAATTACCGTTTATAGCAAAAGAAGTCCTGAGATTAGTATAAGTAAACTTTGTAGGATTATATCATTGGGTTCTCGCGTTTTCACTAGAAATAAAAAATAGAACGACATAATTTCACATAATTTGTACCATGGATTTTCCAAGAATTACAATATTGGCATTCTCATTCTCTTTTTATTTGAAATCTTAACAATCATGAAATCTGGAATTTACTTTAATTATCCCATGACGAGATTCTTAGTTTATAAAAGGCACATAACTTCATGGAAATATATTTGATTTCACATTTACTAAATCTTGGAAATTATTTAATTGCATTAAACATAAATTATTTTTAAAGTTAAAACGATATTATAGTCTTAAAACTGGTACAAAAAAATAAACTTGTGAAGGATATTTTTAAAGTTCAATAATATAGCATTTCAAAAACTTGGGACAAACTAAATATTAGATGTGTTGCATCATTCAAAACTCCGGGGTCAACAAAATCTGCACGCATGTGGTTCACCAGTTAATGAACTTGTGAAGGATATTTTTAAAGTTCAATAATATAGCATTTAAAAAACTAGGGACAAACTAAATATTAGATGTGTTGCATCATTCAAAACTCTGGGGTCAACAAAATCTGCACGCATGTGGTTCACCAGTTAATGATGATGTTGTGGTTGGTTGCTAGGGGTTGGCACGAGAGCATAGGATGAGTGGACCAGGAGGGGACAGTGTGTGCAGCGAATATCTCCTTATATCTTCCTCAAAACCTGTTTATTATCAGGCCGGCGTAAGCCCGCGTAGCTCCGTAAAAAAACCTGTTTATTTTACTATAGGGTGGGTCTATTATGATAGGGTGGGTCTATTATGATAACACCGCTTAAGAGTCTTATTCTAATAATACCAGCTTATTCTAATAACACCTACAACCCGCCCGACTGAACTGCCCACCACTCCCACCAAACAATCGGAGTACTAAACACCGACAAAAGAAAAAAAAACACCCCCACCTTATCCTCTCATCACCACTCATCTGTCTCCCGGTGCTCCTTCATCCCGCTACCTCCCCATCTCAGCCCGCCGTCGCACCACCGCCCTCCCTGTGCTGTCGCGCTGCTTCCCTCGCAGCGCTGCTGCACCATCTTCTCTACGCCGTTGCACCACCTTCCTCCCAGCACCTCCACCCTCCCCGCGCTGCGCCTGCCCCACCTCCACCTCCCGTACCTCCCCGTCGACGGATCCGGCCAGACCGGCCCTGCCGCGCCACCAGGTGACGGATTCGGGCGGAGTTGGCACTGCCTCGCTAGGCGATGGATCTGGCCCTCGCACGCAACAAGACGGCGGGATCGAGCTGTCGGCCCTGGCGCGCAACCAGGCTCGGACACGAAATCTATGTAGTTCTCCTCGCAACCTCCGCCCCAACCCTGACCGGCGCCGTCAACCTTCGCATCATACGGCGCCGCGCCGGCCAGACCCTCCCCCCGGTGCTCCCCAACGACCACCTCATCCACCCACGGAAAGCATGATGGCAGAGCGGCTCGAGATGGCCCCAGTGGTGTGGAGCTCTGTGTTGGGGAACGTAGTAATTTCAAAAAAAATCCTATGCACACGCAAGATCATGGTGATGCATAGCAACGAGAGGGGAGAGTATTGTCCACGTACCCTCGTAGACCGAAAGCGAAAGCGTTATAACAACGCGGTTGATGTAGTCGTACGTCTTCACGGCCCGACCGATCAAGCACCGAAACTACGGCACCTCCGAGTTCTAGCACACGTTCAGCTCGATGACGATCCCCGGACTCCGATCCAGCAAAGTGTCGCGGGAGAGTTTCTTCAGCACGATGGCGTGGTGACGATCTTGATGTTCTACCGACGCAGGGCTTCGCCTAAGCACTGCTACGATATTATCGAGGTGGACTATGGTGGATGGGGGCACCGTACACGGCTAAAGAACGATCACGAAGATTAACTTGTGTGTCTTGCGGTGCCCCTAGGGGTGCGCCTGGAGGAGTCCTACTCCCACCGGGAGTAGGACTCCCCCCTCTTGCCTTGTTGGAGAAGGAAAGGGGAAGGGGGAAAGAGGAAAGGGGGGCGCCGCCCCCCTTCCTTGTCCTATTCGGACTAGGAGGGGAGGGGCGCGCGGCCAGCCCTGGCCGGCCCTCCTCTTCTCCCTTAGGGCCCATGTAGTCCCATTAACCCCCGAGGAGGTTCCGGTAACCCCCTCCAGTACTCCGGTAAAATCCCGATTTCACCTGGAACGATTCCGATATCCAAATATAGGCTTCCAATATATCAATCCTTATGTCTCGACCATTTCGAGACTCCTCGTCATGTCCGTGATTACATCCGGGACTCCGAACAACCTTCGGTACATCAAAACATATAAACTCATAATGAAACTGTCATCATAACGTTAAGCGTGCAGACCCTACGGGTTTGAGAACAATGTAGACATGACCGAGACACATCTCTGGTCAATAACCAATAGCGGAACCTGTATGCTCATATTGGCTCCCACATATTCTACGAAGATCTTTATCGGTCAGACCGCATAACAACATGCGTTGTTCCCTTTGTCATCGGTATGTTACTTGCCCGAGATTCGATCGTCGGTATCTCAATACCTAGTTCAATCTCGTTACCGGCAAGTCTCTTTACTCATTCCATAATACATCATCTCACAACTAACTCATTAGTTGCATTGCTTGCAAGGCTTAAGTGATGTGCATTACCGAGAGGGCCCAGAGATACCTCTCCGACAATCGGAGTGACAAATCCTAATCTCGAAATACGCCAACCCAACATGTACCTTTGGAGACACCTGTAGAGCTCCTTTATAATCACCCAGTTACGTTGTGACGTTTGGTAGCACACAAAGTGTTCCTCCGGTAAACGGGAGTTGCATAATCTCATAGTCATAGGAACATGTATAAGTCATGAAGAAAGCAAATGGCAACATACTAAATGATCAAGTGCTAAGCTAACGGAATGGGTGAAGTCAATCACATCATTCTCCTAATGATGTGATCCCGTTAATCAAATGACAACTCATGTCTATGGCTAGGAAACATAACCATCTTTGATCAACGAGCTAGTCAAGTAGAGGCATACTAGTGACACTCTGTTTGTCTATGTATTCACACAAGTATTATGTTTCCGGTTAATACAATTCTAGCATGAATAATAAACATTTATCATGATATAAGGAAATAAATAATAACTTTATTATTGCCTCTAGGGCATATTTCCTTCAGTCTCCCACTTGCACTAGAGTCAATAATCTAGATTACACAGTAATGATTCTAACACCCATGGAGCCTTGGTGCTGATCATGTTTTGCTCGTCGAAGAGGCTTAGTCAACGGGTCTGCAACATTCAGATCTGTATGTATCTTGCAAATCTCTATGTCTCCCACCTGGACTAGATCCCGGATGGAATTGAAGCGTCTCTTGATGTGCTTGGTTCTCTTGTGAAATCTGGATTCCTTTGCCAAGGCAATTGCACCAGTATTGTCACAAAAGATTTTCATTAGACCTGATGCACTAGGTATGACACCTACATCGGATATGAACTCCTTCATACAAACTCCTTCGAGTGCTGCTTCCGAAGCAGCTATGCACTCCGCTTCACATGTAGATCCCGCCACGATGCTTTGTTTAGAACTGCACCAACTGACAGCTCCACCGTTTAATGTAAACATGTATCCGGTTTGCGATTTAGAATCGTCCGGATCAGTGTCAAATCTTGCATCAACGTAACCATTTACGATGAGCTCTTTGGCACCTCCATATACGAGAAACATATCCTTAGTCCTTTTCAGGTACTTCAGGATGTTCTTGACCGCTGTCCAGTGATCCACTCCTAGATTACTTTGGTACCTCCCTGCTAGACCTATAGCAAGGCACACATCAGGTCTGGTACACAGCATTGCATACATGATAGAGCCTATGGCTGAAGCATAGGGAACATCTTTCATTTTCTCTCTATTTTCTGCAATAGTCGGGCATTGAGTCTTACTCAACTTCACACCTTGTAACGCAGGCAAGAACCCTTTCTTTGCCTGATCCATTTTGAACTTCTTCAAAACTTTGTCAAGGTATGTGCTTTGTGAAAGTCCAATTAAGCATCTTGATCTATCTCTATAGATCTTAATGCCCAATATGTAAGCAGCTTCACCAAGGTCTTTCATTGAAAAACTCTTATTCAAGTATCCCTTTATGCTATCCAGAAATTCTATATCATTTCCGATCAACAATATGTCATCCACATATAATATCAGTAATGCTACAGAGCTCCCACCACTTTCTTGTAAATACAGGCTTCTCCAAAAGTCTGTATAAAACCAAATGCTTTGATCACACTATCAGAGCATTTATTCCAACTCCGAGAGGCTTGCACCAGTCCATAAATGGATCGCTGGAGCTTGCACACTTTGTTAGCTCCCTTTGGATCGACAAAAACTTCCGGTTGCATCATATACAACTCTTCTTCCAGAAATCCATTCAGGAATGCAGTTTTGACATCTATCTGCCAAATTTCATAATCATAAAATGCGGCAATTGCTAACATGATTCGGACAGACTTAAGCATCACTACGGGTGAGAAGGTCTCATCGTAGTCAATCGCTTGAACTTGTCGAAAACCTTTTGCGACAAGTCGAGCTTTGTAGACAGTAACATTAACGTCAGCGTCAGTCTTCTTCTTAAAGATCTATTTATTCTCAATTGCTTGCCGATCATCGGGCAACTCAACCAAAGTCCACACTTTGTTCTCATACATGGATCCCATCTCAGATTTCATGGCTTCAAGCCATTTTGCGGAATCTGGGCTCACCATCGCTTCTTCATAGTTCGTAGGTTCATCATGGTCTAGTAACATGACTTCCAGAACAGGATTACCGTACCACTCTGGTGAAGATCTTACTCTGGTTGATCTACGAGGCTCAGTAACAACTTGATCTGAAGTTTCATGATCATCATCATTAACTTCCTCACTAATTGGTGTAGGTGTCACAGAAACCCGTTTCTGTGATGAACTACTTTCCAATAAGGGAGCAGGTACAGTTACCTCATCAAGTTCTACTTTCCTCCCACTCACTTCTTTCGAGAGAAACTCCTTCTCTAGAAAGTTTCCGAATTTAGCAACAAAAGTCTTGCCTTCGGATCTGTGATAGAAGGTGTATCCAATAGTCTCCTTTGGATATCCTATGAAGACACATTTCTCCAATTTGGGTTCGAGCTTATCAGGTTGAAGCTTTTTCACATAGTTCATAAGGCGTCGTCTCAACGGATTTTGATGGTGCCCTATTTAATGTGAATGCGGCCGTCTCTAAAGCATAACCCCAAAACGATATCGGTAAATCTGTAAGAGACATCATAGATCGTACCATATCTAGTAAAGTACGATTACGACGTTCGGACACACCATTTCGCTGTGGTGTTCCGGGTGGCGTGAGTTGCGAAACTATTCCGCATTGTTTCAAATGTATACCAAACTCGTCACTCAAATATTCTCCTCCACGATCAGATCGTAGAAACTTTATTTTCTTGTTACGATCATTTTCAACTTCACTCTGAAATTCTTTGAACTTTTCAAATGTTTTAGACTTATGTTTCATTAAGTACATATACCCATATCTGCTTAAATCATCTGTGAAGGTGAGAAAATAACGATATCCGCCACGAGCCTCAACATTCATCGGACCACATACATCTGTATGTATGATTTCCAAGAAATCTGTTGCTCTCTCCATCGTACCGGAGAATGGTGTTTTAGTCATCTTGCCCATGAGGCACGGTTCGCAAGTACCAAGTGATTCATAATCAAGTGGTTCCAAAAGTCCATCAGTATGGAGTTTCTTCATGTGCTTTAGACCGATATGACCTAAACGGCAGTGCCACAAATAAGTTGCACTATCATTATCAACTCTGCATCTTTTGGCTTCAACATTATGAATATGTGTGTCACTACTATCGAGATTCAGTAAGAATAGACCACTCTTCAAGGGTGCATGACCATAAAGGATATTACTCATATAAATAGAACAACCATTATTTTCTGTTTTAAATGAATAACCGTCTGGCATCAAACAAGATCCAGATATAATGTTCACGCTCAACGCTGGCACCAAATAACAATTATTTAGGTCTAAAACTAATCCCGAAGGTAGATGTAGAGGTAGCGTGCCGACCGCGATCACATCGACTTTGGAACAATTTCCCACGCGCATCGTCACCTCGTCCTTAGCCAATCTTCGCTTAATCCGTAGTCCCTATTTCGAGTTGCAAATATTAGCAACAGAACCAGTATCAGATACCCAGGTGCTACTTCGAGCATTAGTAAGGTACACATCAATAACATGTATATCACATATACCTTTGTTCACCTTGCCATCCTTCTTATCCGCCAAATACTTGGGGCAGTTCCGCTTCCAGTGACCAGTCTGCTTGCAGTAGAAGCACTCAGTTTCAGGCTTAGGTCCAGACTTGGGTTTCGTCTCCTGAGCAGCAACTTGCTTGTTGTTCTTCTTGAAGTTCCCCTTTTTCTTCCCTTTGCCCTTTTTCTTGAAACTAGTGGTCTTGTTGACCATCAACACTTGATGCTCCTTCTTGATTTCTACCTCCGCAGCTTTTAGCATCACGAAGAGCTCGGGAATTGTCTTTTCCATCCCTTGCATATTATAATTCATCATGAAGCTCTTGTAGCTTGGTGGCAGTGATTGGAGAATTCTTTCAATGACGCAATCATCTGGAAGATTAACTCCCAGTTGAATCAAGTGATTATTATACCCAGACATTTTGAGTATATGCTCACTGACAGAACTATTCTCCTCCATCTTGCAGCTATAGAACTTATTGGAGACTTCATATCTCTCAATTCGGGCATTTGCTTGAAATATTGACTTCAACTCCTGGAACATCTCATATGCCCCATGACGTTCAAAACGTCGTTGAAGACCCGGTTCTAAGCCGTAAAGCATGGCACACTGAACTGTCGAGTAGTCATCAGCTTTGCTCTGCCAGATGTTCATAACATCTGGTGTTGCTCCAGCAGCAGGCCTGGCACCCAGCGGTGCTTCTAGGACGTAATTCTTCTGTGCAGCAATGAGGATAATCCTCAAGTTACGGACCCAGTCCGTGTAAGTGCTACCATCATCTTTCAACTTTGCTTTCTCAAGGAACGCATTAAAATTCAACGGAACAACAACACGGACCATCTATCTACAATCAAACATAAACAAGCAAGATACTATCAGGTACTAAGTTCATGATAAATTTAAGTTCAATTAATCATATTACTAAAGAACTCCCACTTAGATAGACATCCCTCTAATCCTCTAAGTGATTACGTGATCCATATAAACTACACTATGTCCGATCATCACGTGAGATGGAGTAGTTTCAACGGTGAACATCAATATGTTGATCATATCTACTATATGATTCATGCTCGACCTTTCGGTCTCCATGTTCCGAGGCCATATCTGTTATATGCTAGGCTCGTCAAGTTTAACCTGAGTATTCCGCGTGTGCAACTGTTTTGCACCCGTTGTATTTGAACGTAGAGCCTATCACACCCGATCATCACGTGGTGTCTCAGCACGAAGAACTTTCGCAACGGTGCATACTCAGGGAGAACACTTTTACTATGATAATTTAGTGAGGGATCATCTTATAATGCTACCGTCAATCAAAGCAAGATAAGATGCATAAAAGATAAACATCACATGCAATCAATATAAGCGATATGATATGGCCATCATCATCTTGTGCTTGTGATCTCCATCTTCGAAGCACCATCATGATCACCATCGTCACCGGTGCGACACCTTGATCTCCATGGTAGCGTCGTTGTCGTCTCGCCAATCTTATGCTTCTACGACTATCGCTACCACTTAGTGATAAAGTAAAGCATTACAGGGCGATTGCATTGCATACAATAAAGCGACAACCATATGGCTCCTGCCAGTTGCCGATAACTCAGTTACAAAACATGATCATCTCATACAATAAAATTTAGCATCATGTCTTGACCATATCACATCACAACATGCCCTGCAAAAACAAGTTAGACGTCCTCTACTTTGTTGTTGCAAGTTTTACGTGGCTGCTACGGGCTTAGCAAGAACCGTTCTTACCTACGCATCAAAACCACAATGATAGTTTGTCAAGTTGGTGCTATTTTAACCTTCGCAAGGACCGGGCGTAGCCACACTCGGTTCAACTAAAGTTGGAGAAACTGACACCCGCCAGCCACCTGTGTGCAAAGCACGTCGGTAGAACCAGTCTCGCGTAAGCGTACGCGTAATGTCGGTCCGGGCCGCTTCATCGAACAATATCTCCGGACCAAAGTATGACATGCTGTTAAACCGTATGACTTATATCGCCCACAACTCACTTGTGTTCTACTCGTGCATATGACATCTACGCATAAAACCAGGCTCGGATTGTAGGGGAACGTTGCAGAAAACAAAAAATTTCCTACGGTTTCACCAAGATCCATCTATGAGTTCATCCAGCAACAAGAGAGGGGAGTGCATCTACATACCCTTATAGATCGCGAGCGGAAGCGTTCAAGAGAACGGGGTTGAGGTAGTCGTACACGTCGTGATCCAATCACCGGAGATCCTAGCGCCGAACGGACGACACCTCCGCGTTCAACACACGTACGGTCAGCGTGACATCTCCTCCTTCTTGATCCAGCAAGGGGGAAGGAGAGGTTGATGAAGATCCAGCAGCACGACGACGTGGTGGTGGATGCAGCAGGGATCCGGCAGGGCTTCGCAAAGCGTCTGTGGGAGGAGGAGGTGTAGCAAGGGGGAAGGGAGGCGCCAAGATGCAGGGTGCGGCTGCCCTTCCTCCCCTCCACTATATATAGGGGCTAGGGGGGCCCTTAGGGTTTCCAACCAGGGGGGCGGCGGCCCCTGGGGCAACGGCCCCCTTAGGGTTTCCAACCAGGGGGGGCGGCGGCCCCCGGGGCAACGACCCCCTTAGGGTTTCTAACCAGGGGGGCGCATGCCCCCCCGGGGGGCAACGGCCCCCTTGGCTGGGGCGCACCAGCCCACCAGGGGCTGGTTCCCATGCCACTTCAGCCCATGGGGCCCTCCGGGATAGGTGGCCCCACCCGGTGGACCCCCAGGACCCTTCCGGTGGTCCCGGTAAAATACAGGTGACCCCCGAAACTCTCCCGATGGCCGAAACATCACTTCCTATATATATATTTCTTCACCTCCGGACCATTCTGGAACTCCTCGTGACGTCCGGGATCTCATCCGAGACTCCGAACAACTTTCGGTTTGCTGCATACTAATATCTCTACAACCCTAGCGTCACCGAACCTTAAGTGTGTAGACCCTACGGGTTCGGGAGATATGCAGACATGACCGAGACACCTCTCCGGTCAATAACCAACAGCGGGATCTGGATACCCATGTTGGCTCCAACATATTCCTCGATGATCTCATCGGATGAACCACGATGTCAAGGATTCAATTAACCCCGTATTCAATTCCCTTTGTCAATCGGTACGTTACTTGCCCGAGACTCGATCGTCGGTATCCCAATACCTCGTTTAGTCTCGTTACCGGCAAGTCACTTTACTCGTACCGTAATGCATGATCCTATGACCAGACACTTGGTCACATTGAGCTCATTATGATGATGCATTACCGAGTGGGCCCAGAGATACCTCTCCGTCATACGGAGTGACAAATCCCAGTCTCGATCCGTGTCAACCCAACATACACTTTCAGAGATACCCGTAGTATACCTTTATAGTCACCCAGTTACATTTTGACGTTTGGTACACCCAAAGCACTCCTACGGTATCCGGGAGTTACACGATCTCATGGTCTAAGGAAAAGATACTTGACATTGGAAAAGCTCTAGCAAACGAACTATACGATCTTGTGCTATGCTTAGGATTGGGTCTTGTCCATCACATCATTCTCCTAATGATGTGATCTCGTTATCAATGACATCCAATGTCCATAGTCAGGAAACCATGACTATCTGTTGATCAACGAGCTAGTCAACTAGAGGCTTACTAGGGACATGTTGGTGTCTATGTATTCACACATGTATTACGATTTCCGGATAACACAATTATAGCATGAATAAAAGACAATTATCATGAACAAGGAAATATAATAATAATCCTTTTATTATTGCCTCTAGGGCATATTTCCAACAGTCTCCCACTTGCACTAGAGTCAATAATCTAGTTACATTGTGATGAATCGAACACCCATAGAGTTCTGGTGTTGATCATGTTTTGCTCTAGGGAGAGGTTTAGTCAACGGATCTGCGACATTCAGATCCGTATGCACTTTACAAATTCCTATGTCTCCATCTTGAACATTTTCACGAATGGAGTTGAAGCGACGCTTGATGTGCCTGGTCTTCTTGTGAAATCTGGGCTCCTTGGCAAGTGTAATAGCTCCAGTGTTGTCACAGAAGAGTTTGATCGGCCCCGATGCATTGGGTATGACCCCTAGGTCGGTGATGAACTCCTTTAACCAAATTGCTTCATGCGCTGCCTCCGAGGCTGCCATGTACTCCGCTTCACACGTAGATCCGGCCACGATGCTCTGCTTGCAGCTGCACCAGTTTACTGCTCCACCATTTAACATATACACATATCCGGTTTGTGACTTAGAGTCATCCAGATCTGTGTCGAAGCTAGCGTCGACGTAACAATTTACGACGAGCTCTTCGTCACCTCCATAAACGAGAAACATGTCCTTAGTCCTTTTCAGGTACTTCAGGATATTCTTGACCGCTGTCCAGTGTTCCTTGCCGGGATTACTTTGGTACCTTCCTACCAAACTTACGGCAAGGTTTACATCAGGTCTGGTACACAGCATGGCATACATAATAGACCCTATGGCTGAGGCATAGTGGATGACACTCATCTCTTCTATATCTTCTGGCGTGGTCGGGCATTGAGCTGAGCTCAATTTCACACCTTGCAACACAGGCAAAAACCCCTTCTTAAACTGATCCATATTGAACTTCTTCAATATCTTTTCAAGGTATGTGCTTTGTGAAAGACCTATGAGGCGTCTTGATCTATCTCTATAGATCTTGATGCCCAATATATAAGCAGCTTTTCAAAGGTCCTTCATTGAAAAACTCTTATTCAAGTAGGCCTTAATGCTGTCCAAAAGTTATATATCATTTCCCATCAAAAGTATGTCATCTACATATAATATGAGAAATGCTACAGAGCTGCCACTCACTTTCTTGTAAACGCAGGCTTCTCCATAAGTCTGCACAAACCCAAACGCCTTGATCACCTCATCAAAGCGAATGTTCCAACTCCGAGATGCTTGCACCAGCCCATAAATGGATCGCTGGAGCTTGCACACCTTGTTAGCATTCTTAGGGTCGACAAAACCTTCCGGCTGCATCATATACGGTTCTTCCTTAAGATAACCGTTAAGGAATGCCGTTTCGACGTCCATCTGCCATATCTCATAATCATAGTATGCAGCAATTGCTAACAAGATTCGGACGGACTTCAGCTTCGCTACGGGAGAGAAAGTCTCATAGTAGTCAACCCCTTGAACTTGTCGATAACCCTTAGTGACAAGTCGAGCTTTATAGATGGTAACATTACCATCCGCGTCCGTCTTCTTCTTAAAGATCCATTTGTTTTCATACATGGATCCTATCTCAGATTGCATGGCCTCTAGCCATTTGTTGGAATCTGGGCCCGCCATCACTTCTTCATAGTTCGAAGGTTCACCGTTGTCTAACAACATGATTTCCAGGACAGGGTTGCCGTACCATTCTGGTGCGGAACGTGTCCTTGTGGACCTACGAAGTTCAGTAGTAACTTGATCCGAAGTTTCATGATCATCATCATTAACCTCCTCTCTAACCGGTGGAGGCACCACAGAAACATTTTCTTGAGCTGTGCTACTCTCCGGTTCAAGAGGTAATACTTCATCAAGTTCCACTTTCCTCCCACTTACTTCTTTCGAGAGAAACTCTTTCTCCTAAAAGGATCCGTTCTTGGCAACAAAGATCTTGCCTTCGGATCTAAGGTAGAAGGTATACCCAATGGTTTCCTTAGGTTATCCTATGAAGACGCATTTTTCCGACTTGGGTTCGAGCTTTTCAGGTTGAAGTTTCTTGACATAAGCATCACATCCCCAAACATTTAGAAACGACAGCTTAGGTTTCTTCCCAAACCATAATTCATACGGTGTCGTCTCAACGCATTTAGACGGTGCCCTATTTAAAGTGAATGTAGCTGTCTCTAGAGCGTATCCCCAAAACGATAGCGGTAAATCTGTAAGAGACATCATAGATCGCACCATATCCAATAGAGTGCGATTACGACGTTCGGACACACCATTACGTTGAGGTGTTCCAGGCGGCTTGAGTTGTGAAACGATTCCACATTTCCTTAAGTCTGTGCCAAATTCGTGACTTAAATATTCTCCTCCACGATCTGATCGTAAGAACTTTATTTTTTGGTCACGTTGATTCTCTACCTCATTCTGTAATTCGTTAAACTTTTCAAAGGTCTCAGACTTGTGTTTCATCAAATAGACATACCCATATCTACTCAAGTCATCCGTGAGAGTGAGAACATAACGATATCCTCCGCGAGCCT
This sequence comes from Aegilops umbellulata, assembly GCA_032464435.1. NCBI lineage: Eukaryota > Viridiplantae > Streptophyta > Magnoliopsida > Poales > Poaceae > Aegilops > Aegilops umbellulata. The sequence continues at coordinate 571,435,448 of CP136056.1, forward strand.
CAACACTCATTGGACCGCACACATCAGTATGTATGATTTCCAATAAGTTGGTTGCTCGCTCCATTGTTCCGGAGAACGGAGTCTTGGTCATTTTGCCCATGAGGCATGCCTCGCATGTGTCAAATGATTCATAATCGAGAGACTCTAAAAGTCCATCAGTATGGAGCTTCTTCATGCGCTTGACACCAATGTGACCAAGGCGCAGTGCCACAAGTATGTGGGACTATCATTATCAACTTTACACCTTTTGGTATTCACACTATGAATATGTGTATTATCACGCACAAGATTCATTAAGAATAAACCATTGACCATCGGAGCATGACCATAAAACATATCACTCATATAAATAGAACAACCATTATTCTCGGATTTAAATGAGTAGCCATCTCGCATTAAACGAGATCCAGATACAATGTTCATGCTCAAACTTGGCACTAAATAACAATTATTGAGGTTTAAAACTAATCCCGCAGGTAAATGTAGAGGTAGCATGCCGACGGCGATCACATCGACCTTGGAACCATTCCCGACGCGCATCGTCACCTCGTCCTTCGCCAGTCTCCGCTTATTCCGCAGCTCCTGTTTTGAGTTACAAATATGAGCAACGACACCGGTATCAAATACCCAGGAGCTACTACGAGCAATGGTAAGGTACACATCAATTACATGTATATCACATATACCTTTAGTGTTGCCGGCCTTCTTGTCCGGTAAGTATTTGGAGCAGTTCCGCTTCCAGTGACCCTTCCCTTTGCAGTAAAAGCACTCAGTCTCAGGCTTGGGTCCATGCTTTGACTTCTTCCCGGCAACTGGCTTACCGGGCGCGGCAACATCCTTGCCGTCCTTCTTGAAGTTCTTCTTACCCTTGCCTTTCTTGAACTTAGTGGTTTTATTGACCATCAACACTTGATGTTCCTTTTTGATTTCAACCTCTAGTGATTTCAGCATAGCAAATACCTCAGGAATGGTCTTTACCATACCCTGCATGTTGTAGTTCATCACAAAGCTCTTGTAGCTAGGTGGGAGCGACTGAAGGATTCTGTCAATGACCGCCTCGTCTAGGAGGTTAATCTCCAGCTGAGTCAAGCGGTTGTGCAACCCAGACATCTTGAGTATGTGTTCACTGACAGAACTATTTTTCTCCATCTTACAACTGTAGAACTTGTCGGAGACTTCATATCTCTCGACCCGGGCATGAGCTTGGAAAACTAGTTTCAGCTCCTCGAACATCTCATATGCTCCGTGATGCTCAAAACGCTTTTGGAGCCCCGGTTCTAAGCTGTAAAGCATGCCGCACTGAACGAGGGAGTAATCATCGGCATGAGACTGCCAATCATTCATAATGTCTTGGTTCTCTGGGATGGGTGCTTCACCTAGCGGTGCTTCTAGGACATATTGTTTCCTGGCAGCTATGAGGATAATCCTCAGGTTCCGGACCCAGTCCGTATAGTTGCTGCCATCGTCTTTCCGCTTGGTTTTCTCTAGGAACGCGTTGAAGTTCATGTTGACATTGGCTTGGGCCATTTGATCTACAAGACATATTGCAAAGTTTATTTAGACTAAGTTCAGGATAATTAAGTTCATCGAATAAAATTATTTAGTGAACTCCCACTCAGATTAGACATCCCTCTAGTCATCTAAGTGTAACATGATCCGACTCGACTAGGCCGTGTCCGATCATCACGTGAGACAGACTAGTCATCATCGGTGAACATCTCCATGTTGATCGTATCTTCCATATGACTCATGTTCGACCTTTCGGTCTCTTGTGTTCCGAAGCCATGTCTGTACATGCTAGGCTCGTCAAGTCAACCTAAGTGTTTGCATGTGTAAATTTGTCTTACACCCGTTGTATGTGAACGTTGGAATCTATCACACCCGATCATCACATGGTGCTTCGAAACAACGAACTGTCGCAACGGCGCACAGTTAGGGGGAACACTTTCTTGAAATTGTTATGAGGGATCATCTTATTTACTTCCGTCGTTCCAAGAAAACAAGATGCAAAAACATCACATGCAATCAAATAATAATAGTGACATGATATGGCCAATATCATATAGCTCCTTTGATCTCCATCTTGGGGCTCCATGATCATCTTGTCACCGGCATGACACCATTATCTCCATCATCATGATCTCCATCATCGTGTCTCCATGAAGTTGCTCGCCAACTATTACTTCTACTACTAAGGCTAACACGTTTAGCAATAAAGTAAAGTAATTTACATGGCGTTTCCATTGACACGCAGGTCATAAAAAATAATGACAACTCCTATGGCTCCTGCCGGTTGTCATACTCATCGACATGCAAGTCGTGATTCCTATTACATGAACATGATCTCATAAATTACATATATATCATTCATCATTCATCACAACTTTGGCCATATCATATCACAAAGCACTTGCTGCAAAAAACAAGTTAGACGTCCTCTAATTGTTGTTGCAAGTTTTACGTGGCTGCAATAGGGTTCTAGCAAGAACGTTTTCTTACCTACGTAAAAGCCACAACGTGATTTTTCAACTTCTATTCACCCTTCATAAGGACCCTTTTCGTCGAGTCCGCTCCAACTAAAGTGGGAGAGACAGACACGCGCCAGCCACCTTATGCAACAAGTGTGTGTCAGTCGGTGGAACCGGTCTCACGTAAGCGTACGTGTAAGGTTGGTCCGGGCCGCTTCATCCCACAATACCGCTGGAGCAAAATAAGACTAGTAGCGGCAAGAAAGTTGACAACATCTACGCCCACAACAATTGTGTTCTACTCATGCAAATAGAACTACGCATAAACCTGGCTCATGATGCCACTGTAGGGGAACGTTGCAGAAAACAAAAAATTTCCTACGGTTTCACCAAGATCCATCTATGAGTTCATCCAGCAACGATAGATGGGAGTGCATCTACATACCCTTGTAGATCGCGAGCGGAAGCGTTCAAGAGAATGGGGTTGAGGTAGTCGTACACGTCGTGATCCAATCACCGGAGATCCTAGCGCCGAACGGACGGCACCTCCGCGTTCAACACACGTACGGTCAGCGTGACGTCTCCTCCTTCTTGATCCAGCAAGGGGGAAGGAGAGGTTGATGAAGATCCAGCAGCACGATGGCGTGGTGGTGGATGCAGCAGGGATCCGGCAGGGCTTCGCCAAGCGTCTGCGGGAGGAGGAGGTGTAGCAAGGGGGAAGGGAGGCGCCAAGATGCAGGGTGCGACTGCCCTTCCTCCCCTCCACTATATATAGGGCTAGGGGGGCGCATGCCCCCTTGGAGATCCCATCTAGAGGGGGGGGCGGCGCCCCCCCGGGGCAACGGCCCCCTTAGGGTTTCCAACCAGGGGGGCGGCGGCCCCCGGGGCAACGGCCCCCTTAGGGTTTCCAACCAGGGGGGGCGGCCCGCGGGGCAACGACCCCCTTAGGCTATGTTCGGTTATCCCCACCCTCGCCGGGATCGGGTTGAAACCCCGCCGAATCCCGTGGGTTTGTCCCCGGCTGGGGTCGGATCCCGGTCTGTCTTATAACAGCCTTCGATTAAACCCGGTCGGGATTAGTTCTCTTCCAAACCTCGTGGAAATCACAGGGAAACAACCCACGCGTCACACCTCGTGGAAGTAAACCCCGTCTCTCTCTCGCGCGCGAAACGACACGCTCTCTCTTGCCCAATCTCTCTCGTGTCGTGGGGGCGCCGAAGACTGCAGGAGCAGTGCTACTGGATGAGACTGCGGCGGCATGCTCGCCCCCCTCCCCCACACACACACCCACCCTTCTCCCTCTCCCGGTCTCCCCTGTTCAACCGGCGCCACCGCATCTAGTTGCAGCGGCAAGCTCCGCGGCGACCCGGACCTAACTGACGGCGGCCGGGCGACGACGGCGCACGATGGCATCGCTTCCAGATCCGGCGGACGGCAACCCTCTCCCTCCGACCTCCGTCAGTCCCAGAATCTAGGGGTCCCTCTGCTTCCTCCGTCGGTAGTGCGAGTACGGCCCTGCCTTCCGGCGTCCGCAGCGGCGCAGTTCCACTGCTCCGATTGTCCAGCTCGTAGTGGGAGCTAGAAGCCCCAAAAAGATCCATCTACTGAACGTAATTTCATCTACTGATCGTAATTTCATCTACTGATCTACAACTCTATACAAGGTAATTTCTCTGTTTTTTTAGCATACCACATGCTTTTTTCTTGGCTTCTAACAAGCATGCTTCTGATTCTACTTCTTGTAATTGTAACTGATTGCTTCCACTAATGAACAAGACTTGTATTACTCTTGTTGTGCTGCTCTGATGTTGTATACTGCTGTATACTTCGAAGTATTTTTGATGCAGGTTTAACCGAACAGAGATTAGGTGAGAGGGATTAATCCCCCTAGTGTAATGATTCCACGTGGGGGTTGGGTGGCGACACCAAAACCCCGCAGGTATTAGATCCACTAGTGAATATAATCTCCTGGAACCGAACATACCCTTAGGGTTTCTAACCAGGGGAGGGCGCATGCCCCCTTGGGTGGGGCGCACCAGCCCACCAGGGGCTGGTTCCCATGCCACTTCAGCCCATGGGGCCCTCCGGGATAGGTGGCCCCACCCGATGGACCCCCAGGACCCTTCCGGTGGTCCCGGTACAATACCGGTGACCCCCGAAACTCTCCCGATGGCCGAAACAACACTTCCTATATATATATTTCTTCACCTCCGGACCATTCCGGAACTCCTCGTGACGTCCGGGATCTCATCCGAGACTCCGAACAACTTTCGGTTTGCTGCATACTAATATCTCTACAACCCTAGCGTCACCGAACCTTAAGTGTGTAGACCCTACGGGTTCGGGAGATATGCAGACATGACCGAGACGCCTCTCCGGTCAACAACCAACAGCGGGATCTGGATACCCATGTTGGCTCCCACATACTCCTCGATGATCTCATCGGATGAACCACGATGACGAGGATTCAATTAACCCCGTATTCAATTCCCTTTGTCAATCGGTACGTTACTTGCCCGAGACTCGATCATCGGTATCCCAATACCTCGTTTAGTCTCGTTACCGGCAAGTCACTTTACTCGTATCGTAATGCATGATCCCGTGACCAGACACTTGGTCACATTGAGCTCATTATGATGATGCATTACCGAGTGGGCCCAGGGATACCTCTCCGTCATACGGAGTGACAAATCCCAGTCTCGACCCGTGTCAACCCAACAGACACTTTAGGAGATACCCGTAGTATACCTTTATAGTCACCCAGTTACGTTGTGACGTTTGGTACACCCAAAGCACTCCTACGGTATCCAGGAGTTACACGATCTCATGGTCTAAGGAAAAGATACTTGACATTGGAAAAGCTCTAGCAAACGAACTATACGATCTTGTGCTATGCTTAGGATTGGGTCTTGTCCATCACATCATTCTCCTAATGATGTGATCTCGTTATCAATGACATCCACTGTCCATAGTCAGGAAACCATGACTATCTGTTGATCAACGAGCTAGTCAACTAGAGGCTTACTAGGGACATGTTGGTGTCTATGTATTCACACATGTATTATGATTTCCGGATAACACAATTATAGCATGAATAAAAGACAATTATCATGAACAAGGAAATATAATAATAATCCTTTTATTATTGCCTCTAGGGCATATTTCCAACACGGATGCCACTGTTAGGGAACGTAGTAATTTCAAAAAAAATCCTACGCACACGCAAGATCATGGTGATGCATAGCAACGAGAGGGGAGAGTGTTGTCCACGTACCCTTGTATACCGAAAGCGGAAGCGTTAGAACAAAGCGGTTGATGTAGTCGTACGTCTTCACGGCCCGACCGATCAAGCACCAAAACTACGACACCTCCAAGTTCTAGCACACGTTCAGCTCGATGACGATCCCCGGACTCTGATCCAGCAAAGTGTCGGGGAAGAGTTCCGTCAGCACGACGGCGTGGTGACGATCTTGATGTTCTACCGATGCAGGGCTTCGCCTAAGCACTGCTACGATATTATCGAGGTGGACTATGGTGGAAGGGGGCACCGCACACGGCTAAAGAACGATCACGAAGATCAACTTGTGTGTCTTGGGGTGCCCCCTTGCCCCCGTATATAAAGGAGGGAGTGGGGAGGAGCAGCCGACCCCTAGGGGTGCCCCTAGGGGTCCGCCCTCTTGCCTTATTGGAGAAGGAAAGGGGAAGGGGGAAAGAGGAAAGGGGGGCGCTGCCCCCCCCTTCCTTGTCCTATTCGGACTAGGAGGGAGGGGGTGCGCGGCCTGCCCTGGCCTGCCCTCCTCTTCTCCCTTAGGGCCAATGTAGGACCATTAACCCCCGGGGGGGGGGGGTTCCGGTAACCCCTGGTACTCCGGTAAAATCCCGATTTCACCCGGAACGATTCTGATATCCAAATACAGGCTTCCAATATATCAATCTTTATGTCTCGACCATTTCGAGATCCTCGTCATGTCCGTGATTACATCCGGGACTCCGAACAACCTTCGGTACATCAAAACATATAAACTCATAATGAAATTGTCATCGTAACGTTAAGCGTGCGGACCCTACGTGTTTGAGAACAATGTAGACATGACCGAGACACGTCTCTGGTCAATAACCAATAGCGGAACCTGGATGCTCATATTGGCTCCCACATATTCTACGAAGATCTTTATCGGTCAGACCGCATAACAACATACGTTGTTCCCTTTGTCATCGGTATGTTACTTGCCCGAGATTCAATCGTCGGTATCTCAATACCTAGTTCAATATCGTTACCGGCAAGTCTCTTTACTCGTTCCATAACACATCATCTCGCAACTAACTCATTAGTTGCATTGCTTGCAAGGCTTAAGTGATGTGCATTACCGAGAGGCCCCAGAGATACATCTCCGACAATCGGAGTGACAAATCCTAATCTCAAAATACGCCAACCCAACATGTACCTTTGGAGACACCTGTAGAGCTCCTTTATAATCACCCAGTTACGTTGTGATGTTTGGTAGCACACAAAGTGTTCCTCCGATAAACGGGAGTTGCATAATCTCATAGTCATAGGAACATGTATAAGTCATGAAGAAAGCAAATGGCAACATACTAAACGATCAAGTGCTAAGCTAACGGAATGGGTCAAGTCAATCACATCATTCTCCTAATGATGTGATCCCATTAATCAAATGACAACTCATGTCTATGGCTAGGAAACATAACCATCTTTGATCAACGAGCTAGTCAAGTAGAGGCATACTAGTGACACTCTGTTTGTCTATGTATTCACACAAGTATTATGTTTCCGGTTAATACAATTCTAGCATGAATAATAAACATTTATCATGATATAAGGAAATAAATAATAACTTTATTATTGCCTCTAGGGCATATTTCCTTCACTCTGCCCATCGCGCAGGCCGGCAAAGACCTCCCAGCGCGCCGCCCAACCACCACCACCCCGCCGCCTGATCTGGCCATCTACCACCCCCCGCCCCCACCACTCTGGATCTGACCGCCGCCGTTCAGCCAGATCCGCTGCCCTGTGTGCTGCCGGGATGACTTTCGCTGCATCACCATGACCTGCGCCGACCGAAGACACCCCAACCCCCGTGCAGATCGCCTGGTGCGCCCGTGCAGTGCGCAGCTCGCGTGTGTGCAAATCGCGGCGTGCAATGGTGGTGGGATACAGGTGGTTCGCGATGCATGGGCATGCCGTTGTACAGGTGCTGCACGAGCGATGGGTGTGGACCCTCGTCTCCTGCACTGACAGAAACAACGACAGTTGGATTTTCGGAGACTTACAGCGCATGGAGCAGATCTCCCCCGACCATGCATCCAGCCCCACTCCTCACCTCCGGCACGGCAGTGCCACCCCAACCTTCCACGCTGGTGGGTGATGGCGACCTACTCGGATGCAGTTTGGTGCAGCATTGCTTGCGCTCCTTTTTATTTTGCAGCGAGGTTCTCCAGTGTGTTGGTTGCATTTCAGTGCATGAGCATTGCAATCTCGATTGGAGAAGTGTTGAAAAATGGGTTGCAGTTAATTATGACAAAAATTGTAGTTTACTTCAATCCCATTTACCTCGATGGCTCACCGTGCAGTTTATTTGATGCTCTTGTGCAGTGCGGAGTGCATCTGCTTGCAGTCCCGCCGCGTGCAGTACATTTTTCATGGACAAATTGGCGACGTAGTTCACTCCATCAATGTTTTGCATTTTTTTGCAAAAAAATTTGAAGTGCACTCGGTTTGTGTAAAAAGAATGATGTTTCATTAGCCTTATGTATGAAGTGCAATTTGTTTTTGTATGTTTCAAGAATCAGTCGACTACATCAACACCTGCAGTGCGTTTGGTCCTCGGATGTGGTTCATTTTTTAGAGTGATTGTGACATTCTAAAATTTTTCCTTTGGGTTTTCAACAAAAACTTTGTTTGTTTTTGAAAAGAAAGGCCATTTAAAATTTTTGCCAGAAAACCTTCCTCTTAAAACTTCCTTTTCTTTGGCTAGGATTTTTATTTCTGTATCTTCTGCAAACTTTGGTGTTTGATCATTTAAAACCTTTTCTCTGTTGGCTCCCTGCCCAAAACATTTTTTTGAAATTAATTATTTTCTTTTAAAAAGAGAACTCTATGAAATTGAGGTTTTTCATATCTTGAAGACCACCCATGATTTTTGTTTCTGCCCATGTGGTAAAACCCCTCCAAAACCTTCCCTCCTCCTTGAAACAATCTAAGTTCTCTGTCCCAACAAGTCCAAACAAGTTTTGGATTTTATTTCAATTATTTTTCCTCTCAAATCTTTTCTGACAATTATTTTGGGCCTGAGTCATTTTCAAAGCAAGTACCCCATTGCATTTGAGTTTTGACCTCAAACCAACTCTCCTGGATAGTCCTTGGTAACCACAACTCAGAACCATCTTGATCGACTCTTCCTCTTTTCAAATTTTTTCAAATTTCAGCCTCTGCAAGTTTGGACCAGATTTGCCAAATTTGGTGAAATTCATATTTTCTCTTCTCCAAAAATTCTACCAAAATTCAGGCAGCCTACTGATGCAATGAGAGACCACTCCACCAAAAACCAGCTCAAGGAAAAGTCCCTGCATGCCAAAATCATTCTGTCGAACACCTGGCGTGCACTGTTCCTGTTCATATTCAGTAAAATTCAGAGTTTCAGTGTCGTTTCTTCGTCAGAGATTCAGTCACGAGGAAACTGTGCATTTGGCTCGTGCTCGCAGCCTCTTCCTCTTGTCCGGAGCGCCACACGCGCGCTTGGCGCCTCCCTGGCGTCGGTGGCGCCCTGGCCCGCCTGCGCCGGCGTGTCCCGTGGCGGCAGAACCACCGTAGCAGCCGACCGGGGGCAACACTGCGGCAGAATGCCGTTAAGCACCGCCCAAACCCTCTGAGAGCTCCGCGTGGCCACGTCCTTGCCAGCGCACGCATGCAGCACCGTCGCCGTGGCCTGGCACGCGCAGAGCGTGTTCTCTACCGCCGGCATGCTGTGCGGCCGTTCCGTCGAGGGCAGGCCGTAATCCTCCCTCCCGTGCTGAGTTGGACACTGGGATGGCACCAGTACTTCACCTAGATGATGCTCAAGCCCCTAAGCCGGCCGTCCACCCACAGCGCCGCCGTAATCGCCCGCAGGACTTATTCGTTCATGGCAACCGCCTCGGGCCATCTATATATAGCCCCTCCCGAGCTTGCTCTTGCCCCCGCACAACTCCACCACCTTGCCAGACCCCGCCTAGCCACTGGAAGGGCCTCGAGGGGCCTTTCTTCCTCGACTCTGGCCACCTCCGCCGCCTCGGGCTCCGGCAACGTTCTCTCCGATGAGAACTCCTCCGCCGCCCTACTCTCGCCCGTAGCCTTCTCTTACACCTAGTGCTCTAACCCCCACCTCAATTCGATGCTTGCAGCCCTCTCCGGCGAGCTCCATCCACGCCCGAACCGCCGTCCGCCGAAGTAGGAGCCACCGTCGACGTGGTGCTCGCCGGTGACCACCACCAACACCAACCGATGCGGAATGGCGCCCTGAGCACGGAGGTACCCTCCGATCCTCCTGCCCCGCCATGGATCGCCGCCGGCGATCGCCGCGGCCCTCTGGCGCTAAAAACTCTGCCTCCGTTTTCAAACCTGACGGGTGGGTGTTGGAAATATGACCTAGAGGCAATAATAAAAGCATTATTATTATATTTCCTTGTTCATGATGATTGTCTTTTATTCATGCTATAATTGTGTTATCCGGAAATCGTAATACATGTGTGAATACATAGACACCAGTATGTCCCTAGTAAGCCTCTTGTTGACTAGCTCGTTGATCAACTGATAGTCATGGTTTCCTGACTATGGACATTGGATGTCATTGATAACAAGATCACATCATTAGGAGAATAATGTGATGGACAAGACCCAATCCTAAGCATAAGCACAAGATCGTATAATTCGTTTGCTAGAGCTTTTCCAATGTCAAGTATCTTTTCCTTAGACCATGAGATCGTGTAACTCCCGGATACCGTAGGAGTGCTTTGGGTGGCCAAACGTCACAACGTAACTGGGTGACTATAAAGGTATACTACGGGTATCTCCGAAAGTGTCTGTTGGGTTGACACGGATCGAGACTGGGATTTGTCACTCCGTATGACGGAGAGGTATCACCGGGCCCACTCGGTAATGCATCATCATAATGAGCTCAATGTAATCAAAGTGTTTGATCACGGGATCATGCATTACGGTACGAGTAAAGTGACTTTCCGGTAACGAGATTGAAAGAGGTATTGGGATACCGACGATCGAATCTCGGGCAAGTAAAATACCGCTTGACAAAGGGAATTGAATACAGGATTGATTGAATCCTCGACATCGTGGTTCATCCGATGAGATCATCGAGGAGTATGTGGGAGCCAACATGGGTATCCAGATCCCGCTGTTGGTTATTGGCCAGAGACGTGTCTCGGTCATGTCTGCATGTCTCCTGAACCCGTAGGGTCTACACACTTAAGGTTCGGTGACGCTAGGGTTGTAGAGATATGAGCATGCAGTAATCCGAAAGTTGTTCGGAGTCCCGGATGAGATCCCGGACGTCACGCGGAGTTCCGGAATGGTCCGGAGGTGAAGAATTATATATAGGAAGTGCAGTTTCGGCCATCGGGAGTGATTCGGGGGTCACCGGTATTGTACTGGGACCACCGGATGGGTCCCGGGGGTCCACCGGGTGGGGCCACCCATCCCGGAGGGCCCCATGGGCTGAAGTGGGAGGGGGAACCAGCCCTTAGTGGGATGGTGCGCCCCCCTAGGCCCACCCCCTGCGCCTAGGGTTGGAACCGTAGGGTGGGGGGGCGCCCCACTTGCCTTGGGGGGCACTCCACCCCCCTTGGCCGCCGCCCCCCTGGGAGATTGGATCTCCAGGCCGGCGCCCCCAGGGGGCCTATATAAAGGGGGAGGGGAGGGAGGGGCAGCCGCACCCTTGACCCCTGGCGCCTCCCTCCCCCCTGTCACACCTCTCCCTCTCGCGCAGACGCTCGGCGAAGCCCTGCTGCACGTGACAACTACATCCACCACCATGCCGTCATGCTGTTGGATCTCCATTAACCCCTCCTTCCCCCTTGCTGGATCAAGAAGAAGGAGACGTCATCCGCTCCGTACGTGTGTTGAACGCGGAGGTGCCGTCCGTTCGGCGCTTGGTCATCGGTGATTTGGATCACGGCGAGTACGACTCCATCATCCACGTTCTAGTGAACGCTTCCGCTCGCGATATACAAAGGTATGTAGATGCATCCGATCACTCGTTGCTAGATGAACTCATAGATGGATCTTGGTGAAACCGTAGGAAAATTTTGTTTTCTGCAACGTTCCCCAACAGTGGCATCATGAGCTAGGTCTATGCGTAGTTCTTTTTGCACGAGTAGAACACAATTTGTTGTGGGCGTAGATGTTGTCAACTTTCTTGCCGCTACTAGTCTTATTTTGCTTCAGCGGTATTGTGGGATGAAGCGGCCCGGACCAACCTTACACGTACGCTTACATGAGACCCGTTCCACCGACTAACCTGCACTAGTTGCATAAGGTGGCTGGCGGGTGTCTGTCTCTCCCACTTTAGTTGGAGCGGATTCGACGAAAAGGGTCCTTATGAAGGGTAAATAGAAGTTGACAAATCACGTTGTGGCTTTTACGTAGGTAAGAAAACGTTCTTGCTAGAACCCTAATGCAGCCACGTAAAACTTGCAACAACAATTAGAGGACGTCTAACTTGTTTTTGCAGCAAGTGCTTTGTGATATGATATGGCCAAAGTTGTGATGAATGATGAATGATATATATGTGATTTATGAGATCATGTTCATGTAATAGGAATCATGACTTGCATGTCGATGAGTATGACAACCGGCAGGAGCCATAGGAGTTGTCATTATTTTTTATGACCTGCGTGTCAATGGAAACGCCATGTAAATTACTTTACTTTATTGCCAAACGTGTTAGCCTTAGTAGTAGAAGTAATAGTTGGCGAGAAACTTCATGGAGACACGATGATGGAGATCATGATGATGGAGATCATGGTGTCATGCCGGTGACAAAATGATCATGGAGCCCCAAGATGGAGATCAAAGGAGCTATATAATATTGGCCATATCATGTCACTATTATTATTTGATTGCATGTGATGTTTATCATGTTTTGCATCTTGTTTACTTAGAACGACGGTAGTAAATAAGATGATCCCTCATAGTAAATTTCAAGAAAGTGTTCCCCCTAACTGTGCACCGTTGCGACAGCTCGTTGTTTCGAAGCACCACGTGATGATCGGGTGTGATAGATTCCAACGTTCACATACAACGAGTGTCTTGACGAGCCTAGCATGTATAGACATGGCCTCGGAACACGGAGGACCGAAAGGTCGAGCATGAGTCGTATAGAAGATACGATCAACATGGAGATGTTCACCGATGATGACTAGTCCGTCTCACGTGATGATCGGACACGGCCTAGTCGAGTCAGATCATGTTTCACTTATATGACTAGAGGGATGTCTAATCTGAGTGGGAGTTCATTATATAATTTGATTAGATGAACTTAATTATCATGAACTTAGTCTCAATAAACTTTGCAATATGTCTTGTAGATCAAATGGCCCAAGCTAATGTCAACATGAACTTCAACGCGTTCCTAGAGAAACCAAACTGAAAGACGATGGCAGCAACTATACGGACTGGGTCCGGAACCTGAGGATCATCCTCATAGCTGCCAGGAAACAATATGTCCTAGAAGCACCGCTAGGTGAAGCACCCATCCCAGAGAACCAAGACATTATGAATGCTTGGCAGTCTCGTGCTGATGATTACTCCCTCGTTCTGTGTGGCATGCTTTACAGCTTAGAACCGGGGCTCCAAAAGCGTTTTGAGCATCACAGAGCATATGAGATGTTCGAGGAGCTGAAACTAGTTTTCCAAGCTCATGCCCAGGTCGAGAGATATGAAGTCTCCGACAAGTTCTACAGTTGTAAGATGGAGGAAAACAGTTCTGTCAGTGAACACATACTCAAGATGTCTGGGTTGCACAACCGCTTGACTCAGCTGGAGATTAACCTCCCAGACGAGGCGGTCATTGACAGAATCCTTCAGTCGCTCCCACCTAGCTACAAGAGCTTTGTGATGAACTACAATATGCAGGGGATGGTAAAGACCATTCCTGAGGTATTTGCTATGCTGAAATCAGCAGAGGTTGAAATAAAAAAGGAACATCAAGTGTTGATGGTCAATAAGACCACTAAGTTCAAATAGGCAAGGGTAAGAAGAACTTCAAGAAGGTCGGCAAGGATGTTGCCGTGCCCGGTAAGCCAGTTGCCGGGAAGAAGTCAAAGCATGGACCCAAGCCTGAGACTGAGTGCTTTTATTGCAAAGGGAAGGGTCACTGGAAGCGGAACTGCCCCAAATACTTAGCGGACAAGAAGGCCGGCAACACTAAAGGTATATGTGATATACATGGAATTGATGTGTACCTTACCAGTGCTCGTAGTAGCTCCTGGGTATTTGATACCGGTGCCGTTGCTCATATTTGTAACTCAAAACAGGAGCTGCGGAGTAAGCGGAGACTGGCGAAGGACGAGGTGACGATGCGCGTCGGGAATGGTTCTAAGGTCGATGTGATCGCCGTCGGCACGCTACCTCTACATTTACCTACGGGATTAGTTTTAAACCTCAATAATTGTTATTTAGTGCCAAGTTTGAGCATGAACATTGTATCTGGATCTCGTTTAATACGAGATGGCTACTCATTTAAATCCGAGAATAATGGTTGTTCTATTTATATGAGTGATATGTTTTATGGTCATGCTCCGGTGGTCAATGGTTTATTCTTAATGAATCTCGTGCGTGATAATACACATATTCATAGTGTGAATACCAAAAGGTGTAAAGTTGATAACGATAGTCCCACATACTTGTGGCACTGCCGCCTTGGTCACATTGGTGTCAAGCGCATGAAGAAGCACCATGCTGATGGACTTTTAGAGTCCCTCGATTATGAATCGTTCGACACATGCGAACCATGCCTCATGGGTAAAATGACCAAGACTCCGTTCTCTGGAACAATGGAGCGCGCAACCAACTTATTGGAAATCATACATACTGATGTGTGCGGTCCAATGAGCATTGAGGCTCGCGGAGGATGTCGTTATGTTCTCACTCTCACTGATGATTTGAGTAGATATGGCTATGTCTACTAAATGAAACACAAGTCTGAGACCTTTGAAAAGTTCAAGGAGTTTCAGAGTGAGGTTGAGAATCAACGTGACAGAAAAATCAAGTTTCTACGATCAGATCATGGAGGAGAATACTTGAGTCACGAATTTGGCACACACTTAAGGAAATGTGGAATCGTTTCACAACTCACGCCGCCTGGAACACCTCAACGTAACGGTGTGTCCGCACGTCGTAATCGCACTCTATTGGATATGGTGCAATCTATGATGTCTCTTACATATTTACCGCTATCATTTTGGGGCTACGCTCTAGAGACAGCTACATTCACTTTAAATAGGGCACCGTCTAAATCCGTTGAGACGACACCGTATGAATTATGGTTTGGGAAGAAACCTAAGCTGTCGTTTCTAAAAGTTTGGGGATGCGATGCTTATGTCATGAAACTTCAACCTGAAAAGCTCGAACCCAAGTCGGAAAAATGCTTCTTCATAGGATACCCTAAGGAAACCATTGGGTATACCTTCTACCTATGATCCGAAGGCAAGATATTTGTTGCCAAGAACGGATCCTTTCTGGAGAAAGAGTTTCTCTCGAAAGAAGTAAGTGGGAGGAAAATGGAACTTGATGAAGTATCACCTCTTGAACCGGAAAGTAGCGCAGCTCAAGAAAATGTTTCTGAGGTGCCTCCACCGGTTAGAGAGGAGGTTAATGATGATGATCATGAAACTTCAGATCATGTTACTACAGAACTTCGTAGGTACACAAGGACACGTTCCGCACCAGAGTGGTACGGCAACCCTGTCCTGGAAATCATGTTGTTAGATAACGGTGAACCTTCGAACTATGAAGAAGCGATGGCGGGCCTAGATTCCAATAAATGGCTAGAGGCCATGCAATCCGAGATAGGATCCATGTATGAAAACAAAGTATGGACTTTGACAGACTTGCCCGATGATCGGCGAGCGATAGAAAACACATGGATCTTTAAGAAGAAGACGGACGCGGATGGTAATGTTACCATCTATAAAGCTCGACTTGTCGCTAAGGGTTATTGGCAAGTTCAAGGGGTTGACTACGATGAGACTTTCTCTCCCGTAGCGAAGCTAAAGTCCATCCGAATCATGTTAGCAATTGCCGCATACTATGATTATGAGATATGGCAAATGGACGTCAAAACGGCATTCCTTAACGGATATCTTAAGGAAGAACTGTATATGATGCAGCCGGAAGGTTTTGTCGACCCTAAGAATGCTAACAAGGTATGCAAGCTCCAGCGATCCATTTATGGCCTGGTGCAAGCATCTCAGAGTTGGAACATTCGCTTTGATGAGATGATCAAGGCGTTTGGGTTTACGCAGACTTATGGAGAAGCCTGTGTTTACAAGAAAGTGAGTGGGAGCTCTGTAGCATTTCTCATATTATATGTAGATGACATACTTTTGATGGGAAATGATATAGAACTTTTAGACATCATTAAGGCCTACTTGAATAAGAGTTTTTCAATGAAGGACCTAGGAGAAGCTGCTTATATATTGGGCATCAAGATCTATAGAGATAGATCAAGACGCCTCATAGGTCTTTCACAAAGCACATACCTTGAAAAGATATTGAAGAAGTTCAATATGGATCAGTCCAAGAAGGGGTTCTTGCCTGTGTTGCAAGGTGCGAAATTGAGCTCAGCTCAATGCCCGACCACGGCAGAAGATATAGAAGAGATGAGTGTCATCCCCTATGCCTGGGCCATAGGGTCTATTATGTATGCCATGCTGTGTACCAGACCTGATGTAATCCTTGCCGTAAGTTTGGTAGGTAGGTACCAAAGTAATCCCGGCAAGTAACACTAGACAGCGGTCAAGAATATCCTGAAGTACCTGAAAAGGACTAAGGACATGTTTCTCGTTTATGAAGGTGACGAAGAGCTCGTCGTAAAGGGTTACGTCGACGCTAGCTTCGACACAAATCTGGATGACTCTAATTCACAAACCGGATACGTGTATATGTTGAATGGTGGAGCAGTAAGCTGGTGCAGCTGCAAGCAGAGCGTTGTGGCGGGATCTACATGTGAAGCGGAGTACATGGCAGCCTCGGAGGCAGCGCATGAAGCAATTTGGGTGAAGGAGCTCATCACCGACCTAGGAGTCATACCCAATGCGTCGGGGCCGATCAAACTCTTCTGTGACGCCTCATAGGTTTCACAAGAAGACCAGGCACATCAAGCGTCTCTTCAACTCCATTCGTGAAAATGTTCAAGATGGAGACATAGATATTTGTAAAGTGCATACGGATCTGAATGTCGCAGATCCATTGACTAAACCTCTCCCTAGAGCAAAACATGATCAATACCAGAACTCTATGGGTGTTCGATTCATCACAATGTAACTAGATTATTGACTCTAGTGTAAGTGGGAGACTGTTGGAAATATGCCCTAGAGGCAATAATAAAAGCATTATTATTATATTTCCTTGTTCATGATGATTGTCTTTTATTCATGCTATAATTGTGTTATCCGGAAATTGTAATACATGTGTGAATACATAGACACCAATATGTCCCTAGTAAGCCTCTAGTTGACTAGCTCGTTGATCAACTGATAGTCATGGTTTCCAGACTATGGACATTGGATGTCATTGATAACGAGATCACATCATGAGGAGAATGATGTGATGGACAAGACCTAATCCTAAGCATAAGCACAAGATCGTATAATTCGTTTGCTAGAGCTTTTTCAATGTCAAGTATCTTTTCCTTAGACCATGAGATCGTGTAACTCCCGGATACCGTAGGAGTGCTTTGGGTGTGCCAAACGTCACAACGTAACTGGGTGACTATAAAGGTATACTACGGGTATCTCCGAAAGTGTCTGTTGGGTTGACATGGATCGAGACTGGGATTTGTCACTCCGTATGACGGAGAGGTATCACCGGGCCCACTCGGTAATGCATCATCATAATGAGCTCAATGTAATCAAAGTGTTTGATCACGGGATCATGCATTACGGTACGAGTAAAGTGACTTTCCGGTAACGAGATTGAACGAGGTATTGGGATACCGACGATCGAATCTCGGGCAAGTAAAATACCGCTTGACAAAGGGAATTAAATACGGGATTGATTGAATCCTCGACGTGGTTCATCCGATGAGATCATCGAGGAGTATGTGGGAGCCAACATGGGTATCCAGATCCCGCTGTTGGTTATTGGCCAGAGAGGTGTCTCGGTCATGTCTGCATGTCTCCCGAACCCGTAGGGTCTACACACTTAAGGTTCGGTGACGCTAGGGTTGTAGAGATATGAGTATGCAGTAATCCGAAAGTTGTTCGGAGTCCTGGATGAGATCCCGGACGTCACGAGTAGTTCCGGAATGGTCCGGAGGTGGAGAATTATATATAGGAAGTGCAGTTTCGGCCATCGGGAGTGATTCGGGGGTCACCGGTATTGTATCAGGACCACCGGATGGGTCCCGGGGGTCCACCGGGTGGGGCCACCCATCCCGGAGGGCCCCATGGGCTGAAGTGGGAGGGGGAACCAGCCCTTAGTGGCCTGGTGCGCCCCCCTAGGCCCACCCCCTGCGCCCAGGGTTGGAACCCTAGGGTTGGGGGGCGCCCCACTTGCCTTGGGGGGCACTCCAACCCCCTTGGCCGCCGCCCCCCTGGGAGATTGGATCTCCAGGGCCGGCACCCCCCTAGGGGGCCTATATTAAGGGGGGGGGAGGGAGGGGCAGCCGCACCCTTGACCCCTGGCGCCTCCCTCTCCCCTGTCACACCTCTCCCTCTCGCGCAGACGCTCGGCGAAGCCCTGCTGCATGTGACAACTACATCCACCACCACGCCGTCGTGCTGCTGGATCTCCATCAACCTCTCCTTCCCCCTTGCTGGATCAAGAAGAAGGAGACGTCATCCGCTCCGTACGTGTGTTGTACACGGAGGTGCCGTCCGTTCGGCACTTGGTCATCGGTGATTTGGATCACGGCGAGTACGACTCCATCATCCACGTTCTAGTGAACGCTTCCGCTCGCGATCTACAAAGGTATGTAGATGCATCCGATCACTCGTTGCTAGATGAACTCATAGATGGATCTTGGTGAAACCGTAGGAAAATTTTGTTTTCTGCAACGTTCCCCAACAATGGGTCCACCCCGTCAGCGTTTTAATCTTTTTGAACCGTCTTTCTCCACTGAACTGGCGTATTCGGGACTGAAATGTTTTCTATTTTTATAAAGAGAACCCTGGAAAGTTTCTGTTTCATTACAGAAAGGTCCCTGGACAAAAACTCTAATAACTTTTAAACAGAAGAGTATTTTTGAGTGATTCTTTTTCTGTCCTCTTTGAATTTTTCTCTAGTTTTTTATCAGATTTATTTGAAAAATATTTGGATTAATTTTTGTGCACGTCTCGGTATTCACGATAGCGCGTATGTTTTCTTTATACCGTAGATACCGAAGGAGGTGACAGAACCGCGAACTTCACCGAGCTAGGCTCCGACTACTCTGAACCAGGCAAGCAAAGTTTGAACTTTTGATATGATGAGTGTCTTGGCATGTTTGCATTTAGCAAGTTTCATGGCATGTTAATGAGCATACCGATGAACGTTATTTTCATGCATAGTGGAGGCAAGTGAGTTCGATGATCCATACGTCGTTGGATGTGAACGTGCATGGCCATGTGTTGGCATGAGGATGGGTAAGATGGCAGTGTTGTAGCATGCCAGTCTTATGCCATACTATTTGACTTCAGTGTCAGCCCGTATCGGTTCGGTTCCAATCCATTTCCCTTCCCGTACTACCACAAGTTTTCCCCAAGGGATTTGGCTTAGTAGGTTGCAAACCACTTTCCTGGTACACACCAAAAAGGAGAGGCCGGGATGATGGTTCCATGGCCCTGGATTAAAGCCAGTCATCCGGTCAGGGGGCATGGGTGTTTCCGGTTGGGACCGAGAGGGGGGCACCCCTTAGAGCGCGCGTATATAAATTTGATCCCATGCTATTCGAGATTGTGATCTCCCCGTCTCAAAAGTTTTTCTTGGACGATGTCTAGGGTGATTCCTGGCATCGAGAGGTTGGATGGGTGTGTACTGGATCACTGTGTTTTCTTCCGAAATACCGTGAACGGAACTAGTCCTTCGTGACTACGGAAATCCATCAACTGTGGGTAATTTTAGTACAAACTCTGCAGAGTAATAACTCCTCAAATCATCTTATCCATGTTCAAGTTCTGCATTATCTTATCTTGACAAGTGTCAGTTTCTGGTGACAGATACTCCGGTGAATCACATGAGTGCTAAGTCCAGTTAAATGTTTATTCCCATGGATGGACTAACCCGTTTATTAACATGAGTTGATTATTTATTATGAGTATTATTTTCCTTATGAAGAAAGCCCTCTATGTGATGTCACTTAGATGCCCGACTGTGGCATTCCTTTTTAAGCCCTTTATGTGGTGTCGCTTAGACGCCCGACTGTGGCATTTCTTTTTAAGCCCTTTATGTGGTGTCGCTTAGACGCCCGACTGTGGCATTTCTTTTTAAGCCCTTTATGTGGTGTCGCTTAGACGCCCGACTGTGGCATTTCTTTTTAAGCCCTTTATGTGGTGTCGCTTAGACGCCCGGCTGTGGCATTTCTTTTTAAGCCCTTTATGTGGCGTCGCTTAGACGCCCGACTGTGGCATTTCTTTTTAAGCCCTTTATGTGGTGTCGCTTAGATGCCCGACTGTGGCATTTCTATTATTTTGTTTGTTCACCTTTCGAGGCGTCGCTTCAGACACCCGATTGGTTCCTATTTGTTTTTGCTGGGATTTCAGGCGGACTACCGCCGATTCCCTTTTACTTACCTCGTATGCTAAATTTTTGAATGTGCATTGATAAATTAATCATGACGCATTCATGCATGCATTTGTTATATCTTACGTCTGAACTGTCTTGCGAGTACTTTCAAAGTACTCACTGGCTTGTTGATATGGCAAGATGCTGACGAAGGTGATCTCATGGATGAAGAGTTCGATAGCGAGTCCGACGCCTAGAGGAGTCCCAGTCAGTCTCGTGCGACCCTAGATTTGGTCACTATACTATAACCGCTTCCGCAACCCGAACAAATTCATCGAGCCTCACCTCGACGCTCGATGAGATGCTAGTTTGAGAGTCATGTTATCCACTCCCCACTGTGTTATTCCACCATCACTCTATTTCCGAGTCAGCAGTATGCCACCACCCCCTTGTGTTATATCTGCCTTTATGTATAATTATTGGCGCATTTGTAATAAATTGTTGAGACCCTTAGCTCAACCCTGTAATATATCCTATGCTACTGGCTTATTGTAACAAGAATTTGTCTACCAGTGAGGAGGATTTCTCTCATACTGGACTCAAAAGATTCGTTTCTCAATAAATATTTTTATTGGAAAACCGGTCGTGACAAGCTTGGTACCAGAGCCAGGCTGACTGTAGGAAGCCACTAGGTGCGATCGCTAATCGGTTATTAGCAAAGTAGAGCTTAATTGTAATTTTGCAATTGTAGTCATTTTTCTGACAGTCAGCATAAATTTATGATCTGACCATTCAGAATTTTTGCCTACTTTTATAGATGGCCGACAGCAGCTGCGAGTCTCAGACCTTCGCCAACGTGCCCGATGGGTTCGTCAAGCTTCTCTCCTTCATCGTTCAGGTCGCGATGGGGCCATCTGTGCGCCCAGCCGTCACTCTCTGCCAGCACAGAGTCAATGACAGTCTGACCATGCACCAGGCCTCGGTGCAGTTCAGGGGAGGGCGTGGTGAGTTACGCCGCTTCCGGTTCGTGGGAAGAGCCATGCCCACGGAGAAGCACGCTATTCAGATGGCAGCCCGCGAGGCGATAGCTCGTCTCAGGGATGTCTTTCCGTGACGAAGGCTCGTCGTTACAGCTATCTCCCATGCCATGTGCCCTACACCTGTCACTACGCGTTCTCCTGCCCCAGAGGAGAACGAGACAAGGCCTTTGAGATGCTTATTGAGTATCTCCGGGCCCTGGAGGCCGCCTTCGACAACCTGGTGGACGACTTCGTGGCCGCCCGCATGGACTCAGTCCATGGCTGTGCTGCCAATAGGAGGGAGCTCCTGCCCAGCGCACCGCCACTGACTTTTGTCTCGTCATCAGCATCCTATGCACCTGCTCGTCGCCTGCCTTCTACCGAAGAGTTCAACCAAGTCATTGCTCCCACTCCAGCGCGCACTGCACCACCCTTCACGCCAACTCCTGTTCGTGTTATTCCGCCACTGGCACCCGCTCCATCTACTCGGCGCAGCGCTACTCGTATGGAGCCTATTAGCGAGGAGGAAGTCGAGTCCCCAGCTTCGCTATGCCTCACCCTTGGCAGGGTCAAGGACATCATCAACATCTCCGACTAAGTACGCTTAGCCGTCATGCGATTTACTGCCTCGTAGGATATGTTGTGAGAAGCAGCTTGTTTGCGCATCATGTAGGAACTGGAGAAGTGCACTAGCCTAAACAACATGTCAGGATTATGTACGCATATCCTGAGTGATGTATTGTATAATTATCGCCACGTGTAAGATACGTAATGAGCAGTCCTTCTCCGTGCGCAAATCGATTTGTTTTCCTTAAGTAATCTTGGCTATTTAATTTATTTGCCAACCTTTTGCATTTATGGATTTGTTGTTGCGACCCTTTTCGTTTTTCTTATGGGTTTTACAAAATATATCCCGAGAGTGAAAAATGTCTCGTCCTTGGACTCGCTCCATGCCAGCTCCCCTAGTGTAAGCGGTACCGAGTTTAATACTATGGCGGCGTCCCCAACTGGCATCCGTCCAACTACCCGCGTCCAGTGTGGTCAGCTTAATTTATGACCTCGGGCCCACGCGTCAGCGACGGCGGTCAGCCTTTTTTAAGCCGAGCATGCAGGGGGGAGTCCTCATCCGCTTCTAGAAAGTCACCTGTCCCCATCTCGCCATCGTCTGCTCCCCGTCGGTGGCAACCCTAGCCACCCTAGCCACCACAGCGAGGTGTTCTTCTCATGCAACAGCAACGGCAACTGCTAAGCCAAGGGCAAGGCCCCTGCAACCCCTCTTCCCCGCCTCGGCCCACCTTCGCTGGCGCCTTCTCGCCGGCCGAGGCAGCGCGTGAACGTGCCAGTGCACCAGGCGGAGTGGCACTGGCAGCACCACGTCCCTCTCCCCTACCCCAATGTCACCCTATCGAACAACTGACATTTGGATCCACAAAGGATCCCAGTGTTGGCGGCGCCGCGGTCGGCACGGGCGCGCGCGAAGGCGATGTGTCGCCGGCGGGTGCTGCTAATGCCGGAGCAGCGCAACGACTCCACGTACGACGTCGACTCGCCCTATTGGGCGTGTTGATTCGCCTTCGAGCACGAGAAGGCCAGGTGACACAACGTCCGTGAATCACCCGTAGCTCGCCGCCACCGCCCATTGTCGTCCGCGACGAGGACCAGGAGGCAGAGGCCGCCTACCAGGCGGCCATGGCAGTTGTCCTCCGAGAAAGCAAGAAGGACGAGCGAAGAACGACGAGGAGGAGGAGGCGTACCAGGTGGCCATGGCGCTATCCGCGGCTGGCAACTGCGTCGTGTCGTCGGTGGCCCCTCCGTCCCCAGTGAAGGCTGAGCCGGAGCCGGCCCCCATCGAGCGCTACTCTTGTACCGTAGTAGGGCGGGAGTGGGTGAGCGCCCCGCCGGTCTGGTATGGGGCGACGGAGACGCAGGAGGCGACGTACCTCGAGCACTGCCGCCAGCAACGGCTAGCCGAGGAGCGCCGTGACGGCGAGTATCTCGAGCAGCTCAAGCGCGATGCCAAGGCAGAGCAGCGTGAGGCGGAGGAGGAGGCGCGCCAGGCCGAGGCTGCAGCGCCACAGCCCGCTGCCGACATCATCGTCGCTTGGAACATGGCTTACCCCTGGGTCGGGCCTGCGCCAACGGTCATCGACCTCACCGGTCCCGACGTCGACGACAAGGACGCCTAGGGCAGCGCGCCGCCTCGTAGTTTTACTTTTTTAATGTTTAATTAATGTAAATGTGGACGCGGGGACTCTGGCCTGCCTTCCTGGCCAGCTTTAATGTTTAATTAATGTTTGTTTTGATTTTTGAAATGTTTGTATTCTTTTTTTTGCGCGCCGCCATAAAATGGGTAGGGCCATCGTTGGGCTTATGCGCCGACCCAAAGGCGCAAGTGGACGTGGGTGTCCACCGGGCCGACCAAAATGGACAAAAAGCAGACAAAATCGTCGTCCATTTGAGTCGGCGCGTTGGAGTTGCTCTAAGCCCCATTTCATCTCTCCTCTCTTATGAGGGTTTGCTCCACTGGTACCTTGCAACCAAGCTAAGTGAATCCATCACCAAGAGCACGTCAGTGGAAAAATTCTGAACATACAGAAGTTAAACTTATCAGCAAAGGTTCGTGTGGATGTGGTGTGTGCTTCGGTGACATGTGAGAGCACATGATGACCCTCGTACATGCCCATGTGGATGTGGCCGTGGTGTACTCGATACAATCCGAAGAAGATGACCATGACCGTGACCTCGTACACCGTGCCGCAGGAAGACCTCAGCAAGTCGGTCCATGAAAAAGGGGCCAGTCTAAAGTTTGTTCCTGATAGGAAACCAAAGATGAGAGGGAACAAATGAGCACGCAAAGCAGTAGGTGAGGCATCAGGAGAACGCGGGGTCGTACCACAATCTGTTATGATTGTCATTTTTTTCAATAAAGGACATTTCATTCAATTGATATATCGCATCGAAAGAATGCCCGGCCTCTGTTATGATTGTCATCCTGCTCGTCAACAACGGCTTGCAATCTTCAGCCCCCACCTAGTGCAGGCAACCTAACTGATACTAGCTTCCAACCTAGCAAGCTGACAGTAACCACACAAGACACTCCCCAGCAGTAGGTTGGGCATTGGGATGTCGTGGAATCGTACCTAGCAACCTGTTGTGGTGAGTGCCATCGTGGTCATCAACAGTGGAAGCCGGATAACAATCTTCTTCAGTCCCTATCTGGTGGATGCAATCTAACTGATATCTTCCAACCGAGCTAAGTACTGACAGTAACTGAATCTTTCACCAACATTAGCTGGTAGTTGCTTAACCTGCGACCGAGGGAATCACGAGGTAAAAACTCTAACCTCTGGAGATGAATTTATAGATTCTGAAGTAAGCAAAACAGTAATAGAGTTCATGCAAACATAGAGAGGGAACAAATGGGCACGCAAAATTACAGCATGAAAATGTGGAACCACACAAGAAATTCACCATCAGCAGTAGGGCGTCAGCAGAACGCGGAACCGTACCATTCAGCCTGTTGTGAATGCCATCTTGCTCGTTAACAATGGAAGCGAGCTAGCAACCTTCAGTCCCCACCTGTGGAGAAAGCCTACCTGATACTGTACTAGCTTCCAGTGGAGCTACGTGGCAGTAACTGAATCCATCAACATTAGCCTGCGGCCAAGGGAATCACAATGTTAAAATGTTAAAGGTACAGAAGCAAGCAACTATAGATAATATGGTGTTGGCTTAAGCTGCAATCGTGAGCACAGAGTAAAAATTAGTTTTACTGGAGATAAACTACAGAAACAGAATGTGCTAGTGCAAGTCTGTTCCGGATGATGATGATCACCCTCATATATGGCAGTGGAATACTTGATACAATGTGAAGAACATGGCCATGATCGCGACCTCCTACGCCATGGCGCAGGAAGACCTCAGCAGCCCAGTCCATTGGAGGGGCCAATCTAAGTCTGTTCCTCTTAAACACCATGTTAGAGCATCTCCACTCGCCCCCTCCCCCCAAAGGCCCCACAGGGCCATTTATCGCTAGCCCAAAAAGGCTCACTCACGTCCCTAGAAGCCCACTTTTCATCGGTTAGGGTCGACTTTGGCGCCGGCGAATCCAGGCCGAACCCGGCGCGCTTGGGCCTGCCGGGGGGGGGGGTTGTTTTTCTCGCGAAAGCCTTGTGGGGCCGCCAATTCAACAACCAGCCGCGTTCGACGTCCTCATCGTCTCGTTTTCCTGCGGGCAATCAATGCCAAGGCTTCCGCCGGTCAGCCTTCCATTGATTTCTCACGGGCAGCGCGTGAAGGCGCGCCAATGACCCCCCTTCCGCCACGCGTGCGCACGCATGCCACCCGCGCGCTGCCTACCAGTCACTATAAAAGTCGCCCACTCCCTCGCCAGTGGCCACTCTTCTCTCCCCCTCGCCGTCGATGACCTTCTCTCCCTCTCCCCTCTCTCCCACCTCCGACACCAATCACTAGTAGAAAACAAGGCTTTGGTCCAAGCAGGGACAGCCCATTAATCCCGGTTCATGAGGCCAGGGGGCCGGTCGGGCCTCGTGGGGCATTGGTCCCGGTTCCAGGCATGAACCGGGACCAAAGTGCCTCGCTCCTGGCCCACCACCGTTGGTCCCGGTTGGTGGCTTGAACCGGGACCAAAGGTTGTCTTTTAGTCCCGGATTCAACCATGAACCGGGACCTATGAGTTGCCTATATATACCCCTTGCCCGCGAGCAGAACACTCCAGTGCTCTGCATTTTTGGGAGAGGTGTGTTGTGCTCTAACTCACCTCCTATGCACATGAGGTGTTCGATGAAATGACCGAGCCACACTTAAGCTTTCTCCTCTCGAAGCTCCTTGTCCAAACTCCATTTTCCTCAAGATTTGTCTAGGTTAGGTTGTCCGTCCCGTCCCGTCCCCGTCCTCACCGCCGTCGATCGCCCGCGCCGATCTTGGCGCCGGTACCACCGTGGTGAGCCTCTTGTTCTTATCTTCTTTCTAAAAGAAAAAAGTTCTTACATGTATGATTTAGATAGATACTTGTCTAGTTTTCTTACTTATTATTGTTTGTTATTATATAGTGCGATGGTTTTGGTATCCTCCTCCGTCGGCCCTCATCCTGTCTATGATTCGGATGTGGTATATATATTATCTTGTATAACTATTAGTTTCATTTAGTGTTTATGACAATTATGCCAAGCAACGTGGCATAGATTTTTTTTATCTATGAGGTATGTGAATCAGAAATTCCAATCGACCCTAGTGTCGAGAGGTTAAATTTAGTTGAAGAAAAAAACAATTACTTGAAGGAAAAATTGAAAAAAATTGAGGAGGAGAAGATGATATTGGAGTTGCATGTTGCGGATGTCGTTGATGATCACAAGATCAAGACGGATGCAATGCGCTTGAAGATTAGAAAGATTAAAAAACATGACATTCATATAGAGGCTTGGTAGCATTATGCCGTTGGATCAATTGTTAACTTACTTGCGATTGTGATCGCATTTGTTGTTGCATTGAAATGTTTTATATCGTTTCAATGTATGGTTTAATTAGATGCTCTGGAGAGCTATATGTTGTTCATTGAGAACTATGTATGTACTTTGGTTTTAATGTGATGATGAACTTCTATTAATTTGGTCACTTCTATATTCATGATGTTCTATAATTGTTTTTGACACACTTAATTGCATATAATGCACGCAGATGAACCGGCAATGGATGTACGGTGACAGACGCACCAACGAGTACATTAAGGGCGTGCATAATTTTCTTGAAGTGGCTCAGGCAAACAAGCAGAATGGTTTTATGTGTTGTCCATGCCCTATATGTGGGAATATGAAGTCTTACTCTGACCGGAAAATCCTTCACAACTACCTTCTTTACAAGGGTTTCATGCCACACTATAATGTTTGGACCAAGCACGGAGAAACAGGGGTTATGATGGAAGACAGCGAAGAAGAAGAGGATGATGATAACTATGTGCCCCTGATACGGTGATGCTGCAGCGGGGGAAGCTGAGGATCAAGAGGAACCAGACGATGTGCCCGATGATGATCTTCGCCGGGTCATTGTTGATGCAAAGAGACAATGTGAAAGTGTAAAGGAGAAGCTGAAGTTCGATCACATGTTAGAGGATCACAAAAAAGGGTTGTACCCCAATTGCGAAGATGGCAACATAAAGCTCAGTACCACACTGGAATTGCTGTAGTGGAAGACAGAGAATGGTGTACTTGACAAATGATTTGAGAAGCTATGGAAAATATTAAAGAAGAAGCTTCCAAAGGATAACGAATTGCCCGACAGTACGTGCGCAACAAAGAAGGTTGGATGCCATTTAGGATTGGAGGTGCAATAGATACATGCATGCCCTAATGATTGCATCCTGTACCGCGGTGCATACGAGGATTTGCACGCATGCCCTGTATGCGGTGCATTGCGGTATAAGATCAGACAAGATGACCTTAGTGATGTTGATGGCGAGCGCCCCTGGAAGAGGGTTCCTGCCAAGGTGATGTGGTATTCTCCTATAATACCACGGTTGAAACATCTGTTTAGAAACAAAGAGCATGCCAAGTTGATGCGATGGCACAAACAGGACCGTAAGAAAGACGGAAAGTTGAGAGCACCCGCTGACGGGTCGCAGTGGAGAAAAATCGAGAGAAAATACTGGGAGGACTTTGCAGGTGACGCAAGGAACGTATGGTTTGGTTTAAGCGTGGATGGCATTAATCCTTTTGGGGAGCATAGCAACAATCACAGCACCTGACCTGTGACTCTGTGTATCTATAACCTTCCTCCTTGGCTGTGCATGAAGCGGAAGTTCATTATGATGCCAGTTCTCATCCAAGGCCCTAAGCAACCCGGCAATGACATTTATATGCACCTAAGACCATTAGTTGAAAACACCCTTTATCGAAAAAGACCATTAGTTGAAGAACTTTTACAACTATGGAATGAAAACGGTGTACGTGTGTGGGATGACCACAAGCAGCAGGAATTTGACCTACATGCGTTGCTGTTTGTAACTATCAATGATTGGCTTGCTCCTAGTAACCTTTCAAGACAGACAAACAAGGGATACCACACATGCACACACTGTTTAGATGACACAGAAAGTATATACCTGGGCAAATGAATGAAGAATGTGTACCTGAGAAATCATCGATTTCTTCCGACCAACCATCAATGTCGAAAGAAAGGCAAGCATTTCAAAGGCAAGGCAGATCACCGGAAGAACCCCACCGTCTGTACCGGTGATCACATACTTGATATGGTCAACGATTTACAAGTAATCTTCGGAAAGGGTCCCGGCGGACTATCTGTTCCGAATGACGCTGACAGACGCGCACCCATGTGGAAGAAGAAATCTATATTTTGGGACCTACCCTACTGGAAAGACCTAGAGGCCCGCTCTTCAATCGACGTGATGCACGTGACGAAGAATCTTTGCGTGAACCTGCTAGGCTTCTTGGGCGTGTATGGGAAGACAAAAGATACACCGGAGGGACGGGAGGACGAGCAACGTGTGCACGAAAAAGACGAGATGCCTCCAAAGCAGTATGAAGGTCCTGCCAGCTACGCTCTTACCAAAGAAGAGAAAGAAATCTTCTTTGAATGCCTGCTTAGTATGAAGGTCCCGTCTGGCTTCTCGTCGAATATAAAGGGAATAATAAATATGCCATAGAAAAAGTTCTAGAACCTAAAGTCTCATGACATCCACGTGATTATGACGCAACTGCTTCCGGTTGCACTGAGGGGGCTTCTATCGGAAAGCGTTTGATTAGTCATTATGAAGCTATGTTCATTCAGAAAGAGTCCCGATGGACTATCTGTTCCGAATGACGCTGACGGACGCACACCCATGTGGAAGAAGAAATCTATATTTTGGGACCTACCCTACTTGAAAGACCTAGAGGCCCGCTCTTCAATCGACGTGATCCACGTGACGAAGAATCTTTGCATGAACCTGCTAGGCTTCTTGGGCGTGTATGGGAAGACAAAAGATACATCGGAGGCAAGGAAGGACCAACAATGTGTGCACGAAAAAGATGGCATGCCTCCAAAGCAGTATGAAGGTCCTGCCAGCTACGCCCTTACCAAAGAAGAGATGGAAATCTGTTTGAATGCCTGCTCAGTTTGAAGGTCCCTTCTGGCTTCTCGTCGAATATAAAGGGAATAACAAAGATGCCATAGAAAAAGTTCTAGAACCTAAAGTCTCATGACTACCACGTGGTTATGACGCAACTGCTTCCGTTTGCATTGAGGGGGCTTCTACCGGAAAGCGTTCGATTAGCCATTATGAAGCTATGTTCATTCCTCAATGCAATCTCTGAGAAGGTGATCAATCCAGAAATCCTACCAAGGTTAAGGAGTGATGTGGCACAATGTCTTGTTAGTTTCGAGCTGGTGTTCCCACCGTCCTTCTTCAATATCATGACACACGTCCTAGTTCATCTAGTCAACGAGATTGTCATTCTAGGCCATGTATTTCTACACAATATGTTCCCCTTTGAGAGGTTCATGGGAGTCCTAAAAAAATATGTCCATAACCGTGCTAGGCCAGAAGGAAGCATCTCCATGGGCCACCAAACAGAGGATGTCATTGGGTTTGTGTTGACTTCATTCCTGACCTTAAGAAGATTGGTCTCTCTCAATCGCGGTATGAGGGGAGACTGAGTGGAAAAGGCATGCTAGGAGGGGACTCAATAATATGTTGGGACGGGCATTCTTGGTCTCAAGCACACTACACAGTTCTACAGAATTCTACCTTGATGACCCTGTATGTCGATGAACACAAGAACATTCTGCAGTCCAAACACCCGAAGCAGTGTGACGACTGGATTACAGGTGAACACATCAAGACTTTCGGTAGTTGGTTCGAAAGACGTCTCAAGGGTGACAACACTGTTTCTGATGAGCTGTACTCGTTGGCCAGGGAACCATCTTCGACTGAATTGACTTACAAAGGGTACGAGATAAATGGGAATACATTTTACACGATCGCCCAAGATCAAAAGAACACCAACCAAAACAGTGGTGTCCGCTTTGATGCAGCCACCAAGTGGGGAAAGGACACATATTATGGTTACATAGTGGACATATGGGAACTTGACTATGGACATGATTTTAATGTCCCTTTGTTTAAGTGCAAATGGGTCAATCTGTCAGGAGGCGGGGTATAGGTAGACCCACAATATGGAATGACAATAGTGGATCTGAACAATCTTGGGTACACAGATGAACCATTCGTCCTAGCCAATGATGTGGTGCAGGTTTTCTATGTGAAGGCCATGTCTACCAAACCGAGAAAAAGAAAAGATAAGGAAGCGAATACATCATATGATGAGCCAAAGCGCCACATAGTTCTTTCAGGAAAAAGAGACATCGTGGGATTGGAGGGCAAGACAAGTATGTCTGAAGATTATGAAAAGTTTCATGAAATTCCTCCCTTCAAAGTCAAGGCTGACCCAAGCACCCTGTTAAACGATGAAGATTGTCCATGGTTATGGTGCAATAAGCAAAGGACACAAGCGAAGAAAAAGTGAAGACTTTATGTCCACAACTATTATGATGATGCCTTTGATCTAGAATATCACTGCAGTTACATGTGAAGAAATGAAATTCCGTTTGTAACACACGAGTTTCCGTCCGAAACCCTGATACTTCGAAAGAGATTGTCCGTTTTGTACACGAAGTGCATCCAGTTTTTGCCGTAACCCTCTCAACTTTTTAGCACATGCTTGTGGGTGAAATGATGATACCATGCCGTCTTTCAACCTTTCCAGAGTTCATTTGTAGTGCTTTTCAGTTTCAGGGTCATTTAGCTCAAAAAAATCAGTAAATGCATGAAAAATACCAAATGAAGTCAGAAAGGGTTGAAAATTGATGATGTGGCTTTGAATGGTGCATTTTGAACACAAAAAAAGTCTGGAGTTCAAATAAGTTCACAAAAAATGAAATCCCTTTGTAATAGATGAGTTTTCGTCCGAAACCCTGATACTTCGAAAGAGATTGTCCATTTTGTACATGAAGTGCATCAAGTTTTTGCCGTAACCTTCTCAACTTTTTACCACATGCTATGTGGGTGGAATGATGATACCATGCCAACTTTCAACCTTTTCAGAGTTCATTTGTGGTTCTTTTCAATTTCATGGTCATTTAGCTCAAAGAATCAATTAATAGCAAAAAGAATGAACTGATAGCAAAAAGAATGAAATAAAAATAATAAATTAAAATATTCTGTTATGATCAACTAAAGAAAACTATAATATTCTTCAATAGCAAAAAGAATCAACTAAAAAGCTTTTATAAACCTCTAGTATTATTGAAACTAAAATTATGTAAAATTAATGAAACTAAAATTATCAAAGTATTTTCTGTTCAAAACATTAAAAGCATTTTCATAAAGAATATTTTTGTTAGAAACTTTAATAGCAAAAAGAATTATCATAAAGATTTTTTTGTTAGAAAGTTAAATAACAAAATTTGTTTTTGAATATAACGATAAAACATAGTAATATTAAATAGCAGGAAAAAGAATCACTCCAAAATCTATTTTGATAACTAAAGTTAATCACAAACTAGTGATTCACACAAATTTCAAAGAATTCAAATTTAAACTATTCAAATTTGAAAACTAATGGCACTAACAGAAAGTTTATAATTTTAGCGACCTAAAAGCAAAAATAATTAAAAAATAAAGCAAAAAACAAAAGAAAATAAATAATGCAAAAAACAAAACAAAAAACTGGAAAAAAATTGCCACCTACTGGGCCACCACGGCCTGAATACCGCTAGAAACCCTATTGGGCCAGGATTCAGGCCCGTAAAATACCCAGCAGGCCCACAGGCCGAGAGACAAGTTTAGGCCCGTAGGCCTGCAATAGTGAGGAGTTTAAATGGGTGGGCAGAGCAGCGCTTATAAACAGGTGCGGCCGCTCTTCAGCTAGCGAGGTGGGACTAAACATCCAACCGCACCGCAGCTTTGGCAGGCGCAAGCCATTGGTCCCAGTTGGTCCCACGAACCGGGACCAATGCGTACCTTTGGTCCCGGTTCGTGGCACCAATCGGGACTATTGCCCCCCTTTAGTCCTGGTTGGTGCCACCAATCGGGACCAAAGGTCTCACCTTTTGTCCCGGTTGGTGGCACCAACCACGACTAAAGGGGGCATTGGTCCGGTTGGTGCCATGAACCAGGACCAAAGCTTCGCCTATATAAGCAACACTTGTCAAAATTTTCATTCAGTTTCTTCGATCCCTCTGACGACGCCAACAGGCTGCCCCTCTGCCCTGTCGCTGCCATCGTCGCCCTGCCTCCGACGTCATCGTCGCGCTGCCCCTGCCTCCGACGCCGTCGCCACACCCCTGCCCCGAGCCCTTGTCGCCGCGCCCACCCCTGCCCCCGACGCCGTCGCCGCGCCGCCCCTGCCCCGAGCCCTCGTGTCGTGCCGTCACCACCCCGGTCCGCGCCGCCCTTGCCCCACACCAGAGCCCCTAACCCGGCCCACCCCCGCCATCACCGTCACCATCGCCGTCGCCATCGCCAGCCGCCCCCGCTGTGAGCCGTCGTGCCGCCCCGGCTCATAGTATTTTTTTCATATGTTCATAGTATTTTTTTGTTCATATATGTTCATATGGATGGATGTATATATAAATATATGATGTTCATAGAATATATTTTTGTTCATAGAATATTTTTTTGTTCATAGAAATTAGTTAAAATGAGGGGGACGTCGGACATGACATTAGGGGGGATGTCGGACGTCGGACATGTCATGAGGGGTGAGCGTCATTGTCGTCTACCCCTCCCCGATAACTTCGACATGAGGGGAGACGTCGGAAGGAGAAGAAGAGGAGAGGAAGAAGAGGAGAAAAAAAGAAGAGGAAGAAGAAGAAAAAAAAAGAGGAGAAGAAGAAGGAATAGAGGAGAATTCTATTTTTTCTTCTTCTCCTCTATTCCTTCTTCTTCTCCTCTTTTTTTCCTTCTTCTTCCTCTTCTTATTTTTTATCGGGAATGATGGTGTCGAGGATCGCCGAGCGGTCGAGGGTCGGAAACTAGGGTAGAGGGTCGAGGGTTGCCGAGGGGTCGAGGGTCGGGAACTAGGGTAGAGGGTCGAGGATCGCCGAGCGGTCGAGGGTCGGGAACTGGGATAGAGGGTCGAGGGTCGCCGAGGGGTCGACGATCGCGGAGGAGTCGAGTGTCATCTATGGTTCGAGGGTCTCCGTTTAACAAGAATGCCCCCATTATGGATGTGCACAAGTTGATCCATTTTTTTCAGATCTCATCTCGTAACGTTCTATATGTCATGTTGTCTTGTGTCAAAATATTGAAGAAAACCATGGCTTCATCATTAGCCGGAAGTAACCGGGGCATGATGGTACAAACTCTCCAAAGTTATTTTGGAATGGAGTACCGGATAGGATAATCTGCTTTTTTCTACGAAGTTCAGCAAAGGCCTTCAAATAGCGATATTCGGAAGGATGTTGCTGAACTTCGTAACAAAAAGCGAAATATCCTATCTGGGACACCATTCTAAAATAACTTTGGAGGTCTTCGTACCATCATGCTCCGGTTACTTCTGGCTAATGATGAAGCCATGGTTTTCTTGAATCCTTTGACACTAGACAATGTGACACATAGAAGGGTAGATGAGAGCAGGGAAAATATGGACCATTTTCTGCACATCCAGAATGGCGCCTTTTTGTTAAATCCCTTGTTTGACATTCATGAGAGAGGCGGTCTGGACGTCGGACATTCATGAGAGAACTCCGGTAACTCTTTAACATGAGGGGGACGTCGATCAACCCCCTCTCGCCCGACCAAACCCTAGAAGCGTCGAGGCCACCCCAAACCCTAGAAGCGTTGCCTAGGGGTCGAGGTTCAAGAATCGCCGAGGGGTCGAGGGTTGTCGAGGGGTCGAGGTTCGAGGATCACCGAGGGGTCAAGGGTCGTCGTGGGGCCGAGGGTCGAGATTTATCAAGAATGCCCCCATTATGGATGTGCACAAGTTGATCCATTTCTTTCTTGATCTCATCTACGCAACATTCTATATGTCAGGTTGTCATGTGTTAAAGTATTGAAGGAATTCATGGCTTCGTCATTATCCAGACGTAACCGGGGCATGATGGAACGAAACTCTCCAAAGTTTTTCTAGAATAGAGTCCCAGAGAGGATAATCCGCTTTTCGCTACGTAGTTCAGCAAAGTCCTTCCAAATAGCGATATTCAGAAGGCTCTTGCTGAACTTCGTAGCAAAAGGCGAATTATCCTATCTGGGACTCCGTTCCAAAATAACTTTAGAGAGGTTCATACCATCCTGCCCCGGTTACTTCCGACTAACGATGAAGCCATGGTTTTCTTGAATCCTTTGACACTAGACAATGTGACATATAGAAGGGTAGATGAGATCATGAAAAATATTGACTATTTTCTACACATCCAGAATGGGGCCATTTTGTTAAATCCCTTATTTGACATTCATGAGAGAGGCGGTCCGGACGTCGACATTCATGAGAGAACTCCGGTAACTCTTCAACATGAGGGGGTACATCGATCAACCCACTAATTAATATTCCTTGTTGTGTGATTAGCTAGCTAGGTCTATGTTTGCCACTATTAATATATACATCTCTCATGTATGTATATTAATTGTCATGTTGTAATATTTGCATAAACTATGGATCAACAAAGAGACTTGGAACAAGAAGAGATGTTGGGGGACATAATCCACGACGGCCGTGATGTCTTGTCGTTTCTCAACGACACCGATGGTCTGGAAGGAAAGGAAGCAGGCTACGGTGATCGAACAATGGAGGAGGAAAGTCATGATCATGATGGATCCGGCGACCGAATGCCGGTGGAAGAAGGGGACCGTGATGACGACTTCGGTGACCGAACGGAGTCGGGATCAGCTGTTGCAAAGTCCGGCGAGGTGTGTGTGTGTGTGTGTGTGTGTGTGTGTGTGTGTGTGTGTGTGTGTGTAGGACAACACTGTTCTAATCCCAGGATTAGAATAGTTATTTGGATCATGACGCGCCCTATATAGGAGCAGCAGAGATCTCCCTGAACTCCACGAACTGCCCCTCCAGCCCCGGCATAAAAACGGCCACGACACAACCACAACCCCCACCACCTCCCCCCGATCCCCTCTGATCCCATCGCCGCCGATCTCGCCCTGGATCCACTCGTCTCTGATTGCCCTGCCGCGGACCTCCCCTCCGACGCTAGGGCCGCGCGCCGCCCCACCTGTCGAGCCCCGCCCTAGATCTCCCTGTCGTCGGTGCCCTGTCCCACCTCTCTCGCCCCAGCCTAGACTCCCTGCCGCCGGTGCCCCACTCGCAGCCGCACCAATCAAAGCAGGCGCCGCCACCGCCAGCAACTGCGTGAGCCACCCCCCGTTAGCCCGACCCG
Organism: Aegilops umbellulata; assembly: GCA_032464435.1. NCBI lineage: Eukaryota > Viridiplantae > Streptophyta > Magnoliopsida > Poales > Poaceae > Aegilops > Aegilops umbellulata. The sequence goes on from CP136056.1 coordinate 571,471,273, forward strand.
GCCGCATCTCCTGCCCCCTTCCCCCGCCCCGACGAGCCTCCGGCCGCCCTTCATACCCGACGCACCTCCCATTGTTCTGCAGGTCAACTGCGCCTCCCGTGGCCGGTCATCTCCACTGGAGCCCTTGCATCATCCCCACCCCCAGCGCTTAGGCCGTTCGCCGCTGCCAAATCCGTCCGTTCAATGATGTAGCACCAGGAGGTTTAGCGCAGTTGGCCCTTGGAGATCCCATCTAGAGGGGGGGCGGCCCCCCGGGGCAACGGCCCTCTTAGGGTTTCCAACCAGGGGGGCGGCGGCCCCCGGGGCAACGGCCCCCTTAGGGTTTCCAACCAGAGGGGGGCGGCGGCCCCCGGGGCAACGGCCCCCTTAGGGTTTCCAACCAGGGGGGCGCATGCCCCCTCGGGGGGCAACGGCGCCCTTAGGTGGGGCGCACTAGCCCACCAGGGGCTGGTTCCCACGCCACTTCAGCCCATGGGGCCCTCCGGGATAGGTGGCCCCACCCGGTGGACCCCCAGGACCCTTCCAGTGGTCCCGGTACAATACCGGTGACCCCCGAAACTCTCCCGATGGCCGAAACAACACTTCCTATATATATATATATATTTCTTCACCTCTGGACCATTCCGGAACTCCTCATGACGTCCGGGATCTCATCCGAGACTCCAAACAACTTTCGGTTTGCTGCATACTAATATCTCTACAACCCTAGCATCACCGAACCTTAAGTGTGTACACCCTACGGGTTCGGCTGATATGCAGACATGACCGAGATGCCTCTCCGATCAATAACCAACAGCGGGATCTGGATACCCATGTTGGCTCGCACATACTCCTCGATGATATCATCGGATGAACCACGATGTCGAGGATTCAATTAACCCCGTATTCAATTCCCTTTGTCAATCGGTACGTTACTTGCCCAAGACTCGATCGTTGGTTTCCCAATACCTCGTTTAGTCTCGTTACCGGCAAGTCACTTTACTCGTACCGTAATGCATGATCCCATGACCAGACACTTGGTCACATTATGATGATGCATTACCGAGTGGGCCCAGAGATACCTCTCCGTCATACGGAGTGACAAATCCCAGTGTCGATCCGTGTCAACCCAACAGACTCTTTCGGAGATACCCGTAGTATACCTTTATAGTCACCCAGTTACGTTGTGACGTTTGGTACACCCAAAGCACTCCTACGGTATCCGGGAGTTACACGATCTCATGGTCTAAGGAAAAGATACTTGACATGGGAAAAGCTCTAGCAAACGAACTATACGATCTTGTGCTATGCTTAGGATTGGGTCTTGTCCATCACATCATTCTCCTAATGATGTGATCTCGTTATCAATGACATCCAATGTCCATAGTCAGGAAACCATGACTATCTGTTGATCAACGAGCTAGTCAACTAGAGGCTTACTAGGGACATGTTGGTGTCTACGTATTCACACATGTATTACGATTTCCGGATAACACAATTATAGCATGAATAAAAGACAATTATAATGAACAAGGAAATATAATAATAATCCTTTTATTATTGCCTCTAGGGCATATTTCCAACAGTGTCCTACTTACACTAGAGTCAATAATCTAGTTACATTGTGATGAATCGAACACCCATAGAGTTCTGGTGTTGATCATGTTTTGTTCTAGGGCGAGGTTTAGTCAACGGATCTGCGACATTCAGATCCGTATGCACTTTACAAATTTCTATGTCTCCATCTTGAACATTTTCACGAATGGAGTTGAAGCGATGCTTGATGTGCCTGGTCTTCTTGTGAAATCAGGGCTCCTTGGCAAGTGCAATAGCTCCAGTGTTGTCACAGAAGAGTTTGATCGGCCCCGACGCATTGGGTAGGACTCCTAGGTCGGTGATGAACTCCTTCACCCAAATTGCTTGATGCGCTGCCTCCGTGGCTGCCATGTACTCCGCTTCACACGTAGATCCGGCCACGACGCTCTGCTTGCAGCTGCACCAGCTTACTGCTCCACCATTCAACATATACACGTATCCGGTTTGTGACTTAGAGTCATCCAGGTCTGTGTTGAAGCTAGCGTCGACGTAACCCTTTACGACGAGCTCTTCGTCACCTCCATAAACGAGAAACATGTCCTTAGTCCTTTTCAGGTACTTCAGGATATTCTTGACCGCTGTCCAGTGTTCCTTGCCGGGATTACTTTGGTACCTTCCTACCAAACTTACGGCAAGGTTTACACCAGGTCTGGTACATAGCATGGCATACATAATAGACCCTATGGCTGAGGCATAGGGGATGACACTCATCTCTTCTATATCTTCTGTCGTGGTCGGGCATTGAGCTGAGCTCAATTTCACACCTTGCAACACAGGCAAGAACCCCTTCTTGGACTGGTCCATATTGAATTTCTTCAATATCTTTTCAAGGTATGTGCTTTGTGAAAGACCTATGAGGCGTCTTGATCTATCTCTATAGATCTTGATGCCCAATATATAAGCAGCTTCTCCAAGGTCCTTCATTGAAAAACTCTTATTCAAGTAGGCCTTAATGCTGTCCAAAAGTTCTATATCATTTCCCATCAAAAGTATGTCATCTACATATAATATGAGAAATGCTACAGAGCTCCCACTCACTTTCTTGTAAACGCAGGCTTCTCCATAAGTCTGCACAAACCCAAACGCCTTGATCATCTCATCAAAGCGAATGTTCCAACTCTGAGATGCTTGCACTAGCCCATAAATGGATCGCTGGAGCTTGCATACCTTGTTAGCATTCTTAGGGTCGACAAAACCTTCCGGCTGCATCATATACAGTTCTTCCTTAAGATAACCGTTAAGGAATGCCATTTTGACGTCCATTTGCCATATCTCATAATCATAGTATGCGGCAATTGCTAACATGATTCAGACGGACTTCAGCTTCGCTACGGGAGAGAAGGTCTCATCGTAGTCAACCCCTTGAACTTGCCGATAACCCTTAGCGACAAGTCGAGCTTTATAGATGGTGACATTACCATCCGCGTCCGTCTTCTTCTTAAAGATCCATGTGTTCTCTATCGCTCGCCGATCATCGGGCAAGTTTGTCAAAGTCCATACTTTGTTTTCATACATGGATCCTATCTCGGATTGCATGGCTTCTAGCCATTTGTTGGAATCCGGGCCCGCCATCGATTCTTCATAGTTCGAAGGTTCACCGTTGTCTAACAACATGATTTCTAGGACAGGGTTGCCGTACCACTCTGGTGCGGAACATGTCCTTGTGGACCTACGAAGTTCAGTAGTATCTTGATCTGAAGTTTCATCATCATCATCATTAACCTCCTCTCTAACCGGTGGAGGCACCACAGAAAAATTTTCTTGAGCTGCGCTACTCTCCGGTTCAAGAGGTAATACTTCATCAAGTTCCACTTTCCTCCCACTTACTTCTTTCGAGAGAAACTCTTTCTCCGAAAAGGATCTGTTCTTGGCAACAAAGATCTTGCCTTCGGATCTAAGGTAGAAGGTATACCCAATGGTTTCCTTAGGGTATCCTATGAAGACGCATTTTTCCGACTTGGGTTCGAGCTTTTCAGGTTGAAGTTTCTTGACATAAGCATCGCATCCCCAAACATTTAGAAACGACAGCTTAGGTTTCTTCCCAAACCATAATTCATACGGTGTCATCTCAACGGATTTAGACGGTGCCCTATTTAAAGTGAATGTAGTTGTCTCTAGAGCGTATCCCCAAAATGATAGCGGTAAATCAGTAAGAGACATCATAGATCGCACCATATCCAATAGAGTGCGATTACAACGTTCGGACACACCGTTACGTTGAGGTGTTCCAGGCGGTGTGAATTGTGAAACTATTCCACATTTCCTTAAGTGTGTGCCAAATTCGTGACTTCAATATTCTCCTCCACGATCTGATCGTAAGAATCTCTATTTTCCAGTCACGTTGATTCTCTACCTCATTCTGGAATTCCTTGAACTTTTCAAAGGTCTCAGACTTGTGTTTCATCAAGTTGACATACCCATATCTACTCAAGTCATCAGTAAGAGTGAGAACATAACGATATCCTCCGCGAGCCTCAACACTCATTGGACCGCACACATCAGTATGTATGATTTCCAATACGTTGGTTGCTCGCTCCATTGTTCCGGAGAACGGAGTCTTGGTCATTTTGCCCATCAGGCATGGTTCGCATGTGTCAAATGATTCATAATCGAGAGACTCTAAAAGTCCATCAGCATGGAGCTTCTTCTTGCGCTTGACACCAATGTGACCAAGGCGGCAGTGCGACAAGTATGTGGGACTATCGTTATCAACTTTACATCTTTTGGTACTCACACTATGAATATGTGTAACATCACGCACGAGATTCATTAAGAATAAACCATTGACCATTGGAGCATGACCATAAAACATATCACTCATATAAATAGAACAACCATTATTCTCGGATTTAAATGAGTAGCCATCTCGTATTAAACGAGATCCAGATACAATGTTCCTGCTCAAACTTGGCACTAAATAACAATTATTAAGGTTTAAAACTAATCCCGTAGGTAAATGTAGAGGTAGCATGCCGACGGCGATCACATCGACCTTGGAACCATTCCCGACGTGCATCGTCACCTCGTCCTTCGCCAGTCTCCGCTTATTCCGCAGCTCCTGTTTTGAGTTACAAATATGAGCAACGACACCGATATCAAATACCCAGGAGCTACTACGAGCACTGGTAAGGTACACATCAATTACATGTATATCACATATACCTTTAGTGTTGCCGGCCTTCTTGTCCGCTAAGTATTTGGGGCAGTTCCGCTTCCAGTGACCCTTCCCTTTGCAATAAAAGCACTCAGTCTCAGGCTTGGGTCCATGCTTTGACTTCTGCCCGGCAACTTGCTTACCGGGCGCGGCAACATCCTTGCCGTCCTTCTTGAAGTTCTTCTTACCCTTGCCCTTCTTGAACTTGGTGGTTTTATTGACCATCAACACTTGATGTTCCTTTTTGATTTCTACCTCCGCTGATTTCAGCATAGCAAATACCTCAATAATGGTCTTTACCATCCCCTGCATATTGTAGTTCATCACAAAGATCTTGTAGCTAGGTGGGAGTGACTGAAGGATTCTGTCAATGACCGCCTCGTCTGGGAGGTTAATCTCCAGCTGAGTCAAGCGGTTGTGCAACCCAGACATCTTGAGTATGTGTTCACTGACAGAACTATTTTCCTCCATCTTACAACTGTAGAACTTTTCGAAGACTTCATATCTCTCGACCCGGGCATGAGCTTGGAAAACCATTTTCATCTCTTCGAACATCTCATATGCTCTGTGTTGCTCAAAACGCTTTTGGAGCCCCGGTTCTAAGCTGTAAAGCATGCCGCACTGAACGAGGGAGTAATCATCAGCACGAGATTGCCAAGCATTCATAATGTCTTGGTTCTCTGGGATGTGTGCTTCACCTAGCGGTGCTTCTAGGACATATTGTTTCCTGGCAGCTATGAGGATGATCCTCAGGTTCCGTACCCAGTCCGTATAGTTGCTGCCATCGTCTTTCAGCTCGGTTTTCTCTAGGAACGCGTTGAAGTTCATGTTGACATTGGCTTGGGCCATTTGATCTACAAGACATATTGCAGAGTTTATTTAGACTAAGTTCATGATAATTAAGTTCATCGAATCAAATTATTTAATGAACTCCCACTCAGATTAGACATCCCTCTAGTCATCTAAGTGTAACATGATCCGACTCGACTAGTCCGTGTCCGATCATCACGTGAGACAGACTAGTCATCATCGGTGAACATCTCCATGTTGATCGTATCTTCCATACGACTCATGTTCGACCTTTCGGTCTCTTGTGTTCCGAGGCCATGTCTGTACATGCTAGGCTCGTCAAGTCAACCTAAGTGTTTGCATGTGTAAATCTATCTTACACCCGTTGTATGTGAACGTTGGAATCTATCACACCCGATCATCACGTGGTGCTTTGAAACAACGAACTGTCGCAACGGCGCACAGTTAGGGGGAACACTTTCTTGAAATTGTTATGAGGGATTATCTTATTTACTACCGTCGTTCTAAGTAAACAAGATGCAAAAACATCACATGCAATAAAATAATAATAGTGACATGATATGGCCAATATCATATAGCTCCTTTGATCTCTATCTTGGGGCTCCATGATCATCTTGTCACCGGCATGACACCATGATCTCCATCATCATGATCTCCATCATCGTGTCTCCATGAAGTTGCTCGCCAACTATTACTTCTACTACTAAGGCTAACACGTTTAGCAATAAAGTAAAGTAATTTACATGGCGTTTCCATTGACACGCAGGTCATAAAAAAATAATGACAACTCCTATGGCTCCTGCCGGTTGTCATACTCATCGACATGCAAGTCGTGATTCCTATTACATGAACATGATCTCATACATCACATATATATCATTCATCATCCATCACAACTTTGGCCATATCATATCACAAAGCACTTGCTGCAAAAACAAGATAGACGTCCTCTAATTGTTGTTGCAAGTTTTACGTGGCTGCAATAGGGTTCTAGCAAGAACGTTTTCTTACCTACGTAAAAGCCACAGCATGATTTGTCAACTTCTATTTACCCTTCATAAGGACCCTTTTCGTCGAATCCGCTCCAACTAAAGTGGGAGAGACAGACACCCGCCAGCCACATTATGCAACTAGTGCATGTCAGTCGGTGGAACAGGTCTCACGTAAGCGTACGTGTAAGGTTGGTCCGGGCCGCTTCATCCCACAATACCGCTGAAGCAAAATAAGACTAGTAGCGGCAAGAAAGTTGACAACATCTACGCCCACAACAATTGTTTTTTACTCGTGCAAAGAGAACTACGCATAGACCTAGCTCATGATGCCACTGTTGGGGAACGTTGCAGAAAACAAAAAATTTCCTACGGTTTCACCAAGATCCATCTATGAGTTCATCCAGCAACGAGAGATGGGAGTGCATCTACATACCCTTGTAGATTGCGAGCGGAAGCGTTCAAGAGAACGGGGTTGAGGTAGTCGTACACGTCGTGATCCAATCACCGGAGATCCTAGCGCTGAACGGACGGCACCTCCACGTTCAACACACGTACGGTCAGCGTGACGTCTCCTCCTTCTTGATCCAGCAAGGGGGAAGGAGAGGTTGATGAAGATCCAGCAGCACGACGGCGTGGTGGTGGATGCAGCAGGGATCCGGCAGGGCTTCGCCAAGCGTCTGCGGGAGGAGGATGTGTAGCAAGGGGGAAGAGAGGCGCCAAGATGCAGGGTGCGGCTGCCCTTCCTCCCCTCCACTATATATAGGGGCTAGGGGGGGCGCATGCCCCATTGGAGATCCCATCTAGAGGGGGGGGGCGGCGGCCCCCCGGGGCAACGGCCCCCTTAGGGTTTCCAACCAGAGGGGGGGCGGCGGCCCCCGGGGCAATGGCCCCCTTAGGGTTTCCAACCAGGGGGGTGGCAGCCCCCGGGGCAACGGCCCCCTTAGGGTTTCCAACAAGGGGGGGCGCATGCCCCCTCGGGGGGCAACGACCCCCTTAGGTGGGGCGCACTAGCCCACCAGGGGCTGTTTCCCATGCCACTTCAGCCCATGGGGCCCTCCGGGATAGGTGGCCCCACCCGGTGGACCCCCAGGACCATTCCGGTGGTCCCGGTACAATACAGGTGACCGCCGAAACTCTCCCGATGGCCGAAACAACACTTCCTATATATATTTCTTCACCTCCGGACCATTCCGGAACTCCTCGTGACGTCCGGGATCTCATCCGAGACTCCGAACAACTTTCGGTTTGCTACATACTAATATCTCTACAACCCTAGCGTCACTGAACCTTAACTGTGTAGACCCTACGGGTTCGGCGGATATGCAGACATGACCGAGACGCCTCTCCGGTCAATAACCAACAGCGGGATCTGGATACCCATGTTGGCTCCCACATACTCCTCGATGATCTCATCGGATGAACCATGATGTCGAGGATTCAATTAACCCCGTATTCAATTCCCTTTGCCAATCGGTACGTTACATGCCCGAGACTCGATCGTCGGTATCCCAATACCTCGTTTAGTCTCGTTACCGGCAAGTCACTTTACTCGTACCGTAATGCATGATCCCGTGACCAGACACTTGGTCACATTGAGCTCATTATGAAGATGCATTACCGAGTGGGCCCAGAGATACCTCTTCGTCATACGGAGTGACAAATCCCAGTCTCGATCCGTGTCAACCCAACAGACACTTTCGGAGATACCCGTAGTATACCTTTATAGTCACCCAGTTACGTTGTGACGTTTGGTACACCCAAAGCACTCCTACGGTATCCGGGAGTTACACGATCTCATGGTCTAAGGAAAAGATACTTGACATTGGAAAAGCTATAGCAAACGAACTATACGATCTTGTACTATGCTTAGGATTGGGTCTTGTCCATCACATCGTTCTCCTAATGATGTGATCTCGTTATCAATGACATCCAATGTCCATAGTCAGGAAACCATGACTATCTGTTGATCAACGAGCTAGTCAACTAGAGGCTTACTAGGGACATGTTGGTGTCTATGTATTCACACATGTATTACGATTTCCGGATAACACAATTATAGCATGAATAAAATACAATGATCATGAACAAGGAAATATAATAATAATAATCCTTTTATTATTGCCTCTAGGGCATATTTCCAACATCCCCGTGCACCCGCTGCCCGACGTAACGCGCCCCGACAACCTCAACGACGAGGTCGAGCGCGTGTGGGCATAGCTGACGGAGGAGCAGCGGGCCCTCCTGGACTATGCCGTCGGTGACCACGAGGCGTGGGCGGCATACTTCGGACGCTGGCATGCGGCGCGGCTGGCCTCCACCAACAATGCACCTGTGGTGCGGGGCACCAAGAACAGCGATGGTCGTAGACTGTGGTGGGGCGCCCCTGATGTCTACTCCCTCCACCAACTTTATTCTTGTAGACATGTGTTGGGCCTCCAAGCGCGGAGTTTTGTAGGACAGTAGCAATTTTCCCTCAAGTGGATGATGTAAGGTTTATCAGTCTGTGGGAGGCACAGGATGAAGATAGTCTCTCTCAAGCAACTCTGCAATCAAATACAAGAAATCTCTTGTGTCCCCAACACACCCAATACAATGGCAAATTGTATAGGTGGACTAGTTCGGCGAAGAGATGGTGATAAAAGTGTAGTATGGATAGTAGATATGAGTTTTTGTAGTGCGAACAATAAAAAACAACAAGGTAGTAAATAATAAAACGGAGCAAACGGTAGTGCAATGATGGAAAATGAGGCCTATGGTGCATACTTTCACTAGTGCAATCTCTCAACAATACTAACATAGTTGGATCATATGATTATCCCTCAAAGTGCAATAAAGAACCACTCCCGAGTTCCTATTAGCAGAGAACAAAAGATAGAAATTGTTTGTAGGGTAGGAAACAACCTCAAAGATATTCTTTTTGATCAATCTATCCTAGAGTTCATACTAAAATAACAGCAAGCTATTCTTTCTGATCGATCTAATCAAGAGTTCGTACTAAAATAACACCATATGATGCATATCAACCAACTCTAATGTCACCTAGATACCCCAATGTTACCGCGAGTACCCATGATTTAATTATACGATGTATATCAAACAATTTCAGATTCATAATACTCAATCCACGCGAAGAACTACAAGGAGACCCCAAAGTTTCTATCGGAGAAAAGATAATAAAAACATGCATCAACCCCTACGCATAGATTACCCCAAAGTCACCTCGGGAATCCGCAAGTTGAGTGCCATAACATATATCAAGTGAATAAAAATAATACCTCATTGTCACCAGGGGTATTCATATGCAAGACATATATCATGTGTTCTTAAATCTGAACATTCAATCCGACAAGACAAAACTTCACAGGGTAAAGACTCAATTCATCACAACAAGTGTAGAGAGGGGAGAAACATCATATGATCCATCTATGTTAACAAAGCCCATGATACATCAACATCATGACATCTCAAGATCGCGCGCGAGAGAGAGATTAAACACATAGATACTGGTACAAAACCCTCAGCCCCATGGGTGGACTACACCCTCCTCATCATGGTGGCCGCTGCGACGATGAAGATGGCCACCGGAGATGATTCCCCCCTCCGGCAGGATGCCGAAACGGGTCCCGATTGGTTTCTGGTGGCTACAGAGGCTTGCGGCGGCGGAACTTCCAATCTAGGGTTATTTCTGATGGTTTCTCTCTTTATAGGAACTTTTGGGGTCGGTCTCACGTCCAGATGGGCCTCGAGGTGAGCACGATACACCGGGGCACGGGCAAGGGCCCTCCCACGAAGCTTTGGGGTCTCTTTTGTTCCAAAAAAATCGTCAAAAAGTTTCAGCTCATTTGGAGAACTTGCATTTCTCCACAAAAAATAACATCACGGTAGTTCTGCTGAAAACAGCGTCAGTCCGGGTTAGTTCCATGCAAATCATACCAAAAACATATAAAATTATTGTAAACATTGCACGAATACTTCATAAATTATAGATACGTTGGAGACGTATTAGCATCCCCAAGCTTAATTCCTACTCGTCCTCGAGTAGGTAAATGATAAAACAAATAATTTATGAAGTGTGAGTGCTAGCAAAGTGCACAAGTTTGATCAATGACAATTTCAATCACTTCTCCTAGCATCAATTCTTTCTTATAAAACTTATCATGACCAAGTAGCAACCAATTCACATGTTAAGGTTCAAACAATGAGTTCTCTTGAAACTCAATAACCTATATTCTTAGTCACCAAACAATTGCAATTCAACTTATTCAACAAAGTCTAAGTAAGAGCTCCACATACTCAGCCATCATATAGTCTTCTATGATTGCTAACACTCACCGCATACACATGAGCAAAACGTTTCAACCGGACACATAGAAAGATAGGGGATTATAATTTTGTCTTCCAACGTATTCACCTCAAGGGTGATGTCAACAATAATAACTCCTGCTACCCATATCCAAGTGGATATATGTGCCTAGATCTTTCCTCACCACATGATGCTTGCCAAAAGAGAAAAATAAAAAGGAATAGAGAGAAAAACTTTGACTCTTTGCATAAAAGTAAATACTAAAAAGTAAAATATAGGCCCTTCGCAGAGGGAAGCAGAGGTTGTCATGCGCTTATTTGTTTGTATGCTCAACCCCTTAGTGCAAAAGAACGTCACGTTATATTGCCCCTTATGATAGCAACCTTTATTATGCAGTCTACCACTTTTATTCTTTGTCATCATAAGTTTGTACAATGCTCAATTTTCTCTTACACTAAATGATCTAACACTCTTAGAAGAAACTTTTATTGCCTTATTGCACCGATGACAACTTACTTGATGGATCTTGCTCAATCCTTAGGTAGGTATGGTGGACTCTTGAAAATAAGATTTGGGTTTAAGGGTTCTTCGGATGCACAAGTAGTATCTCTACTTGGTGAATTTTTGGCTAGCAAAGATGGTGGGGGCAAGCACCACATGTTGAAGGATCTTTGACAATATAACTTGTATGTGAATATGAACAAACAAAAATCATTACGTTGTCTTCCTTGTCCAAAGTCAACAATTTTGGCATATAATATTTTGATGGGAGCTCACAATCAAAAAAGATTTCCAGGATAGTGTATTTGCATGTGAAAGTTCTCTTCTTTATAGTAATCATTCAGGAATTGCTTGTACGAACAATATTGTGATTGTCAAGCTTCAAAAGCTTTCACTTTCTAAACCCAATGTGAAGCCACTACTAGGCATGATAACAACATGTAATTTCAACTCCATGGTATTCAATTCATTCAAAAATTTACTCATAGGATATAAGTGAAGCACAAGAGTAAATGACAAGCTACTCCAAAAAGATATAAGTGAAGATCAAGCGAGTACTTAAGTAAATTTGTAGCTAATTGAGGACATTCTTTTATTTAAAACTTTCAGACACTACTAGGGAAAACCTTATACACAGAAATTTAGCAACAGCGTGGGTCAAAAAAGGGCGCTAGTGCTAGATAGCAGTAGCGGTTCAGGATAAACCGCGCTGCAGATATGATTGTAGGAGTAGCGCGTGTTGCCGTAAAAGCGCTACTACTAATATTCCCATTGGTGGAACGATGGGCTGCGCATAGCAGTAGCGGGCCTGCAGGAAGCGCGCTACCGCTAAAGCATGAGTAGCAGCGCGTTTCCCAGTAAGAGGGCTACTGCTAATGGAAATAAAATAAAGTGAAAAACAAATAGAAAAGTAAATGAAAATGAAAAAGAAAGAAACATAAAAAGGAGAAAGAAAAAAATAAAATGTAAAGCAAAATAAATGAAAAAGCGAAAAAACAGAGAAAGGCATAGCTGTAGCGTGTGTTAGTAAGAGGCACTATAGCTAACGTAGCTGCCGCGCGTTTCCAGGACCCCTGCTATAGAAACAGAAAAGGAAATAAAAAAGGGAGAAAATTACATAGGTATAGCAGTAGCGTGTTTTGGAAAAAGTGCTATAGCTACTTTAGCTATAGCGCGTTCTGCGAAACGCGCTACCGCTAGTTTTGACTTAACCAAAAAACTCTTTCCCCCCGGCCACCACTTGCCCCCCAAATCTCTCGACCCACCCCGCCGCCATCTCCCCGATTCGCCGTCGCCCCACTTCGCCGCCGTCTCCTGCCGACGTCGACGCCCCCGGAGCCACCAGAGCCGTGCGCCGTCGACGCCACCGGAGCCGGCCCCAACGCCATGGAGCCGCGCGGCCTCATCAACACCACCGGAGCCGCCATCGACGCCACCGGATCCTTCCTCGTGACAACTGCCTCCCTCGCCGTCACCAGAGACGCCCCTGCCTCCCTCGCCACCCCTGCCTCCCTCGCCACCACCGGTGCCATCCTCTGTAAGCCCCCACCCCTCCTCTCTCTCTCATGCATAGGTTAGCTAGTTTAATTATGTTAATTATCTAGGTTAGGGCAAAAAATTAGTTAGGGCTTTGACAGAGAAGTAGTTAGGTTAACTAGTTTAATTAGGTTAATTACCTAGGTTAGTGCAAAAATTTAGTTAGGGCTTTGATAGAGAACTAGTCAGGTTAACTAGTTTAATTAGGTTAATTATCTAGGTTATTTAGGCAAGTTTTATTTTAAAGATGATCCCTTCCTAGACTTTTATTGTTGATTATATCTTTTCATTGAAGTGGTCATGTTGTTTGTGCCCAAGTGGCTTTGTTGTTTCAATGAAGCTGTGTGGCCTATATATGTTTTGCCGGAATGTTGATTCATTTCCGTTCCGGCAAATTTTGGGTTCTCAATTTGTCCACTTTTTAACAAAGGTCATGTCGAAATTTTTCGTGAATTTCGGCATGACTTGTGCTACAAACTAGGACATATCGAGTGCCCGAGATTTGCCGCACCAGGAAGGAGTCAACGTTCCTGCAAAACAATAGGCTTTTTTATGTCATTATTTATTTTATTAGGTCTAGAATTAATTGACTAGATTTAATCATAGGAAACATGGCTAGCAACGATGAAGGACAAGGTTCTGGTGATTGCGACGACGTCTAGCGGGCGGCAGACGAATTTTTTAGCCTTGACGACGATGAACCGATGTTGTTGCTGGGCCCACCGGTGGCATCGGGGACTAAGACCGACACGCAGACCGGTGCTGAGACTGAGACCAGCGCTCAGACTCAGACCGACATCGAGACCGGCGCTGAGACTGAGACCGGCGCTGCCTCGGGGAGCGGAGCCGCTGTAGAACCGAAAGCAAAGAGGCAATGGCTTCCTAACAAACTCAGGACTACTAGACTGGTGGTCACGGAGGTGGACGACGGCAATTTTGAGCCAAAGGCGCCCGAGGAAGCGCGTCGATGCTATGGCAATCAAATAGGCTGCATCGTACGGACAACCGCCACCATCAACGATGAGAAACTACAGAAGATAGAAAGTATGAGGAGCTCCCTCCTAATGAAGTTTCACCAGATATTCTTGTTCCCGGGCCGGAATGAGAAGGATTATGAAGATCCAGATGAGGACCGGGCAATGAAGAAGATAAACAAACACGCCATGACCAAGTTTAGCGACGCGTTAGCCGCCTGGAAAAATCGAGTGAAAGAAAGGATCATCGACAAGAAGGAGCCCTACTCCGAGATTGTAAAGGATAATCCGACAATCACGGAAGAGCGGTTTCAAATATTCAAGGAGGCTTGCGAGGCCGAAGCTGCCAAAAAAAGTCTAAGTACATGAAGGGGCTTCAAGAGAGGAACATTGGGAGCCACCACCTCGGAAGCCGTGGTTACGGCGGAAAGAGGTCCAAATGGGCCAAGGAGGACGCGGAAGCCGCGAGTCTGGGCATCCCAGACCCCTTGGCGGAGTTCACCGTCCCGCAGGAGCATGACGTCCTTAGGGCCCGGCACCGTTGGGACCCAGTGAAGAAGGTTTACGAGACAAAACCGGTCATTATGGAGTTCATGAGACTGCTGGTAATTTTAGTTTCTGATCAATTCGACTGCACACGTTAGTCATATTTGTAAACGATCCTTGTGCCTTTTGTAGAGAGAGCAGCACAGGATTGCGGCCGAAAGCGACTCGCCGTCTGAGGCATTGGCGAGGCCCAAGTGGGACACTCCATTCAACCGGGCATTGAACATATTGAAACGACAACCGGTGGACAATCGACCGTCGTATGGACGCGTGCACGGTGTCGGAGACGGCGCCACGTGGAAGAAGTACTACCGTGAGACCACGAAGAAGAGAAAGGAAAGACGGAGGTTAAATGAAGAAAACATCGACAAGAAGGTTGAGATTGCGGTTGAGAAGAAATCAACTCAGACAGTCGCAACAGCGGTATAGCTGCTGCAAAACAGGTGGTTGTAGATATTTCTACTTCCTTGGTTCCGGCAGTTTTCAATTGGACCAGGAAAAATCCAGAAAAAAATGCAGCGAACTTTCCCCTTGCTGACCTCTTGGCGGTGAGCAACTCGACTAGCGTTGCACCAGCACCTCCAGCTGCACCTGCTCCCGCACCGGACGTGCTCGGCGGTGCTTCGTCTTTGGCTGAGCTCGACGCCCTCACGGTATCTGTCACACCGGCCCCCTTCAATATAAATGTATAATCTCCCGTTTTCGTTGCCTTTCGGATGTCTCATGTCGCCGACTTTTCTTTGCAGGCCGATGAAACCCCGTGCAACATATTGTACACCATCGGCAACCAGAAGGTGGACGTGGGGAAGGCGACGATAATTGAGCCGAAGGAACCATTGTTCCACAGTCGGCGATCCCCCCGAACGTCTTCAAGGTTTCCGTGGCCAGTGTCAAACCGGGCCACGAGAATTTGCCTCCTCCAATACTACTGGGGGATGATGATGAGACACCGCGGCGGCTTGGTGATTGTTGCAATGAGTGGGTCCTGTTGTGGCCAAAGAGTCTGCTTCGTCTGGAGGCGGCCGGGAGCACACCCATGAGCACGCATCCTCAGCAAGGTATGAACATCAACACCCCACCTATCCAATTAGCGTCGGGTGTCGGGTTGGGTGATAGCGGACGAGGTAAGGAGGAGGCTCCATTAGTCGCTGATGACGTCACCATGGACGAGGATGAGGACGATGAAGGCGCTGAACAGTATGTCTATATTGGCGCCTCCTCAGGGTTTGAGCGTCATGAGTTGGTGCCTGAATTGCCATCTCAACGTATTATGGACGACCATACAGTAGTACAGAAGTCTAGGAAGAGAGTGAGGAAAGGAAAAAAAGCTGATTCTATGATCCAGCCGCCTCAGCAGCCTCGGCTTCAGGACCGTATAGATATCCCCGATGCGGATAAATGGCATATCCCCGGTCAACCAATCCTACCTGCAACAGCGCTACGGGTAAGATTCGGCGATCTAAGGAGACTTCATGACGATGTGCTGCGGGTAGAGAAAGGCCTCATCGCCTCGAAAGATCCAGGATACCCACTCTACGTGGTTAACGTTCCGCGGCAAATGTCGTACGTCGACAGCTTCCCCGCGGATAAGTTCTTCCTCCGATTTGATTACATATTCGACATGTTTCACGTGAAGAAGCTGGATTTTACATTTGTCCGCCTTTATGCCTTGCACATGAACTACATCATCGGGGTTGAGCAGATATCTCATATCTGTGTCGCTGACCCGTACTACATGCACGAGGGCATCTTGGGAGTTTGCACAAAGCACTGTGAATACGCGAGGGATTACATCGTCAGTTTCATGCTCGCCAATAAGGACAAGGGGGCGATTCTCGTGCCTTATCATCCCGTGTAAGTCATCCGCGCTGCTATCCTTCCTTCGATTTCAATCATTCATTTGCACGGTGGAGGCTAATTAATTTGAGGTGTACTTATTTTGCGCAGCAGCGGGTGCGCCGTCCTCATCATCCTCTACCCCCGATTCTCCCACGCTCTTTACTTGGACTCGTTGAAGAACATTCACAAAAAGGATTACACCCACATCAAGGATGTCCTCGACAGTGCTATGTTTTACTACCAATGAATGGGTGGAGAGGTCAGGGACAAGAAGAGAAGGGGCGGCAGGGTCACCTTCGGCCATAAGACCGACTTCTGGTGCATCCAGCAACCGAACGATTCTCTTAATGATGGATTCTATGTCCTACACCACATGCTGGAGTACAGACGGGATCACCAGAACCTTCACATGTCACCTAGATCCGGCGATGCCCATATTCTGCAATGGGCAAAGGACTTAGGAGATATCGAGGATCATCGACTTCGAGCTGAGTTCTATAACATCTAGCGTGAACTTGCCCAAATCATCATGAAGGAGGGCGTCGGAAAAACAGGGATGTTCTACGGAGAAGGACAAATGTCGCGGGAAGACGTCCGAACATGGATAGCCTCTCAGCGTCTCGACCTGAAGCCTTTCGCTAGGCTCGGGGACTATCTCCCTGACTTGGATGGATGGAACGACATGTTGGAGTGATTGTCGATATATGACAATGTGTCCGTTTAGTCCATACTTTCTGTATGACAAAACTTTGAGTTATGCACGGTGAAACTTTATTTGTGATGTAATTAAACCGTCCTCCTCCTCGACTAGCGAAAATCACTCTAGTTAGGGCATTTTGGGGTATGATGAACTTTGTTATTTATGGTTATGATATGTTGTTTCTATTTTTGACAAGTCTATCTCTTTCTGTTGCTCAACTATATATGTTGCATATCATCGACTCATGTGACGATGCAGGTGCATAGATCATAGATGGCGAAGAAGTGCTACGCCAGGAGTATATATACGACAAGTGGCCGGAGTGTCAGGCCCAGGTGTACGGGTTTCCGGTTTCCGAGCGACATGCAGTAATTAGTTTAGGTTCATGCTAATGCGAGAGAGGGATACGAACTCATGTACTAAAAGTGATAGCTCTTCTCGCGTATATCATTGTTTAGATGGATGACGATGTATTTGCAAGTAATCGAGACTTGTATCGCTATTTACGAGATGATGAAGAGAGACCACTTTGTGTTGGATGATGATTATGATGATGACATGATTTGATGAGACTAATTGTATGTATATGCTATGATTACATTTGTATGTGTATGATATGCTAAAGATTATTGTATAAAGCCTATTCAAATACAAAACAAATATGCAGGGAAAAATAATAAAACTAGTAGTAGCGAGGGGGTAAAACTTAGCAGTAGCGCCGCCTTACCAGCAACGCTTCCCAGTAAACAGCGTTGCAGATAATATCAGCAGCGCCCTTTTCTAAAGAGCGCTACAGCTATTCATGTATAGCAGTAGCGTGGGGCAACAAGCGCTACTGCTATACGTTAGCTGTAGCGCCTTATTAGTAGCGCCGGTCCCCGCGCTACTGAGAGGCCCAAAACCCGCGCTGCTGCTAGGCTTTTCCCTAGTAGTGAGATCTAAGTATTTTATTAAAACAACAAGCAAAACAAAATGACATTCCAAGGATAGCACACATCATGTGAAGAAGCAAAAACTTAGGCTCAACCTATACTAACCGATAATTGTTAAAGAAAAAAGGTGGGATGCCTACCGGGGCATCCCCAAGCTTGGATGCTTGAGACCTATTGAAATATAAATTTGGGATGCCTTTGGCATCCCCAAGCTTGAGCATTTGTGTCTCCTTAATTCCTCTCATATCACCGTTTCCCTAAATCTCAAAAACTTCATCCACACAAAACTCAACAAGAACTTGTGAGATAAGTTAATATAAACCAATGCAAAACTCTTATCATTCTTTATTGTAGAAAACCACAAAAATCATTATTCAACATTTCATACTAAATGCCTCTGCATATTGAATACTCCTATCCTCAAATAGAATCATTAAACAAGCAAACATATGCAAACAATGCAAACATAACAGTAATCTGCCAAAACAGTACAGTCTGTAAAGAATGCAAGAGTATCAATACTTCTTAAACTCCAAAGATTATGAAAATATACCACCCTGTAGAAACTTTATCAGAGTTTATTTTGCAAAAAGTTTCAACATTTTATCACATTCTGACTTTTCTAGGGAATATTTACAACATCGGTAAACTTTCTGTATTCAAACAGCAACAAGTATACTTGCGAAATAAGCATGGCAAAGGCTATCATTGCCATTTTTATTGAAATAAAAGATGCAAAACATTATTCTAAATAACAGCAAGAAAACCCTAACAAAATAAATTGATGCTCCAAGCAAAACTCATATAATGTAACAAATCAAAACATAGATCGAAGTTAGGTTACCGATAATGTTGAAGACAAAAGAGGGGATGCCTTCCGGGGCATCCCCAAGCTTAGTTGCTTGGATTTCCTAGAATATTACCTTGGGGGTGCCTTGGGCATCCCCAAGCTTAGGGTCTTGCCACTCCTTATTCTCGTCGTATCGACATCTCACCCAAAACTTGAAAACTTCAATCACACAAAACTTAACGGAACCTTGTGAGATAGGTTAGTATGATAAAGAGCAAACCATTTCACTTTCGGTACTGTCAAAGACAAGATTCATAATTGTTTCCACGCAATTCCTACTGTAGCATATCATTTCTATAATTTATATTGATCAATATAAGCCATAGAAAATAGGAAACAAGCAAACTATGAATTGAAAACAGAATTTGTCAGAAACAGAACAGTCTGCAGTAATTTGTAGTCAAAACCATAATTGTGATACTCCAAAAATTATGAAACAATTAATACCACATGAGCAATTTGTATATTAATCTTCTACAAAAAGAATCAACTCAAAAACACTCTTCTGTTAAAAATGAGAGTTATTTTCGTGAGCGCAAAAGTTTCTGTTT
Organism: Aegilops umbellulata; assembly: GCA_032464435.1. Taxonomy (NCBI): domain Eukaryota; kingdom Viridiplantae; phylum Streptophyta; class Magnoliopsida; order Poales; family Poaceae; genus Aegilops; species Aegilops umbellulata. The sequence continues at coordinate 571,490,536 of CP136056.1, forward strand.
TTCAGCAAGATCAAATCAACTATCACCCAACATGATCCCAAAGGCTTTACTTGGCACATTATTGAAACAAAAACAATAAAACATGATTACTACAGTAGCGTAATCATGTGAACACACAAAAACAGTAGATAAAAGTGTTGGGTTGTCTCCCAACAAGTGATTTTCTTTAGTGCTTTTTAACTAGGCATGATGAGTTCAATGATGCTCGAATAAAAGATAAGAATTGAAACATAACGGGAGCATCATGAAGCATATGACTAGCATATTTAAGTCTAACACACTTCCTATGCATAGGGATTTTGTGAGCAAACAATTTATGGGAACAAGAATCAATTAGCATAGGAAAGCAAAACAAGCAAAACTTCAAGATTTTCAACACATAGAGAGGAAACTTGATATTATTGCAATTCCTACAAGCATAAGTTCCTCCCTCATAATAATTTTCAGTAGCATCACGAATGAATTCAACAATACAGCTCTCACATAAAGTATTCTTTTCATGATACATAAGCATAGAAATTTTGTTACTCCCCACATGACCAAATTCATTATCATTCATAGTAGTGGGAGCAAACTCAACAAAATAATTTTCATGAGACGGAGCCAGGTCTCGCCGCCGTGAAGACGGAGCCGTGGCTCGACAACATGGCGGCCTTGAAGTGGGCGCGGGAGGACTGGGCGCGGCTGGAGTTGGAGCGCCAGCGCCGCGCCCTAGAGGAGATCGCCGCTCGGCGTCGTTGCCGCGACAAGGGAGGTGTCGTCATTCTCGACGACAGCGACGACGATGCGGCGCCGCCCGTTCGCCAGGGTGACCTCGGGCAGGGGTCGAACAACGGCGCCCGTGTGAAGGGGAAGGACGACGGCGGCGGCGGCAATGACGGCGACTACGCCGCGTTTAGCGAGTTCTTCGGCCTGTAGTCGCGGCCTTTGTTTTTTTAGTAAATTTAAGTTTGCTATGTAAAAACTGCTTTAAGTCGCCGAAGTTTGTGTCCTGCTTGCCGAATTTTAGCCGAATATCTTTTTAAAAAAGTTTAAAATAGGCGTCTGGGCCGACCCTGGGGGCACGACTGGGACCCCGATCGGCCCCAACGACTTTAGCGCCGGTTCGCCCCCAGGCGGCGATTTTTCGAGGCCCCTGAGGAGGCCAAACGGTTGTGGTTGCTCTAAAAATTCTGAATAGACAGTAGCTCAATCTATCACAAAGGATTCCTGTGGATGTGTTCTTTGATGACATGTGAGAGGAGATGATGATGCCCCTCGTACATGCCCATGTGGATATGGCAGTGGATTACTCAATACTACCTCCATCCTAGTTTATTAGCCCTCGTTGCATTTCATGCCAAAATTTTGACCATGGATTTAATTAACCAAATGTTTATGCATGTCATAAAAAATTATATCATTGAAAACTATGTTTAAATATGAATTCAACGATATAATTTTTGTTGACATGCATTAACATCTTATTAGTTAAATCTTTGGTAAAACTTTGACACAAATTACAAAGAGGAGCAATAAACCAAGATGACGTAGTACAATCTGAAGAAGATGACCATGATCGTGACCTGGTAAACCGTGCCGCAGGAAGACCTCAGCAAGTCGGTCCATTAAAAAGGGCAAGTATAAGTCTGTTCCGGATAGGAAACCAAAGATGAGAGGGAACAAATGAGCACGCAAAAAGCAGTAGATGGGGCTCATGAGAGCGCGAGGTCGTACCATTCAACCTGTTGTGATTGTCATCCTGCTCGTCAACAACCGCTAGCAATCTTCAGCCCCCACCTAATGGAGGCAACCTAACTGATACTAACTTCCAACCTAGCAAGGTGACAGTGACCGAATCCATCACCAACATTAGCTGGAGTTCCATTAAACAGAGACCAAGGGAATTACGTTGTAACTGTAACCACTTAGATATGTACACAGAAGCAAGCAAACCAGTAGCTCCAACTTATAGATAAGCTAAATGAGGTAAGTAAGAGTAACGGAACTCCATCACCAATTTTAGATGTTGTTTACTTAAAGCCACAACCATGAGCACGTAGTAAAATGTCTGAACAACGGGAGATAACCTACAGACACAGAATCAAGTAACAGAGTGACAGGTAATGAGCACGTGTACATGGATTCGGTAGGGTTCTTTTTTGGTGGACAAGTGGATTCGTCGGAAGAAGTGAAGAGAACCCAATGCCGAATGCCTGGGAGAGATTGCTCAATCTCTTGGAAGGATGCATATCCAACAGTTCAAAGGCCTCTGGTGCCTGTCCCAAGGACATTGCTCAGTCATCTACAAGTGTGATTTTTCTTTGGGTCTGGTACGGTAGTGTAAACTGAGAAAATTTTAAGTTGAAGTGTAGGTATGGAATGCAGGTGATGTGAAAGGGCCAGCACATGGTGCTACGTACCTGTCCGGTGCTGGTGGTGTTCCAGTGTGGAAAAGGGCTACACAGCTAAAGTATGCAAGAATCTCGAGCACAAAGGTGATGTGTTATGTCACATCTTGAGTGCAAAAAAGACTTGACACAAAGCTGATGGGGTATGTCAAATCAGCGAGTCCGTGTCCTTGCCACAGGTGCACGTCATGGGTGCCAACTTTGTGCATCACGGAGTAAAATTCTGAATGCTGCAGATAAACTACACGTACCCGCTGTCTCAGCCACTGTATAGATGTGTCTTACACGAGCCCAAATTTAAATGAAGGTGAATTCTATTTCAGTCGAACGAAAAAGCTTTTGTGTCGAAAAGGAGCAACTGCCGACCGGTATTGCCAAAAAGGACCACCTCGGAGATGAAATGGCAGAAAAGTCCCCCGGCCGTGGCGGCAGGTGCGGCAGGCGACACGTGGCATCTGCCGCCACTGCACGAGGTGGTCGCCCTCGTATAACCGGAATCGCTGGGTGGGACGGAACGGGTTGGCTACGTGGGACCTACCGCCACGATACGAGGCGGCATGCACTGGTGCTGCCGCACTGTGGCCAACAGAATTTTTTGTCCAAAAGGACCACTGGCCCAACAAAATTGACAAAAAGGACCACATGTGGTCGAAAGAGACAAAAAGACCCCGTTAACTATGACGGCAGGCGTGGCACCTGCTGCCACCAGGGCAGGTGGCAGGCCGCGCATAAGGCTGGTCATAATGGGGAGGAACTTCGGAGTAACATCACACACTCCAATACAACTTTGCTTATGTGGCACATATTTAATGAAGAGAGAGGTGATTGTGGTAACTAGTTAAGTTACCGAAACATCACACTACAAGAAACAATGAGTCTATAACCTAATAAATACATCGTTGCATGACACTACATAAATGTTCCTACCCACTATGAAGGTACTAATATAGTCTAAGAAAGTGTGCAAGTTACACTTCTGTTCTTGCGCATTGTGACCAGCGTAATAGGAGGCAGTCCCCGGACAGAACGGTGCTACGGATGTGGGCCTTGCCGCCACGGCGGCAGGACTGTTCCTGCATGCGATCGTGGCAGAGATTCCCTGGCACCGATTGAAGAATTTGATTGATAGCGGCACTGATTGGCGCGCAGTAGCACTGGAATATTCGTGGCACTGACTTCTTGCCATTTCTTTAGCTGCCATTGTCGCTTTGTGTCACTGATTCCCTGATTGGTTGATTTCCTCGCTACTGGAGTAATTTGCAGACGGCGCTAATTGCCGCGGCCGACGAGACAGATTCCCACGCGCGGGAATCCGATGTCGTTTCGTTTCTTTATGCCCCGCTGCTGCCCGGAAATCACTCATTCAGTGTTGGCTTTTGCTTCAGCGGACGCGACGGCAGCCCCGGAATCACTCACTCAACGCTGACTTTTGCTTCAGCGGAAGGGACGGCTGCCCGGGAATCACTCACTCAGCGCTGGTTTTTGCTTTAGAGGACACGACGACACTGCAGGAATTCACTCACTCGTTGTGCGAATCCGAGGCTGAGGTAGGTGAGTTTTAACCTGTTGTGCCGACACTACAGGGATCCTCTTCCTTTTATATGCTATCCTATGCTTTTGCTCCGTGCGAAGGCACACCCTGTCTGGCCTCCTCTTCTGCTCTCTAAGTCTCTAAGAACATTGAGAAAGAAAAACTCACTATGCACTTTCACTCGTGATTTACCGCGATTTAGAGTAGGATTTTGAATATGCTGAAGTTGAACAAAAGATAGATCAAGGTAAGATCTATCCGTTTTTGTTGGTTTCGTTCGCATGCATAATTTTTTTTACTCTTTTAGATTAGTTCATAACTATGTGTTATCTGTTGTGTTAGGAATTATTTCATCACCTTGTGTCATTTAAAGCTTCAGGAGTAGGATTTGCCTAGCGAAGTGAATTACGAAGTTGATCAAGGTATGAGCTTTGCAATAAAATGATTTTTTTGTGCATGCACGGGGTTAATTAGCTAGTCTTTTAGCTAGTCATTAGCTATGCGATGCTAGTGCTTAGAAGTTATAAATAATTTCAAATTACATATGTTGCATTTATACTATTTTTTAGAAGAGTAGGTTGAAGATGTTGTATCAATGTTAGCTGAATCCATTAGTATTAATCGTAATTAGTACTTTTGTTGAACGTTTAGGTTCGGTTAGAGCCAGAATTTGGACAGCAAATATTTGACGGTATTGTAGGTCAACATTAGGCTTTTAAAATGCATAAATTTATTTTGACATACGAGAAGATCTTAATATGGTAATTAAGAAAAAGTTTGTACATACTGTAATTGTTCGTTGCATGTGGTATGTTATTTCATGTGGTATGTTTATTTATAAGTATATAGTTATGAAACCGTAGGTCTACTTGGTTATGTCGCAATCATCTAAATTTTCTTTGTTAAGATTACATGCTAACGTACTTAATGATATATGTAATTAGGTAAAATAATTCATCTTAGTAGCAAACGAGGAGATGAATGATTGAAGAATTTGTATTTCAATCTTTGCTGTCCTTTTTGAGGTGATGACCACATACATGGAAGTGCTATTTTCATACTTTTGGTAACAGAAAGAAAAATCCGTGTGTAATATTTAATTTTCATACTTTTCATACTCGTGATGCACCTTTAGATATTTAATTTAAATTGTATCTCCTTGTATTTTTTTTAATCATGATGTTACCTTCAGATAATTAATGTAAATTGTATCTCTCTGTATTTTTAGGTTAATTTGTGTCTTCAGATAATTTGCATTTGTATTTGTGTCTTCAGACGTTTATTTTTGTTTATACGTCTGTGTGCAGGTTACGTCTGAAGTGCCAGTGCTTTTGCAAGGGCCCCATGATGTCGGCCACCGTTGCCACCTATTGTTGAACCCAAATAATGACAATGATCCTCGAACTTTCAGACTTCGAACCGTAAGTAACACATGGTCAATACACGATTATTCCATTCCTCGTGTTGAGGCTTATGGACTACATGGTTATGCTAGGCTCACATCATCCGAAGACCAAATACGTTCGGACGCATCCCTTTTGACATCCCTCATTGACTGGTGGAGACCTAAAACCCACACCTTTCACTTTCGTTTTGGGGACCTTGCACCTACACTGAAAGATGTTTCTAGGATCACTGTTCTACCAATTAGAGGTGAGTCGTTAGTCTCTGAATGAGTGTCTCCATCTTGGGCATTAAATATCTCAGCCCGTCTTGGAATGACAATGCTAGAATCACAACATTCTGGTGGCACTTGGGGCGTCCCACTCGCCTAGCTTCGTGCAAACTTTAATTGTTTATCTAACCACGCTGATTCTCAGACGAGGAAAAGGCATATGTTTACGTATTTGTTGTGGCTCCTCGGGACTATGTTTCCAAATTCACACTGGGACGTAGTTCTCCCTGGTTTCATCTACTTTTAGAGAATATGGTAGATGAATCTTTACTTCAGCATCGAAAATATAACTTCGATTTAGCCATGATATCTCATACATATAGAGGCTTGTGTGATGCATCACAGAAAACTTCGTTCGCAGAAAAAGCTCCGTTACTTTGTGTCACCTATGAGTTTCTATAGTTATGGTCCTGGGAATACCTTCCTGTTGGACGACCTCGTATACTAAATCCCATACATTGATACGACTGTAGAGAGGGCAATGTAACTATGGCCAGCAGGTGGACAAAGGCACGGAAAAAATGGTCTCCAAATATTGCGAAATGTCATTACCCTATATACCACCAGCAGTTTGAGATGCTTGATGGGTCACTAGTCACATGGAACCCATGGACTCAGGAGTAGTTACAGATGGTCTTCGATATACGACCCATCCCAACAGGATGCGTGAGCGATAGTGCATTCTGGCTGACTAGCTGCAACTTATTGTTCCTGTGGTGTGTTGAGCCTTACAACCCAGAGCGTGTCATGAGACAGTTCGGTCTCTATTAGGATATTCCACCACCTTTTCCAAGATGTATCGATATAGGAAACCCATAAGTAAGATGTGACCTCCCTAAATAGTTAGTGTCTTCTTTAATATACTAAATTGACACTTTGTTACATAATTTGCAGGCTGAGCAATATGGGCAAGGGTGGTTATGGTTGGAGGGCACACAACATTGAATGAGAACACAAGTGGGAAATGAAGTGCTAGAAGATATAGTGCATCAACTTAGGTAAATTTTATTTACATTATTTTATAATGATGACCATACGATGCATGAAGATGCTTTGCTTTCATCTCAAAGGTTGATAAATTATTTAATTCCGCGGTCTGCAGAATTAAATAATTATATCAACCTTTGAGATGAAAGTGAAGCATCTTCACTCACCATATGGTCATCATTATAAAATACAGTAAATAGAATTTACCTAAGTTGATGCACTATATCTTCTAGCACATCATTTTCCCACTTGTGTACCCATTCTATGTTGTGTGCCCTCCAATCGTAACCACCCTTGCCCATATTGCTCAGCCTGCAAATTATGTAACAAAGTCTCAGTTTAGTAAATTACAAAAGACACTAACTATTTAGGGAGGTCACATCTTACTTATGGGTTTCCTCTTCAACACATCTTGGAAAAGGTGGTGGAATATCCTGATAGAGACCGAACTGTCTCATGACATGCTCTGGGTTGTAAGGCTCAACACACCACATGAACAATAAGTTGCAGTGAGTCAGTCAGAATGCACTATCGCTCACGCATCCTGCTGTGATGAGTCGCATTTCGAAGACCATCTGTAACTACTCGTGATTCCACGGGTTCCATGTGACTAGTGACTCATCAAGCATCTCAAAATGTTGGTGGTTATATAGGGTAACAACATTTTGCAATATTTGGAGACCATTTTTTCCGTGCCTTTGTCAACCTGCTAGCCATTGTTACATTGCCCTGGCTACAGTTGTATGGGTGTATGGGATTTAGTATACGAGGTCGTCCAACAGGGAGGTATTCCAGTACCACTACTGTAGAAACTCGTAGGCGACATAAAGTAACAGAGCTTTTTCTATGAATGAAGTTTTTTGTGTGGCATCACACAAGCCTCTATATGTATGAGATAGCATGGCAGAAGCGAAGCTGTATTTTGGATGCTGAGGTAAAGATTCATCTACCATAGTCTCTACAAAGTAGATGAGACCAAGGAGAACTACGTCCCCTTGTGAATTTGGAAACATAGTCCCGAGGAGCCACAACAAATATGCAAACAGATATCTTTTCCTCGTCTCAGAATCAGCTGGTTAGATAAACAATGAATGTTTGCACGAAGCCACGCGAGTGGGACGCTCTGAGGGCCACCAGAACATTGTGATTCTGTTATTGTCATCCCAAGACGGGCTGAGATATTTAATGCCCAAGATGGAGACACTTAGAGAGAAACTACCGGCTCACCCCTAATTGGTAGAGCAGTGATCATAGAAACATCTTTCAGTGTAGGTGCAAGCTCCCCAAGACGAAAGTGAAAGGTGTGGGTTTCAGGTCTCCATCGGTCAACGAGGGATGTCAAAAGGGATGGGTCCGAACGTAATTAGTCTTCGGATGATGTGAGCCTAGCATAACCATGTAGTCCATAAGCCTCAAGGTGAGGAATGAAAGAATCGTATATTGACCATGTGTTCTTTACGGTTCGAAGTCTGAAAGTCTGAGGATCATTATCATTATTTGTGTTCAAGAATAGGTTGCAACGGTGGCTGGCATCGTGGGGTCCCTACAAAAGCACTAGCACTTCAGCCATAACCTGCACACAAACATACAAATAAAAATAAACATCTGAAGACATTAATACAAATGCAAATTATCTAAAGACACAAATTAACTTAAAAAATACAAAGAGATACAATTTACATTGATTATCTGAAGTTAACATCACCATTACAAAAATATAAAGAGATTCAGTTTAATTTAAATATCTGAAGGTGCATTACGAGTATGAGAAGTATGCAAATTAAATATTACACCTGGATTTTTCTTTGTGCCATCAAAAGTATGAAAATAGCACTCACATGTATGTGGTCATCACCTCAAAAAGGACAGCGAAGATCGAAACACAAATTCTTCAATCACGTCATCTCCTCCTTGTTTGCTACTAAGACGAATTATTTTACCTAATTACGTACATCATCAAGTACATTAGCATGTAATCTTAACATAGCAAATTTAGATTATTGCGACATAACAAAGTAGTCCTACGATTTCCTAACTATAGACTTATTAATAAACATACCACATGCAATGAACAATTGCAGTACAAACTTTTTCTTAATTACCATATTAAGATCTTCTTGCATGTCAAACTAAATTTATGCATTTTAAAAGCCTAATGTTGATCTACAATACCGACAAATATTTGTTGTCCAAATTCCGCCTCTAACACAACCTAAATGTTCAACATAAGTACTAATTATGATTAATACTAATGGACGCAACTAACATTGATACAACATCTCCAACCTACTCTTCTAAAAAATAGTATAAATGCAACATATGTCATTTCAAATTATTTCTAACTTCTAAGCAATAACATCGCATATCTAATGACGAGCTAAAAGACTAACTAATTATCTTGATCTTCAACTTCGTAGTTCACTTCGTTAGGTAAATCCTACTCGGGAAGCTCTAAATGTCTGCAAAAGGTGATGAAATAATGCCAGTCCTGCACATGCAGCTGTAGCCACGACTTCCATCAATGCACTCAGCATCTTTGACGTCACAGACATTGGCTGTGCTGTCATGGCACTCGGCATACTTGCCGGTGCAAGCATAGTGTGTCATGTTTTGCTTGGTAGCAATGTATCTTCCACAATAGCAGAAAGCCAGTCGGCCCATCACTAGTTATGCTGATTTTATCCCACAGCTGAGTGCTCTTCCTAGACCGTGCATCAATGTTGCTTTTGCTTTGGTTGTAGACAAATTTGAACCGAAAACTGCCATCACCATCCACATCAACACGACAACACCCCGAGGTATTTTTACAGTTGTGCATAGCCACCATCTCTGGGATGTTTGGATCCAGGCACACAGTGCTACATATCAACATGGTGGCGTCGTCTCCGATAGAGTATACATCCAGGTCACAGCCGGTAATCTTTAGAACAGCTGTCGTCGCCGGATCGATCGAGACGAGAAACGGGCGATAGAGAGATGAACACACGCGAGGAGGAAGACACTAGTGTATTTTGTGCCGTCGAACTTGACAACGTTTTTCTGTTATTCCTCTTTCTTATCCTTAGCGATTACAAGGCTAACTATCTCCCGATCAGCTGCTCTAGATCCGCGTCCGTCGCGCCATCCCACGACTACGTCACTAGTGCCATACCGATCGGGAGTTTACATCAAAACAGAAAACGGGAAACTGGAGATCGTGCAGCAGCACGTCTCGCTACCTAGCTGCGTGCATGCGCATGGAGCTGTCCCATCGGACTCGCATGCATGCACTTATTCTATGCTGAAACAGGTACGCAATGGAGCTGAACTTAATTAGGTCCTACATTTCACCCCCTTAAGATCTGCTCCTTAGTACCAACCTCGGACATTCCAAGCTTCTGACGCATCTCGACAAAAACAACACGGCCCAGCGCCTTCGTCAGTGCATCTGCAATCTGCTCCCTGGTACGAATGTGATCCACTTCCACCTGACCCTTCTCCACACAATCACGTATGTAATGATACTTGATGTCAATATGCTTGCTACGGTCATGATGGACTGGATTTTTACTGAGAGCAATGGCAGCTTGATTGTCCACGAACAGCTTGAACTTGGCCTGCGGCCTCCCAAGCATCTCACTGATCAGACGAGAGAGCCACACACCTTGGCACGCCGCCACTGCCGCAGCGACGTACTCAGCCTCGCAAGAAGAGAGAGCCACTATCTTCTGCTTCTGCGAGCTCCAAGTGACAAGATTGTTGCCAAGGAAAAATACATTGCCGGAGGTGCTCTTCCGGTCCTCAGTGTCACCGGCATGATCACTATCTGTATAGCCAACAAGCTTCACCTCGCCGTGCCCGGCCTTATAACGACAGCCGTAGCCCAGCGTCCCTCGAATATACCTGAGAATCTGTTTCACGGCTGCCCAATGATGAGTGCTCGGGTTCTCCATGAATCTGCTTACAATTCCCACGGCATGTGCGATGTCAGGTCTTGTGTTGACAAGATAGCGAAGACTGCCTATCACACTGCGGTACAGCTTGGGATCAAACAGCTCGCCTTCATCCTCCTTCCTGAGCTTCAAACGACACTCCATTGGAGTGCTGCTACTGTTGCACTCTTCCATGCCGGCTACCTCTAGGATTTTCTCCGCATAACTCCGCTGATGAAGTGTGATTTCACCCTCTGTTTGGGATACCTGAATCCCCAAGTAGTAGCTGAGTAATCCAAGGTCACTCATCTTAAAGAGCATCTTCATCTGATCCTTGAACTCTCTGATTAGCCCTTTGTCCGTGCCAGTAATGACAAGGTCATCCACATACACTCCAACTAGCAGAAAAATGGACTTATCTCCACGCCTGTAGACTGCATGTTCCAATGGACTTCTCTGAAACCCAAGATTGACAAGAGAATCGTGAAGCTTTGCGTACCAGGCTCTCGGCGCTTGACAGAGGCCGTAGAGCGCCTTGTGCAGCCTCAGTACACGGTGCTCTTCCCCTGGCGCAGCAAATCCGGGCGGCTGGTCTACATACACCTCCTCACTGAGATCGCCATTTAGGAATGCCGATTTGACATCCATATGGTGAACTTCCCAGCGGTGGTGCGCGGCGAGCGCGAGCAGAACGCGCACAGTCTCCAGTCTGGCCACAGGCGCAAAGGCTTCCTCATAGTCCACCCCTTGCTTCTGTACGTATCCCTTCGCCACTAGACGGGCCTTGTACTTGGTGATGTTGCCAGCAGGATCCCTCTTGACTTTATAAACCCATTTCAGCCCGATGGATTTCTGACCGGCAGGCAGGTTTGACAGTTCCCAAGTCTTGTTCTCATGGATGCAGCGCATCTCCTCCACCATCGCAGCCTTCCATGGTGCATCACCCAGAGCCTCTTCAACGTCCCGCGGTTCTTCGGCGCTGAGAAGATAGCTCTCATGACACTCATATTCAACATCTTCTTCTGTGGCATCCATGACACACGACATGCGTCGGTACCTGATTGGTCCAGTGTCCACGTCCCGCCGGTTTTCTTCTTGTGACAGTGGAGTGGCCCACCTAATTTCAGGCGCTCTCAGAGTCTCTTCTGTACTTGGCGTGGCTGTTTCCCCCATGGGTGAAGCTGGCGTCTCTGCCTGTACTGCCGTCCCAATTGGTGTCGTCGGTGGCAGCGGCGTACTAGGCGAGCCACCATGAACTCCTCCGGTGTCCAGCTCCTCCACACCTGGTTCCGTGGTGTACACCACAGTGAAAACGTCCGGCGTGACCTGCGCCGGGGCCGCGGTCACTGCGTCCCAGCTCCATGCCCGTCCTTCCTCGAAGAGCACATCACGAGTGACTTGTACCCTCTTTGTTTCAGGATCATAGACACGGTAGCACTTCGCCTCCTCTTCATATCCGACGAAAATCATCGGCTTGGAGCGGTCAGAGAGCTTTGTAATGCCCGGCCCCAACATCCTGACATGTACTGTGCAACCAAAAGTTCGCAGATGCTGAACGGCCGGCTTTCGCCCGTGCCACGCTTCATACGGCGTGACACCTTCGAGGCTGCGGGTGGGAACTCTGTTGAGTAGATACACTGCAGTTTTCACAGCCTCTCCCCAGAAATATGCAGGTACTGCCATGCTCTTCAGCAGGCATCTTGCCATCTCTACCACGGACTGATTTCTCCTCTCCACCACACCATTCTGTTGGGGAGAGTAAGGCGCCATGGTGTAGTGTTTCACACCCCTTTCGCTGCAGTACTCTTGAAATTCCATTGAGTTGAACTCCCCTCCGCGATCAGACCTGAATGCTCGAAGTTTACAGTTACCTTCAGCTTCTGCCATGGTCTGAATCCTCTTGAAATAGGTGTGTGCCTCATTCTTAGACTTGAGTAGCTCAATCCACATGTACCGACTATAGTCATCAACAACAAGGATGAAGTATTTGTTCCCTCTTGGTGTTGGTGGCGTAATAGGACCACACAAATCTGTATGAACTAGCTCCAGACCATGCTCTGCTCGATATGAACTCGCCTGCGGGAAAGGGGCTCGATGTTGTTTCCCTAGTGCACAGCCATCGCAATACTGCTCGATGCGAGCTATCTCAGGCATACCTCGGACCATGCCTTTTGCAGACATGGCACGCAGCGCTCGGAAATGCAAATGCCCCATTCTAGCATGCCACTTCCAAGTCTCATCATCCACTTTCGTCATCAGACACACCGGCGTGTCAATGGTCAGCATGCCAGTGTACAAACGAGTGACTGATCGCCGGACACAAGCTAGTATGCGTTGAGCTGGGTCATGTACTGTCATCAGACCAGTCTGAATCCCAATTTGACACCCCCCTTCGTCTAACTGACCAACAGATATTATGTTGCTTCGCAGGCTGGGTATGTAGTATACCTCTGTCAAGGCACGCTGCTCGCCACTCTGGCACTTGAAAACAATGGATCCCCTGCCACGGATTGCTACATGTGACCCATCTCCAAATTTGACCGTGCCATGCACGCCCTCATCAAGCTTAGCAAACATACTCCTCTCTCCTGTCATGTGACTTGTGGCACCCGTGTCAAAATACCATAGACCGTCAGGGGATGGCACGGGGATTACCTTTTCTTCATTGAGAAAAATTGCCTGTGGTGTCACTGGTTCGGCCGCTGTGCCGGGGGTGACCATGGCCATGAATAGGCCTTGCTCATGCTCGTCGCCTCCTTCGCGCACTAGATTGGCTTGTTCCTTCTTCCCTTGCTGACCTTGTTTTTCAAGATACGACCAACAATCTTTCTTCCAGTGGCCAAGTTTCCCACAGAAGTGACATTTCCCTTTCTTCTTTCCGCCCGATCCACCGGATCCACCAGCGCCGCCTGTGCCGGCCGCAGGTTTGCCTCCGCAGGGAGACTTGTTCTTGGCCGGCTGCTTGTTCTTGCCGGCCCCACCACTGGACGACGATCCGCCACCGCCGCCCTGCTTCTCGCGGGCCAGCCACTCCTCGTGGGTGAGCTAAATACGCCCAGAGGATTGCGCGCCGTCGTCGAGCTCGTAGTGGTCTTCGCAGGCGAAGAGACGGCCGACGAGCTCCTCGATGGTCATGGTTTTGAGATCAATCAGAGACTCGATCGCCATGGCCATCGGGCGGTACCGCCGCGGCACCACGCGGAGGAATTTCTGGACCGCCTTGTGCTCGGTGACAGGGTCGCCGTACAGCTCCAGATCGGCGGTGAGGGCCGAGAGGCGCAGCCCGAAATCTTCGACGGTCTCCCCGTCCTTGAACCTGAGGTCCTCGAACTCCCGCCACCGGACCTACGCCTTGGCCTCGCGGGCGCGCTCGCTGCCCATCCGCATGGTCTTGATCGTTTCCCACACGATCTTCGCCGTGTCCTTTGCGGCCAGCACGCGAAGCATCTCCGGCGGAACGCCGGTGAGGATAATCTGCAGCGCGCGCCGGTCGTCATTCTCGTCGGCGGCGGCGTCGGTCACCGCGGACCAGACGCGGGCGACCTGCAACTTGACTTGCATCAACAGCGCCCACTCTTGATAATTCGTACGCGTGAGCATCGTCGACGCGCCCGTCTCCTCGCGCACGACGCGCTCCACCACGCGGAACTCGCCGCTGCCGCTGCCTGTGAGGCGCGCGACCGGCGCCTTGGACGAAAGCGTCTGCGTCGGCGATCTAGCGCCGCCCTTGCTCTTCCCGTCCGACTCGTCGCCTGACATGACCACGGCGGATCAAACACCGCCGCCGCTCCGAGGATCGAACACCCCGAGGCTCTGATGCCAAATGTCGTCGCCGGATCGATCGAGACGAGAAACGGGCGATAGAGAGATGAACACACGCGAGGAGGAAGACACTGGTGTATTTTGTGCCGTCGAACTTGACAACGTTTTTCTGTTATTCCTCTTTCTTATCCTTAGCGATTACAAGGCTAACTACCTCCCGATCAGCTGGTCTAGATCCGCGTCCGTCGCGCCATCCCACGACTGCGTCACTAGTGCCATACCGATCGGGAGTTTACATCAAAACAGAAAACGGGAAACTGGAGATCGTGCAGCAGCACGTCTCGCTACCTAGCTGCGTGCATGCGCATGGAGCTGTCCCATTGGACTCGCATGCATGCACTTATTCTATGCTGAAACAGGTACGCAATGGAGCTGAACTTAATTAGGTCCTACAACAGCGGCCCTGAGAGAGAAGGACCTCCCAGGAGGTACCAAAGACAAGTTGTAAACATTGACACCAGGTTGCATGGGGATGGTATGCGAGAAGGACGCCTTGATGAAGTTTATATTGAAAAAAGGGTCGTCAAAGTGGATCACCTCAGTGATGTCGTCCCTCAAGAATAGTCTGGGCGGATGAGAGGCGTTGTTGCAGGTGAGGTTGAAGTCCGGCCCCCGAGAACACCTGGATCTGATGCCGAAGGGGTAGCCGAAGCTCACATTGCCGCAGCTCTTGGGGAAACCGTCGAGCGTGGCATGTGATGGTTGCACCCAATCTCCTCCGAGGTGTGGCTTGTTACAACTCCAGATGATAGCACACTTAGCTTTCCTAGTGACTCGAGTACCAATAAAGGGAGTAGTACAAAGATCACTGGCAAGATGCCCATGATCTTCGGGCACGCCTTGCACAGCTCCCAACTTTGCTCGAGAAATTCAGGTCAAGCAGCAGCGCAACTTTGCAAGTGTGTGGATTTTTACAAGATGGGGGGGGGGGGGGGGTTAATAGTTGAAAGCAGAAGTGCTCCCTGGGTGATTTTGGTAATTAATGTCAACATATCTCTTGTTGGACTAATACTTTCGTCTAGTATATTTCAGATAAGCCCAACGGTGGAGTGGCATGGACAAGAGGATGTGGAACCCCTTCAAGATGCTAAGGACAAAGGATTGGCTCAAGGTCAAAGCTCAGGACTCTACATTTTCTATTTTCAGTGATCCAAGATCACATTGAGTCTATGGAAAAGCCAATACTATTAAAAGGGGATGAGGTGTTTCTTAATGGCTTGCTTGCTCAAAAGTGCTTAGTGATATGCTGCAAAAGCCCTCAATCGCTTTCTCATATCCACATATGTCCAAAACTAAAATTCAAACTCGGCCCCACCGATTTGATCCATCCAGCGCCACCGAGTTCATTTGACATTGCCACCGCCAGAAACCCTAATCAGTTCGGTCACACCGATGGGATCTCGGTCTCACTGAGATGGTCTTGCAAACTCTCTGTTGTCTATTGCAATATTTTTGGTCCCACCGAAAATAAGTAATCGGTCACACCGAGTTTGTCTGACCAACTCTCTGTTTTACTTATTACCAAATCGGTCTCACCGAGTTGCGTAATCGGTCAAACCGAGATGAGGTTTTACCCCACCCCTTGCACATCGGTCCCACCGAGTTGATCATGTCGGTCCCACAGAAATTGCCTAACGGTCACATATGTACTAAATCGGTCTGATCGAGTTTTCTGATTCGGTCCCACCGAGTTTGGTATAATGTGTGTAATGGTTAGATTTTTTGTGGAGGCTATATATACCCCTCCACCCTCTCCTCATTCGTGAGGGAAGCCATCAGAACGTGGCTACACTTCCACTACTCATTTTCTGAGAGAGAACCACCTGCTCATGTGTTGAGACCAAGATATTCCAATCCAACCGTATGAATCTTGATCTCTAGCCTTCCCCAAGTTGCTTTCCACTCAAATCATCTTTCCACAAAATCCAATCCTATGAGAGTGAGTTGAGTGTTGGGGAGACTATCATTTGAAGCACAAGAGCAAGGAGTTCATCATCAACACACCATCTTACCTTTTGGAGAGTGGTGTCTCCTAGATTGGTTATGTGTCACTTGGGAGCCTCCGACAAGATTGTGGAGTCAACCAAGGAGTTTGTAAGGGCAAGGAGATCGCCTACTTCGTGAAGATCTACCCTAGTGAGGCAAGTCCTTTGTGGGCGATGGCCATGATGGGATAGACAAGGTTGCTTCTTCATGGACCCTTCGTGGGTGGAGCCCTCCATGGACTCGTGTAGTCGTTACCCTTCGTGGGTTGAAGTCTCCATCAATGTGGATGTAAGATAGCACCACCTATCGGAACCACGACAAAAACATCCATGTCTCCAATTGTGTTTGCATACTCCAATCCCATCCCTTTACTTTCTTGCAAGTTGCATGCTTTACTTTCCACTGCCCATATACTCTTTGCATGCTTGCTTGATTTGTATTGTGAATGGTTAAACTTGTGATTAAACTCCACCCAAACTTGAAAAACTTAAAAACTATCAACTTTGTTTGTTGACTGTCTAATCACCCCCCTCTAGACACCTCTTCTCGATCCTTGCAATTGGTATCAGAGCTTTGGTCTCCATTGCTTTGGTTTAAACACCATTGGAGGAAGATGGATGAGTCTACTTTGGGAAGTCTTAGACATAGAGTGCCTACACTTGATGGAGAGTACTTTCATGAGTGCAAAAATGAGATACTTGTGACTTTCAATAAATATCATTTGAACAAGTACATTACTAGCCCTTGTGTACCTCATGTTGATCCTATGCATCCTACCCTTGATAAGTCAATTGACATGATTCCAATCTTAGAACTGTTAATCTTATCACTAGAGGTTTGACTAGAAACTTGATAGGTTGCTTGCCTACTCTTGAGTGTGCCTACACTATATGTAAATTTCTTAAGGAACGATTAACAAATTATTCCTTGCAAAATCTAGATGAGATTCTTCATAAGTCTATTGCCTTGAGTAAGATGAACTCCAATGATCCTAAGTTTGGTGATTGTCTATTTGAGCTTACAAATCTTATGCGTGCCAAAGGAGATGTTGGAATTATTAGCAATATTATTTCCAAAGTTATTAGAAATCATAAAGAAGATCATTGTCAAACTCATTTATCTAATGAATCACCCTCTCTAGGAATTGATCCACCACATGACGATATTGAACATGGATACTATGATGCGGATGATGATAGTGACTTTCATCTTGATGATGCAATGAGAAACTTTGGTTTTATGGCAAATCTTCGGGGATACATGGAAAGAGGAAAGGAATGGGTTCTTGATAGTGGATGTACCGATCACATGACGGGAGATAAAGAAATGTTTTATGAGCTTGCTAGAAACGACGGCCCTCGAAAGTATGTCACTTTTGGTGATAACTCAAAGGGTAAGGTGGCCATCTCACATGATAGCTCCATACAAAATGTCATGCTCGTTGAATCTCTTGGCTATAATCTGCTTTCTGTTTCTAGACTAGCTGACTTTGGCTTGAATGTTCTATTTGCCAAAGTAGATTGCCAAGTGTCGTAGAGATAATCATAAAATGGTCTTTACCGGTATACGCAAAGGTGATCTATACATTGTTGATTTCACTAAAAAATGCTCAACCTAGAACTTGCTTGATTGATAAATCCTCTAAAGGTTGGTTGCGGCATAGACGGTTAGGTCATGTGGGCATGCGAAACCTTGACAAGCTTATTAAAGGGGATCATATCCTTGGTGTTAAAGATGTCATATTTGATAAGGATAGACTTTGCAGCGCTTGTCAAGCAGGTAAATAGGTTGGAGGAAGCCGCCCCGTGAAGAACATCATGACCACAAGGAGACCGCTCGAGCTACTTCACATGGATCTTTTTGGTCCCAAAGCTTACAAAAGACTCGGTGGAAACTCATTTGGTCTAGTTATAGTTGATGATTTTTCAAGATTTACGTGGGTGTTCTTTCACTATGATAAATCGCAGGTCCAAAAGATCTTCAAAAACTTCACTAGGAAGGCCCATAATCAATTTCAAGTGAAGATCAAGAAGGTTCGCAGCAACAACGGAACGGAGTTCAAGAACGCAAATATGGACACCTTTCTTGACGAATAAAGGATTTCACATGAGTTCTCGGCTACGTACTCACCTCAACAAAATGGAATTGTTGAGAGGAAGAATGGGACACTCATCGAAATGGCGCAAACGTGCTTGATGAGTACAAGACGCCAAAGCACTTTTGGGCGGAAGCAGTTGAGACAGCTTGTCATGCGACAAATCGCTTGTATCTTCACAAGCTACTCGGCAAGACGGCACACGAGCTCCTCACCGGTAACAAACCCCAAGTTGGATACTTTTGAGTATTCCGCTCAAAGTGCTACATTCTTGATAAGCATCATCGTTCAAAATTTGCTCCGAAATCTCACGAAGGTTTCCTACTTGGTTATGGCTCAAACTCTCACACTTACCGTGTCTAGAACAATTTCACCTGAAAGGTTGAGGAGATGGTAGATGTGAAGTTTGATGAATATAACGGCTCGCAAGATCTACACACGTTCAGCTCGGTGATGTCCCACGAACTCCGATCCAGCAAAGTGTCGAGGAAGAGTTTCGTCAGCACGACGGCGTGATGACGGTGATGATGAAGCTACCGACGCAGGGCTTCGCCGAAGCACCGCAATGATATGACCGATGTGGATTGTGGTGGAGGGGGCACCGCACATAGCTAAGAGATCAATGATCAACTTTTGTGTCTATGGGGTGCCCCCTGGCCACGTATATAAAGGAGAAAGGGGAGGGGGCAGCCGGCCTCATAGGGTTTGCCCCAAGGGGGGAATCCTACTCCTACTAGGAGTAGGTTCCCCCTTTCCTAGTCTAACTAGGAGGGGAAGGAAAGAGGAGGAGGGGAGAAGGAAAGAGGGGGCCGGACCCCAAAGCCCTAAACCAATTCGGTTTGGGCCTAGGGGGGCGCACCGCACACTTCATTGCTGCCCTCTATTTCCACTAAGGCCCGTGAAGGCCCATTGACCCTCCCAGCGAATTCCCGTAACTCTCCGGTACTCCGAAAAATACCCGAATCACTCGGAACCTTTCGAATGTCTGAATATAGCCTTCCAATATATCGATCTTTACGTCTCGACCATTTCGAGACTCGTTATGTCCCCTATCTCATCTGGGACTCCGAACTACCTTCGGTACATCAAAACACATAAACTCATAATACCGATCGCCACTGAACATTAAGCGTACGGACCCTACGGGTTCAAGAACTATGTAGACATGACCGAGACATGTCTTTGGTCAATAACCAATAGCGGAACCTGGATGCTCATATTGGCTCCCACATATTCTACGAAGATCTTTATCGGTCAAACCGCATAACAACATACGTTGTTCCCTTTGTCATCGGTATGTTACTTGCCCGAGATTCGATCGTCGGTATCTCAATACCTAGTTAAATCTCCTTACTGGCAAGTCTCTTTACTCGTTCCATAATGCATCATCCTGTAACTAACTCATTAGTCACATTGCTTGCAAGGCTTATAGTGATGTGCATTACCGAGAGGGCCCGAAGATACCTCTCCGACAATCGGAGTGACAAATCCTAATCTCGATCTATGCCACTCAACAAACACCATCGGAGACACTTGTAGAGCACCTTTATAATCACCCGGTTACGTTGTGACATTTGGTAGCACACAAAGTGTTCCTCCGGTATTCGGGAGTTGCATAATCTCATAGTCTGAGGAACTTGTATAAGTCATGAAGAAAGAAGTAGCAATGAAACTAACACGGTCATAATGCTAAGCTAACGGATGGGTCATGTCCATCACATCATTCTCCTAATGATGTGATCCCGTTCATCAAATGACAACACATGTCTATGGTTAGGAAACATAACCATCTTTGATTAACGAGCTAGTCAAGTAGAGGCATACTAGGGACTATAGGTTTTATATATGTATTCACACATGTACTAAGTTTCCGGTTAATACAATACTAGCATGAATAATAAACATTTATCATGATATAAGGAAATAAATAATAACTTTATTATTGCCTCTAGGGCATATCTCCTTCAGTCTCCCACTTGCGCTAGAGTCAATAATCTAGTTCACATCGTCATGTGATTTCACACCAATTGTTCACATCTGTATGTGATTAACACCCATAGTTCACATCGCCATGTGACCAACACCCGAAAGGTTTTACTAGAGTCAATAATCTAGTTCACATCACTATGTGATTAACACCCAAAGAGTACTAATGTGTGATCATGTTTTGCTTGTGAGAGAAGCTTGTGAGAGCGGGTCTGTCACATTCAGAGCCGTATGTATTTTGCAAATATTCTATGTCTTCAATGCTCTACATGGTGCTACTCTAGCTAATTGCTCCCACTTTCAATATGTATCCAGATTGAGACTTAGAGTCATCTGGATCGGTGTAAAAGCTTACATCGACATAACTCTTTACGACAAACTCTTTGTCACCCCCATCATCGAAAAACTTTTCTTTAGTCCTTAATAAGGATAATATTGACCGTTGTCCATTGATCTACTCTTAGATCACTAATGTACCCCCTTGCCAAACTTATGGCAAGGTACACAATAGGACTGGTACACAGCACATCATACTTTATAGATCCTACGACTGTGGCATAGGGAATGACTTTCATTCTCTTTCTATCTTCTGCCATGGTAGGGCTTTGAGTCTTACTCAACTTTACACCTTGTAATACAGACAAAAATTCCTTCTTTGACTGATCCATTTTGAACTCCTTCAAAAACTTGTCATGGTATTTACTCATTGAAAAATCTTATCAAGCATCTTGATCTATCTCTATAGATCTTGATGCCCAATATGTAAGTAGCTTCATCGAGGTCTTTCATTGAAAAACTCTTATTCAAGTATCCCTTTATGCTATCCAGAAATTATATATCATTTCCAATCAACAATATGTCATCCACATATAATATTAGAAATGCTACAGAGCTCCCACTCACTTTCTTGTAAATACAGGCATCTCCAAAAGTCTGTATAAAACCATATGCTTTGATCAACTCATCAAAGCATATATTCCAACTCTGAGAGGCTTGCACCAGTCCATAAATGGATCGCTGGAGCTTGCACACTTTGTTAGCACCCTTTGGATTGACAAAACCTTCTGGTTGCATCATATACAACTCTTCTTCCAGAAATCCATTCAGGAATATAGTTTTGACATCCATCTGCCAAATTTCATAATCATAAAATGCAGCAATTCCTAACATGATCCGGACAGACTCAAGCATCGCTACGGGTGAGAAAGTTGCATCGTAGTCAACTCCTTGAACTTGTCGAAAACCTTTTGCGACAAGTCGAGCTTTGCAGATAGTGACACTACTATCAGCGTATGTCTTCCTCTTGAAGATCCATTTATTTTCTATGGCTGGCCGATCATCGGGCAAGTCCACCAAAGTCCACACTTTGTTCTCATACATGGACCCCATCTCAGATTTCATGGCTTCAAGCCATTTTGCGGAATATGGGCTCATCGTCGCTTCCTCATAGTTCGTAGGTTCATCATGGTCTCTAGTAACATGCCTTCCAGAATAGGAATACCATACTACTCTGGTGCAGACCGTACTCTGGAAGACCTACGAGGTTCTGTAGTAACTTGATCTGAAGTTTCATGATCATTATCATTAGCTTCCTCACTAATTGGCGTAGGAATCACTAGAACTGATTTCTATGATGAACTACTTTCCAATTCAGGAGAAGGTACAATTACCTCATCAAGATCTACTTTCCTCCCACTCACTTCTTTCAAGAGAAACTCCTTCTCTAGAAAGGATCCATTCTTAGCAACGAATATCTTACCTTCGGATCTGTGATAGAAGGTGTACCCAACAGTTTCCTTTGGGTATTCTATGAAGACGCACTTCTCCGATTTGGGTTCAAGCTTATCAGGTTGATGTTTTTTCACATAAGCATCGCAGCCCCAAACTTCAAGAAACAACAACTTTGTTTTCTTGCCAAACCACAGTTCATAAGGCGTCGTCTCAACGGATTTTGATGGTGCCCTATTTAAAGTGAATGCATCTATCTCTAATGCATAACCCCAAAACGATAGCGATAACCCGGTAAGAGACATCATAGATCGCACCATATCTAGTAAAGTGTGGTTACGACGTTCGGACTTCGGACACACCATTATGCTGTAGTGTTCCATGTGGCGTGAGCTGTGAAACTATTCCACATTATTTTAAATGATAGCCAAACTCATAACTCAAATATTCTCCTCCATGATCAGATCGTAGAAACTTTATTTTCTTTTTATGATGATTCTCCACTTCACTCTGAAATTCTTTGAACTTTTCAAATGTTTCAGACTTGTGTTTCATTAAGTAGATATACCCATATCTGCTCAAATCATCTATGAAGGTCTGGAAATAACGAGACCCGCCACGAGCATCAACACTCATTGGACCGCATACATCGGTATGTATTATTTCCAATAAGTCACTAGCTCGTTCCATTATTCCGGAGAATGGAGTTTTAGTCATCTTGCCCATAAGGCACGATCCGCAAGCATCAAATGATTCATAATCAAGTGATTCCAAAAATCCATCTTTATGAAGATTCTTCATGCGCTTTACATTGATATGACCCAAACGGCAGTGCCACAAATATGTTGCATTATCATTATCAATTTTGCATCTTTTGGCATCAATATTATGGATATGTGTATCTCTACGATCAAGATTCAATAAGCCATCAACATTGGGTGTATGACCACAGAAGGTTTTATTCATGTAAACAAAATAACAATTTATTCTCTGTCTTAGATGAATAATTGTATCACAATAAACATGATCTAATCATATTTATGCTCAACGCAAACACCAAATAACATTTATTTAGGTTCAACACAAATCTCAAAAGTATAGGGAGTGTGCGATGATGATCATATCAATCTTGGAACCACTTCCAACACATATCGTCACTTCACCCTCAACTAGTCTCTATTTATTCTGTAACTCCTGTTTCAAGTTACTAATCTTAGCAACCGAACAAGTACCAAATACCCAGGGGCTACTATAAACACTAGTATGGTACACATCAATAACCTGTATATCAAATATACCCTTGTTCACTTTGCCATCCTTCTTATCCACCAAATATTCAGGGCATTTCCGCTTCCAGTGACCATTTCCTTTGCAGTAGAAGCACTCAGTTTCAGGCTTTGGTCCAACTTTGGGCTTCTTCATGGGAGTGACAACTTGCTTGTCATTCTACTTTAAGTTCCCTTTCTTTCCCTTTGATCTTTTCTTGAAAATAGTGGTTTTGTCGATCATTAACACTTTGATGCTCTTTCTTGATTTCTACCTTTGTCGATTTCAACATCACGAAGAGCTCGGGAATCGTTTTCGGCATCCCTTGCATACTATAGTTCATCACGAAGTTCCAGTAACTTGGTGATGATGACTAGAGAACTCTATCAATCACTATCTTATCTGGAAGATTAACTCCCATTTGATTCAAGTGATTGTAGTACCCAGACATTCTGAGCACATGCTCATTACTTGAGCAATTCTCCTCCATCTTTTAGCCAAAGTACTTGTCAGAGGTCTCATACCTCTTGACACAGGCATGAGTCTGAAATACCAATTTCATCTCTTGGAACATCTCATATGCTCCGTGACGTTTCAAAAACGTTTTTGAAGACCCGGTTCTAAGCCGTAAAGCATGGTGCACAAAACTATCAAGTAGTCATCATATTGAGCTAGCCAAACGTTCATAACGTCTGCATCTGCTCCTGCAATAGGTTTGTCACCTAGCATTGCATCAAGGACATAATTCTTCTGTGCAACAATGAGGATACACCTCAGATCACGGACCTAGTCCGCATCTTTGCTACTAATATATTTCAACTTAGTTTTCTCTAGGAACATATAAAAACATAGGGAAGTTAGCTATAGCGAGCTATTGATCTATAACATAATTTGCAAAATACTATAAGGACTAAGTTCATGATAAATTAAAGTTCAATTTAATCATATTACTTAAGAACTTCCACTTAGATAGACATCCCTCTAGTCATCTAAATGATCACGTGATCCAAATCAACTAAACCATGACCGATCATCACGTGAGATGGAGTAGTTTTCAACGGTGAACATCATTATGTTGATCATATCTACTATATGATTCACGCTCGACCTTTCGGTCTCCAGTGTTCCGAGGCCATATCTGCATATGCTAGGCTCGTCAAGTTTAACCCAAGTATTCTGCATGTACAAAACTGGCTTGCACCCGTTGTATGTGAACGTAGAGCCTATCACACCCGATCATCACGTGGTGTCTCAGCACGAAGAACTATCGCAACGGTGCATACTCAGGTAGAACAGGTGTACCTTGAAATTTAGTGAGAGATCATCTTATAATGCTACCGTCGAACTAAGCAAAATAAGATGCATAAAAGATAAACATCACATGCAATCAATATAAGTGATATCACTACTAGGAAAAGGGCTATAGATGATATGTACACTAATGACGCACTGTACATGTGGTGCGCCCTTACTAAATACAAATGGCGCACCATGTGTTGGTGCGCCATTAGTGTGCAAATACTAATGGCGCACCACATCCACGGTACGCCATTAGTAAAAAAATTATTTTTTTCAAAACTACTAATGGCGCACCGTGGGAGTGGTGCGCCATTACTAGTTGAACTACTAATGGCGCACCACATCCACGGTGCGCCATTAGTAAAAAAAATTCTTAATTTTCTCAAAAGTACTAATGGCGCACCGTGGGAGTGGTGCGCCATTACTAGTTGAACTAGCATGCGCCATTAGTAATTTGGCCCAAACATTCCCCCGAATGCACCCCCCCTCGTGGATTGCCTTTTTAGTTTCAAAAAAATAAAAGAAAATGATAGAAATGTCAAAAAAAATAAAATAAGATTCCCATATGATATGTGGTCTAGTTGTTAGCAAAATTTTCAAACATGAATTTTCGACCTTTTTGCAAAATCTATCGAGAATTTATAAAAATGGGCATAACTTTTGCATACGAACTCGAATGAAAAAGTTTTTTGTATGAAAAATCATCTACTCGAAAAGTTACATCCGAATTTAACCGGAGGAACCCCGTTAAACATTCTCAAAATCCTCAAAAACGTAACAGAAAAAAAGATAGGGGGTTTTAAGATCTAGAGAGGCAAAAAAATTCAAACTTAGTAATGACGCACCTGCCCATGGTGCGCCATTACTATGCCGTATAAATGGCTGGGCGTGGTCCTCTCCTCCTTACCTCTTCATTCTTCTCCTCCACTCCACCTCTCCTCCACTCCATCTCCTCCTCTCCTCCACTCCATCTTCCCTTCTCTCCTCCACCATACTACCCTCCTCCTCTCCGGCGACCTCCTCCTCCTCCTCTCCGGCGACCTCCTCCTCCCTTCTCTCCTCCCCTCTCCTCCCCTCACGGTTTCTCCTCCCTCCTCTCCGGTGAGCTCCTCCTCCCTCCTCTCCGGTGATCTCCTCCTCCCTCCTCTCCTCCCATCCCCTCATGGTTTCTCCTTCCTCCTCTCCGATGCTCCGGTGAACTCCTCTCCGGCGACCTCATCCTCCTCTCCGGCGAACTCCTCTCCCGCAAAAGAACATGGCAAAAGAACGTACAAGATCCAAAAATAGGAACAAAATTTGAAATAATATTGTGCCAAAAACGAGCAAAAAAACGAGCAAAAATGGGCAAAAAAATCACGATCCAGATCCAAATTCAAAATTCAAAAATAGCAATGGCGCACGGTGGGGGTTAGACGGTGCGCCACTACTATTTTCCCGCCTTCAAAATTCAAAAATACTAATGGCGCACCATGGCCTATACTAATGGCGCACCAGTGGCCTATACTAATGGCACACCGTGGCCTATACTAATGGCGCACCAGTGGTGCGCCATTAGTAAAAAATACTAGTGGCATGATACTAATGGCGCACTAGTGATGCGCCATTAGTAGGCAAAACTGGTGCGCCATTAGTAGCCCTTTTCCTAGTAGTGTATGATATGGCCATCATCATCTTGTGCCTTTGATCTCCATCTCCAAAGCACCGTTATGATCACCATCGTCACCGGCGCGACACATTGATCTCCATCGTAGCATCGTTGTCGTCTTGCCAACTATTGCTTCTACGACTATCGCTGCCGCTTAGTGATAAAATAAAGTAATTATATGACGATTGCATTTCATACAATAAATCGACAACCATATGGCTCCTGCCAGTTACCGATAACTCTGTTACAAAGCATGATCATCTCATACAATAAAATTAAGCATCTTGTCTTGACCATATCACATCACAACATGCCCTGCAAAAACAAGTTAGACGTCCTCAACTTTGTTGTTGCAAGTTTTACGTGGCTGCTACGGGCTGAGCAAGAACCGTTCTTACCTACGCATGAAACCCACAATGATTTTTTGTCAAGTATGTATTGTTTTAACCTTCACAAGGACTGGGCGTAGCCACAATCGATTCAACTAAATTTGGAGAAACTGACACCCGCCAGCCACCTGTGTGTGAAGCATGTCGGTAGGATCAGTCTCGCGTAAGCGTACGCGTAATGTCGGTCCGGGCCGCTTCATCCAACAATACCGCCGAATCAAAGTATGACATGCTGGTAAGTAGATGACCCCACAACTCACTTGTGTTCTACTCGTGCATATAACATTTACGCATAAACCTGGCTCGGATGCCACTGCTGGGGAACGTATTAACTTCAAAAAAATCCTACGCACACGCAAGATCATGGTGATGCATAGCAACGAGAGGGGAGAGTGTCGTCCACGTACCCTCGTAACCCGTAAGTGGAAGCGTTATGACAACGCAGTTGATGTAGTCGTACGTCTTCACGATCGACCGATCCTAGTACCGAACGTACGGCATATCCATGATCTGCACACGTTCAGCACGGTAACGTCACACGAACTCCGATCCAGCAAAGTGTCGAGGGAGAGTTTTGTCAGCACGACGGCGTGACGACAGTGATGATGAAGCTACCGACGCAGGGCTTCGCCTAAGCACCACAACGATATGAACGAGGTGGATTATGGTGAAGGGGGGCACCGCACACGGCTAAGAGATCAATGATCAACTTGTGTGTCTATGGGGTGCCACCTGGCCACATATATAAAGGAGCAAGGGGAGGGGGCCGGCGGCCTCATAGGGTGCGCTCCAAGGGGGAACCTACTCCCCCTTTCCTAGTCCAACTAGGAGGGGAAGGAAAGAGGAGGAGGGGAGAAGGAAAGAGGGGGCCGGCCCACAAAGCCCTAAACCAATTCGGTTTGGGCCTAGGAGGGCGCACCCCACACTTCCTTGCGGCCCTCTGCTTCCACTAAGGCCCATAAAGGCCCATTGACCCTCCCGGCGGATTCCCGTAACTCTCCGGTATTCCAAAAA
Organism: Aegilops umbellulata; assembly: GCA_032464435.1. NCBI lineage: Eukaryota > Viridiplantae > Streptophyta > Magnoliopsida > Poales > Poaceae > Aegilops > Aegilops umbellulata. The sequence goes on from CP136056.1 coordinate 571,518,260, forward strand.
ATACCCGAATTATTCGGAACCTTTCCGATGTCCGAATATAGCCTTCCAATATATCAATCTTTACGTCTCGACCATTTCGAGACTACTCGTCATGTCCCCGATCTCATCTGGGACTCCGAACTACCTTCGGTACATCAAAACACATAAGCTCGTAATACTGATCATCGCCGAACGTTAAGCGTGCGGACCCTACGGGTTTAAGAACTATGTAGACATGACCAAGACATGTCTCTGGTAATTAACCAATAGCAGAACCTAGATGCTCATATTGGCTCCCACATATTCTATGAAGATCTTTATCGGTCAAACCACACGTTGTTCCCTTTGTCATCGATATGTTACTTGCCCGAGATTCGATCGTCGGTGTCTCAATACTTAGTTCAATCTCGTTACCGGCAAGTCTCTTTACTCGTTCCGTAATGCATCATCCCGTAACTAACTCATTAGTCACATTGCTTGCAAGGCTTATAGTGATGTGCATTACCGAGAGGGCCCAAAGATACCTCTCCGACAATCGGAGTGACAAATCCTAATCTCGATCTATGCCAACTCAACAAACACCATCGGAGACACCTATAGAGCACCTTTATAATCACCCAGTTACGTTGTGATGTTTGATAGCATACAAAGTCTTCCTCCGGTATTCGGGAGTTGCATAATCTCATAGTCTGAGGAACTTGTATAAGTCATGAAGAAAGCAGTAGCAATGACACTAACACGGTCATAATGCTAAGCTAACAAGTGGGTCATGTCCATCACATCATTCTCCTAACGATGTGATCCCGTTCATCAAATGACAACACATGTCTATGGTTAGGAAACATAACCATCTTTGGTTAACGAGCTAGTCAAGTAGAGGCATACTAGGGACTATAGGTTTTGTCTATGTATTCACACATGTACTAAGTTTCCGGTTAATACAATTCTAGCATGAATAATAAACATCTATCATTATATAAGGAAATAAATAATAACTTTATTATTGCCTCTTGGGCATATTTCCTTCAAAAGTAGCCGGCGGGAGCACGCCGAAAGGCCTCCACACGCACGAGGTTGCCCTCCGCCCTCTCCCCCTTCTCCTGCGTCGGCGGGCCAGGACCTTGCGGGTCTGTAGCGCTTAATCGCGGGCGGACGGATTTCACTTTCCCGTCCGCCGGCGGCTGCGCCAAGCTATGGTTTGGTCGGAAGCACCTCGCGCAACCCCAACAAAGGCTCATCGGCACATGCAGGTGCGGGTTCGTCCCCTCGCCGCCGCCGACGGTTTGCCGGCATGATTCTGCCGGCCATCTGCTAGGCTCGGCCCTCGTGCAGAGGCTCTGTGGCTCGCCAATGCCGCTCATACAGTGCGATGACTGCCCGCGGACAGTGCTGCTGCTGACTTCGGGCACACCGAAGCACCTCGGATGGGTGGTCTTCAAATGCGAAAACGACGGGGTACGTGTTGTCTTGCATTCGGCTCATTTCGATAGCTCAATAGTTTACTCATTTCGAACATCATAATGCGTGTAGGAAGATGGATGCTCATTTTGGTTTTGGGAAGGCGAATACATTGATTTATTGATAGAAAGAAAATTGATAGACATTCGTGCACTCCTTAATACAATCGAAGGCAATGAAGCGCATGCATGTGCAACTAGAGGGGAAGCAACGTCTATTTCTTTAAAACCAAAGAAGAATAATGAAAAATGCAAGATCAAGAATCCGCAGATCAGCAATGAGTGCATGGAGAAGATATTGCTTCATCTAGTGGGAGCAGTTATGGAGGTTGGAAATCTTCTAAAATGCATACTTGTGGTTCTTGTTTTTTTTGGTCTTATTTTTCTATCCAAGATTTGGTGATGTCCTATGTACCCAATGTGGTTGAAAATGCAAAGAAATGCAAATTGAGGTGCAAATTTACATTTTACGGGTTGGGGGAGGACGGCTGCAGAGCCAGACCCCGCAAAGCCGACCCGCTGCCTCTGCGGCTTTTCGCTGCAGACTGCAAAACAGTTTTTCCGCAAACTGCAAATGTGAAATGCGGGTTGGCAGGATGCGGGGTCTTGCTAGAGATGCTCTTAACGGCCAAAGGACTAGGCCAACTCAACATGCACGTTGAGCCCCACGCTCTAGCCTTCGTCGCACTTACCGCATCACACGGCCACGCTGCCTCATGCAGCACTGCAGCCTCACGCTCTCGGCATCTCGCCATCGTCGTCGTACCGCACGACGTCTTGGCATCTCGCCTTCTCCGCACGCCTCTGCTGAAACTTCACCGGACTAGCTACTGTCTTTTTTTTTTTTGAGCATCACTGACTAGCTACTGTCTAACCTATCCAACATGCATAACGAAAGCAAACTGAATATGCAGATACATGAATCAAGATTAAAGCTAACAGCCTTCGCCGCCGCTGTGAAGCTCCTTATGTAGCTCCTCTCTGCCTCCGCTTCCACGCGCTCGAGCTCGGTCTCTAGGCGCAGCTCCCCACACCATGGCTCTTCTATGCCGCCGCCGGAGCGCCCCCCCCCCCCCCCCCCCGCCGCGGCTCCTCTTTTCCGCGGCCGCAGCATGCTCCCCATGCCAAATACCTCCCCCGCCGTAGCTCCTCTACACCGTCGCGTCCTCATTCCACGGTGAATTGCCGGAGTCAGAAGGTCGCCACACACCGTCCATTAATAGAGGAAGTGGGAGTGGGGGAGAGGATGCTTGTATGCAAATCACGAAATAATACAAAGTCCTTGACACGTACAAGGACACCCTAACACATGTACAATGAACCAGAATGACAAAGAGGACTGGCTACAAGTCAACTGACTGAAAAACAAGATTTGGGTCAGCCGACTGACCCGAACATGTTTCAGTCAAGCGTGCCTCTAACAGTAAGGTGCATGCTTCATTATGTTAACGCTCTTTTTTTCTTTATCTTTTCCATGCTTTACTTGCGGGTGCATGCGTACAGACCATTCATGCATGCACGTACACTTGTGAACTGCTGCTTTCATACATAAATATAAGGTGTACATAAATATAAGACGATTTGAATATTTCAATAGGGACTACGTATAGACTAGTATGAATGAACAAACCCAGTAAAACACTTGTGGCATTGATATTACACTTTCAGAAAGAAAAAAACTAAAAAATAATAAAAAATAATGAAGTTTTCTAAGAAAGAATGAAACCTCTAAGAAGAAAGAAAATGAAAAACAAAAAAACTTTCAAAACTTGCGCACAATTTGCACTGATATTACACTTTTTCAAATATGCCAAGAATAAGCATATAATTGTGCATTTTTTGCATTCTACTATAATTTCCAAAGAGTGTAACTGAAATAATGTGAAGAAGAAAGAGAACCAGAAAACTTGTGCACATGTTTTCACTGAAATTGCACTTTATCATAATATGCTAAAATAATCATATAATCATGAAAGTTTGGCACATATTATATAGTATTTGTTTGTATATAATTACACTCAGCCAAAAACCCACAAAAAACAAAAATAACCAATAAAGGAAATAAAAAGGGAAAAAGAAAAAGCAATAGAAACAGATAACAGAAATAAAAAATGAAAGCAAATATACCCTTAAATAGGAAAGAAAATTATATAAAAAACTAAAACAAAATGATGACAAATTTGCACACATAATAGAGAACACATAATAGTGATTTTTTCGCAAAAGGATTTTTTAAAGAAATATTGAATTAGTGGCACTGGTATTTGATCCATGGTGTCTCTATTTCTCCGGATCAAAATAATGAATTAGTGGTATCGGTATTACCGTTTAAAAAGAAAAAACACTAATTACAAAATTTGCACGTAGTTTGAATAAAAATTGCGCTTTTTCTAATATGCAAGAATAAGCTCAAATAGTGAAATTTCACAAAAAAAAACTTTCCTAAGTACGAATGAATTAGAGGTAATGGTATTAAACTTAAAGAATAAAGAAAATGAAATAAAAACTTAAATAGAAATAAAATAGTGAAGTTTTCTAAGAAATAATGAATTAGTGTCATCGGTTTCCCATTAAGAACAAAGGAACTGAAAATAATGAAACAAATAAAGAAATATTTTGCAAACAATTTGTACAGAAGTTGTACATTTTTATAATATGCAGGAATTAGAATATAATAGTGCAATTTTTACAAAAAAGAAGTTTCTTGAGAAGAAATGTATTTGCGGCATTGGTATTATCATCAAAGAATAAAGGAAGTGAAATAATACTAAAAAACCAAAATACCAAAGTTTTCAAGACAAAATGAATTAGTGGCTTATGTATTACTATTTAAGAAAAAAATGAAATGAAATAAAAACTAGAACACATTAAAAATAATGAGGTTTTCTAAGAAAGAATGAATTATTAACATTGGTATTACCCTTTAAGAAGAAGAAAATAAAAAAGTAAAAATAATAATTTTTTCTAAGGTAGAATAAAATAGGGTCATTGGTGTAACCCTCTAAGAAGAAACAAAAATAAATAAATAAATTTAAATATGGAAGAATGAATCAGTAGCATTATTATTACCCACTAAAAAATAAAAATAAAAGTTTGCAAAACTTGTACACAACTTTGCTCTTAAATTACAGATTTTTAGTACACAAACAATATTGCAAATTATTTATGTGTGTACATTACACTCACCCAACATCCCAAACATATCCAAAAATTAAAAATAAAACCTAATTACAAAGAGCAATAGAAAAACAAAAGAAAAAGCACATAAAAACAAAAAAATACTACGAAAACGAAGGGAGAGATAGGAGGGATGGATCGGACAGTTAATGGGCTTCGTTCCGAAAGGAAATCGACTGACCCAAAAAATAAAGGGCCAGTCAAAAAAAAAGAAAGAAGCCCACACAACAAACAATACAAGTCAGAAAAAAAATACAGCACGAATCTTAGAGAAAAATCCAATGGCCACAAAATTGACTTACCCAAAAGTGAAATTTGAGCTGACTGAAATGTAGATAAAGTGAACACAAAGAGCATCCTAACACAACCTGTAAAACACGAAGATCTTTGAGACCCTATGTCATTATCCCTAAACCTTGCGAGTAGACACCCGCAACACAAGAATCTGCAACAAGACCCAAGCAGGTCATCATCTTTAACCATGACATAATCACCACCACGCTGGTTCCCCTTTTCTTCGCCTCATCGCTGATGTCAAGGAAACACATGTGCATCCAACACACCTGCACCAGCCTTGGCCATATGTAGCGTTGAGTACTGCTATATGTGCCCCTTCCAGAAGGAAGATAACTAAGATTTGGCTCCGACGCTGCAGCCGGGCCAACCACTCGGGCAAAGCAGGACATCTCTCGAACAACAACATAAGGAAAAAGGAGAACAACAAAAGAAAATCATACCGACGATGAGGAAGAAGAAACTCTGTCTCCACACAACCACTACCCATCTGAGGTCCAACCCAGCCATTGGTCGACCTCTAGACACCGTAGCCCACGACCTCGATGAGATATGGGAACCCCCCACCCTGCTGACTCCTAGACAAAGGCAAGAGCCCCGCCTGACTGCGGACAAAGCCCGGGTGACTTATTAAGACGCGACGCCTCCACAACGGCCTCAACAACGTCTTCCTCAACCCTAACCCTACTGAGAACCCAAACAATGTCTAGATCTGAGGTTCCAACTCCCTCCCGCCATCGGAGCGGCTGGCGGTGGGAGAGGGAACCAGCGCCGGCGCCGGTTGATCACAAAGGGACCCGCTCCTGTTCGCCTGGCGAAACCTAACCGCTCGTGAGATCCGTTTAGGTTACCATCTACTTTTGGTGTATATATCATCTTTTCTGTTTTGTGTTGTTTCTTTGATGATTAGCGGTCGGACCGGGCATGGAACTAAAAAAGTGTTGTTTGATAATGGAGTTACAGGATTTGAAAAAAAAGGAAAAATGTAATGGAGTTATAGGTTTTCAGGGGAAAGCGGAGTTTATTTGAAACACTTTTAAGACTTTGATAAAGATGGTGCAATTAGACTGAAGCAACGATGTTTGTCACTCTTTCATTCACACGAACATTACCAATGAGTTAAGAAGAGCGCTTGAGCATGGGCCGCATTATGGGGTTGGGCCGTCACTTTCTTTCCTTCCCCAAACGAGGCCCCAACCCAATGCGCGGCGCTTCCGTTCGCCGTCTTGCTCCCCCGCCGCCGCCGGCAGTCTCGCCATATGCACCGCCGGCCGGCCGGCGCGATAGAGAGAATCGAGCGAGCGGGAGCGCCACCTTATTCGAGCTGTTACGATGGTGGAGAAAGCTGCGGAAAAATTGGCTACAACTTCCTTAAGTCCCTAACAGTGTAATGCCCAATGTTTTAAATAGCGGGCTATGCCAAATAGCGGCGAACCTCAAAATCAGCTATAGCGGAGCTATAGCGGGAAATTTGTACATGAGTCCATTTAGCGGCACCTTGCTGAAAAGGCTATAGCGGGCTAGCCGGCTATTTAAAACTATGGTAATGCCTCAGGTGCTCGATCTTCAGTTCTTCGGATTAATCGACCAGCCCCCAATCCATGTACAGTTGCGCATTTGTTGTTACTTTTCAATTTATTTCTGTACATCTTATCACTCTCCAGCGGCCAGAATTTTTACTCCGATATGCCCTCGGTTGCAGGTGCAGCTTCAGCAAACAGCAGCTGAAATTGGGGATGAATTCAGTTACTGTTAGTAGCCGTCAGTTAGCTTATCTTCCACTAGGCGGGACTGAAGATTTCCAGACGGCTGCCAGGGTTGATGGGGACGGCATCCACAATCGATTGTACGGTTCCACATTCCACAATCAAGTTTCTGCACAGATTGCTGGCCTGCTCATTATCTCATATGTTACCATCAATTTGCACATCAAGAGCTTTCAGTAGTAATTATTTTGGCATGAATCCCGTCACGTTAGCAATTCTTTTCTCTGTGCAGCATGAGCCACAAGACTAATATTGCGATGTGATCCGCTGTGGGTAGAAATCAGCCGGCCTGCCAAGACTTGTCAATGCCCTCTTTGATGGGCTAGAATATCCTACACAAGCCGGCATGCATTGACTGACTTGCGAGGTCGCAGGTCGACCCCATTAAAAGTAGCCATGTACGGACGGCCTCACTTATCAAATCAACCACAGCTACAGGCGTGGAATCCGTGTACAGGTGCGCATGTCTTGTTAATTTTCACTTGACTTTGCATCTCTAACTACTTGCCAGCGGTCACAAGTTTTGCTTCTGTATGCCCATGGGTGCAGCTTGAACAAACAACAGCTAAAATTGGGGATGAATTCAGTTACTGTTAGTAGCTGTTAGCAAGCTTGTCTTCCACTAGACAGGACTTAAGATTGCAAACAGCTGCCATGGTTGATGAGGATGGCATCCACAATCAATTGCGCGAGACCCTACTCGTCAGTTTATGTGCGGATTGTTGTGGCTTTGCCTGCTCATATGTTGGCCTCAATTTGCACGGCAAGAGTTTTCAGCCGTGCCTTTCTCCATCACAGTTTGGCATGAATTTCCTGTCATGATAGCAATTCTTTTCTCCGTGCAGCATGAACCACAAGCCAAATATTGCGATGTGATTCGTTGCGGGTAGAAATCCGCCATCTGGCAAAGACTTGTCAATGCCCCCTTTGATGGGCTTGAATAACCTGCACAAGACGGTAGTCATTGACTTGACTTGGGGAGGTTGCCGCCTTGCCGGTCGACCACATGAAAAGTAGCCCTGTATGTATTCTAATGTGGCCATCTCGGTCTCACTCGATCAGTCACTCATCAAATCAACCACAGCCACAGGCACCGGAGTTCAGTCCAGGATGGGTACTTCTTATGGCCATTCACTGTGTCTTCTTCGATTGGATAACATATATACATCGTCGCTCTGGTGCCTGACTTGGATTTCTTGAGTGAAAGTTCATGGGCGTCTTGCTGCCAATGATGTATGGATCACTCTTTCTGCTAGCATCTGTGGCTCTAGCCAGCCACGATCCTGAAGGGAGTTGGGCACATCCAGGTGCCACTCTTGAAGGTTGCCCAACGAGCTGCGGCAATCTGAGCGTCGAGTACCCCTTCGGCATTGGATCCAGGTGCTCCCGTGGTCCTGATTTCAACCTCACATGCAACAACACCACTCAGCCCCCCAGGCTCTTCCTGCGTGACGGCATCAACGAGGTGCTCAATGACCTCGCTGTTGGTGTCTATTTTGACAAACTATTTATTACCTCCTTCCAGCATACCATCCACATGAAACCGGGTCAGCATGTCTATTACTCGTCTTTCAAACCACCTGGGAGGTCCTTTGGGTACGTCGGGGATACAGCTCTAAACATCACCGGCTGTGACCTTGACGTGTATTGGGTCAATGACAACGCCCGCACAACCACGTGGGCCTGCAAAACTGTGTGCCCAGATCAAAGAATCACAGAGACGGTGGCTAGGCACCATTGTAACGGCGTCGGATGTTGTAGTTTTTATGTGGGCCTAAACAATGGTGCTTTTCACCTTCAATTTGTCCAGGGCCACAACAAAATCAACAACAGTACAGGGTCTAAGTCTAACCGGACTGCTGCACTGTGGGATAGAATCAGCATAACAGATGATAGCGGTGTTGCGATTTTGTGGCAAATAGTGGATCAACCCAACTGTGTAGCTGCCATGCGAGACAGGACAGCATACGCCTGTGTCAGCAAGCACTCCGGGTGCTATGATACTGGAGAGGGCTACATCTGCATCTGCAATGACGGCTATGCAGGCAATCCCTTCATTCCGGATGGCTGCTCCAACGACAAAGGTAACTATTATATTGATCAAGCAAGAAAAGTTACAACTTCTTTAGATAAAACTTGAATAGATGCTAACCTTTTACCGCTCAAACTAGGCTATAATCCAATTCCGAGTAGGGCTGACTGTACACGTCGGTGTGGTAACATTACTGTGGAATTCCCATTTGGCATAGAAGAGGGTTGCTTTGCCCGGGAAGAGTTTCACCTCAACTGCACAAATACAACGTCATCGGCTGTTCTATTGCTGGAGGATTTTGAGGTGACCGGCATGAATATTGAAAAAGGGACCTTTGAGTACAACGGCCATACCCGTGGACAAGTAGAACAAATATCTGGAGGACGCATCCTTTTTGTGGGTTATGAGTTGTTCTCCTCTCTTCAGTGGGTTGCTGCCAATCTAAGTTGCCTAGAAGCCCAACTTAATATATCTGGATATGCTTGTGTGAGTATCAACAGCAGGTGTGTAGGAGTAAATGCTACAACTGACTATAGCTTTTTTGAAGCTCCTAAAGAAGACACCTATGTCGGTTACAGTTGTAAATGCACAGACGGCTTCAAAGGAAACCCATACATCCAAAATGGCTGTCGAGGTACCCTCTATCTCTCTCACACATGCACGCACGCATCGCACATAATGTATATAACCATTTCAATTTCATATGGCATCTACCTAGTAGATTGTTTCTGGCTTCCGTTGCACGCATGTCGTGCATACAAGATAACTTTCATTATCCATTAATTAGGATTTTCTTCGCCATTCCAAAGCGTAAAACACGTCTCAAGAGTCAAGTTTGACCAACACTTGTACCATTGGATTTGTATCTAGAAGTATTGTCCAATGGCATCACTTTTGTATTACACAAATCACATTTTATTGGTTTAGTTATTTTTAGGTTGAAATCTTTGGATGTGTGGTCACTTTACAGTTTGGAACAGAGGGAGTACCAATGTTACTACCTCCATCTTAAAATACATGAAAACTACTCTGCCAAACATCTATATGTTTAGATGTTTATTGATAAAGCCTATATAGGTTTCCTATGTACATCATGAAAACTAGTTTTGCAGTGTTTGTACTTACATATTTGTTGAAAGACAAACAGTATTTGTACTTACATATTTATTGAAAGGCTAACAGTGAATGTTGCTCATCACTGGAGTACCTGGGTAATTTAAGATTAAGGAAGTGCAAAATTGGGAGAAGACGGCTCCCTAAATTTGTCATGAAGTATGCTTAGAAGTTAGAACCCCAACTTGGAAATTAATCTAGGCTAGCATATATCAGTGAACCAAATTTATACTCTTACATGTTGGCTGGATGGCTGATCATTGGCTCTCAAGTGGGAGTCACAACATTTGATCTTGTAGAGACTTTTTGACGTGAGGTATATTTTGGTGCGTAAAACTTGTTGGAAATATTCCAAAATACCAACCACCCAAACTGCCGTTAGAGAAAATCAGAACTACTACTAGATACTCGCTCTATTTTAATATATCTGTCCATGGCATCGGGAGTTTCTGCTTCAAAATATTTGTTCATTGAGAATGTCTTTGCTCTCTGGCCCGTTCATAGTATGTCATTTAATATGGCACGCATGATAATTTCTCATTAACTCCCACATTATGTGTTTTATTGTGAAATGAAGAGAGTAATTGTTAAGATTCTACAAAGAAGTTGCACAAACATATAAAAATATGTGTGTTCTTCTTGCTGGTGAATTGTCATTACATTGCGAAAATTACTACTCCACTTTCTATTTGCTTTATACCATCTATGTAGGTTACAGTCAATTGTGTTTTGTGTTAATCGGGGCATGTACTCTGTGTTATGTTATTTACTTCATTGACGCACAAGATCTTGTTAATTTCAGATATTAATGAATGCCTCCAACCAAACATCTGTAAAGGGAACTGCCATAATATTGAAGGAAGCTTCTATTGTACGGAGTGTCCTCGCAATACCGAGTATGATCTGGACAAAATGCAGTGTACAACAACAAAACAACATATACTGCTTTCAGGTAAGACTAAATTGTTGTTATATTTGATAAAAAGTATAAAAAGAAACTTAAAAGAGCTTCATGGCTTCAGGTATTATTATTGGGTTGTGTGCTGGCTTCGGCATTCTAGCTCTGAGTTTTAGTGCAACATTTCTCATTCGTAGATGGAATAGAAATGTTCAACGACAACTACGGAAGAATTATTTCCAGAGGAACCATGGTCTTCTCCTTGAAACGTTGATATCATCTGATGAAAGTGCAAATGACAAAGCAAAGATTTTCTCGTTACAAGAGCTAGAAAAAGCAACAGACAACTTTGATAGGGCACGCATCATTGGGAGTGGGGGCCATGGCACGGTTTATAAAGGCATATTATCTGATCAACGTGTGGTTGCAATAAAAAGGCCTAAGGTCATTGAGCAGGCAGAGATCACCCAATTCATCAACGAGGTCACAATCCTCTCGCAAATAAACCACAGAAATATTGTAAAGCTCTTTGGGTGTTGTCTGGAAACTGAGGTTCCACTGCTCGTGTATGAATATATATCTTGTGGCTCACTGTCTCAAGTCCTGTATGCTGACTCAAGTAATGGTTTTTCCTTGTCATGGGATGGTTACTTAAGGATTGCCATGGAAACAGCAGGAGCTCTATCTTATCTCCACTCAGCGGCTTCAGTATCAATCTTCCATCGTGATGTGAAGTCCTCGAACATTCTCATCGACGAGGACTATACAGCTAAAGTTTCGGATTTTGGTGCTTCTAGATTGGTCCCAATTGATCAAACACACATTGTTACGAATGTGCAAGGTACATTTGGGTACTTGGATCCAGAGTATTTCCATACAAGACAGTTCAACGGGAAGAGTGATGTGTATAGTTTTGGTGTGGTACTGGTGGAGTTGCTTCTCAGGATGAAGCCTATTTTCACGAGTGAGTCAGGCACAATACAGAACTTGTCAAGCTACTTCCTCAAGGAGTTCAGTGAGGGAGGGATAACAGGTATTGTTAATTCTCAGGTCCTTGAGGAAGCAAGTGAGGAAGAGATCAACAATGTTGCCAGTCTTGCAGTGGCATGCCTAAGACTACGCGGTGAAGAACGACCCACCATGAAACAAGTCGAGGTGAAATTGCAGATTCTACGAAGCAAAAGGGTGAAGTTATGTCAAGTGGATGCAAGAAATGGAGAACAAACACAATCAATGTTACTAACTCGAAGGGCTAGAGTTGATCGCCGGTCGTCTACCATGCCACTGGGTGACAGAGACAACGTAGCGTCGACAGACAATCAATGATGACCATGCTACATGTGTTTATTGAATTTACAATACTTGATTATATTTCCTCTGGTCAGATGATTGGAATTGTATTGTAGGCAGTACAAGGTAGGGAGTAAAATTATGTCCGATTAATTACAGGTATAGTGAAGTTAGACAAACCCGTTTGTCATGGGATTTCCTTGTACGTTTTCTTGTGTTCTTTGGCTTCCTGCTTCGCCTGTAATTTATTTATGTAAACTGATTATTACCTGGAAGTGTTAAGTGAGTTGCTGGTGTTTGTATTGATGAAATTTTTCAATACTACGGCTAGTACGTAATAGTACTGTTTTTAGTCTTGTCATTTTTTGCCCCAAATTGATATATTTTACCATGAAGAGGAAATTAGATGCTCACATCTAAAATTCTACGTTTGCTTCTGAAGCTAGACATTCACACATTAATTAAAGGAAACAGATATCCAAATTGTTTTTTTCAGGGTGTTAATTTTTTTCTCTAACGATAATTTGCTTGTGTCATGATAAAGGGAGGTGGCTCCCATGATTTGCTCCAGGATGAACAGTAAAGTCACAATAAATCTTAGCAATCAAAAAAACGGAAGAATAAAGACAAATTTTGGTGCTCCTAACCAAATTTAAGCATTAAATTTGTTTTCCACACAGGGCGCAAAACTCGTACCTTCTTCATTAAGCTTTTACAAGCACACACAAAATTGAACAGTTGCATGTCTAATCTGTCCGGAACTTTTTAATGTCTGAAGAATTATTCATTTTAATGTTATCATCAATAAATTCTTCATACTTTCCTGGATGCACCTTCGAATGCTCAAAATCTTTGTAATATAATACACATTGACATGTCTTCTCAACATATCATCAATAAAATTCATTTACAGGAGAAGCAGAAATGCGTGACACTATAATACAAGGAAATCTTATTCCAGTTAAAAGCCTACCATCATGATACTTGTTATTAGTTATTGCGTGGACATAACTCAACTCCCTGTGCGATAGCTGGCAACGTCTTTTCCTGTTGAGGCCGACGGGTTCGTGTTATATAGCGTGGGGCGCACCTCCCAACCATAGTGCATACATTGTTGAGATTACATATGAGAGGGAGATATTCAAGAAAGGGATAGAACTTGGAGAGAAAGGAAAAGGAAAACAAACCTATCTCTATCTATCTATCCTAACTACCTGGTGCGCCGGGGTGCAATATGTCATGTGTTTAACACCCTCCCTTAATCACAACTTCATTAAGTTAAGATTATGCTTGAATTCTTCAAAACTCCTTGTGGGCAAAGGCTTGGTAAATCCATCTGCAATCTGATCCTTGGAATGCACAAACCTGATGTCAAGTTACTTTTGAGCAACTCTTTCTCTGACAAATTGAAAATCTATCTCGATGTGCTTTGTCCTGGCATGGAACACAGGATTAGCAGAAAGATAAGTGGCACCAAGGTTGTCACACCATAAGCATGGAGCTTGTTTGCTTTTCACCCCAAGCTCTTTCAACATAGACTGTACCCATATGATTTCAGCTGTAGCATTTGCTAATGCCTTGTACTCTGCCTCAGTACTTGACCTGGATACAGTAGCCTGTTTGCGTGCACACCATGATATTAAATTAGGTCCAAAAAAGACTGCAAAACCACCTGTTGAGCGCCTGTCATCCAGGCATCCTGCCCAGTCAGAATTAGAAAAGGCACTGACAAGTGTAGAAGATGACTTGCTAAAATTTAGACCTATGTTTAGAGTATTTTTAACATATCTGACTGCGCTTGGCAGCTGTCAAGTGAACACCAGTAGGTGCATGCAAAAACTGGCAGACTTTGTTGACATCAAAAGATAGATCAGACTTGGTAAGAGTTAGATATTGAAGAGATCCTACAAGACTTCTATATTTTGTGCTATCTTCCTGACTCAAAAGTTTACCTTCTGTAAGAGACAATTTTTCTGAGCTGGATAATGGAGTGAGTGATGGTTTACAACCTTGCAATCCTGCCTTTTTAACCAGATCGGCTGCATACTTTGCTTGAGAGAGATGAAGTCCATTCGGATGCTTCTTTACCTCAATCCCAAGAAAGAAATGCAAGTCTCCAAGATCCTTTAACGCAATATCTGCACTCAAGTCTTTTAAGAGACCTCTGATTGCTTCATCAGATGAGCTGGTCACAATAATATCATCAACATAGATGAGAACAAATATGCATGTATTGGATCTGTGATAAATAAACAATGATGTGTCTGATTTAGAAGGAACAAATCCAAGTTTTTGCATCTTGTGACAGAGACGAGAGTACCACGCCCTTGGAGCTTGTTTTAATCCATATAGGGCTTTATCAAGCTTGCACACATAAGAGGGAGCATTCTTACTTTCAAACCCAGGAGGTTGTTTCATGTACACATCCTCTTCCAGAACACCATGAAGAAACGCGTTCTGAACATCAAGCTGTGTGAGACTCCAACCTCTGGAAACAGCTTTTACCACAGGACTAAAGTATCCTCATAGTCTATACCATATCGCTGTTTGAAGCCTTTTGCAACGAGCCTAGCCTTATAGCGACCAATGGTTCCATCAGATCTCCTCTTAATTCTAAAAATCCACTTGCAACCAATTACATTTTTACCTTGCTGTGGGGGAACCAGGTGCCATGTTTTGTTTTTCTTTAGTGCCATGTACTCTTCATTCATTGCCTTCTTCCACTTATCATCACAAAGTGTTGCATCAAGGGTTTTTGGCTCATCTGGTTCTCTTGTGGAACAGACCAAACCATATTTAGTTATATGTTTGTAATTTACTGGTTGAGTTACCCCTTGTTGTAGTCATTTACGTCGCGATGGTGGAGCAACAGAGTCCATAGCCGCAGAGGATCAGGGGGGACAGGATCAACAGATGCAGCTGCAACTGATCCCAAGGGGATCCTGTCGCGGCAGCAACTCCAGCGGCCGCAGAGATGGCCAGATCTTCTGTGGCCAACTGCTGAAGCGCCGCATCCACGCGAGGCGCAGAGAATCCCGAGCCCCGCGCGTCTGCGCGCGCGCCGGTTGGCCGACCGCTCGTGAGGGGCCCCGCCGGGTCCGCGCCCTCACTGGCGCGTGCCGCGTCCCGCCGCTTGTACGTGACCGGTTGGGCACCGTATCGCGCGCCACTCGGAGGAGGCCGCGTGTCCTGCGCGGGGTCGTTGTGGCGTGAGTCCAATGCAGAGGCGCGTGCACCTGCGCTTGTACCCTCTGCGGTGGCTGATCCCGAGGAGGATCTGATGACCCACAAGTATAGGGGATCTATTGTAGTCCTTTCAATAAGTAAGAGTGTCGAACCCAACAAGGAGCAGAAGGAAATGATAAGCGGTTTTCAGCAAGGTATTCTCTACAAGTACTGAAATAAGTGGTAACAGATAGTTTTGTGATAAGATAATTTGTAACGAGCAACAAGTAACAAAAGTAAATAAAGTGCAGCAAGGTGGCCCAATCCTTTTTGTAGCAAAGTACAAGACTGGACAAAATCTTATATAGAGAAAAGTGCTCCCGAGGACACATCGGAATATCGTCAAGCTAGTTTTCATCACGTTCATATGATTCGCGTTCGGTACTTTGATAATTTGATATGTGGGTGGACCGGTGCTTGGGTGATGTTCTTACTTGAAAAAGCATCCCACTTATGATTAACCTCTATTGCAAGCATCCGCAACTACAACAAAAGTATTAAGGTAAACCTAACCATAGCATGAAACATATGGATCCAAATCAGCCCCTTACGAAGCAACGCAATAAACTAGGGTGTAAGCTTCTGTCACTCTAGCAACCCATCATCTACTTATTACTTCCCAATGCCTTCCTCTAGGCCCAAATAATGGTGAAGTGTTATGTAGTCGACGTTCACATAACACCACTAGAGGCTAGACAACATACATCTCATCAAAATATCGAACGAATACCAAATTCACATGACTACTAAAAGCAAGACTTCTCCCATGTCCTCGGGAACAAATGTAACTACTCACAAAGCATATTCATGTTCATAATCAGAGGGGTATTAATATGAATAAAGGATCTGAACATATGATCTTCCACCAAATAAACCAACTAGCATGAACTACAAGGAGTAATCAACACTACTAGCAACCTACTAGTACCAATCCTGGACTTGGAGACAAGAATTGGATACAAGAGATGAACTAGGGTTTTGAGAGGAGATGGTGCTGGTGAAGATGTTGATGCAGATTGCCCTCTCCCGATGAGAGGCGCGTTGGTGATGACGATGGTGATGATTTCCCCCTCCCGGAGGGAAGTGTCCCCGGCAGAACAGCTCTTTCGGAGCCCTAGATTGGTTCCGCCAAGGTTCCGCCTCCTGGCGGCGGAGTCTCATCCCAAAAGGTTGCTTATGATTTTTTTCCTCGATGAAAGACCTCATATAGCAGAAGATGGCCTGCGGAGAGCCAACAGGGGGCCCACGAGGCAAGGGGCGCGCCCTGGGGGGTAGGGCGCGCCCCCACCCTCGTGGCCAGGTGGGTCCCCCTCTGGTGTACTTCTTCCGCTCAATATTTTTTATTATTTCCAAAAATGACTTTCGTGGAGTTTCAGGACTTTTGAAGTTGTGCAGAATAGGTCTCTAATATTTGCTCCTTTTCCAACCCAGAATTCCAGCTGCCGGCATTCTCCCTCCTTATGTAAACCTTGTAAAATAAGAGAGAATAGGCATAAGTATTGTGACATAATGTGTAATAACAGCCCATAATGCAATAAATATTGATATAAAAGCATGATGCAAAATGGACGTATCAACTCCCCCAAGCTTAGATCTCGCTTGTCCTCAAGCGGAAGCCGATAACGATAAATATGTCCCCATGTTTAGAGGTAGAGGTGTCGATAAAAATAAAATAGGGACATGAAGGCATCATGATTATTCTCATAACAGCAACATATATAGATATTGTCATATGATTGCTTATGCTCAAGTAATAATCTATTCACAATGCAAAGTATGAATCAAGAACTTTATTGAGAACTGACAAACTATAATCTCGGTCATTGAAGCAATTGCAATTTATCATAACATCAGAAAGAGTCTATGTTAGAGCTTTATAGCAAGTCCACATACTCAACTATCATTTAGTCTTTCATAATTGCTAACACTCACACGATACTTGTGGTTATGGAGTTTTAATCGGACATAGAGAAAGATAGGGGCTTATAGTTTCGCCTCCCAACCTTTTACCTCAAGGGTAATGTCAACAATAATAACTCATGCTCCCCTACATCCAATTAGATATATCTATCAGGATCTTTCCAACACACTACCAAAGGATAAAATGTAAAAACGAAAGGTGAAGATTACCATGACTCTTGCATAAGGTAGAAGATAATAGTAAAAGATAGGCCCTTCGCAGAGGGAAGCAGAGGTTTCCATGCGCTTTTATGGTTGGATGCACAAAATCTTAATGCGAAAGAACGTCACTTTATATTGCCCCTTATGATATGAACCTTTATTATGTAGTCCGTCACTTTTATTTCTTCCACATCATAAGATCGTATAAAGCTTATTTTCTCCCACACTAATAAGTTATACATATTTAGAGAGCAATTTTTATTGCTTTGCACCGATGACAACTTACTTGGAGGATACTCAATCCATAGGTAGGTATAGTGGACTCTCATGGCAAAACTGGTTTAAGGGTTTTTGGAAGCACAAGTAGTATCTCTACTTGGTGCTGAGAATTTTTCTAGCATGAGGGGGAAAGGCAAGCTCAACATGTTGGATGATCCATGACAACATACTTTATCTCAAATATAAGAAAACATAACCCATTACGTTGTCTTCCTTGTCCAACGTCAACTCTTTAGCATGTCATATTTTAATGAGTGCTCCCAATCATAAAAGATGTCTATGATAGTATATTTATATGTGAAACCTCTCTTTCCTTATTACTTCCTATTAATTGCAAGGATGACCAAAGCTATGTCTGCCAACTCCCAACAACTTTTAATCATCATACTCTTTCTATGTGAAGTCATTACTCTCAATATGATCAATATGAACTCTCTATTTCTTTTTATTCTTTTTTTCTTTTATTCACTCAAGATCATGGCAAAATAATCAAGCCCTTAACTCAACACTAATATTTATTATATATAGCTCATGGACTCGATTACATAGAGAGATCATAAAGCAAAACTCAAAACTAGAACATGCCATAAACTTTATTCTACTAGATCAAGATACTACTAATAGGATCGAACTAAGAAAAACGATAAAGATAGGAGTGTGATGGTGATACGATACCGGGGCACCTCCCCCAAGCTTGGCAGTTGCCAAGGGGAGTGCCCATACCCATGTGATTATGTCTCCTTCTTTGTTGTTGGTGAAATATTCTTGGCGATGATGCCCCTCACGATACGATTCTCCTCCTCGAGCTTATTGACTTGGTGCTTGAGGTCCATTATTTCCTTAGGAAGCTTTCCTGTAACTGCTAAGGCTCCTTGCACCCAAGGGTGTTGCATAGCTGCGGGAGAACAAGTGACACTCCTCTTCATATTTTCATAAGAAAGAAATCTAACATTGGAAGGGATAACCGAGTTTGGAATAGCTGAGCTCTGTAGTTCCCCCATCGTGAACCCAGCTCGGAAGCGAGAAGTGACTTCTTGATCCTCCACGGCATCTACCCTCATCAAGTCAGCCTCCATCTCTTCCTCCATTGCTGGCCCAAAGTGGTCAGCGTCGCCGTTCGCTCTTGGTTTCGATGCCGGATGAGACACCCAGCTCTCCCCGACTGACTCTTGAAAAGACATCTTACTCTAATCTGCAGCAGCAACAGCTTGAAACGAAAATAGAGGATAATTGCGTGATACATGAGTCAAAACCTTCGGAAGAATATATAATGAATTTTTACCGACCAAAATATGTATCGTGCAAGAAAACGGAGTCCGGAGGACACACGAGGTGCCCACGAGGTAGGGAGGCGCGCCCAGGGGGTAGGGTGCGCCCTCCACCCTCGTGGGTCCCTCGTGTCCTTCCCGAACTGCTTCTTATTTTCTTTATTTTCTCTAAATATTCCAAAAAGGAGAAATATTGCTTTACAAACTGTTTTGGAGTCGGTTTACTTACCGTACCACATACCTATTCCTTTTCGGAGTCTAAAACGTTCCGGAAAGTGTCCCTTATGTACTCTTCCGGGGTTACGATTTCAATAATATTGGTTTCAACATTTATAGGATTACCTGAGATATAGTGTTTAATTCTTTGACCGTTCACCACCTTCGGATTTGTGCCTTCGAAATTGTTGATTTTTATGGCACTTGAACGACACACCTCCTCGATAATGTAAGGGCCTTCCCATTTAGAGAGAAGTTTTCCTGCAAAAAATCTTAAACGAGAGTTGTATAGCAATACATAATCACCTACATTAAACTCACGCTTTTGTATCCTTTTGTCATGCCATATTTTAACTTTTTCTTTAAACAACTTGGCATTTTCATAAGCTTGGGTTCTCCATTCATCAAGTGAGCTGATATCAAATAACCTCTTCTCACCGGCAAGTTTGAAATCATAGTTGAGCTCTTTAATAGCCCAATATGCCTTATGTTCTAGTTCGAGAGGTAAGTGACATGCTTTTCCATAAACCATTTATACGGAGACATACCCATAGGATTTTTATATGCAGTTCTATAGGCCCATAATGCATCATCAAGTTTCTTGGACCAATTCTTTCTAAACCTATTGACAGTCTTTTGCAAAATTAATTTGAGTTCTTTATTACTCAATTCTACTTGACCACTAGACTGTGGGTGATAAGGAGATGCAATTCTATGATTACCATCATACTTAGCAAGCATTTTACGGAAAGCACCGTGAATAAAATGTGAACCACCATCAGTCATTAAATATATAGGGACTCCGAACCTCGAAAAAATAACTTCCTTAAGCATTTTAATAGAAGTGTTATGATCAGCACTACTAGTTGGAATAGCTTCTACCCACTTAGTAACGTAATCAACAACAACTAAAATATGTGTATATCCATTAGAGGCAGGAAAAGGTCCCATATAATCAAAGCCCCAAACATCAAATGGTTCAATAACAAGTGAATAATTCATAGGCATTTCTTGACGTCTACTAATATTACCAATTCTTTGACATTCATCACAAGATAAGACAAACTTATGGGCATCCTTGAAGAGAGTAGGCCAATAAAAACCGAATTGCAATACCTTATGTGCAGTTCTATCTCCAGCGTGGTGTCCTCCATAAGCTTCGGAGTGACACTTGCGTAGGATCTATTCCTGTTCATGCTCAGGTACACAACGTCTAATAACACCATCTACTCCTTCTTTATAAAGATGTGGGTCATCCCAAAAGTAATGTCTCAAATCATAGAAGAACTTTTTCTTTTGTTGGTATGTGAAACTAGGTGGTATAAATTTAGCAATGATGTAATTAGCATAATCAGCATACCATGGAGTACTACGAGAAGTACTTATAACATTTAATTGTTCATCTAGAAAGCTATCATCAATAGGTAGTGGGTCATCAAGAATATTTTCTAACCTAAACAAGTTGTCTGCAACGGGGTTCTCAACTCCCTTTCTATCAACAATATGCAAATCAAATTCTTGTAGCAAGAGAACCCATCTAATAAGTCTAGGTTTAGCATCTTTCTTTTCCATAAGATATTTAATAGCAGCATGATCAGTGTGAATAGTTACTTTAGAATCAACAATATAAGGTCTGAACTTATCACAAGCAAATACAACTGCTAAGAATTCTTTTTCAGTAGTAGCATAATTTCTTTGAGCATTGTCTAGAGTCTTACTAGCATATTGAATGACATTTAATTTCTTATCAACTCTTTGCCCAAGAACAGCACCTACAGCATAATCACTAGCATCACACATAATTTCAAAGGGTAAATTCCAATCAGGTGGCTGAACAATAGGTGCATAGATCAATGCTTTCTTAAGTATTTCAAATGCTTCTACACAATCATCATCAAATACAAATGGTATATCTTTTTGTAATAAATTAGTCAGAGGCCGATAAATTTTTGAAAAGTCCTTAATGAACCTCCTATAAAAACTGGCATGACCAAGGAAACTTCTTATACCTTCGATGTCCTTGGGACATGGCATCTTTTCAATAGCATCAACCTTGGCTTTATCCACCTCAATACCTCTTTCAGAAACTTTATGCCCCAAGACAATGCCTTCATTAACCATAAAGTGGCACTTTTCCCAATTCAAGACAAGATTAATTTCTTCACATCTCTGCAAAACACGATCAAGGTTGCTCAAGCAATCATCAAAAGAGGATCCATAGACAGAGAAATCGTCCATGAAAACCTCACAAATCTTTTCACAAAAGTCAGAGAATATAGCCATCATGCATCTTTGAAAGGTAGCAGGTGCATTACATAAACCAAAAGGCATACGTCTATAAGCAAAAGTACCAAAAGGGCACATAAAAGTAGTATTTGATTGATCATTGGCTGACACAGGTATTTGAGAGAAACCAGAATAACCATCTAGAAAGCAAAAATGTGTATGTTTGGATAATCTTTCTAGCATTTGATCAATAAAAGGTAAGGGGTAATGATCCTTTTTAGTAGCCTTATTTAATTTGCAGAAATCAATTACCATCCTATAACCTGTAATAATTCTTTGCGGAATCAATTCATCTTTATCATTAGGGACAACAGTGATACCTCCCTTCTTAGGGACACAATGGACAGGACTTACCCACTGACTATCAGCAATGGGATAAATTATACCTGCCTCAAGGAGCTATAGTATTTCCTTTCTTACCACTTCTTTCATTTTAGGATTCAGCCTTCGTTGATGATCAATAACTGGTTTGGCATCTTTCTCCAAATTTATTTTATGTTGACATAGAGTGGGACTAATGCCCTTAAGATCATCAAGAGTATATCCAATAGCAGCACGATGCTTCTTCAGAGTTTTCAATAATCTCTCTTCTTCATGCTCTAAAAGGTTAGCACTGATAATAACAGGATATATCTTCTTTTCATCAAGATAAGCATATTTAAGAGCATCAGGCAACGGTTTAAGCTCAAACACGGGATCACCCTTGGGTGGAGGGGGATCCCCTAGGATTTCAATAGGCAAATTGTGTTTCAGAATAGATTCATGTTTAAAGAATACCTCATCTATTTCCCTTCTTTCATTCATAAACATATCATTTTCATGGTCTAGCAAATATTGTTCTAAAGAATCACTAGGAGGTACGGCAATAGAAGCAAGACCAATAATTTCATCCTTACTAGGCAATTCTTCTTCACAGTGTTGTCTACTAAATTTAGAGAAATTAAACTCATGAGACATATCACCCAAACCAATAGTAACAACATTCTTTTCGTAGTCTACTCTAGCATTAACAGTGTTCAAGAAGGGTCTACCAAATATAATGGGACAAAAGCTATCTTGTGGGGAACCAAGAACAAGAAAATCAGCAGGATATTTAGTTTTCCCACACAAGACTTCAACATCTCTAACAATTCCCATTGGTGAAATAGTATCTCTATTGGCAAGTTTAATTGTGACATCAATATCTTCTATCTCAGCGCATGCAATATCATGCATAATTTCTTTATATAAGTCATAAGGTATTGCACTAACACTAGCACCCATATCACATAAGCCATGATAACAATGATCTCCTATTTTAACAGAAATAACAGGCACGCCTACCACAGGTCTATGTTTATCTTTAGCACAAGGTTTGGCAATTCTAGCAGTTTCACTGCAGAAATAAATAACATGCCCATCAATATTATCAGCCAAGAGATCTTTAATAATAGCAATATTAGGATCAACTTTGACTTGCTCAGGAGGTGTACACTACTAGGAAAATTGTTTTTAACGATGGTATATGTGGTCGCTAAAAGTCGGATTGTGGTCGTTAAATGTCTTTAACGACCACAATCTGCTGGTCGTAGTAGGCTCCGTCATTAAAAATCTAACGACCACATTATGTGATTGTTATTCTTGTAACGACGGGATGGTGTGTCGTCGTCAATCCCAAGGCAATAACGACCACTTTTGTCATCGTTAATAATGTACTCATGGTGAAAAAAAACATGATTAGGCCTCACCACTTTGATATCCTTCAGAACCACTTTTAGTTAGTATGACTTTCAATTCAACAGTCAGTTGGTTCAACATCCAATATTTGAATATTAACATCCACATTAATATAGAAACAAAAGAATCTGAATTGAAAGCACATCTCCTCTTTTATTAATCAAAGTACCAAAATTTCGACATACAATTCTGGAATTAAAATATCATTTAGAAAATTGAGTCAAAAACACTCCTTATATGACCAATGTACTTGCTCATATCTTTCTGGAAAACGAGACAACTAGAAAAGATAATATTTATTAATTTGGACACCATCTTTCTTTGAATGAGAATCAGTCTTCATCGCTGATTACAATCCCTCCTAATGCTTCTATATATTATAGTGGACCATCACTCATGCCTGCTAATTCATATACGCCATTGGCAGTGTCTGAAAAATATACAACCAATTGTAAGTAGGGTGGATGATGGAAAAATAAATAAAAAATTGACATTATTTTCATGCCATCACTTTTATCATTTTCTATGTCACCGTCATTGCTGACATCAAGTTCACTCATCATGTGTGCAATATGTTTGAGTAAAGTGAAGACAATGAAGTGTAGAAACAAATTCTTGATGTGCTACACGCTAGTTAGAAACTCACTTTTTGAATCATCTGCATCCCAATTTGCACTAAATTCGCATTGTACCTTTCTTGGCACATCATTTGCAGATATGAAAGCAAGCAACCTCTTTATATCATTCAATACGAGATAGCTTGAATAATTTTTTCAGTTTGACTAATACCTTTTCTAGCTAAGTCGTAACCTCCCCGTAGTCATGTTCTCCCATATGAGGTGTGTGCAAAGCTTAAAATGGCGGTCTAACTCATTTAGCGCCGCTAGCCCATTTCGCTGCCATAGTACATGTACATGTATATTCGAGATCAAAACTAGTAGATGTGCATATTTTTCTCAAAAAACAGGGGATTTCCAACAGAAAACAGAGGATTTTCAATTCAGCAGATAAATATCAATAAATTTAAGCAAGTACATCAGGGCATCACAAGCAAATTAGCAAGTAGATCACGACATCACAAGTTCGCAACCTGAACCTGAACCCAAGCTATGTAGAAAACCCAAGCTACCTCAACCTACACATGTACTGGGCACGTGCATTTGTTGAATCAACAAACAAATAAAGGATAGATAGAATCGGAGGGTTCCTGTGATGTACAGACACCGGGCGTTGGAGCCATGTGAGACTGAGATATCATGGTCGTGGCCCTGCATTTTTGTTCAATGTAAGGCATAGCAAATTATAAACAAACCAGATCATATAAGAGCTACACATGAATGGATGGTATTCAACATGGCATAGTAAATTTGTAAACTAAATTAAAGCAAATAAAATTGCACCTACGTGTTTAATAATCATGAACTGGGTATGAATCAACAATAGTTGATAAAGGCCCGGCAACCAAAAAAACAGAGGAAGGAGTACTAACAATGAACCTGTAGTGGAATAGCGTCAGTGGTGGAAACTGGTAGTGTGCACTATGCAGGATGCAGCTCGAGCGCGCCGAGGACGAGATGACCGGCCGGCGATGTGCACGCCACAGCGTGTGCACGCTGGGTTCGAGGACGGCTGCGAGGAGTAGGCTGCGGCATGTATGCGCCGGGGTCGGTAGTCGGCAAGGTGCAGGCTGCAGCGCAGGAGCGCCAGGGTCGTTAGTCGTATCAGAAGAGCAGGGAGATGGGATCAATGGAGGCGCCTAGATTAAAAAAAGTAGGGGAGGAGAGGAAAAGGAGGCGCAAGGAGATGAAGGTGAGAGATTCTGTTTGTTATAAAGCTATTACGTACAAATAGGAGATGAGAAAAATAATGAGCGCACCCATGGTTCTGCTTGGGTAGCTGATTTCGGTCGCACGGGGCTCGCTCGGATGGGACTACATTTTAACAACCAAGAGTTTTTGTCCATCGTCGTTAATAATAGCTTTTCTAGTAGTGGTATAAGTTATAATATTGCTTTTACGAACCACAGTTGAAGCTTTAGCATGATCCTTTATTCTAACAGGGAAAGGTGGTTTCTCAACATAAGAAGTAGGAACAATAGGATCATTATAAGTGACAGTCTTTTCTTCAACTTTAATAGGTGCAACTACTTTTACTTTTATGGGAGGATGATATTTAAACCACTTATCCTTGGGGAGATCAACATAAGTAGCAAAAGATTCACAGAATGAAGCTACTATCTCAGAGTCAAGTCCATATTTAGTGCTAAATTTACGGAAAACATCGGTATCCATAAAAGATTTAACACAATCAAACTTAGGTGTCATACCTGACTCCTTACCTTCGTCGAGATCCCAATCTTCAGAGTTGCGTTTAATTCTATCCAATAAATTCCATTTGAATTCAATAGTCTTCATCATAAAAGAGCCAGCACAAGAAGTTTCGAGCATGGATTGATTATTATGAGAAAGCCGAGCATAAATTTTTTAAAGAATTATTTCTCTTGAGAGCTCATGATTGGGGCATGAATATAACATTGATTTAAGCCTCCCCCAAGCTTTAGCAATGCTTTCTCCTTCGCGAGGCCAAATATTGTCATGAACAAGATGCATAGGATAGTACTTCTGATGAAATTCCAATTTCATTCGTTTATAGTTCCATGACTTCGTATCATCACATAGCCTATACCATGTCGATGCATCTCCCTTCAAAGATAAAGGGAAGACCTTCTTCTTAACAACATCATCGGGTATACCTGCAAGCTTAAATAATCCACAAACTTCATCCACATATATTAGGTGCTCATCAGAATGCTTTGTTCCATCTCCTACAAAAGGATTATCTAGCAGTTTTTCTAACATACCCGAAGGAACTTCAAAGGGAACATTTTAATTTTCAGTAGGTTCAGTAGGTTGAGGAGCAACTCTTTGCTCTATTGGTCGGGGTGAAGATACCCCGAACAAGCCTCTCAGAGGATTACTTTCCATAGTAACAAGTGACAGTAAATTTCAGCACACTATATAAATTTTTCCTTAGCAAATTCCACCTACCAAAGGCGCTTCACTCCCCGGCAACGGCGCTAGAAAAGAGTCTTAATGACCCACAAGTATATGGGATCTATCGTAGTCCTTTCGATAAGTAAGAGTGTCGAACCCAACGAGGAGCAGAATGAAATGATAAGCGGTTTTTAGCAAGGTATTCTCTGCAGGTACTGAAATAAGTGGTAACGGATAGTTTTGTGATAAGATAATTTGTAACGAGCACAAGTAACAAAAGTAAATAAAGTGCAGCAAGGTGGCCCAATCCTTTTTGTAGCAAAGGACAAGCCTGGACAAACTCTTATATAGAGAAAAGTGCTCCCGAGGACACATGGGAATGTCGTCAAGCTAGTTTTCGTCATGTTCATATGATTCGCGTTCTGTACTTTGATAATTTGATATGTGGGTGGACTGGTTCTTGGGTGCTATTCTTACATGAACAAGCATCCCACTTATGATTAACCTCTATTGCAATCATCCGCAACTACAACAAAAGTATTAAGGTAAACCTAACCATAGCATGAAACATATGGATCCAAATCAGCCCCTTACGAAGCAACGCATAAACTAGGGTTTAAGCTTCTGTCACTCTAGAAACCCATCATCTACTTATTACTTCCCAATGCCTTCCTCTAGGCCCAAATAATGGTGAAGTGTTATGTAGTCGACGTTCACATAACACCACTAGAGGCTAGACAACATGCATCTCATCAAAATATCGAACAAATACCAAATTCACATGACTACTAATAGTCCTCAGGAACTAATGTAACTACTCACAAAGCATATTAATGTTCATAATCATAGGGGTATTAATATGCATAAAGGATCTGAACATATGATCTTCCACCAAATAAACCAACTAGCATCAACTACAAGGAGTAATCAACACTACTAGCAACCTACTAGTACCAATCCCGGACTTGGAGACAAGAATTGGATACAAGAGATGAACTAGGGTTTTGAGAGGAGATGGTGCTGGTGAAGATGTTGATGCAGATTGCCCTCTCCCGATGAGAGGCGCGTTGGTGATGATGATGGTGATGATTTCCACCTCCCGGAGGGAAGTTTCCCCGGCAGAACAGCTCTGCCAGAGCCCTAGATTGGTTCTGCCAAGGTTCCGCCTCATGGCGGCGGAGTCTCGTCTTGAAAGGTTGCTTATGATTTTTCCTCAACGAAAGACCTCATATAGCAGAAGATGGCCATCGGAGAGCCAACAGGGGGCCCACGAGGCAGGGGGCGCGCCCTGGGGGGTAGGGCGCGCCCCCCACCCTCGTGGCCAGGTGGGTCCCCCTCTGGTGTACTTCTTCCGCTCAATATTTTTTATTATTTTTAAAATGACTTTCGTGGAGTTTCAGGACTTTTGGAGTTGTGCAGAATAGGTCTCTAATATTTTCTCCTTTTCCAGCCCAGAATTCCAGCTGCGGGCATTCTCCCTCCTTATGTAAACCTTGTAAAATAAGAGAGAATAGGCATACATATGGTGACATAACGTGTAATAACAGCCCATAATGCAATAAATATCTATATAAAAGCATGATGCAAAATGTTCGTATCAGGATCCGATCTCCTGCACCGCTGGCGATCCCGAGGCGGATCCTATCGCCTGTGCCGCTGCCGATCTCGAGGCGGATTTGTCTCCTGCCACGGGACACATGGGATATAACCCAAATTTTGCACCGTTTGCTTCATTTTCTTCGCAGTTTTGTCATGTTTCATCAACACAGATCTCACGCATGCCATTAGGTGAGTCAGTCAACAAATGATCATCAACATTTTGTCCCCCTTGATCAAAACTAGTGAGATGAGGTGGTAAGAGAAGAATTTCTTCTCGAAGACGTGCACCGGCATTAGGGTGAAGATCAGCGAAAGGAAATTTAGTTTCATCAAAGACTACATCACTGGATATGTAAACACGTCCCGTGGAGGCATCGAGGCACTTGACCCCCTTATGCTGAGCACTATAGCCAATGAAGACGCACTGTTTTGATCGGAACGTGAGTTTGCGATTATTGTAGGGACGTAGGTTTGGCCAACACGCACACCCAAAGACACGAAGAGACTTATAGTCTGGTTTGGTGTGAAGAAGCCGTTCTACTAGAGTTTCATGATTAATGCACGACTCAGTATCATGTTTATGATATGAACGGTAGTGAGAAATGCTTCATCCCAAAATTTGAGAGGCATGGAGGCACCTGCCAAAAGGGCAAGGCCAACTTTAATGATGTGCCGATGTTTTTGTTCGGCTGACCCATTTTGCTGGTGAGAATGAGGGCATGGCACGTGGTGTGAGATACCGAGTGTCTGGAAGAAGGAGTTTAATTTTTCGTACTCCCCTCCCCAGTCGGATTGGACATCAATGATCTTGATGTCAAATTTTCGTTCAACGAGAGCTTGAAAGTTTTTGAAAACTTGAAACACATCAGATCGTCTCTTTAAGAGATAGATCCAATTAAATTTGCTATAGTCATTGATGAAGCTAACATAATAATCGTGTCGACCAACAGAGGTGGGGGTAGGACCCCAAACATCAGAAAAAATTAACTGTAATGGTTTGCTAGAAACACTTGTAGAAATTGGGTAAGGAAACTGATGACTTTTAGCTCTATGACATGAATCACAGATTGTTTCATTATGACGCTCACCGACAAATGGGAGCTTATTTTTCTTGAGCAACCTTTCAAATAAAGAAAAAGAAGCATGTCCTAAACGATCATGCCATCGTGTGGAGGAAAGCTTGATAGCACACTCGTTTATTTTGTCTTCTAAACTCCGGAATCAACGGATAGAGGCCACCAACACATCCACTATGATAGAGAATTGTCCTCATTGCCTGATCCTTGATCAAAAAGAAGCAAGGTTGAAATTCAAGAAAGACATGATTGTCAAGGGCAATTCTATGGACAGAAAGAAGACTTTTGTTGGCACTAGGAACATGAATTTTTTTTCGAAGATGAATGTTGTGATTAGGGGTACGAAATATTGAGTGACCAAAGTGACGTATACTCATACCTTCTCCGCTGGCAGTGTGGATTTGATCCTTGCCGCGGTACTTCTCCTTCATGGTAACTTTCTCGAGCTCGTTGGTGATGTGGTTCGTGGCTCCGCTGTCGACGTACCAGTTTGTGTGAACGCCATAGGAGCCATCGGCAGCCGGAGCGACTTTCTCCTCATCTTGTGAGTCATAGTCGTCCTCCTCATACCGGTACAGCAATCCATTGCTGTGTGCCCGGCCTTGCCGCAGATCTGGCACCGGGGAGCGTCCGGGCGGTTCCTGCCGCTACCACCAGCACCGCGGCCACCAGATTGGGGTGGCGTGGCACCACGGTTGCCGCCGCCAGACCTGCCCTTCTTGCGAGATGGACCGCGCGAACGGGAGCCGCCGCCCCGCCCGCGAGTGGCCACATTAGCAGAAGATTTGAAGCTGGCACCGCCAGATCCTTGGAAGTGAGCCATGCGTTGATCGAAGTTGGAGAGCATGGCAAAGAGCTCATCAAGTGTTACCTCGGTGACGCGAGCGTCGAGGGCAGAGACCAGGGGCTGATAGTTAGCGTCGAGCCCATGGATGATGTAGGAGGCGAGTTCTTTATCAGGGATCGCCTTGCCCGCGGCGGCCATCTCGTCGGCGTAGCCGCGCATGGCGGCGAAGTAGAAGGCGACGGAGAGGTTCCCCTTCTGCGCGTTGATGAGGGAGGTTCTGATGTTGTTGGTGCGGCTGGCAGATTGCGAGGAGAACATGCCGGCGAGCGTCGTCCAGAGCCTGCCCGCGGTGGTGACCGTGGTCACCGTGAGCAGCACCTCGCGCGTCAGATTGTTCAGCAGGTATCCGAGGACCTATTGATCCTCCCTGACCCAGAGTGGGTGGAGAGGGTTGGGCGATGAAGTCTCCTTGCCGTCTTTGGTGGTGACGAGGAGTATCGCCGGCTCCGGCTGAGTGCCATCGACATAGCCGAAGACACCAGCGCCACGCAGCTGGGGAATGACTTGCGTGCGCCATAGCACATAGTTTGTGCGCGTCAGCTTCTCGGTAACCTGGCCATTGAGGCTGGTTTGGAAGGCGCTGGAGGAGGAAGACATGGCTAGGGCTAGATGGAGTTCGTATGGAGCTTAGATGGGAAAATGATGGCTCTGACTACCATGTGCGATAGCTGGAAACGTCTTTTCCTGTTGAGGCCGACCGGTTCATGTTATATAGCGTGGGGCGCACCTCTCAACCATAGCGCATACATTGTTGAGATTACATATGAGAGGGAGATATTCAAGGAAGGGATAGAACTTGGAGAGAAAGGAAAAGGAAAAGAAACCTATCTCTATCTATCTTTACTACCTGGTGCGCCGGGGTGCAACATATCATGTGTTTAACACTCCCTACCTTGTACAGTACCAAGCTAGTGCATTGTACTATTGATTGATTAAATTTCAATCCCAGTTGCGAGCTCACAAAAGAAAATATATAATCAATCATCAACTATAAAATTCACTGAACGCATCTAGCGTGCTAGACTAGCTGATGCCATGAACTCTTCCTGCAGGTCGTAGCAACCTTGGTTGTCTCTTGACTCTAAGTTGTATCTGCAATCCACTAACGTGGCTGACGACTGGAAAGCAACTTTAACTCCTCGAGTTAACAACATTGGTTGTGTTTGTTCTTCATTTGTTACATTCACTTGACATGAGTTTGCCCTTCTTGTTCGTAATATCTGCAACTCAACCTCAACTTGTTTCATGGTGGGTCTTTCTTCACCACGCAGTCTTAAGCACAACTCTGCAAGACTGGCAACATCGATGATCTCTTCCTTAGTTGCTTCCTCAAGGACTTGAGAGTTCAGTATGTCGGCGATCCCTCCCTCGTTCAATGCCCTGATAAAGTAGTGTGATAAGTTCTGCATTGTGCCTGATTCACTCCTGATGATAGGCTTCATTCTAAGAAGCAACTCCACTAGTACCACACCAAAACTATACACGTCACTCTTCTCATTTAACTGCCTGGTATGGAAGTACTCTGGATCTAAGTACCCAAATGTACCTTGCACATTTGTAACAATGTGTGTTTGATCAACTGGAACCAGTCTAGAAGCACCAAAATCTGAAACTTTAACTCTGTAGTTCCCATCCAGGAGTATGTTTGACGATTTCACATCACGATGGAAGATTGATATTGAAGCCGCTGAGTGGAGATAAGATAGTGCTCCTGCTGTTTCCATGGCAATCCTTAAGTAATCATCCCAGGACAAAGAAAAACTAGTGCTTGAGTCAGCATTTAAGACTTGAGACAGTGAGCCACAAGATATATATTCATACACGAGCAGTGGAACCTCAGTTTCCAGACAACACCCGAAGAGCTTCACAATGTTTCTATGATTTACTTGTGAGAGGATAGCGACCTCATTGATGAATTGAGTGATCTCAGCCTTTTCAATGACCTTGGACTTTTTTATTGCAACCACACGTTGATCAGATAACATGCCTTTATAAACCATGCCATGGCCCCCAGAGCCAATGATGCGGGCCGTATCAAAGTTGTCTGTTGCTTTCTCTAGCTCTTCTAATGAGAAAATCTTTGTATTGTCATTTGCACTTTCATCAGATGATATCAATGTTTCTAGGAGAAGACCTTGGTTATTCCGAAAATAATTCTTCCGTAGTTGTCGTTGAACATTTCTTTTCCATATACGAATGAGAAATACTGTACCAAAACTCAGAGCTAGAATGCTGAAGCCACCAGATAACCCAATGATAATACCTGAAGGCATTAAGCTCTGTAAGTTTCTTTTTATCCTTTTTATCAAACATAACCATGACTTAGTCTTACCTGAAAGCAGAATATGTTGTTTTGTTGTTGTACACTGCATTTTGTGTAGATTGTACTCGGTCTTGTGAGGACATTCAGTACAATAGAAGCTTCCTTCAATATTATGGCATATCCCTTTACAAATGTTTGGTTGAAGGCATTCATCAATATCTGAAATTAACAATATCTCGCTAAGATGCGCCAATAAACAAATATAGGTGGATACATATTAGTATATTACATAACATAGAACGCAATGGATCATCCAATTAACATGGAATACAACATGTTAAGAAACCTACACAAATGATATTAATCAAACAGAAACTAGAGAAGCAGTTTTGGGTGTAATGTTCAAGGCACCATATGTTTTAAAATTAGCACACACCTAATATAAGCTCTTGGGAAAGTTGAGATGTACTCATTCTTTTTCTTTCTATGTGTCCACAACTCACCATGTGCACAAATAAAGAAAGCACAGATATAAAAATGATTTAAATTAAGAGAATATACCTTGTCAAAACGATATACTATTATGATCACTTTACCTCTTCCAAAGCATTTAAACTGGGGTAGAGGGTGAAAACAATGTAATAAGATGGCATGGCATGGCATGCTGATGAGATCTACCAGAGGTATTAATAATATGGCATTTAGCCATAACTCACTTTTATGCTGAAGAAAAGAACATGACATGTGCATATGACATTCTTCGCAACGTAATAACCACTTGGACAATACACAACATGAAAGCTCTTAAATATAACTGTTAAGAGCTCTGTGCTGAGCGAGGGATAATGTGTGTAGTTACCTTGACAACCACTTTGGGTGTATGGATTTCCTCGGAAACCATCCGAGCATTTACAGCGGTACCCAATGTAGCTCCATTCACCATCTACTGCTACACACTTGCTGTTGGTACTTACACAAGCATAACCAGATATATTCTGTTGGGCCTCTATGCAACTTAGATTAGCTGCAACCCACTGCATAGAATAGAAGTAGCCATATCCAACAAAAAGAGCACGCCTGCTAAATATGTGGTAAAATGATGCACCTTGTTGGTCAGGCCAGATGGACTTAATGGTCCCTTGGTAAACATTCAGGTCCATAACCTGGTCAAGCCCAAACATTAGGACAGCTGATGATGCCATATTTGTACAGTTGAGCTGGAATTCTTCCCTGGCAAAGCAACCCTCTTCTAAGCCGAATGGGTACGGCACACTAATGTTACCACACCAACGGGTACAATTAGCTCTGCTCGGAATTGGATTATACCCTATAGTTTGACCAGTAGAAGGTTAGAATGCATTCAAGTTCTAATGTCCAAAATACCTAATCACGGCTATGTATTCTTCTTTTTTTTTTTTTGATTAAAAGAGGGGGTTTCCCTCCGATTTCATTAACGAAACCAACGGCTATGTATTTGGTCGCCTGATTAAGAAAGAAAGTTTACCTTTGTCTCTGGAACAGCCATCTTGAATGAAGGGGTTGCCTGCATAGCCGGCACTGCAGATGCAGTTGTAGCCGTCAGTTGATGTCACGCTATGGTCGCCGCACAAGGAATGCTTGCCGATACAAGCATACCTTGTCCTGTTTCGCATGGCGCTAGCACAATTTTGTTGATCCACTATATTCCACAAAACTGTGCCGCCGCCACCATCACTTATGCTGATTCTATCCCACAGCATAGAGGTCTGGTTTGAGCGTGTTCCAGTGCTAGTTTTGCCGTGGTGGTGGACAAATTTGAGTTGAAAAGCATCAGGAAGCAGGCCAGTGACAGGAAAACTGCAACATCCAATGCCACTGCACTTGAGCCTAGCCATGGTCTCTGTGATAACTTGGTCCGGGCACACAGTCGTACAGATCCATGTTGTTCTGTGTGTGTTGTTGTTGACCCAATACACATCCAGGTCGCAACCAGTGATGTTCAGAATGGTTTCCCCACGGCTGAAGGATCTACCAGGAGGTTGGAAAGACAAGTAGTAGACATGGACACCAGATTTCATGGGGATGGTATGCCAGAAGGAGGTACTGATGCTTTTGTGAGTGTGGTAGTAATCCCCACCGCTACCAACAACGATGTTGTCGATCACCTCGGTGATTCCGTCGCACAAGAAGAGCCTGGGAGGCTGAGCAGCGTCATTGCAAATGAGGTTGAAGTCAGGATCCCGAGAGCACCTTGATCCCATGCCAAAGGGGTAGTCGAAGCTCAGATTGCCACAGCTCTTGGGGCAACCATCAAGTGTGGCAAGTGATGGATGTGCCCAATTCCCTTCAGGGTTGTGGCTTGTTACAACTCCAGATGCTAGCACCATTAGCTTTCCTATTGAGCCAAGTATCAGCAGAGAGAGTGATGCGTACATCATCGGCAAGAAGCCCATGATCCACGCACCTTTCGCAGCTCCCAATTTCACTCGAAATTCAGTTCAGGCTGGGGATTTTACTAACAGTGGTATGTGGTGAACGTCTCAGCTGGGAGGCCTTCTCTTGTATGTACCACGTTCATGACTGGCAAATTTATGGTGGCATGGCGAAGAACAAGAAAAGTAAGGACTCCAGTCCAGAGGATGTTGATGTGGTTGATTTTTTCTTGTGGTGTTGCTGCCGCAGAGTGACCTCTCAAGTCAGTCAATGCCTGACTTCTTGTGCAGGATATTCTAGCCAATTCTTGTGCAGGATGTCAGTCAATGCCTGACATCATGGATGATGTGTTTGACAAGTCTTTGACAGCCGGCTCATTTATTCCCAGAATAAATCGCATTGCATTATTGCCTGGCTTGTGGTTCATGCTGCAGAGATAGACAGTGAATGCCATCGACAGTGAGACCCGGCTGCCAATCTTCAGTGCCACCTAGTGAAGATAAGCTAACTGATCGCTTCCAACCGAGATAGCTACGATAACTGAACTCCATCCCCAATTTTAGTTGTCGCTTGCTTATTAAGCTGCAACGGAGGGCAGACTAGTAAAGTGAATATTGTGCACAGAGTAAATCAACCATGCCCCATGCCAAGGAGTTCCTGACGAGCCAAGGAGTTCTTTTTTTTGGAAAAGGAGGAAGACCCCCAGCCTCTGCATCTGGGCGATGCGTGCAGCCACTCTATTAATTATTCACAAAAAACCTTACAAAGAAATACAACAGTAAGTCTAAAGCCATCATCTAGGCAACATCTGTCGCTGCTTCCTATCCAGTTGATGAAGGGATGTTGATAGTCCAGGCCTAATACTACCGACCTCGCAGACAAAGCTAACATCTAAGACCTGAGGCCCCAACCTAGCCACTTGCCGGGTCTGGGGCACAAATCGGTCCGGTGCGCTCTTAGAGGCCGCCGCCGCCAACTGTCACCGCTCCATCTTCAGAGCTGTACTGAACATCAATCTTGCTCGGTCTAGCTGTCATCGACACCACCATGGTGCACAACGGCAACACCTCCCTCGCGCAAACAGCTAAACACGTCGTGGTTGCCACCGATACACCTCAGCAACATGCTGCCAAGTACCACCAGCCAACACAGCTTGAAGTCTTTGGAAGATCTGTCGTGCGTAGCACCTGCCGACCAGGCCTGACAAAGCGTAGCACCTGTCGGTCAGGCATGACTTGACATCCCCACCGAAGCTCCGTGCAAGACGAAGCCGCTCCACCTCCTGCTCCACAAACAATGCTCTCAAGAGAGAAACGACACCACAATGCCGCCATCGTACGATCTGGAACACCAGATCCTAGGGTTTCCCGCGGAGCAGCACGAGTGAGTCGACAGTAGTTACACGAAGATGCGTTCATCAAGGTAACGGCGTAGAACGCCGCCATTGCCTGCCGTCGACTCGGTTTTCATCGACAACCATGTCTCCCCAACTCGCAGCCGGAACTAGATGATGGATCTCAAGATCTGATCACCAAGCCTCTAGCCGGCCACCTCCGATGAAGAAGATGACCACCACCACTGGCTACACCGTCCAGAACAGATCTGCCAGAGGTGCCGCCGAGCAGTCCACCAGGCCCTCGACATCGTCGCCGATCTAAAGCCAGATGACGTGCCGCCGAAGACCGCAACGCGCCGCCGCCCGATCCAGGCCAGCAGCCGCCCGTGGCCCAAGGCAGGGCCGACCACCGCCGTCGTCGTTAAACCATCGCCGCCGCTTCTCGACCGGCCGCACCTCCACGCACGTTGGGGCTCCGCCACCCCTGAGACACGGGAGGGAGGAAGGGCCGCCACCGCTGTCGGCCTCCGAGCGTAGGCCGGTGGCGGCGGGAGGAAGGGAGGAAGATGAGTTAGGCTTCGACGACAGCTAGGGTTGGGGTGCCACCCGAGTCGCCCGAGTGGGGGGCGACGCGGGGGTGTTTCTCCTACCGAGCCAAGGAGTTCTTGGCGAGCTTAAACAACAATGGTAGCGACGTGTACTACAAGGAAGACGGAATCATCGAGAATGACATGGAGGGGATCACGTCGGTAGGGTACTACGTGTTGAGGGCATGTACAACAGATACAGTCAGCTGTCTTTAACAGCTGCCATATAGGAAAATAATTGACGTGGAGGAAGAGAAAGAGAAAACTGAACTAGGCTGTCGATAGAAATAGCGACGATCTGTTGCCGTATAAATCGCTTGTTACAGACGATCTTTTCCCGTTGTACGAGTGCGTCGGTTGTCATGGGCCGCATCGTGGGCAGGAAATCTGTTTAAATATGCATGCACGTTGTGGAGTTTTAGATAACTCTAACGACAACCCGTTGTAATAGCTATATGTACATCTCGTCTGCAAACGACGTGGAGCAGTATTACAGACAACGGCCGTCTAATCTGTTGTACATGCCTTGAGTGGTGCTCAACCTTGTCCTCCAGATCTTTAGCCAAGTTTCTCGGATCGCGCTTCTCCTATTTTGGCATCCCGTGATCTTTTGTTTTGTTTTCCACTAATCATGTTATGACAAGCGGCCAACGGTTTTAGGTTATCACTTCACGCAACTCTGAAAAAAAAAAGAACATGTTATCTATCTCATACGGGTTTGATCTTCTGTAATTTTTTCCACAACATGCCTCATAAACATCTTGACACAACACGCATGCCTGTAACTAAGTCACTCCACATGCATGTGAAGGTAATCATATTAATCAGTTTTCATAAACAAGCGCGGCTCCAACCAATAAACTCGTACAATTATCTTGAAATAAATGGACTTACAATACCAATCTTTGTCACATTGTTTTCCCCTTGAATACAAGCGCATGCGGAGCTTACAAAGGTGGAAAGATAATCATCCATTATTGCATCAGTTTACAAAAGTAAAACCAAATCATCCATTATTATGGGCTTAACATATGCATCTAGCGTGGAAGGCTAGCAGATGCCATGAACTCTACCTCCAAGCTGTAACAGCCTCCGGACTGCACGTCGGCTTTGTCGTCCAATCTCGTCACAGAAGATTGATGATCAGCTCCAGATCTTCGAGTTAACCAACTTGGTTGTATTTGCTCTTCATTTCTAAGGTTTGCTTGATATGAGTTCACCAACTTTGCTCGTAGGGTCTGCAGTTCGGTCTCCACTTGTTTCATGGTGGGTCTTTCTTCACCATGCAGTCTTAAGCATCGCTCTGCAAGAGAGGCGACACCGTTCATCTCTTCCTCGGTTGCCTCCTCCAGGACCTGAGAATTAACAATATCTGTGATTCTTCCCTCATTGAACTCCTGGAGAAAATAATTTGACAAATTCTTGATTGTGCCTGATTCACTTGTAAAAACAGGCTTCTTTCTGAGAAGCAACTCCACTAGCACCACACCAAAACTGTACACGTCGCTCTTCCCGTTCAACTGCCTGGTATGGAAATACTCTGGATCTAAGTACCCAAATGTACCTTGCACATTCGTAACAATATGTGTTTGATCGACTGGAACCAATCTGGATGCGCCAAAATCTGACACTTTAGCCGTGTAGTTCACATCCAAGAGAATATTTGAGGATTTCACGTCACGATGGAAGATTGACATTGAAGCTGAAGAGTGGAGATAAGATAGAGCTCCTGCTGTTTCCAGAGCAATCCTCAAATAATCACCCCAAGATAAGGAAAAACCATCACTTGCATGTGCATGAAGAACTTCAGACAGTGAGCCGTTGGATACATAATCATACACTAGTAGTGGAACCTCGGTTTCGAGGCAACATCCAAATAGTTTCACAATATTTCTGTGATTTATCTGAGAGAGGACTGCGACCTCATTAATGAATTGACTGATCTCACACTGCTCAATGATCTTAGACTTTTTTATTGCAACAACACGCTGATCAGACAATATGCCTTTGTAAACCATGCCATGGCCCCCACGTTCGATGATACGTGCAGGATCGAAGTTGTTTGTTGCCTTCTCCAGCTCTTCTAGCGGGAAAATCTTAGTATTCTCATTTGCAGTTTCATCCGATGATATCAACGTTTCTAGTAGAAGACCTTGGTTCTTCCGGAAATAGTTCATCCGTAGTTGCTTTTGAACATTTCTTTTCCATCTACGAATGAGAAGTGCTGCACTGAAGCTCAGGAATAGAATGCCAAAACCACAAGACAACCCAATAATTATACCTGTATCATACTCAGTCTTGCGAGGACATTCAGTACAACCAAAACTTCCTTTGGTATTATGGCAGATCCCTTTACATTTGTTCGGTTGAAGGCATTCATCGATATCTGGAATTAACAAAATTCTAATAAGTCACGTCAATAAATCTATGACATGGAAACAGGAAGACTGTACAACATTTAGTTAATATCAAAGGTAAGTCAGTCAATTAAATTAAGCCTACATGAATGACAAAACAAACTAGAATTAGGAAAAAAATATCACCGTCTAATAATAATAAGCAACTTTTGGAAATAGCACATGTTTTTATACATCTGTAAAACTATCTTTTAGGCAGTTAACAGATACCTAGTAGTACACTTTTAAGCCTACAGAGGGGGCGATACCTTGACAACCGGTTTGGATGTATGGATTTCCTTGGAAGCCATCTGAGCATTTGCAACGGTAACCAACATAGACTCTATCAACAGAATCAAGGTCTTTAACACTTACTTCCACGCACTCGCTATTGATACTCACGCAAGCATATCTAGAGGTATTCTGTTGGGCCTCTAAACAACTTAGATTAGCAGCAACCCATTGCGCAGAGGAGAATGACCCAGGAATAGGAAAAACAAAATTTTCAGTCAAGCTGTATATCCCTTGTTGGTCAAGACTGGTGACATTAACGGTCCCTTCGTCAATATTTATGCCGATGACCTGTTTCGCCTCCAACAAGATCAGGGCAGCTGATGACGTCGTATTTGTGCAGTTGAGGTGAAAATCTTCACTTGCAAAGCAACCCTCTTCTAAGCCAAATGGGAATTGCACAGTAGCGTTACCACACCAACGGGTGCAATCAGCCCTGCCCGGAATTGGATTATACCCTAGTTTAATCAGTCAAAAATTAGCATGTACTATCAATGCACAAAATTCTTAATAGTTGTATGTTTGGTCGCCAGATTAGGAAAAGAGGATTTACCTCTGTTGTCGAGCTTGGAGCAACCATCTGGAAAGTAGGGGTTGCCTGTATAGCCAATGCTGCACATGCAGTTGTAGCCATGGCTTCCGTCAAAGCACTCGGCATGCTCACTGACACATGCATAGTCTGCCCTGTTTTTCTTGGCAACAACACAGTTGGATTGGTCGACTATCTGCCACCATAGCAGAAGCCCACTCGGCCCATCACTAGCTATGCTGATTCTATCCCACAGCTTAGAGGTGTGGTTAGAGAGTGCATCAATGTTGCTTTTGTTGTGGTTGTTGACAAGTTTGAGGTGAAAACTAGTGTTACCCTCCATATAAAGATGACAGCATCCGGAAGTACTTTCACAGTTGTGCATAGCCACCATCTCTGGAATTCCTGGATCCAGGCACACGGTGCTGCATATCAACCTCGTGCCATCATCTTCGACAGAGTATATCCCGAGGTCACAGCCCGTAATGTTTAGAATAATGGTCTCACGTGAGAAGGATTTCCCAGGCAGTTTCAAAGACAAGTTGTAGACGGTGACACCAGGTTGCATGGGGATGGTATGCGAGAAGGAGGCTGCGATGGAGTTACTACCCCAAAAAGATTCTTCAAAGCCAATGACCTGGGTGATGCCATCACGCAAATAGAGTCTAGGGGGATGCGTGGTGTCGTTGCAGGTGAGGTTGAAGTCGGCCCCCCGGGAACACCTGGATCCGATGCCGAAGGGGTAGCCGATGCTCACATTTCCACAGCTCTTTGGGCAACCGTGGAGCGTGCCATGTGAATGCTCCCAGTCTCCTGTAGGGTTGTAACTTGTTACACCTCTAGATGCTAACGCAACTAGCTTTCCTAGTGACTCGAGTGCCAACAAA
The DNA here is from genome assembly GCA_032464435.1 of Aegilops umbellulata. NCBI lineage: Eukaryota > Viridiplantae > Streptophyta > Magnoliopsida > Poales > Poaceae > Aegilops > Aegilops umbellulata. Next base: position 571,558,593 of record CP136056.1, read on the forward strand.
GGGAGTAGTACATAGATCATTGGCAAAATGCTCATGATCCACACCCCTTTTCACAGCTCCCAATTGCACTTGAGATTCTGTTCAGACATCAGCGCATGTATTTGAGGATTTCACAGTGTTGTGAAGTGAATGGCTCAGGGGGACCTTCTCTTATATGGCTTGCTAGTGGAAACATATGGTGGAGAACGAGAATGGAACTCCCTCCGTTTCTAAATATAAGACCTTTTAGAGATTTCAATACGCACTACCTACGCATGTATATACACATTTTAGAGTGCAGATTCATTAATTTTGCTTCATATGTAGTCTATATTGAAATCTTTAAAAGGTCATATATTCAGAAACGGAGGGAGTACGCACCAGGACTCCAAAAGATGTTGACGCGCTTGATTTGGCCACACTCCACTACTTACTTGTGGAAGTTTACGTGGTTGACTTGGCCACATTCCAATACTTGTTGTTGGTCGCATAAAATGGACGTCGCAAGTCAGTCTGAGTTGTCTGAGTTGGCTTGACCACAGAGTGCGCAATCAGTGTGAGACGATTAGTATTCATTTTAAGAAAAAAACATAGAACTAACATTAAGCAAATAAATTGATCTGAATTGTTCATTGCGAACTGCCTCTTCCTTCTTGGGGGGCAGAGTGATTGTCCCAAAGTTAAGTTTAAAAAGCTGAAGCTGGCCATTAAGCAGATCCTGAAACATGGGCATAAGATCCCCCTTAATGATCTTCCAACACTTGTGATAGAATCTATCGAAAATCCATCCGGCCCATGTGCCTTATTATGTTTCATTTGCACGATAGCCTCAAAATTAGCCTCTCTTTTTCTGTAAAAGGAGCTTTAAGCACTTCATTCTCATCCGCCCCATGTTGTGGGGTATCCCCCACCCTTCCTTCATGCTAGTTGTTGGGGCGCCTCTTGAGGCGTTATCGTACGCACTAACCAAGCTTTCGTAGTTTTTAAAGCGCTGACAGTGTAGACAAGCGACAATGGTTAAAAATATGTCATAACTTTACCGATAGCTGCAAACAATAGCACTAATCAAACATTTTTTGGTCTCTTTTAAATCACATCCATACACCTCTTATAAAAAGACCAACACATTATTCATTCATGTGAGACTATTATTCTCTCTCTAGGTACCAACACATATATAATGGAACATTTAGACCATATCTCAGTACCAGACCTGATGTATCCTCTCTCTGGGTACTTGCCTATGTCCAATTGACTCTTATTGGCTGGCCAAACCAGGTTATCCAGTGCTACAAGAAACATTAATGTGAAACATGGGGCAACTGCATTTATATCTGTTCATATACATAACTAATATAGAAAGAAAAACTAAAATTTTGGGTATGAAATTTGATTTGGCCATTCCACTCATGTGTGAAGTTTCGGGAAGTACCGACACATGAGGGTATTCTTAGTGAATAAAATACAATTGGGACCATACTATTCATCAAATAGTGTTTTTCTAATATAGCTTCAATTTCGTCATTTTTGCCAAGATTTCCATGGATGTCATTTTTTCGTGAAACTTCATATGCTACCGGTTGACTATGTATGTTAGAAAAAAATCAAATATTTTTTCTAGTATTTTTCTGAATTTACTATTCATAATAGGTGCGCGTGGAACCATGTTCATCAAATCCGCGTCCTTCAAATACTTCGCAAATTAATCGTGCGTGCGTACAGGAGTTCATGGGCCGGAACTAAATAATGTGGCCCGTGTGCACCACGCAACAAACACTTCCGTCGGGGCGCCCCTATGGAAATCCCTATTCGCCGCTCTCTGAGGGCAAAATGTCGGGCTACCGCACAGAGCAGCGCAGCGAGCGACAAACCTGGGCCAGCCCACGTCCAACCGGTTTTGGGAACCTTCCCTGAACCGGGCTTTTCCCTGTACCTTTTTTCTGGGTTTTTTTCGGCTTTCTATTGTTTTTTTCATTTCTCTTTTTTTGTTTCTGTTTTTTTTTTCAAGTTTTCGTTTTTTGTTTTTTGTTTTTTGTTTCATTTCTCTTTTTCCGTTCCTGTTCGCAGTTTTACAAAATGTTTACGATTTTATTTTTTATTTCTTTTTCTTTTCTTCTCGTTTTTCTCAAAAAAAAATCGAAAATCCGGTAAATTTTGTTCGTGTTTCCAAAAAATGTTCAGTTTTTGAAAAAATGTCCTTAAAATTCAAAATCTGTTCTCATTACACAAAAATGTACAAAACTTTTCAAAATTCAGAAAATGTACCGGATTTCAACTTTTTGTTCACATATTAAAAAAATGTCCGCGCTTCCAAATTTGTTTGGGAATATTCAAAATTGCTCTCCTTTTCAAAATATGTTCTCAAAATTTTAAAAATGTTCGTACTTTAAAAAATTGTTTGCGCTTCCAAATTTGTTCAGGATTTTTCAAAATTTGTTCTCAAGATTCAAAAAATGTTTGGTAATTGAAGAAAATGTTCCTGCTTTCCTAATTTGTTCACAAATTCAATAATAGTTCATGTTTTTCAGTTTTGTTTACAAATTCAAAAAATGTTCTGGAAGTTTTAAAAGCTAAACATTTTTAATTTTTGTTCACAAATTCAAGAAATGTTCCCCTTTTTCAAATTTGTTCACATCATCAAAATGTTCCTGTTTTACAAAATTCTTACGAAAATTGGAAAAATGTTTTTATTTTGAAGAAAATATTCATAATTTCGAAAAATTCAGTTGTAGGAGGTCGTCGATTCGACCCAATAAATGGATTTTTTAGGATTTTTTTCCAAATTAATGTTTAACATTAGTCTCTATCGTATACGTCTTTAACTGTCGGGCTGCTAATTGAACATGATATGGTCTACGTCGCAGTGGTTTGCACGGAAGGCAATTAGTGCGAAGTCGCGTGTTCGAGTTTGCGACTTTTTTCATCTCGGGAACGCTCCGCCGCGTGCCACTGTAAATGGGCCGGCCCGCGCTAGCCGCTCCTTGTGCGAAGTGCCGGCAGTTTGCCGCAGCGAGCGGCTTATAGGAGCTCTCCGCCCCTATGTCTTGCTTATAGTGGTACGCAACGAAGCCACGACATTGTTTCTTTGTTTTTTCTTACGTTTTTTTTTCATTACTCTACTTTTGTCTTTACTACCAAATACTCTAAATGGATATATTAGAAAAACAATTTACATAAAACATTTGAAAAAAAGTGCTAACCAAGCATTCAAAAAATGTTAAATGTGTATAAAGAAACTATTTCTCATATATAAGAACAATGTTCACAAAAATATAGAATTTGTGTAAAAAAAATCATCTATTTAAAAATATTAATCAAGAAAAAACAAATATCTTAAAAATATTAATCAATTATTTGAAAACATCTAATGTGTATAGAAAAGTGTTGTCCATATTCAACAAAATGTTTACATGTATTTGAAAACTGTTAAATGTATATATTGAAAACGTTGACCATGTATTCATAAAAATATTATTTTCGTATTGTATTAAAAAATATAAAAAATTATTTGAGAAAAGCTAATCAAGCATTTTAAGAATGTTAAATGTATATAAAAATGTTGGCCATGTATGGGAAAAATAATCAAGCACACGAAAAATATTAAATGTGTATACAGAAATTGTTGATCATGTATTCAAAAAATGCTACTCTTGTATTTGATTAATGTTTATTGAGAATTTGAGAAAAGAAATGTTTAAAATATGCATAAAAATTGGCCATGTATTAAACAATATTAATCCAGTATTTAGAAAATGTTAATAAAGCATTTGAATTTTTTAAATGTATCGAGAAAAAATGTTGACCAGGTAATCACAAAATGTTAAACTAGTATTTATAAAATGTTGAACGTGAATTAGGGTAACTTGCTTGATGTATTAAAATAATGTAGAATAAAAATCAAAAGAAACAAAGAAAATTGAAGAAACATTAAAAATGAACGAGAAACAGAAGAAACCAAAGAAAATAAATTGAACAAACAAGTGCAAAAAGAATGGAAAACAATGAAATAAGAGAAAGAAACAAAGGGAAACGAAAAACCAAATAATACCAAGAAAGAGACAAAGAAAAACAAAAAAAATGAAAACCCCATGAAAACGAAGAAAACAAATGAAGAATAAAAAAATAGAAAACCCAAATGAACCAATGAATGAACGAAGAAAACCGGTCAAAAAACAAGAAAAAAAAAGGAGAAACCCGTAGGAGAAAAAGAAACTAAAAGAGAAAAAAAATATTCAAACCACCAAAGCAATGCTCGCGAGCGAACGTTGCATGCCAGCTATGAAAGGGAAAAAAGGGGGGGTCAGCCCAGTTTATATGTGAGGTAACAAATCCTTCAATGATGGAACCTATGGTCTCACTATAAGCGAACCATAGCTCTTGCGCTTCCATCGTCCAGAGCGAGGTACGATTCTTACGAGCGAAGCCAATGACTATTCATATGCACCATATATGTATAACTGTTCATGCCAAAAATCAAGCTAGGGAGGCCGCCCATTCCCGCCCTACCGAGTTATTTGCCCCTGGTGCAATACATGAAATAACGTATCGTTCTTTTTTATTTTATTTACACATGAATTTATGACCTCAAATGTCGAGGTTTACAATTTGGTAAAGCGCATTAGCTTTAGAGGTTGGCCGCCATGTTTGGTTAGATGAACATGTGAATCTTTACTTCTTGTGAATACACTACATAAAGCTGCGCATGTTTGCCTAACAAAACGCCTACAGTGTAGGATGATAGTGGCTTGGCCATTTCCTAACCGTTAAGGCGCCATATATATACACTGCACCCAATACGTCCTCGCTAGCTTCCTAAATGGGGTGTCGGCCCATATTGACTACCCAAGTCAGGTTTTTATTTTTGTTTTTGAGCAAACACAGTGGAGAAAACCCCCAGTGTAAAGCCCCGTTAGTTTAAAGAACCCTTTAGAATGTTCCCTCCGGTTTTCTGGATAGAGTTTCTCTATTCTTTGCTTTCATTCGTTTTTGTATGGTTTTTCGTTTTTGTTCTTTCTTTCCTTATTCCTTTTTCTTTCTTCTTCAGTTTTCCAAATTCATGAATCAAGCCGCAAAAAAATTAAAATTTGTGAAATTTTTTTAACCAATGAACTTTTTTATAATTCATGAACTTGTTAAAAAATTGTGAACTTTTCAGAAAATGTGAACTTTTTCTTCAAAATTCATCAGCTTTTCCCTCTAATAAGTGAACTTTTTTTCAAATTTGTGAACTTTGTTTAAAAATCAATTAACTTTTTTCAAAATCACAAAAAAATTTCAAAGTCATGAACTTTTCCAAAAAATTTAACTTTTCCCATCTTCATGAACCTTTTTTTGCAAAACTTTAACTCTTTATGAATTTTCTAGATTCATTTTTTAGAAAGTCAAATGGTCAAGGTTCACCCATCAACTATCGTACGGCGCTAAAGAAGGAGCCTGCAGCCCGAGCAACCAGGTATGTCCGCCTTTGTTTGGCTAGGCCCAGGGGAAAACCCTATATGCCGCTCGTTGCGTCAAACTGCCGGCGCTTCGCACAGGCGAGCGACCGAGCAGTGACGCAACGGGCCGGCCCGTTTAACCGTCCAGCGCTCCCGGTTTTGGGAACCTTCTAGAGGTTCCCAGCTGTGTTTTTTTTCGGTTTTGGGAACCTTCTAGAAGGTTCCTGAACCGGTTTTTTATTTTCCTTTCTTTTTCTATTTCTGTTTCTTTTACTTTTCTTTTTTACTTTTTTGTCTTTCAAGTTTATGTTTGATCTTTCAAAAAAAAATTCGCGCTTTTTCAAAAATGTTCGTGAACAAGTTTGCTCAAAAAATGTTCTTTTCATTCATAAATTTGTTCTTAAGATTCAAAAAATGTTCATGCATTAAGAAATTCTCCAAATTTGTTCTTTGTTTCAAAATTTGTTCTCAAGATTCAAAAAATGTTCGCACTTTTAGAAAATATTTATGTTGAAATTTTGTTCTCAATTTGAAAATTTTGTTCTCTAAAGTCAAAAAATGTTCGGGATTTTAAATTTTTGTTCAAAAAATGTTCTTTCCATTCATAAATATATTCTCAAGATTCAAAAAAAAATTCATGCTTTAAGAAATTGTCCAAATTTGTTCTTTGTTTCAAAATTTGTTCTCAAGATTCAAAAAATGTTCATGCTTTCAAAAATTGTTCGCGCTTCCAAATTTGTTCTCCATTTCAAAATTTGTTCTCAAGATTCAAAAAAATGTTTGCACTTAAAAAAATGTTTTTACTTTTTTATTGTTATTTTTCATGTTTCTTTTGTTTGAAAATTTTCAAATATTTGTTCTCAATATTAACAAATGTTCTCGTGTTCAAAATTTGAAAAAATGTTTCATGTTTCAGAAAATGTTCTGGAATTTTAAAATGTACTTGTTTACAATTTCAGAAAATTTCCAATAATTTTAAATGGACTCGCTCAGGTTCTTTAATGCTGGCGCTGCAAATTTGTCATATTAACTCGCGTGTCGCATTGGCTAGCGCGCGGTGCTTATCTACAGCAGCTCGCGGGTTCGATTCCTAGCTAGCGCGGTTCCGATTTTTCATTCTGCGGAGGTTAGCTAGCGGGCCGGCCCAGGCGAGTCGTCTCCTATGCGAAACTGTGACTACTTGCCGCAATGAGGTTGAAGTCAGGATCCCGAGAGCACCTTGATCCCATGCCAAAGGGGTAGTCGAAGCTCAGATTGCCACAGCTCTTGGGGCAACCATCAAGTGTGGCAAGTGATGGATGTGCCCAATTCCCTTCAGGGTTGTGGCTTGTTACAACTCCAGATGCTAGCACCATTAGCTTTCCTATTGAGCCAAGTATCAGCAGAGAGAGTGATGCGTACATCATCGGCAAGAAGCCCATGATCCACGCACCTTTCGCAGCTCCCAATTTCACTCGAAATTCAGTTCAGGCTGGGGATTTTACTAACAGTGGTATGTGGTGAACGTCTCAGCTGGGAGGCCTTCTCTTGTATGTACCACGTTCATGACTGGCAAATTTATGGTGGCATGGCGAAGAACAAGAAAAGTAAGGACTCCAGTCCAGAGGATGTTGATGTGGTTGATTTTTTCTTGTGGTGTTGCTGCCGCAGAGTGACCTCTCAAGTCAGTCAATGCCTGACTTCTTGTGCAGGATATTCTAGCCAATTCTTGTGCAGGATGTCAGTCAATGCCTGACATCATGGATGATGTGTTTGACAAGTCTTTGACAGCCGGCTCATTTATTCCCAGAATAAATCGCATTGCATTATTGCCTGGCTTGTGGTTCATGCTGCAGAGATAGACAGTGAATGCCATCGACAGTGAGACCCGGCTGCCAATCTTCAGTGCCACCTAGTGAAGATAAGCTAACTGATCGCTTCCAACCGAGATAGCTACGATAACTGAACTCCATCCCCAATTTTAGTTGTCGCTTGCTTATTAAGCTGCAACGGAGGGCAGACTAGTAAAGTGAATATTGTGCACAGAGTAAATCAACCATGCCCCATGCCAAGGAGTTCCTGACGAGCCAAGGAGTTCTTTTTTTTGGAAAAGGAGGAAGACCCCCAGCCTCTGCATCTGGACGATGCGTGCAGCCACTCTATTAATTATTCACAAAAAACCTTACAAAGAAATACAACAGTAAGTCTAAAGCCATCATCTAGGCAACATCTGTCGCTGCTTCCTATCCAGTTGATGAAGGGATGTTGATAGTCCAGGCCTAATACTACCGACCTCGCAGACAAAGCTAACATCTAAGACCTGAGGCCCCAACCTAGCCACTTGCCGGGTCTGGGGCACAAATCGGTCCGGTGCGCTCTTAGAGGCCGCCGCCGCCAACTGCCACCGCTCCATCTTCAGAGCTGTACTGAACATCAATCTTACTCGGTCTAGCTGTCATCGACACCACCATGGTGCACAACGGCAACACCTCCCTCGCGCAAACAGCTAAGCACGTCGTGGTTGCCACCGATACACCTCAGCAACATGCTGCCAAGTACCACCAGCCAACACAGCTTGAAGTCTTTGGAAGATCTGTCGTGCGTAGCACCTGCCGACCAGGCCTGACAAAGCGTAGCACCTGTCGGTCAGGCATGACTTGACATCCCCACCGAAGCTCCGTGCAAGACGAAGCCGCTCCACCTCCTGCTCCACAAACAATGCTCTCAAGAGAGAAACGACACCGCAATGCCGCCATCGTACGATCTGGAACACCAGATCCTAGGGTTTCCCGCGGAGCAGCACGAGTGAGTCGACAGTAGTTACACGAAGATGCGTTCATCAAGGTAACGGCGTAGAACGCCGCCATTGCCTGCCGTCGACTCGGTTTTCATCGACAACCATGTCTCCCCAACTCGCAGCCGGAACTAGATGATGGATCTCAAGATCTGATCACCAAGCCTCTAGCCGGCCACCTCCGATGAAGAAGATGACCACCACCACTGGCTACACCGTCCAGAACAGATCTGCCAGAGGTGCCGCCGAGCAGTCCACCAGGCCCTCGACATCGTCGCCGATCTAAAGCCAGATGACGTGCCGCCGAAGATCGCAACGCGCCGCCGCCCGATCCAGGCCAGCAGCCGCCCGTGGCCCAAGGCAGGGCCGACCACCGCCGTCGTCGTTAAACCATCGCCGCCGCTTCTCGACCGGCCGCACCTCCACGCACGTTGGGGCTCCGCCACCCCTGAGACACGGGAGGGAGGAAGGGCCGCCACCGCTGTCGGCCTCCGAGCGTAGGCCGGTGGCGGCGGGAGGAAGGGAGGAAGATGAGTTAGGCTTCGACGACAGCTAGGGTTGGGGTGCCACCCGAGTCGCCCGAGTGGGGGGCGACGCGGGGGTGTTTCTCCTACCGAGCCAAGGAGTTCTTGGCGAGCTTAAACAACAATGGTAGCGACGTGTACTACAAGGAAGACGGAATCATCGAGAATGACATGGAGGGGATCACGTCGGTAGGGTACTACGTGTTGAGGGCATGTACAACAGATACAGTCAGCTGTCTTTAACAGCTGCCATATAGGAAAATAATTGACGTGGAGGAAGAGAAAGAGAAAACTGAACTAGGCTGTCGATAGAAATAGCGACGATCTGTTGCCGTATAAATCGCTTGTTACAGACGATCTTTTCCCGTTGTACGAGTGCGTCGGTTGTCATGGGCCGCATCGTGGGCAGGAAATCTGTTTAAATATGCATGCACGTTGTGGAGTTTTAGATAACTCTAACGACAACCCGTTGTAATAGCTATATGTACATCTCGTCTGCAAACGACGTGGAGCAGTATTACAGACAACGGCCGTCTAATCTGTTGTACATGCCTTGAGTGGTGCTCAACCTTGTCCTCCAGATCTTTAGCCAAGTTTCTCGGATCGCGCTTCTCCTATTTTGGCATCCCGTGATCTTTTGTTTTGTTTTCCACTAATCATGTTATGACAAGCGGCCAACGGTTTTAGGTTATCACTTCACGCAACTCTGAAAAAAAAAAGAACATGTTATCTATCTCATACGGGTTTGATCTTCTGTAATTTTTTCCACAACATGCCTCATAAACATCTTGACACAACACGCATGCCTGTAACTAAGTCACTCCACATGCATGTGAAGGTAATCATATTAATCAGTTTTCATAAACAAGCGCGGCTCCAACCAATAAACTCGTACAATTATCTTGAAATAAATGGACTTACAATACCAATCTTTGTCACATTGTTTTCCCCTTGAATACAAGCGCATGCGGAGCTTACAAAGGTGGAAAGATAATCATCCATTATTGCATCAGTTTACAAAAGTAAAACCAAATCATCCATTATTATGGGCTTAACATATGCATCTAGCGTGGAAGGCTAGCAGATGCCATGAACTCTACCTCCAAGCTGTAACAGCCTCCGGACTGCACGTCGGCTTTGTCGTCCAATCTCGTCACAGAAGATTGATGATCAGCTCCAGATCTTCGAGTTAACCAACTTGGTTGTATTTGCTCTTCATTTCTAAGGTTTGCTTGATATGAGTTCACCAACTTTGCTCGTAGGGTCTGCAGTTCGGTCTCCACTTGTTTCATGGTGGGTCTTTCTTCACCACGCAGTCTTAAGCATCGCTCTGCAAGAGAGGCGACACCGTTCATCTCTTCCTCGGTTGCCTCCTCCAGGACCTGAGAATTAACAATATCTGTGATTCTTCCCTCATTGAACTCCTGGAGAAAATAATTTGACAAATTCTTGATTGTGCCTGATTCACTTGTAAAAACAGGCTTCTTTCTGAGAAGCAACTCCACTAGCACCACACCAAAACTGTACACGTCGCTCTTCCCGTTCAACTGCCTGGTATGGAAATACTCTGGATCTAAGTACCCAAATGTACCTTGCACATTCGTAACAATATGTGTTTGATCGACTGGAACCAATCTGGATGCGCCAAAATCTGACACTTTAGCCGTGTAGTTCACATCCAAGAGAATATTTGAGGATTTCACGTCACGATGGAAGATTGACATTGAAGCTGAAGAGTGGAGATAAGATAGAGCTCCTGCTGTTTCCAGAGCAATCCTCAAATAATCACCCCAAGATAAGGAAAAACCATCACTTGCATGTGCATGAAGAACTTCAGACAGTGAGCCGTTGGATACATAATCATACACTAGTAGTGGAACCTCGGTTTCGAGGCAACATCCAAATAGTTTCACAATATTTCTGTGATTTATCTGAGAGAGGACTGCGACCTCATTAATGAATTGACTGATCTCACACTGCTCAATGATCTTAGACTTTTTTATTGCAACAACATGCTGATCAGACAATATGCCTTTGTAAACCATGCCATGGCCCCCACGTTCGATGATACGTGCAGGATCGAAGTTGTTTGTTGCCTTCTCCAGCTCTTCTAGCGGGAAAATCTTAGTATTCTCATTTGCAGTTTCATCCGATGATATCAACGTTTCTAGTAGAAGACCTTGGTTCTTCCGGAAATAGTTCATCCGTAGTTGCTTTTGAACATTTCTTTTCCATCTACGAATGAGAAGTGCTGCACTGAAGCTCAGGAATAGAATGCCAAAACCACAAGACAACCCAATAATTATACCTGTATCATACTCAGTCTTGCGAGGACATTCAGTACAACCAAAACTTCCTTTGGTATTATGGCAGATCCCTTTACATTTGTTCGGTTGAAGGCATTCATCGATATCTGGAATTAACAAAATTCTAATAAGTCACGTCAATAAATCTATGACATGGAAACAGGAAGACTGTACAACATTTAGTTAATATCAAAGGTAAGTCAGTCAATTAAATTAAGCCTACATGAATGACAAAACAAACTAGAATTAGGAAAAAAATATCACCGTCTAATAATAATAAGCAACTTTTGGAAATAGCACATGTTTTTATACATCTGTAAAACTATCTTTTAGGCAGTTAACAGATACCTAGTAGTACACTTTTAAGCCTACAGAGGGGGCGATACCTTGACAACCGGTTTGGATGTATGGATTTCCTTGGAAGCCATCTGAGCATTTGCAACGGTAACCAACATAGACTCTATCAACAGAATCAAGGTCTTTAACACTTACTTCCACGCACTCGCTATTGATACTCACGCAAGCATATCTAGAGGTATTCTGTTGGGCCTCTAAACAACTTAGATTAGCAGCAACCCATTGCGCAGAGGAGAATGACCCAGGAATAGGAAAAACAAAATTTTCAGTCAAGCTGTATATCCCTTGTTGGTCAAGACTGGTGACATTAACGGTCCCTTCGTCAATATTTATGCCGATGACCTGTTTCGCCTCCAACAAGATCAGGGCAGCTGATGACGTCGTATTTGTGCAGTTGAGGTGAAAATCTTCACTTGCAAAGCAACCCTCTTCTAAGCCAAATGGGAATTGCACAGTAGCGTTACCACACCAACGGGTGCAATCAGCCCTGCCCGGAATTGGATTATACCCTAGTTTAATCAGTCAAAAATTAGCATGTACTATCAATGCACAAAATTCTTAATAGTTGTATGTTTGGTCGCCAGATTAGGAAAAGAGGATTTACCTCTGTTGTCGAGCTTGGAGCAACCATCTGGAAAGTAGGGGTTGCCTGTATAGCCAATGCTGCACATGCAGTTGTAGCCATGGCTTCCGTCAAAGCACTCGGCATGCTCACTGACACATGCATAGTCTGCCCTGTTTTTCTTGGCAACAACACAGTTGGATTGGTCGACTATCTGCCACCATAGCAGAAGCCCACTCGGCCCATCACTAGCTATGCTGATTCTATCCCACAGCTTAGAGGTGTGGTTAGAGAGTGCATCAATGTTGCTTTTGTTGTGGTTGTTGACAAGTTTGAGGTGAAAACTAGTGTTACCCTCCATATAAAGATGACAGCATCCGGAAGTACTTTCACAGTTGTGCATAGCCACCATCTCTGGAATTCCTGGATCCAGGCACACGGTGCTGCATATCAACCTCGTGCCATCATCTTCGACAGAGTATATCCCGAGGTCACAGCCCGTAATGTTTAGAATAATGGTCTCACGTGAGAAGGATTTCCCAGGCAGTTTCAAAGACAAGTTGTAGACAGTGACACCAGGTTGCATGGGGATGGTATGCGAGAAGGAGGCTGCGATGGAGTTACTACCCCAAAAAGATTCTTCAAAGCCAATGACCTGGGTGATGCCATCACGCAAATAGAGTCTAGAGGGATGCGTGGTGTCGTTGCAGGTGAGGTTGAAGTCGGCCCCCCGGAAACACCTGGATCCGATGCCGAAGGGGTAGCCGATGCTCACATTTCCACAGCTCTTTGGGCAACCGTGGAGCGTGCCATGTGAATGCTCCCAGTCTCCTGTAGGGTTGTAACTTGTTACACCTCTAGATGCTAACGCAACTAGCTTTCCTAGTGACTCGAGTGCCAACAAAGGGAGTAGTACATAGATCATTGGCAAAATGCTCATGATCCACACCCCTTTTCACAGCTCCCAATTGCACTTGAGATTCTGTTCAGACATCAGCGCATGTATTTGAGGATTTCACAGTGTTGTGAAGTGAATGGCTCAGGGGGACCTTCTCTTATATGGCTTGCTAGTGGAAACATATGGTGGAGAACGAGAATGGAACTCCCTCCGTTTCTAAATATAAGACCTTTTAGAGATTTCAATACGCACTACCTACGCATGTATATACACATTTTAGAGTGCAGATTCATTAATTTTGCTTCATATGTAGTCTATATTGAAATCTTTAAAAGGTCATATATTCAGAAACGGAGGGAGTACGCACCAGGACTCCAAAAGATGTTGACGCGCTTGATTTGGCCACACTCCACTACTTACTTGTGGAAGTTTACGTGGTTGACTTGGCCACATTCCAATACTTGTTGTTGGTCGCATAAAATGGACGTCGCAAGTCAGTCTGAGTTGTCTGAGTTGGCTTGACCACAGAGTGCGCAATCAGTGTGAGACGATTAGTATTCATTTTAAGAAAAAAACATAGAACTAACATTAAGCAAATAAATTGATCTGAATTGTTCATTGCGAACTGCCTCTTCCTTCTTGGGGGGCAGAGTGATTGTCCCAAAGTTAAGTTTAAAAAGCTGAAGCTGGCCATTAAGCAGATCCTGAAACATGGGCATAAGATCCCCCTTAATGATCTTCCAACACTTGTGATAGAATCTATCGAAAATCCATCCGGCCCATGTGCCTTATTATGTTTCATTTGCACGATAGCCTCAAAATTAGCCTCTCTTTTTCTGTAAAAGGAGCTTTAAGCACTTCATTCTCATCCGCCCCATGTTGTGGGGTATCCCCCACCCTTCCTTCATGCTAGTTGTTGGGGCGCCTCTTGAGGCGTTATCGTACGCACTAACCAAGCTTTCGTAGTTTTTAAAGCGCTGACAGTGTAGACAAGCGACAATGGTTAAAAATATGTCATAACTTTACCGATAGCTGCAAACAATAGCACTAATCAAACATTTTTTGGTCTCTTTTAAATCACATCCATACACCTCTTATAAAAAGACCAACACATTATTCATTCATGTGAGACTATTATTCTCTCTCTAGGTACCAACACATATATAATGGAACATTTAGACCATATCTCAGTACCAGACCTGATGTATCCTCTCTCTGGGTACTTGCCTATGTCCAATTGACTCTTATTGGCTGGCCAAACCAGGTTATCCAGTGCTACAAGAAACATTAATGTGAAACATGGGGCAACTGCATTTATATCTGTTCATATACATAACTAATATAGAAAGAAAACACTTACTACCATTGAGTATAGTCCGTCACCTGACCACCGTCCTAGTCTAGGTGTCTTGCACAACCTGTTACACATCACGCCCCTTCGAGCATCTTCCCATCCCAAATTGCCAAGTCGACCAAACTCTGTTTTAGTGCTTATGTGCCAAACAAGAATTCTTCAGTGGCTTAATAGGTCTGTTAATTGTGTAACATCAGGGTATCCCTAAATTTTGTAATTACGAGAGACAGGTTTGTAACTCGCAAAAAAAAGGAGGCAGGTTTGTGATTCAAGCGAATGTATGAGAAAGTGTCTTTTTCTGTACAAACATTATTAAATCTATAGTCTGGAAGAAGAATTCTTCTGTGGCTTAATGTAGCAGAACAAACATATGGGTATGTTAATTGTGTAATGTTAGGACGTCCCTAAATTTAACGTTACAGGAAACACGCCTGTAAATCAAGTTAATGTATGAGAAAGTGTTTTTTTTCTTATGTACAATTCAATTTCACAGTACCATAAAAGAAAAATTATTTGAATCATAATATAGGACTAAAATGAATTAAACCTGTCCTGCAGCAGGGCACAAAGTCATGACTATAACCCAATGCTACCAAATTTTTTTAACAAGTCCATGTCTTCTTGAACGTAAAGTAAAAAAGAAGTAGACATACCTTGTTGCTTAAGAGGACCCAGGATTTGCAGGCGAAGTGCACGATGCCGCAAGGCAGCCCACTGCCATCGACGAGGAAGAACTTACGGTGGTTCTGGATGGCCACCACGACAGTGCCCGGCTCGCCGAAGCCGGCATCCACCATGAACCGGGCAGTGTACACCACATGCCCCCCCTTGGTGCCCCGCTTCTGGCACCAGCCCTTGATCGACGCATTGCCGCTCTGTACTGCCTTCTTCGTGTTCGTGGCTGGCAATCTTGCATGGGGAAGTGATAGCACAAGCAATTTTAGTATACATGGATTTTTTTTGTCACAAGTGATAGGTACAGCGGAAGCTATATGGAGTACATAGATAGAAATAAAAAGTTCCATTGTAACATAAAAGAAGCACAATAGACATCCTGTCATCATTATTTCTACCACATAGTATGTGTAGATGATACATGCTTACACTGCAATTTAAGATTTGATATTCATCTCACATTATATCAAGAAACAACTTACATCAATGTTCCAGCTCCATCAAGATCTCGATGGATTGAAGCCTACTTTTAAACTTCTTTGTAAGACCTGCATTGAGCAAAGAAACATTTGAAACCAAACATGCTTCAGTGTTTGCGAACCAAATCTATTTTAGTTATATACAATCCCAATTGTTCACCGTGGATTTAATCTCCAAAAGAACAGCAAACTGGAAACAAAGAGAATAATCCAGTATTCTCGATAGTTCATGCATATGAAAGAAACAATACATCAACAAATGTAGTGCTTATTTGGTCTTTTTGCATAATAATAATAAGGTAGTTCTCAGGGTTCTAGTTCTGTTCATGAAACCTGAATATTATTGTATCGATGTGCATGTAATCTACTCCCTCCGTTCCTAAATATTTGTCTTTCTAGTGATTTTAACCAGTGACTACATACAAAGTAAAATGAGTGAATCTACACTCTAAAATATGTCTACATACATCCGTATGTTGTAACCATTTGAAATGCCTAGAAAGACAAATATTTTGGAACGGAGGGAGTATTTGGTAAATGATCATACAAGCATGGTCCATTTTAACCCTCACGTTACTGCACCACTTCATTCGATCAAGCATGTAAGCAAGGCACTCATTCACTAGCAACCAAATCTTGTTCTACTTTTATGCTATCAGGAAAAGAAGCTTAGGTGCATGTGATCTGTTCTACCTAGAATCAAAAGCATATACTAACATATAGTAAAAGGTAGTGTCCTAAGATGAAAAAATTGCTAGCAGGTATGCGGTAGTGTAACTAGCATCCATCCACGTAGAGGTATTGCATCAGTTACAACCTGTTATGGCCAAATGGCCTAATCTGAACATATGTGACTGCAGTACATCTATTTGCTTGATTCCCAGCGGACTATGGCACATTTTTTACAGAGCAACACCACAGCAGTTTTAAACTTCAGGGGGTGCTTACTGTATTTTCAGACATAGGCATGCATCTTGCAAGAATCAACAAACGCATGTATATGCTAGAAGGTAGTGTACCAAGGGAAAATAAATAATCCCTTACTAAATTAAACTTATGCAGGTAGCCATAAATATCTATAGAATCACTCTTGAATATATACAATGGATTTACTTTCAGTTTTTAGTTGTCATACTCAAAGGTTCTAAACCTGACTTATCTTCTACAAAAACATTTACCTGTTATGATCCACTGCTGCAAATATAAATACTCCTCCGTTTGTGTAATACAAAAAACAAAAATTAGAGCTTATGCATAAGAAGCCAAAAATAAAAGCATGGTGATTACCATAGCTGAAAAAGCACTTTGGCGGTCAGAACGATACAAAATGGTTGCCATAAAAGTATGCAGTTAACAACTAATCTTAGAATTGACATTGCCATATACTTCGACATCCCTATGTAGTCCGTATTGAAATATCTAAAAAGGCTTATATTTATTTTATTTTGTTTGTCACTAAGTCGAACTGAAGAGGAGAATATCTCGTATATTACACATTTCTTCACCAAAGTGTTCTAACAAGCAATGCAAGCAGAGGTAGTTGATCTCCTTACACTAAAAGTTCAACAAATCAATTTGTAAACAAAAAAGCTGAGATAAAGTTACAAATAATATGGTACAAACTGTTCTTAATTAACACAAGAATAGAAAAAAAAAGGGATATCCTCATGAACAGCAGCAGAAGGGAAAGCCTAAAATGTTTTCTCCAAACTAATGACCCAAAGTAATGAAGTAACCACTAAAATTCTTCTTGCACAACTGAACTGTCATATCTTTTAACCGCAAAAAGAAAAATGACAGTACAGACCATATCTTGACTACAGTATGCTATCAAATATGGCTAGGACCATACATAACTACCAAAATTAAATCTTGGGAGTGGTCACTGTCAAGATATTTGTTGCACAACACAGAACTGATTTTAATCTCATTGCTTGAGGCAAAAACTTGATGGTATATATGAAATATCAAGACTATATAGCTGACTTATCTAGAAACCAGTATGTACAGAACCTGTCATATATAAAATATTCAGGACAAAAATAATAGCTATTGATCTCAAAACTTAATCGGCAAATACAAACTCGGTAATGCTAGCTAGTACCTTTGAAATGCAGAGAAGGGTATTCAAGATGGAATGAGATTCATCATCAGATGGATCTATAAATGCATCATGGATGACCAACCTCGTTTTTCTTGTTTAATGAAAAGGAACTTCAGAAAATGAAACTGCATGGGCACTTGTTCAGTTTAGTGCATGACATAAGTCACAATCCATTCAACAAAAGCCAATCAGAGGTAGTACACGTTATCTATCTATCCTAGTTTTACTCACACACTAAATCTAACTATCCCCCCCCCCCCCGCTCCCCTTTTTCTTTTGAGTGAATTCCATTTCTGCCTCGTTGATTGACACAACACCACCGTGGACACCAGGGTCTACATGTACCCCCTCGGACTCAACCAGTTCCCCGATCTCACCAGGGAGGAGATGGTGCTGCTAGCTTCAACTATATCTATTATTTTACATTGATCTAGAAGCCATCTTGGTTAAAATTTGCACCTTCCATTTGCTATGTGAGCATAATTTCCGTTGGTTCTTTTCTATAACTGATTCTGAACCCGCCTGGTTGTTTCTAGGTGTTACTCTAGTAGTTAGTACATGATTTCAGGTAGTTCTTCTTTCTTGCAACTCTTTGAACCCAGTTTGTACGGCTTAGGAAAGCAAATATGTTGAGATGGCCACATGCTAAGAATGTTTGGCAGATAATTAGTATCAGGTAAATATTCTATTGGTATCTCCTTTCACCCTACAACTAAACAAAATCTAATAATTTGAGCTAAGTTGCAACACAATATAAAATAGACTATCTGCCAACATTGGCAGTACTAGTCACTCTGAAGTAAAAGTAGCACAAAAGCTCAGTGTTGATGCACGCACACCAATGAAATGCTAATCTGCTCCTTATGCATGATCTAGTCTCTTTCACATGAAAGTTACAATGGAATTGTGTGGGCTGGAGGAGGAGAAAGATGACCTGCGTTGGGGGCTCCTGTAATGCAAGCAGTCGTTGTAGAGCATGCATGTAGAGCATTCTCAACTCCTCCAACAATTACTCAGGGTAAACCAAACTCCAAAAGGTTGTTATCACAATAATCCAAACTCCTACAAAACGATACAAAAAATATTTGCTGAAGCATATGATGTGTATAGTTTGACAAGAATTCAAAACTATCATACAAAATCCATTAATTCTTTCTACTCTACTAAGCATGTAAAATCGGTGTAAAGAGCAAATGGAAGTAATCAAATGGAGACAATGATGTGTTGCAGAATGTAGCCACTAAAGTAGTCAGGAAAATAGATTAGCTCCATCTAACAACATAAATATATTATGAGGAAGCATCAAGCATATATTAAACTACTAAAGTCTCTTGCCGCAGAACATTCAAAGAAACATCTTTATTGCCCTGCTACTTTGTTGAACTGGATTTGCCGGCTACTTAGATGCTCGGTTTGAAAAAAAGTATTCATCAAATAGCAGTGATATAAACCTATTATGTCCAAACAAAAAATTGTCAAGACAACAAAAATGGCATACTGCATAAACAACAATAATAAATCAACCTGAAGTTGCTGACCCAAGTCTTAAAAGAACACCTAAATCACCATGATGTTTCAACTTCAAAACGGGTGGTTTAATTGAGACCAAAATATCTCAAGCATGCAAGAATTAAGAACCGCTCTAGGTGGTCGATGGCTATGGCCAGGAGCCCGCTGCCACCGAGGCCGAGCTCATCGGGATCGACGGGAATGACGTGGTCAAGCGGCACTGAGCGTGTGCCGCCTTCCTCGTGTCCGCATCCTTTCCCAACGACCTCGCCTAGCTACCGAACCAAACCGCACCGTAACGCCATCCGTGAGACCACTGCCTCCATGGAGAGGCGTCGGCTGCCTGCGCCCCTATGACGCCGGCGCCGACTGCAACACGCACTCGCCAGTCGGGCTGCTCGCGCGCGACCTCCGTGCTGCCAGATCGCGACCAGCCGCCGCCCACGACTGGCAGCCCAGGTCGATGGCCCCCATGCCGGCCACCTCCACTGACATGGAGTTGTATGTCTGCTGCTTAGCTCGGGCTTTAGAGGGAGAAGGGAGAAACG
The DNA here is from genome assembly GCA_032464435.1 of Aegilops umbellulata. Taxonomy (NCBI): domain Eukaryota; kingdom Viridiplantae; phylum Streptophyta; class Magnoliopsida; order Poales; family Poaceae; genus Aegilops; species Aegilops umbellulata. Next base: position 571,578,096 of record CP136056.1, read on the forward strand.
AGGCAAGAGAGGGGAGAGGGGGCGGCGTGCCCACCTAGGAGCCTGGGAGAGGGAAGGGGAGATGGGATGGCGGCGGCCGGCGAGCCAGTGCTGCCTCCGACGGCGGCAACCCTAGGCGCCTGGAAAGAGCGAGGGAGAGGGGAAGTTGTCCGGGATGAGAAGCAAACACTTCTCTCTCTCAATTCTACGCGTTTTCACTGCATGCTGCGTACGTATCCTGGGAAGGTGTTATCTGGACTACAGTAGATACCTGCGACAGTAATTTTTTTGACGTGGCATAGGTGAGCGGCCGCCCCTTCCGCGACTCTTATTGTATTTCATAGGGACACAAAACTATCAAAGGAGGCCCCGAAGAGCTTTTTAGTGGCTTGTTAGTCCAAATAAATGACGACACTTGACCCAACTAACAAGACAGGGCGGACAACAAGACTCCAGTAGACGTTGATGTGGTTAATTTGGCCACACTCCACTACTTACTTGTGGACGTCGAGGTGGTTGATTTGGCCACCCTCCACTACTTACTTGTTGCCAGCCGGTCACACAGCAATGACCTCCCAAGTCAGTCGGTCAATGCCTGCCTTCTTGTGCATGTTACTCTAGCCCATCAAAGGGGGCACTGACAAGTCTTTGAAATCGCATCGCATTGTTTCGGTTTGTGCTTCGTGGTGCAAAGAGAAAAGAATTGCCAGCATGACACGAATCTCATGCCAAACTTGCAGTCTGCAGAGTAGACCGATCATACATAGCCACAGCAGCGAGTCCTCGTTGTCCATGAAGAACTGCGAGTATGAAGATGTCAACCATGAGAATACTAAGTAATTGTTTGCTCAACGAATTTAGACGGTGCCATATTTAACGTGAATGCGGCTGTCTCTAATGCATAATCCCAAAACGGTAGTGGTATATCGGTAAGAGACATCATAGAACGCACCATATCCAATAAAGTACGATTACGACGTTCGGATATACCATTACGCTGTGGTGTTTCAGGTGGTGTGAGTTGTGAAACAATTTCACGTTGTCTTAAATGAAGGCCAAACTCCTAACTCAAATATTCGTCTCCGTGATCAGATTGTAGAAACTTTTTTTTGTTACGATAATTCTTCACTTTACTCTGAAATTCTTTGAAATTTTCAAATATTTCAGACTTGTGTTTCATTAAGTAGATATACACATATCTACTTAAATCATCTGTGAAAGTTAGAAAATAACGATACCCGACGCGTGCCTCAACACTAATTGGACCGCATATATCGGTATGTATTATTTCCAACAAGTCATTAGCTCGCTCCATTGTTCCGGAGAACGGAGTTTTAGTAATCTTGCTCATGAGGCATGGTTCACAAACATCAAATGATTCATAATCAAGTGATTCCAAAAATCCAACCGCATGGAGTTTCTTCATGCGCTTTACACCAATATGACCTAAATGGCAGTGTCACAAGTATGCTGCACTATCATTATAACCTTTGCATTTTTTGCTATCAATATTATGAATATGTGTATCACTATGATCGAGATTCAATAAACCATTCACATCGGGTGTATGACCATAGAATGTTTTATTCATTAAACAGAATAACAATTATTTTCTGATTTAAATGAATAATTGTATTGCAATAAACATGATATAATCATATTCATGCTTAACGCAAACACCAAATAACATTTATTTAGGTTCAACACTAATCCTGAAGGTAGAGGGAGTGTGCGATGGTGATCGTATCAACCTTGGAATAACATCCAACACACATCGTCACCTCGTCCTTAACTAGTCTCCCTTCATTCTGCAACTCCCGTTTCGAATTACTAATCTCAGCAACTGAACCAGTATCAAATATCCAGAGATTGCTACGAACACTAGTAAAGTACACATCAATAACATGTATATCAAATATACTTTTGTTCACTTTGCCATCCTTCTTATCCATCAGGTACTTGAGGTAGTTTCGCTTCCAGTGACCATTCCCTTTGCAGTAGAAGCACTCAGTTTTAGGCTTGGGTCCAACTTTGGGCTTCTTCACGTGAGTGGCAACTTGCTTGCCATTCTTCTTGAAGTTCCCTTTCTTTCCCTCGCCCTTTTTCTTGCAACACTTGATGCTCTTTCTTGAATTCTACCTTCGCCTATTTCAGCATCGCGAAGAGCTGGGGAATCGTTTTCGTCATCCCTTGTATATTATAGTTCATCACGAAGTTCTACTAGCTTGGTGATAGTGACTAGAGAACTTTTTCAAACACTATCTTATTTCGAAGATTAACTCCCACTTGATTCAAGAAATTGTAGTACTTAGACATTCTGAGTACATGCTCACTGGCTGAGCTATTCTCCTCCATCTTGTAGGCAAAGTACTTGTCAGAGGTCTCATACCTCTCAACACGGGCATAAGTCTGAAATGCCAATTTCAGCTCTTAGAACATCCCATATGTTCCATGGCGTTCAAAACGTCTTTGAAGACCCGATTCTAAGCCATAAAGCATGGCGCACTAAACTATCAAGTAGTCATCATATCGAGCTTGTCAAACGTTCACAACGTCTGCATCAGCCCCTACAACAGATCTGTCACCTAGCGGTGCATCAAGGACATAATTCTTATGTGCAGTAATGAGGATAATCCTCAGATCACGGACCCAGTCCGCATTATTGCTACCGTCATGTTTCAACTTAGTTTTCTTTAGGAACTTATCAAAAATATAGGGGAGCTATGTCGCTAGCTATTGATCTACAACATAGACATGCAAAACTATAAGACTAAGTTCATGATAAATTAAGTTTAATTAATCAAATTACTAAATAACTCCCACTTAAATAAACATCCTTCAAGTTATCTAAGTGATACGTGATCCAAATCAACTAACCCAAGTCCGATCATCACGTGAGATGGGGTAGTCATCAATAGTGAACATCTCTATGTTCAGCATATCTACTATATGACGCACGTTCGACCTTTCGGTCTCTAGTGTTCCGAGACCATGTATGTACATATTAGGCTCATCAAGTTTAACCCAAGTATTCTGCATGTGCAAAAATTGTCTTACACCCGTTGTATGTGAATGAGAGTCTATCACACCCGACCATCACATGGTGCTTCGAAACGACGAACTTTGGCAATAGTGATTACTCGGGGAGAACACTTTTATCTTAAAATTTAGTGAAGGGATCATCTTATAATGCTACCACCGATCTAAGCAAAATAAGATGCATAAAAGATAAACATCACATGTAATCAAAATATGTGACAGGATATGGCCATCATCATCTTGTGCTTTTGATCTCCATCGCCAATGCATCGTCATGATCTCCATCGTCACCGGCTTGACACCTTGATCTCCATTGTAGGGTTGTTGCGTCGAGGTCGTCACGCCAACTATTGCTTCTACAACTATCGCTAACGCATAGTGATAAACAAAAGCAATTACATGGCGTTTGCACTTCATACAATAAAGATACAACACTAAGGCTCCTGCCGGTTGTCGATATTACAAAACATGATCATCTCATACATCAACATATATCACATCATATCTTGACCATATCACATCACAACATGCCCTGCAAAAACAAGTTAGACTTCCTCTACTTTGTTATTGCAAGTTTTACGCAGCTGCTATGGGCTACTAGCAAGAACCGTTCTTACCTACGCAAAAACCACAACGGTGTTTCATCAAGTTTGTTGTTTCAACCTTCTTCAAGGACCGGCCGTAGTCAAATTTGATTCAACTAAAGTAGGAGAAACAGACACCTGCCAGCAAACTTTATGAAAAACTAGTTGTATGTCTGTCGGTGGAACCGGCCTCATGTGCGTGGACATGTAAGGTTGGTCCGGGCCGCTTCATCCCACAATACCGCCGAATCAAAATAAGACGTTGGTGGTAAGCAGTACGACTATCACCACCCACAACTCTTTGTGTTCTACTCGTGCATATTATCTACGCATAGACCTGGCTCGGATGCCGCTGTTGGGAAATGTTGCATGGAAAACCAAAAAAATTCTACGCACACGCAAGATCTATCAAGGAGATGCATAGTAACGAGAGGGGAGAGTGTGTCTACCCTCGTAGATCGTAAGCGAAAGCGTTACACAACGCGGTTGATGTAGTCAAACTTTCTTCGTGATCCAACCGATCTAGTATCGAACGTACGGCACCTCCGCGTTTAGCACACGTTCAGCTCAGTGACATCCTCCGCCTTCTTGCACTACAAGAAACCTGTTAATCCATGATGGATTTCTGATGACATTTTCAGAAACTGTCATGGATGGGCTCATACAACCCCGCAAGCCCGCTGAAGCCCGAAAGCCCGCTTAATTGTTCCCCATATAAAAAACCCTAACCCTAGCTCCCTCCACTTCGGCCCCTCCCTCCTCCGCAGCCCCCTCCCATTCCCCATCGTCTCCCGCACATCGCCCCCACCTCGCCGCCTCCCTACTCCCACGGCTCACCGCCGGCCCTCTCCTCCTCTCACCTCGCGGCTCCGGCGGCTGCTAGATCCGCCACAAGCCCCACACATCCACCCCTTTCGCGACCCATCTCTCTCTCTCTCTCTCTCTCCCTCTCTCTCTCTCTCTCTCTCTCTCTCTCTCTCTCTCTCTCTCTCTCTCTCTCTCTCTCTCTCTCTCTCTCCTACGAACCCTCACACCGCCAGCAATGTGTGCCGATTTCGGCGATGTCCAGCACCGCGCAACACGCTCACAAGCTCTTCTCCGACCCATCCGGCCTCCAGTACGGCTGGATCCGCCATCCCCGGGCTCTGGCGCATGTCCATGACCCCTAGCCCATGGCTAGGGTTTTGGCTGCGGCGTCGCGTCTGTCGCCGGCGCGGCTCCAGCGGCTCCTCTCCGTCGTACATCGCGCCCTCTCCTCCTCCTAGATGGCGCCCCTTCGCTCGGTGTGCTTGCACGCGTTGGTCTGGACGGTGGCGACCCTGACCCCATCTGTCGCGTGCGCCAAGGAAGGAGGAGGTCGTCACGAGGGAGTACACTGTCAACCTCCACAAGCGCCTCCATGGCTGGTATGCGACCTCCCAGCACTGTTACTTCTGCCCACTCTCCTGTTCCAACTGCAAGCTCCGACTTGGTTCACCACGTCGTCCTGCTGTATTCTCTCCAGTGGTTCCTCTCCGTTGGTTATTTCTTCTGAAAAACTCATGCTACAATATTTCTCAATATTAATCCGTCCAGTATAACATTTATAGTCTAGTAGCAAATTAGGTTTATAGTTAGCAAACTGTCTAATGCTTTCTTGGTTTGATTAAAATTACAGTGACAATCAGGTTGCCATGGTTTTAGTTGACGGTAGTTGGTATCGATGAATCTCAAGTGGCAACTATTCTGAGTTATTTTTAAAACTTATAACATGATCTTGGACCCATAATGGATGATTGATGCATAATTCTTCTATGCTGCATGATGTGTGTGTTTCTCTTTTCTTGTATAATTAACTGATTCTCGTAATCACTTCATATGTATCTCCATCTTTTATGTTCAGCAATAATCTGTGCAAAAAGGTTGATCTTCAAGCTGGAAAAGTATCATACTTATCCTAGCATGTCTCATGTTCGCAACATCTATGACCTCAGTTATTCATTCTGTACTGAATTTCACGCCTTGTTGCTTAACACTGTCATTTCTCTTGTTTTAGTTCTGCAGCTCATGGACGGGAAAATGTATAGTGAAGGCCTAACACTTCTGGGTGGTAGATTGCTATATTAACCTCAAATTTGTTTTTGAAGTCTTTGCATAACAATTGTTATGTTTAATATAATAGACCTATTTTCCTATGTGTTTTGATTCGACCATCTCCTGGTGTTCATGTGTCTTGATTCAGCTTGTACCTTAATAAGTATTTTCCTATGTGTTTTGATTCAACCATCTCCTGGTGTTCATGTATCTTGATTCAGCTTGTACCTTAATAACTATTTTCCCATTTGTTTTGATTCGACCATCTCCTGGTGTCATGTGTATTGACTCGGCTTGCACCTTAATAACTATTTAGCAATCACATAAGCCATGCAATATATTAATTTGTAGTTCTCTGCGTCGTGTACATTGTTTGTTATTGATGCCATTGTTTTTGGCATATATACTTGTTATTCTCGTTTGTACGTACTGTAAGATTTCAGAACTTTGGACAAAATTGTATCTGCTATTCTGCTGTGCATTTTTGTATCTTTCCAGAACCAAAAGAGAAAAGGAGAATTTACCCCTTCTTAATGCTTAATAAAAGGGAATGTTGAACTGGTTCAATCACTTCCAGAAGGCTGGTTTAATCACTTCCAGAACAGAAAAGTTTTCCTGTAGCAAAAATATTCCAAAAAGTGATGATATATTTTTGCTCAGGAAGGTGCCCTAGGGTTTACAGAATATTTGTGAATTATCTCAGATTTTTATGAGCCATAAAAATTGGGGTTGCTTTGAAGCAAACAGATCTGGCTAGGGTTTTTGAGAGAAAATGAATATTTTTCATTTAAGAAAAATATTCCAAAGATTATTTTGGGGTGGATCAGAAGTGAAATGATGATTTAGGAGGGAAGTGAAGCACTTGGGTGAAAGCCAAGGATGCCCAAGTGTTTAAGTCCATATGAAAAGATCCAAGAATTCCAGGTTTCAGAAAATTTTCAAATGAAAATTCGAGCAGATAAGAGAGGGCAAAAACCAAGCTGTCACATCTGTTCTGAATGACGCCGAGGGACGCGCACCCATGTGGAAGAAGAAATCTATATTTTGGGACCTACCCTATTGTAAGACCTAGAGGTCCGCTCTGCAATCGACGTGATGCACGTGACAAAGAATCTTTGCGTGAACCTGCTAGGCTTCTTGGGCGTGTATGGGAAGACAAAAGATACACAAGAGGCACGGGAGGACCAACAATGTGTGCATGAAAAAGACGGCATACCTCGAAAGCAGTATGAAGGTCCTGCCAGCTACACTCTTACCAAAGAAGAGAAGTAAATTTTGTTTGAATGCCTGCTCAGTATGAAGGTCCATTCTGCCTTCTCGTCGAATATAAAGGGAATAATAAATATGGTAGAGAAAAAGTTCCAGAACCTAAAGTCTCATGACCGCCACGTGATTATGACGCAACTGCTTCCGGTTGCATTGAGGGGGCTTCTACTGGAAAACGTTCGATTAGCCATTGTGAAGCTATGTGTATTCCTCAATGCAATCTCTCAGAAGATGATGGATCCAGAAATCCTTCCAAGGTTAAGGAGTGATGTGGCGCAATGTCTTGTTAGTTTCGAGCTGGTGTTCCAACTATCCTTCTTCAATATCATGACGCACGTCCTAGTTCATCTAGTCAACACGAGATTGTTGTTCTGGGCCCTGTATTTCTACACAATATGTTCCCCTTCGAAAGGTTCGTGGGAGTCTTAAAGAAATATGTTCGTAACCGCGCTAGGCCAGAATGAATCATCTCCAACGGCCATCAAACAGAGGATGTCATTCGGTTTTGTGTTGACTTCATTCCTGACCTTAAGAAGATTGGTCTCCCTCCATCATGGTATGATGGGAAATTGACAGGAAAAGGCACGCTAGTTGGGGACTCAATAATATGTAGGGACGGGCATTCTTGGTCTCAAGCACACTACACAGTTCTACAAAATTCTACCTTGGTGACCCCGTATGTCGATGAACACAATAATATTCTGCACTCCAAACACGCGGAGCAGTGTGACGACTGGATTACATGTGAACACATCAGGACTTTCGGCAGTTGGTTGCAAACACACCTCATGGGTGAAAACACTATTTCTGATGAGTTGTACTCGTTGGCCAGGGGACCATCCTTGACTGTATTGACTTAAAAAGGGTATGAGACAAATGGGAATACATTTTACACGATCGCCCAAGATCAAAAGAGCACCAACCAAAACAGTCCGCTTTGATGCAGCAACCAAGAGGGGAAAGGACACATATTATTGTTACATAGTGGACATATGGGAACTTGACTATGGACATGATTTTAAGGTCATATTGTTTCAATGCAAATGGGTCAATCTGTCAGGAGGCGGGTGATAACCCACAAGTATAGGGGATCAATTGTAGCCTCTTTCGATAAGTAAGAGTGTCGAACCTAACGAGGAGCTAAAGGTAGAAAAAATATTCCCTCAAGTTCTATCGACCACCGATACAACTCTACGCACGCTTATCGTTCGCTTTACCTAGAACAAGTATGGAACTAGAAGTACTTTGTTGGTGTTGTTGGATAGGTTTGCAAGAATATAAAGAGCACGTAAATAAAAAATAGGGGCTGTTTAGATAAACAAGCGATAAAGTTAGTATAGCGAGTGTGGAAAAGTGGTGGTAGGAGTTGCGAAATTGTCCCTAAGCAATTGACTACTTTACTAGACCGATATCAAGTTTTATGTGGGAGAGGCCACTGCTAGCATGTCATCCCTGACTTGGAATTCTGTGAACTTATGATTGGAACTATTAGCAAGCATCCGCAACTATTAACGTTCATTAAGGTAAAACCCAACCATAACATTAAGATATCACTACTAGGAAAAAGCCTAGTAGCAGCGCGAGTTTGAGGCCTATCAGTAGCGCGAGGCGATGCGCTACTGATAAGGCGCTACAGCTAACGTGTAGCAGTAGCGTGCCTCCGCCCACGCTACTGCTAAATCGACTTAGTAGTAGCGACTTCCCGAAGGAGCGCTACTGGTAATTAGTAGTAGCGCTTCTCCCTGCCCGCGCTGCTACTATTATTTTGTATTTTATTTCTTTTTTATTTCATGTTGTATTCGTACACCTTTACACAAGTTTTCATACAACAGGAATTTAGAAATTGTTTTTACATCATAATGAGTTATTACATCACGGGGTGAAAGAACCGTGGACTAGTTTCAAGTGGATGGACATCCACTTGAAACTAATCTGCGGTTCTTTCACCCAATGATATAATAAATATCATCATCATCATCATATCATTAACAACTTATCATCATAATACATCATTATCATATAACACCTCCTCAAGATCATCATTTTCATCAATGAGACATCACATAGCAAATTGTTCACTAGTCGTAATCACAAGTACTCCTCATCATCAACTCTAACACATTGTATCACATAATAAACATATTGTACCTCATAGGACCTACTACATTCTCTTAGGACCTACTATATTCTCTAAGGTAAAATAGCAAAAAACAAGATAGCCCCTGACTCTCCATTATGGAGAATGGAGATTATCCTGTCTCCAATTCTTGCCTTTCGCTTAATGTTACTTCCAAGAACCTCATTGCGAATGTCCAAACGTTTTTTCCATTCTTTGATTAGCATGTGTTCATCGGTTTTAGAAATCCGATATGCACAGGTGAGCTCGTTAGATTGACCTGGTTGTATGTTCATAACTGCAAGGCGACCATTCTGATACATCAGATGAGGCACACAATCTATCGGGATTTCCTGTTGAAAAACATAGTAATAACTTCGTAGTTAGCAATGATGTACTAGTTTTAGAAGTATGCAAAAGATGCACAGATGTCGTAATAGTAAAAAATCTTACCAGGGTATCTCCATAGAAGTTACCGTGGTTCAACACATGCACTAGTGGCACGTATTCACCATATTTTGGAGGAGTTCGATAATAGGTATTGTAATTCTCAAGAAAAGTACAATAAGCAATCAGATGACTTTTCTCCTTATAAGTTAATTGAGAGCCATCAGTGTAGTGGGTTTTGTCTACCATCTTCTGCACATTCTTTGAAGATTCAAAATAAACTGTCAATGGAAATAAGCTGTCAACTATTTTCTCTGTCAAGTCAGCGTACCATCTTGGTATGGAGAGGAAGCGGGCGAGAGCGGGACAGCCCGGCTCGTCTTCTTCGGCTGCAACACATCGAGGTTGGCTTGCGTTGTGGAGCACGAACGCCCCAGGAAAGGCACTCATCCATGTTCGGAGATTGATCAGGAATGGATTGGCAGTGGGTGCTGAGCTACTACGAAGGAAAATCAAACCGGGTGTGTTTTGCCCGGCGTGCGGACGTGAGGAAACGGTGTATCATAGGTTTTGGGGATGCTATCATTCTATGTACTTTTGGAAAGAGCTGAGTTCGGTATTGGGTGCGAGGGTGGCGATCCCACCTGGCTTGTTTTGCACCCAGAGCTCGCTTGCAACGTGGCTGCTCCAGTGGCTTCCAGAGGCAATGGAGGACGATAAGGCTGCGATGATCCAAGGGTTATACGGATTGTGGTTGGCAAGAAATGACACAAGGGAGGGAAAACGCATTGAAGATGCAGGCTCGGTGGCAAGGAGAGTAGCAGCGATCATGGATGAATGGAAGAAAACGCATGTTAAGCAGCAGACCTCGCCAAAACCGACCCAGCATGTGATATGGGAACCACCGGAGAAGGATTGGCTGAAAGCAAATGTTGATGGGGCGACGAATCAGTCGGGATTGGATGGAGGGGCGGCAGTAGTACTCAGGGACGAGGTGGGAGCATTCAGAGGAGCTGAAGCTGTCTTCCTGGCTGGGATCTCGCAAGCAATGACCACAGAACTTCTAGCTTGTAGAACAGTGGTGCAAACGGCACTTCATCGTACAAAAACTGCATGTGGAGACAGACTGTCTAGAAGTGGTTAGGATGCTGAATGAGAAGGAGAGGAACCTGTCGGCTGTGGGAATCGTTGTCGAAGAGATCAAGCTGATGGCAACAAATTTGGAAGATTTCAATGTGACATGGGTCAGGCGGACTGCGAATAAGGCAGCTCATGTATTAGCTCGTTTTGGTTTATGTAATGCTACTTCGGTTTCGTGGGAGATAGCCCCACCAGATTGTATATTAAGTATTATCTTAGATGAACTACCTGAAATAGAATAAATAAAGTGGGGAAGTAATTTTTCAAAAAAAAGAACACTTTCCACGGCACGTCCTCTACCCGTCGCCCCTGCTCTCACGCACGTCTTCCACCTCGCCACAGCACCACCCTCTCCCTCGCGCCTCTCTCTCCCCTGCGCGGCCGCGCCACCCTCTCCCTCGCTCCCTATCCCTCACGCGTTTCGCCGCCGCTCCCTCGGGCGGCCGCTCCCCCTCTCCTCCGCACGGCCGCGCCGCTCCCTCTCTCCCCCGTACCTCTTCCTCGCACAGCAGGTGCGTCCTCTCCTGCTCCGGCCACCGTGCTTCATCTCCGACCACCTCTCCGACATCCTGGGCCCACATGGCACTGACTCGACATCGCCGAGACCGTGAGGACCGTCGGTCCGCACCGAGCTTCACGTCCGCCGGTCCGGTCCCTGAAATCGGGACCACTGCAATGCTCGGTCCGGTCCGGACCGGACCTCCGGCAGCCGGTCCAAACGACGGCTCGGACCGGGACCGGACCGGCCCGGACCATGTCCACCCTGAGACGCCATGGACCGCCGTGGGGAAAACTGAGAAGAAACTGGTCGCCGTGTATTGGTGGGTTGGGCTCTCGTGACTTAGTCTTCTCTTCGGGCCGACTGTCGGTCGAACCCCATACTGCAGCCCATGTTCAACTTGACCCTAAAAAAACAAGAAAAAAAAACATGTTCAACCGTTCTTGTGCTGCTTGGTCCGTTTTGTAGAGCAGCTGCCTCGACTTTCCCAACTAGACATCTTGGAAATTCTTAGGCCCTTTACAGTGCTCCATGATGTATAGATGCTAAGTATGACACATAAAGAAAAAATAACATAGCACATTAATTAAGGAGAGAGCACTATAATAACCTAGAAAGACCTAACGTTAAGCACGTCAGCCTAAGCAAAACACTTGAATAAAGGAAGCTCATCAATGCATGAAAGAGTTTAGGTACTAAATCATTAAACAAAGGAAACTTAGATACCACAAGTTAAAGCATCTAGTATGCATTGAGGATTTGAGCTGCTAAGCTATTTAATACACTTAGCTGCTCATCTAAGCACCTTTGCATTGAAGGAGGCCTTTGCGTTTGAGCATTCTGTTTTCAGAAACCTTCTAGAGCTTTCCGGCCGGTTTTCTACGGTTTTGTGAAACTTCTAAAATGTTCCTGAACTGGGTTTTTTCTCTTCTTATTAATTTTTGTTTTTCTTTTTTCTCCCTTTTTCCTTTTTTGTTTATCTTCTTTACGTTTTTTGCTTTCATCTTTCTTTTTTTATTTTCTTGCCTTCCTTTTTTATTTTCTTCTATTTTCATTTTTCTCATATTATTTTCCCTTTTTTAAATGTTCAGAAATTTTTAAATATTTCCGTATTTCACATTTTATCCACAAATTTCCGAAAAGTTTAGACGTTCAAAAACTTGTCCACTTCTTTTAAAAAAATTATAAAGACCAAAAAGATAGAATTTTTTTAAAACACTATTTTATTTATGTATTTTAAAATTATTCACAATTTCAACAAAAAATCAGCATTTTCAAATTGGTCTTGATTTAAAACTTTTGCTCTAAATTCAAAAAATGTTTACGTTTTATCAAAGAAATGTTCAGGATTTTCAAATTTTCGTTCCCATGTCCAATCTTTTTCTCTCTACATTAGAAAATGTTCATGTTTTTAAAAAATGTTTGAGATTTTACAAATATTTTTTGTTCCATGTTCAAATTTTGTTCTCCAAATTCAATAAATGTTCGGGATTTTCAAATAGTTTTTCCATGTTCAAATTTTCTTCTTGATTTCAAAATTTTGTTCTCTAAATTCAATAAATGTTCGGGATTTTCAAAAAATTTCCACATGCGTCATATTTTGTCCAAAATTAAAAATAGTCAGAAATTTTTGAAATTTGGTTGTGTTTCGGCAAAATTGTTCGCAACTTCAATTGTTTGCTCCAGTATTTGTAAATTTGTTCATGATGTGTTTTCAAGTGTTTAGTTTTGCAGCCGGATGTAGGTATTTTAGCGTCGTCCTGTACTTTCGTCAGATGAACTCGACGGGCACTTTGGCTAGCAGCTTGCGCACATGAGTGGGCGGCCGCAGGTTCAAATCTTGCCAGCTCCCTCACTACTGCAGGAATGCTTAGCAGTGGCGGGCGAAAAAAGGCAATTAGTGGCGGCTAAGGCTCTCAAGGGGAGCCCACCACTGACCTCCCGCTACATATACGATCTCTTTAGTGGTGGGCATCCCTTTTATGTCCTCCACTGGTGATAGTTGAATTTGAGAGCCCACCACTGAAAGATTGGGCATGCAAATAAAAAAAATTCAGCCACGACAATATTTGTGCTCCCATGGCTGCGTCTTTACATAAAACTCATATACAAAATTGCAACATGCTGCGAGATTACAATGCTTGGAACAAGAAATTACATTGCAGTATACATTAACCACTAGCTAATTGTTATCAAGCATAACTAAAAGTGCACCAACTAATTGTTATCATCTTAGCTAGCTAGCTACACAACACATAGTAGTCAAAACACGATGGATGGTACAAACATCCACTAGTTAATTAGTACCGATCATGACAAGTGCTAGGACCTACTCCTCTCTTTTAGAAAATAAAAATAAAAAAGGAAAATCCCTGCATCTCCATGATGGAGCACAGAGAACCACCGGCCTCCAATTTCTGGCTTGCACTCATTCAATATTTGCATCCATTCATCATTTTTGAGGCATCCAGATGAGTATCTGCCTTTAAATTGGTCTTCTCATGACAAATAATTGCCATCTCACCTTGCACTCATTTCTGGCTTTAGTTAAAGAACATAATAGTAGCACAGTAAGTAGTGTAAAAAAAATCTAACCTTACATTTTTTACGAATGTTGGTATCGCTTAACTTATGGACTAGTTGTTGGAAATATGCCCTAGAGGCAATAATAAAAGCATTATTATTATATTTCCTTATTCATGATAATTGTCTTTATTCGTGCTATAATTGTGTTATCCGGAAATCGTAATACATGTGTGAATAACAGACAACAAACATGTCCCTAGTGAGCCTCTAGTTGACTAGCTCGTTGATCGACAGATAGTCATGGTTTCCTGACTATGGACATTGGATGTCATCGATAACGGGATCACATCATTAGGAGAATGATGTGATGGACAAGACCCAATCCTAAACATAGCATAAGATCGCATAGTTCGTTTGCTAGAGTTATCCAATGTCAAGTATCCTTTCCTTAGACCATGAGATCGTGTAACTCCCGGATACCGTAGGAGTGCTTTGGGTGTGCCAAACGTCACAACGTAACTGGGTGACTATAAAGGTATACTACGGGTATCTCTGAAAGTGTCTGTTGGGTTACATGGATCGAGACTGGGATTTGTCACTCCGCTTGACGGAGAGGTATCACCGGGCCCTCTCGGTAATGCATCATCACAATGAGCTCAATGTGATCAAAGTGTTTGATCACGGGATCATGCATTACGGTACGAGAAAAGTGACTTGCCGGTAACGAGATTGAACGAGGTATTGGGATACCGACGATCGAATCTCGGGCAAGTAAAATACCGATTGACAAAGGGAATCGTATACGGGATTAATTGAATCCTTGACATCGTGGTTCATCCGATGAGATCATCGTGGAGCATGTGGGAGCCAACATGGGTATCCAGATCCCGCTGTTGGTTATTGCCCGAGAGCCGTCTCGGTCATGTCTGCATGTCTCCCGAACCCGTAGGGTCTACACACTTAAGGTTCGGTGACGCTAGGGTTGTGAAGATATGTATATGCAGTAACCCGAATGTTGTTCGGAGTCCCGGATGAGATCCCGGACGTCACGAGGAGTTCCGGAATGGTCCGGAGGTAAAGAATTATATATAGGAAGTGCTATTTTGGCCATCGGGACAAGTTTCGGTGTTATCGGTATTGTACCGGGACCACCGGAGGGGTCCCGGGGTCCACCAGGTGGGGCCACCTGCCTTGGTGGGCCACATGGGCCTTAGGGGGTGCGCCTTGGCCCACTTGGGCCAAGGGGAACCAGCCCCAAGAGGCCCATGCGCCAAGAGAGAAAAAAAGGGGGGAGAGTCCTACAAGGGGAAGGCACCTCCGAGGTGCCTTGGGGAGGATGGACTCCTACCCACCCTTGGCCGCACCCTTCCTTGGAGGAAGGGGCAAGGGCTGCGCCTCCCCCTCTCCTTTGGCCCTATATATAGTGGGGAAAAGGAGGAGCAAACCAACCCTAATGCCCTGGCGCCTCCCTCCTTCCTGCAACACCTCCTCCTCCTCCCGTAGTTGCTTAGCGAAGCCCTGCCGGAGTTCTGCTGCATCCACCACCACACCGTCGTGCTGGATCTTCCTCAATCTCTCCTTCCCCCTTGCTGGATCAAGAAGGAGGAGACGTCTCCCGTCCCGTACGTGTGTTGAACGCGGAGGTGCCGTCCGTTCGGTACTAGATCATCGGTGAATTGGATCACGGCAAGTACGACTACCTCATCCACGTTCACTCAAACGCTTCCGTTGCGATCTACAAAGTGGTATGTAGATGCTATCTAATCTGAATACTCGTTGCTAGATGAACTCATAGATGGATCTTGGTGAAACCGTAGGAAAAATTTTAATTTTCTGCAACGTTCCCCAACACTAGTGACATGTATCGTGTAATATTCCGGCCAGCTCTGTAAATGCCCTTAAAGAACTCAACATCATTAACAAAGGAGATAAGATAATTCTTCTCCTCCTAAGTAATCACTGAGCTAACAGTGTAATAGGTGTCTGATACGTCTCCAACGTATGTATAATTTTTTATTGTTTCATGCTATTGTATTACTACTTTTATATGCTTTATATATTATTTTTTATAGACTAACCTATTAACTTAGTGCCTAGTGCCACTGTTTTTTGAGTTTTCTTTGTTTCGAAGAAAAACTGTACCAAACAAAGTCCAAATATAATGAAAATTTACGGTGATTTTTTGAATTATAAGAGACCCTAGAAGCTTCGGGGAGGGGCCAGAAGATGCACGAGAGAGCCACAAGCTCAAACGGCGCGCCCTATAGGGGGGCAACATGCTAGTTGTGATAGTGTTGTGATTTCTCCGAAGAGAAAGGGTGATGTATTGTAGTAGCAAAAAGTATTTTCCTCAGTCTAGACCCAAGATTTATCGAATCAGTAGGAGGCGCTACACCAACAAGATAAGCGATACATGCACACACACAAAGCAAATGCTTGCACCAAACGAATGGCAGAGGGTTGTCAATCCCCTTGTTCTCGCCAATTACAAGCATTAAATCTGGTAGTGGTAGATATATAAATAAAATAGAGGAATTTTAGGGTTTTAGTAAATATGAAAGATGGGCCCGGACCCTATAGGTTCACTAGAGGCGTCTCTCTAATGAGCATAGCAACGGTGAGTAAACAAATAATGTTGGACAATTGATATAATAGCGCATATTTATGATGATTCATCATGACATAATCAATACATAGGCATTACGTTCATGATAAGTAGACTGTTACACTTACTGACGTCTACTATTATTACTCTATCCCAAGACTGCTATCCAGCATGCATCTCAAAATATTAAGTTCATGACAACAGAGTAATGTTTTAAATAACATGACATAATGCAGACAAAGCAAGATCAATTAATATGTTCTAGCCCCATTGTTTTATCCTTCGTTGCAACAATACAAATATGTGCCTTGCAACTCCTCCTATAGAGTAAGGACACCACAAGATTGAACCTACTACCAAGCACCACTCCCACTGAAGATAAATCGATCTAATTTGCCAAAAGAGATAGATCGGAGAGAAATACAAGTTATAAAATCACACATAAATAAATCTCAGAAAATACTGAAATACTTTCAATCAGATTTAATCTGATCATAAACCCACACTCATTGAATCCCAAGAAACGCGCCGCAAAAAGTTTTCACCGGATGGATCTCCGAAAGGATTATTGTATTGAAGATCAAAGAGAGAGAGAGAAAGACATCTAGCTATTGCTATGGACCCGTAGGTCCAGTAGGAACTACTCACACATCATTATGGAGGCAGTAAGATCAATGAAGATTGCCTCCCCAATGGTTTTCCCTTTCGGCGGAGTATCGGAAAAGGCCTCTAGATGTGATCGGGGAAGAGCAAAGTCTTGTGGCGGTGAAAAAAAGATGGCCCAACCCAATGCGCGTGGCGACCACATTCTTCCTCCACCACGGGGTCCAAAACGGTCGGCGCCTCCATCCGCTGTCTTTCTCCCCCGCCGTCGGTGCCAGTGCCGTTGTATGCACCGCCGACCTGAGACCCAGTCCCCCCGCCTCCCCCCCCCCCCCCCCCCACCCACACGCTCGGGCTAAAGGCCCTTAACATCAGCAAATTAAATTGATGGAACGGGAACATATGAGCTCGGGCGCACAAGATTACCGCATGAAGAAAAATGCCAACCTGCACAGGAGCTCACTAGAAAAGGGGCATCACGAGAATGCATAACTGTATGGTGCAATCGGTATGGTTGTGGATGCCATCCTACTCATCAACAGCGACAAATGGCTTGCGATCTTCAGTCCCATCCAGTGGAAGATAAGCTAACTGGCTGAGATCGCCAACAGCAACTGAATCCATCCTGAAAGGCTAACTATTAGCTCAAGATCAAGTGGAGACATCAAAGTAAAAAAGCCTCACTGCTGGAGATAAAGTAGATACGTATAGAGAAGCAACTAAAACGATAACAGAAATGAGCATCTGTACATTTTTCTGGAACAAATGGATTCATCTCAAGAACTGGTGAGAACCAAAGTTTTAAATAGCGCGCTAAACCTCATAGTGGTGGACCTCTTCTATAAGCTATAGCGGAGCTATAGATCGCTATTTAAAATGTTTGTTCATTTGGTTTGGACCAAAATCACTTAGCGCAAGACCTTCTGTAAACGCTATAGCGTGCTATTTAAAACCATGGAGAGAACCCAGTGCTTGAGATTGTTTCGACATCCTCGATTTCACCATACAAAATACGCATTCAATTCTATAGACGCCTTTGTTGTGTGACACTGGAGGTACAAGTTGGAGAAGGGCAGCAGTGGTGTGATGGGCCCAAACGAATTTTAGAGCTGGATATATAGTGCATTCTCCTTCTATTTCCCAAACATGTGTCCGAATGCCTGGCATATTTGCGCCGAGAGAAAAAACTTGAACCATATATTTGTATTAAAAGAAGCGCCCAGAAAACACAGCAATGTACTAACGGTGGCAACGACAAGACAGCATGAGTGCCAAAATCATTGCTAATATAATCCACTACATCTCTTCTAGGGTAACAAAATTCAGTCCACATATATCAGCAAGCATAATTCCAACCAGAAACTGATACAATCATGATGACTGAAATCATGACTTATTACATTCCCAACCTAACTAGCCTGCAATACACGTTCTAGCAACAGTTCATAAAAGAGGGAAGCAAATTATCCATTATTATAAGCTCAATAGCCTCATCTAACGTGGTAGGCTAGCAGATGACAAGAACTCTGCTTCCAAGCTATAGCGTCGTTGGCTACCTCCTGGCCATACGGACGATTGCCGAGAAGATCTACTCCTTCGAGTCAACGGCCTTGCTTGCATCTGTTCTCCATTTCTCGGATCAGGCTGAGATGAGTTCATCCGTTTTGTCCGTAGAGTCTGCAGTTCCGTCTCCACTTGTTTCATGGTGGGTCTTTCTTCACCACGCAGACTTAAGCACCGCTCTGCAAGAGAGGCGACGCCGTTGATCTCTTCCTCAGTTGCCTCCTCTAGGACCTGGGAACTAACAATACCCGTGATTCTCCCCTCACTGAACTCCTGGAGAAAATAGCTTGACAAGCCCTTGATGGTGCCTGATTCACTTGTAAAAACAGGCTTCTCTCTGAGAAGCAACTCCACTAGTACCACGCCAAAACTGTAGACGTCGCTCTTCCCGTTCAGCTGCCTGGTATGGAAATACTCTGGATCTAAGTACCCAAATGTACCTTGCACATTCGTGACAATGTGTGTCTGATCAATCGGAACCAATCTGGACGCGCCAAAATCTGAAACTTGGGCTGTGTAGTTCACATCTAAGAGTATATTTGAGGACTTCACATCACGATGGAAGATTGATATCGAAGCTGAAGAGTGGAGATAAGATAGAGCTCCTGCTGTTTCGATTGCAATCCTTAAGCAATCGCCCCAGGATAAAGAAAAACCATCACTTGCATCTGCATGAAGAACTCCAGATAGTGAGCCGTTGGATACATAATCATACACCAGTAGTGGAACGTCGGTTTCAAGGCAACATCCAAAGAGCTTCACAATATTTCTGTGATTTATCTGTGAGAGGACTGCGACCTCATTAATGAATTGACTGATCTCACACAGCTTAATGATCTTAGACTTTTTTATTGCAACAACACGCCGATCAGACAATATGCCTTTGTAAACCATGCCATAGCCCCCACGTCCGATGATACGTGTCGGATCAAAGTTGTTTGTTGCCTTCTTCAGCTCTTCTAGCAGGAAAATCTTAGTATTCTCATTTGCAGTTTCATCCGATGATATCAACGTTTCTAGTAGAAGACCTTGGTTCTTCCGGAAATAGTTCTTCCGTCGTTGCTTTCGAACATTTCTTTTCCATCTACGAATGAGAAGTGCTGCACTGAAGCTCAGGAATAGAATGCCAAAACCACAAGACAACCCAATAATTATACCTGTATCATACTCAGTCTTGCGAGGACATTCAGTACAACTAAAACTTCCTTTGGTATTATGGCAGATCCCTTTACATTTGTTCGGTTGAAGGCATTCATCGACATCTGGAATTAACAAAATTCTAATAAGGCACGTCAATAAATCTATGACATGGAAACCAAAAGACTGTACAGCCTTTAGTTAATATCAAAGGTAAGTCAGTCAATTAAATTAAGCCTACATGAATGACAAAACAAACTAGAATTAGGAAAAAATATCACTGTCTAATAATAATAAGCAACTTTTTGAAATAGCACATGTTTTTATACATCTGTAAAATTATCTTTTAGGCAGTTAACAGATACCTAGTAGTACACTTTTAAGCCTACAGAGGGGGCGATACCTTGACAACCGGTTTGGATGTATAGATTTCCTTGGAAGCCATCTGAGCATTTGCAACGGTAACCAACATAGACTCTATCAACAGAATCAAGGTCTTTAACACTTACTTCCACGCACTCGCTATTGATACTCACGCAAGCATATCTAGAGGTATTCTGTTGGGCCTCTAAACAACTTAGATTAGCAGCAACCCATTGCGCAGAGGAGAATGACCCAGGAATAGGAAAAACAAAATTTTCAGTCAAGCTGTATATCCCTTGTTGGTCAAGACTGGTGACATTAACGGTCCCTTCGTCAATATTTATGCCGATGACCTGTTTCGCCTCCAACAAGATCAGGGCAGCTGATGACGTCGTATTTGTGCAGTTGAGGTGAAAATCTTCACTTGCAAAGCAACCCTCTTCTAAGCCAAATGGGAATTGCACAGTAGCGTTACCACACCAACGGGTGCAATCAGCCCTGCCCGGAATTGGATTATACCCTAGTTTAATCAGTCAAAAATTAGCATGTACTATCAATGCACAAAATTCTTAATAGTTGTATGTTTGGTCGCCAGATTAGGAAAAGAGGATTTACCTCTGTTGTCGAGCTTGGAGCAACCATCTGGAAAGTAGGGGTTGCCTGTATAGCCAATGCTGCACATGCAGTTGTAGCCATGGCTTCCGTCAAAGCACTCGGCATGCTCACTGACACATGCATAGTCTGCCCTGTTTTTCTTGGCAACAACACAGTTGGATTGGTCGACTATCTGCCACCATAGCAGAAGCCCACTCGGCCCATCACTAGCTATGCTAATTCTATCCCACAGCTTAGAGGTGTGGTTAGAGAGTGCATCAATGTTGCTTTTGTTGTGGTTGTTGACAAGTTTGAGGTGAAAACTAGTGTTACCCTCCATATAAAGATGACAGCATCCGGAAGTACTTTCACAGTTGTGCATAGCCACCATCTCTGGAATTCCTGGATCCAGGCACACGGTGCTGCATATCAACCTCGTGCCATCATCTTCGACAGAGTATATCCCGAGGTCACAGCCCGTAATGTTTAGAATAATGGTCTCACGTGAGAAGGATTTCCCAGGCAGTTTCAAAGACAAGTTGTAGACAGTGACACCAGGTTGCATTGGGATGGTATGCGAGAAGGAGGCTGCGATGGAGTTACTACCCCAAAAAGATTCTTCAAAGCCAATGACCTGGGTGATGCCATCACGCAAATAGAGTCTAGGGGGATGCGTGGTGTCGTTGCAGGTGAGGTTGAAGTCGGCCCCCCGGGAACACCTGGATCCGATGCCGAAGGGGTAGCCGATGCTCACATTTCCACAGCTCTTTGGGCAACCGTGGAGCGTGCCATGTGAATGCTCCCAGTCTCCTGTAGGGTTGTAACTTGTTACACCTCTAGATGCTAACGCAACTAGCTTTCCTGGTGACTCAAGTGCCAACAAAGGGAGTAGTGCATAGATCACTGGCAAAATGCTCATGCTCCACACCCCCTTTCACAGCTCCCAATTGCACTTGAGATTCAGTTTAGACATCAGTATATGTATTTGAGGATTTCACAGTGTTGTGAAGTGAATGGCTCAGGAGGGCCTTCTCTTATATGGCTTGCTAGTGGAAACATATGGTGATACTTGTCCCAACTAACAAGACATGGTGGAGAACAAGAATGGTACTCCCTCCGTTTCTAAATATAATACTTTTTAATGATTTCAATACGCACTACCTACGGATGTATATAGACACATTTTAGAGTGCAGATTCATTAATTTTTCTTTATATGTAGTCTATATTGAAATCTTTAAAAGGTCGTATATTTAGAAACGGAGGGAGTACGCACCAGGACTCCAGAAGACGTTGACGCGCTTGATTTGGCCACACTCCACTACTTACTCGTGGAAGTTTACGTGATTGATTTGGCCACATTCCAATACTTGTTGTTGGTCGCATAAAATTGACGTTGCAACTCAGTCTAAGTTGGCTTGACCACAGAGTGCGCAATCTGTGTGAGACGATTAGTATCCATTTTAAGAGAAAAAACGTAGAACTAACATTAAGCAAATAAATTGATCTGAATTGTTCATTGCGGACTGCCTCTTCCTTCTTGGGCGGCAGAGTGATTGTCCCAAAGTTAAGTTTAAAAAGCTGAAGCTGGCCATTAAGCAGATCCTGAAACATGGGCATAAGATCCCCCCTAATGATCTTCCAACACTTGATAGAATTCCATCCAAAATCCGGCCCATGTACCTTATTATGTTTCATTTGCGCGATAGCCTCAAAATTAGCCTCTCTTTTTCTGTAAAAGGAGCTTTAAGCACGTCATTCTCATCCGCCCCATGTTGTGGGGTATCCCCACCCTTCCTTCATATAGGGACACAAAACTATCTAACGAAGCCCCGAAGAGCTTTTTAGTGGCTTGTTAGTCAAAATAAATGACGACACTTGACCCAACTAACAAGACATGGCGAACAACAAGACTCTAGTAAACGTTGACGTGGTTAATTTGGCCACACTCCACTACTTACTTGTGGACGTCGAGGTGGTTGATTTGGCCACACTCCACTACTTACTTGTTGCCAGTCGGTCGCACAGCAATGACCTCCCAAGTCAGTCGGTCAATGCCTGCCTTCTTGTGCACGTTAGAACCGCGAGTATGGTGATACATAGCCACAGCAGCGAGTCCTTGCTGTCCATGAAGAACTACGAGTATGAAGATGTCAATCAGGAGAATACTAAGTAATTGTTTGCTCAACGGATTTAGACGATGCCCTATTTAACATGAATGCGGCTGTCTCTAATGCATAATCCCAAAACGGTAGTGGTATATCGGTAAGAGACATCATAGAACGCACCATATCCAATAAAATACGGTTACGTCGTTTGGACATACCATTACGCTGTGGTGTTTCAGGTGGTGTGAGTTGTGAAACAATTTCACATTGTTTTAAATGAAGGCCAAACTCGTGAATCAAATATTCGTCTCCGTGATCAGATTGTAGAAACTTTATTTTTTTGCTACGATAATTCTTCACTTCACTCTGAAATTCTTTGAACTTTTCAAATATTTCAGACTTGTGTTTCATTAAGTAGATATACACATATCTAGTTAAATCATCTGTGAAAGTTAGAAAATAACGATACCCGCCGTGTGCCTCAACACTCATTGGACCGCATATATCGGTATGTATTATTTCCAACAAGTCATTAGCTCGCTCCATTGTTCCGGAGAACGGAGTTTTAGTCATCTTGCTCATGAGGCATGGTTCACAGGCATCAAATGATTCATAATCAAGTGATTCCAAAAATCCAACCGCATGGAGTTTCTTCATGCGCTTTACACCAATATGACCTAAACGGCAGTGCCACAAGTATGTTGCACTATCATTATAACATTTGCATTTTTTGCCATCAATATTATGAATATGTGTATCACTATGATCGAGATTCAATAAACCATTCACATCGGGTGTATGACCATAGAATATTTTATTCATTAAACAGAATAACAATTATTTTCTTATTTAAATGAATAACTGTATTGCAATAAACATGATCTAACCATATTCGTGCTTAACGCAAACACCAAATAAAATTTATTTAGTTTCAACACTAATCCCGAAGGTAGAGGGAGTGTGCGATGGTGATCGTATCAACCTTGGAATTACCTCCAACACACATCGTCACCTCGTCCTTAACTAGTCTCCCTTCATTCTGCAACTCCCGTTTCGAATTACTAATCTCAGCAACAGAACCGGTATCAAATATCCAGAGATTGCTACGAACACTAGTAAAGTACACATCAATAACATGTATATCAAATATACTTTTGTTCACTTTGCCATCATTCTTATCCATCAAGTATTTGAGGTAGTTTCGCTTCCAGTGACCATTCCCTTTGCAGTAGAAGCACTCAGTTTTAGGCTTGGGTCCAGCTTTGGGCTTCTTCACGTGAGTGGCAACTTGCTTGCCATTCTTCTTGAAGTTCCCTTTCTTTCCCTCGCCCTTTTTCTTGCAACACTTGATGCTCTTTCTTGAATTCTGCCTTCGCCGATTTCAGCATCGCGAAGAGCTTGAGAATCGTTTTCGTCATCCCTTGTATATTATAGTTCATCACGAAGTTCTACTAGCTTGGTGATAGTGACTAGAGAACTTTGTCAAACACTATCTTATTTCGAAGATTAACTCCCACTTGATTCAAGAAATTGTAGTACTTAGACATTCTGACTGAGTACATGCTCACTGGCTGAGCTATTCTCCTCCATCTTGTAGGCAAAGTACTTGTCAGAGGTCTCATACCTCTTAACACGGGCATAAGTCTGAAATGCCAATTTCAGCTCTTAGAACATCTCATATGTTCCATGGCGTTCAAAACGTCTTTGAAGCCCCGATTCTAAGTCGTAAAGCATGATGCACTAAACTATCAAGTAGTCATCATATCGAGCTTGTCATACGTTCATAACGTCTGCATCAGCTCCTACAACAGATCTGTCACCTAGCGGTGCATCAAGGACATAATTCTTATGTGCAGCAATGAGGATAATCCTCAGATCACGGACCCAGTCCGTATTATTGCTACCGTCATCTTTCAACTTAGTTTTCTTTAGGAACATATCAAAAATATAGGGGAGCTATGTTGCGAGCTATTGATCTACAACATAGACATGCAAAACTATAAGACTAAGTTCATGATAAACTAAGTTTAATTAATCAAATTACTAAATAACTCCCCTTAAATAAACATCCCTCAAGTTATTTAAGTGATACATGATCCAAATCAACTAACCCAAGTCCGATCATCATGTGAGATGGGGTAGTCATCAATAGTGAACATCTCTATGTTGAGCATATCTACTATATGACGCACGTTCGACCTTTCGGTCTCTAGTGTTCCAAGACCATGTATGTACATGGTAGGCTCGTCAAGTTTAACCCAAGTATTCTACATGTGTGAAAATTGTCTTACACCTGTTGTATGTGAATGTAGAGTCTATCACACCCGATCATTGCATGGTGCTTCGGAACGATGAACTTTGGCAATAGTGATTATTCGAGGAGAACACTTTTATCTTGAAATTTAGTGAAGGGATCACCTCATAATGCTACCGCCGATCTAAGCAAAATAAGATGCATAAAAGATAAACATCACATGCAATCAAAATATGTGACAGTATATGCCCATCATCATCTTGTGCTTTTGATCTCCACCACCAAAGCATCATCATCATGATCTCCATCGTCACCGGCTTGACACCTTGATGTCCATCGTAGGGTCATTGCGTCGAGGTCGTCACGCCAACTATTACTTCTACAACTATCGCTAATGCATAGTGATAAAGAAAAGCAATTACATGGCGTTTGCACTTCATACAATAAAGAGACAACACTAAGGCTCTTGCCGGTTGTCGATATTACGAAACATGATCATCTCATACATCAACATATATCGCATCATATCTTGACCATATCACATCACAACATGCCCTGCAAAAACAAGTTAGACTTCCTCTACTTTGTTATTGCAAGTTTTACGCGACTGCTATGGGCTTCTAGCAAGAACCGTTCTTACCTACGCAAAAACCACAACGGTGTTTCATCAAGTTTGTTGTTTCAACCTTCTTCAAGGACCGGCCGTAGTCAAATTCATTCAACTAAAGTAGGAGAAACAGACACCTACCAGCAAACTTTTTGAAAAACTAGTTGTATGTCTGTCGGTGGAACCGGTCTCATGTGCGTGGACATGTAAGGTTGGTCCGGGACGCTTCATCCCACAATATCGCCGAATCAAAATAAGACGTTGGTGGTAAGCAGTACGACTATCATCACCCGCAACTCTTTGTGTTCTACTCGTGCATATCATCTATGCATAGACCTGGCTCGGATGCCGCTGTTGGGAAATGTTGCATGGAAAACCAAAAAAATTCTACGCACACGCAAGATCTATTAAGGAGATGCATAGTAACGAGAGGGGAGAGTGTGTCTACGTACCCTCGTGACCGTAAGCGGAAGCGTTACACAACGCGGTTGCTGTAGTCGAACTTTCTTCGAGATCCAACCGATCTAGTACCGAACCTACGACACCTCCGCGTTCAGCTCGGTAACGTCCTCTGCCTTCTTGATCCAGCAAAACGGTGAGGTAGTAGATGAGTTCCATCAGCACGACGGCGTGGTGACAGTGATGGTGAAGTGATCTCCGCAGGAGGGGGTGACACACACGGCTAAACAATTGTCTGGTGTGTGCTAGGCGCCCCCCTCCCACATATATATAGGTGGGAGGCAGGGAGGAGCAGCCAAAGGAGGCGCCCAAGTAGGAGGAATCCTACTTGGGATCCCTTCCAAGCCCCCCCCCCTTCCTTATTTGGAGTGCGGGGAAAGGCAGGGGAGGGTGCCCCCCCTTTCCTTTCTCCCGTGAGAGGGAAAGGCAGTAGGGGCTAGCCCTCCCCGTTTTCCTTCCCTAGGGCTGTCCAAAGGGAGGGGGCGCACCAGCCCCCTTGTGGGCTGGTCTGTCCACTCCTTTGGCCCATAAGGCCCATAACTTATCGGGGGGTGCCCGAAAACCCCTCCGGTGACCCTATTCCTTCCCGGTACGTCCCGAAGCACTTCTGGTGTCCAAATACCATCGCCCTATATATCAATCTTTACCTCTTGACCATTTCGAGACTCCTCGGCATGTCCGTGATCTCATCCGGGACTCTGAACAACATTCGGTCACCAAAACACATAACTCATATAACATTATATCGTCAACGAACGTTAAGCGTGCGTACCCTACGGGTTCTAGAACTATGTAGACATGACCGAGATACCTCTCCGGTCAATAACCAATACTGGAACCTGGATGCCCATATTAGCTCCTACATATTCTACGCAGATCTTTATCAGTTGAACCGCTATGACAACATACGTAATTCCCTTTGTCCATCGGTATGTTGCTTGCCCGAGATTCGATCGTCGCTATCTTCATAACTAGTTCTATCGCGTTACCGGCAAGTCTCTTTACTCGTTCCGTAATACATCACCTCGTGCCTAACTCCTTAGTCATTTGCTTGCAAGTTTATGATGTGTATTGCCGAGAGGGCCCAAAGATACCTCTTCGATACTCGGAGTGAAAGTTCCTAATCTTGATCTATGCCAACTCAACAAACACCTTCGGAGATACCTATAGAGCATCTTTATGATCACCCAATTACGTTGTGACGTTTGATAGCACACAAGGTATTCCTCCGGTATTCGGGAGTTGCATAATCTCAAAGTCGAAGAAATATGTATTTGACATGAAGAAACAAATAGCAATAAACCGAACGATCAATATGCTAAGCTAATGGATGGGTCTTGTCCATCGCATCATTCTTCTAATGATGTGATCCCATTATCAAATGACAACCCATGTCTATGGTTAGGAAACTTAACCATCTTTGTTCAATGAGATAGTCTAGTAGAGGCTCACTAGGGACACGGTATGTGTTTATGTATCCAAACATGTATTTAAGTTTCCGGTCAATACAATTCTAGCATTAATAATAAAACTTTATCATGATTTAGGAAATATAATAAGAACCATTTTATTATTGCTTCTAGGGCATATTTCCAGCATCTAGGACGTGGGCAATGCAGGGCATATATAGTTGAAGGGGCACGGATGGCACAGCGGCGAGCATGCCGGCGGCCGATCCACTCCCTTCCCTTCTAGACCAACACCACTCCCTCCATGCCCACTCCCACGCAAGCAGCCAGAACTCAGGAAACCAGGACAGTAGGAGTGAGAGAGAGAGAGAGAGGAGATAGGGGAAGGGGAAAGGCTACACCTCGAGCATGCCGGCGGCCGATCCAGAACCGCGATGCACGTGAGAGGGGAGGGTGGCGGCTGCCAGTGCATCGCCCCGACGGGAGCTTGGGGAGGCACCGCCCGCCATGGATTTGACCGCTCATCGCGCTAGGAGCTCTACTCATCTTCTCCTTCCCGCTGTCCAGGTCGAAACATAAGAGAAGGCACAGTGGGGCGGCGGTGGGGGAAAGTGAGGAGAGGTGGACCTGCTCCTGCCGCTGTGCTCGAAGAAGCGGTCGGTCCGTTGGAGCAGTAGGGGCGGCGGTGGAGCGAGAAAGGAGGGAAAACGAGAGGTTGCAGCAGGAGGGGGTGGATCAAGAGGAGGGGCGGCGAACAGGTTTTTTTAGGTAGGGGTGGTGCGAGGTGGGACAAAAAAAGTCAAACGAAAATAAAGCGTGAAGGTTATTCTACCAACTGAGACATTAGAAATAGAGATAAGAGAAGGTCTTCCATGTAAATGGAAAGGTCTAATTTCTGTAGGTTGTCTTTAGGTAAGTGTCTATAGTTGTGGGAGGAGGCAAGAGCAAATCCAAGTGTATCTTGTAAGAAATGAACTTTAAGATGAAAGTGATCATTAAAAGATATGCTCACCACATATTTATGATGTAGGTGTGAGGGTATGGGTTGTATAGGGTTGACTAGAACATGAACAACATCGTTCTCTTGAAATAGACTTTTATCCCGCTTTGTAAATAAAGCAACATCCGAAGAAGTACACGGTTAAATAAGACAAAATGGCGAGGTAGCCTCTTACAAAGCCGATTCTGAGATATCTTCCACAAGTAGAACGCACGCGACCACGCTACCAGCAACGAGCACCGAACGAACTAAACACCGCCACACTGCGACCTAGCACATCTAAGCTCCACGATAACGCTCCCAAGAAGGGGAACGGAGCAGAGCGTCGCCGCTGCCGAGTCCACACTGGACAAAGGTACGCACCTTGACTCCAGAGGACGTTGACGTTGGTTGTCTTGCTCGCATTCGACTAATTTCTTGTGGTCGTGTATAGTGGCCTCGCAAGTCAGTCAGTGCCTGCCTTCTTGTGCAGATTAGTCTAGCTGATTTCCGCCCACAATAAACCAGATTGCATTTTTGAATTGTGCTGCACAGAGAGAAGAATTACCAACATGACACGAATGACGAATCTCATGTCAAACTTGCAGGTAGAGCAACCATATAATACCCACAGCAGACAGTCCTTGCTGTGCATGCAGGACGACCTTTTGATGAACGACACATGCACGATATCTATCTCACCGCATGCTGTTGTCTAGGACACTGCTGAAAACAATTCTACAGTCTAGGTCGACACTGTGGCTTCGCGGTTGTGTTCAAGAATGCTGAGAATCTACAGCAGACAGTCCTTGTTGTGCTTGCCATGGATGGTGTGATGGCCATGTCGTGCAAGTTTCGGCTGGACAAACATCGTTCATGTAGCAATGGTATAAAAATGCCACTCATGAGAATGCTAGGTAAAAGTAAGTAACTGAACTCCATCCTCAATTTAAGCAATTGTTTGCTCATGCAGCAACCGAGGGCAGAGTAAAGTGAAAATTAATTCTAACCGCCAGAAATAAACCATAGACGCACGCAGAATCATGTAGTAAACAGTAGCAGGAAATGAGCAGCTCTCGCTGGCTTGTGTCGGACCGGAGGCGAGGGGAGGGGATGGGTGTGCGGCGGTGACCAGATGCGCGCTCCGGGATTCCCTGGTGGAGAAGGACACAGACGGTGGTCGCCGCGCATTTTGGGCCCGCTGTCGCTGTACTCGCGCTCCTTAGCAGCGAGTCCATGAGCCGGCCGAGTGATACCCAAACCCATATAATGCAGCCCATCACTGACATAGCGTTCCTGTCTACAGTCTAGGACACTGCTGAAAACAATTCTACAGTCTAGGTCGACAGTGTGGCTTCGCGGTTGTGTTCAAGAATGTTGAGAATCTGTGGCACGCATGTGCGGCGTCATTGAGTCTATCGCGCGTGATTTTTCTTTTAGCTTTTGATTTTCAAACTTTCGTATCTTTCGAATGGAAAAATCAAATTAAGTTCTATTTCCATATTCATATTTTTCGTGACAAGACCTTTCAAATAAGACTCGTTTTGAATACGTTTTTGGTGAAATTTGAAAAAAATAATGTTAAGTTTCAACTCTTGAAACTTACTACGAACGACTGATAAAATCACCACTTTAGCACCTGCGGCCGACAAAAAAAACAGCTTAAAATTTCAACTCTGAAACTTCATACTCGCGATCGAGAAAATCAGAATTTTCAGATGCAAAATCGTAAGTTTCAATGATTAAAACTTATTGTGCCTTTGCGCGGGATGATTTTCAGATGCCAAGCCCCGCTCGGTTGCTTGGTTGCGGGGGAGGGGGGGATCAATATTTTGCTAAACGTATGGTGCAAAACAGAAATAGTTTTATAATCATATTTAACTATGTAAATCTACATTACAAATTGTCAACATACATAATTTTAAAAACGCATACATCCAACAGGCTGGCCTGGATCAACGGATCCCATGCATTCTTTACCGCCGTTGTGGCCCCTTGGTGCCCATTGGTTGCGTACGTGCGTTGCTTGAAAAAAGTTACTAGAAAAAAGTTAAAGAAAAACTAAAATTTTGGGTATGAAATTTGATTTGGCCATTCCACTCATGTGTGAAGTTTCGGGAAGTACCGACACATGAGGGTATTCTTAGTGAATAAAATACAATTGGGACCATACTATTCATCAAATAGTGTTTTTCTAATATAGCTTCAATTTCGTCATTTTTGCCAAGATTTCCATGGATGTCATTTTTTCGTGAAACTTCATATGCTACCGGTTGACTATGTATGTTAGAAAAAAATCAAATATTTTTTCTAGTATTTTTCTGAATTTACTATTCATAATAGGTGCGCGTGGAACCATGTTCATCAAATCCGCGTCCTTCAAATACTTCGCAAATTAATCGTGCGTGCGTACAGGAGTTCATGGGCCGGAACTAAATAATGTGGCCCGTGTGCACCACGCAACAAACACTTCCGTCGGGGCGCCCCTATGGAAATCCCTATTCGCCGCTCTCTGAGGGCAAAATGTCGGGCTACCGCACAGAGCAGCGCAGCGAGCGACAAACCTGGGCCAGCCCACGTCCAACCGGTTTTGGGAACCTTCCCTGAACCGGGCTTTTCCCTGTACCTTTTTTCTGGGTTTTTTTCGGCTTTCTATTGTTTTTTTCATTTCTCTTTTTTTGTTTCTGTTTTTTTTTCAAGTTTTCGTTTTTTGTTTTTTGTTTTTTGTTTCATTTCTCTTTTTCCGTTCCTGTTCGCAGTTTTACAAAATGTTTACGATTTTATTTTTTATTTCTTTTTCTTTTCTTCTCGTTTTTCTCAAAAAAAAATCGAAAATCCGGTAAATTTTGTTCGTGTTTCCAAAAAATGTTCAGTTTTTGAAAAAATGTCCTTAAAATTCAAAATCTGTTCTCATTACACAAAAATGTACAAAACTTTTCAAAATTCAGAAAATGTACCGGATTTCAACTTTTTGTTCACATATTAAAAAAATGTTCGCGCTTCCAAATTTGTTTGGGAATATTCAAAATTGCTCTCCTTTTCAAAATATGTTCTCAAAATTTTAAAAATGTTCGTACTTTAAAAAATTGTTTGCGCTTCCAAATTTGTTCAGGATTTTTCAAAATTTGTTCTCAAGATTCAAAAAATGTTTGGTAATTGAAGAAAATGTTCCTGCTTTCCTAATTTGTTCACAAATTCAATAATAGTTCATGTTTTTCAGTTTTGTTTACAAATTCAAAAAATGTTCTGGAAGTTTTAAAAGCTAAACATTTTTAATTTTTGTTCACAAATTCAAGAAATGTTCCCCTTTTTCAAATTTGTTCACATCATCAAAATGTTCCTGTTTTACAAAATTCTTACGAAAATTGGAAAAATGTTTTTATTTTGAAGAAAATATTCATAATTTCGAAAAATTCAGTTGTAGGAGGTCGTCGATTCGACCCAATAAATGGATTTTTTAGGATTTTTTTCCAAATTAATGTTTAACATTAGTCTCTATCGTATACGTCTTTAACTGTCGGGCTGCTAATTGAACATGATATGGTCTACGTCGCAGTGGTTTGCACGGAAGGCAATTAGTGCGAAGTCGCGTGTTCGAGTTTGCGACTTTTTTCATCTCGGGAACGCTCCGCCGCGTGCCACTGTAAATGGGCCGGCCCGCGCTAGCCGCTCCTTGTGCGAAGTGCCGGCAGTTTGCCGCAGCGAGCGGCTTATAGGAGCTCTCCGCCCCTATGTCTTGCTTATAGTGGTACGCAACGAAGCCACGACATTGTTTCTTTGTTTTTTCTTACGTTTTTTTTTTCATTACTCTACTTTTGTCTTTACTACCAAATACTCTAAATGGATATATTAGAAAAACAATTTACATAAAACATTTGAAAAAAAGTGCTAACCAAGCATTCAAAAAATGTTAAATGTGTATAAAGAAACTATTTCTCATATATAAGAACAATGTTCACAAAAATATAGAATTTGTGTAAAAAAAATCATCTATTTAAAAATATTAATCAAGAAAAAACAAATATCTTAAAAATATTAATCAATTATTTGAAAACATCTAATGTGTATAGAAAAGTGTTGTCCATATTCAACAAAATGTTTACATGTATTTGAAAACTGTTAAATGTATATATTGAAAACGTTGACCATGTATTCATAAAAATATTATTTTCGTATTGTATTAAAAAATATAAAAAATTATTTGAGAAAAGCTAATCAAGCATTTTAAGAATGTTAAATGTATATAAAAATGTTGGCCATGTATGGGAAAAATAATCAAGCACACGAAAAATATTAAATGTGTATACAGAAATTGTTGATCATGTATTCAAAAAATGCTACTCTTGTATTTGATTAATGTTTATTGAGAATTTGAGAAAAGAAATGTTTAAAATATGCATAAAAATTGGCCATGTATTAAACAATATTAATCCAGTATTTAGAAAATGTTAATAAAGCATTTGAATTTTTTAAATGTATCGAGAAAAAATGTTGACCAGGTAATCACAAAATGTTAAACTAGTATTTATAAAATGTTGAACGTGAATTAGGGTAACTTGCTTGATGTATTAAAATAATGTAGAATAAAAATCAAAAGAAACAAAGAAAATTGAAGAAACATTAAAAATGAACGAGAAACAGAAGAAACCAAAGAAAATAAATTGAACAAACAAGTGCAAAAAGAATGGAAAACAATGAAATAAGAGAAAGAAACAAAGGGAAACGAAAAACCAAATAATACCAAGAAAGAGACAAAGAAAAACAAAAAAAATGAAAACCCCATGAAAACGAAGAAAACAAATGAAGAATAAAAAAATAGAAAACCCAAATGAACCAATGAATGAACGAAGAAAACCGGTCAGAAAACAAGAAAAAAAAGGAGAAACCCGTAGGAGAAAAAGAAACTAAAAGAGAAAAAAAATATTCAAACCACCAAAGCAATGCTCGCGAGCGAACGTTGCATGCCAGCTATGAAAGGGAAAAAGGGGGGGTCAGCCCAGTTTATATGTGAGGTAACAAATCCTTCAATGATGGAACCTATGGTCTCACTATAAGCGAACCATAGCTCTTGCGCTTCCATCGTCCAGAGCGAGGTACGATTCTTACGAGCGAAGCCAATGACTATTCATATGCACCATATATGTATAACTGTTCATGCCAAAAATCAAGCTAGGGAGGCCGCCCATTCCCGCCCTACCGAGTTATTTGCCCCTGGTGCAATACATGAAATAACGTATCGTTCTTTTTTATTTTATTTACACATGAATTTATGACCTCAAATGTCGAGGTTTACAATTTGGTAAAGCGCATTAGCTTTAGAGGTTGGCCGCCATGTTTGGTTAGATGAACATGTGAATCTTTACTTCTTGTGAATACACTACATAAAGCTGCGCATGTTTGCCTAACAAAACGCCTACAGTGTAGGATGATAGTGGCTTGGCCATTTCCTAACCGTTAAGGCGCCATATATATACACTGCACCCAATACGTCCTCGCTAGCTTCCTAAATGGGGTGTCGGCCCATATTGACTACCCAAGTCAGGTTTTTATTTTTGTTTTTGAGCAAACACAGTGGAGAAAACCCCCAGTGTAAAGCCCCGTTAGTTTAAAGAACCCTTTAGAATGTTCCCTCCGGTTTTCTGGATAGAGTTTCTCTATTCTTTGCTTTCATTCGTTTTTGTATGGTTTTTCGTTTTTGTTCTTTCTTTCCTTATTCCTTTTTCTTTCTTCTTCAGTTTTCCAAATTCATGAATCAAGCCGCAAAAAAATTAAAATTTGTGAAATTTTTTTAACCAATGAACTTTTTTATAATTCATGAACTTGTTAAAAAATTGTGAACTTTTCAGAAAATGTGAACTTTTTCTTCAAAATTCATCAGCTTTTCCCTCTAATAAGTGAACTTTTTTTCAAATTTGTGAACTTTGTTTAAAAATCAATTAACTTTTTTCAAAATCACAAAAAAATTTCAAAGTCATGAACTTTTCCAAAAAATTTAACTTTTCCCATCTTCATGAACCTTTTTTTGCAAAACTTTAACTCTTTATGAATTTTCTAGATTCATTTTTTAGAAAGTCAAATGGTCAAGGTTCACCCATCAACTATCGTACGGCGCTAAAGAAGGAGCCTGCAGCCCGAGCAACCAGGTATGTCCGCCTTTGTTTGGCTAGGCCCAGGGGAAAACCCTATATGCCGCTCGTTGCGTCAAACTGCCGGCGCTTCGCACAGGCGAGCGACCAAGCAGTGACGCAACGGGCCGGCCCGTTTAACCGTCCAGCGCTCCCGGTTTTGGGAACCTTCTAGAGGTTCCCAGCTGTGTTTTTTTCGGTTTTGGGAACCTTCTAGAAGGTTCCTGAACCGGTTTTTTATTTTCCTTTCTTTTTCTATTTCTGTTTCTTTTACTTTTCTTTTTTTCTTTTTTGTCTTTCAAGTTTATGTTTTCTCTTTCAAAAAAAAAATTCGCGCTTTTTCAAAAATGTTCGTGAACAAGTTTGCTCAAAAAATGTTCTTTTCATTCATAAATTTGTTCTTAAGATTCAAAAAATGTTCATGCATTAAGAAATTCTCCAAATTTGTTCTTTGTTTCAAAATTTGTTCTCAAGATTCAAAAAATGTTCGCACTTTTAGAAAATATTTATGTTGAAATTTTGTTCTCAATTTGAAAATTTTGTTCTCTAAAGTCAAAAAATGTTCGGGATTTTAAATTTTTGTTCAAAAAATGTTCTTTCCATTCATAAATATATTCTCAAGATTCAAAAAAAAATTCATGCTTTAAGAAATTGTCCAAATTTGTTCTTTGTTTCAAAATTTGTTCTCAAGATTCAAAAAATGTTCATGCTTTCAAAAATTGTTCGCGCTTTCAAACTTGTTCTCCATTTCAAAATTTGTTCTCAAGATTCAAAAAAATGTTTGCAATTTAAAAAATGTTTGTACTTTTTTATTGTTATTTTTCATGTTTCTTTTGTTTGAAAATTTTCAAATATTTGTTCTCAATATTAACAAATGTTCTCGTGTTCAAAATTTGAAAAAATGTTTCATGTTTCAGAAAATGTTCTGGAATTTTAAAATGTACTTGTTTACAATTTCAAAAAAATTCCAATAATTTTAAATGGACTCGCTCAGGTTCTTTAATGCTGGCGCTGCAAATTTGTCATATTAACTCGCGTGTCGCAGTCGCTAGCGCGCGGTGCTTATCTACAGCAGCTCGCGGGTTCGATTCCTAGCTAGCGCGGTTTTATTTTTCCGATTTTTCATTCTGCGGAGGTTAGCTAGCGGGCCGGCCCAGGCGAGTCGTCTCCTATGCGAAACTGTGACTACTTGCCGCAATAAGCGGCTCATAGGAGTTCCCAGGCCCAGGTGCCTACAGCCCGAGCGACCAGGTCTGTCCGCCTTTATTCGGCTAGGCCCAGGTGAGCCTGCGCGTGAGCGGAGATTCGGCGAAATCAGTAGTTAAGGATTACTTTTTTCAAAGATCACTCTCATCTTTTTAGGTTACAACAAGTGGCACACTGCATGCATGTCACTTGTCGCAACCTAAAAGTTTTTTCTTTTTTCATACTTCCGTTTATTCAAAACATTGTATTTCTTACCGTACGTCCAAATCTCGAGTAGTTATCATCATTGGATTCCTCGCGATGAGATCTTCAAAATTAGATCCCATTATCATAAGTTTTGACGAACTTTTTTTCACAAAACAACGGATGGAAAAACCAAACCGGTAGCACGTTCTTCCACTTTCCGAAAGAGGCACGACCGTGCCTTTCGCGAAAAAACAAAAAAATGCGTTTTTTTTTCATTTCTGAGAGGCACGGCCGTGTCTCTCGCGAAAGCACAACCGTGCCTCTAGCGGAAGAAAAAAACAAAAACACGTATTTTTTCGTTTCCGAGAGGCATGGCCGAGCCTCTCACGAAAGCACAACCGTGTCTCTCGCAGAAGCAAAACCGTGCCTCTCGCGGAAGGAAAAAAACAAAAAACGTGTTTTTTTCGTTTCCAAGAGGCATGATTGTGCCTTTCGCAAAAGCAAAATCGTGCCTCTCGCGGAAGCAAAAAAAGGTTCAAAAGTTTTTCCCAAAAGCTAAGAAAGACCGATGAAAAACCAAAAGGTCAAAAAAACAAGAAAATCCATTTAAAAAGCCGAAAACGCGTGCGGAAAATTAAAAAAAACAAAATCCAAAGGAAGCGCCCAAAGCGCGCCAAGTGGCACACTTTCAGCCCACCACCAAGTGATCGATGTGAGACTCTCGAAGGAGCGCTTGTTAACTAGTTGCTCCCGAGATTCGGCGTTAAAGGCACCATATAGCATCACTCAGTGGCTTTTGCAAAAGCAAAATCGTGTCTCTCGCAGAAGAAAAAAAACATGTTTGTTCGCGCAAAACAAAAGTTTAAGTTTTTTTCCAAAAGCTAAGGAAGACCGGTGGAAAACCAAAAGGTCGAAAAAACAGGGAAAACCTGTTTAAAAAGCTGAAAATGCGTGCGGAAAATTTAAAAAAAATCCAAAAAAAGCACCCAAAGCGCGCCAAGTGGCACGCTCTCATCCTACATCCTACCATCATGTGATCATTACGAGGCTCCCGAAGGAGCGCTTGTTAATTAGTTGCCCCCGAGATTCGGCATTAAAGGCACCATATAGCATCACTTAGCCCCGTTCGGATCTTCTCCTGCTCCTAGCTTTCTCGGCTCCGCGCTGGAGCCAGCCCGAACGCCACGGCTCCGAGAAGACCGCTTCGCGGAGCGAAGTCCCCTCGTAGTGCAAAAAAGAGAAGCTGGTCGAGCCCCGCTCTCAAAAATCGAAGGAGCTGGAGTTGGGGATTATTACAGGATATGCCACCGCCAAGTGACCAGGGGGCAGCGTACCGGTTCGCTCGACTTGTTCTTTCTCCTCGATACGTTGCTATTCCATCGAAACCTGGCCTGCCTTTACCCTCAAAAAGAAAAAAAAAGAAACCTGGCCTGCCTTTCCTTTGAACGGGCCTAAAGCAAGTTTATTGGGCTATCAGCCCAACTAACCAACTGGAAGTGGAAGCTGGCCTCCCGAACGGTTTCTCGTGAGCCAGGTTTTGTACGAGAAGTAGGATTTGGTAGGGGGAGCGGAAGCTGGCTATTTGGAGAAGTTGGACAACATCCGAACGGGGCCTTAGTGGCTTGCTGGTTCGGGAAATTTTTTGAAATTGTGAAAGTTGGCTCTTAAAAGAACAGAATTAGGCATCTCCAACACGTACCCTCAAAATGCACACAAATGTCTGGATGTATTTGTTCGGACGCAGTTTGTCATCCAACATGGTATCACATCGGTTCATGGACGCGCCCGGTTGTCCGAAATCCCGCAAACCAGGGGCAGCTTTGCGGCCGTCCGGATCTCTGCCATATACGCGTCGGACACCTCGGCCCCGCCCAAAAGCCTCTCCCGCATGAACGCACCTCAACTCCCTGCCGCCGCATTCATGCCGACCCAGAGCAGACGCTACTTAACACTGGAGCGGACATTGTAGCGGCACGTTGGCCGAGAGCACTGCCCACGTGTTCTCCTGGTCTCTGCGCATGTTCAATGCCGAAGATACGTGACTGGACATGACGAGATGACTATCGGCCGCATTCACAATGGTTGCTTGTCTGTCCGCCTGGCGGCATAAAACATGCACGCCAGCCGATAAACCCACTCTAGCGTCCGCATTGAAACAACCCACCACTTGGCCTAGCTGGTGTCCGCTATTTATACATGCCCACGCCCGGCACGAACCACACCGCACCATCCCCACTCTTGTTCCTACTCCGTGCACCACCTTCGCCATGACCGCGAGCTCTAAAGAGATGTGGGAGAGCATCTCGACATAGCAGAAGCACGAGCTGGACAGCCTTGCGGCTCGTTGGCAGACCCTCGTGCGCTGCGGATAGAGGTCGGCTGGACGGCTAGCTCTCCGTGTGTGAGCGATGACAACCAAGCACCGGAGGAGGCCTCTGACAACAAGTCGGTGCCCCCGCCCACTTGGAACCACGAGGCCGCGCCGTCCACGTCCATTATGGACCTTACCTCCACTGGTGACGTCCTGGATACAGACTCCAACAAGGAAGAGTAGGGAATGGGAGAGGGAGGTATTCCCTGTCCCATGTGGGCACAGACATGCCCCATGCCTTATGCTTCCTCGTCTGCGGCCCACAGTTTCACTTCCCGAGGCACCCTGTCTGGAAAGATGCCGGACATGAGGAACAAGGACTTCGAGCACGGAGGACAACGAAGATTTATATTATGTTAACTTTTGGACGCTTTTCTTTAATTAAATATGTCAAGAATGTGGTCCGGTTTAAATAAAAATCATCCGATTTGCATCAAACCCACCGGCTTGTTTAATTAGTATCGTCAAATATGTGGCCAATGGATGGTTTGAAAATTTTAGTCATGCATGCATGCAATATTCTAAGGCTAGCTTGCTGCTCTAGCATCATTCATTGCTTTGGTGATCAAATCGGATTGACAAGAACTAGTCGATCGGTCATGCATGTGAGTGGGGTGAGGTCATACATAAGACCGACCGACCATGTTTTGTTTCATGAATACACTTTATTAGCATCAAATGCATCACATGTATATGCAAACCAACCTGTGGTTGGGTGGTTAGAGGGACAATGGTATCCTAGCCCACCAGGGTTCAAGTCCTGATACTTGCATTATTCCTGAATTTATTTCAAGATTTTCGGTGATGCGTTTTCAATGGGATGATACATTCCCATCGACGGCGAGGCACCTATCTCAAGATAATATGGCGGCTCAGTCTCTTGAAGGTGCTCATAAGGGTAGGGTGTCCCCGTTTTATATATAAAGCAACGACCAATCATCATACAACTCAACACACCCCACTCGGCCAGATCTGGCCACCACCCCCCACCCTACCGCTCCTTGGCAATGGACGAGCTACCCGGTGGTACACAACCAACCGACGGGGGAAGGATGATTCTGCGGCCCTCCTGGCGGGGTAATCGTCCCTCAACAGTGGATGATGACTAGGAAAGGACCAACCCTCCGGCGAAGATAGCACACGCGCGACGAGGAGAGGAGGCGGAGGCCAAAATGGTATGCCTGCAGACGAGCCGACGCCGGAGAGACCGGTCGTCGTCGTAGCGGGAATCGCCGAGCTACCATGCAGCGCCACGCTGCAGGAAGGCCACCGTCTCACCTCACCGTGACACCGCCGCCCACGGCC
Organism: Aegilops umbellulata; assembly: GCA_032464435.1. Classification (NCBI taxonomy): domain Eukaryota; kingdom Viridiplantae; phylum Streptophyta; class Magnoliopsida; order Poales; family Poaceae; genus Aegilops; species Aegilops umbellulata. Next base: position 571,617,578 of record CP136056.1, read on the forward strand.
AGAGCAGCAACCACACCAAGCTGTTGCCCCAACCCGCACCACCCGCCGGTCACCACAGCAACAGAGACCACCGGGGCGCCCGCCAACACCACAACACGTGCGCCTCCATGCCCTGGCCAGGTCCAGCCGGAGTCCCACCACCCCAAACCGGAGCAGACGGACACCAGTTGCATCACCACCACCTTAATAGGGCCGTCGGCAACCCCTGCCACCGCCAACCGCCACTCCCATCCAGATCTAGACAGGGACAACCAGATCCGCCGCCAGCTCACTCCAGGACTCCAGATCCCCCACGAGCTGTGCTGGAGGGGCGAGGAGGGGAGAAGGCGGCGCCTGCGGGCAACCAGGACGCTAGAAGGAGGAAGGGAGCCGAAGCAGGGCCGGCCCGACACCCGACACCACTGAGTAGAAGGGGACACCCCACGCCGCCCCACCGCCGCCGACACCACGCGGACTTTGACCGGCGATGCCCAAGGCAGCGGCAAGGGAGGGGCCGGGGTGACGGGTCAAGGGCGGCGGCGCTAGGGTTGCCACCGAGGGGCGCCCACGGGAGCGCCTGGGGAGGGGAGGGGAGGGGTGTTTTCTGATGTTCTATTGAGTTCACATGAATAATTTTTTTGATAAAGGGCGATTTATTATCTCAAAATGTAGCATCACGCGGATACAAAGCATTATGAGTAACAACCGACCTCTGCATAATTAGGATGCACATGGCCCAATATGAAAGTCTGACAAAAATTCATGAAATAAAAACCGACAAATCGGCAACAGTAGAGTCCTCTAGACCAACACTATGACTATGTCGAAGGAGGTGGTGGGTCGATCTGAAGGTTATGTTGCCACCCATGTTGGGAAAAAACCTTCGTAGCCACCTGCTCCAATCGCATACACACCGCGTTGAACAGCGGTTAGTACACCGGAAAATAATCTGCAGAGGAGAAACATCATTTCACTAAAACCAAATCATTTCTACATAGTCAAAGCCACCAAATTAAGGCATACGCTCTCACCCTTATTAGCGTTTTGAACCTATTTAAAATACCGTCCAACCAATGACCAAAAATATTGACAACACTTATGGGTGGATATAAATTTGACGTATTTGGATGACTAATTAACCATGTAAAACGTGCAAACTTGCATTGAAAAAGGAGGTGTTTGATTGTCTCATCATGAGTACAAAGACAACACTCCTTACTCCCTTGCCAGTTGTGCCGTGCGAGATTGTCTTTGATTAACACAACTCCCCTACGAAGATAGCACATGAAAATTTTCACCTTTAGTGGAATCTTGGACTTCCAATTTTTTTTTGTTATTATTCACTGGTACCTCAGAATATGTGATCTCATGGTACATAGAGTCTACAGTGAAAGGCCTTGATGTAGTAAGGTTTCAGCGAAACATATCCTGTCCTTGTGTCAGGTTAATCGAATCCAGTAGGGACAAAAGATTATGCCGTGACACAAGTCAGGGGCCAATCAAATCCTGCCTAAACGAAATATTCGACGGGGATGAACTGAGCACATGCGCAATAGTATTATTTTTATCGTGAGCAATGTTGTATATATTGATCCAATTAAGAGGAGTGAAGTGTTAGGGAGATATACTGATCCAATTTGTGGTGTTCTGCCGGAACGCCGATGACGGCATCGAAGAAGCACTTTAGAGTTTCACATAGTCAAAAGAACGAGTCTATCATACACAGTATTTCAATTTAAAGAACTAGATGATACCTCACACGTTGCTGCGGGAAATTTTTAGCTCACAACGGTGTAAGTAAAATTCGACAAAATTATATGATTCAATTATTCAATAGTAGTAATAGCGAGAAAGAAAGGAAGACTTTCTTTGTGAGGGATGAAGAAAGTTTAGTATAAGCAAATTGAAATAACCAATCAAGGAGAAATCCTCATGAAAAGAAATCCAAACATGTCTTTATTAGAGGAGGCAAGAATTTCACATATGTATAGGCTATAGCAAATACTCCCTCCGTTTTTAAATAATTGTCTTTCTAGAGATTTCAACGAGTGACTACATATGGAGCAAAATGAGTGAATCTACACTCTAAAACATGTCTACATACATTCGTATGTGTAGTTCATTTGAGATGGCTAGAAAGACAATTATTTGGGAACGAAGGGAGTAGTTTGTAGCTACTCCGGTCTGATAATGATATGCATGCATCTGTTAGCTAGGGTCCATTGACAACGTAGCTAAGGTAATTAGCAAAGAACTAATAATAATGCTTGCCTGCATAGGTGCGCATGCTACTATACCAGGGACAACGTGCACACACGTGTAAGGCGTAACAGCAGTGTCACGCGCGCCCGCGCAGCGCTCTCGCTGGTGAGGAGTGACATGCATGCACGCGCAACGCTCTCGATCGCTCTTGAGGTTGCCGGAGGCCGTCCTGCTGGAGACCGTGGCGTGCGTGCCTGGCGTCGCTGGCCTCTTGTGGTGCGCCGCCGCGTGCAAGTGCTGGAGATCGTGGCGTGCGTGCCTGGCGTAGGTGGCCTCTTGTAGTTGTCCTCCCTCGTCGGCTTCCTCGTCCGGGAGCGGCGTGACGGCGGGGAAGATCCACCGGTCTCGAGCCTCGTCCAAGCGTCGTGGTAGGTCCTCGGCCCTGGCCGTCCGCTGCTCAGCTCCATCGTCCATGGCGCCGCCGGTCACTTCCACAACTGCGTCATGCCGCTCCGTCACACCGCGGTGTCCTCCTGGTGCGCTTAGATGGCGGTGCGGCGGAGCCCGAGCCGACTGCATCGCCGTCTGCATCCTCATCTCTGCCGCGTGCCACGTATCTCTACGCTGCCCTATGACTGGTTCTTCTACTACTCGACACGACCGTCCTGTGCCTGCCTCCGGCAGGACCCCGGCAGGAAGCTAGACAGCAGGGAGTGCGCGCGCAACATAAAAAGAAAAGTGTGCGAGGGTTAGCGGCTCACCAGATAAACCGTGGCGGTGCTTGCTGCAACTGGGAAGAACATAGACGAACACGAGCTTTGATGGCGGTCTACAGCGACAAATGACAGCAAATGGAGCTCTGCATGGGAGGGGAGCAAGCTCTGGCCATCAGGTAGGTGCCAACGTCGCCAAGAGCTAGCTTCCCAACATGATGGAAGCAAAGCGCTCGGCGCTCATGGCGGCAGCGGCCAGCGGGCGCTCGGCTCAGGGATGGTTGAAAGACGAGAAGACATGCTTGCTTCAGAAGAGGAAAAGACTCCACTAAACACATCTAATAGCCGGCATTAAAAATGATTATTATGTCCATAGTGAGCCTGGCTGGTGGCCTGGCGGTGCACTGTTCATATTCTAAATTTTCTAATCATCTAATGTGTGTGGAAAGATCGTTCCTGTTCCGACGAGGGAGAAAAAACTCGAGTTCACATGGAGAAGGCTGGAAAGGAATGCATGAGATGGGTGGAGAATCGCTGATGTGGCGCATGGCTGAGGTGGATAGGCGGCATGTTTAGATAAATAAATTAATGGGGATGAACTTCTTAAATATATAGAATGAGAAGTACAGCTGATACACAGCTTCGTTCTTGATATATTATTTGGGAAAATAAACATAATACATATCGTAATGGGCCCCTATGTGAGGGTTCCCTATATCTGGATTATTACAAGTGCTCGATCATGCGAAGCAAAGTCAACAATAGAAATGGAAAGAAATAAAAATGAAACAAGAACTACTGCATGCATGGCAATGGAACTAAGAAACAAATCGTATATAGAGGTGAACGAGGTGCCAATTACGGAGCCATGCTAGAAGCAGCCTCAGTAAAGCCTTTCTCCATGACCGAGAACTTCTGAGCGGGCGGCGCAGCGAGGACTTTCTCACCGGCCGTCTTGTAGGCCAACATGAACGCATCTAGTTTCGCCTTGTCTCCTTTGGCCGTGTCAACTTTGGCAATAGCGAGTTCCACCTACTTCTCCCCAGCCGCTTTTACTTCGGGTATTTTGGCTGGTGGGGTGGCGGCGATGACGTCGTCGAGGACCAAATTGATGAGCTCGGCGATGGCAAACTTGAACAGGTTCTCGCCGGACTTGGTGAGGGTGGCGCTTGACGACGGTAATAATGCAGTTGCCACCATGACGATGACAAAGATTCGTGCCGCCCCAATGTTCTTGGCTGGGGCCATTACTCTTGTTGACAAGGAAAGTAGTAGAGGGACGATTCAACAAGATGTTGCTTCTTTCAATGAGATCGTTGCTTTAAATAGGAGATGTTGCACAAAAAGAGCGTGAGGCCATGTGAGCTTCGCGGACGCCATACTGCATGTGGGTGAAAATTTGGTTGCACCCATGCACCGGTCAGATGCCCTCAATAATTCTTAGGAACCACAATCAGTAAAACGACCGGATGTGCAAGGTTCCAAATCTGAGAGGTTCATGATACAACCTTTTGAATGAGGAGTTCATGAAACAGCCAATTTCCTCGTACGCTCGCCTACATTTTTTTCGCTCTCTTTTTCTTAGTTTCTCTTACGAGCTTGTATTGTCTACCAAAAAACCGGTTGCCAATTTTTTAATTAAAAATGATCATAGATTAGAAAAATCTCGAATTTAAAATAAGTCTGTGAATCTGAAAAGGTTCACAGATTTTTATTTTATTTTTTTAATTTGGAAAAAGTTCACGAAATTATTCAGAAAAAATCAAAAAGAAATCCGGATTTGAAAAATGTTCATGAATTTGGAAAACCTTCATGAATTTGAAAAAATATCACAGATTTTGAAATTGAATTCAAGAAGTTTGCAATTTTCTGAAGGGTCATAAATTTAAATAAAATAAAATAATTTGAAAAACAAATTTAGAAAAAGTTGAAATTTGCCTATATATGGGTGTGTGCTGATGAAACTAGCGAAGAGTGGGTGTGCGTTGTGCCCTGTCTACATATTTGCCTATATTTGGCGGCTTTACAGCTTAATAGGACTTGGCCGCGCCATAGCCACCAAACGCACAAACCCACTGCCTCGCGTGCACTTTTGGACTGGCTAATGTTCAGGGTGGTTTTTTATTTTTGAACTTCGAAAAAAAATCATGAATAAAAAATTTGCAAAATATGATTTGGATTCAAAACACATTCTGAATTCCATATTAATTTCTTTTCTGAATTTCAAAACATGTTCATGAAATAGAAAATGTCCCAAATTTCTAAAAAAATCATGGACTTAAAAGAATCACGAATTTAAATAACATTGAGAATTTAAACTAGGTTCCAACTTTGGAAACATATTCTGAATTTCAAAACTTCTTATTTTTAATGTTCAAAGATTTTAAAAAATGTTCTAACATTAAATGAACATAAATTTGAATAAATTTCCTACATTTAAAAAATGTAGTTTGTTAATTAAAACATTGTTCTCGTATTTTGGCAAATGTCCATGAATTTTAAAATTGTTCCCAGAATTGAAAAAATTAGGAATTTTATATTTTTCATAGATTTAAAAAAAATCATATTTCAAAAAACGGATTTGGCTCATGTTAAGAAAATGATTTCACGTATTTCAAAAAACAGATTTCACTCATTTCAAAGCATGGATTTCGACCCATTCAAAAAACTTATTTCACTCATTTGAAAAATTATATTTCACTCATTTCTAAACACCAATTTCACTCAATTACGAAATATGATTTCAGTTAATCCAGAAAATGATTTCACTCGTCTTAAAAAACTTATTTCACTCATTTAAAAAACCTAATTTCACTCATATTAGAAAAAAAATACTCAATTCAGAAATTTAAGTTGGCTCATCTCAAAACACTAATTTCACTCATTTAAAAGTTTGGTTTCATTCATTCCAAAAAAGCTGATTGCACTCATTTCAAAAATCAGATTCCACTCATTTTAATAATATGATTTTAATCATTTTAGAAAACAGAATTCACTCATTTCAGAGAAATATATACTCATTTTGGAAAACTAATTTCGCTCATTCTAAAACATTTTCATTATTTTTGAAAATGGTCTCAGAAAATTCATTATTTAACACATATTTCAGTTAATATAAATACAATTGAAGATGTAAAATTTAATGTTAGTATCAATGTATTCAATAATTGCCTTGTCTGAAAGGTCTCACCATAGGATTTCAAATATATAAAAAGATTCACAAACAATTTTTTGTTTAAAAGGTATGAATGTTTAAATTATCAAAAGAGCAATGACAGCCATAAATTTTCCTAGTGGGAACTAGAAAGATTGAATGTGCCTATGTTATGCATGTACGGGGAGGAAGGGCATAGGTGTGTCATGCATGCATACTTGGACGTGGGATGGATGGGACCATTGATTTGACGTAAGTGTGAGATACGAGAGTGGAGGTTGGACAATACAGAAATACTATATCGTTGATGGTGTGCATTGCTGCACCCATTCAATTTTACAATATAGTTACATAAACTATGTAAATATGTGGAGACATAAAGCACGGAAGTTAAATTTGCACAAACATATACGGTTGAGAGGTGTTGATACTGAGTCGCTTCCCCTATAGGTCTTACATTGTTCGTGACAAATTTGATTCGGTCATTGTAATCTGGAGTAAAAGGATCCGAACCTTTGCATGTCGATACCAACCAATATCTTACCATTTGGCTTGGCTCGAAAAACCCATACTACATATTCTCACAACATTGAGGCAATTGCATAAAGTATGCTAGAAACTCCATGAAAGGTCGTGCTAGAAACCCACTTTATCATCCGGAGATGAGAGTTTATGCGTAGGAACCTGATAGATGTTCATGATGTCTCCCTGGCAACGACGCCAGAGATTCTTCCTGATTGCTTGTATCTACGTTGGTATTTCCCCGAAGAGGAGAGGATGATGCAGCACATCAAAGATAAGTATTTCCCTCAATTATGAAACTAAGTTTATCGATCATGTAGGAGAACCAAGCAACACTATGTAAACAGCACATGCACACAAACAACAAAAATTTGCAACCCAACGCGTAAGAGGGGTTGTCAATCCCTCCTCGGTATTGAGATAGATTAAATAGTATGAGATTTGATAAATAGATTTAACTAAAACACAAAATAAAATAAATAAAAGAAAACCACAGCAAGGTATTTTTGGTTTTATATGATAGGAAAATAGACCTGGGGCCCGCAGTTTTCACTAGACGCTTCTCTCGAGAAAATAGCATATTGTGGGTAAACAAATTACTATTAGGCAATTGATAGAAAAGCAAATAATAATGAAGATATCCAAGGCAATGATCATGTATATAGGCATCACGTCCAAGATTAGTAGAGTGAAACGATTCTGCATCTACTACTATTACTCCACACATCTTTTTATCCTTAATAGCAACGATACATGCGTGTCATGTCTCTTTCTGTCACTGAGATTGAGCATCGCAAGATCGAACCCATCACAAAGCACCTCTTCCCATGGCAAGAAAAATTAATCTAGTTGGCCAAACCAAACCAAAATTCCGGAGAAGAAATACGAGGCTATAACAATCATGCATAAAAGAGTCCAGCAAAAACTAAAATAATATTCATGGATAGAACGGATCATAAACCCATAATTAATCGGATTCCAACAAACACACCGCAAAAAGAGTTACATTAAATAGATCTCCAAGAACATCGACGAGAACATTGTATTGAAGATCAAAAAGAGAAAAGAAGCCATCTCGCTACTCGCTACGGACCAGTAGGTCTGTGGTAAACTAATCACGCATTATCGAAGGGGCAACAAGGATGATGAAGAACACCTCCGTGATCGTTGACCCCTCCGGCAGAGTGCCAAAGAAGGCCTCTAGATTGGATCTCATGGTTCTGGAACTTGCGGTGACGGAAACTGTATTCTCTCGACTCCCTAGGGTTTTTGGGATTTCAGAGTGATGGCAGTGGAGAAGCTTCCCGTGGTACCCACTAGCCACTAGGGCACGCCTGGGCCTTCTGGCACGCCCTGGTGCCTAGTGGGCCCCATGGGCCTCCTCCCGTGCACTTCTTTGGCTCCCTGGGTGTCTTCTGGGAAGAAAAAATCTCCAAAAAGTTTTGTTGTATTTGGACTCCGTTTGGTATTGATATTCTGCAAAATAAAAAACAAGCAAAAAACATCAATTGGCACTGGGCACTATGTTAATAGGTTAGTCCCAGAAATGATATAAAGTTTCTAGTAAATGAATATAAAACATCCAAGATTGATAATATAACAGCATGGAACAATAAAAAATAATAGATACGTTGGAGACGTATCAGCCCCCGGTCCGTGAATCACTCGCAGGTACTCTCTGAGTCGACCCGACTTTAATCATATCATATAACATGTGTAATATGTATAGTATGTGTATATGTATATACCCATGATCACCATCCGAAGGGATCACGGCCCGATAGTATAGCATGGTAGACGGACAAGAATGAAGGGCCACTGATGGAATACTAGCATACCTATACTAAGCATATAGGATAACAGGTAAGTATCAACAGTAGTAGCAAGGACGGGCTATGCAGTAGTATAGGATCAAACGATAAGGCAGCAACAGTAACACTACTCTAATGCAAGTAGCAGAGGGAAAGAATATGCGGTATCAGAATGATCAAGGGGGTTTTGCTTGCCTGGAAGCTCTATGGAGAAGGACGGGTCATCGACGTCGTAGTCGTAATGGGTGTCATCGGCAGTCTTGGATCAGAATAGGGAAGAGGGGGAACAAAATAAATAACGGGCAAAAAATGCAACACAATGCATCTCATGGCAATATGATGTGCTAGGGGTGACCTAATGTAGTGCTAGGTGCTATAGACGGAGCGGGAAGATATCAGGGAATATTTTCCCGGCTCCATGCATTTATCGGTCAAACGATCCGGAGGGGAAGGTTCCATGTTTGCAGTGTTACATGCATGTGTCAGGTATGTGGATGACATAAATGGATTTTTCTTATTTTTTTGATCATTTTTCATATATAAATTGTTTTCATCGAAGTTCCATTTTATTTTATATGATTTTTTCAAAGTTTATTACATTTTGTGAATTTCTGGATTTAATACTATTTCAAAATATTAAACAGACTAAATGCTAAGTGCACCCGAAAGTGTACCCAGCTGTGTGTGCTAGAGGCTGACAGTGGGGCTAGGGTCAAAGTCAACAACCCAGTCAGCGTTGATTGGTCAAAGTGAACAGTGCAGGTGGGTCCCAGCTATCATTGACTCAGGATTTTTCAGATAAATTAGTTAGTGGCACCAGCCAGCAAGGCCACAGCTGGGCACGGGCGGCTGATACATCTCCAATGTATCTATAATTTTTTATTGTTCCATACTATTATATTATCAATCTTTGATGTTTTATATACATTTAGAAGCAACTTTAAAATCTTTTTTGGGACTAGCCTATTAACTTAGTGCCCAGTGTCAGTTGTTGTTTTTCGCTTGTTTTTGACTTTCTAGAATATCAGTACCAAACGAAGTCTAAATATCACAGAACTTTTTGGAGATTTTTTTCTAGCAATAAAAGACCCTAGAAGCTCCGGGAAGGAATGAGAAGACGAATGAGTGGCCCACTAGGCACCAGGGCATGCCCTGGTACATAGTGGGACCCACAAGCCTCCGTTTGACCTAACTCCGCCTCTATAAATACTCTAAAATAAAGAAACCTACCAGGGAGTCTACGAAATACTTTTTCCGTCGCCGCAAGTTCCAGAACCACGAGATCCCATGTAGAGGCCTTTTCCGACACTCTGCAGGAGGGGGATCCGATCACAGAGGGGGATCTTCATCATCCTTGTTGCCCTCTGTTGATGCATGAGTAGTTTACCATGGATCTATGTGTCCATAGTTAGTAGCTAGATGGCTTGTTCTCTCTTTTTGATCTTCAATACAATGTTCTCCTCGGTGTTCTTGGAGATCTATTTGATGTAATGACTTTTTGCAGTGTGTTTGTTGGGATCCGATGAATTGTGAGTTTATGATCAGATCTATCCATGAATATTATTTGAGTTTTGAGTTTTCTTCTCCGATCTATTGGTTTGGTTTGGCCAACTGGATTGATTTATCTTGCCATGGGAAGAGGTGCTTTGTGATGGGTTTGATCTTGCAGTGCTCAATCCCAGTGACAGAAAGGGACATGACACGCATGTATCGTTACTATTAAGGGTAACAAGATGGGATTTTATTTCATATGTGAGTTTATCTTGTCTACATCATGTCATCTTGCTTAAGGCGTTACTCCAATTTTTATGAACTTAATACACTAGATGCATGCTGGATAGCGGTCGATGTGTGGAGTAATAGTAGTAGATGCAGAATCGTTTCGGTCTACTTGTCTCGGACATGATGCCTATATACATTATCATTGCCTTGGATATTGTCATAATTATTTTCTTTTCTGTCAATTGCCCAACAGTAATTTGTCTACCCACCGTATACTATTTTTATGAGAGAAACCTCTAGTGAAAACTATGGTCCCCGTGTCTTATTTCTATCATATATTAAAACCAAAAATACCTTGCTGCATTTTTTTATTTTTTTATTTTGTTTCTTTGTTTGATCTGTCTATCAAAAACTATAACATTTAATCTTGCTCGTACCCGTTGAGGGATTGACAACCCCTCTACACGTTTGGTTACAAGATTTTTTGTTTGTGTGCAGGTGTTGTTTACATAGTGTTGCTTGGTTCCTCTACTGGATTGATAACCTTGGTTTCATAACTGAGGAAAATACGTATCTCTATTGTACTACGGCATCCTCTCCTCTTCGAGAAAATCCCAACGCAGTTCACAAATAGCAGGAAGAATTTATGGCGCCGTTGCCGGGGAGACATCATCAACGACGGCCTTGGCGGTGAGGACGGGTCGATGAGCGAGCAGAGAGGGAGCAGCACATGGAGGAGGGGCGAGAGTGAGTAGGGGGGCTATGGTTTGGTGAGGGAGGTGCGGTGTTCGACTTGTAGGCAGAGCAGGGTGCAGATTGCTACTTCTTGAGCTTGCGTTGGTTTTCCCTTGAAGAGGAAAGGGTGATGCAGCAAAGTAGAGATAAGTATTTCCCTTAGTTCAGAACCAGTGTATTAATCCAGTAGGAGGAACACACAAGTCACTAATGGTTGCACCTATACAAACAAACAAATACTTGCACCCAACGCGATAAAGGGGTTGTCAATCCCTTCACGATTACTTGCAAGGATGAGATCTGATAGAGATAGGTATAAAAGATAAGTAAACGTGCAAAATAAAGTAAAGGTAAATAAATTATAGTAAGATATTTTTGGGTTTTTGGTTTATAGATCTGAAAATAATATGATAAAAGATAGACCCGGGGCCATAGTTTTCACTAGAGGTTTCTCTCTTGAAAGAAAGCATACAGTGGGCAAATAAATTACTGTTGAGCAATTGATAGAAAAGCGCATAGTTATGATGATATCTAAGGCAATGATTATCTTGTGCTAACCCATTTGTGTAATAACCATGTCGCCGCTACAACTATGCTAAGTTTCCAGGAGCGGTGGGCTATAAAGGTATACTAATCGTAAGTAAATCAAAACCTTCTCATTATTTCAGTTTAAACAACTGAGTTCCTTTTGGTTTTGTTTCTTGCTCGAGGGCGACAAAGGTTTAAACTTGGGGAGGTTGATAAGTGTAATTTTTACATTCATTCCACCATTGTTTAAATCGGATATTTCTTAATATTCCAAGATAATCACTCTGATTGTATTACTAATGACTAATAAATGAAAAGGATTGCAAATCCCTTTGTATAAATTGTGATATGCCTCATCTGCTCGCCACATCGGAGTTGTTTTACTCCTTGATGCCAAATATACCACCCAGCCTAGACGGGCATGCCCGTCAGCAACAACCATGTTTGTTTGCGGCCTAGATCGTAGCCCCACCATAGCTACTCCCACAACTGGCCACGACATGCTCGACCTCGGGCACAAGTCCCTTGCTCATGGTGCTCCATCCCCGTCAGAAACGGCCATGGTTGTCGGCGGCTCAGCTTGCGGCACCGCCCCATCTACTTCTCTCAACCAGTCACAGCGATGCTCTTGGGCGTCTCCACTCACGACACCATCGGGGTAATACGCAGGTTGCACGTACCTCTTGGTTGAAGCGAAGCTTTTCGTGTGCCAGTGTGTTACTCTCTAGCGCTGGACATAGGGTTTACTACTCCGGCGATTTTCCGTCGCCGTTGAGTTTTATCCACCATAACCGACCAATCTGGTGATCTTCTTCCCTCTCCTCGAGCGCGTTGGGGCTCATTGGGGAAGGACGTTCTTTCCGCCCAGCCTCGACGGGTGTTGGCAGCTAGGGTTTGCGGCGGCCAGATGGTGGCGCGTGATGCAGGGAACGGATCGGGCAGCTCTTCCTCGTCCGGGAGGAAGGGGAAAAAGGATGTTGATCTGGAGACTGCGATGAAGAATATGAAGCTCAAGGAATCTGAATTGGATGACGTGATTGTCAATGAGGAAGAGATCTCACAGCTAGAGAAGGAGCAGCGCTGGCTAGCAGTAGCCAAGGTAAACACGAGCAAGACTTTCAGTGCAGATGCGTTCAAGGACACAATGAAGTTTGCGTTGAGGTTGGCGTATGAGCCAGATATCCGGGAGGCTGATGACAATCTGTTCGTGATCCAAGTTTTTTGTGTTGCGGATTGGAATAGGGTTATGCATCAAGGGCCCTGGATCTTTCGAGGCCTGATGGTGGTGATAGAGGAATATGATGGCAAAGGTAAACCTGAAGCAGTACCCCTGGACCGTGTGTATGTGTGGGCTCAGATTCATGATACGCCTGACCTTTACCGTAAGGAACCAATCATAGACCAACTGGCTAGGCGAATCGGTCAGGTCAAGAGTGTGGAGATGAACCCCAATAGAATTTTTGAGGGCAACTACGTCCGAGTCCGGGCAAAGATTGTTATCTCTGAACCTCTGATCCGCTTCACTCCGTTGAACCTCGGGGGGAAAGAGCGCCTGTTTCTCCCTGTCAAATATGAGAAAATTGCATATTTCTGTGAGGTATGCGGAATCATGGGTCATATCATGGAGGAGTGTGGGAACGGCATCCATGGTGACGACGAGATCGAGTATGGTGAGTGGATGATTGCAACAAGAAGGAGCCTGCCATCAAATCAGTTTGGCAACAGCTGGGCAAGGCCGACTTCTCAGAGAGGAAGAGCTGGAAACAGAGGTGGCAGCCGCAACGCAGGAGGTGGTCGGGGCAACCCAACTGATCGGGGAAACCCAACAGGTGCAAGGAAGCGCTCTTCCCAGGAGGCTGGACTGCATGGGGAGGACGACCTCCGCGACACGGCTGAAAACCCACTGAAGGAGACTGGGCCGATGGATGGAGCAGGACAGGGGGACGAAGCAACAAGGAGGAAGCTGGATTTATCTGCGGAAAAGATAGCGGCTGTTGCTGCTAACAATAAGGACATCACTGGCTCAACATCGTATGCAGAGGTGGGTGTCGATCACGACGTCCCTCCACCGCCGCCTTTGTATATCTCACCAAGGGATAAGAAGAAGCACAAGAACTCGGGTTCTCCAAACACAGCAAAATTGGCATCTTTGGCGACCTCCAATCGGGAGGGTCGCCAGGCCAAATGAGTATTATATGCTAGAACTGTCATGGAGCTGGCAATGACGCGACAGTTCGAGAGCTCCGTGAAATCACGGCGAAGTTTGCCCCTTCTATTCTTTGTATCGTAGAAACTCAGATCAACAAGTCTAGAGTAGAAGGTCTTTCTGGCTCTTTAGGTTTTGATAATGGTTTTGCTATTGATAGCTCCGGTAGGAGCGGTGGTATTGGTGTGTTTTGGAACAATGGAATAAATTTAGTTAACTTGGGCTACTCTAAGTATCATGTTGACTTCTCTGTCCAGGGCCTAGGGCCTGCGGAGTGGAGACTGACTTGTGTCTATGGAGAAGCACAAACACAGGTGAGATACAGAACATGGGATACATTGAAAGGTTTGGCCTCGCACAGCCCTCTCCCATGGCTCTGTATCGGCGATTTTAACGAGGTGCTACGGCATGAAGAACACAGGGGTGTTGGTCAACGGAGTCACAACCAAATTCAGGGCTTTCGGGATACGCTGGATGTATGTGGCCTCGCCGACCTGGGATACAAGGGAAGCTTCTGGACATATGCAAAAAAAGTGGCTGGAGGCTCATATACACACGTTAGGCTTGACCGAGCCCTAGGTAAAGTAGACTGGATGGATATGTTTCCTCAGAGCGAACTTACTCACTTATCAGCAGCCACTTCGGATCACAAGGCCATAAACTTGTGCTTGGACACCAGAGAACAAAATCAGCGAGATAAACAGTTTAGGTACGAACTCATGTGGGAGTCACATGATGGACTGTAACCAACAGTAGTCGCCGGATGGGACACTTCAGTAGAGGCGAATTCTGCAGCTGCGATAAAGGAGAAACTGAAAAACCTTTCGGTGAACTTATCCCTTTGGAATAATGATACCTTCGGAAGTGTTAGAAAGGAAATTAAAACTTTGAAAAAGAGGCTTGAAGAATTACAGAATAGTGCAGCTAGAACCGGACCTTCACTTGAGGAGTTAAATATTATTGAGAAGCTAGTGGAACTCTATTACAGAGAAGAGATTTTGTGGCGCCAACGATCATGGATTGAGTGGCTTGCCTCGGGAGACAAGAACACGAAGTATTTCCACCAGAGAGCGAGCATGAGGCGACGCAAAAATCTTATAAAGGTGCTCACAAAGATTGACGGTTCCACAACTTCTGATGCTGCGGAGATGGAACAAATGGCAAAGGAATTCTATAACAATCTGTTTGCTTCAGAAGGGGTAGCCAATATGGAACAGGTGCTTGATCATGTACCTCATAAAGTGACAGCTGATATGAATGCATCTTTGAATGCACCCTATACAGAAGAGGAAGTTAAAAGAGCCTTGTTCCAAATGTTCCCGACAAAGGCTCCGGGCCCGGATGGGTTTCCGGCTCATTTTTTCAGCGTCACTGGGATGTTTGTGGAAAGGTGGTAACATCAGCAGTACTGCGAATTGTGAAAGGGGTGGATAGCACAGAATCTATCAATGAATCGGTACTTGTCCTCATACCAAAGGTAGAAAATCCCACACTTCTATCACAGTTTCGACCTATAAGCTTGTGTAATGTGGTCTACAAGATTGCTTCGAAAGTGATGGCCAATAGACTCAAAGCTATTCTACCAGATGTCATTTCTCAAGAGCAATCTGCATTTGTGCCTGGTAGGTTGATCACTGATAATATAATTTCTGCCTATGAATGTTTGCACTTCATGAAAAGGAACAGGTCGAAGGTTAATAGTTTTTCAGCTCTCAAACTTGATATGATGAAAGCATATGACCGTGTGGAATGGCAGTATCTGGAGGCAATAATGTTGAAGCTTGGTTTTGACCAACAATGGGTCAAGGTAATAATGGGGATGGCCAGGTCTGTATCATTCTCTGTTTTGTTCAATGGAAAAAAGTTGGAAAGTTTCAAACCAACAAGAGGGATTCGACAAGGAGATCCTATTTCACCCTACCTTTTTTTGTTAGCAGCGGAGGGCCTTTCGTGCCTTTTAAACTTTAATCAGTCATCACATTTAAGAGGGATCAAGGTGGCTTCAACGGCTCCGCCGGTGAATCACCTCCTGTTTGCCGATGACAGCCTGCTGTTTTTCAAAGCTAGTGCTGAGGGTGCGAATGAGGTATCAAACCTATTGAACCAATATTGTGATGCATCGGGGCAGCGGGTTAATAAGGATAAGTCTTCTATCTTCTTTAGCAAGGGCTGTCCTAACAGTACTCGGGAATTGGTGAAACTGTCATTGCAAGTTCCAAACGAATCTCTGAATGAAAGGTATTTAGGTATGCCGACGGATGTGGGTCACTCAAAGAATGGCACTTTCAAATTCCTAAAGGACAGGATTTGGAATAAGGTGAAGGGATGGATTGCAAAAATTCTGTCAGCTGGAGGAAAAGAGGTTCTTATTAAATCAGTGGCTCAGGCTATCCCTGTTTATTCTATGGCATGTTTCCGACTACCTCGTGGTCTATGTGAGCATATAAACTCTTTGATTCGAGGGTTTTGGTGGGGAAGCAAAGAAGGAAAAAGGAAGCCACATTGGGTATCATGGCAGGTAATGACAAGTCCAAAATATATGGGGGGCCTTGGCTTTCGGGATCTTGAGATTTTCAACTTAGCGTTATTGGCACGACAAGCATGGCGTTTACTACTGTAAGTGCATCTAGTGCCCCTTAGTGATTTTGTTGTATTGAAGACTTATAGGTTAAGGATCTAATGCGTTTATGAGTGTACACAGGTCTATAAGTCTATGAGGAATTTGATATTTACAAAGAAAGTCGACCCCTAAAAATGAAGTTCTTCGACTGAAGACTTTGATATTCTGAAGACTTTCTGAAGACTTTGAAAGTGAAGAAATTGGTGCGACCTTGAAGACTTGGTATTCATTCGAGGAACATGAAGCGTGAAGACTTTTGTTTTCGTAGTTTTATTTTCTCTTTCTTGAGTCATAGGAAACACCGTACTGTTAAAGGGGGTCGAGGAAATACTAAGGAGAAATTTCCATGTGATGCTCAACTCAAAATCCTACATCTACCAATCCCTTCGAGTGAAGCCATTGGAAATCTCATACAGTTCAGTCAATTTCTTCAGTGATAGAGACGCAGTTCTTCTGGTCACTGAGGATTTGTTCTGACTGAGGAGTTAGGAATTCGCCAGTGCGGATTGCCTACACAGTGAGGAACATGATAGCCCTGAGGAACTTGTACCTCAAATTTCCGACCGTTACTGTGCTACGCGCCAGCTATCCCAAAATATCTTATCCATCCAATGGTCATATCATTGAAGGGCATTTATGTCTTATCATGTCGGGCTGCTCCCTAGGCTATAAATAGCCGCCCCCTACAACCACTAGCTGGTTGGCTGCTCCGCGAGAAACTGACACTTGTCATTTGAGAGCATCCCATCCTCCAAGGACTTTGAGCGAAAATCATCAAGCGAGGAAAATCCAAACCCAAACCCAAACACCTACAAACCCAAAGTGATTGAGCATCACTGAAGAGATTAATCCTGCGTGGATCTGACGCTTGTTACCTTTGAAGAATGTGCTTCTTCCAGACGGTTAGGTGTCATGGTCTAGAGCATCCAAGAGAAATTGTGGATCGCCGAGTGACCGAGTTTGTGAAGGTTAGGAAGTCATCTGAAGAGTTACCACGAGTGATTGGGCGAGGACTGTGTGTCCTTAGCTCAAGGAGAATACAGTGAGGACTGTGTGTCCTCGAGTTTAAATACTCAGCCGCTCCAACCAGATGTACAACTAAGACAGCAGTTGGAACTGGTCTACCAAATCATTATCTTCACCAAGCCAACTGGTTCTATTTCCTCAACACTTTCATTTCCTCATTACTGTGTTGTGTGTTTGTTCATATCTGTGTTTGAAGACTTTGACTGAAGACTTTCTCAATTTCCTTAGTTCAATTTCTTCAGTCTGTTTGTCTTCATCTTGTGGTATCCTGTGTTTACGCTTTCTGTACTCTGTGTTTGTCTTCATTTCATCATGATGACCATGCTTGTATTCTGCTATGTTTACTTCTGAGTACTTATTCCGCTGTTAGTAGTTCTTCGCTAAGGAATTTCCTCACTAGCGAATTCCTCAGTAAAGAATTTCATAAAAATCGCCTATTCACCCCCCCTCCCTCTAGTCGATATAACGCACTTTCAACTACATGATCCATCTTCGCTCAACGCTAGAATTTTAAAAGCGGTGTATTTTCCCACAACCACTTTTCTTGATGCAGAACTTGGCTCCAATCCATCACAAATATGGCGGTCTATACTGGATGGAAGGGAGGTTCTCAAGCAGGGTGTCTCTCGCCGGATTGGGAATGGTCGTTCAACTCCTATCTGGACTTGCAACTGGATTCCGCGCGAACCTCTGCTCAGTCCTCTCATGCCTTTGGTCCCGAACCCACCTGAAATGGTGCATGAGCTTATAAACCATACCGAGGCAGCGTGGAATACAGATTTGGTGCGCCAGGTTTTCTTACCTATGGATGCAGAGGCGATCTTGAGCATTCCTTTGTGCACACGTAACGTTGAGGATTTTTGGGCTTGGCATTTTGAGAAGAAAGGAATTTTCAGTGTGAGATCAGCTTACCGAATGCTTGTTGAAACAAAGATCAGGCGTGAGAATTGGCTGGAGAGAGTGCCGGGGTCTTCTAGTTCAGGGGAAGCAAAGACGTGGACCAAACTATGGAAATTGTCAGTACCTTCAAAACTGAAAATTTTCGTCTGGCGCTTTGCTCACCAGTCCATACCTACGGCAGATGTCCTGCACCACAGGAAGATGGCGACATCAAGCACATGTAATCTGTGTGGATGCGCCGATTCATGGCGCCACTCACTTTTGGACTGTACAGTGGCCAGATGTACGTGGGCATTATCGGATGCAAATGTGGCTGAACATATGATTTTATGCAGTGATCCTCGGGCGAAACAGTGGCTGTTCTTCATGCATGATTCCTTATCGCACGATGAATTTACGAGGATGATTGTCACATTGTGGGCCATCTGGACGGCGAGGCGTAAAGCAATCCATGATAACATCTTCCAGAGCCCCGAACAAATCCATCGATTTGTGCAATCCTATATGGCCGAGCTAGAGACGGTTAATGCCAGAAAGGAGAAGGTGCAGCCATCATCAATCCGAGACACGAGAAGGAGCTGGATTCCTCCCTCTTTGAATCATGCAAAGATCAATGTTGATGGTGCTTTCTCACGGAATGGCAGCGTTGGAGCGGCAGCAGCTTTCTGCAGGAACGAACATGGAGATTACTTGGGGGCATCGGTCTTGGTGGTGCCTAATATGACTGATCCGACTGCTCTGGAAGCACTAGCTTGCCGAGAAGGTCTGTCCCTAGCCATAGATCTTAATCTCTCAAATATCCATTTGGCCACTGATTGCCAGGGACCGGTGGAAGAAATCAAGAATGGATCCAGTGCATTCCATGGTGCGATCATTCAGGAAATTCAATCTAGGATGATACCTTTTACAAGTTGCTTTTTCTCCTTTGAAAGTAGAACTTGTAATTTTGAGGCACATAGCCTCGCAAAGCACGCCTCTTCTCTAGGAGCTGGTAGACATATTTGGCTCGATCTTCCCTATGATCCAGTCAACATTCCTGTAAACATTTTGCAACAGAGTTAATAAAAAGCGTGTGTTTGCCTCAAAAAAAAAAAACTGGCCATGACATGCTCGACCTCGGGCACAAGTCCCTTGCTCATGGTGCTCCATCCCCGTCAGAAACGGCCATGGTTGTCGGCGGCTCAGCTTGCGGCACCGCCCCATCTACTTCTCTCAACCAGTCACAGCGATGCTCTTGGGCGTCTCCACTCACGACACCATCGGGGTAATACGCAGGTTGCACGTACCTCTTGGTTGAAGCGAAGCTTTTCGTGTGCCAGTGTGTTACTCTCTAGCCATGGCCACCCGCCAGATGTGGCGTAGCGACTGGACATGGACCTGCTGGCTACACTTCTGTATAGAGTATGCCTGCTCATCTACTGGTTGGAACACAAGCACATATCTAGGCGATTTGTTCATCTGCATCCGTTTATTATGCTGGATATGCTTGTGTTGAGGTTGTCCTCTTATTCATTGACAATTGGAGCAAACATAAAATGCACGAAGCATGTTGCTTTGTTGTAACT
The DNA here is from genome assembly GCA_032464435.1 of Aegilops umbellulata. NCBI lineage: Eukaryota > Viridiplantae > Streptophyta > Magnoliopsida > Poales > Poaceae > Aegilops > Aegilops umbellulata. The sequence goes on from CP136056.1 coordinate 571,637,261, forward strand.
AACGGAAGATGATCACTAGGGCCACAAAAGGAAGACAAAAGAACCAAGAATCTATTGTTGTGCACGCCTCTATCGATCAGGATTTAGCGCTTTCTAAAAATGTCCATGAGAAGTTGTTTCACTGAAAACACAAATTCTAGCTACATCGCCTAGATCCCCTTCCAATGCCGCCCCCGCGAGGCGACGGGGAGGCCCCTCAATCTCCACCGCCGCCTAGAGCCAACCCCTCCTCCCACCTCCTCACCGTCGCCAAGGGGCGCGGCCGGGCGAAACCTAACCGCCGGCGGCACCGGCGGGGTGTCCTCCTCCACATGCGCGACGGGGCGGTTCCCTTGGGCCTGGGCGCGGTGCTCACGTAGGGTGCCGCAGCACGACGGCTCACCGGCGTGGAAGCCACGCGGGGGTGCAGCTGCGGTGTGAGGGGCTGCGTGGCCGGTGGTGCTCGCCTACACTGCGGTGGCCGGATTTGGCCGGCAGGTGGAGTGGGCCGCAGCGGTATGGGCCGGTGGCTGCTGTGCTGGGTCTCGGCGGTGGTGGCCATGACTTGGTGGTGCTTTGCACCTGCGGGGACGTTGCAGCAGCTCGTGACGGTGGTGGTTCCCCTCCTGTGCTTGGTCTACTCATGGGCCGAGACGGGTTGGGATGGGGGTGCGGGCTAGTAGTGGCGACGGCGACGAGGTGGCAGTGGTCCAGCTGGCGGCGCAGGGCGTCTTCCCTTCTCCTTGGTCGGTGCCGGCAGCGTACGGGGCTGGTGTGGCTGCGCGCACAACAATGTCATCTTCTACTAGGGTTTGTGCTCGGGCAGGTCAGATCTGGGCCCGAGGAAGATCGGGGCTTGCAGGTAGGTGAGGTCGGGCTTGTCCTGGGATGTGCCTTGAGGGGTGTCTTCGCGGGTGCGGTGGGCAGTGGTGGTGGTCCTAACGAAGCCGCACCGGCCTACGGATCATCACCGATGGCCACATATTAGTCATTGTGCTGGCTCTCCAAGCCTATACGACGGCTGTTGGCAGTCTTAAGAATCATGTCCCCATGGTTCACTGGGACTAGCTGGGGGTGCAGGTGTCGACGCCTCCTACTGTGGAGGTGTGGGCCCAGATCCAGAGACTGATGTCGGGCTAGGAGTGAAAGCATGGCCTTCTACCCTTCCTGATGTGGTTGGTGTGTCGTGAGGTGGTCGGGTGATGATGTCTTGGGGCGGGGATGCCGGGGTGGCGGCCCTAGATGGTGGTCCCCATGCTTGGCTCTCCGGCGGGCCTCATGGCAGTGGTGGTGGCTTACCCTTTTGGTCGTGTGGGCAGCAATGGGTAGTGGTTGGTGGCTCAAACACGTTTCATGTCATTGACATAGGTGTGCCCAGATCCAGGGAGTTGGAACTCGCCACACATGGCCTGGTGTCATCGTGATGGCATGGGTGAGCTGCCGAGAGCAAAAGCTCCGCGCTTTGGCGCCACCGCCGCCGATGCCCAACGGGTGCCGCTATCTTCTTGAAGACGTCGTTGTGGTTCTCCTCTCCATGCCAAGGCTTCGGGTGAAGACCCATGGACTCGGCAGCGGCAACGCTCGGCGCCGTTCTCCCTCTTGAGGGCGTTTGTCGTGGAGACTAGGTGTGCTAGGGCGTGGTGTGGCGTTGTACTCTGACTTCCCCGTGTTCTCTTTCGTAGTGTAGTCGCGCTCCCGTTATCCCAGGATCTGCTGTGTAAGAGGGCTACCTCTCCACTTTCTATCATTCGACCGTGTACTTTTTTTGTTGCTTTATCTTTAAAGCGGGGCACGAGCCTGTTTCGAGAGAGAAGTTGTTTCACTCAACGAGGCCAAACAGTGAGGAACTCAAGTCAAATAGTTTAGGATATAGTAGATATTTTGTTCATTTTCCTTCAGTATTTTCTCCTCAAGTCAAGATAGTATAGGTGATGCAGTTTATGGAGCTTTCTTTTGTATAAATGAATTTGATGTATAGTGTGAATAAAATCTCCTGGTATTTGAATCTCTTGTGATAACAATGATGTGCAGCTTTGTAGTGTGTATCTATTGTTGCCAACTCTTGTGATAAAAGGTATTCTATAGTATCAACCAAGAATACAAACCACTAGCATGCATGCCTATATGTCTAACAAATGATAAAAGGTAGTATCATGTAATGCAACCTGGCTAGGGACACTCTCCTTGCATGTCAAGTCATCGACATTGTCTGTCGTTTACGTGTTGTATTGCCGACAAAGAAGACCATGTTACGAGACTAAAAGGGAAGAACCTGGACCGGAACTCAGTTGATGCCAGCATCTCCACCGCCACCACCACCACCACCACGAAGGACCGAAGCGTCCGAGATCCGAAGTTGTTAATCCCAGGTGCAAATATCAGGTGCTCTCCGGTGTGTGGCCGCACAAGGAGCGAGACAGAGCCAGGAGACTACCCTCCCGTGCCTCGCCTCCCTTTCTCATGCACAAACCTAACACGAGGGCTCCCTCCCGCCTTTCGGACACACAGGAGGACGCCGTGGACCGAGGGGGGACCGATCGACTAACGCGAGGGGAAAAAAAGTGTGAGCAGTTGAATCTCACTCACAGTGGGCTTGGGTAGGGCCAGGCCTGCCAAAGGGATTGAACCCACGAGAGGAGGAGCGTCGTCCCCTCCCCTCCCCTCCTTGTCCTCTTCTTCTACGGCCGCCCCAAATCATCCCGCCTCCCCCCTTCAAACTTCAAACCCCGAAGGCTCGGTGGTCGCCGCCTCCGCCTCCGCCTCCGCCGCCCCATCCGGATCCAGCCGGCGCGGGGGAGCCTTGTCCGCGTAGATCTGGACGGGCGCCGCTAGGGTTGGTTCCCCGCCGCCGCATTCCCCCCCTCCTAAACCCTAGAGCCCGCCCGCCCTTTCCGAGCCAAGAAGCCGCTGGCCCCCTGCTCCCCGTCCCGCTCTCGGCGAACGGCTCCAGCGACGGCAGCCAGCCTCCCCCAGGGCCGCCTGCCGGCGCATCCTCCCTCGCCGCCAGATCGACGGCGGTACAGTCTTTTCTTGGTCGTTCCTCTCGGGCCTCGGCAGATCGACGCCGGCGGCGACTCCTCTCGCCCTGCCCTACCGAGCCCGGTGAGTTCTTTCTCCGCTCGCCCCCCCCCTCCCCCCCTAGATGCTATCCTTCCTTGCGCGCCGTGGTCGCCGAATTTGGGCTTTCTTGTTTTCAAGAAAAGAATTTGGGTTTTCTTTTTTTTTTTCAAGAACTGGGGCCGACCCGCCGCCGGCCCCCTCCCCCCCGCTCCTCGTCGCCGAACGAGGCTGCCATCCTCGTGCTGCTCATCCCCACCCACATTTTAAGTATTTGGATGTGCTTTAGTGCTCATCCTGCATTTTTCGTTCACTTAAAGATGCCCTGTTAACATGATTTGGGGATTTTCTTTGCCCCAGATATTACACCGGATCTATCAAATTATAGATGCACATTTCTTGTACGTGGTCCATGTTTCTTGCAGGACATGTGGTAGTGGAAACAAAATGCAATCCAGGGCATTAAGCTTATCCAGAACCAGAAAGAACTACCTTTTCCACAATAGAGAAAAGAACAACGTCACCTGTATTCATATACTTAGATATGATTCGAGTCGTGCATCTTGTGAACTGGGTTTCATGAATATGGGTTTTCATTATTTTGTCCATGGATGCAACACCAGAAAGTAATTTTGTTGAAATGATGTGTCCCAATGTAATTTAGCGGTTGCTGATATGATTTTTTTTATGACCTGAGAATTTATTGTCTCTTGCTCATGCTCTCCTCTCAGTACACTGGATAAACTTGTACCTTCACTTGTTTATTTAAGAGTGTTGCATGATGTTTCACGCACATCCTAGACCCTATTCTTATTCCCCTTTCAGTTTTGCAGTGCTACTTCTTGCTATATTGTTTGCTCAGTGCATGAATCCATAATGCTATTTCCATTTTCACCCATTCAGGCTTAAATGGCTGCAAGAAAGGATAATGCAGTCCTTATTGCTTGTCAAGCTCCTAACGGCCGTGTAACACGAGCTCAAGCTGCTAATCGTGGGAGGTTTGGAGTGCCTCACCCAGCACCGGTACCTGTCAGAACTGAACGAAAACCGGCGACTAAAGGAAAGGCGAAACGGGGAGCTTCGGATGAGAACACTTGTGCAAGTGCTCTAACTTCAGCTCCACCTCCTAAAAGGCGAGCAGCGCTCAAGGATGTGACAAACATAAGCTGTGCAAACTCGTTCAGAAATTGCACTGCTGTGACTAAGCTACAGGTACCAAGATGTTCCACATCTTATTACAGTATCCTAGTATGATTTTTTGATGATTACCTTTTCCCGATTGCCAACTAATTTAGAATGTATTTCCTTGGTTCCAGTCAAGGCCCACACAAAAGGTAGGGCGAAATCCAAGCAAAAACAAGCAGTGTGCAAAGAAGGCCCCTAAGCCACCTCTTCCTACTATTAGTGGAACTTCATTTGTTGTGAATGATTCTCATAACGTGGAAGAAACTCAGAAGGCAGAGCTTTTGCCACCAAAAGAGGAGCCCACTGCTCTGCTCGAAAACAAGGGGTCCTTGTCATTATGGAATATTGCACGGAACAGGGAGAGTGGTGTTCATGAGCCATTCTTTCAGGGAAGAAACACAAGAGATAAATCTGAAACTGCTGACTCAAATACTGGTTAGTTAAGCTGCATTTTTCTCTCTCTACCGTTTAGCATATGGACTTAAAGGTAGGTTAGAACCTAGAAGTTTGAGAAACTGTTTGGATCTTCTCTTTGCTTGTAACGTTACGCTTCTTTGCTGGCAGTCTGGCCGTATCCTGAGTATATTCTTGAATCTTTATGGTTTTTCTGTGGCCACAGAACTTAAAACTACAAAGCATACTGTAAATGTTTTTGTCCACTGAGCATTCCTGAGAAACCTGCAGATATTTATGTATTCTGTTTTGTGGGGCAGCAGCTAAATATTCTGTATCTTTGTTCCAGGGGACTATGTTGGCTTAAACGTTATAGACATTGACAAAGATAATGGCAATCCACAAATGTGTGCTTCCTATGCGGCAGAGATATACAGAAACCTAATGGCTGCAGAGGTATGTTTATGTTCTTTTGTAAAAGTGAAGAGCTTCTTCTACTGTTTAGACAGACTTCTAAATTCCTCATATTTTACATGACTTATTAAGCTGGGAAGAATTTCATTTTTGGATGTTTGTGTACTATACTATTAGTATACTTTTTTTGTGAAAGCATTTCAACCACCGTCTTATATGCTCATGTTACTCCCCAGCTTATAAGGAGACCTAAATCAAATTACATGGAGACTTTGCAAAGGGATATTACGAAGGGCATGCGAGGAATCCTGATTGATTGGCTTGTTGAGGTTTGTTTGGATTGCTTCTGATTAAATTTATGCATAAATAGTTCAACCATGTTTTTAAGACTATGTGAACATTCATGATTGGCATTTAACTGCACAACTTTACATAAAAATTGATGTATATAACTTGCAAATATGAAGCAATCAATTACACTTGAATGTGTTTATTTAACGGTGTAGGAACTTTGCCCATTCATTTCAGACAAGAATAGAGTTCAAGGCTTCCACATCCGTCCTCGATGGACTCGATAGTTCACATAAATATTCTTTACATTCCTGTCCACGTAGTTTATTCAGTTCCCTTTCAAATCTCATAACTATTTGGTTTTAGTGATGGAGGATTTTATATGAGAAGTTTGAATCAGTGGTGATGATCCACCCATCCATTTTTTTTGCACCACATAAGTTGCTGAACTAAGCCAAATGCAACATTGTCAAACTCGTGCTGTGGTGGTAACATGTGCTGTATGTATATATAGAAAACAAATAAATAAGTCGCAGAGGCCCTGTGATACTTAAGAGGTCAGAATACAATGACAGTGATCTTCAGCACCAGAAATGTACACTACATTTCTCACATGCATATGAGAAACCTGCATTTTCTTTTGCCACAAATCAAGATCCCTGTTCAAGTTTAATCTTCAGTGTTCATGAATCATGACTTCTTGGCTTATGAAGTTCTATCTTTGCAGGTTTCTGAGGAATATAAACTTGTGCCAGACACACTGTACCTCACTGTATATCTTATCGATCAATTTCTTTCTCGGAAATATATTGAAAGACAGAAACTACAACTTCTTGGAATAACTAGCATGCTGATTGCCTCGTAAGTTCACATTTGTTTGATTTTAATATTTTAACATCAAAAGCTTTGAAATTGATAGGAAGATGTCTCATGAAAAGGTTTGCCTAGTGGCTGAAGGAGCTTACTTTGCAGCAAATGCATGAATTATGTTTATTGTTTCTGCTGCCATGGGCGCCAGTGACATGTGTCAGTAGAATCATTTAAAGATCTACCTTCTTCTGCAGAAAATACGAAGAGATCTGCGCTCCTCGTGTTGAAGAATTTTGTTTCATAACTGATAACACATATACAAAAAATCAGGTACTTGTTACATGTGAAGTTTGAAGGATTGTTAATTACACATATGCAAAGTGTCATTGTTAATCTGCCGTAATTGATATCATCCTGATTGAATAGGTGCTGAAAATGGAGTGCGAAGTGCTTAATGATCTGGGGTTTCATCTTTCTGTTCCCACAATCAAAACGTTTCTGAGGTTAGTTACTCAGGACAGGATGACTAGACAGATCTTATTTCTTTTCCAATATGACATCACTGACAAGCGTTTCCTTGAAATTTTATTAGGAGATTCCTTAGAGCAGCACATGCTTCTCAAAAAGTAAGACTGGCATCCAACCATATTAGCACAGTTTTCATTTAATTTGTATGTTTGGCGTCTGATGATCACTAAGTTGCCAAACTACATATGCAGGCTCCTTGTGCAACTTTGGGCTATCTGGGCAATTATCTCGCGGAGTTGACTTTGACCGATTACAGTTTCCTGAAATTTCACCCTTCGGTGGTGGCAGCCTCGGCAGTGTTCCTTGCAAGATGGACACTCGACCAATCAGACCTGCCATGGGTTCGTATGAGAACTCTTGATGCAGACCCTGTACATCATTTCTATTTGCTCTAATATATGTTATGTCTCGTGCAGAACTGTACTCTCGAGCATTACACCTCATACAAAAGTTCCGATATTCAAGGATGCGTACGTGATCTATGGGAGCTGCAGCAGGGCAACACCAGCGGAAGTCCCCCCCTCAATGCGATACGCGAGAAGTACCGGCAGGAAAAGGTATGCCACAATCACCACTTGCTGCTTGAGTTCCGTAAACAGAACACCACATGAATCTTTTTTCTGTGCAAGCCATACATTCATACGGTTTTTAGAATCACTTGACAGCTTATTTGTGTTTCCCATGCCATTGCAGTTTGAATGTGTAGCCAACATGCTGTCGCCGGCGATGCCTGTGTCGCTCTTCCATAGACAAGCTAACGACACCAGCCCCCTGCTGATCAACAACTCGTAGCAGCGCAGCGTCAGCCCCCTGCTGATCAACAACTTGATTTTTTTCGAAGATCTTTGTAGCATCCCCTTCCCACCATCCTCTCCCCCTCCGATCTGGTTGTGTTGTTATTTCCCCCCGACCTTTTTCGAGTCGTGCAGTCGTAGGCGATGGCTCACATAAATGTTGACTGAGTTCGTGTGTAGGCTGCTGATGGATGCCTAGGGCTGGTAATTGTATGATGATGATGATCCTGTCTGTCTGTCTGTCTGTATGATAACTGAGTGAGTTCCGCTTGATTTAGCGTAGGTTTGCGGGCGTTTCCCAGAGTTTAGTGAGTGCAATTGCAGTGCAGTGCTCGCTCTTGAGATTAGGAGAGCAACTGTAGTGAGTCCAGGATGGTTGATGTGATGTGATGTAACCTGTTGTTACAAGAACATTCGTTATTGCTTGGTTTGTAAATGAACATAAATGTAGCCTGACTGTCTACATCATGCTGAACACAAGGGTTTTTTTGTTTGTCCTTTCCTTTTCTTTGCGATGGGATGAAATGAAACCTTTTCTTTGTGAAGAGCCAATCTTTTGTACTCCCTCTGTCGTCTCTCTAGTGTCAAAAGAATGTCTTACATTTTTTTTTGAAAGGAACGTCTTACATTTTGAGACAGAGGGAGTAGTCAACTTTATGTCATAAGCTTTAATAACCGTATGAAATGATCATTTCAGCCCTGAAAGAGAAATTGCGCTCTGGTTTAGGATTTGGGGATCGGAATTCAGAGGCAACTGATTTTTTGTAATTTTGGAAAATGAAGAGATGAGGGGAGCTGAATGAATGTCACGTGGGAGCAGTATTGTCTATTGAGCAATGAGATGCAGTAGTAGTACTTAAATATGACGGTCAAACGGTCAACTGACACAAAGCGACGGCACTTGGTTAAACAATAGTACTCTATGAAGCCAGAGTGGCAGGCACGTTACGCCACTAGTATTGTAAGGTATGTTTGATTTGAAGTTTTGAACCCAGTTAGAGCATCTCGATCCAGTAGAAATCTTTATTAGAGGAGTAAATTGAAGAGCATCTCTAGTTGTTAGTTGATTTCTTAAAAACTTTAAGATTTAGAGGAGTAAATTTTAGAGCCACTGCACCTAGCCGAACCCTCAAACCTTATCTTTAGAGGAGTAAAATTTTTAAGAGTCACCTCCGGAAAGCAGCACAAGAAGACACATCTTTTTTTTGAAGAGCCATATGCATCTTTTTTTTTCGCCTGTCTGCTTCGTCAGGCACGGTGGATCTCGCCCCTTGTCGGTGAGAGGACTTTGTTTTTAGGTGTTTCTTTGAGTTTTGATAGGATTTGGGCCATGCTCAAGAAGACAAGTTCTCGAAGATGAAATAAGGTTCTTCCCACATAACATCCGTCCCGACGATGCTTTTAGGTCGTCGGAGGGCGTGCAAAGGTCTGTCTCCCACGGATCTCGTGGGATCCAATCGGCGTTTGTCTTCGGTTGATCCCTTTGGATCCGGTCGTCGTTTGTCCACATATGTGTGTCTGCAGGTTGGATCCTTTTGATCTATGCTTTTCTTCATCGGCGGCGGTTGCTGTTTTGGTGCGCTGGTCCTATGTGGCCTTAGCATGATGACTTCCCGACTGTCTACTATAACAGTGTTTTCTTGGCTCCGATGATGGATGGGCGATGATGATGGCGTGCCTTCGGCGTGATTAGTGCTTGTAATCGTCGTTAGGTGGTCTATGGGCCTGGATGTAATTTTTAATTCTGATGTTCTTTATACTACGTTGACAGTTGATGAATAGATCGTAGGTTTTCTCGCAAAAGTCTCTTACTTTTGCCCTAGTGCCACTTCTTGAGACTTTTTTTTAATTTTCTTCTCCTCTCTTCTATGCGACGCCTCTTTCTCCTGTCCGTCGCTGTTAAAACCCACGCCGCCGACCATCCGCCTCCCCGGTGACCAGAAAAATGGAACTCCCCAACACCCTAGCAACTCCAGCGACCCTTTACCGGCGTCGGATTCTCGCTGGCGACGACGAATTTGGAGGACTTTGGGCAATTCACAGCTCACGTGTGTATGCGTGTGTGCCTGCTGCTGTTGCGCGCGCGCGCGCGCGCGCGTGTGTGTGTGTGTTTGTTTGTGTGTGTGTGTGTGTGTGTGTTGTGCTGCTGCTGCACGCGCGTGTCTTGTGCTGCTACTGTCTGTGTGTGTCTCATCAAAAACAACATCTCGTGAGATGTAAACACGCCCAGTAGAGATATCTAGGCATTTGACCCCTTTTGTTGAGCACTATAGCCAAGAAAAACACATTGTTTGGATCTGAACATGAGTTTGCGAGAGTTGTATAAACGAAGACTGGGCCAACACGCACAACCAAAAACATGGAGGGATGTGTAGTTTGGTTTGATGTGAAGAAGCCGTTCGGTAGGGGTTTCATTGTTTATGACACGACTAGGGAGCATATTAATGATGTGAACAGCAGTAAGAAACGCTTCATCCAAAAACTTTAAGGGCATGGAAGCACTTGCTAGAAGGGCTAGACCAACTTCAACTATATGCCTATGCTTGCGTTCGGCAGAATCATTTTGTTGGTGAGCATGGGGGCAAGACACATGATGTGATATGCCAAGTGTTTGGAAGAAGGAATTTAATTTCTCATACTCCCCTCCCCAGTCGGATTGGAGAACAATAATCTTGCTATCAAACTTGCGTTCAACGAGTGCTTGGAAATGTTTAAAGACTTGAAAAACATCATATCTTTTCTTGAGAAGATATATCTAAAAAAATTGTTATAGTCATCAATGAAGCTTAGTAGTACGTGTGTCTACCAACAGAACTAGGGGCAGGACCCAGACATCAGAAAAAATTAATTGCAATGGTTTAGTAGAGACACTCGTAGAAATAGGATAAGGTAATTGATGACATTTTGCTCTCTGGCAAGAATCACAAATGGTTTCAATATTGTGCTCACCAACAAACGGGAGTTTATTTTTCCTAAGCAAACGTTCAACAAGAGAAAAGGAAGCATGCCCTAAACGATCGTGCCAACGTGTTGATGAAAGTTTGACAACATTATAGGCTTGTTCATTAAATCTTCTAAGCTCTGGAATCAACGGGTAAAGACCTCGAACGCATCTACCTTGATATAATACCTTCTTCATGGCCTGATCCTTAATCAAAAAGAAGAAATGATGAAACTCAATGAAAACATGGTTGTCAATGATAATGTGATGAACGGATAGAAGATTTTTGTTGGCACTAGGAACGTGCAAAAAAAAATCGAAGATGAATTTTATGAGAAGGTGTACGTATAACCGAATGACCAACGTGACGTATGCTCATACCTGCACCACTAGCGGTGTGAATCTGATCCTTCCCATGGTACTTCTCACATAGGGTTACCTTCTCGAGCTCCCCTATGAGATGGTTTGTCGCGCCTCTATCAAGATACCAGTTGGTATCGACGTCGCCGGATCCATCGGCGGCGGCAGCAACCTTGTCAACTTCATCAGAGGAGGCTTCATCTTCATCAAAGCGATATCAGCAATCTTTAGCCGTGTGGCCAAGTTTGCCGTAGATCTGGCAGCGAACGACATCAGGTCGTGATTTGCCCGAGCCGCCATAGCGACCCCTGTTGTTGGTGGAGATGGGGCGGCCGCTGTGGGAACCGGAGTTGCTGGAGCTTCCGCCTCCTTGCTTGCCCTTGGAACGAGGAGGGCCGCGATGATGAGAGGAGAACCCACCGCGCCCATGAGTCACCGCGTTCGCAGAGGACTTGAAGCCGCCGCCGGTGCTGTGAAATTCGGTGACGCGCTTATTGTTCATGAATTCGAAAATTGTTCTTGATTTTAGAAAATGTTCATGAATTCAAAAATTGTTCTTGATTTTAGAAAATGTTAAAAAAATTGAAAAAGTGTTCATGAATTTGATAAATGTTCATGAGTTTAAAAAAATTTCATACCTTCACGAAGAGTGACAGTGTATCTCAGTGATGCATCAAAATGTAATCATGGTCATTGGAGATTATAATTTTTTCTCTCGTTTCAATGCACGCACCCTTTTGCTAGTGTTCTAAAAAAAGTATAAACCTAAACCTGTTTAATATAAACCTGAAATATCTTTTTTGATGGATAAATATCTTAGTGTGATTATTTGATACGGCCGGCCGCCGAAGCCGTGCGCTGGTCGCGTGCGAGCTATATGATGCTTCAGATCGTGCATCTCGCAGGCCTAGCATCCAACTTTTTACTAGGGATCACGCACTGCTGCACTGACCTTTATCTCTCAGTAGCTTGATGTTCAAGATAACATCAGCCACATCAAGGTCTTTCATCTCAAAGTTCTGAGATAGAAATGATTTGACCTCCTCAATGATTTTGAGGTTTGTTTCAAATATCAGTATGTCATCAACATACAAGCACAATATAACTCCTTCGCCCCCACCATGGCGATAATATACACATTTGTCAGCCTCATTAACAATGAAACCAACATATGTCAGAGTTGTATTAAACTTATCATGCCATTGCTTAGGTGCTTGTTTCAGGCCATATAAAGATTTTATCAACCTACACACCTTTCTTTCCTGACCATCTATCACAAAGTCATCAGGCTGTTGCATGTAGATTTCCTCGTTTAGCTCTCCATTTAGAAAAGCCGTCTTAACATCCATCTGATGGACGAGAAGACCATGTGAGGCCGCCAACGAGAGTAATACTCGAATGGTGGTCAGTCTAGCCACAGGTGAATAAGTATCGAAGAAATCTTCCTCTTTTTGCTGGTCATAGCCCTTGGCCACAAGCCTAGCCTTGTACTTTTTAATCGTACCATCGGGCCTAAGCTTCTTTTTGAACACCCACTTACATCCCAGTGGTTTGCAACCATAGGGACAGTCAGTGATCTCCCATGTCCCATTAGCCATGATGGAATCCATCTCGCTACGGACCGCATCCTTCCAGTAGTCAGCTTCTGGAGAGGCATTGTGACGCCCCCGATTCAATCGTACATTAATCATGCACGCAAATGTGTACGATCAAGATCAGGGACTCACGGGAAGATATCACAACACAACTCTACAAATAAAATAAGTCATACAAGCATCATAATACAAGCCAGGGGCCTTGAGGGCTCGAATACAAGTGCTCGATCATAGACGAGTCAGCGGAAGCAACAATATCTGAGTACAGACATAAGTTAAACAAGTTTGCCTTAAAAAGGCTAGCACAAACTGAGATACAGATCGAACGAGGCGCAGGCCTCCTGCCTGGGATCCTCCTAACTACTCCTGATCGTCGTCAGCGTGCTGCACGTAGTAGTAGGCACCTCCAGAGTAGTAGGAGTCGTCGTCGACGGTGGCGTCTGGCTCCTGGACTCCGGCATCTGCTTGCGACAACCAGGTAGAAGGGAAAGGGGGAAAAGAGGGAGAAAAGCAACCGTGAGTACTCATCCAAAGTACTCGCAAGCAAGGAACTACACTACATATGCATGGGTATATGTGTAAGGGGCCATATCAGTGGACTGAACTGCAGAATGCCAGAATAAGAGGGGGATATCTAATCCTGTCGAAGACTACGCTTCTGGTAGCCTCCGTCTTGCAGCATATAGAAGAGAGTAGACTGAAGTCCTCCAAGTAGCATCGTATAGCATAATCCTACCCGGCGATTCCCTCCTCGATGCCCTGTTAGAGAGCGATCACCGGGTTGTATCTGGCACTTGGAAGGGTGTGTTTTATTAAGTATCCGGTTCTAGTTGTCATAAGGTCGAGGTACAACTCCGGGTCGTCCTTTTACCGAGGGACACGACTATTCGAATAGATAAACTTCCCTGCAGGGGTGCACCACATAGCCCAACACGCTTGATCCCATTTGGCCGGACACACTTTCCTGGGTCATGCCCGGCCTCGGAAGATCAACACGTCGCAGCCCCACCTAGTCACAACAGAGAGGTCAACACGCCGGTCTAAACCTATGCGCGCAGGGGTCTGGGCCCATCGCCCTGAGCACACCTGCACGTTGCGAGGGCGGCCGGAAGCAGACCTAGCCTAGTGGCGTTCCATTCCAATCCGGCGCGCGCCGCTCCGTCGCTGACGTCACAAAGGCTTCGGCTGATACCACGACGCCGGGATACCCATAACTACTCCCGCGTAGATGGTTAGTGCGTATAGACCAAATGGCCAGACTCAGATCAAATACCCAGATCTCGTTAAGCGTGTTAAGTATCCGCGAACGCCGACCAGGGCCAGGCCACCTCTCTCCTAGGTGGTCTCAACCTGCCCTGTCGCTCCGCCTCAAAGTAACAGTCGGGGGCCGTCGGGAACCCAGACCCACCACTACCTGGGTGGAACCACCTGCCCCTTCAGCCCCCATCTCCGAATAGTATCACAGGTAATGTAACAGTGTAAAGTATATAGTATATGCCCGTGATCACCTCCCGAAGTGATCACGGCCCAGTAGTATAGCATGGCAGACGGACAAGAGTGTAGGGCCACTGATGAAACACTATCATCCTATACTAAGCAGTAGGATAACAGGTAAATGTAACAACAGTAGTAGCAAGGACAGGCTATGCATCAGGATAGGAATAACGAAAACAGTAACATGCTACACTACTCTAATGCAAGCAGTATAGAGTAGAGTAGGCGATATCTGGTGATCAAGGGGGGGCTTGCCTGGTTGCTCTGGCAAGAGAGAGGGGTCGACAACTCCGTAGTCGTACTGGGTAGCAGCGGCGTCGGTCTCGGTGTCTAGCGAGAGAAGAGGGGGAAGAAACAATAAATATTTAAGCAAACAGATGCATAGTGATGCACGACATGACAAGTAACGGCGTTAGAGGTGCCCTAACGCGGTATGGGATGATACCGGTGAAGGGGGGAAACATCCGGGAAAGTATCCCCGGTGTTTCGCGTTTTCGGACAAATAAACCGGAGGAAGAAAGTTGCGAGTTTGATATGTTAGAAGTGTGTGGCGGACGAACGGGCTGCGTAACCGGATTCGTCTCGTCGTTCTGAGCAACTTTCATGTACAAAGTATTTTCATCTGAGGTACGGTTTATTTTATATGAATTTTCAAAGTTTATTCAATTCTCTGAAATTTCTGCATTTATTTAATCGAATTGACCAAGTCAATTTGACTGGTCAAAAGGGGAGATGGTAGCCCACATGTCACAAGCTATACCTAAACAAATAACTAAAACTAGCTTAAATAAATGCGGGTCCACATGTAATAGGCTTAAACTAATTAATTAACCAACTAATCTAAACTAAATTAGTTTAGACCTAATTATACTAGGCCGGCCACACACGGCTGTGGCACAGCCCACGCGCACACAGCGCACACACACAATGCTAGGGAGTAACTTTATTCCTTTAACACAAGATAGCATTTTGTGATTTTTGTAGGATTTAATCCATGCATTATTTGAAGCAGGTCCAATGGAATAAAATGAGGCTTGTTACGTCTACTTTCCGCTCATATAGTTTTTTACCCATGTTAGGACTTGTCTAACCGCTGTTTAGTGGCAGTTTAGAAGGCTAGTCATTGTAGAAATACAAAAGCTAGCTACCCACTACAGTACTTGCAGTAGTATACAAAAGGTAGCAGCGGTGGCTAGAAGCAGACAAGCAGCAGTAGAGCAGCGACGGGTGAAGCCGGAAGCGGCGGCGGTTGAAAGCAGAAGCAGCGGCAAGATCTGCAGGCAGAGCAGCGCAACAGCGGTGAATGCACAGGAGCAGCCGGAGGCGCACACGGCCTAGGCGGCAGCAGGCACGAGCGGGGTTCAGGGGCGCGGTCGCGGCCACGGGGCCATGGGGTCGGACAGGTGGGCGGCGCGAGTGGCAGCAACAAGTACGCAGGGGCAACAGCAGTTCGCAAGGAGCAGCAGCAACTCCGAGCACGCACGTTCGTATGTATGCGTACGCGCGAGATCGGATGAGCTCGGGGACGGATGCTACGGCAATGAATCGAGGGGGCAAGCAGGGGGATGGAGGAGGAGCTCACTGCGGTGCCGAAGACAAGCTCGAGGAGGCCAGGGAAGGTCGGGGTCGAGCGAATCGACGACGGCGGTCGGTGATGCAGACGGTCGAAGACGAGCTCGATGGTGGCGACGTGGGGCTCCTCTACTCGATTTGCTCTACGGAGACGACGTAGCGGACGACGATGGATCGGCCGGACACTGTCTCACGGCCGGGGATGACGGTGGCTACATGGGCGAGTTCGGCCATGACGACGAGGTGCTCCGGAAGGTGGGGAGCGGTCGATGGAGGCGAGGAGAGGGGCGAGCGAGGGGGAAAAAGATCTCGGGGGTCGCCCGAGGGGCCGCGGTGGCGGCCTTATCCTCCCGCGGGGCGTCACCGGCGAGGTGGTGTGGCGGGGACGCGCGGGAGGAGCCCCGGTCGGATGAACAGGGGAGGAAGAGGGCGACCGGGGGAGCTGGCTCAGGTGGGTCGTCTAGGTTGGGCGGCTGGTCCGGGTGGGCCAAGGCCCAGGCAGAGGCAGGGCAGGTTTCTTCTTTTTGTTTTGTTTTCGTCTATCTTTTTAAATGCTATATGTTTTCATTTCTTTTTAAAACAAAAACAATTTTATAAAATATTAAATTACACCTAAAATAGTGTTATAAATTTAGGCCACTGCCGTATTAAGTTTAACATTTAAATAGATTAGTTTAGCATTTTTATAATTTTAAAAGGCATTTAGTATTTGTTTTAACCACTATTTTAATTACTTTAGGGCACTAAAACAATTTATAAAAATGTTGTTTCACCACCATAATTAGTTATGGAATTTTTTCCACATGATAAACATTTTTGTTTTGACATTCGAAAACTTTTAAAGTTTGACTTGATTTTAAATTTGAATTTAAACAGGGTTTGAGTCTACGCGAACTTATCAACGGTAATCGTGGTGACGTGGCATCGTTAGTAGAGAGTTACTGTAGTTTAATTATCCGGGCGTCATAGGCATACACTTCTGAGATAGAAGTGGGAGTATCATCCACGAGGTACACGAAGAAATCATCACCAAAGGTCTTTGCAGTCCTTTGTCTCTTGCCCCTACCAAGGGTTTCCTCGTCATCCTCCTCAGGATTTTCATCATGTGTTTGTTCATAATATTCCATAGGGATGGCAGGTTCAGGAGTCTCCTCATATTCCTGTCTAGAAGTGCTTTGCATATCTCTCATAGGAAAAATATCCTCAAGGAATCATCTATCAATGTCATGAAGTATTTCTTTCCACCTTTAGTCAACACACCATTCATCTCACAAAGATCAGAATGTATGAGTTTTAATGGTGCCAAGTGTCTCTCCTCCACGGCCTTGTGAGGCTTGCGAGGTTGCTTAGCTTGCACACATGAAAGGCACTTAGAACCTTTGGCTAAAGTGAAACTCAGGATTAAATCCAACTTGGCTAGCCGCGTCATAACACCGAAACTAATGTGACAAGTACGTGAATGCCAAACTTCAGATTCATTAACATTCGAATGAATATGGTTCACGACTTTATTACAAAAATCTGTGAGGGAAAGGCAAAACATCCCTCCGCTCTCATAACTTTTTCCAACAAAGAGTTCATATTTCCTAACAACTAATTTATTAGACTCGAAAACCAACTTAAACCCTTCTCTACATAGAAGGGAGCCACTAACGAGGTTCTTCTTGATGGCGGGGACATGCTGCACGTTCTTCAGCTGCACGATCCTTCCCGAAGTAAACTTCAGATCGACCATGCCAACACCATGAACAGAAGCACTCGCGCCATTCCCCATCAATACGGACCCGTGACCTGTGACCTGGTAAGAAGTGAACAATGAAATGTCAGCACACACATGAACACCTGCACCTGTGTCCACCCACCAATCGTTGGTTGAAACACTGAAAAATAGTAAATAAATTACCGTACCCAGATGCACCATTCTCATTGTTGCCCACAATCATGTTGACAGACTTGGAGTCCTGTCCTGACTTCTTGTACTTGTTTGGGCACTTGTTAGCCCAATGTTCAACCGAACCACAAGTAAAGCAATCCTCGTCCTTCTTGTTCTTCTTGAAGGTCTTCTTACCCTTCTTCTTAAAGTCGGTATTGTGTTGGACACTGTTCTTTTCCTTGGGCTTGTGGGAGTTGAAGTTCTTCTGGTTCACCATGTTGGCGACAGAAGTCCCTTCGGCCCCTTTTCCGTGCGAGTCATTTGCCCTTGAATTCTGCTCAATACTCAGATGTCCAATGACATCCTCCACAGAGAATTCACGCCTCTGATGTTTTAGACTGGTGGCAAAGTTCCTCCAGAAATTAGGGAGCTTAGCGATTATGCAGCCCGCGACAAACTTGCCCGGTAACTCGCACTTAAGAAGTTCAAGCTCCTTAACAATGCATATTATCTCATGAGCCTGCTCCAATACAGGATGGTTTTCAACCATCTTGTAATCGTGGAACTGCTCTATAATATACATCTCGCTCCCGGCATCGGCTGCCCCGAACTTAGATTCGAGCGCCTCCCACAAGTCCTTGGCGACATGCACATGTAAATATGCGTCGACCAGTTTATCTCCGATCACGCTAAGAACTGCTCCGAAAAACACAACGGTAGCCTCCTTGAACGCCTTCTCCTGTTCAGGAGCAATCGTTCCCGTGGAGACACCGGTGACCCAGAACACGTTCATAGCCGTGAGCCATAACGTGGTCTTAGTCTGCCAACGCTTAAAGTATGTACCGGTAAACTTATCCGGTTTCAGTGCAGCGGCAAAGCCACTTGCCGAAAAATTCCTACACATAATAGGTTTTTGGATTGTTGAATAAATAGGAAATTTCTCGATTAAATTAATCCACGAGTAAATCACTAGCATGGCATTGACAGAAATAAATGCATACTGATATTCAGTCAAGAAAACACATAGTATGCCAATTGTAGAAAGATCTACGTATAACGCTAGTATGGCTAAAACAGAAAAAAATAGGAGCGGGATAAACGAGTTATACCCTCCAGTAGGCCATGCAGAGGCTGCGGCTTTGGTGGCAACAACGGCGTCCTCGGTGGTCTTCTTGTCGGCTTCAGCTTACTCGGCGGCGGCACGGTCGGCGTCGGTGGACATGGTGATTATGAAGGCGACGCGAACGTAGAGGAAGTAGACGATCAAGAGCGAGCAGTCGCGTAATCGCTGCCCAAAAACCTATTCGCCCCTCACCTTGTACAGGAACCAGAAGGGCATGGTTTCGGAGACCTGCCCTCCCGTCGACCGTGTACGCGGCGGACGGGATGGAGTCACCGGCGGCAGCAGCAGCAAAGGAACGACGGTGGGCATGCGCGTGAGCAAATGTGTTCTGTTCATGGCTGCTAGGGTTAGGAGACATCGCACACTTATATAGACGCAACCGCGTGGAGAGACGTGGGCTCGACCCATGTCCGAGTCCGTGACAGCCCATGATCTGACTTCTCAGATCGTGGCCCAGCTGTCAGAGAACTCTCCGTTAGTGACTGGCAAAAATAAGCGCGTAGGTGTGAGCTCGGCTCAATCCCGCAACCCGGCGTGGCGTGGCGGGCGGCGGAGGAGTGAGCGAGGGCCTCTTCTCTTCTCAAGCTCCAACAACATGTAGAAGAGAAACCCTTATAAGGAGGTCCAACTCCTTTTCCACTTCCGGGGTGGGACTAAACTTCCCACTACACCTAGTGCCATATATAACCCACATGGGCTGTCGGTGTCAAAACCGGCGGATCTCGGGTAGGGGGTCCCGAACTGTGCGTCTAGGCGGATGGTAACAGGAGACAAGTGACACAATGTTTTACCCAGGTTCGGGCCCTCTTGATGGAGGTAAAACCCTATGTCCTGCTTGATTAATATTGATGATATGGGTAGTACAAGAGTAGATCTACCACGAGATCAAGGAGGCTAAACACTAGAAGCTAGCCTATGGTATGATTGTTGTATGTTGGAGTTGTTGTCCTACGGACTAAAACCCTCCAGTTTATATAGACATCGGAGAGGGTTAGGGTTACACAAAGTCGGTTACAATGGTAGGAGATCTAAATATCCGCATCGCCAAGCTTGCCTTCCACGCCAAGGAAAGTACCATCCGGACACGGGACGAAGTCTTCAATCTTGTATCTTCATAGTCCAGGAGTCCGGCTGAAGGTATAGTCCGGCTATCCGAACACCCCCTAATCCAGGACTCCCTTAGTAGCCCCTGAACCAGGCTTCAATGATGACGAGTCCGGCGCGCAGATTGTCTTCGGCATTGCAAGGCGGGTTCCTCCTCCAAGTTCTTCATAAAAGTGGGTAACCACTAAAAGTAGTGTCCGGCTCTACAAAATAAGTTTCCACATATTGCCATAGAGAGAATAATATTAACACAAATCTAATCTGCTGACGTATTCCGTAGCGTGACATCACACTACGGCCAAGCCCTTATTCGAATCGTTTTCACTTCCCCACCTCAGCGTATTTTACGAGGCGGTTTTCTTGGCACGTCTTGTCAAAGCAGAGATCGTGTCCCCTATTTACGGGATTCTCATCAATACGGACGTGGATAACCCAACCGCGCCATTTATCGCAACGCTTGGGAGGCAAGCGAGTTTTACTAGGCCGGTGGGGACGCATAGTCGCATCCACCCATGTAAGGGGATAAGGATCCACCTTTTCACCTACGCCTTGTTCCTCCTTTGCCTATCCATCTCCTACGCACCCGAGCTCCAGCTCCCAAGTCCGCACTTCCCACCTCGACCTTCTCCATCCATGTCCGGAGCGGGAGGCAAGTGGATGGTCTCCTCCGTTACGGAGGGCCATGTCAAAAAACTAAGGAAGGCCGGATACTTGTCCGATAACATTGCGCACTGGCTTCCTGAAGAGGGGCAGCTTATCCCCACCCCTAGGCCCCATGAGAGGGTTGTATTCCTTCCCCACTTCCTCCGCGGACTGGGTTTTCCACTCCACCCATTTGTCCAGGGACTCATGTTCTACTACGGCCTGGATTTCCACGATCTGGCCCCGAACTTTGTCCTCAACATCTCGGCGTTTATCGTCGTGTGTGAGGCTTTCCTCCGCATCCGCCTCCATTTCGGTCTTTGGCTCAAGACTTTCAACGTCAAGCCGAAGGTGGTGCGCGGAAGCCAGGCGGAGTGCGGAGGCGCCATGGCGGGCAAGATGGCCAACGTCCTATGGCTCGAGGGCTCCTTTGTGGAGACCCTGAAGGGGTGGCAATCAGGGTGGTTTTACATCACCGAGCCGCGCGACCCTGAATGGGTCGCAGCCCCTGAGTTCCGATCCGGACCCCCCACGCGGCTCACGTCCTGGAAAGAGACGGGCCTGTCGTGGGGCAACGAGGAAGAGGTGACCGGACTGCAAACATGCATCCAATCCCTGGCGAACAAGCGGCTCAAGCTTGCCAATATAGTCCAGGTCATGCTCGTCCGCCGGATCCTCCCGTGTCAACAACGGGCTTTCACACTGTGGGAGTTCGATCCGGCGCAGCACCAAACCTTGAGCAGGCTCTTCGACACGACGTACGAAGATGCCTGGAAGGTGCTGTTCAAGGGCGCCGAAGCTCCCGCGTCCACGTCCGAGGACCGCGGATTCAGCACGCAACGTCCAGCTAGCGCGGTGAGTTATCCTTACCTTTTACAGGAAATTTGTTTCTCATAGATTGACTTTATGTGGGATCTAAACTCCCCTACCTTTGACAGGCGTGGCAGGAGAAGTCTGGACAGGTCAACTGTCCGGACCCTTTGCTCGAGGACCCAGCAGATGCTCGTTTATCGAAGCTGCTGGCTCCGGCGCCTTATGTGGTGCCGGAGAAGAAGTCCAAGAAGAAGAAGGCCACAGGGACTCGAAAGAGTTCCCGTAATATGGTGGCATCGGACTCGTCGTCTGACAAATCCGAGACGCACTCCTCCCGTGAAGATGAGGAGGAGGAAGAAGAAACCTCTCCCCCTCCAGCGGGGGGAGGAAAGAAGAGGAAGGCCGCCCCAACTGGGGAGGCCGAAGGGTCCAAGAAGGGGAAACCCTTCCGCCGGACTACTCCCCTGACGCCGACGAGGGCAAAGAGGAGTGGACACAAAGGGCCAGGCGCCCGGCGGGATCGTAAGTATTCAGATACTAGAGTGACTCATAGCTTTCCTTTGTTGCACAACTTTTCCTTATGTTGAACATAATTATGCAGTCCGCCCAAGGCCGGACTCGACAAGTCGTCGAGCGGCTCCCTGGATTCATCGGACGTGAACTCAGTTCCGCCCGCTGTCTCCCCCCGCACTGCGGACGACGCCGAAGTGGCGTCGCGACAAGCTCCGGGGCAGGAGGAGGTGGTCCTGGAGGAGCCGCGAGGCGACCTCCCGGACTCCAGGAGTAAAGGGGACAAGACCCCCCAGGGCTCCAAGTCCGGCTTTGAGCCGGGCACCGCGCCGGAATCTTCAACAGTTTCGGACCGCGGTAGGCGAACTCCTTCCAAGAGGAGCAAGCCTTCTGAGACGGCGGCCTCCGTCCAACCGGAGGTGCCGGACAATCTGCTGGAGGTGCTTAACGGAGCCTCCATCGACGAGGAGCACCGTACTATTACGAGTACGGTGATCCAGAAGGTTCAGTCCGCCAAGAGCGGACTGACTAAAGCTTGCGCTAGCCTTTTAACAGGCTTCGAGGTAAGTAAAAATATGTAAAAAATATTACCGCATAGACAGTAGCCCCTGATGCTCTATTTGGTGTTCGGAAAGAAAAGCCGAATAGAGGATCAAATAATTTCGCAGGAGTCTAACAAAAAATGAGTCAATAAATATGCAGGCTTCGCTGCTTGCTACCGCCGCACTGACTGCGGAGGTAGGTACCCTGAAGCAGGGTCTTGAGCGGATCAAGCAAGAGCTCGGCCTTGCCAAGCGGCAGCTCGAGGAGAAAGAAGGTAAGAGATACCTTATAGAAAAATACATATAAAAAAGTGCAATTGCAAAAAATGACAGGATTGTACTGCTTATTGTAGGGGCCACGACTGAGGTGGCGACCCTCAAGCAGGCGCTGTCCGAGGCCGAGAAGAGAGCGGCCACGGAGCGCACCGAGCGAGAGAAATTCGAGGCCCAGGTCGGCGAGGTGCAGCAAGAGCTTCAGGCTTTTATGAGAAAACATGAGAGTTTGGAGCTTGACTCGAAGACGCAAGCGTCCGAGCTCGCCGCGGCCGTCAAGGCTGCCGAGTCTGCCAAGGCCGAAGCCCAGAAGGCCCTCGATGAATTGGATGCGGTGAAAAAGATAGCGGCGGGTAAGGCATTTTTTATGCAAAGCAGACATATAAAAGTAAACTACTTGTTACTTACCCGAATCTAGAGCTCTCCAGGGGCGTTCGCAGATCTTTCCCGCAACGTATCCGATGCCGCCGCATTCTACTGAGCCGAAGAGGGCAGCTCGACGGAGAAGGTGTTCTGGTCTCAATACGCGGAGGCCGAACACCCTGTGCCCTTGAGCGACCAGCTGAAGCAGCTGGTCGAGCTCCACAAGGCGGCCAAACAGGCCATGAAGGGCTTCATAGTTCGGCTGTGGCCTGGAGAGGCCCTGCCTGGGTGCTACTTCGGACTGGTGCGGCGGCTGGTGGAGGCCTGTCCACGGCTCGAAGTCATCAAGCGCTCCGTCTGCATCGAAGGTGCCCGTAGGGCCCTTGCCCGTGCAAAGGTGCACTGGGTAAGCTGGACGGTGAGAAGCTTGTGAGGGACGGGCCGCCGCCGGGGAAGGAGCATCGCAAGCCCGGGAACTATTACAAGGATGTTCTGAAGGGTGCCCGCCTTGTGGCGGATGAATGTACAAAAGATGTAATTTTTGAATGAACTCGCTCGTGTTGTCCTGTGCGCTGAAAACTTGTTCATTTGCGCTAAGCAATGCTTGTCGAATTTAAAATATTATTTTCTGTGCGGCCGTTTATCAAAAAATTGAGAGATGGAGAGTCGTCGGCTTCCTCCCCCATGCCACTAGTGCTGGGGTGTTCAGGATAAACCTGAGCGCTCTTTTTCCCATGTTTGGGTCCTTCGAGGGAGGCGCTCAGCACAACGAACAAGGCAATCGGACTATAATGCTTGAACACTCTCACTTAGCCATAGAACTTTATAATTTTAAATTTCGGCGAAGCCCCTAGTATTCGGAAGACCGAGTTCGGGGCGCTATCCACGCCTTGGCCGGACAAAATCTGGTTCCTCGCTCTAAGCGGCATAGGTCTTTAAGGACCCAAAAAACCTCTCGAACAGCGACCGGTCTCTCGCCTTATCATGACAGTCAGTTTTAGCTTTCTCTACTGAGGTGCTCCGCCCAGCTCAACTGGGGCACAATCGCTGTAGTTCTCCTAGTGCTACCTTAGCCGATATAGCGGAACGTAAGGCACCAAAACATAGGAGCCGGGCAAACCCAACTATTGACCCAAATCACGATTCGGAGCCGATGCATATAGTGCTATAAGTTCGGGGTGCCGCACTTATGAAGTGTTCGGACTTCTTACACCATATTAAGGGGTACTGAAGCCCCTGGCGTATTTGCCGTACCACAGTGTACGGGTGCCACATGTCATTAATGAACATATATAAAAATAGAGTAATGCAAAAAATAGACAAAAAGCTATGCATTATTTATAAGAAGACTGCTATCTAAGCAGGACGATACAGATAGTGCGATAAGCAAAAGAAATTGGACTATTTAACATGTCATGTCCAGGGGCGAGCCGCAGAATTGTATTTAAAACAGGTATACTGCTCGTAATAGAGACCACCTGGGAGTTTCATAATGCGGCATGGCTTGTCTGCTTTCCTGGATCTTGCATCGTTTGTGCGGCAGTTGAATTGCCAAACAGGTCATCCGAAGTATGGAGTCATGAAAGTAAGAGAAAGTAAAGAAAGAATTCGGCAGCCCCTAGTACGGTTTAAGCCGTGCTTTGGGTGTGCCGTGGTGATGCCCCTTCCCCCGTGCCCATGGTACTTTGAGAGCGTAGTTATGTACGCGAAGTGCTTGTTTCGCTATTTTGCGAGGGCTGGGGTTGGGGCCGCATTGCTACGCTTGCTCGGAACGTGCCAGGCGGTCTTGTTGTGGGTTACTCTGGGCGCGCTTGACAGTGTTCGGCTTCTTGAAGGCCGGATTGGAGAATTGCCTGGAGAGGCTGCTTTGTACTTCTGCTGCGAGCACTGCTGTGTGTTCCTCCGTTCGGAGGGAGCGTTCGGTGTTTCCGTTGACCGTGATTACTCCTCGAGGGCCTCGCATCTTGAGCTTGAGGTATGCATAGTGCGGTACCGCATTGAACTTTGCGAATGCGGTTCGTCCGAGCAGTGCGTGATAGCCATTGCGGAACGGTACTATGTCGAAGATTAACTCCTCGCTTCGGAAGTTATCCGGAGATCCGAAGACCACTTCAAGTGTGACTGAGCCTGTACAATTGGCCTCTGCACCTGGTATGACGCCTTTAAAGGTCGTTTTGGTGGGTTTAATCCTCGAGGGATCTATGCCCATTTTTCCGCACTGTATCCTGGTAAAGCAGGTTCAGGCTGCTGCCGCCGTCCATAAGGACTCTTGTGAGATGAAATCCGTCAATAATTGGGTCTAAAACCAATGCGGCGAACCCGCCATGATGGATGCTAGTGGGGTGGTCTCTTCGATCAAAAGTGATCGGGCAGGAGGACCATGGGTTGAACTTTGGGGCGACTAGCTCCAGCGCATATACGTCTCGTAGTGCGCGCTTCCGCTTCCTCTTGGGGATGTGGGTTGCGTATATCATGTTCACCGTCCGCACTTGTGGGGGAAAACCCTTCTGTCCACTGTTGTTCGGCAGCCTGGGCTCCTCCTCGTCATCGCTATGCAGCCCCTTGTCTCTGTTTTCAGCTCTTAACTTGCCTGCCTGCTTGAACACCCAACAATCTCTGTTGGTGTGATTGCCTGGCTTTTCGGGGGTGCCATGTATCTGGCACAAGCGGTCGAGTATTCGGTCAAAACTGGACTGGCCCTGAGTATTTCTTTTGAATGGCTTTTTCCGCTGACCGGATTTGTAGCCTCGGAATCCGACATTTACTGTCGTATCCTCGTTGCTATCGCTGTTAACGCGACGCTTTTGCTTGTTCCGGCGCGACCTGCCACTTTTGTCCTTGGTATCCGAATTACCAAGGTTCT
Source organism: Aegilops umbellulata (assembly GCA_032464435.1). Lineage (NCBI taxonomy): Eukaryota > Viridiplantae > Streptophyta > Magnoliopsida > Poales > Poaceae > Aegilops > Aegilops umbellulata. The sequence continues at coordinate 571,662,780 of CP136056.1, forward strand.
TGGTTAAGTTGTTGCTGCGAGCTAGCCAGCTGTCTTCTCCCGCGCTAAAGCGGGTCATGAGTGTCGTGAGGGCTGCCATAGATTTCGGCTTTTCCTGTCCCAGGTGCCGGGCAAGCCACTCGTCGCGGATATTATGCTTGAAGGCTGGTAGGGCCTCCGCATCCGGACAGTCAACTATTTGATTTTTCTTTGTTAGGAACCGTGTCCAGAATTGCCTGGCCGATTTCTCTGGCTGCTGGATCATGTGGCTTAGGTCATCGGCGTCCGGTGGTCGCACATAAGTGCCCTGGTAGTTGTCAAGGAATGCGGCTTCCAGGTCCTCCCAAGAACCGATTGAGTCTGCTGGCAAGCTGTTAAGCCAATGCCGGGCCGGTCCCTTAAGTTTGAGTGGGAGGTATTTGATGGCGTGTAGATCATCACGCGGGCCATGTGGATATGAAGGAGATAATCCACGATCCATACCGCAGGATCTGTTGTGCCATCGTATGATTCGATGTTTACGGGTTTGAAGCCCTCAGGGATTTTATGATCCATTACTTCATCTGTGAAGCATAGTGGGTGTGCGGCGCCTCTGTACTGGGCTATATCATGACGCAGCTCAAAGGAGCTTTGTCTATTGTGTTCGGCCCGGTCGGATTTATTGTATCCAGAGTGACGATCACCGTCACATGCCGTGGGGCGCCCGCGCGATCCGTAGATCGATCTTGTTTGCCTTGCCTTGTCCTCCAGTACATCTCGCAGGTCTGGCGCGTTTTCCCGTGCCTTAGCATGTTTTGGGCGGCGTCGGGGCATGGCTTGAGTGGAGGGCCCAGAGGCCTCTCTGTCGCGGCCACGAGATGGTCGGTCTGCCATGTCATGCACTGGTGATGTAGGTGCTTCCTCCTCTAATCGGGGTAGCAGCCTGCGCTTTGGGTAACGCTTGGAGGGGCGTTCGAGTTCATACTCTTCGGCCGCAAAGACTTCAGTCCATCTGTCAGCTAGCAAATCTTGATCAACTCTAAGTTGTTGCTGCTTTTTCTTGAGGCTGCTTGCCATGGCTAAAAGCTTGCGTTTGAAACGCTCTTGTTCGGCGGGGTCTGATGGTACGACGAATTCGTCGTCGTCGAGGATTGCCTCGTCTTCGGAAGGAGGCATATAGTTATCATCCTCAACCTCTCGGTCTGCCGCTCTCTCATGAAGGCTGGGTTCTCCATCTTCCTGTGCCGAATCTTGCTGGAGGGGGTGTTCTTCGGCGCTATCCGGAGTAGTATTATCTCTAGTGCCGGAATCACCGTTTTTTGCTTTGGCGGGATTTAGAACGGCGCCGCTGGCGCCGGCGCTTGGGATTTTTTTAGAGGTGTCATCCCCCGCTTTTCCATCGTCATCTCTATCTTTTGGAATGTCCACCATATATATGTCATATGACGAGGTGGCCTTCCAGTGCCCTATAGATGCTGGTTCCTGTTCGTCTCCTGCATCGTCGTCCATACCGTCGATGTCTTCGGAGTCGAAGTCGAGCATGTCGGTTAAATTGTCGACAGGGGCTACAAATTGGTGGTGGGTGGGCTTTGAATTTCTTCATCCTCCGCATCCCATCCATGCTGACCATAGTCCGGCCAGGGCTCTCCTGATAAAGAGAGAGACTTTAGTGAGTTCAGGATGTCGCCGAAGGGCGAGTGCTGAAAGATGTCCGTGGCGGTGAACTCCATGATTGGCGCCCAATCGGATTCGATCGGCAGGGGCGCGGGGGGTTCGGAGTCCGGAGAGGAATCCGGATCCTTGGAGTCACGGGTCATGCAGAGTGCGGGGCTGGTGTTCGGCTCGATCGCCTTTGAGATCGCAGCCCCTGAGGTGGCGTCCAACCGCTCATCCTCGATCGGCGCAGCAGGCTCCGAATTAAGGGTCGGAACCAACGCGCGTACGGCCTCCAGGACACTGTTCGGCGGCATAGCTAGATCATGCCCATCGAGACAGTGCGGCGCGCTTGGCTGTGGCTCGAACCCATCGAAGATCAAGTCCCCGCGGATGTCAGCCGTGTAGTTCAAACTTCCAAACCTGACCTGATGGCCAGGGGCGTAGCTTTCGATATGCTCCAGGCGGCCAACCGAATTGGCCCGCAGTGCGAAGCCGCCGAAGACGAAGATCTGTCCGGGGAGAAAAGTCTCACCCTGGACCGCATCGTCGTTGATGATCAAAGGAGCCATCGGGCCTAAAAGTGACGACACAGAGGAACTCTCAATGAAAGCACCAATGTCGGTGTCAAAACCGGCGGATCTCGGGTAGGAGGTCCCAAACTGTGCGTCTAGGCGGATGGTAATAGGAGACAAGGGACACAATGTTTTACCCAGGTTCGGGCCCTCTTGATGGAGGTAAAACCCTACGTCCTGCTTGATTAATATTGATGATATGGGTAGTACAAGAATAGATCTACCACGAGATCAAGGAGGCTAAACCCTAGAAGCTAGCCTATGGTATGATTGTTGTATGTCGGAGTTGTTGTCCTACGGACTAAAACCCTCCGGTTTATATAGACACCGGAGAGGGTTAGGGCTACACAAAGTCGGTTACAATGGTAGGAGATCTAAATATCCGCATCGTCAAGCTTGCCTTCCACGCCAAGGAAAGTCCCATCCGGACACGGGACGAAGTCTTCAATCTTGTATCTTCATAGTCCAGGAGTCCGGCTGAAGGTATAGTCCGGCTATCCGAACACCCCCTAATCCAGGACTCCCTTATGGCCCTTAGAGGTTTTTCAGAAATTGCTATATGGACCTAGAGCCCATCTCAAATTTCAGCACAAGAGGCCAAGGCACTCGTCCCCACGCCACGGTCGGCGCTGGGCCGTCGGTGCCGCAGCCTCCGCTCCTTTGTGCCCACCGTGCCGGACCGCACCGTGCCGCTGGCCTCGCGCCGCGGCCTCCTCCTCGCGCGCCTCGTCCCGCCTCGTGAGGCGGACCTCGACCAGACGGTCCTCCGTCTGGCCGTGTGCAACCTTCTCCTCGGCACGTGCGACGAGCTTCCTCCTCTAATGCGCACCACCTCCGTCGGGTACCGTGACTATGGGTGCTACTGTTGTGCCATTCTATCCGGTGACGACTGTCGCTCCGGCGGCGGCGACAGACAGCCGCCGGGCAACTCGACCTTCTACAAAGTGCTAATCATCACGGCCGGCCACGAGGGCCAACGGATTAACTTTGACATCCACACCTTCTCGACCGAGAAACCGAGCTGGAGTACAAGGCGCTCCCTAGAAACTATTTTTTTCCAGTACCCTCGGGTCATTCTGTCAGACCGACGCCGTGGTGTGCAGCGGCATCGCGTACTGGCTATTTCGTGATGACGCGGGACGGCGTTTCAATCTTGTTAAACTGGTTTGCCCTCGCACGATCAGGCTGATACAGCAGCCATACTGGAAGAAGACGACGACCCAAGGAAATGACACGCTTTCCATACTGGGAGACAAGTGCGGCAAATTGCTTGTCATGAACGTACGCGGGCGCGTGTACACCGCCGACCTCGAGACCGGAGCGATGAAGGAGGTGGCGGACGGGCCTTACGCCCGCCCCAACAGCCCTCTGGATGCCGTGCTCTTAGAGATGGACTGGCCGGCGTTCTTCGTTTCACGTCTTGGTGCTGACAGGTATAGCTAGCCATGATTATACATGTGTCTTTGCTTTCTTCCTAGGTTGCTTCTACTTACCATGGTTGATTGATATATGGGTGTTGCTTGTGTTTTTCTTCTTTTGTTGGTGAATCCGGGGCTTCCCCTCTCATGTCCCAGTGAAGAGGCAGCTGCAAGAAGGAGAAGGCAACGCAAGGGAAGAGGCGGCAGGAAGACTCGCAGCCCTGCCTAGGCAGCACATACAGGAATTAATTTTAGGTCGTGTATGTTTTGATGTAAAAAGTTTATTATAGATATTTGAAAATGCAAAGCTCATAGTGTGTTGAAAAGAAAATGATAGTGTTATCGCAAAGTGTAGCGCCCAATTCACATGCATGGTGCACAAACGTACTACACCTGTATTCAGCCGGCACCTATGTACCCGTGAATCCACAAAGGAGACGACGGCGGCATAGCCTTGTTTTAAATCGATGGATTGTCGGTAAAGACAACGACCTTGCTCACGGATTGCAAGCAGTGGAACCATCACCGACCCCTACTACCTCAAGGATAAGAACCCCAATGCATAGGTGAAGATTAACATGTAAATTACATGATCATGTGATAGGTTTTGATGTGAAGCTTGTTTGTGATCTTCAATTCAGACACATATCTTTGGATGATCCTGTTATCTTATTCCTTATTGTTTAAATCACACAATTCGATCTTTTGTTATCTCTTTAATATGAGAGAAGGAGGCACCCATCAAAACCAGGTGATGGCAGAAATACTAGGTTTTGGGAGGATTGGTGGGTAGGATCCAAACCTTTAAAGGAGGCTTACCCCAGATTATAGTTTTGATCATAACATCTCTGTGGCAAAGGCCATTGAAAAAGGGTGGCATAATTTCTCTTTTAGAAGAAATTTGATCGGAGATAGTGCTGAGCTGTGGTCTAGTCTTAAAACTAGATGTGAGGAGGTTAGAATGTATGGGGGTAAAGATAAACCACTACATGTTTTTAGTCAAATCTGATGTGAGATTTCCACACAAATTTCTATGGAAAATAAAAACTCCTTCCAAAATTAAGATGTTGCTTGTGTTTTTCTTCTTTTGTTGGTGAATCCGGGGCTTCCCCTCTCATGTCCCAGTGAAGAGGCAGCTGCAAGAAGGAGAAGGAAACGCAAGGGAAGAGGCGGCAGGAAGACTCGCAGCCCTGCCTAGGCAGCAGATACATGAATTAATTTTTGGTCTTGTATGTTTTGATGTAAAAAGTTTATTATACATATTTGAAAATGTAAAGCTCATAATGTGTTAAAAAGAAAATGATAGCGTTATCTCAAAGTGTAGCACCCAGTTCACATGCATGGTGCACAAATGTACTGCCACTGTATTCAGCCGGCACCTATATATGTACCCGCGGATCCACGAAGGAGACGACGGCGGCATAACCTTGTTGTAAATCGATGGATTTTCGGTAAAGACAACGACCTTGCTCCCGGATTGGAAGCACCGGCACCATCACCGGCGCCTATTACCTCATACTACCTCAAGGACGATAAGAACCCCTCAACCCCAATGGCCCAATGCAAAGGTGAAGACCAGTCTCTTTCTGTTATGTTAACATGTAAATTACATGATCCTGTGATAGGTTTTGATGTGAAGCTTGTTTGTGTTCTTCAATTCAAACACATATCCTTTGGATGATTCTGTTATCTTATTGCTTATTGTTTAAATTACACAGTTCAATCTTTTGTGCTCTCTGTAATTATGAGAGAAGGAGGCATGCAGCAGAGGATGTGTGCCGCGTGGATGAATCCAGAACCATCTGCTGGTACAAGCATTGAAGGTACTGTCGTCTCTTCTCCCCCTTGCCTTGGGCACGTGGTCGTCAAACCACGGCTATATATGTTGTATAGCTATGTGTCATGGATTTGCTGCCATGGCTACATAGCTGTTGGGTTTGGCCTCAGTTTAGTCTGGGTAAATGATGCGCTGGTGGCTGTTGTACACTGTGAAACTAGTATTTCTTTTACATGCAAATGTGAGACATGACATTGCTTTGCAACTGCCACTTTGATAGCTGAATGCACTAGCGTTCCATGTTATGCATATGCAGTTTCAGTTTCGATTTACCATGTTATGTCTAGTGGTTTTATATTAGCTGGTCAATATTCCTCTTGCTAAGGAAGTGTATATTATTGGTAAACAGACTTGTTTACTTGTCTACTACTGTAGTAAACTGACTAGCTAGCACACAATTGTTTCATCTATGGAACCGCCATCTTAGTGGTAAATTTACTAGCTACCATACGACCATCCCTACTGTTCATACCTGTGTACGTGGTGGTGGTCATGGCCTTGCTGCCTAGGTGGTTTTCCTTTGGGTCATTATTATATGCACGTGGTGATTAGTTTGGCACCAAGAATTCTCTTGTCCTTGTTTTGATTTCCTTGCTGTCAAACTCATCATCCTTGAGCACTACTAATAAAGTAATAATGGAATTCTCTTGTAAAACACGCTTGCCTCTGCTTTTTAAAATAATAAAATCTTGTCATCAAATTCCTGAAGCAACAACATGTTTGTTTTGTATACAACAAAAATACATTGAACCGTCTGACTGACCTATATCTGGAAATTGTAATTGCACCTAATCTTATAGGTTAATTCTCTGAAAATCCCCAAATTATAGGGTTGGTTCATAGCTGTTTTTCAGGTCACCTTTTTGTTGGTTAACACTTGTTTGATCCCTGCATGTTTGTGCAGGAAGGATTGTGTGCAGCAGAGAAGGGGTTCATCATGCCGTTTGTGTTGGTTTGTGCTAGCTAGCTCCCGCGGCGTCGTGGTTCGGCCTCGGCTACAAACGTTGAAGGTATCCCCCTCCCTTCTCCTTGGTCTTGTCACTTGATCATGTTGTTTTCTTTGCACATGATACTATCTCAGCTTGTTGTCAAACAGGCTCATTTCATTTGCTTTGCACGGATGTGAATTTAATAGGTTTAGACCATATAAACAAAGCTAACAAAAGATGTTTCTCTTCTCTGGTAGAGAGACTCAGGTGTGTTGTTGTGGCAGACAACAAGATATTAAAATGATAATCATCAGTGCCATTTTTTATTTTCTTTGCCAAGCAAAATCTGGGTAGTAAATGAAATAGGTTGTTTGATTCTAGTCATGGAAACTAAATAAATTTTATGATTCTCATTTTTCTTAGTTGAGGAGCAGCCCTTTCCCACATGGAAACATGTCTCGATAGATTTTAGAATGTTGTGGGAGTTAGAAATCACCATACATCCAGACCTCTAACACGGTCACTCCTATGAGTTTTGATAACTAAAGAAGATTGCCGATCTGGGTGCAAGGCAGACCTGATAACTACAACCGGAAGCTGTATGTGTATGCATTTGGTTAGCCATGGAGCAGAACTCATGTCTCTACTACAAACTCTGCATAATTGTCCTTGTTAGGAAGATAATTGTTTGCATGCCCTATAAATTTGAGCAAGTTAAGCCCTTTGCGGTTTCTGCATCTCCAGTCATGTACATGAGTGGGATCCAAAGGACTAGCTAGTTAATGCTCAGTCGGTTTCAATCTGGATGATGATTGTGCAGGATCAAATTAACACAACCAATTATGTTTTCTATGTTTTGAATGGATGTACGGATTTTTTTTCCCTCGTTGTTATGTACAGTAATGTTGAGTTTTGATATGGGTACATGTTACGTGCAGTTCCCAGTTTTGGTCACTGAATTAAACTTGAAGGAGTCATTAACTTGCTATTGCCCATTCGGAGTTGGAGGACGAGCAGCAACATCAGCAATGTTGGCGCCGCCTCCTCGCAGCGCCGCTTCTTGTACCTCTCACTTGTGTCACACATGAACACATGGACGCACACACACACACACACACCTCACCGTGGAGAAAACCAGCTTTGCTTTTCACTCCCGGTGAGACACACATGCACTACATTCTTTTTCCAGCCCTCACGACCTCCTTCTCATTAATCAAAGCAAGTACATATATACAAGGACTTAGATGTGTTTGGTTCGGGAACGAAGTGGAATGGAATGTCATGGTTTCATTCCACTAGAATGGGTCGGTTCCGTCTTTGTGTTTAGTAGAGGCAATTCGTGGGAATGGAATGGTTACGTTTTAGTGTTTGGTTTCAGAGATGGAATGGAATGGATTTATTCATCTCCCCATTTGTTTTCTTGTGATTATGTATAACATATAAGCATCAAACACAAACAACAGCAGTTGCAACAAGTGCAGGCCACGAGCATCAAGAGTTGGCCCAAATACATCAAAACTTCATCGCACTTCTGTATCTGCACACAATACATCAACTTCAGCTAGAGCATTGCAAGCAACAGCGGTAGCAGCAAGTACAGGTCACGAGCAGCAAGGGCTAGCAAGAACATGCGGAGTCGCCGCTGGCAAAAGAAAGTAGCAGCCGTAACCCTAGGTCGCCGGCCCTTGCTGCTCTTGGGGGCGGGAGAGAGAGAGAGAGAGGACCTAACGGCTACCAGAGATGGCCATCGCCATCTCTGGACCTTGACGGATCCGACGGGAATGGGAGGGGATGGCCACGATTTGGTTGTCGCCGCCAACGTCAGCGGCGATTATGCTGGCGGTGAGGCTTGGAGCACCGCTTGGGATCGACCTTCCGCCGCCTGTTGCTGCCTGCCACCGCTCGCAACCTTCTGGCGCCGCCTCCCGATGCCTGCCGGATGGGAGAGGGAGATAAGCGCGGCTCTGGGAGGGAGACACGAGACGGGAGCGAGCGGTTCCGTGTCGTCCGGTCGATTTGGAGGAACGACTTGGTTACGGATCTGGGCCGAATATTCCTTCTAAGGAAACGGTGGGTTCTTGTTCTGCCTGTGTACCAAACACGAGAATGCGGGTTGGACCCATTCCATTTCACTTGATGACATATACCAAACACACTCTTAGAGCATGTACAATGATTGATAAGATAGTTTTATCTTAAGTTTTGCATGTAATTTAGAGATGACAAAAAAATATGTCTACAATGGGTCATCTCTTAGCCTTATCTTCAATAACTAGACATTCCTAAAAACATGGTGACACATATTATGCTAAGAGATCATCTCTTGTTTTATTTTAAATAAGAGAAGACAAGCTTTTTCTTAAGAGTTCTCTCTCTTCCACCTCATCATTTATCCTATGTGACACTCCTAAGATAGCACCATTAGGGCAGTACAGTGGTTGATAAGATGATCTTATCTTAAGTCTTGCATGTAATTTAGAGGTGACTAAAAAAATTATCTACAATAGATCATCTTTAAGCCTTATTTTCAATAACTAGTAATTCCTAAAAACGTGGTGAGACATATTGTGCTAAGAGATCACCTCTTGTCTTCTCTTAAATAAGAGAAGACAAGTCTTTTCTTATGAATTCTCTCTCCTCCACCTCATTATTTATCCTACATGGCACTCCTAAGATAGCACCATTGTACATGCCTTTATACATGCCGGTAGCCCACTACGCACGTCCACCTCCTGGAATCGCCATGAGTACCGGCAGCTAGGACCGGATGCGGACATGAGTACAAAGATGGAAGCCATGTCCAAGGCTTTGAACAAGTGGAGCAGGGAGGTATTTGGCTCCTTACGGAAGCAAATCGCCATGCTTAAGGTGCAACTAAAGGAGGCCAAAGAACGCTCTTTACAGACTGGTTATTATCAGGAGGTAAAGGATGTGGAGGGACAACTTCATGATTTGTACGAGAAGGAAGAAATATATTACCGCCAAAGGTCCATAATTGACTGGTTACAGTGGGGCGATCGGAATACAAAGTATTTCCAGAATCGCGCTTCTCATAGGAAGAGGAAGAATACAGTCAAGGCTTTGATTAAGGATGATGGAACACGGGTTTCGTCTGACGAAGAGATGCGAGGCGAGGCTGCAAGTTTCTATGAAAAATTGTTTAGATCCTAGGGATCAGAGGGTGCGGATTTACTGCTGCAATATATTCACCCAGCGATCTCGGCCGAGATGAATGCAAAACTCACTGCTGATATTTCAGATGCTGAGATAGAGACCGCTCTGTTTCAAATGGGACCAACTAAGGCCTCGGGACCGGATGGCTTTCCGGCGTTGTTCTACCAGTGACACTGGTCGCTCGTAAGGAATGATGTTTGTGGTGCGGTGAGGTCCTTCCTCAAGGGTTTATCAACACCTGAGAGTTTCAATGACACGGTCATTGTGATGATTCCTAAGGTCAACTCACCGGAGTTGATGTCACAATTCCGAACGATAAGCTTGTGTAATGTGTTGTATAAGATAGCCACCAAGGTCCTTGCTAACAGATTAAAAGTGATCCTTCCGGTGTTGATTTCAGAAGAGCAAAGCGCGTTTGTCCCGGTAAGACTTATCTCAGACAACATTCTAGTGGCGTATGAGTGTGTCCATGCGATCCGGAAGAGAAACAGGAAGAAACCTTGCTGCGCGGTCAAGCTAGATATGATGAAGGCCTACGATAGAGTGGAGTGGATCTTTTTGGAGAGGATGATGGAGAGGTTCGGTTTTGCGGCAGAGTGGGTACAAATGATCCTGAGATGTATGACGTCCGCGAGGTTTTCAGTGAAGCTCAATGGTGGGATATCGCACACCTTTTTACCCTCTAGAGGCCTCAGACAGGGTGACCCTTTGTCACCGTACTTATTTTTGTTTTGTGTGGAAGGTTTCTCGGCATTGATCAAAAACGCACAGCGGCTTGGCGACATAAAAGGGATATCTTTTGGGAGCACTGGCCCCATAGTAACCCATCTGCTTTTTGCGGACGATAGTATTGTGTTTCTAGAAGGCTCTGAGAGCAACTTTCAAGTGCTCAAATCCATCCTGCATGACTATGAAGTGGCCTCTGGACAGAAAGTAAATATGCAAAAATCTTCTATTTACTTTGGGAAGGGTAGTACCAATGAGAAAAAGGAACAATTGAAGGAGGTCATTGGTATCCAATCCGAAGCGTTAAGTGAAAAATATTTGGGCCTACCAACGGTGGTGGGAAGAGCCAAAGATGGGACGTTTAAATACGTTCGAGAAAGTGCTAAAGGAAAGGTTACAGGATGGAAAGGGCAAGGTTTGTCTAAAAAGGCCAGGGAGGTGCTGGTCAAGTCGGGGCTCCAATCAACCCCAACTTTTACCATGAGTTGCTTCCAACTCACCAAGAAAATGTGCGGGAATCTGACATTTATCTCTTCAAACTTTTGGTGGGGTGAAGCAAATGGTGAAAAACAGGTTCGTTGGATTGCATGGAAGAAAATGTGTGTTAGCAAGCAAGATGGAGGTATGGGCTTTCGTGACATGGAGGCGTTTAACCAAGCTCTGCTTGCAAAGCAGGCGTGGAGGATCCTACAAGTCCCCTCCTCTCTTTGCTCAAGGGTACTCAAGGCTAGATATTTTGCCGATGGTTCTATACTTAGTGCAACCTGTCCGAATGGTGCCTCATTCACTTTCAGAAGTATCTTGTATGGACGAGATCTGCTACTTGATGGTTTAGTTTGGAGAGTAGGCGATGGCTCATCTATCCGAATTCATCATGATAACTGGATACCGCGCAAAGGATACCTTCGGCCACTAGGCCAGGTATATGTGCAAGGTATGACACGTGTTAGCGATTTACTGAATGAGGAGGGTGATGCATGGGATAAAGCTAAATTGTTGACCATGTTTTCCCTAGATGATATCCAGGATATTCTGCAAATTTGTGTGGGTGGACAGGGCTCTGTAGGTTTCCCTGCTTGGAACTTTACAAAAAATGGTGAATTTACGGTAAAGTCTGCATATCATCTATGTATGGAGAAGAAAAGGGCAAGAGCTGGACAGCCAGGCTCTTCGTCATCCACCACGACCCACCAAGGTTGGCTCTCTCTGTGGGGATCCAAAGCTCCTGGGAAAGCGCTGATCCACGTTTGGAGATTGATCAAGAATGGCCTGGCAGTGGGCTCGGAACTTCTACGGCGACATATCAAGGCGGGCGTTTTTTGGCCTGCATGTGGGAGAGAAGAAACGCTATATCATCGCTTTTGGGCCTGTTATCATTCGGCAATGTTTTGGAAGGAGCTGGGCTCGGCATTGGGTGAAGGGTGGCGATCCCACCTGTATCTATGAGCACCCAGAGTTCGCTCGCGAAGTGGATGTTAAAGTGGCTGTCAGAGGCGTCGGACGAGGAAAAGTCCATGATGATCCAGGGCATCTACGCACTATGGTTAGCACAGAATGAAACACATGAAGGAAAGAAGATTGAGGAGCCAGAGCAGATTGCAAAAGCGGTGGTCATGCGACTAGAGGAGTGGCAAAGAGTAATGGGTGGCCATGGTTCAGTTGCAAGTAGCCAGCTAAAGGATACTTGGAAACCCCCGGAGCATGGTTGGCTGAAGGCCAATGTAGATGGAGCTATGGTGCGGTCAGGGGTGGGAGGTGGAGGGGGTGTGATCTTTAGAGATGAACATGGAGTTTTCAAAGGTGCGGCATCGGTGTTTTTCCCGGATACATGCAGCGCGGAGGTGGCTGAACTCCTTGCATGCAGACGAGCAGTTCAGGAAGCTGTTCAGAAGGGAGTGCAGAAGTTGCACCTTGAAACGGACTGCCAGACTGTTGCTGGGATGCTAAATGAAAAGAAGCGGAATTTATCAGCTATGGGTCAAATTGTAGAGAGTAAAATGCACTGGCGGTACTTGAACTTGTGAAGAAAGCACGCTTTGGTCACTGTACTTCAAAATACGGCCAATACGGTCACTCAATACGTCTACACGTGATTCTACGGTCACTGTTCACCCGTATGCCACTCGTCGCCTCTCCATTTGACCGCTCCGCGGCGACAGCTGGCGCTCGTGGGTTTTTTTGTAAATTAGCTCGCGGGGGGTTATTTCCATCCACCACCCTTTGCCGCCGATGCCAAATCCCTAGTTCCCCTACCGCCGAGGCCGCCTGCTGCTTGCTGGTTGCCGCCCCCCCACTGCTTGCCGGCGCCCTCCCCTGCTGCATTCCGCCGCCCTCCACCTGCTGCTTGCCTCCGCCGTCCTCCTGCTGCTTGCCGTCGCCATCTGAAGCTCCGCCATGTCGACAAGCTCGGTCAGGTCATCGGTCGGCGGCCGTTCGGTGGTGGTGCCGCTGATAAGATGCCCTACTTGCGGCACTCGTGTGAAGTTCTACCTCTCGAGCACGGACAAGCACGAGGGCTGGGTCTTCTACAGGTGTCCTATTGGTGTAAGTGGATCTTGCGATTTGTTAATTTTGGTAGATTTTTATGGATCTTGCGATGATGATTTTTGGCGTGTGTTTGTTTCTTCTGATCTTCAGGACCATTTCTGGCATTGGGAGTTGGAATACGTTGCCTACTTGCTGGATAATCAGTTTTTGGTTGGCAATGAAGTCGTAGATGCATTAGGAGCTGCAGAGGACAGGAGGGAAGAACTGATGCGAGCAAGGAATCGAAGATATGCAGTTGGCTTTGAAGATGGAACTCATGGAAGAGTTGCAGCTCAAATGAGCAATCGTCAAGCAGAAGCACTCGTAGGGTTAGCCAATCAAATCTTGGTGATGCTGAAGGCACTCTTGGCAGCTTTCATTGTACTTGTAGTGGTTGTAGCTGTGTCTCTGGTGAAGAAGTGATGGATTTGATGCAGTTTGTAGTTGATGCAGTTGAACTGCTAGTATGAAGTGATGGAGTTGATGCAGTATGTAGTTTGTTAGCAGATGAACTGGTAGTATGAAGTAATGCTTTTGCAGATGAACTGGTAGATGCAGTTTGTTTGCTGCTGTAGTTGATGTAGTGACAATCTTTTGCATTCTAAGTGATGCTTATGTAATATGTAAACATTTTCCTCATGTTGTAATGCAAATGGAAGTTAATTTGGCATGTTGAAGCTGTTGTTGGTGTCATATGAAGATATCATGTTTCTGTCATATCACTTTATGCTATTTGATGTTGTGCAAACTGTTGATGCAAGTTATCATGTTGAAGTTATCATGTTGGTGTCATATGTACATCATATTTGGCTTCTGTGTATATTTGGCTCCATATGTAGAGATCATCATATCATTTTTATGCTATTTGATGTTGTTATCATCTTGCTGTACATTCCACCAATTGACCATCTGTGTACAAGTGCATTTAGGTAGAAAACATAGTGCATTCATAACAGCAATCCATATCTGGGAAGTACCAACAACTGCATTCAGTTACAAAATGATCAACAATTGATCCATACTCATGTGTACACATCAGTATGGATCAATTAAAATATTTCTCATCAGTCACATCCTACTACATGAGTACTCCTACTACATCATGCTTAAGAAGTAAACGATGCTACACAAATCATCATCTGAATATGTCAAACATGGAAGTGCTTTTGGTCTTGCCGGGAAGCACAAGATCATCATCTGAATCAGGCTCTATATCTGCAGGCCTCTTGCCTAGAGCAATACCTATCAGCCTCAATTCCTCCTTCCTAGCCTCAGCAGCAGCAGCCCTATCTGCTCTTTTTCTTGTTGTTGCAGCTTCTTTTTCTGCTCTCTTCTTGGCAGCAGCTTCCTCCTTTTGAGCCTTCTTCTCAGCTTGCTGCTTTGCTTTTTTCTCAGCAGCACAAGCTTTCTTGGTCTCCATAATGATCTGCCTTGTCTCTTCCCTAGCCTTCTTTGCTATTTCAGCTTCTTCTTTTCTCTTCTCGCTCTCTTCTGAGCTTGTTACTGCCTCTTCCTCTCTGCTTCCAGTGCTTTCTTTTCCTCTTGCTGATGTCTCTTCCTGGCAGCTTCCTCTGCTTTCTTTAGTTGTTCCTCCCTTCTTGCTGCAAGAAGTGCTTGTTTCTTATCTTCTAGTTCTTTGTCTCTCTGTCTCTTGAGGAGAAGCAATCTTTTGGCCAATTCACCTTGTTGGATTGTACTTGAGCTCCCATTGTTGCTTGTGTTACCTTGGGTTTCACTGAGCATGGCCCTGGCAGCAGATATGAAAGTTGATTCTGGTATAGGCCCTGTTGCAACCACTCTTGGCAGAGGCCTCTGGATGAAAAATGTACATATTGCAGTTCAAAATAACAATTTTTATCAATGAACTTAAGATCATTTTCAGGAAACAAGGACATTTACTTACATTCTGAACCATATGATCAACCATAAGATCTTCTATGACATGATTTTCTGGAGGGTTGTGCTCCTGTTTAAGTGCAAGTAATTATGAATCATATCTTTGCAATATTTCTGACTATAAACTGTGCAAGGAAACCTACAGTACAAATGACATACCTGAGTAATGACTTGCTCATCATCACCTACATTTGGATCAGCTTCCACATTTGGAGGAACATGTGCAGTAGCAGCTTCAACATCTCCCTCTGGTGCTGGTGGAGCTTGCACATTTGGAGGGGGCAGCCCAGCCTTGAGGTACTTGCAGCCTTTGATATTGTGGTCTGGCTCTCCACAGTAGTTGCAATGCATGATCACACCATGCCTTGACATTTTTTTGCCACCATTGCTGCAAGAAACTTCATGTGGGGCCTTCCTCCTGCTCTTGCATGGCCTTCCTACCTGCTTAGTGTACAATGGTGGCTTAATTGGGGGTCCATTCATCCTCTCCCATTCTGTTTTATCTCTGCAGGGGTAGATGATGTTGTTGTATGCTTTCTTGAACATCCCAACAGAGTAACATTGGTTAACCAAGAGGAGGGGATCCACTCTCTCATGTCTAGCACAAGCTATAGCATGTACACATGGTGTGCCACCCTTCTGCCACCTCTTGCAGCTACACTCATTGCTGTGCCAATCAACAATGTAGTCAGTCCCTCTATCACCAACTTGAAAGACTCCATCACCAGCCCCTTCAACATAGCAAGTGTTTGCCCATTCAGTTAGCTTATCAACCTTTTTCTTTATCTTAGGGCATATGTTTCCTTTCATCTTTTCTGCTTCTATCTGCTTGGTGTAGTGCCTCTGCATCAATTGCCCTTTAATCCTTTCCAGCATTGACAATATTGGTAGTTCCCTAGCATCCAATATGTACCTGTCCATGTAAAGCACACATCAAAATATATTTGAATAGAGTAACAATTAGCATATGAGAACATCAATGCAGTTGGTTCTTACTTGTTAAATACTTCACAATTGTTGTTTAGTAAGATATCACACTTGGGTAGATCACTTTCAAAAGCCCTAACCCAAGTGTTAGGTTCAAGCTCATGCAACCATTTGTAAGCATCCAAGTTAATTTCCTTCATCTCATTCATGTACTGCTCATACTTCACAGTAGTGTTGCTTCTTGCTATTTTCCAAAGTTGGTTCTTCAGTACATCACCTTTGAATTGCTGCTGGAAGTTTTGCCACATGTGTCTCACACAAAACCTATGTTCTGACTGTGGAAATAACTCATCTACAACATTTATTAGGCCCTGCAAAATAATTAACAAGTACTTCATATGGTGCTGAACTGAATGAAAGAAGGGACCATAAGAGCAAGTAATGAAGATCAACATCATTTACCTTTTGTTTATCAGACATAATAGTCCATGGGTCAGTGTTGATGATGCCTAGATCATTTTTTAGCCTCTCAAGGAACCAACACCAGTTGGGCTTGTCCTCCACTTCAACCACAACAATAGCAATAGGGAAAATACAATCATTTGAGTCAATTCCCACAGCAGTTAGCAGCTGTCCTCTATACCTTGTCTTAATATGGCATCCATCAATGAATATCATTGGCCTACATCCCTGAAGGAAACCTCTTTTGCAAGCACCCATGCACATGTAAACTTTGCTGAACCTTGCTTGATCATCAAGTTGAACAAAAAAAGAGCTGCCTGGGTTACTTCTCCTAAGTTCACTTCCATAGTCCCACATCATACTGTACTGGGCCTCTTCATCACCATATATAATCTTCATTGCTAGCCTTCGAGCTCTTTGCAACTTGATCCTAGATGGTGTCATATGCCATTCCTTCTGAACTACTCTTGAAAAGTTCCTCAGATTCATATCTTGGTCTGCCCTAAAGCTCTCAAGGTACTTCTGTGCTAAGAAAGGAGCAGTGAAAGCCTTGAGCTTCCACTTTTTGGTACATGTGTGTTCATGCACATATTTCTTCACCATGAAACACTTTGTCCTACTATCATAAGAGGCCCAAAGGTACCAAGTACAATCCTCATCACAAGTTGCCTTCACCCTTTTCTTATCATTTACAGGGAGCTTCACATCAACTCTGTTCTTGCAACTGTATTCCTTGATTGCTTTCCTAAGTAACTCAACTGTTTGGAAAACTTGCCGAACATGAAATTTGGGGCAGTGCAGGTCCTCAGCTCTAAATGCCTTGAACTTCATGTAAATTTCTTCATCATCAGAATCAGGTGCCCATAGATCATCGACTCATACAACTCATCTTCAGGATCATGTGCTACTGGCTCATGTGCTTCTTTCTCATTTGCTTTAACAGGCACTTTCTTTTTTTGTTGCTTCTGCTTCTCTTTCAACTTCATGTCTTCAGGCTCATCCATATCCACATTATCAGCATACAGATCATCATCACCATCACTAATATCATAATCAGAGTCCACTATGGCCCCAGGATCAAAGTCAGAGTCATCTGAATCACTCTCATTTGTTTCCATTTCATTACTTGCTCCTCCAGATGAGTTGCACTCTCTATTTTTTCTTTTCCAGTATCTTCCTCTACCACCTTCACCTACAGCTTCAACATCATCACCACCACCATTTGGTGTAGGCTGAATCACACCTGGCTCCTCTACACTTATATCTTCACTCACATAAAATGCTTTCCTTTTTGCAAACACAAACTTGCTTACACCATCATCTTCTGCATGCTCTGGAGGATAAACTACCTGTATAGGAATTGGGTGAGGCAGATTTGCATCTTCAGGCTCAACATCAATATCTGCAATGTCTGGCTCATTTGGTTTACTCTTGCAAGGACTAAGCACTTCAGGTAGCTGCCTTATTAGGAAATTGACCACATCATCCTCTGTCAAGTTTGCATTCAAGCTGTCATCATGATCAAGGTACAAACTAAATGAGTAATGCCCTAGTGACACAAATGTTAGCATCTGATTTGTATCCCTATCACCTCTAATTTCTCTCAACCCATTCCTGTTGATTGACAGAAGGGGAATGCAGTAATACACTTTCATCCTGCCTGCCATCTCCCATCCTATCTCTTCAACTAAGTTTTCAACCATGATTGGAGACCAAGTATCTGCATCTACTTCATCATACCACAGTTCATGACCATTCACATAGGAACGATTGCTACCTTACCCAAGGAAATAACCACAATGGTTGAACTTATCTGAAAACTTCCTGCTGCGCTTATCTGCATACATCAAAACAGAGCAGAACAGAGTTTCAGAATTTCTGTTCTACATAATCTGCAAGAAGTAGATGCAAGCAACCACCTTTGAGTATCAGAATCACCTACACAACCAGCATATTCAACATGCAGCAAAAGATAGCACCTTTCATCACCAAATAAGCTACAAACAACCACCTTCTCCAAACCCAAAAACCCTATACGCTGAAACCCCCAAATCGCGGTCGAAAACCCTAGGCAAATCTTGAACATACAGATGGGCATATCTGACTAACAAATCAAACCATCCACAATGTCAACCTCTAGATTTCTACCCTTCAGTTTACAGCGCAAGAACCATGGCGGGGCGAGTCGAGGGCTTACTGTAGGTGGGCGGCGGCGCACCATCGGGGCGACGCACAGGAGACATCCCGACGAACAGGCTCCAGCGATGAGATGCGCGGCGCCTGCGCGTCGCCTCTCCCCCTTGTGCGACGACTTCGGTGGTGGTGGTGCGGTGCCGCCGACGATCGCCTCCCCTCCTCCCCTTTCTCTGCCTCCCCTCCTCCCCTTTCTCTGCCTCCCCTTTCGTTGTGATCGAAACCGAATCGACAAGGGTGCGCAGGAATTACGGAGCCACCCAAGGGTTTTCTTGTAAAAATGCAGCGGAAAACCCCCACGAGCGCCAGCTGTCGCCGCGGAGAGGTCAAATGGAGAGGCGACGAGTGGCATACGGGTGAACAGTGACCGTAGAATCACGTGTAGACGTATTGAGTGACCGTATTGGCCGTATTTTGAAGTACAGTGACCAAAGCGTGCTTTCTTCGCAAGTTCAAGTACCGCCAGTGCATTTTACTCAATTGTAGAGGAAGTGAAATCAATGTGCAGTTCGCTTGCTGAATGCAAGATCACCTGGGTGAGGAGAACAGCGAATAGAGCTGCCCATGGGCTGGCTAAACTAGGAATAAGTAATAGGGTTTCGATGTTTTGGGACCTTGTTCCCCCTGATTGTATTCTAAGTATTGTTTCAGACAGATCCTTTCATTAGTTTAATAAAGTGAGAAGTGAATTTCAAAAAAAACTCGACCCATTACTCCATCCACTCACCTAGCTACATGCAACTGCTAATCTACTTGACTGAATCACTCGGCAACATCCCAACTAAGTCACGCATGGCCCTATCTCTCCTAGAATCTCTCTAGGAGTGTATCACCGGCTAACAACTTATGCATGCATGCTGACTACTTCTGTACTTATCCTCACAATGCACGTATTGCTCTCCAACTTTCTAACTACCTTGGCCAAATCACTCGGTGCGTAGTGGGCTATCGGCGGAGTTTTATAAAAAAATGCTGACATATTATTAAAGAGGATTTGATACCGATGTTTCATGACTTATTCTCTGGACAGCTTCAATTTTTTTTGAGAGTTTTTCTTTCAAATCACGAAACAGTACAAAGTAGATGACCCTTACAAGCACACTGAAATACAAACACAAAGGACCATGAACACAAAGAGTACCCTAAAACAACCATAACACAAGAAGATCTCCGGAGCCCCGTGTCATCATCCCTGAATCTTGAGAGAAGACCCCTGCAGCAGAAGGATCTGCAACCAGGTGCAAGCAGGTCATCATCTTCGACCACGGTACAATTGCCGCCACGCTGCTTCCTCCTTTCTTGACACCAGTGCTGAAAGGGCATGTACATCAATCCAACACACCTGCAACAGTCATCGCCATCTTTGGCTTTGAGTACCGCAAAAAGTGTCCCTTCCGGAAGGAAGAGAACTCGAGTCATCCGACCGGTACAGCACCGCGGCCGGGCCTTCCGCCCAGACAAAGCAGGATCTCCCACCAGCATCGGCGCAGAGAAAGAAGAAGAACATCAACAGCAAATCATACCGACAAGGAAGAAGAAGGGTCTTCGTCTCCCTGCATCCATCGCTCATCTGAGGACCCAAACGGCCAGTGCCAATGGACCTCCATCCACCATAGCCCGCGACCTCGACGAGATCCGGGGATCCCCCACCCTGCTGGCTCCTAGACGAAGGCAAAAGCCTCGCCTGACCGCGAACGAAGCCCGGAGAAACTTATTCCGATGCGACACAGATTCTCCCTAAGAAAACAGAGGTTGTGAGAATTGAGCACATGCCGATCTGTCTTTTTAATGTAAGTTTCATCTGAATTTTCACCAAGGTCGGGACTAATAGACTCACGCAGATTGCGCACTCTGTGGTGCAGCCGTCCCAAACTGCTTTCATGCCGGACAGAAATATCCTAGAAGGGGTTGTGGTCTTCATGAAATTCACATGAAAAAACTAGACGGGGTTGTTTTCAAAGTGGATTTTGAGAAAGCGTACGATAAAATCAAATGGCCTTTTCTTCAACAGGCCTTGTGTATGAAAGGTTTCGATCCGGCCTGGAGACGCCAGGTAGAATCGTTCACGCAAAAAGGGAGTGTTGGAATTAAAGTGAATGACGACATAGATCACTATTTCCAAACACATAAGGGCCTGAGACAAGGAGATCCGATGTCACCTATTCTGTTCAACATTGTAGTCGACATGTTGACGTTCCTAATAGGAAGGGCTAAGGATGCTGGTCAAGTAGGTGGCCTGGTACCTCGTCTAGTTGATGGAGGTGTGTCTATCCTACGGTACGCCGATGATACTATCATCTTCATGGAGCATGACTTGGCAAAAGCGAGAAACATGAAGCTGGTGTTATGCTTATGCGAACAATTAACCGGGTTAAAGATTAACTTCCACAAAAACAAATTGTTCTATTTTGGTAGAGCCAATGAGGAACAAGATGCGTATAAACAATTGTTCGGGTGTGAATTGGGGGTCTTACCTTTCACGTATTTGGGCATACCAATTCACCATCGCAAGCTAACAAACAAAGAATGGAAGTGCATTGAGGATTGATTTGAGAAGAAACTGAGTTGCTAGAAGGGCAAGCTGATGTCATATGAGGGCCGATTAATTCTTACTAATTCGGTTCTCATGAGTATACCCATGTTTCTTTTGTCTTTCTTCGAGGTACCAGTTGGAGTTCGGAAAAGACTAGATTTCTATCGTTCCCGTTTCTTCTGGCAGAGTGATGACCTGAAGAGAAAATATAGACATGCTAAATGGGATATTATTTGTCGACCGAAAGAACAAGGGGGCATGGGTATCGAAAATCTCGAGATGAAGAACAGATGTCTTCTCAGCAAGTGGTTGTATAAGCTATCTGTAGAGACGGAGGCCACATGGGCATAGATTCTTCGGAATAAGTACCTTCATTCCAAAACTTTGTCCCAGGTGACAGTGAGGCCGACGGAGTCGCCTTTTTGAAAAGGACTGATGAGAGTTAAATCAGTATTTTTCAATAGGACAAAGTTTATAGTCGGTAACGGTACCTCTACGAGATTCTGGGAGGATACATGGCTAGGGGAAACACCCCTCGTGCTTCAATATCCTTCTCTTTATAGCATTGTTCAAAGGAGAGACGCCTTCGTGGCGACAGTACTTTAGTCCACTCCTCTCAATATTCACTTCAGGAGAACGCTAGCCGAAAACAGTTGGGAAGCTTGGCTCCATCTGGTGAGACGATTGATGGATGTACAGCTTTCTCAACAACCAGATCAGTTGTGCTGGAAGCTAACTAGGAATGGAGAATTTACGGTTAAATCCATGTATCTGGATGTTATCAATGCTAGCTCTATTCCTAGTTGAAAACATGTCTGGAATGTCAAAGTACCTTTGAGAGTTAAAGTGTTTATGTGGTTTGTACAAAAACAAGTCATTTAACTAAGGATAACTTGGCAAAACGCAACTGGACTGGTTCCAAAAGATGTAGTTTTTGTGACTGGGATGAATCCATCAATCACCTCTTTCTTGACTGCCCGTTGGCGAAAATCTTATGGCGGACGGTTCACATAGCTTTTATTATTACTCCTCAGAATATTATCAATACGTTATTTGGGACGTGGCTTGACGGGATAGATTCTATAACAGCGAGACATATTCGTGTAGGAGTATGTGCTTTATTATGGGCAGTCTGGAACTGCAGAAATGATTTGTTTTTAACAGAACAACAAATACTCATTTTTTGCATGTTATCTCCGAGCCACTGCGTTGATCCGTATGTGGTCGCTACTCACTCCGACGGAGGCCAGGGAGCGTTTGGTTACTGGATCTATTCGATGAGAGATGGTAGCACGGGCTATTTTCAACTGGTTTGGATGGCGGTTATGTAATAGGATAGGCAATTAGTTTTCTATCTTTATTTTACCAGCCGGTTGTGGCTTTACTTTTACTCTTTTGCTCTTTCAGAGCATTTTTCGGGTTCGTTTGTTTGAGACTTCAAGACTTGTGTTGAACTTATTTGCGTATTAATAAAAATGGCCGTATGCATCGTTCTGATGCGGAGGCCGGGATCCCCCTTTTCGAAAAAAAACTCGGCCACTTAACAAATCCTGACGACCTAATACTAACGATGCACACTTGCATGTATGCAACACTTGTCAAGATTAATTCTAACAAGCAAATCAGCCTGATGATGAAGAAGCACCTGGCACATGGCGATGGTGGCATGAAGAAGGCTGACCATCACATCCTCGACATGTTGCTAGAGATGGCCCTTGCCTTATAAGAGCATCTCCAACAGGCGCGCCAAACTAGCGCCGCGCCGCAAAATCCCCCCCTTTAGCGCGCGCACAACCGGAATAGCTGCTCCAGCGGGCGCGCGAAAACCGCGCGCGCGGCATACGTAGTCCAGCGCGTGGGCCGAAACGCAATCGCGCACCGCTTATTTGCTGCGCCCGCTCCCGCGCGCTGGACTATCGCGCGCTCGCTCGCACCTCCCACCCACCCCTCCAGCCGCGCCGCCGCCGCCGACCGCGCCACCCGGCGACCGTTCCGGCGCTTCCCCGGCCTATCCCCTCCTCGCGCGTGCTTTCTCCGGCCCCCCTCTAGGCCCGCCGCCCCGCGCGCGTGCTGGTCCACCGACGAACAGCGCTCGCTGCCGCTCGGCGCCCGCTAGGTGTTCGACAAAACGCCTAGAAGTTATGTATTGCTGAAAAGCCATGAATTTCGTGCATGTTGATTGTAGTTTTTTTATTTATAGCATAGTATTCAACATTGTAGATGAGTTCGTCGTATGATTCTTCCGAAGAAGAATTTGATATGGAAGAGGAGGAGGATCTTGCAATGATCCTAGTTATGCATATTAATAAAAACCGAAGCACGGTGGTTCGGTTATGGGTCGGCAAAAAAATTGGAGGGATAGGATCGATGCCCACAACAGATTGATCAGGCATTATTTTGCGGAGAATCCCACATACCCCGAGTCATATTTTCGTCGCCGGTTTAGGATGAGCACCGAGTTGTTCAGGCGCATTGCAGAGAAACTAGCGAGTCATGACCGCTTTTTTCAGCAAAGGAGGAATGCCGCCGGAGAGCTCGAGCATAGCACCTTTCAGAAGGTGACAGCCGCTTTGCTTATGTTGGCATACGGTATACCGGCTGATCTAGTTGATGATCACTTGGCTATGGGTGAGAGCCAAGTCATCATGTGTGTCAAGCGCTTCGCTGTCGGAATTGTGCAAGTGTTTGGCGAGGAGTATTTGAGATCTCCCAACGCTGAAGACGTCGCAAGGCTTTTAGCGATGAACAAAGCTCGCGGCTTTCCTGGCATGCTTGGCTCAATAGATTGCATGCATTGGACTTGGAAGAATTGTCCAAAGGCATGGCATGGGCAATTCCACGGCAAAAAAAAGGGTTCCACTATAATCCTTGAAGCGGTGGCCGATCAAGAGACTTGGATTTGGCATGCATTCTTTGGAATGCCTGGATCTTTGAATGACATCAATGTTGTCAACCGGTCACCACTGATGAGTAAGATTGCAAATGGGGAGTTGCCACCGGCGCAGTTTGTAGCAAATGGCCATACATACAACTATGGCTCTTATCTAGTAGATGGCATCTATCCAAAGTGGCAAACCTTTGTCAAGCCGTTGAAAAAGCCAGAAGGTAAGAAAAATCTTATTTCCACAATGCTCAGGCGGCGGCTAGAAAAGATGTGGAGAGAGATTTTGGGATTTTGCAAGCCCAATTTGCTATTGTGAGAGGACCGGCTAGATTTTGGGATCAAAAGATGCTTTGGTACATAATGCACGCTTTTGTGATCATGGACAACATGATCATCGAGAATGAGCGTGACCAAGATGTAGACTACTCTCAGTATGAGCTCTTGGGATATCCCGTGCGAGTGCGACGGAGGGCTGAAAGGGTGGCCCGTTTTGTTGCCTCCTATCATGCCATTCGACGTCCTGCAGCGCATAATGATCTTCAGAAGGATCTCATTGAGGAGTGGTGGGCATGGAATGGACGACAAAGAGCATCATGATTTGTGCGTTCGTTATTGTATTGTTGAACTATTTGTTGTGTTTTAATTGCACTATTTGTTGTATTGGACAATAAACTGTTTGTTTGAGTTGTAATAAACGAAATTGAACTATTTATTTTTGTTTGTTTTTGATTTTTTTGCTTTTGTTTTTGAATGCATATGTTGTTTGTGCGAGCCGCGCGCGCTGCATTTTTGCGCGCTGCTGGAGCCAGCGCTGCGCGTCGCGCCAAACCAAGCGATGCGCGCGCGGCGCGATCGGCGCCTGTTGGAGATGCTCTAATTTTGCTATATGTGTAGTACGTATATAACTAGTTTGTGGTAGATGAGCCCTTTATCTGTTGAGTTTTGAGTTAATTTGTTGTTGTTGGGGTTGTTCACATATATAGATAGATAGATAGCCTCCAACAGCTAGTTGTTTGTAAGATATAGATGTTGACTTCGGCTTGTGCTGGCTCCTTCTTTACCCCACATCACGTACACCAAAAGTCAAGCGAGGGGCATCTGGAAACTTGAAACTAAGGAAGTAATTTGGACTGACATATTACTGAATAAATATGTCAAAGGCAAATGCATTTCCGGCACCAGCAAAAAAGTTGGAGACTCTCAATTCTGGGCCAGTCTCTTGAAAGTTAAAAACCTTTATTATCAACATGTTAAGAAAAACTAGGCTTTGGGAGGATTGGTGGGTAGGATCCAAACCTTTAAAGGAGGCTTACCCTAGATTATATAATGTTAGTTTTGATCATAACATCTCTGTGGCAGAGGCCATTGAAAAAGGGTGGCATAATTTCTCTTTTAGAAGAAATTTGATTGGAGATAGTGCTGAGCTGTGGTTTAGTCTTAAAACTAGATGTGAGAAGGTTAGAATGTATGGGGGTAAAGATAAACCACAGTGGATGCTTACTAATGACATAAACTTCTCTGTAAAATCTCTTTACATGTTTTTTAGTCAAATCTGATGTGAGATTTCCACACCAATTTCTGTGGAAAATAAAAACTCCTGCCAAAATTAAGATGTTCTTTTGGTTGATTGCTCGTAAAAGCATTTTAACTAAAGACAATTTGATTAGAAAAGGGTGGAAAGGAAGAAAAGAATGTGTCTATTGTGTCAGGATGAAAATATTAATCACTTATTTTTTGATTGTTCTGCTGCTAGGCTGATATGAGCCTGGTGTGAAGTGTGCTTTTGACTTAAGGTCAACCCCAAGCGGGTTAGATGATTGTCTGAATGTTTCGTTGAAAACCTTTCAGAAAACTGATAAAAGACTCATCTTAGTTGGGATTTCTGCGATGTTTTGGTCCATCTAGAAGTGCAGAAATGATATTATTTTTCGATCAAAACGAATTCATGATCCCATGGTTCTTGTGAGGCTAATGTGCAATTGGATCGCTGGTCTATTTTGCAAATGAAAAAACTCAGAATAAAAGCTGCTGATGCTGGGGGCAAAACTAATCGAGCAGGTGACAAGTGAAATTTATCGTGCGTCACAGGGATGGAGACCAGGGGTACAAAGGATGGAAAATTGAGAAGCTCTCCGGGTGGTCTTTCCTTTATCTTCAGTTCCTGATCAAGACCCTCATGGCGCTGGCTACCTTTTTTTTCGAAAAGGGGGACTCCCCGGCCTCTACATCAGATTGATGCATACGGCCATCTTATTAACCAAAAAAAGTAGTGTCAACATGGTTCCAAGGTCTCCAAAAAATAAAAAAGCAAAGCAAGCTCACACAGAGCCATAAAGGGCTAGAAACATCGACTAGCCAAGATAAGATGCCACAACCGGCTGGCTATAAATAGATAGGTAAACTAGATGCCTATCCTATTACATGACCGCCATCCAAACCGCTTGAAGATATCCCGAGCTACCATCTCCCAGCGGAAAGATCCAGTAACCAAATGCTCCCTGGCCTCCGTCAGAGTGAGTAGCGACCACGAACGGATCAGTGCCGTAGTTCGGAATATAACCTGCAAAAAGTGAATACATGATATTCTGTTAAAAACCAAATCATTTCTGCAAGTCCAGATAGTCCACAGCAGAGCGCAAACCCCAACCCGAATGTGGTCAGGCTCAATCCCATTCAGCCATGTCCCAAATAACGCGTTAATAGAATTCGGTGGTTTGATATTAAAAGCAATGTGAACCGTCTGTCAAAGGACTTTGGCCAACGGGCAATCAAAAATGAGGTGTTTTATAGTCTCATCCCGATCACAGAAACTACACATAGTAGGTCCTGTCCAATTACGCTTTATCAAATTGTCCTTGGTTAAAATAACTTGTTTATGGACAAACCACATAAACACTTCTATTTTCAAAGGAACTTTGACATCCCAAACATGCTTGGAAGTAGGAATGGAGTTCGAATTAATAACATCAATGTACATTGATTTAACTGTGAATACTCCAGACTTAGTAAGTTTCCAGCGTAATTCATCGGGTTGTTGGAAAAACTGGACCTCCATCAGTCTCCTAACTAGACGGAGCCATTCTTCCCAACGATTGTCCGCCAGCGTCCGTCGGAACTGAATATTAAGGGGGATAGATTGAAATACCGAAGCTACGAACACCTCACGTCGTTGAACAATACGATACAAGGACGGGTATTGGATGGCCAAGGGTGTCTCGCCGAGCCAAGTATCCTCCCAGAAATGTGTGCTAGTGCCGTTGCCAATAACAAACTTCGTCCTATTAAACATAGATTGTTTGACTTTCATCAGTCCTTTCCAGAAAGGTGAATCAGTCAGCCTGACTGTAACCTAGGACAAAGTTTTTATCTGAAGGTACTTGCTGCGAAGGATTTGAGCCCACATGGCATCATTCTCCGAAGAGAGCTTCCACAGCCACTTGCTAAGAAGGCATCTGTTCTTAACTTCAAGGTTCTCTATACCAAGACCCCCTTGGTCTTTCAGTCTACAGATGATATCTCATTTAGCAAGCCGGTATTTTCTTTTAAGCTCATCACTCTGCCAAAAGAACCGCGATCGATAGAAGTCCAGTCTCTTCCGAACACCAACTGGGACCTCAAAGAACGATAGGATAAACATAGGCATACTCGTGAGCACCGAGTTAATCAGGATTAATCGGCCTCCGTATGACATGAGCTTACCCTTCGAGCAACTCAGTTTCTTCTCAAATCGGTCCTCGATGCACTTACATTCTCTGTTTGTCAGCCTACAATGGTGGATTGGAATACCTAGGTAAGAGAAAGGCAACTCACCCAACTCGCACCCAAACAATTGCCTATAAGCCTCCTGTTCGTCTTTGGCTCTACCAAAACAGAACAACTCGCTCTTATTAAAGTTAATCTTTAACCCGGTCAATTGTTCAAATAGGCATAACACCAGCTTTATATTTATCGCCTTGGTCAAGTCATGCTCCATAAAGATGATCGTATCATCAGCGTACTGAAGTATGGAAACACCTCCATCAACAAGATGAGGTACCAATCCACCTACTTGACCATTTTCCTTAGCCCTTCCTATCAAAATTGCTAACATATCCACCACAATGTTAAACAGGATAGGGGACATCGGATCTCCTTGTCTTAGGCCTTTATGTGTCTGGAAATAATGACCTATGTCGTCATTCACTTTAATTCCCACACTACCTTTTTGCGTAAATGATTCAACCTGTCTGCGCCAGGCTTCATCAAAACCTTTCATACGCAATGACTGTTTGAGAAATGGCCATTTGACCTTATCGTACGCTTTCTCGAAATCCACCTTAAAAATTACTCCATCTAATTTTTTGGAATGGATTTCATGGAGCGTTTCATGCACGACTACCACCCCTTCAAGGATATTTCTGCCCAGCGTGAAAGCAGTTTGGGACTGTTGCACCACAGAATGCGCAATCTGTGTGAGCCTATTAGTCCCGACCTTGCTGAAGATTTTGAAACTAACATTGAGGAGGCAAATCGGTCTGAATTACCTAATCCTCACATCATCCGTTTTCTTAGGAAGCAATGTGATAGTTCCAAAATTCAAGTGGAGTAAGTGAAGCTGTCCCGAGAACAGATCATGGAACATAGGTAGCAAATCCCCCTTAATAATGTGCCAGCACTTTTTATAGAACTCGGCCGGGAACCCATCCGGTCCGGGAGCCTTATTGTTTTTCATCTGTGCAATAGCATCAAACACCTCCTTCTCAGAGAACGGTGCAACCAGAATATCATTTGCGGCAGCCGATAGTTGAGGCACATCCTCAGTCCTAGACTCGTCGAGGGACACACAATTATCCTCCGGCGGTCCAAATAACTGCTTGTAATACTCGGTAATATATGTTTTTAGGTTATCTTGTCCTAAAATCGTGCCCTCATCTTGTTCAAGTTGAAAACTTCGCTTCTTTCGGTGCTTGCCATTAGCTATTAAATGAAAGAATTGAGTGTTCACGTCCCCTTGGACCACTTTGCGGACTTTAGCTCGCAAAGCCCACTTCAATTCTTCTTCGCGGAGCAGTTCTTTCAACCTCTTCTCCGCCTGAGTTTTAACCTAAAGCTCAGCTGGTAGCAAAATCTTAGATTCGGCCTTTATGTCTAGGGCCTGTATAAGAGAAAGGAGTCTATCCTTTTCAATCTTATACACACCATTGAGGTGCTTAGCCCAACCCCGTAAGAAGCTTCTCAAGTGCCTAATCTTATTCTGCCATCGCTCGACCGCAGTCTTACCTCCTGCACCTCTATCGCATTCCCTGGCAATCAGGTCCAAAAACCCCTCTCGTTCAAACCAAGACATCTCGAAAGAAAAGGTGTTTTTGTTACCCACGTGGTTCGGCTCCCCTGAATCCACGAATAAGGGTGTGTGATCGGATATTCCCCTCGAGAGAGCTTGCACTATAACCAGAGGGAACTTTTGTTCCCACTCTACACTTGTGAGAACTCGATCAAGTTTTTCATAAGTTGGGTTTGGCAGAGCATTAGCCCAGGTAAACTTTCTACCAGAAAGCTCTATCTCCCTCAGATCCAAGCTTTCAATAATGGTATTGAACATAAACGACCATCTGCCGTCCAAGTTACCATTATTCTTCTCCTCTCTCCTCCTAATGATATTGAAATCACCTCCAACTAAAAGTGGAAGCTGTTCCAATCCACAGATTTGAACAAGGTCCGCCAGAAACTCTGGTTTAAGCTCAGGCTGTGCGGCACCATACACCGCCACCAAAGCCCAGTTGAAACCATCTATTTTAGACCTGACTCGAAACTTCACCGCGAAGTCGCCCATCACTACACTTCGGACTTCAAGCAAATCGCATCTCACGCAAAGTAAGATACCACCCGATCTTCCTCGCGGAGGGAGGCAATGCCAATCGAAATCAATACCACCCACAAGAGAAGACAGAAACTGGGGCGCAAAGTTTTCTCTACCAGTCTCCGATAGAGCAATGAAGTCCAGACGCTGTTCTAAAGCTGCCTCAGCAAGAAACCTTCTTTTAGCCAAGTCCTTTAGACCTCTGCTATTCCAAAAGATTCCTTTCACATTTCGTCATGGAATTTTTTAGTAGTACGAATTCTAGCACTCCTACGAACTGTGGAATCGGGATAGATCTTCCGTTTCCACTTGCACTTTGGTTTACTAGGTTCTGACGCCCGGTCCTCATAACTGGGTTCAACTGTAGTACCAGCATCATCCTCTATGGGCACATCATCGTCCTCAGACTTATGAATGGGGGGGTGCTAGATCCGCAGACAGATTATGGAGCACTCTAACCCCTAACGCATCAATCTCAACATCATTCATCGGTTTAACCGCTGCGAGATTACGAATAGTCTCTAAGGCATGCTCCGCCTCCAAATCTAATAGATCATTCACCGAATTGGTAATCTCACTATCAGTAGCTCCTAGTGAAACTCCTAATTGGTTTGCATTATTTATAATCTCTTCATTAGAAAATGCAATAAAGAATTAGATATGTTGACAGACATACCAGTAGAAATTGTAGCATCCTGAAGCTTGGCCGCCCTCATAGCGCACCGCTGCTGCATATCGTCCACCTCCGGGAGCTCGTGGATGCGAGCACTCATCCGTCTCCTCGTCGAGGCGGGGTCAGGGATCCCGCCAAAAGCAACGACCTCCTCCCTAGTAAAGCCTCGCGCTGAATCCCTCAAAGGATCAACTGAGGTTACCGGAAGAGGCGGCTGCGGGCTCCCAAGCCCCTCAGACAAAAGGCCCACGTCGGGGTCCATGGCCACGGGTACGCGCGGGAAGGGGAAAGCGGGGGCCGCCTGCCCGCGCCCTCCTCCCGCCCCACCTGCCGGCGCAGGGGAGAGTGCCGTCGGCGTAGGAGAAGCGGTCCGCCTGACCGCCGGACAAGAAGGGAGAGCCATGGCCACCTGCCCCAGCCCCCTCCCCCAGCACGGCCGCTGGCGCGGGTGCCATCGCCCCAACCGGAGAAGCGGGAACCGAGGCTGCCTGCCTCAGGCTCACTCCCCCGGCGCTGGCCAAGCCCATCGGGACCGGCGCCGCTGTAGGAGAGAGGGCCATGCGGCCTCCCCCACTGCCGACCATCACCGGCGTCACCGGTGTGACCTGCGCCAGACTACGAGAAGGAGAGGCCGGGGCCACCTGCCCTAGACTCCCCTCCCCATAGCGAACCTCCGAGCCTGTCGTCATATCCTGGCTGGAAACCATGGTAGGGAAAAGCGGACCCACCTGAGGCTCCACCTCCCTAACCATCACAGGGCCAGCCACAACATCAAGCTCCAAAGGCGGAAGCATACACTCAAAGCAATCATCAGACTCCACCCTGTCACTCCAAAGCCGGGGAGGAGCCGATGCTGGCTCAAAGGACCCAAAACGCAACGTGCTCATCGGTACCGCCGGAGCCGATGCAGGCTCTACTCCGGAGCCATCACCGGGCAACTGAGCAACCGGACTCGACCCATTGGCCCTCTCCCGTCCTGCCTCATCAGTCGGGTCCCCATGAGCACCGGCATCACCATCCCCCTCGTGCATATCCATAGCAGCCCCAGAAATCGCATCGGCAAACAGCTCTGAATCCTCAAACTCGATCTCAAGAGGAAACACCTCTCCCCGGTAAAGCCAGTTAACCACGTCCGGGACAAATCAATGTCCAGAACACCCACTAAGAGCCGGGACACCCCATGTGCGCGGGTGAAAGCCATGTCCACTTCCTCGGTCTTACCAACCATCATACCCAAACTCGCCACTACTCGAGCATCGGTCAAAGCCTCAGATGGGGCCCCTGAAAACCGCAGCCACACCTGTGTCAGTGGTTTGCCCTTAGGCTCCACCTTTTTCCACTCGTGAAACTCCAGGATGCACTTAGTACCAGGCACCTTGCACAATCCAAAACTCAACAACTTCTGCAAATCATCCACCGTTGGGAAATCAACCCTAAAGACATTGTCCTCGATCTGAATGAGCTCCCACTGAAAATCACCGGGAGCCAGTTCCTGAAGTCTCTGCACAATTTGAGCCTCAGACACCACTTCGCGGGTGGCTTTCACAATGCCCGTAGTCATACTCTGAGTCTTAACTGGAATCTCCCTCGCCTCCGGGGACTCAAAGAAAGTGAGCTCGGCACAATATACTCCATACATCATGAGCGCAGGAGCCTGATCACACATAACCGAGCAGTCCCCCATAACATGAGCAGTCTTACCACACGAGCTACAGAGTTCCGCCATGCACTCTGCAATAAAGTGGCCTTTCTCACCACATCGATAACACAACATCTTTTCTTTCTTACGCGCCCATTTGGACGCCCTCTCAGACTCAGCCCTGTCCCCTGCCTCGGCATCACCTCCAGTAGCAGGAACCTCCACATTGGCCAAAGCCGTCACAACCTCCATCGCCTGGCTAGGCAACTCAGTCGACTGCACATGATCGACAGCCATATCCGAAGCTTCATGGTCAACCACGACCGGTGGTGGGGGCGGCTTGCGGAACCGACCACGTCCACCACCACGGCCACCACGATGGCCACGGTAACCGCCTCTCTGCCGGTTGTTCGGGCCAGTAGCTCCCTCGGCAAAACCACCCGCCGGACCAAGGAATGGTCTCTCATCAGAACCATCACTTTGCCAGGCGTATCCGCGTCCACCTCCCGTGGACGACGAACCACAGTGCTGGCCTTTCCCGTAAGCATCAAAACCATCATCCCCCCACTGTCCTCTGGGTGGCCCATTAGCTCCACCATTCCCCGCATCCAGCCGCACCTGCGATGGATCCGACCACTTTTGCGCCGGTCTCGCGACATAGTGAGGCGGTGGCGCGGCACGAGGCACTGGCAGCGCAACACCCCGCCCCACGGCCGCAGGCACCGGAGGTCTCGGGGGAGGGGCACCGCTCCCCGCAGCAGCAAGGACCGGCGCGGTAGGCCGCAGTCCACATCGCCCGGCAGTCGGCAACGTTCCGAACGACACCGCCAGACGCTGCATTGGCGGCTGGGCACCATGGCCACCGCCCTGACCCGTGGCAGGAAGAGGAGCCGGCGCTGGCGGGCGGATGGTACCACCCCTACCCGCGGCAGCAACATGTGCCGGAGCCGGTAGGCGGAAACCGGGAGCTCCAACCCCGCGGCCAAGGGCCGAAGAGTTAGCACCAACTGGTGCCACGCCCCGACCCGCCGCCGGCACGCCACGGTTTGCCCCAGGAGCACCGGCACCGCGATCGGTACCCACAGCCGGCGGTGGCACCTCCACGCCACGACCGCCACCAGAGATAGGCGGCGGCACCACTCCGGCACGGGCCGACCCGGCCGGCTCAGCCGCTCTCTTTCCCTGTGGCGACCCCGACTCATAAGTCGAGATCACCGAATGCACGTGTACAGTGATCCCAGAGATCAATGCTCACTGAACACACAGAAGCTGAATAACAAGAGTCTTACATCCAAACATACCGTCTTACACAAATTATGACCGCTATGGTCAAGTCTTACAAAGATAAAGCCACAAGGGCTGAACACCAAATAAACTTAAGCAGCGGAAATCTTCGTCGATAAGTAGAACCCATGCCATCTTCCTTAACCCTACAGGCATTCTGACTGGGAAACGTCCTAGTTCGCATGTTCGTCCCCAAAGAACTCTTCTTCGAACTCCTGTTCTTCCATGCCTGGCCAATTAAATAACCAGTGGCAAGCCAATGAGTACTTTGAATGTACTCGCAAGCAACCCATGTTTTGGTTCAAGGTACAACAATGCATGATATAGGTAATTTTTTGTGGAAAGCTAGTTTTGAGTGCAATGACATGTTCAACAACTTGTAAGACATGCATCAGGAGAATTCAATTAACCATGAGGACAGGTTACAGATATCAACATAAATAGAGGGGGCATCAACCCAACTCAATCATGTCAAGTCCTTTGACTTGACCCAAGTAGTTCTTCCCACTTATCCAAACACACACACTGGTTTGTAAACATGTGGACGTAGCGCAAGAGCGGTTACCCAACTGTCCTTGACCGTGGACACGGCTATTCGAATAGTTTTACACTCTGCAGAGGTTGCACACTTTACCCACAAGATTCGGGGAACTTCCGTGTCATCCACGACCCGCGGTACCTGAAGTACCCGGGGTAAGCACCTGATCACTATCTTTCCCTAGACGACACTAACAAAGAGTCCTCTCGTTGTTCCGTATCCTCACGATGTACATCATACGAGACTCACTCGAGATCGTAACATCCAAGAGGGGACGCAACGGTGTATCCGGTGCCCTGTAAAAACAGTCATTGCCACCCTACCTGGCACGACCCCATCCCGAGAGAGAGCACCAACTCTCCCCCGTCACTAGTAATGCGGGCTCCAAGCTAGTATCGGCCTAGGTAATCAATAATGCTCTTTCCCATACAAGGGTAGAGTGGTTGCGCATGTAAGGTTGGAATAACGGTCGCAACTTAAACCAATCCGTTTTGAAAACAATACACACTTGCCTCGGTACACCACTTCGTCATCAAGTGGCTACCCAACTCATCATCTCCCCCGGGCATAAGTGGCACCCGATGGGGTTTTCGAAAAGTCTTTTGAAAATACCTTGTCTCCATCACCATACATATCCCCGTCCCTTTTTGCGTAGCACTACTTAGCATCCTATCTACCCCCACCAGCATAACCCTCATAAGAAGGTAGGGTCATGCACAATGCAAGTATCAACGAGGAAGTACGGTGGCAAACCATCAAAGTGGTTACCACCTCATCATGATTTCGTTGCAACAACAATATGGTGCTATATGACATGCATAAAAAAGGTTTCATAGACATGGTCAAAGGGCTGCTTGCCTTGGTCTTCAAAGTCTTCAAGTTCTTCAAATTCTTCTTCTTCTTCTTCTTCAGCAACTTCGTCTAATACGGGATCTAATCGTCGCAAGAAAATAACGAGAAAATAAGGCAATAGTAAAATGAAAAACCAAAGTGCTCAGAAAAATGTCAACTTATTTTTGATAAATACTAGGGGGAACTCTAAGAAGAGGAAAATTGCTAGTTATGGATTTGGAGTTGTAGAATAGTAGAAATGAATTTTCAGAGGGGAATATAAATGATCAAATTTGAATTTAAATTTGAACAGTGCAGAAAAGTTTGATGGATATTTATGAAAGTTACACCATTAAATAGGTGGGATTTTTAGAAGGATTTAGGAGTTGGAAACATTTAATTTGGATAAATATTTAAATCTGTGGAATTATTTGAAATATAACAGAAAAAAGAAAAAAGAAAACTGGCGCTGTGTTGCTGGGCCAGAAAGGCCACAATGCAACAGGCCCAGAGGCGATTCGGCCTAGGCGAGCTGAGCGGCGCGCGCGCCAGGTTTTTAAACTTGATGGGCGGGGCCCAGTTGCCAGTGGGAGAGAGAGGGGGAGAGAGAGGTGAGGATGACAGGCGGGGCCCGCCTGTCATCTCTGACCTCGCGACCAGAGGGTCGGCGTGCTCACCGGCGGCGAAGCAGGGCACGGCGGGTCGAGCTGACAGCACGGTTGGACTCCTCGTCGTGTCGCCGTTCAGGTGGTGCCGGAGTTGGCCGGAGGGGAGCAGTGGTTCGCTGGCGACGAGGTTCGCGGCGGAGGAGCGTTGGGCATGGATGGCTCCGGCCGTTTCCGACTGCAAAACGAGCGGGAAAGAGGGGGGAATCGATTGGTGAGCTATGGGCGTTCTAGAGAAGCAATAAAGAGGGTCGGGGGTGGCCTGTACCGTGGGATCGACGGCGACCCGAGGAGGCGGAGCTCGAGCTTGATCTCGAGCTCGGGTGCTCCTGGAGGAGAGTGGAGGGCACAGGGGGCCGATTTGGAGTAGGTAGGAGCGAGTGGTGGTAAGGGAGAGGCTCGGGGAGGCCTTTAAGTAGGCGAGCTACGGCTCACCGTAGACCCGTGCGCCGGCGAGGTCGTTGCCGTTGCTGTGGGTCACGGGGGCGCGCGTGGGCATGTCTGGGGTGCTCATGGGTTCGGTCCAGAGCGAGGGAAAGAAGAGAGAGAGAGGAAGCAGGAGGGGCCAGAGGCGCCGCGCGTGTGAGCACGCTCACTGGTGCGCTCGGGCGGTCGTCGTGCGTGCGAGCTGGGGCGAGAGGAGGGAGAAGGAGGAGGGGGACAGAGGCGTGGCGTGTTACCGACGCCGAGGAGCATCTTCGGGCGCGCTGGGGAGGCCCGAGGTGGCCGGGGGCGGTTGGAAGGGGGCGGCTAAAGTGCGGGAGTGCACTGTAGCGCGCTCCAGAGCGTGCAAATGGCTGGCATGGCCATTTTTTATGCAATGTGGGCGCGTCCAAAGGTGTCTGGTAGATCTAGGGGGAAGTAAAGAAGTGGGATGTGGCCTTGGATGCCCTAGGGAGCCAGTAGGAGAGGAGAGAGGTAGAAGAAGAGGGAGAGAGGGGCTGTCCAGGTAGGTAAATGGGGATGTTTCACCCTTCAATCATTGAGATGAGGCTAGGGAAGAGTTACTAGAGGTAGGAGAGGAATAGGAGGAGCTGTGGTAAAAAGTTGGGCTCAAGGAGATTAATGGAAGAGGTCAAAATGATGATTTTGGAAAAATGGCAGAAGGGGTTTTTGTTGGTTTGGACAAGCAAATTAATCCCACTTGCCATGACATTTAACAGGATGGAATGGCACTAAGAAATAGGGTGTTCTACAAAATTTGAGCTCATTTGGGCAAAGTTGCCAGTGCAACTTTTGTAAACCCTAGAAATCAGCAGAAATGGGTTTTTCTAGATCTAGTCATCCAAATCTATTCTCCTTGATGCACCACTTGGTGTAGTTTCATCATTTGGGGATTTGAACACGTCCACAAAAATTCAGATCAAAAGGACACACTTGGCAATGTAGAGTTGTTCAAATTTGGATTGAGGTGAGTCTTTGCAAGATCATCAAAATATGCATTTGTGACTTGCTGGATTTTCCATGGATTTTTATGAAAATATTTCATGTAGAAATATTTCAAATCCTTGAAATGGGCAGAAATTGTTTTGGGAGGTTTTGTCCAATATTTTGAACATGACCACGTGTTGAAACTCTTATATATGGGAAATATATGACCATTGAGTCTCCCTGATTTTTGTCAAATATTTTTGAAACAATAAAATAATTTTTCCCTATTAAAGACCATTTCTGGCCTTCAGAAAAAGCTTTTAAATAAAATAGGAAAATAACTTTTAAAATTATTTTTTTGTGGTTTAGGGGAATCCTAAATCTAATAGGTTTCAAATACACTCTTTGAAATAATTTTCATAGCCCAAATAAAGTACTTGTAGTGCAAGCCTCAATTCAGTGGTTTTTGGAAAACTAATTTTCGAAAATACTATTTGGCGAAATTATTTTAATAAGAAAATACTATATTGCACTATACACACAGCATGATCATTGGGTAGAAATTTGGGGCAAGGAGATGAAGTACAGAAGGTGGAGTTGTGTTGACTTTAAAGAGCACTCGAAAAAAAACACAGAGAGAAAACCAACTCCAAATAAAAGCCAAATAATGCAAAAGTTTTTGTCTAACCACACTTTATCATGATTTATTAGCTTAAGTGTTGTGGCATTAAAATCAGGGTGTGATAGACCTACCCCCCTTACAAGAATCTCGTCCCCGAGATTCCCAGACTAGGCGCGGAAAGGAATACGGAAACTTGGATCTGGGGTAGTCTTCACATCCTCATACTGCTTCTGCTTCCGAGTGGTGCCCCAATGAACCTTGAAGTACTTGATGGTGTGGCTTCGTGTATGACGTTCTTTCTTGATCCAGGTTGTTAAGGGGTCTCTCGCGTTAGGTCAGGTTGGGCTGGGGGTCAATGGTTCGGTGATTGATGCCCTGGTAGGGATCGGGCTAGTTAGGAAGTTGGAAACACTTTTGGGGGTGTGTCGCGTGGAAAACGCTGTGCACAGTGGGTAACTCAGGTGGTAACTCTAGCTGGTAGCCGTCTTCTCTTCGTCTCGTAGTGATCTCAGAGGGGGTTGTTAAATCTTGGAGTGATCTCGAAGGGGGCCGATGAATCTTGGTGTGGGTCTCATTGTCATGGAAATGCTTGGTTCCTTTGAGAGAAGTGGCTTGCAGATACACCTGGTCTTCAACGCGGAGGTTTACTTCTTGACGATGGTGGTTGGTGTAGTTCTTCCTTATAGACATGGCGGTTTTAAAATGTCTTCTAATCAGCTGAACGACTCTTCTTCCGTTTTCAGGTAGACAAGTATGTCACCAAATAAAGATGACAACTAACTTGTCCAAGTATTCCATGAAGTCTATTGGGTACGCAAAGTAGGCTGGGGTATTGGTGGTGGTCTCGATTGAGCATTGGCAAAGGTCTTCTCGTCCTAGAGCCAAAGCCCGTGGTCATGATCCGACCATGTTGTGGTTTGGTGGGGCTTAAGAGTTTCAAGGGTTCTAGTGTGCGGGTGAACGCTTATCATCTCATCCTTAAGCACAGTTTCTGAGATGCCAATTGTGCTATCTAGTCCTTTAAACAAATCACATCATATCACTGATAGCATCATTACATATAGGTCAACTCCAATCATCACTCATGTGATTCATATCCTCATGGCTCCCGAGAGGAGGTCTAACAAAATCATATATGTCTACGATCCCCAAACTCATATGTATGGCTACCCCTAAAAATCCATGGGTATATAAGCTTCCAAGATGGAGTTAAACATGACAATCCAAGTGCTCAGCCTATTCTTCCAAGGTCTAAGATAAAGCACATCTATCCTAAGGAAACACGTCGTAAGCCACTCCAAGATCTTGTTTCCTTCCTATGAATCAACTCCAACAGGCCATTAACTTCCATCAACCACTACACAATCCATTAATTCTATAAATCCAATGTTTATGGTGTTCCACATGATCTTCTAATGTCCTACAATCCTCATATACTTGAAAAAGGTTATCTTTACTATAGTCAGTCCACCAATTTCCCATTATCGGGGTCAAGTAACTCCAAGGTCAAGCTTATATAGATCCCTAAATCAACTCCAACAATTAACCCAATCTCCTAGTTTATTGTCCTCCAAGAAACATGGTATCATGATCAAGATCATCAGTCTAAATCCAATTTACTCCGAACCATGTAGACTCACTCATCATCTATACTCAACTAGAATTACCTACTTAAATCCAAATCTCATGTCCAACGAGGATTTCTATATGTCTCCCCAAGTCATTATCGTAATGCTAACTATCACTACTAGAATCGACAATTTTACCTAGGGCCATGTCTTTTACCTAGAGCTCATTAGCTTACTCAAGGGATAGAAAAGCAATGAACAGTGTACCCTAGGGGAAGTTGAATTTCTAGCCAAAAGAAATGGAAAATAAACATTCTGGGTTGACAGACACCATGTACCCGCCTTCAGCCCAAAAAAAGCACGAAGAGACGCGCACTTTTTATTTCCTTCCATGGAAGAGGGGCCCATTGTGCAGTGAGAAAGGGAAGGGAGAAACGGCGCGCAAGAGGCAAATTTTTTGGCTAAGATAGGTCTCCTCCTACCGTCGCGCCGCCCGAACCAAAAATCCCCCCTTCTCCCCCCAGTCCGACGCGCCGCCCCTCCCCGTCCTGCAGCACTCCCTCTTCGTCCCCTCCTCTAGCTCGTCATCAAGCTCTCCCAGCTTACTCCGGACCAACACCACCGCCAAGGGCCGCATCTCCCTACATACTCGGTCTCACCCAAGTGGAAGGAGCGGCGGTTGGCGATGGCAGCCGCGGCGAGGAGCTGGCCAGGCCTCCCAAGAAGTGCCGGATCGAGTCGTGCAACAACAGATATCTCAGTCACAAGGTGAAACATGCGGCCTGATTGGTCTTCAGCCTCGTCTTTATTTCAGCCTGCTGATAATTGTAAAGCTAGATCTGCTCTTTTTTAGGTTGCTGGGAGGAGCGCCGCTGCTAGCGCTCCGCGGACGAAGCGGCTTCCAGTGCAAAGATTGATTTCTCTATTTTTGCTCATATGTTCATGTTCGTTAAGATTGTTACCCTGTTTCTTTCAGAGGGCAAAGCATGTTTTATTCGGAATTAAGTGCCACATGAGGAAACAATACAGTGTACTATGTTTTTTTCTTGTGAAGTCCTCTTGGTCTAATACTACTTATTTACAGAAATTTGCAGTTACATCTATATTTCTCTGTATGTTTCTCTACAAATTTACAACATCCACTTTAGTACGAATATAGCAGTTACAATATATTCATCTGGGATGTGCATGGTTGAAATCATGACTTGTGAATATTCGTGCAGTGAATGCCAAGACATGGACCATATACAAAAGTACCCATATCATTATAGCGATTTTTTTGACAGGTACCTAGCAAAGTTCTTAACACGGTTAGAACAACGATATGACTATTAATTCAGCAATGATAGTACTCCCTCAGTCCTATATTTTTCTGCAATATGCTTACTGGCTTTCTCTTGATTGAAGAATTCAGTGAACCAAATATGGCTCGCCTACACAAATGTACCCCCTTTCGTCCCTACTGTCCTTCCAAGACCATCTAATTCACCTTTTATTTTCTGTTTAGATCATACAAGGTACTGCTGCTGCTGCTGAAATCCCATGAACCTGCCTTTGAACACTGAGTGAAGGAGTGAGCTGGCAAAATGCCAGAACTAAAAGGTGAGCTTTCTTACTCAACCAATGGCCTCACTGCACAGCTCCTTCATATGTAACATAAATGTGCAACACAATTTGCCTAACTCAGTCATGTTCTTACAGTCCAATAATTGCCAGCAAAGTTTTAGTTGAATATATGGCGCAGTCAGGTATATAAGACATCATGATCACAAATAGAAAGTTTATACTCCCTCCGTCCGGAAATACTTGTCCTAGAAATGGATAAAATGGATGGATGTATCTCTAACTAAAATAAGTCTAGATACAACCATTCCTAGGACAATTATTTCCGGACGGAGGGAGCATGTGATTACGAGACATCATGATCACAATTTGCTTAACTCAGTCATGTTCTTGCAGTCCAATAATTACCAAAAACGTTTTAGCTGAATATATGGCGGATTCAGGTATATAAGACATCATGATTACAAATAGAGTTTATATCTGATTAAGTGACATCATGATACAAAAAAGAGCACACAAGTGTTAATCGAAGCAACAGGAGAATCATGTTTGGGAACTTAAAATTACTTTCGAGTTTTGTTTCTTATTTGTCCTATAGTGTATACTGAATACTGATATATGCACACCAGAACCAAGTAAATAGCATTAGCAAATTCATCAAGAGAAAATGGTGAGGTCCCATTAGTGATATACTCCCTCTATATCAAAATATAAGACGTCTTTTGATACAAAGAGAGTATAAAAAACTTTTTATATTTTTGTATGGAGGGAGTATATTTTTAGACAAGTAAAATGTTTTTATTACCAAACCTATGATTTATTGGTGTTTCAGTTGAGATAAATTATTACGAAGTTGAAACTCAGGTGATACATCGCCAGGTTGATGGAGCAATGGATGGTAATGCCTATCTGACCAATCCTATGAAGTTTCTCTCAATATATTCTCATTGTAGTGTGGCTGCTACTTCTATTGTGTGTTGTTGTTATGGGTAAGCTTCTTGTTTTCTTCAGACTGGGGAATGGCTCAAACTTTTCTTAGTTTCTTTTGAACAATTCCTATTCCCACTGATATTTATTTCCAATTCCTTTCTGTTTATTGAACTGAGAAGTGTAGGGTGCTTGCTGGTATAAAATATTGTGATGTTCTTGGTGTTGAAGCAATAGTGAATGCAGTGTGCTTCCTTTTCATTTATCAATCCTATAGGTGTGTGGCGTGTTAGACTTTAATTCTTTAGCATTAATGTTACATGATCTTAAGCATAAATGTATAGAACATCTGATTATCATATGAAAGAAGTTTGAGGATCTTACTGTCATTGGGAGTAGCTTTTGGTTAGGTGAAGCGAGGTTCCACACTTCTTTGATGTAGGATTGATGAGTAGGGGCTCGCTGCTGGTATCAGCGGTGAAACCCATGCGTGACATTACTGCATTATCTGTCTACATCCTTTTTTGGTTTTAATAACAAGATAATTTTTATTTGGTTTTCAGTTCCATGTTTATTTTTCTTTTAAGTAACGAGAGTTGCTGATGTGTTGTACATCATGTTATTTGTTCTACTATAAGTATTACTAAAATACGCTATGTATAGGTAAGGGAAGAAGATGATCCAAAGGCGACAAAACATTTCCGACGTTATATGGAAAAAGGACAGGAGCCTGGTTTAAGGTAACTGCTCATGCTAGTATTTGGTGCGCGATCAGTCTTTCTTACTCAGCTTGATGGTTCTGTTTCGTTTGGTGCTCTAATTTACATCCAACGCAGGGCATCTTTGCTTTGGCCTTATCATCAAATGTATGTTGTGAGCTACTGGAGTTTCTGTTGAGTCGCTAAAGCACACACGTAAAGATGATGTTGAGCTTGACCACAAGAGATCGAAAACTATAGTGATAGAGGGTGATGATGGCATGCAGACGGACAGCAGGCTAGCTCTGTGTGTCAGACAGTGAGCATAGTTCAGCAAAATGTGAACAACTTCTAAGTTGCAGTTCTTGTAATATGTTTTTTGTACAAAATATGTGTTAAAGTATATTTATGAGGAATTCTGGCTCAAAATTGACCATAAGTGTGATTGCATGTGTTCATTGATAATCTGATCTGTATAATGAATTTTGAATGCAACTTATAAATTTGAATAATGGCTCCAAATTTGATTATTTGAATTATGACGGATATGAATAAAAATTAAAATTGTGTATTTGTATATGGAGATATGAATATGTTGTATCCCTAGGGTATTATTCAAATCGTATGGTAGGGAAAGAATTGTAGGGAAAGTTGTGGGGTGGCATAATTCAGATGGACCCCACAATCTTTCCCTAGGGCATGTCCCCTTAGGTAAACAGAGTTTCCCTAGAGCTTGCCACATGCACGCTAGGGAAAGAGCTCTTTCCTGACTATACTATACCTAGGGTTCTTTACCTAGGGGAAGCTCTAGGTAAAGGCTTTCCCTATGGTTTTTTGCCTTTCACCTAGGGTATATGGCTCTAGGTAAAACATGGATTTCTAGTAGTGTATCTTCTATCAATATCCCCTGGCTAAGTCAAATCCTTATACTTCCAAGAATTCAGCTTGCGGTCTTAATTGTCCCACTAAATCCAATTTATCCAGGGGTAAAGAAAGCTATGCTACTCTATAATCATGATCCAGCCACGTTCATCTACCAACATGAAAACCTCATAATCCACCAAATAGTCTCAGATGATTCCTCAAAGTCATTGATATAAACTCATCAAGTCATTTGTCCTCTATTCCTATATCCTCCAATTGGTCTTCCCTATGGCATCGTCAGTTTTGGTGCTATCTTAGGATGATAATGTGCTCGTTCACTATGTCCACTAGTTCCATAATGAACCCAGTGATAAGCAAGGTTACGGAGGCTTAACAGGTTCTCTTGCAATTCTGTGGGTTAAGCACATGGTTTAAGGATTCGAGCTAGGGTATCTTATGAAGTCTCGAAGGGTCTAGGAATGGGTCTCTAATCTTGAGGGGCAACCATAACTCTAAGGGGATGCACTTGGTCTAGGAGGCCGTAGCAAAAGTCTTCAGTGCTAGTTGGTCGCTGAGGGAGTCCTGGATTAGGGGGTGTTCGGATAGCCGGACTATACCTTCAGCCGGACTCCAGGACTATGAAGATACAAGATTGAAGACTTCGTCCCGTGTCCGGAAGGATCTTTTCTTGGTGTGGAAGGCAAGCTAGGCGTGCGGATATTCAAGATCTCCTACCATTGTAACCGACTCTGTGTAACCCTAACCCTATCCGGTGTCTATATAAACCGGAGGGTTGTAGTCCGTAGGACAACCATCATCATACACAACCATACCATAGGCTGGCTTCTAGGGTTTAGCCTCCTTGATCTCGTGGTAGATCCACTCTTGTACTACCCATATCATCAATATTAATCTAGCAGGAGTAGGGTTTTACCTCCACCGAGAGGGCCCGAACCTGGGTAAAATAAAGTGTCCCTTGTCTCCTGTTACCATCCGACCTTGACGCACAGTTCGGGACCCCCTACCCGAGATCCGCCGGTTTTGACACCGACATTGGTGCTTTCATTGAGAGTTCCTCTGTGTCGTCGCTTTTAGGCCCGATGGCTCCTTTGATCATCAACAACGATGAGATCCAGGGTGAGACTTTCCTCCCCGGACAAATCTTCGTCTTCGGCGGCTTCGCTCTTCGGGCCAATTCGCTTGGTCATCTGGAGCAGACCGAAAGCTACGCCCCTGGCCATCAAGTCAGGTTTGGAAGCTTAAACTACACGGCTGATATCCGCGGAGACTTGATCTTCGACGGGTTTGAGCCACAGCCAAGCGCACCGCACTATTTCGAGGGGCATGATATAGCTCTGCCTCTGAAAAGTACCCTGGAGGCCGCACACGCCCCGGCCCCGATCCTTGACTCGGAGCCCTCTGCATTCTCCGAGGATGAACGGTTGGACGTCACCTCGGGGGCTGTGATCTGAAAGGCGATCGAGCCAAATGCCAGCCCCGTACTCCGCACGGCCCAGGACTCCAAGGAGCCGGACTCTTCTCCGAACTCCGGGCCTTCCGTGC
The DNA here is from genome assembly GCA_032464435.1 of Aegilops umbellulata. Classification (NCBI taxonomy): domain Eukaryota; kingdom Viridiplantae; phylum Streptophyta; class Magnoliopsida; order Poales; family Poaceae; genus Aegilops; species Aegilops umbellulata. Next base: position 571,707,116 of record CP136056.1, read on the forward strand.
CCCCGCTGATCGAATCTGATTGGGCGCCTGTAATGGAGTTCACCGCCGCGGACATCTTTCAGTGCTCACCTTTCGGTGATATCCTGAATTCTCTCAAGTCTCTCTCTTTATCAGGAGAGCCCAGGCCGGACTATGGTCTGAGAGGTTGGGATTCGGACGACGAAGAAATTCAAAGCCCACCCACCACCCGTTTAATAGCCATTGTCGATGGTTTAACCGACATACTTGACTTCGGATCCGAAGACTTCGACGGTATGGACGACGAAGACGGAGACGAACTAGGACCAGCACCTATAGGGCACTGGACCTCCACCCCACCTAACGATGTATTCATGGTGGATACCCCTACAGGAAACAACAACGAGGAAAAAGGGGGCGGAAAAAGGGGTAAACCCTCCGAAAAGCAGTCAAAGCGGCAACGTAGACGCCAAGCCAAGCTCCGCCTCGATCAAGACCCAGCCGTAGAGCAGGATGAGACGGTAGACGACGAGCATGCCTCAAAGCAGCCGTTCGAACAGGGCAACACGGATGGAGAGGAAAGACAGCCCTCCCCCGGCCATAACAGAACTCCGGACGATCTCACGCCGGATAAAACCACGGAGCAGAAGAATCTCCACGAAAGGCTCGTTGCCACAGCACGTAGCCTGAAAAAGCAGAAGTGGAAGCTAAAGACGGCAGAAGATGCACTCAGAACAAGATGGAACAAGGTAATCAAGACCGCAGATAAATACAGCGGCAGCCGCCGCACTAAAAGTTATCCGAAGAGAAAACTACTGCCCGAATTCGACCAGGAGGCCCTAGAGCCCCCACATTTAAAAAATAAAAAAGCCACACGGTCGGATAGACGACCCCACGGCCACCATAAAACGGCAAGCGGCGCCGCACTCAAGGCGACATGCGACCCAATTAAAGACTCGCATCATGGCCCAGCCAGGTCCATTTACGGGCCAAGAAAGCAAGCTCTCACAAGCAATGCAAAAAATCCATCATCAGAATCCGGCACACCCAAATACAGGGGCGCCGCACACCCCCTATGTTTCACCGATGAGGTCTTGGAATATGAATTTCCAGAGGGATTCAAACCCGTTAACATAGAGGCGTACGATGGAACAACAGACCCTGGAGTCTGGATCGAGGATTACATCCTCCACATACATATGGCTAGAGGAGATGATCTCCACGCCATAAAATATTTACCCCTTAAGCTCAAAGGGCCAGGCCGGCACTGGCTTAAAAGCCTTCCCGAAAACACAATTGGAAGTTGGGAAGAGCTCGAGGATGCTTTCCGACCAAACTTTCAAGGGACCTATGTCCGCCCCCCGGACGCAGACGATCTCAGTCATATAACTCAGCAGCCCGGAGAATCAGCTCGACAGTTCTAGAACAGATTCCTCACTAAAAAGAATCAGATAATGGATTGTCCGGATGCCGAAGCCCTAGCAGCTTTCAGGCATAATGTCCGAGACGAATGGCTCGCCAGGCACCTCGGCCAGGAAAAGCTAAGAACAATGGCCGCACTCACAAGCCTCATGACCCGCTTTTGCGCAGGAGAGGACAACTGGTTGGCACGATGCAGCCCCAGCGACCCAAGTACATCAGAAATCAGGGATGGAAACGGAAAACCGCGGCGAAATAAGGATCGTCGCAAAATCAAAGGAAAAAGTCCGAAGAGCACGGCAGTCAATGCCGGATTCAAAAGCTCGCGGCAAAATCAAACAAAACCACCCCCTCGGGATAATAGGGATGATCCGTCCAGCTTAAATAGAATCCTGGGCAGAATATGTCAGATACACAGTACTCCTGGGAAGCCTGCCAATCACACCCACAGAGATTGTTGGGTTTTTAAACAATCCGGGCAGCTTAACGTCGAACACAAGGGGCTCGACACACCAAGTGAAGAAGAGGACGAACCCCAAAGGCAGAATACCAGGAAACAAAAGAACTTCCCGCAAGAAGTCAAAACAGTGAACTCGCTTCACGTAACAAAACGTGTGGCACCCATAAAGGTATGCACAATCAAACCTACCCCTCAGGAGTCCCGCCACTGGTCACTAAAGCCAATCATTTTTTATCAGCTAGATTATTCTAGAAATATCAAAAACGCAGGCCGGACTGCCCTGATACTGGATCCAATAATCGATGGATTCCAGTTTACCAATGTCCTTATGGACGGCGGCAGTGGACTAAACCTGATATATCAGGATACAATCCACCGCATGGGCATAAACCCAGCAAGAATCCGCCACAGCAAAACCTCCTTTCAAGGGGTAGCACCAGGCCCGGACACCCATTGTACGGGTTTTCTCCGGCTTGTAGTCATATTTGGCTCTCCCAATAACTTTCATCACGAAAAGCTGACCTTCCATGTAGTCCCGTTTTCAAGTCGCTATCAAGCACTAATGGGACGCGGAGCTTTTGCTCGCTTTAACGCAATACCGCATTACGCATCTCTCACGCTTAAGATGCCCGGTCCTCGAGGCATCATCTCTTTAAAGGGAGCGCACTAAAATACGCCTCCTCCAAACGGAGGATTGCGCGGCCGCTTAAACAGCCGCACAATAAAGTGGCCTCGCCAGCCAAAGGACTTTTTTATAAGTCATCAAAGGCCACGGACTCGGACTCAACGAGTTCGGCACAAGTCCATCATCAACGCAGGCTTAGTACGCCATATACCCCCATACCAGGGGTTGTACGCAGAGACAATAAAACTCAACCTTATATATTCTTTACTTTATATTTTGTTCCGCACAACCCATTTTTCAATTCAGTTCCTCTCTTTTACAGATGAACGTCGTGCGGCGCCCGTCCAGGACACGGCACAACGGAGACACAAGCGCAGACGTGCAGTAGGGACCCGTCCTAAAGGATTCTGTTTAGATTAAGACCCTGCGTAAACCTTTTTTACTGTCTCTTGCTGCTATACATCCCCTGGTTTTTTCCTTCCTACTATAACCAAGGAGGAGGCTGGCGTCTTGGCATGTGGCCACGCCAGAATTCTTGCTCGTAACTGGACACTAAGGGCTCTTTTCTTTTGTTTAAGGGTGTTGTTTCACATGCACTCACAAAGACCGAACACCTTAGGGAGTGTTCGGCGTCGCGAGTTTTGGCACTATATGCATCAGCTCCGAATCATGATTTTGGTCACATGTTGGGTTGCCCGGCTCCTGAGTTCGGCTACCTTACATTCCGCTCTATCGGCTAAGATAGCACCAGGAGAACTACTGCGATTGTGCCCCGGTTCGGCCGGGTGAGCACCTCAGTAGAGAAAGCCGAAAACCGACTGTCATGATGTAGCGCGAGACTGGTCGCCACTCGATGACTCATAGGAATTTATCGAATTCCTCCGCTTTGACGAAGGGCCGTTTCCCGGTCAGGCACGTACGCGCTCCGAACTCGGGTAAAGCGCAGTCGCCACTAAAGGGCTACCTAAAGAGTCCCACTGTCAAGCTCCTATGGCTAAGTGAAAGTGTTAAAGCATTATAGTTCGGTTGCCTAGCCCGCTGCGCTATCACCTCCTTTATAGGACCAAGACGTTGGGTTAAGTGTGAAAATGCGTCTTCTGCGCGCACCCCCGCACTATGTGCGTGGGGGCTGAAGCCAACGACTGCAATCTTTCAGAATTTATATATTTAAACGGCCGCACAGGAGGTGTTCCTAATACTTGAAGGCACAAGTCTAAAAATATGCCCCTACAATTTATCAAAATACTGTTTCATGATTACATATGCTATCATAACATAGCATCCTTCGAGCACTGCGTCTCTATTATGCGAGCGCCTTCGAGGACTTCCTCAAAATATTGCTCGGAAGGTATTCGGCTTTTATCCGAATCCCAGGACGCAACAACGGTGGGCTCCATATCTGCCCAGTATATCTTGACACGGGCAAGAGCCAACCGAGCTCCCTCCGTGCACGCTGACCTCTTCATAGCACCGATACGTGGCACCACGTCGAGAAATTGCTGCACCAAGCTGAAATAACTCTTCGGCTTCGATCTCCCCGGACACAGATGATCCGTGACGTACTTCATGGCGAGTCCGGACAACCTATTCAGTTCGGCCCATTGGGCCAGGCGATCGTCCACTGCAAGTGGACACTCTGGATTGATGAATTGTGACCAGAAGAGCTTCTCCACTTCATGACCCTTCTTATCTTGAAAGTGTTTGGTCGCATCAACAGCACTAGCCGCCAAATCCAGATAGGTGTCCTCTACACTCCACGCTTGGTCCAACGGGGCAAACCTCGGGTCGCAAAATTTTCTCCGCAGCAGGAAGGGCTTTCCATCCGCAATTAGTCCGGCTTGACGTAGCTCCTCATTTGCTGCTCTCATTACAGAGCGGGCGTCCTTGGCGTCGGTAACAACTTTCTCTAAGCTCGTTTGCCTCGCCCGACCTTCTTCTTCAAGAAGCTTGCAACGGTCAGTAGCACTTTTTAACATTACGGCCATATCAGCCACCTCCTCCTTGCTTCAGCAATGGGTAGCCTGTTCGGCTTTCAGCTCTTCAAGGGCTTTCACGGCAGCCGCATCGCTTTTTCTGGCTTGTTCCTTCGCTCGGGCGAGTTTGGCCCTAAGACCTTCCACGGCGGCCGCACCATCTGCGTCAAGCACACACACGGTAAGATATTGACATAAAGCTCCTCTTACTCACAATCGCCTAATGATTTCAATACCTTGAGCACCATCAAGCCGCTTGTTAACAAGCACGATGTCGGCTCCTGCCTCATCCAGTTGTCGCTTTAGTTCGGCATATTCACGAGTCCGGCTCGCCTCCGGACAATCAGCCACCTACGTATAAAGGTGCCACTTAAAGGACCTGGGATTAAGATCCTCTGCGCGCCGTACATCTTTACGACGCACAGAGTCTCAGGGGCTACTATCTACATAGGGCGCACTTTATTTATGCGCAATTAATACAAATATATGTTATTTAAAACGTACCTCAAGGCCTGCCACTAAACTCTTGACGGCCTCGTGCAGTCCGCTTTCTGCGGATGAAATCTTTTCAATCACCGTGCTCATTAACGCACGATGCTCCTCTGAGACAGAGGCTCGCCCCAGCAGAATCTTTAGCTCCTCCGACCGAACACCAGATGGTGCCGGACTCGTCCCATGGCCTTCCTCAAAGGCCGGATACAGAGAACCTCGGGGGGCTGCACCATCCATCTCTAGCGGATCCGGAGAAATCCCCCGCGATGACACTTCGGCGTCGCCCGCCTTGCTAGGCGATACAGAAGGAGGAGGCATTCCGCTCTCCATCATCTCCGGAAGAAGATCCCCCGAAGACGAGTTCTGCTGAGAAGGGCTGAGGTCCGAACTACAAAGTAAAGTTTTGGTTAAAACTGCTCAGATATAAATCAAGGATTTCTCTTAAAAGAATAACTCTTCTTCTACTTAAGGCTCGCTGGAGAGCTGTCCCCTTTGAGGGTTTAGTTCGGCCGAGGGGCTCCCTGGCGTCGGGCCCTCTGACAAGGATTCTTTCCCCCGCTTCGAAGCTATGGTTTCCGGGCGGTCAGAGGCGGCCCTTTTCTTTCCCTTAGGAGGAGAATTATCAATTCCCCCCTTTGGAATGGTCTCTTTCGGAGAGGCCACGGTCTCCTTGTCTGCTCCCATATTTCCCTCCAAAGGCACTACCTCTAGCATCCTGACTAGCACAGGATCCAGCCTGGTTTCGGGAAGGGGAGCCGGACACCGGATCAGCTTCGCCTTCGCTATCCACTCCTGCTTAAAAGGAAAAGTGCTCTTAAAAAGCAAGTTAATTATGCGGATAGAAGGTCCGGTCGCAAGGTCACCTACTTGAGTATCCGGGCGATTGCGGCTTAAACCAACATCCTCGGTCAAATCCGGACTCACTTCTTGTGATCCAAAGAACAGTTTATACATCTCCACAAGCGTCACGCCCATAAAATTCTGGAGAGCTCGTGGTCCCTCCGGATTGAATTCCCACAAGCGAAAGGGGCGACGTTGGCCGGGCAGTGTCCGGCGAATCAGCATGACTTGTGTCACCTTGACCAGGTTGAGGTCTCCCTTCAAGAGATCCTTAATGCGGCCCTGCAGCAGGGGAACGTCTTTGGGCAAGCCCCGACCTAACCCTGTGTTAATCCACGATGCTAACCATGGTGGGGGACCCGAGCGAAAGGCCGGAGGCGCCACCCATGCGGTGCCCCGAGGAGCGGTGATGTAGAACCACTCCTGTTGCCATAAGCCAAGATCCTCTTGAAAAGCGCCCTCGGGCCATGGAGCGTCGGCATTTCTTTTTATAGCAGCGCCTCCGCACTCTGCGTGGCGCCCTTCGATTATCTTCGGTTCTACTTTGAAGGTCTTGAGCCACAATCCGAAGTGAGGGGTATCACGGAGGAACGCTTCGCACACAACTATGAACGAGGAGATATGGAGGATGGACTCCGGAGCTAAGTCGTGGAATTCCAGCCCATAATAAAACATCAGCCCCCTTACAAAGGGATCCATGGGGAAGCCTAATCCCCGAAGGAAGTGGGATATGAATACCACACTCTCGCCGGGCTGAGGGCTAGGGATCACCTGTCCTTGAACAGGCAGCCTGTGCGAAATCTCCCTGGTCAGGAATCTAGCTTCCCTCAATCTTGATACGTCCTCCTCCGTAACAGAGGAGGGCATCCATCGGCCTTGGAGGTCGGAGCCGGACATTATCGAAGATCCGGTGCGCTCGGAATCTGGAAGCCTAGGGTGTTGGAACTCGAGGCGACGGGCGAGCTCGTTTTGAGAATAGAAGCGGGGAACAGGGCCTTGGTCTCTTTATAAGAGGCAGAATATCAAGCGCCCTCCCCGTAACCGTCTTGGACTAGCCTTTAACTAAGACAAGACGTGCTAACAGGTACGATTGGGTTATCCACGACCGTATTAATGAGAATCCCGTTAGAGGGGGCACACGATCTCTGCTTTGACAAGACGTGCCAAGGAAACCGCCTCGCTAAACGAGCTGAGGTGGAACAATGAAAGCAATTTACATAGAAGGCTTGGTCGCAGTGTTATGACGCACTGCGGAATACGTCAGCAGATTTGATTCGTGTTAATATTATTCTCTATATGGCAATATGTGGAAACTTATTTTGCAGAGCCGGACACTATTTCTGGTGTTTATAATCTTCTTGAAGAACTTGGAGGAGGAACCCGCCTTGCAATGCCGAAGACAATCTGCGCGCTGGACTCGTCGTCATTGAAGCCTGGTTCAGGGGCTACTGAGGGAGTCCTAGATTAGGGGGTGTTCGGATAGCCGGACTATACCTTCAGCCGGACTCCAGGACTATGAAGATACAAGATTGAAGACTTCGTCCCGTGTCCGGAAGGATCTTTTCTTGGCGTGGAAGGCAAGCTAGGCGTGCGGATATTCAAGATCTCCTACCATTGTAACCGACTCTGTGTAACCCTAACCCTATCCGATGTCTATATAAACCGGAGGGTTGTAGTCCGTAGGACAACCATCATCATACACAACCATACCATAGGCTAGCTTCTAGGGTTTAGCCTCCTTGATCTCATGGTAGATCCACTCTTGTACTACCCATATCATCAATATTAATCTAGCAGGAGTAGGCTTTTACCTCCACCGAGAGGGCCCGAACCTGGGTAAAATAAGGTGTCCCTTGTCTCCTGTTACCATCCGACCTTGACGCACAGTTCAGGACCCCATACCCGAGAACCGCCGGTTTTGACACCGACAGTCGCCGAGGTAGAATCCTTGGTGTATCTTGTCTTGCTGGCCTTCAGTTGAGGAGAGAGATGATAGGGAAAAGTAGCATAGAGGAGGGGAATACCTAAAGGGGGTTCTATAGTGCAAGTTCAAGCAAACAAGTGCCGTTAAGGCCACGCACATTCATTAAGATAAGATAGGTGATATAGTCGCGTACAAGCTGCCTAGGGCAAATGTGCGACTTATATCAAAACACAAACAAGTAAAAACAAGCAACACAAAACGTGGTTCCATTCGAACCATCTCACGGACTCGACTACGCATATGGGGGTACACGACTCATCCTACCCTAGGGGTCCTCAGACTCGGTAGTCGCGCTTGCTCGGAGAGAAGGGCGCTCAGTCTTCAGTTTCTAGGTTCCCCTTGTGGTGCCAAAGGGTATGCGACAATCGGCTGCTTGTTGGGACACATCCTTTTAATGTGCCCAAGTTCACCACACCCGTGAAAAGTGACGGAAGCAAAAAGGTTGTTATCCAGTCTTGGGTTATGTCGTCGATGGCCTGACGACAATCTTCTACGAGGAGGATATGGAAATTCATTCCTATGCCTCCTGCGTGGGGTTTGGTTGCGGGTTTTCCGAAGTTCCTCGATTTGCTGCTCCTGATTGGCAATCTGGGCTTGTAAGGCAGTGATTTGCTATCCTCGCTCGGCCACCTTCTTCTTCTCGAGGTAGTGGAGGTGTAGAAGTGAAGGGAGGTCTTGGCGAGCCTTAAGGAATGCTTCGGTAAGGTGACGTAGAAGGTAGTCTCCTGCGTTGATGAAGCGGATATGGTACTTGAGGGTTGGGTCCTCATCTTCTAGGGGAATCATCACTTGAGCTGGGGCTCCAAATCCGTTCTTTCCAGGTAGGTAGTGGGTGGCGTGTTCTTCTTTCATTTCTGGAAGGGGGCCTCGAAGACGGAGGAGCGCTTCATATGCCACTTGCTGAATGGCCAGGTATTTTGTAGGCATGGGTGGTCCAATGAAGAACCACCCCTGGGGTGAGGTCTTGGCAGGCACAAAAACCTTGGCGTAAAACTCCTTCTCGAGCACATCATTTTCCTGTTCATGCAGGGTGTATATGGGCAGCAAGGCATAGTGGCATTGTTGGAGGCAGTCTTTTAGGAGTGATGGAAATCCTGTCATAAGGAGTCTCAAGGAGGAGACAGCCATCTACTAAGTTGAATAGGGAGGTCAATATGGAAAATATCCCTCGGGTTTGGTAAGTGTCGGTGTCAAAACCGGCGGATCTCGGGTAGGGGGTCCCGAACTGTGCGTCTAGGCGGATGGTAACAGGAGGCAAGGGACACAACGTTTTACCCAGGTTCGGGCCCTCTTAATGGAGGTAAAACCCTATGTCCTGCTTGATTAATATTGATGATATGGGTAGTACAAGAGTAGATCTAGCACGAGATCAAGGAGGCTAAACCCTAGAAGCTAGCCTATGGTATGATTGTTGTATGTTGGAGTTGTTGTCCTACGGACTAAAACCCTCCGGTTTATATAGACACCGGAGAGGGTTAGGGTTACACAAAGTCGGTTACAATGGTAGGAGATCTAAATATCCGCATCGCCAAGCTTGCCTTCCACGCCAAGGAAAGTCCCTTCCGGACACGGGACAAAGTCTTCATTCTTGTATCTTCATAGTCCAGGAGTCTGGTTGAAGGTATAGTCCAGCTATCCGAACACCCCCTAATCCAGGACTCCCTCAGTAGCCCCTGAACCAGGCTTCAATGACGACGAGTCCGGCGCGCAGATTGTCTTCAGCATTGCCAGGCGGGTTCCTCCTCCAAGTTCTTCATAAAAGATTGTAAACACCAAGAGTAGTGTCCGGCTCTGCAAAATAAGTTTCCACATATTGCCATAGAGAGAATAATAATAACACAAATCTAATCTGTTGACGTATTCCGTAGCATGACATCACACTACGGCCAAGACTTTATTCGAATCGTTTTCACTTCTCCACTTCAGCGTGTTTCGTGAGGCGGTTTCCTTGGCACGTCTTGTCAAAGCAGAGTTTGTGTCCCCCATTTACGGGATTGTCATCAATACGGACGTGGGTAACCCAACCGCACCATTTATCACGGCGCTTGGGAGGCAAGCGAGTTTTACTAGGCTGGTGGGGACGCATAGCCGCATCTGCCCATATAAGGGGATAAGGATCCACCTTTTTACCTACGCCTTCTTCCTCCTTTGCCTATCCATCTTCCGCGCACTCGAGCTCCAGCGCCCAAGCCCGCACTTCCCACCTCAACCTTCTCCAGCAATGTCCGGAGCGGGAGGCAAGTGGATGGTCTCCTTCGTCATGGAGGGCCATGTCAAAAAGCTGAGGAAGGCCGGATACTTGTCCAAAGACATCGCGCATCGGCTTCCTGAAAAGGGGCAGCTTCTCCCCACCCCAGAACCCCATGAGAGGGTCGTATTCCTTCCCCACTTCCTCCGCGGACTGGGCTTTCCTCTCCACCCATTTGTTAGGGGGCTCATGTTCTACTATGGCCTGGATTTCCACGATCTGGCCCCGAACTTCATCCTCAACATCTCGCCGTTTATCGTCGTGTGCGAGGCTTTCCTCCGCATCCGCCCCCATATCGGCCTTTGGCTCAAGACTTTCAACGTCAAGCCGAAGGTGGTGCGCGGCAGCCAAGCGGAGTGCGGAGGTGCCATGGCGGGCAAGATGGCCAACGTCCTATGGCTCGAGGGCTCCTTTGTGGAGACCTTGAAGGGGTGGCAATCAGGGTGGTTTTACATCACCGAGCCGCGCGATCCGGAATGGATCGCAGCCCCTAAGTTCCGATCCGGACCCCCTACGCGGCTCACGTCCTGGAAAGAGACGGGCCTGTCGTGGGGTGACGAAGGAGAGGTGACTGGATTGCAGACATGCATCCAGTCCCTCGTGAACAAGCAGCTCAAGCTTGTCAATATAGTCCAGGTCATGCTCGTCCGCCGGATTCTCCCGTGTCAACAACGGGGTTTCAATCTGTGGGAGTTCGATCCGGCGCAGCACCGAACCTTGAACAGGCTCTTCGACACGACGTACGAAGACGCCTGGAAGGTGCTTTTCAAGGGCGCCGAGGCTCCCGCATCCGCATCTGAGGACCGCGGATTCAGCACGCAGCGCACAGCTAGCGCGGTGAGTTATCTGTACCTTTTACAGGATATTTGTTTCTCATAGTTTAACTCTATGCGGGATCTAAACTCCCTTACCCTTGACAGGAATGGCAGGTGAAGTCCCGACCAATTGACTGTCCGGCTCCTTTGCCCGAAGACCCAGCAGACGCTCGTTTATCGAAGCTGCTGGCTCCGGCGCCTTACATGGTGCCGGAGAAGAAGGCCAAGAAGCAGAAGGCCACGGGGACTCGAAAGAGTTCCCAGAATATGGTGGTGTCGGACTCGTCGTCCGACGAATCCGAGACGCACTCCTCCCGTGAAGACGAGGAGGAGGAAGAAGAACCCTCTCCCCCTCCAGCGGGGGGAGGAAAGAAGAGGAAGGCCACCCCAACAGGGGAGGCTGAAGGGTCCAAGAAGGGGAAAACCCTTCCTCCGGACTACTCCGCCGATGCCGCCGACGACGAAGAGGAGTGGCCGGACAGAGCCAAGCATCCGGCGAAATCGTAAGTATTCGGATACCAGAGTAACTCATAATATTCCTTTGTTGCACAGCTTTCCCTAATGTCAAATATAATTATGCAGCCCGCCCCAGGCCGGACTCGACGAGTCGTCGAGCGGCTCCCTGGATTCATCGGACGTGAACTCAGTTCCGCCCGCTGTCTCCCCCCGCACTGCGGACGACGCCGGAGTGGAGACGCGACGAGCTCCGGGGCAGGAGGAGGTGGTCCTGGAGGATCCGCGAGGCGACCTCCCGGACTCCAGGAGTAAAGGGGACAAGACTCCCCAGGGCTCCAAGTCCAGCTTTGAGCCGGACACCGTGCCGGAATCTTCAACAGTTCCGGACCGCGGTAGGCGAACTCCTTCCAAGAGGAGCAAGCCTTCTGGGCCGGCGGCCTTCGTCCAACCGGAGGTGCCGGACAATCTGCTGGAGGTGCTTAACGGCGCCTCCATCGACGAGGAGCGCCGTACTATTATGAGTACGGCGATCGAGAAGGTTCAGTCCACCAAGAGCGGACTGACTCAAGCTCGCGCTAGCCTTCTAACAGGCTTCGAGGTAAGTAAAAATATGTAAAAATATTACCGCACAGATAGTAGCCCCTGATGCTCTGTTTGGCGTTCGGAAAGAAAAGCCGAATAGAGGATCTATTAAATCTCGCAAGAGTCTAACAAAAAAGAGTCAATATGCATAGGCAGGCTTCGCTGCTAGCCACCGCCGCACTGACTGCGGAGGTGGGTGCCCTGAAGAAGGGCCTTGAGCAGACCAAGCAAGAGCTCGGCCTTGCCAAACGGTAGCTCGAGGAGAAGGATGGTAAGAGATACCTTATAGAAAAATATATAAAAAAGATGCAATTGCAAAAAATAACAGGATTGTACTGCTTATTGTAGGGGCCACGACTGAGGTGGCGACCCTCAAGCATGCGCTGTCCGAGGCCGAGAAGAGAGCGGCCATGGAGCGCACCGAGCGAGAGAAATTTGAGGCCCAGGTCGGCGAAGTGCAGCAAGAGCTTCAGGCTCTCATGAAAAACATGAGAGTTTGGAGCTTGACTCGAAGACGCGAGCGTCCGAGCTCGTGGCGGCCCTTGAAACTGCCAAGGCCGAATCCCAAAAGGCCCTCCAAGAGTTGGAGGAGGTGAAAAAGATAGCGGCGGGTAAGGCATTCTTTATGCAAAGCAGACATATAAAAGTAAACTACTTGTTACTTACCCGAATCCGGAGTTCTCCAGGGGCATTCGCAGATCTTCCCCACAGCATATCCGATGCCGCCGCATTCTACCGAGCCGAGGAAGGCAGTTCGACGGAGAAGGTGTTCTAGTCTCAGTATGCTGAGGCCGGACACCCTGTGCCCTTGAGCGACCAGCTGAAGCAGCTGGTCGAGCTCCACAAGGCGGCCGAACAGGCCCTGAAGGGCTTCATAGTTCGGCTGTGGCCTGGAGAGGCCCTGCCTGGGAGCTACTTCGAGCTGGTGCGGCGGCTGGTGGAGGCCTGTCCAAGGCTCGAGGTCATCAAGCGCTCCGTCTGCATCGAAGGTTCCCGTAGGGCCCTTGCCCGTGCAAAGGTGCACTGGGGTAAGCTGGACGGTGAGAAGCTTGTGAGGGACGGGCCGCCGCCGGGGAAGGAGCATCGCAAGCCCGAGAACTATTATAAGGATGTTCTTGCGGGTGCCCGCCTTGTGGCGGATGAATGTACCAAGGATGTAATTTTTTAATGAACTCGCTCGTGTTTATCTTGTGCGCTGAAAACTTGTTCATATGCGCTAAGCAATGCTTGTTGAATTTAAAATATTACTTTCTGTGCGGCCGTTTATCAAAAAAATGAGAGATGGCCAGTCGTCGGCTTCTGCCCCCATGCCACTAGTGCTGGGGTGTTCGGGATAAACCTGAGCGCTCTTTTTCCCATGTTTGGGTCCTTCGAGGGAGGCGCTCAGCACAACGAACAAGGCAATCGGACTATAATGCTTGAACACTCTCACTTAGCCATAGAACGTTATAATTTTAAATTTAGGCGAAGCCCCTAGTTCGGAAGGCCGAATTCGGGGCACTATCCACGCCTTTAGCCGGACTTAACCAGCTCTCCGCTCGAAGCGGCATAAGCCTTTAGGGACTTGAAAAACCTCTCGAACAGCGACCGGTCTCGCGCCTTATCATGATAGTCAGTTTTAGCTTTCTCTACTGAGGTGCTCAGCCCAGCTCAGCTGGGGCACAATCGCAGTAGTTCTCCTAGTGCTACCTTAGCCGATATAGCGGAACGTAAGGCACCAAAACATAGGAGCCGGGCAAACCCAACTATTGACCCAAATCATGATTCGGAGCCGATGCATATAGTGCTATAAGTTCGGGGTGCCGCACTTGTGAAAGTGTTCGGACTTCTCACACCATATTAAGGGGTACTGAAGCCCCTGGCGTATTTTGCCATACCACAATGTACGGGTGCAACATGTCATGAATAAACATATATATAAAGAGAGGATAATGCAAAAAGTAGACAAAAGCTATGCAATGTTTATAGAAAGGCTGCTATCAAAGCAGAACGATACAAATAGTGCGATAAGCAAAGGAAATTGGACTATTTAACATGTCCTGGCCAGGGGCAGGCCGCGGAATTGTATTCAAAACAGGTATACTGCTCGTAATAGAGACCACCTGGGAGTTCCATAATGCGGCATGGCTTGTCTGTTGTCCTGGATCTTGCATCGTTTGTGTGGCAGTTGAATTGCCGAACAGGTCGTCCGAAGTATGGAGTCCTGAAAGTAAGAGAAAATTAAAAAAGAATTCGGCAGCCCCTGGTACGGTTTAAGCCGTGTTTTGGGCGTGCCGTGATGGTGCCCCTCCCCTTGTGCCCATGCTATTTCGAGAGCGTAGTTATGTGCGCGAAGCACTGGTTTTGCTATATCGCGAGGGCTAGGGTTGGGGCCGCATTGCTACGCTAGCTCAGAACGTACCAGGCGGTCTTGTTGTAGGTTACTCCGGGCGCGCTTGACAGTGTCCGGCTTTTTAAGGGCCGGACTGGAGAACTGCCTAGAGAGGCTGCTTTGTGCTTCTACTGCGAGCGTTGCCGTGTGCTCCTCCGTTCGGAGGGAGCGTTCGGTGTTTTCGTTGACTGTGATTACTCCTCAAGGGCCTGGCATCTTGAGCTTGAGGTATGCGTAGTGCGGTACCGCATTGAACCTTGTGAATGTGGTTCGCCCGAGCAGTGCATGATAGCCACTGCGGAACGGGACTATGTCGAAGATTAACTCCTCGCTTCGGAAGTTGTCCGGAGATCCGAAGACCACTTCAAGTGTGACTGAACCTGTACAGTTGGCCTCTACACCTGGTATAACGCCTTTAAAGGTCGTTTTGGTGGGCTTGATCCTTGAGGGATCTATGCCCATTTTCCGCACGGTATCCTGGTAAAGCAGGTTCAGGCTGCTGCCGACGTCCATAAGGACTCTTGTGAGGTGAAATCCATCAATGATTGGGTCAAGAACCAATGCGGCGAACCCGCCATGACTGATGCTAGTGGGGTGGTCCCTTCGATCAAAAGTGATCGGGCAGGAGGACCATGGGTTGAACTTTGGAGCGACTGGCTCCAGCGCGTATACGTCCTGTAACGCATGCTTCCGCTCCCTTTTGGGGATGTGGGTTGCGTATATCATGTTCACCATCCGCACTTGTGGGGGAAAACCCTTCTGTCCATTGTTGTTCGGTGGCCTGGGCTCATCCTCGTCTTCGCTATTCAGCCCCTTGTCTCTGTTTTCGGCAGTTAACTTGCCTGCCTGCTTGAACACCCAACAATCTCTGTTGGTGTGATTGGCTGGCTTTTCAGGGGTGCCATGTATCTGGCACAAGTGGTCGATTATTCGGTCCAAACTGGACGGGCCCTGAGTATTTCTTTTGAATGGCTTTTTCCGCTGACCGGATTTGTAGCCTCAGAATCCGGCATTTACTGCCGTATCCTCGTTGATGTCGCTGTTAACGCGGCGCTTTTGCTTGTTCCAGCGCGACCTGCCGCTTTTGTCCTTGGTATCCGAATTGCCAAGGTTCTTGGTTAAGTTGTTGCTACGAGCTAGCCAGCTATCTTCTCCCGCGCAAAAGCGGGTCATGGGTGTCGTGAGGGCTGCCATAGATTTCGGCTTTTCCTGTCCCAGGTGCCAGGCAAGCCACTCGTCGCGGATATTATGCTTGAAGGCTGCTAGGGCCTCTGCGTCCGGACAGTCGACTATTTGTTTTTTCTTTGTTAGGAACCGTGTCCAGAATTGCCTGGCCGATTCCTCTGGCTGCTGGATTATGTGGCTTAGGTCATCGGCGTTCGGTGGTCGCACATAAGTGCCCTGGAAGTTGTCAAGGAATGCGGCTTCCAGGTCCTCCCAAGAACCGATTGAGTCTGCTGGCAAGCTGTTAAGCCAATGTCGGGCCGGTCCCTTAAGTTTGAGTGGGAGGTATTTGATGGCGTGTAGATCATCACCGCGAGCCATGTGGATATGAAGGAGATAATCCTCAATCCATACCGCAGGATCTGTTGTGCCATCGTATGATTCGATGTTTACGGGTTTGAAGCCCTCAGGGATTTTATGATCCATTACTTCATCTGTGAAGCATAGTGGGTGTGCGGCGCCTCTGTACTGGGCTATATCACGACGCAGCTCAAAGGAGCTTTGTCTATTGTGTTCGGCCCGGCCGGATTTATTGTATCCGGAGTGACGATCACCGTCACGTGCCGTGGGGCGCCCACGCGATCCGTAGATCGATCTTGTTTGCCTTGCCTTGTCCTCAAGTATATCTCACAGGTCTGGCGTGTTTTCCTGTGCCTTAGCATGTTTTGAGCGGCGTTGGGGCATGGCTTGAGAGGAGGGCCTAGAGGCCTCTCTGTCGCGGCCACGAGGTGGCCGGTCGGCCATGTCATGCGCTGGTGATGTAGGTGCTTCCTCCTCTAATCGGGGTAGCAGCCTGCGCTTTGGGTAACACTTGGAGGGGCGTTCGAGTTCATACTCTTCGGCCGCCAGGACTTCAGTCCATCTGTCAGCTAGCAAGTCTTGATCAGCTCTAAGTTGTTGCTGCTTTTTCTTGAGGCTGCTTGCCGTGGCTAAAAGCCTGCGTTTGAAACGCTCTTGTTCGGCGGGGTCTGATGGTACGACGAATTCGTCGTCGTCGAGGCTTGCCTCGTCTTCGGAGGGAGGCATATAGTTATTATCCTCAACCTCTCGGTCTGCCGCTCTCTCATGAGGGCTGGCTTCTCCATCTTCCTGTGCCGAATCTTGCTGGAGGGGGTGTTCTTCGGCGCTATCCAGAGTAGTATTATCTCCAGTGCCGGAATCACCGTTTTTGCTTTGGCGGGATTTAGAACGGCGCCGCTGACGCCGGCGCTTGGGATGTTTCTTAGAGGTGTCATCCCCCGCTGTTCCATCGCCATCTCCATCTTTTGGAGTGTCCACCATATATATATGTCATATGACGAGGTGGCCTTCCAGCGCCCTACAGGTGTTGGTTCTTGTTCGTCTCCTGCATCGTCGTCCATACCGTCGATGTCTTCGGAGTCGAAGTCGAGCATGTAGGTTAAATCGTCGAAAGTGGCTACAAAGTGGGTGGTGGGTAGGCTTTGACTTTCTTCATCGTCCGCATCCCATCCTTGCTGACCGTAGTCCGGCCATGGCTCTCCTAATAACGAGAGAGACTTTAGTGAGTTCAGGATGTCGCCGAAAGGCGAGTGCTGAAAGATGTCCGCGGCGGTGAACTCCATTATCGGCGCCCAATCGGATTCGATCGGCAGGGGCGCCGGGGGTTCAGAGTCCGGAGAGGAATCCGGATCCTCGGAGTCACAGGTCATGCAGAGTGCGGGGCTGGTGTTCGGCTCGCTCACCTTTGAGATCGCAGCCCCTGAGGTGGTGTCCAACCGCTCATCCTCGATCGGCGCAGCAGGCTCCGAATTAAGGGTCGGAACCAACGCACGTGCGGCCTCCAGGACACTGTTCGGCGGCAGAGCTAGATCATGCCCATCGAGACAGTGCGGCGCGCTTGGCTGTGGCTCGAATCCGTCGAAGATCAAGTCCCCGCGGATGTCGGTCGTGTAGTTCAAACTTCCGAACTTGACCTGATGTGGCTCCAAGCCGCCGAAGACGAAGATCTGTCCGGGGAGAAAAGTCTCACCCTGGACCGCATCGTCGTTGATGATCAAAGGAGCCATCGGGCCTAAAAGTGACGAAACAGAGGTACTCTCAATGAAAGCACCAATGTTAGTGTCAAAACGGGCGGATCTCGGATAGGGGTCCCGAACTGTGCGTCTAGGCGGATGGTAACAGGAGGCAAGGGACACAACATTTTACCCAGGTTCGAGCCCTCTTAATGGAGGTAAAACCCTACGTCCTGCTTGATTAATATTGATGATATGGGTAGTACAAGAGTAGATCTACCACGAGATCAAGGAGGCCAAACCCTAGAAGCTAGCCTATGGTATGATTGTTGTATGTTGGAGTTGTTGTCCTACGGACTAAAACCCTCCGATTTATATTGACACCAGAGAGGGTTAGGGTTACACAAAGTCGGTTACAATGGTAGGAGATCTAAATATCCGCATCGCCAAGCTTGCCTTCCACGCCAAGGAAAGTCCCTTCCGGACACGGGACGAAGTCTTCAATCTTGTATCTTCATAGTCCAGGAGTCCGGTTGAAGGTATAGTCCGGCTATCCGAACACCCCCTAATCCAGGACTCGCTCAGTAAGCTTAGAAAAGAAGAGGAGTATAGAGGGTTTTGCAAAACGGGTTTTATCCTAACTAACGCCCATGCTAACTAAGGCTTCCTACAGTCAGGATGGCTCTGATACCAGCTCTGTGGGGACCCCGGCTCATAAGTCGAGATCACCGAATGCACGTGTACAGTGATCCCAGAGATCAATACTCACTGAACACACAGAAGATGAATAACAAGAGTCTTACATCCAAACATATCATCTTACACAAATTATGACCACTATGGTCAAGTCTTACATAGATAAAGCCACAAGGGCTGAACACCAAATAAACTTAAGCAGCGGAAATCTTCGTCGATAAGTAGAACCCATGCCATCTGCCTTAACCCTATAGGCATTCTGACTGCGAAACGTCCTAGTTCGCATGTTCGTCCCCAAAGAACTCTTCTTCGAATTCATGTTCTTCCATGCCTGGCCAATTAAATAACCAGTGGCAAGCCAATGAGTACTTTGAATGTACTCGCAAGCAACCCATGTTTTGGTTCAAGGTACAACAATGCATGATATAGGTAAATTTTTACGGAAAGCTAGTTTTGAGTGCAATGACATGTTCAACAACTTGTAAGACATGCATCAGGAGAATTCAATTAACCATGGGGACAGGTTACAGATATCAACATAAATAGAGGGGGCATCAACCCAACTCAATCATGTCAAGTCCTTTGACTTGACCCAAGTAGTTCTTCCCACTTATCCAAACACACACACTGGTTTGTAAACATGTGGACGTAGCCCAAGAGCGGTTACCCAACTGTCCTTGACCGTGGACATGGCTATTCAAATAATTTTACACTATGCAGAGGTTGCACACTTTACCCACAAGATCCGGGGAACTTCCGTGTCATCCACGACCCGCGGTACCTCAAGTACCCGGGGTAAGCACCCGATCACTATCTTTCCCTAGACGACACTAACAAAGAGTCCACTCGTTATTCCGTATCCTCACCATGTACATCATACAAGACTCACTCGAGATCGTAACATCCAAGAGGGGACGCAACGGTGTATCCGGTGCCCTGTAAAAATAGTCATGGCCGCCCTACCTGGCACGACCCCGTCCCGAGAGAGAGCACCAACTCTCCCCCGTCACTAGTAATGCGGGCTCCAAGCTAGTATCAGCCTAGGTAATCAATAATGCCCTTTCCCATACAAGGATAGAGTGGTTGCGCATGTAAGGTTGGAATAACGGTCGCAACTTAAACCAATCCGTTTTGAAAACAACACACACTTGCCTCGGTACACCACTTCGTCATCAAGTGGCTACCCAACTCATCATCTCCCCCGGGCATAAGTGGCACCCGATGGGGTTTTCGAAAAGTCTGTTGAAAATACCTTGTCTCCATCACCATGCATATCCCTGTCCCTTTTTGCGTAGCACTACTTAGCATCCTATCTACCCCCACCGGCATAACCCTCATAAGAAGGTAGGGTCATGCACAATGCAAGTATCAACGAGGAAGTACGGTGGCAAACCATCAAAGTGGTTACCACCTCATCATGATTTCGTTGCAATAACAATATGGTGCTATATGACATGCATAAAAAGGGTTTCATAGACATGGTCAAAGGGCTGCTTGCCTTGGTCTTCAAAGTCTTCAAGTTCTTCAAATCCTTCTCCTTCTTCTTCTTCTTCTTCTTCTTCTTCTTCTTCTTCTTCTTCTTCTTCTTCTTCTTCTTCTTCTTCTTCTTCTTCTTCTTCTTCAGCAACTTCGTCTAATACGGGATCTAATCGTCGCAAGAAAATAACGAGAAAATAAGGCAATAGTAAAACAGAAAAACCAAAGTGCTCAGAAAAATGTCAACTTATTTTTGATAAATACTAGGGGGAACTCTAAGAAGAGGAAAATTACTAGTTATGGATTTGGAGTTGTAGAATAGGAGAAATGGATTTTCAGAGGGGAATATAAATGCTCAAATTTGAATTTAAATTTGAGCAGTGGAGAAAAGTTTGATGGATATTTATGAAAGTTACAGCATTAAATAGGTGGGACTTTTAGAAGGATTTAGGAGTTGGAAACATTTAATTTGGATAAATATTTAAATCTATGGAATTATTTGAAATATAACAGAAAAAAGAAAAAAGAAAACGGGCGCTGTGTTGCTAGGCCAGAAAGGCCACAGTGCAGCAGGCCCAGAGGCGATTCGGCTCAGGCGAACTGAGCGGCACGCGCGCCAGGTTTCTAAACCTGACGGGCGGGGCCCAGTTGCCAGTGGGAGAGAGAGAGGGGGAGAGAGAGGTGAGGATGACAGGCGGGGCCCGCCTGTCATCTCTGACCTCGCGACCAGAGGATCGACGTGCTCACCGGCGGCGAAGCAGGGCACGGCGGGTCGAGCTGACAGCACGGTTGGACTCCTCGTCGTGTCGTCGTTCGGGTGGTGCCAGAGTTGGCCGGAGGGGAGCAGTGGTTCGCCGGCGACGAGGTTCGCGGCGGAGGAGCATCGGGTGTGGATGGCTCCGGCCGTTTCCGAATGCAAAACGAGCGGGAAAGAGGGGGGAATCGATCGGTGAGCTATGGGCGTTCTAGAGAAGCAATAAAGAGGGCCGGGGGTGGCCTGTACCGTGGGATCGACGGCGACCCGAGGCGGCGGAGCTCGAGCTTGATCTCGAGCTCGGGTGCTCCAGGAGAAGAGTGGAGGGCACAAGGGGGCCGATTTGGAGTGGGTAGGAGCGAGTGTTGGTAAGGGAGAGGCTCGAGGAGGCCTTTAAGTAGGCGAGCTACGGCTCACCGTAGACCCGTGCGCCGGCGAGTTCGTTGTCGTTGCTGTGGGTCACGGGGGCGCGCGTGGGCATGTCTGGGGTGCTCATGGGTTCCAGAGCGAGGGAAAGAAGAGAGAGGAAGCAGGAGGGGCCAGAGGCGCCGCGCATGTGAGCACGCTCACTGGTGCGCTCGGGCGGTCGTCGCGCGTGCGAGATGGGGCGAGAGGAGGGAGAAGGAGGAGGGGGACAGAGGCGTGGCGTGTTGCGGACGCCAAGGAGCATCGTCGGGCGCGCTGGGGAGGCCCGAGGTGGCCAAGGCGGTTGGATGGGGGCGGCTACAGTGCGGGAGTGCACTGTAGCCTGCTCCAGAGCGTGCGAATGACTGGCATGGCCATTTTTTATGCAATGTGGGCGCGTCCAAAGGTGTCTGGTAGATCTAGGGGGAAGTAAAGAAGTGGGATGTGGCCTTGGATGCCCTTGGGAGCCAGTAGGAGAGGAGAGAGGTAGAAGAAGAGGGAGAGAGGGGCTGTCCAGGGAGGTATGGGGATGTTTCACCCTTCAATCATTGAGATGAGGCTAGGGAAGAGTTACTAGAGGTAGGAGAGGACTAGGAGGAGCTGTGGTAAAAAGTTGGGCTCAAGGAGATTAGTGGAAGAGGTCAAAATGATGATTTTGGAAAAATGGCAGAAGGTGTTTGTTGTTGGTTTGGACAAGCAAATTAATCCCACTTGCCATGACATTTAACAGGATGGAATGGCACTTAGAAATAGGATGTTCTACAAAATTTGAGCTCATTTGGGAAAGTTGCCAGTGCAACTTTTGTAAACCCTAGAAATCAGCAAAAATGGGTTTTTCAAGATCTAGTCATCCAAAACTATTCTCCTTGATGCACCACTTGGTGTAGTTTCATCATTTGGGGATTTGAACACGTCCACAAAAATTCAGATCAAAAGGACACACTTGGCAATGTAGAGTTGTTCAAATTTGGATCTGGACAGAGAGGATTTTGGGGCACTTTAGTGAACCAAAACTATTTTGATTGAGGTGAGTCTTTGCAAGATCATCAAAATATGCATTTGTGACTTGCTGGATTTTCCTTGGATTTTTATGAAAATATTTCATGTAGAAATATTTCAAATCCTTGAAATGGGCAGAAATTGTTTTGGGAGGTTTTGTCCAATATTTTGAACATGACCATGTGTTGAAACTCTTATATATGGGAAATATATGTCCATTGAGTCTCCCTGATTTTTGTCAAATATTTTTGAAACAATAAAATAATTTCCCTATTAAAGACCATTTCTGGCCTTAAGAAAACGCTTTTAAATAAAATAGGAAAATAACTTTTAAAATTATTATTTTGTGGTTTATGGGAATCCTATATCTAATAGGTTTCAAATACACTCTTTGAAATAATTTTCATAGCCCAAATCAAGTACTTGTAGTGCAAGCCTCAATTCAGTGGTTTTTGGAAAACTAATTTTCGAAAATACTATTTGGCCAAATTATTTTTGTAAGAAAATACAATATTGCACTATACACATGGCATGATCATTGGGTAGAAATTTGGGGCAAGGAGATGAAGTACAGAAGGTGGAGTTGTGTTGACTTTAAAGAGCACTTGAAAAAAACACAGAGAGAAAACCAACTCCAAATAAAAGCCAAATAATGCAAAAGTTTTTGTCTAACCACACTTTATCATGAATTATTAGCTTAAGTGTTGTGGCATTAAAATCAGGGTGTGACAGACCTACCCCCTTACAAGAATCTCGTCCCCGAGATTCCCAGACTAGGCGCGGAAAGGAATACGGAAACTTGGATCTGGGGTAGTCTTCACGTCCTCATACTGCTTCTGCTTCCGAGTGGTGCCCCAATGAACCTTGAAGTACTTGATTGTGTGGCTTCGTGTATGACGTTCTTGCTTGATCCAGGTTGTTAAGGGGTCTCTCGCGTTAGGTCAGGTTGGGCTGGGGGTCAATGGTTCGGTGATTGATGCCCTGGTAGGGATCGGGATAGTTAGGAAGTTGGAAAAACTTCCGGGGGTGTGTCGCGTGGAAAACGCTGTGCACAGTGAGTAACTCAGGTGGTAACTCTAGCTGGTAGCCGTCTTCTCTTCGTAGTGATCTCAGAGGGGGTTGTTAAATCTTGGAGTGATCTCGAAGGGGGGCGATGAATCTTGGTGTGGGTCTCATTGTCATGGAAATGCTTGGTTCCTTTGAGAGAAGTGGCTTGCAGATACACCTGGTCTTCAACGCGGAGGTTTACTTCTTGACGATGGTGGTTGGTGTAGTTCTTCCTTATAGACATGGCGGTTTTAAAATGTCTTCTAATCAGCTGAACGACTCTTCTTCCGTTTTCAGGTAGACAAGTATGTCGCCAAATAAAGATGACAACTAACTTGTCCAAGTATTCCATGAAGTCTATGGGGTACGCAAAGTAGGCTGGGGTATTGGTGGTGGTCTCGATTGAGCATTGGCAAAGGTCTTCTCGTCCTAGAGCCAAAGCCTGTGGTCATGATCCGACCATGTTGTGGTTTGGTGGGGCTTAAGAGTTTCAAGGGTTCTAGTGTGCGGGTGAACGCTTATCATCTCATCCTTAAGCACAGTTTCTGAGATGCCAATTGTGCTATCTAGTCCTTTAAACAAATCACATCATATCACTGATAGCATCATTACATATAGGTCAACTCCAATCATCACTCATGTGATAAATATCCGCATGGCTCCCGAGAGGAGGTCTAACAAAATCATATATGTCTACGATCCCCAAACTCATATGTATGGCTACCCCTAAAAATCCATGGGTATACAAGCTTCCAAGATGGAGTTAAACATGACAATCCAAGTGCTCAGCCTATTCTTCCAAGGTCTAAGATAAAGCACATATATCCTAAGGAAACACGCCGTAAGCCACTCCAAGATCTTGTTTCCTTCCTATGAATCAACTCCAACGGCCCATTAACTTCCATCAACCACTACAAAATCCATTAATTCTACAAATCCAATGTTTATGGTGTTCCACATGATCTTCTAATGTCCTACAATCCTCATATACTTGAAAAGGGTTATGTTTACTATAGTCAGTCCACCAATTTCCCATTATCGGGGTCAAGTAACTCCAAGGTCAAGCTTATATAGATCCCTAAATCAACTCCAACAATTAACCCAATCTCCTAGTTTATTGTCCTCCAAGAAACATGGTATCATGATCGAGATCATCAGTCTAAATCCAATTTACTCCGAACCATGTAGACTCACTCATCATCTATACTCAACTAGAATTACCTACTTAAATCCAAATCTCATGTCCAACGAGGATTTCTATATGTCTCCCCAAGTCATTATCGTAATGCCAACTATCTTCTATCAATATCCCCTGGCTAAGTCAAATCCTTATACTTCCAAGAATTCAGCTTGCGGTCTTAATTGTCCCACTAAATCCAATTTATCGAGGGGTAAAGAAAGCTATGCTACTCTATAATCATGATCCAGCCACGTTCATCTACCAACATGAAAGCCTCATAATCCACCAAATAGTCTTAGATGATTGCTCAAAGTCATTGATATAAACTCATTAAGTCATTTGTCCTCTATTCCTATATCCTCAAATTGGTCTTCCCTATGGCATCGTCAGTTTTGGTGCTATCTTAGGATGATAATGTGCTCGTTCACTATGTCCACTAGTTCCATAATGAACCCAGTGATAAGCAAGGTTACGGAGGCTTAATAGGTTCTCTTGCAATTCTGTGGGTTAAGCACATGGTTTAAGGATTCGAGCTAGGGTATCTTATGAAGTCTCGAAGGGTCTAGGAATGGGTCTCTAATCTTGAGGGGCAACTATAACTCTAAGGGGCTGCACTTGGTCTAGGAGGTCGTAGCAAAAGTCTTCAGTGCTAGTTGGTCGCCGAGGTAGAATCCTTGGTGTATCTTGTCTTGCTGGCCTTCAGTTGAGGAGAGAGATGATAGGGAAAAGTAGCATAGAGGAGGGGAATACCTAAAGGGGGTTCTATAGTGCAAGTTCAAGCAAACAAGTATCGTTAAGGCCACGCACATTCATTAAGATAAGATAGGTGATATAGTCGCGTACAAGCTGCCTAGGGCAAATGTGCGACTTATATCAAAACACAAACAAGTAAAAACAAGCAACACAAAACGTGGTTCCATTCGAACTATCTCACGGACTCGACTACGCATATGGAGGTACACGACTCATCCTACCCTAGGGGTCCTCGGACTCGGTAGTCGCGCTTGCTCGGAGAGAAGGGCGCTCAGTCTTCAGTTTCTGGGTTCCCCTTGTGGTGCCAAAGGGTATGCGACAATCGGCTGCTTGTTGGGACACATCCTTTTAATGTGCCCAAGTTCACCACACCCGTGACAAGTGACGGAAGCAAAAAGGTTGTTATCCAGTCTTGGGTTATGTCGTCGATGGCCTGACGACAATCTTCTACGAGGTGGATATGGAAATTCATTCCTATGCCTCCTGCGTGTGGTTTGGTTGCGGGTTTTCCGAAGTTCCTCGATCTGTTGCTCCTGATTGGCAATGTGGGCTTGTAAGGCAGTGATTTGCTGTCCTCGCTCAGCCACCTTCTTCTTCTCGAGGCAGTGGAGGTGTAGAAGTGAAGGGAGGTCTTGGCGAGCCTTAAGGAATGCTTCGGTAAGGTGACGTAGAAGGTAGTCTCATGCGTTGATGAAGCGGATCTGGTACTTGAGGGTTGGATCCTCATCTTCTGGGGAAATCATCACTTGAGCTGGGGCTCCGAATCCGTTCTTTCCAGGTAGGTAGCGGGTGGCGTGTTCTTCTTTCATTTGTGGAAGGAGGCCTCGAAGACGGAGGAGCGCTTCATATGCCACTTGCTGAATGGCCAAGTCTTTTGTTGGCATGGGTGGTCCAATGAAGAACCACCCCTGGGGTGAGGTCATGGCAGGCACAAAAACCTTGGCGTAAAACTCCTTCTCGAGCACATCATTTTCCAGTTCATGCAGGGTGTATATGGGCAGCAAGGGATAGTGGCATTGTTGGAGGCAGTCTTTTAGGAGTGATGGAAATCCTGTCATAAGGAGTCTCAAGGGGGCGACAGCCATCTACAAAAGTTGAATAGGGGAGGTCAATATGGAAAATATCCCTCGGGTTTGGTAAGCTTAGAAAAGAAGAGGAGTATAGAGGGTTTTGCAAAACGAGTTTTATCCTAACTAACGCCCATGCTAACTAAGGCTTCCTACAGTCAGGATGGCTCTGATACCAGCTCTGTGGGGACCCCGACTCATAAGTCGAGATCACCGAATGCATGTGTACAGTGATCCCAGAGATCAATACTCACTGAACACACAGAAGCTGAATAACAAGAGTCTTACATCCAAACATACCGTCTTACACAAATTATGACCGCTATGGTCAAGTCTTACATAGATAAAGCCACAAGGGCTGAACACCAAATAAACTTAAGCAGCGGAAATCTTCGTCGATAAGTAGAACCCATGCCATCTGCCTTAACCCTACAGGCATTCTGACTGCGAAACGTCCTAGTTCGCATGTTCGTCCCCAAAGAACTCTTCTTCGAACTCCTGTTCTTCCATGCCTGGCCAATTAAATAACTAGTGGCAAGCCAATGAGTACTTTGAATGTACTCGCAAGCAACCCATGTTTTGGTTCAAGATACAACAATGCATGATATAGGTAAATTTTTGCGGAAAGCTAGTTTTGAGTGCAATGACATGTTCAACAACTTGTAAGACATGCATCAAGAGAATTCAATTAACCATGAGGACAGGTTACAGATATCAACATAAATAGAGAGGGCATCAACCCAACTCAATCATGTCAAGTCCTTTGACTTGACCCAAGTAGTTCTTCCCACTTATCCAAACACACACACTAGTTTGTAAACATGTGGACATAGCCCAAGAGCGGTTACCCAACTGTCCTTGACCGTGGACACGGCTATTCGAATAGTTTTACACTATGCAGAGGTTGCACACTTTACCCACAAGATCCGGGGAACTTTCGTGTCATCCACGACCCGCGGTACCTCAAGTACCCGGGGTAAGCACCCGATCACTATCTTTCCCTAGACGACACTAACAAAGAGTCCACTCGTTGTTCCGTATCCTCATGATGTACATCATAAGAGACTCACTCGAGATCGTAACATCCAAGAGGGGACGCAACGGTGTATCCGGTGCCCTGTAAAAACAGTCATGGCCGCCCTACCTGGCACGACCCCGTCCCGAGAGAGAGCACCAACTCTCCCCCGTCACTAGTAATGCGGGCTCCAAGCTAGTATCAGCCTAGGTAATCAATAATGCCCTTTCCCATACAAGGGTAGAGTGGTTGCGCATGTAAGGTTGGAATAACGGTCGCTACTTAAACCAATCCGTTTTGAAAACAACACACACTTGCCTCGGTACACCACTTCGTCATCAAGTGGCTACCCAACTCATCATCTCCCCCGGGCATAAGTGGCACCTGATGGGGTTTTCGAAAAGTCTTTTGAAAATACCTTGTCTCCATCACCATGCATATCCCCGTCCCTTTTTGCGTAGCACTACTTAGCATCCTATCTACCCCCACCGGCATAACCCTCATAAGAAGGTAGGGTCATGCACAATGCAAGTATCAACGAGGAAGTACGGTGGCAAACCATCAAAGTGGTTACCACCTCATCATGATTTCGTTGCAACAACAATATGGTGCTATATGACATGCATAAAAAGGGTTTCATAGACATGGTCAAAGGGATGCTTGCCTTGGTCTTCAAAGTCTTCAAGTTCTTCAAATCCTTCTCCTTCTTCTTCTTCTTCTTCTTCTTCAGCAACTTCGTCTAATACGGGATCTAATCGTCGCAAGAAAATAACGAGAAAATAAGGCAATAGTAAAACAGAAAACCAAAGTGCTTAGAAAAATGTCAACTTATTTTTGATAAATACTAGGGGGAACTCTAAGAAGAGGAAAATTACTAGTTATGGATTTGGAGTTGTAGAATAGGAGAAATGGATTTTCAGAGGGGAATATAAATGCTCAAATTTGAATTTAAATTTGAGCAGTGCAGAAAAGTTTGATGGATATTTATGAAAGTTACACCATTAAATAGGTGGGATTTTTAGAAGGATTTAGGAGTTGGAAACATTTAATTTGGATAAATATTTAAATCTGTGGAATTATTTGAAATATAACAGAAAAAACTGGCGCTGTGTTGCTGGGCCAAAAAGGCCACAGTGCAGCAGGCCCAGAGGCGATTCGGCCCAGGCGAACTGAGCGGCACGCACGCTAGGTTTTTAAACCAGACGGGCGGGGCCCAGTTGCTAGTGGGAGAGAGAGAGGGGGAAGAGAGGTGAGGATGACAGGCGGGGCCCGCCTATCATCTCTGACCTCACGACCAGAGGGTCGGCGTGCTCACCGGCGGCGAAGCAGGGCACGGCGGGTCGAGCTGACAGCATGGTTGGACTCCTCGTCGTGTCGCCGTTCGGGTGGTGCCGGAGTTGGCCGGAGGGGAGCAGTGGTTCGCCGGCGACGAGGTTCGTGGCGGAGGAGCGTCGGGCGTGGATGGCTCCGGCCGTTTCCGACTGCAAAACGAGCGGGAAAGAGGGGGGAATCGATCGGTGAGCTATGGGCATTCCAGAGAAGCAATAAAGAGGGCCGGGGGTGGCCTGTACCGTGGGATCGACGGCGACCCGAGGCGGCGGAGCTCGAGCTCGATCTCGAGCTCGGGTGCTCCTGGAGGAGAGTGGAGGGCACAGGGGGGCGATTTGGAGTGGGTAGGAGCGAGTGGTGGTAAGGGAGAGGCTCGGGGAGGCCTTTAAGTAGGCGAGCTACGGCTCACCGTAGACCCGTGCGCCGACGAGGTCGTTGCCGTTGCTGTGGGTCACGGGGGCGCGCGTGGGCATGTCTGGGGTGCTCATGGGTTCGGTCCAGAGCGAGGGAAAGAAGAGAGAGGAAGCAGGAGGGGCCAGAGGCGCCGCGCGTGTGAGCACGCTCACTGGTGTGCTTGGGCGGTCGTCGCGCGTGCGAGCTGGGGCGAGAGGAGGGAGAAGGAGGAGGGGGACAGAGGCGTGGCGTGTTGCGGACGCCGAGGAGCATCGTCGGGCGCGCTGGGGAGGCCCGAGGTGGCCGGGGGCGGTTGGAAGGGGGCGGCTACAGTGCGGGAGTGCACTGTAGCGTGCTCTAGAGCGTGCAAATGGCTGGCATGGCCATTTTTTATGCAATGTGGGCGCGTCCAAAGGTGTCTAGTAGATCTAGGGGGAAATAAAGAAGTGGGATGTGGCCTTGGATGCCCTGGGGAGCCAGTAGGAGAGGAGAGAGGTAGAAGAAGAGGGAGAGAGGGGCTGTCCAGGGAGGTAAATGGGGATGTTTCACCCTTCAATCATTGAGATGAGGCCAGGGAAGAGTTACTGGAGGTAGGAGAGGACTAGGAGGAGTTGTGGTAAAAAGTTGGGCTCAAGGAGATTAGTGGAAGAGGTCAAAATGATGATTTTGGAAAAATGGCAGAAGGTGTTTGTTGTTGGTTTGGACAAAAAAATTAATCCTACTTCCCATGACATTTAACAGTATGGAATGGCACTTAGAAATAGGGTGTTCTACAAAATTTGAGCTCATTTGGGCAAAGTTGCCAGTGCAACTTCTGTAAACCCTAGAAATAAGCAGAAATGGGTTTTTCAAGATCTAGTCATCCAAAACTATTCTCCTTGATGCACCACTTAGTGTAGTTTCATCATTTGGGGATTTGAACACGTCCACAAAAAATTCAGATCAAAAGGACACACTTGGCAATGTAGAGTTGTTCAAATTTGGATCTGGACAGAGAGGGTTTTGGGGCACTTTAGTGAACCAAAACTATTTTGATTGAGGTGAGACTTTGCAAGATCATCAAAATATGCATTTGTGACTTGCTGGGTTTTCCTTGGATTTTTATGAGAATATTTCATGTAGAAATATTTCAAATCCTTGAAATGGGCAGAATGGGAGGTTTTGTCCAATATTTTGAACATGACCATGTGTTGAAACTCTTATATATGGGAAATATATGTCCATTGAGTCTCCCTGAGTTTTGTCAAATATTTTTGAAACAATAAAATAAATTTTCCCTATTAAAGACCATTTCTGGCCTTAAGAAAAAGCTTTTAAATAAAATAGGAAAATAACTTTTAAAATTATTATTTTTGTGGTTTATGGGAATCCTATATCTAATAGGTTTCAAATACACTCTTTGAAATAATTTTCATAGCCCAAATCAAGTACTTGTAGTGCAAGCCTCAATTCAGGGGGTTTTGGAAAACTAATTTTCGAAAATACTATTTGGCCAAATTATTTTTGTAAGAAAATACTATATTGCACTATACACACGGCATGATCATTGGGTAGAGATTTGGGGCAAGGAGATGAAGTACAGAAGGTGGAGTTGTGTTGACTTTAAAGAGCACATGAAAAAAACACAGAGAGAAAACCAACTCCAAATAAAAGCCAAATCATGCAAAAAATTTTGTCTAACCACACTTTATCATGATTTATTAGCTTAAGTGTTGTGGCATTAAAATCAGGGTGTGACATTCCCGCAACCCCCCGACCCGCCATGAGAAGCGGTGGGATTCGACGGGCACGGCCCCCGCGATCTGCACGGCGATGAGGAGCTCGGCGGCAGCAAACCCTACGGCGCACGACGGGAATAGAAGGACTAGACGGATCGTTGCATGCCTCTCGCACGTAAACGACCGCCTCGTTCGATAGCCCCTCTATATCCAGCCCAAAGGGCACCGGCCCACCTGCGACCCCTTCGTTCTAGGCCTCATACCCAGCCGAAGGCGGCCCAGTCTCCACCGGTGGCCCAACAGCGCCAATCAACGCATTCAAACGAGCCGCCCTAGCCGCCGCGATCGGGATGGCGCCGCCTGCTGCCGGCCGGCCGCCGCACGGCCGCCCTTCTTCCTTCTCACTACCACCGTCCACGCTTCCGGAGGAACCAAATCGAAAAGAGTATGCTTTGGGAGACTTACCTTGGGAATAGGTCCCTTCCATGGCCGAGGGGCAGACGCGGCCGTCCTCCGGTGTACGACACGCCGGAGGAACTCCAAGTTCTCTCCGGGACGCAAACCGGTCCTCGCCGGATCCTCTGGAGGGACCACCCGCCGTCCTTCTATAAAGTGCTAATCGTCGCCACCAGCCACAGGAACCAGATCGACCAGAAGTTTGACCTTGAAACGTTCTCGACCGGCGAAGCAAGCTGGAGCAGGCGAAGAGTGTGCCTCCATGGTACCATAGGTGCCAACGCCCTTGGGTCATTATGCCAAAGTGATGCCGTCGTGCGGCACGGCACCGCTCATTGGCTATTTCGTAGCGAGAAAGGGCAATGTTTCTATCTCGTTAAACTAGATTCTCATAAGGGCCATCTTTCCTCCACGAGGCTTCCCGTCCCGATGATGCGTTACTCGGATCATCGCCCGTGCCTTAGCCTGGACACCGACGGCACGCTCTTGGTGCTACAAATGGAAATGGTTGGTCACCACCTAGTCATATCGAGACAAGAAGAGAACCGACGGAGCGGAGATGGTAGTACCACACAATGGCTCAACACTCGGGCGATCGAGCTGATACGACCCGGGAACAAGGAGACACAAGCAAGAGAGATACATTGCATACTAGGAGAGAAGTGTGGCAAATTGCTTGTCAGGGACTGGCATGGGCAGGCATACACTGCCGACCTCGAGACCGGAGCAATGGAGGAGGTGGAGCACTGGTCTCACGTACGCCCTGATGGCAATCCAGATGTCGTGCTCCTAGAGATGGACTGGCCGGCGTTCTTCGTTTCACGTCTTGCTACCGCCAGGTATAGCTTGCCGTTTTTATGTATGTGTATTTTTTTTCTTGTAGGTTGATTAAGTGCATCTTGTACTTAACATGATTGATTTATATATGGGTGTTGCTTGTGCTTCTTTTTTTGTTAGTGAATCCCGCCTTCCCCTCTCATGTCCGAGTGGAGAGGCAGCTGCAAGAAGGAGAAGGCGACGCAGGAGAAGAGGCGGAAGGAAGACTCGCAGCCGTGGCAAGGCTTCAGATAGAGGCGAGGAGGTAACCGGCTGCTCCACATAGAGATAATATTAGGTTGTGTGTGGTTTGATGTAAAAGTTTATTATAGATATTCAAAAAAGAAAAGCTCATATTGTGTTAAAAAGAAATGAAAGTGTTATCTCAAAGTGTACCAACAGTTCACATAGCCTATGTACCCGCGGATCCACGGAAGAGACGACGGAGGCATAGCCCTAGTGTAAATCAATCCATTGCTGATAGAAGAAACAATGACAATAATCTCACTCCCAGATGATGCGCTCCTCATCCATCTGAAGGATATACTAGCCGATCGACCTCTTTCGCTACACCATGGCATGTGGGTGGTGGTGCCGCGCGCCTCTTGGTCGACCCACCCTTCGTTTGCAACTTCTTGCCTGATGATACGTGTCCCTCTCTAATTTGTTTCTTCGCCTAGGAGCAGGGCAGACAAATTCGCACGGAAAAATAATGTTTGGAAAATGAAGAGTTACCTAAACATTAAGTTTTTCCTAATTTCCACTGTTTTTCTACAAATTATATATACATAGTCCTGAACTATTTAAAGTTTTCATTTCAAAAAACTTTTTGTAATATTAAATTGCAGTTCCCTCATAAGGAACTTTTTCATATATACCCCAGATTTTGGGGAAAATTGTAAATCCCTTTCTTCAAAATATTCAGTTTTCTAAGACAGAACATTTCCAAATTTACATTTCCCCCAAATTTTTTTGATATTTTATTATCGACTTTCACATTGATTGCCTATGTCACAACGACTTTTAGTGGGAAATGTACCAAAGTAACTGTATCAACACTTGAGAGGGTAAATTTATCAGGTATAAAGTTGAGAGTCACTCATACTTTTCTTGATAATAATTGATGAAGCAAGACTCGAGGGATTGAGAGTGTATCTTAGATATCACTATTGGGTTTTGGTGACTTATGACAAGTCAATTGAGAGGACTTGCATTTTATAGGGTATATTTCAAAGACATGACTAGTTTTCTATCCATGTGAGTGGAAACCATCAATGGTGACAGCTACTATTACATCTTCAAGTGGTTGCCTCCTATGCGTTAGGCGAAAGCGTCTTACCTCATCGTGAGGGACGCCGTATGTGTTTATAGAACAGGGGCGCACCTCCCTGGGATGGCGCATACAGTTGGAGAGATTACAATCTTGAGGGAAAAGAAAGGTAGAGATAAGGATTATGGTTACAAGATGAAATACCCCTCTATCTACCTAATAGAATTGCACAAGTAATCTCAATCTCCTAGGCTATCACGCTACCACATATACTACGTTTAACACTCCCCCTTAATCACAACTTCATCAAGTTGAGATTATGCTTGAAATCTTCAAAGCTTCTGGCGGGTAATGCCTTTGTGAATCCATCTGCAATCTGTTCTCAGGAATGCACAAAACGAATATTAAGTTATTTTTTAGCCACTCGTTCTCGCACAAAGTGAAAATCAATTTCAATGTGTTTGGTCCTGGCATGAAAAACTGGATTAGCAGATAAATAAGTAGCACCAAGTTATCACACCATAGACATGGAGCTTGTTTACTTTTGACACAAAGCTCTTTCAAAATGGACTGCACCCATATGATTTCAGCTGTAGCATTGCCAATGCTTTGTACTCTGCTTTTGTGCTGGATCTAGAGATAGTAGCATGTTTCCTTGCACACCACGAAATTAAGTTAGGACCAAAGAACAATGCAAATCCACCAGTGGAACGTCTGTCATCTAGACATCCTGCCCAATCAGAGTTTGAGAAAGCACTGACAAGTGTTGATGATGACTTGCTGAAATTAAGACCAATACTAAGAGTGTTCTTGACATATCTGACTATGTGTTTAGCAGTTGTCTAGTGAATAGTGGTAGGTGCATGAAGAAACTGGCATACTTTGTTAACAGCAAAAGAAATATCAGGTCTGGTAAGTGTAAGATATTGAAGTGCACCTACTAGACCCATGTATTTGGTGTTGTCTTCTTGACTCAGAGCTTGCCCTTCTGTAAGAGACAACTTTTCTGAACTAGATAATGGAGTAGGTGAGGATTTACAACCTTGTAAGCCAGCTTTCTTTACTAGATCTGTGGCATATTTTTCCTAACACAAGTGAAGTCCATCCTCATGTTTCTTCACTTCTATCCCTAGGAAATAGTGCAAATCTTCAAGATCCTTGAGAGCAAACTCTGTACTAAAATCCTTCAAAAGTTATGTGATGGCTTCATCAGATGAACTTGTAACAATAATGTCGTCAACATAGATGAGGACAAATATGTTTTTGTTGCACTTATTGTAAATAAACAATGAAGTGTCAGACTTAGAAGGAACAAAGCCAAGTGTTTGTATTTTGTGACTGAGACGGGAGTACCATGCTCATGGAGCTTGCTTCAACCCATATAATGCTTTGTCAAGCTTGCACACATGAGAGGGTGCATATTGATTTTCAAACTCAGGAGGTTGTTTCATGTACACTTTCTCTTCCAGAACACCATGAAGGAACGCGTTCTGCACATCTAGCTGTCTGAGACTCCAGCCCCTGGACATAGCAATAGACAAAACAAGACGAATGGTGGCAGCTTTTACAACAGGACTAACTGTGTCCTCATAGTCTATACCATATCGCTGTTTGAAGCCCTTGGCCACGAGTCTTGCCTTGTAGCGATCAATGGTGCCATCAGATTTTCTCTTGACCCTGAACACCCATTTGCAATCAATAAGATTTTTACCTTGCTGTGGAGGAACCAAGTGCCATGTTTTGTTTTTCTTCAAAGCCATGTATTCTGCATGGATAGCCCTTTTCCAGTTCTCACCAGCAAGTGCTTCTTCAAGTGTAGGTGGTTCGCCTGGTTCACCTGTAGAACACTCACTACTAGGAAAAGGGCTATAGATGGAATTGACACTAATGGCGCACCAGACATGCGGTGCGCCATTACTATATACTAATGGCGCACCATGTGTTTATACGCCATTAGTGTTCAAATACTAATGGCGCACCACATCCACGGTGCGCCATTAGTAAAAATATTTTTTTTATTTTTTTTTTCAAAATTACTAATGGCGCACCGTGGCATGGTGCGCCATTACTAGTTGAACTAGTAATGGCGCACCACATCCACGGTGCGCCATTAGTAAAAAAAATTGTAAAACTTTTTTTTTGATTTTTTTTCAAAACTACTAATGGCGCGCCGTGGGGTGGTGCGCCATTACTAGTTCAAACTAGTAATGGCGCGCGCACCATGCCACGGTGCGCCATTAGTAACTTGGCCACCACTTCCACCGAATGCACCCCCCCCCCCTTGGATCGCCTTTTCAGTTTAAAAAAAATAAAAGAAAATGATGAAAATGTCAAAAAAATAAAAGAAAATAAGTTTCCCATGTGATATGTGGTCTAGTTGTTGGGAAAATTTGCAAATATGAATTTCGACTTCATTTGCAAAATCTCGCGAGAATTTGTAAAAATGGGTATAACTTTTGCATACTAACTCGGATGAAAAAGTTTTTTATATGAAAAATCATCTACTCGAAAAGTTACATCCAAATTTAACTGGGGGAACCCCGTTAAACATTTTCAAAATCCTCAAAAACCTAACAGAAAAAAAGATACGGGGCTTTTAAGATCTGGAGAGGCAAAAAAATCAAAAAAATTCAAACTTACTAATGGCGCACCTACCCATGGTGCGCCATTACTATCTTCCCGCCTTCAAAATTCAAAATAAGTCAAAAAAAAATAAAAAAAAAGTTACTAATGGCGCACCTGCCAATGGTGCGCCATTAGTATCTTCCCGCCTTCAAAATTCAAAATAAATCAAAAAAATAAAAAAAAAGTTACTAATGGCGCACCTGCCCATGGTGCGCCATTAGTATCTTCCCGCCTTCAAAATTCAAAATAAATCAAAAAAATAAAAAAAAATTACTAATGGCGCACCTGCCAATGGTGCGCCATTAGTATCTTCCCGCCTTCAAAATTCAAAATAAATCAAAAAAATAAAAAAAAGTTACTAATGGCGCACCTGCCCATGGTGCGCCATTAGTATCTTCCCGCCTTCAAAATTCAAAATAAATCAAAAAAATAGAAAAAAAAGTTACTAATGGCGCACCTGCCCGCGGTGCGCCATTAGTATGCCGTATATATGGCTGGCTGTGGTCCTCTCCTCCTTATCTCTTCATTTCACCTCTCCTACACTCCATCTCCTCCTCTCCTCCACTCCATCTTCCCTTCTCTCCTCCACCATACTACCCTCCTCCTCTCCGGCGACCTCCTCCTCTCCGGCGACCTCCTCCTCCCTCCTCTCCTCCCCTCCCCTCCCCTCCCCTCACGGTTTCTTCTCCCTCCTCTCCGGTGAGCTCCTCCTCCCTCCTCTCCGGTGAGCTCCTCCTCCCTTCTCTCCGGTGAGCTCCTCCTCCCTCCTCTCCGGTGAGCTCCTCCTCCCTCCTCTCCTCCCATCCTCTCATGGTTTCTCCTTCCTCCTCTCCGATGCTCCGGTGAACTCCTCTCCAGCGACCTCCTCCTCCTCCTCTCCGGCGATGTAGGTGAACTCCTCTCCGGCGAACTCCTCTCCAGCGAACTCCTCTCCGGCAAAAGAACATGACAAAAGAACGTACAAGATCCAAAAACAGGAACAAAATTTGAAATAATGTCGTGCCAAAAAACAAGCAAAAGAAACGAGCAAAAAATGGGCAAAAAATCACGATCCAGATCTAGATTCAAAATGGCGCATCACTAATGGCGCATCACTAAACAGTGCGCCATTAGTATGCCGAAGTTACTAATGGCGCATCCCGTTGTCGTGCGCCATTAGTATGCCAAAGCACCTGGGTATACATGGCCCCTGGGAGGCATACTAACGGCGCACCGTGGCCTATACTAATGGCGCACCAGTGGTGCGCCATTAGTATACCAGATACTAATGGCGCACCAGTGGTGCGCCATTAGTAAACATTACTAATGGCGTGCTAGTAATGGCGCACCAGTGATGCGTCATTAATGGCCAAATTAGGTGCGCCATTAGTAGCGGTTTTTCTAGTAGTGACTCCATTCCATACTTTGTGACATGCTTATCATCAACTAGTTGTATTACCCCTTTTTGTAGCCGTGTACGACGTGAAGGTGAAGTAGCCTGCATGTGTGCCACGGAAGATCCCATGCCAGCTACAGGATTTGCAGGGGCAGTACACACTGATCCCGAGGCGGATTGAGGAGCAGCAGCCGCAGTTTTGGGAGCCGGATCTGCTACCGGATCCTCTGTGGCCGCGGGTGAAGGCGTACAACGCAGCGGCGTCGCAGAAGATCCCGCCCGACATGACTCATCATGACACCGTGATGAGGGTCCAGCGTCCTTTGTGCCAGAGGTGGGTCCCACGCTTGTCGGTCGGCGCAGATCGCGCCACTTGTAACACACCGGTTGGGCCGGGAACCGGACACCTGCAGGTCCACTGGGAGGCGGACAGGTGGCAGGCGCGGGTTCACTCGCAAGTGTGCGGTCGGCCGTTCCTTACGCGGCTCGAGGCGCGGAGTCCTGGGCTGATCCTGCTGCTGTGTCGACAGGTTCAGATCTTGGGGCGGATCTGCGGGAATGGATCCCGAGGCAGATTTGCTCCCTGAGACGTGACACATGGAATATGGCCTGGTGAAGCCGTTTTCTTGAACAATTTCAGCTCCATTTTTTCAGTGCAATCTCCTGCATCATCACGCAACTCATGCATAGTGGTTTGAGGGTTAGTCAACATAAAATCATCACGGTTATGTTCCCCTTCATCAAGGCCGGTGAGGGATGGTGGTAGAAGGAGGATTTCTTTACAAAGTAAAGCACCGGCATTGGGATGAAGATCGGCAAACAGTAATTTGGTCTCATCAAAAACAACATCTGTGAGATGTAAACACGCCCAATAGAGACATCTAGGCATTTGACCCCTTGTGTTGAGCATGAGTTTGCGAGAGTTGTATAGACGAAGACTGGGCCAACACGCACAACCAAAAACACGGAGGGATGTGTAGTTTGGTTTGATGTGAAGAAGCCGTTCGGTAGGGGTTTCATTGTTTATGACACGACTAGGGAGCATATTAATGATGTGAACAGCAGTAAGAAACGCTTCATCCAAAAACTTTAAGGGCATGGAAGCACTTGCTAGAAGGGCTAGACCAACTTCAACTATATGCCTATGCTTGCGTTCGGCAGAATCGTTTTGTTGGTGAGCATGGGGGCAAGACACGTGATGTGATATGCCAAGTGTTTGGAAAAAGGAATTTAATTTCTCATACTCCCCTCCCCAGTCGGATTGGAGAATAATAATCTTGCGTTCAACGAGTGCTTGGAAATGTTTAAAGACTTGAAAAACATCAAATCTTTTCTTGAGAAGATATATCCAAAAAAATTTGTTATAGTCATCAATGAAGCTTACGTAGTACGTGTGTCTACCAACAAAACTAGGGGCAGGACCCAGACATCACAAAAAATTAATTGCAATGGTTTAGTAGAGACACTCGTAGAAATAGGATAAGGTAATTGATGACATTTTGCTCTCTGGCAAGAATCACAAACGGTTTCAATATTATACTCACCAACAAACGGGGGCTTATTTTTCCTAAGCAAACGTTCAACAAGAGAAAAGGAAGCATGCCCTAAACGATCGTGCCAACGTGTTGATGGAAGTTTGTCAACATTATAGGCTTGTTCATTAAATCTTCTAAACTCTGGAATCAACGGGTAAAGACCTCGAACGCATCTACCTCGATATAGTACCTTCTTCATGGCCTGATCCTTAATCAAAAAGAAGAAATGATGAAACTCAATGAAAACATGGTTGTCAATGGTAATGCGATGAACGGATAGAAGATTTTTGTTGGCACTAGGGACATGCAAAAAAAATCGAAGATGAATTTTATGAGAAGGTGTACGTATAACCGAATAACCAACGTGACGTATGCTCATACCTGCACCACTAGTGGTGTGAATCTGATCCTTCCCGTGGTACTTCTCACATAGGGTTACCTTCTCGAGCTCCCCCATGAGATGGTTTGTCGCGCCTCTATCAAGATACCAGTTGGTATCGACGTCGCCGGATCCATCGGCGGCGGCGGCAACCTTGTCATCTTCATCAGAGGAGGCTTCGTCTTCATCAAAGCGATACTAGCAATCTTTAGCCGTGTGGCCAAGTTTGCCGTAGATCTGGCAGCGGGCGACATCAGGTCGTGATTTGCCCGAGCCGCCACGGCGACCCCTGTTGTTGGTGGAGATGGGGTGGCCGCCGCGGGAACCGGAGTTGCTAGAGCTTCCGCCTCCTTGCTTGCCTTGGAACGAGGAGGGTCGCGATGACGAGAGGAGAACCCACCGCGCCCGTGAGTCACCGCGTTCGCAGAGGACTTGAAGCCGCCGCCGATGCTGTGAAATTCGGTGACGCGCTGATTGAAGTTGCTCAGCATGGTGTAGAGCTTTTTTTGCGGGGAATGGTGTAGAGCTTGTTGAAGGAGACCGGCGTGACGCGGGCGTCGAGGGCGGAGACAAGGGGTTGGTAGTCCATGTCCAGCCCGTGCAGGAGGCAGGAGATCAGCTCGTCGTCATGGATGGGCCGCCGCGGCGACCCCTGGCGTTGACCCCTAAAATCTAGAAATATGAAGAAATTTTAAGAAATATAAACATTTTGAAATTTTTCAAAAAAATGTTGAAAAATGAAAGAAAAGAAAAGAAAAAAGGAACAGAAAAAGAAATAAAACAGGAAAAGGAAAAACGAAAAATAGAAAGGAAAAATAAAAAACCAGTTGGGAATCCTCTAGAAAGTTCCCAAAAATGAAACATGAAAGAATGAAAAAAAATTGTGATGCTAGCCACCACAGCCATGCAAAGTTCTTGTTCAGCACTAGGAGCGAGTACTACTTGATGCGGCTGGTAGCGGTTTTTTCACTCGTGTTCGTGGTTTCTTTTTTGGTTTTTGTTTTCGCTTGTCACGGGGTTTTATTCCTTTTTTTCTCTGGTTTTACTGGTTTTTTCACTTTTCTTCCCCATTTTTGTTTGTTTTTTCTTCTCCATTTTCTGTATGGTTTTTCTTCTTCTCCATCTTTTTTTTTCTTTTTTTTCATTCTACATTCTTATACTTGTTCAACATTTTTATACATGATCAAGATTTTTTTCAAATAGCTCTTCAAACTTTTGAAGTACATGACCGATATTCAAATACTTGTTCAATATTTTTACATACATGATCAATATTTTCAAATACTTTTTTAATATTTTTTAAATACTCGTTCAACATTTTATAAATACTTCTTCAACATTTTTTTGAATGCTTCATAACATTTTTTAAATACTTGTTTAACATTTTTCAAATATTTTTGTAGAGTTTTCTAAAGTATAACGTAAGTATAAAAAATCAAAAAATGAAAATAGAAAACGTAAAAAACAGAAAAACAAGCTAAGGCCATGCTCGCGTGTGGGCCGGCCCATATTGCTTACCCCCTTCAACTAGTCGGGAGTTATACTCGTTGAAGGCGAGGAATATAGGCGCCCCTGGCCGACAGTTTGACATAAAGTGCGTCAAATAGGGTTTTTCAAATACAATCTCCGTGTAGGGAGAGCAACTAGTTGACGAGCGCTCCTTCAGGAGCCTCCCAACGATCATTGGGGGTGCTAAAAGCGCGCCATCGTGTCACACTTTGGGCGCTTCCTCCCGATTTTGTTTTTATTTTTATTTTCCCGCACGTCTGTTCCACTTTTTAGTAGGTTTTTTTGGATTTTTTTTCCAGCTTTTGGGGTTTTCACCTGTCTCTCTTAGCTTTTGGACCAAAAAAGGTTTGATTCTTTTTCTTTTTACGCGAAAAACGTGTTCCCCTTTCGTGAGAGGCATGATTTTGCTTCCGTAAGAGACATGGCCATGCCTCTCGGAAACGGAAAAACCACATTTTCTTTTTTTTCCTTTCGCGAAAGGCACGGCCATACCTCTCAAAAAATGGAAAAAACGCGTTTTCTCTTCCGTGAGAGGCATGGTTTTGCTTTCGCAAGAGGCATGGTCGTGCCTCTTAAAAAAATGTGTTTTCTCTTTTTCTTTCATGAGAGGCATGATTTCGCTTCCACGAGAGGCACGGCCGTGCCTCTCAAAAAAAACATATTTTTTTTCTTTTTCTTCCATGAGAGACACGATTTTGCTTCCACGAGAGGCATGGTTGTGCCTCTCAGAAACGAATAAAAAATATGTTTTTTCTCTTCTTCTTCTTTTTTCTTTTATGAGAGGCACGGTTTTGCTTTTGCGAGAAGCGCGATTTTGCTTCCGTGAAAGGCACGGCCGTACCTTTAACGGAAAAAAAACACGTTTTCTATTTTATTTTATTTCTTTCACAACAGGCATTATTTTTTATGGGTTTTCTCATGAAAAAATGAAAACCTAGATATAGTTCTGAAGATCGCGAGGGATCCAACGGTAAAATGGTTTGAGATTTGGACGCACTGTTTGGAAATAATATATTTTTTAATAAACAGATATATATATAAAAGAAAAAACTCCCAGCCTGTCACAACCTTGCGAGGTTGAAGTGATCTTTGAAAGGAGTATATACTCCTTAATTAGTGATTTCGCCATGCAGGCTCCTCGTGTGCCGGTCCTTAGTGGGCCGGCACGGCCCAGGTGTCCTGCGCTCTGGGTTGAACCGTGAGCCAGCGCATGAGAGCACGGCCCGGCCCATGATTGCGCCTCCAAAAAGATATTCCCCTCCTCATCCGGAGACAGACTGAGGTCCTCTCTGCTCTCCCGATAAGGCTCCTGCTCTGCTCCCCCGCGTTGCTGCTGCCGCTCCGGCTCCAGCTCCGGCGAGCGCCGGCGATGGAGGCGGCGATGGGGACCCTCGGCTCGCAGTCCCCGCTCTCATTCTCCTCCAGCCTCTGGTAATCCTCCTCCCTCCCCCGGCGCCTCGCCCAAGCCAGATTCGCGGGTTACTAGTTTTAGTTTGGAGGGGTTTCCTCTTCCTTGTGCGCGAACCCAATGTTAGTTAACCAGCCGGGCTTGTGTGTTTCATTCCTAATACGCTAGCTCCTGCCCAGCCTGTGGTTGGTCACAGCGTGGGTTTCTGGCTCTGTGGTTGTTGTTCGCTCAACAGCAGGTAGTTTATGCTGCAATTTGGCTCTGCACTTATGTTAGCTGCATGTACAAATGGACCAGGAGTTGTATTCCTTGGGTTTCACCCTAGGTGAAACTTTAACCCAAATGATAACAGGATGTTCAAGTACTTAGTGAGACCTTCAATTTCGTCAAGCTTGATGCTTGTCAGACTGCCATGTATTTTTTTTTACTGACCCCCTTGTTAAAGGGATGCATGGAAGTGGATAAGTTTCACCTCTTGATGAGTCAGATATGTCATACACAGTATGATAATGGCATATGCATTTTGCTTGAAAAATAAAGAGGACAATGCGCTACTAGTTGCCGTTGTCAGGTATGTGGGTGCATCCAGGTTGCCATTGTGCACGCATTAGAGAATCTCATGTATGTATCTCACCTGCTATTTTGGTATGATCATTTGATGAACAAAAGGCTGCTTGTAACTGAGGTGTTCTGGTCTCCGTTTTCATGGCATGATGTTCGTTTCATTAAATTGCCTTAACCTTTTTGAAACATGTTTCATGGTGTCAGCAATGCAAAGGCATCTTGTGGCTGGCCTGTTTATAATGTGAAGAAGATCGATGGCAACCAGAGGCTCGACGTGGTCTGCCATGGAATGCTGGCGCCCAGAAAGTTTGTGCGCAAGAAGAGAGAAGAGGAGGTCTTCAAGGACGCCGATGATGAGGCCAAGCAAAAGAGCTGGAGGAAAATGATGAGTGAGATAGAGGAGTCTGGATCAGATGTGTCTTCCATTCTCAAGACCCAACGGAACACAACGGGGACGCTGCCGAGGGACACTGTTCTCGGGACTCTTGTGCGGTTCAAACAGCTCAAAAAATGGAATCTGGTCAGCGAGGTATGTACGCGCTTGCTTGCAGCGTATATTAATCCACGAGCAATAATATGCTTTGAGGATTCTGAAAATATTTAAATGCTAGCAGTGCTCTTCCTTTCTTTCCTTCTTCAGATTCTCGAATGGCTTCGAACGCAACATTGGTGGGACTTCAGCGAGATGGACTTTTTGATGCTTGTCACGGCTTACGGGAAGCTGGGAGATTTCAGCAGGGCGGAAAGGGTCCTCAAGTACATGAACAAGAAAGGTTACCGGCCGACGGTGATATCTCAGACCGCTCTCATGGAGGCATATGGAAGAGCCAAGCAGTACAGAAAGGCCGAGGCTGTGTTTCATAAGATGCAGACGTCAGGCCCTGAACCATCACCCATCACATATCAAATCATCCTGAAATCGCTTGTTGAGGTGCACATTTAATCGACCTCTCGCATTTTATGCAATCCAATGTTTTAGCCACTATGATACTCCTATATTTAGCAATTACTCTTTTGTCAAGTTCAGTGGTAATACCGCCTTTTGCTACTTTGATTCACCATAATGCACCATGATTCTGTGATTTGTATGCTCT
Organism: Aegilops umbellulata; assembly: GCA_032464435.1. Classification (NCBI taxonomy): domain Eukaryota; kingdom Viridiplantae; phylum Streptophyta; class Magnoliopsida; order Poales; family Poaceae; genus Aegilops; species Aegilops umbellulata. The sequence continues at coordinate 571,750,399 of CP136056.1, forward strand.
TTTGCTCTGTTAATATTTACTGTTTTTAGCACATGCACCTATCAAACAACTGAACATATTTATAGCAGTTCCTTGAACTACTGTACCTTGGTCCATAACAAATGTATTTGGGGTTGCTGACAGGGCGACAAATATAAGGAAGCTGAAGCTATTTTCGAGGACCTTCTTACTGAAAAAAGAGCTTCTTTTAAACCAGACCAGAAGATGTTTCATATGATGATCTATATGTACAAGAAGGCTGGGGACTATACTCAAGCACGGAAGCTATTCGCGCAGATGCCCGAGAGAGGAATCCCACAGTCTACAGTCACTTTTAATAGTTTGATGTCATTTGAAGCAGACTATAAGGAAGTTTCAAGTATTTATGATCAGGTGCTTCCCCTCCCCAGATTAACTCAACAATCAGCATAACTTTAAGATATAAACCTGTTTACTTATCTTTCCTAACAAATGGCATAACTTTTAGATGCAAAGAGCCGGGCTAAAACCAGATGTTGTGAGCTATTCTCTGCTCATCAAAGCTTACGGGAAAGCTAGGAGGGAAGATGAAGCATTGGCGGTGTTTGAAGAGATGCTTGATGCTGGAATCAGGTTCGATTTTGTTTTAGCACGCTGAGGCTTGAGAATTGGTCATTGCTGGCTTGTGTAATGATTATTCCTGTTGTTGGCAAAATTTTGGTTAAAGTCATAAGCCTGCCATTTTTAAGCTGTTAGCGCTTCATACATGTGAAACTTGAGTTACAATCGCTAGGTCGGGCTGCATAGCCACAAATTCATGTTGTGCCATGTGATGGTGGTCAAACCCGTCTTTTCAGATCCTAATAATCATAGGAAGTAAATTCGGTGCCATTTAAAGAAACCAAGTCCTCAGCTCTGTTGAATGCACAAGTTTAAAGAAATATGCCAAGTTCACCACATTCCAGCTGTAGAATAGTCTTCAGATTAGTGTTTAATTTCTCATAGGAGGTAATCTAGAATATGCTATTGGTGATTTCATTGAATGATATATTTCCAGGCCAACGCGCAAATCATACAACATCTTGCTTGATGCGTTCGCAGTATCTGGATTAGTAGAAGAGGCTCGAACAGTTTTCAAGACTATGAGAAGACACAGGTATGTACGACTTGCATTCTTTAACTTAAAAGAACTTCAGAAAGGTGCATCTGCTGGTTTCTTACCTTGTCACACCATTTGCTTGTGCAGGGTTGAGCCTGATCTCTGCTCTTACACAACAATGCTCTTGGCTTATGTAAATGCTTCTGATATGGATGGGGCTGAGAAATTTTTCCGTCGGATCAAAGACGATGGTTTGAGGCCAAACGTTGTTGCGTATGGAACCCTGATGAAAGGCTACTCGAAGCTGGATGATGTTGAGAAAGTAATGCGGGTTTATGAGCGAATGCGGATGCAGGGTGTTGAACCCAATCAAACCATCTTTACCACCATCATGGATGCACATGGCAGGAACTCAGATTTCGGAAATGCTGTCATTTGGTTCAACGAAATGGAAACACGTGGATACCCACCAGACAAGAAAGCGAAGAACATCCTGCTTTCTCTCGCTAAAACACCTGAAGAACAGGAAGAGGCGAATGAGTTGACGGGGAATGGTGCGATTCAGCTTGAAGTAAAACCCAACGGCATGCCCGCCGGCTTAGGTACCAATGGTGCTGATGTGCATGAAGGTGGGCTAACTGATACTACTGCACATCACCACTCCTTAAATGGCGCATCCGCAAGTGATCTAAATGGTAGAAACAGGGCCGGGAGCAGTGGTTTTGAGGATGAAGACGACGACGACAGCGATGACGATTACGAGGAAATGGATGATGAAGAGTTAGATTTTGTTTCTTTCAAAGATAAGCGAGAACTAAATTTTGCGACTTGATATGTCTAAGCATTGGTGTATATTTTCTTGCTGCAAAACTTATGATAGCTTTTCCTATGAAAAAAAAAGGACTTCGTGGTATTCTCGAAATGTGTCAATGCAGATGGCCTGGATGGTGTTTTTTGCCTAGCTCTGTCTGTTAAGTGTTAAGTCGGTTGAACTAGTGGTGGATCCCTGTTGCATAATTGACATTATTTATGAGGTTAGTTCTTACTATTTCGGTTGATTTCAGAGAAATGCTGGCCACTCACTCCGTAGTGATCTAAAAGGTCTTATATTTGTTTACAGATGTAAGTATTGTATCAGGATTACATTCGTTTTACCAAAACAGGGATTTCTATATGGTTAAAAGGTTTTGGTGGTTATTTATCATCGGTTGTCAATAGATGGAACCGGATCGATCTTTGTATCAAGTACTTCAGTTTTTCCCACTCCAAAAAGAAAGTAGTACTTCAGTTTTGTCTAGGAACCCTTTTTTCAGTTCAGGATACATGGCAATTGTACAAAAAGTCACCTTGGAGGACAGGTGCATTGGAGCCCTATACGTTGAATAGTGCCAAAACGCTTTTTTGAAGTTTCAAAAAAATCTGAAAAATGTATCAACACATTTATATGGACGTGTATTACACATGTGCAAATTTTGATGCTGAAATACGTAACCATGTGAGTTACACAAAAAAAGACAAAATGATGATTTTAGAAAGATGAACAATGCATGCATTATTCACTATTTGGAAATCACCATTTTGTCATCTTTGTATAGCTCACATGTTTACTTATTTCTTCACCAAACTTTACACAGGTGTAATATACATCCATATGATCACGTACAATTATTTTCGGAGTTTTTTGAAACTTTAAATGTGATTTGTAAAGTAATTAAAATAAGGTCCTCAAATACACCTGGGCTCCAAAAATCCACTCTCGCAATTGTATCTTATTGAAGAGTGACGGTGGGCATATGCCTCAAAAATCAACTCCCCCTCCTGTCCCCTCTCCCTTCTTTGCTTCTCGGCTTGGCGGCCGAACAATACCGTGAGACTTTACAAAAACTATGAGATTGTTTTTGTCCTTTAATTTACTTTGCAAAAGAATTGTTGGGGCAAAGATTATTATGGGTAGGCATGGATGAGTTATGAATGCATTTGATTTGACCTCTGCATAGTTTTGAGATATATGTATTTTTTTCTTCTTCCTAAGTACTTGTGTACCAAAATATATATTATTATTTTGATGTATATTTTTGGGTACGGAGGGAGTATTCAGTACTCGAGAAAAAAGGTGCACAAGGAATTACAAATCGAAGAACAACTCAAATTCAAATTCACTTTCAAACCATTCCTTTATTATTTAACTCTGACGGCTCCCTCCCGGCAAAAACGGACTTCTCAGGCGCCGGCGCGCACCACGGGGGTCCACGCGACGCGAGCGCCGTCATTCCGCCGCCGCTCGCCGGACGCCACCTGCTCGCGTCGTCTCCATGCCTCTGCCGCCCCCCGGCACCATCCTTCGCGACGCGCGGACGCCGCGGGGGTTCATCCAGCTCCTCGCCTCCTCCTCCTCCCCGCTTCCGCCGAGCCCGTCCGCCGCGGCGCAGTGCCATGGGCTGGCCACCAAGCTCGGCCTCGCGGCCAGCAACGTCTTCGCGGGCACCGCCCTCCTCGCCTTCTACTGCCGCTGCCGCCGCCCGCGCGACGCGCGGCGGCTGTTCGACGAAATGCCCGAGAGGACCGGCGTCACCTGGAGCGCGCTCGTCTACGGCCACGCGCGGTCCAGCGCGCCGGGACTCGCCGTGGAGGCGTTCGGGCGCATGGTGCGCGCCGGCTTCTCCCCCACGGCGGCGGCCGTGTCCAGCGCCCTTGTCGCGTGCTCGAGGATGGAGGACGCCCGCGTCGGGGCGATGCTCCACGCCGCTGGCCTCAAGTGCGGCGGCAGTGTCTGTGGCAGCGTCGTCGTCGGGACTGCGTTGGTGGACATGTACGCCAAATGCCGTGATGTTTCGGCTGCTCAGCGGGCTCTTGAGGAGATGGAAGAGAAGAATGTGGCCACTTTTACCGCACTTGTGGGCGGGTTTGCCTCAGCCGGAAGACCTCGCGAGGCCATGGTGCTGGTCAGGGAGATGGAACAGTCAGGGGTGGCACCAAACATGATGACATACAGCAGCCTTCTCAGCTCATTTGCAAGTCCTGAGGACCTCAATCATGGGAGGCAAGCGCATTGTGCGGTGCTAAAGAAGGGTCTCGAGCACAATCCGTATGTTCTGTCCACTCTTATGACCATGTACTCCAAATGTGGCATCTTAGATGATTTCAGGAAGGTGCAGATGAGTGTGTCCTGTCAGGATCAGGTCTCGCTCAATTCCGTGATCTCGGGGCTCTCCTGTTTGGGAAGAGGCGACGAGGCGTTTCACCAGTTCTTGGAGATGAGACGGCATGGCGCTGACACAGATATGTTCACCTTTGGCAGCATGCTCAAGGCTATAGGGAGCTCATCCTCACTGCTGGAGGGAAGACAAGTCCATGCTCTGATCCTCAAAACTGGGTATGAGTCTGATGTGAATGTCCAGAACGGTTTGATTTCCATGTACGCCAGGCGCGGCGAGATAGGGGAAGCCAGGGATGTTTTCGCTTCGGTGGAAGCGCCTGACTTGGTCTCCTGGAATTCGCTTCTGACGGGATATGCTCGGCATGGGTATGGCAAAGAGGTGGTTGAGGTGTTTGAACAGATGAGGAGACTGAATGTTCAGCCAGACAACACAACCTTCTTGTTGGTGCTTACAGCTTGCAGCCATGCCGGTTTGGTGGATGCAGGGTTGGAGTACTTCAACTTGATGAAAACAAATGGGTTTCTCGCAGGGGCACGGCTAGAGCACTACGCGTGCGTGGTCGATCTTCTTGGTCGAGCGGGCCATCTCCAAGAAGCCGAGGCTTTGATCAACGACATGCCTATAGAACTCGGCGTCTCGGTGTACAGAGCTCTGCTTAGTGCCTGCCAGATCCACGGGAACCTTGAGATCGCGGTCCGGATATCGAGGCGCCTGATCGAGCTCTACCCCGACGACTCGTCTGCTCATGTTCAGCTGTCAAAGGCCTTTGCCGGTGATGGCCACTGGGGTGATGCTGCCGAGGTCAGGGAGGCCATGGCAGGTAAAGGGATAGTGAAGAACCCTGCTTGGAGCTGTGTCGAGGACCGGGTACAGGTTGGATAAGAAGGTTGAGATCCCATAAATATGCCGTTGTTAACTGGGAGTGACTTTAATGGTCAGTTTTGTTGCAGTGTTCACTGAAGGTAATGCCAGAAACCACTCATAAATCCAATGAACCTCTGAAATCTGACTCTGATATATTTCGGAGAGCAGAGATGGCTCATGGCATCAATGGATCAGAAAGCACAGATCATGTGCCATCACAGTATCATGTACTTATACGACATTAAAGCACATGAATTATAGCACTGTTGATAAAATTTCCTGATATTGAAAGGATTTTGTGCTACTGAAACCAAGACCACTCGAGTGCTGGGTAATCAAAGCCTATGGTTTAAACTGTCAGGACCCGAATCTGACACATGAAGAAAACAGGCTATTATGTCAGACCTATAATCGTTTTTAGGGAGATCAGCAGCTGTATCCTCAGTTAACTGATGCAGGCTAGATAGGAAGGTTGAGATCACAGCATCCTGTACTTATACATCATTTACAGCATATGAATTGCAGCAATGTTGATAAAAAAAATCCCTGATACCCCAATAATTCATGCTGCTGGAAACAAGTCTATCGGAGCGCCGACTGACGAAAGGCTGAGATTAAACTCATGAGAACCCCAGGTTTGACACATGAAAATGAAGAACTGGTCAGTATATCAGCACTTTATTACTGTACTTTTTAGGGAAAATCAGCACCTTTACTTGCCATTTAACCATGAGGCATGCACCATTACGGGCGGCATATGAATTGCAGCTTAATTTTCCAAATTCTGTGTGCACGCACGCACGCAGGCAGGCAGCTTGGTGCCACCTGAAGCATGGCTGGGCCGGCCGGGCCTTTCTGCCTTGAGCCAGGCGCGAGCGAGCGAACACACACGTGCGCCAGGCTCCTCCCTCCGATACCACCGAGGCGAGGAGGAGGAGAGAGGAGAGCGACCACGGCTTCCCACCACCAGATCGACCGACGGACGAATCCTCTTCCTCCTCCTCCGCGCCGTCGCCTCCTGTCGCCACCGCAAGCAAGGCAAGGCAATGCCGGCGGCGGCGGCCTCGTTGTTGCGGGCGGCAAACCGCGGGTAGACAGGCGCCGAATCTTGGGGATGCCCGCCCGCCCCCTCCTAACATTCTTCACCGTTTCTTCTTTATAAAAATCCTCTCTTGGCGCTTCCTCCCCGATTCTGTATATATTCGCTGCTGCTGTGCGGGGTTGCTCTCGGCCTGTCCTTGCTCTTCTCGCTGTTGCCGCTCTTGTTTCTTCTTGGCGCCGGTGCCGCTGGATTGGTCTGCGTTCCGTGCCGGCCGCCGGAGATGGAGAACGGGCACGCGGGGAAGCACCGGGTGGCCGTCATCGGCAGCGGCAACTGGGGCAGCGTCGCCTCCCGCCTCCTCGCCTCCAACACCGCCAAGCTGCCCTCCTTCCACGGTAACCGCCCTCTCTGGTCTCTGCCTCTCACCGAGGATGCTCTGCTCCACCCTGTTCTTGACCTGTGGCACAGCACAGTACGACATGCCGGCTCTGCCATTTGGAATGCTAGTTTCTGTCCGTTTTGGGAGCATGTGACCGATGCAATGCAATAGGTGGCCACATGTATCCTATCCTCTTGGTGGGCTCATTTGGTGCTGATGACCAGCAGAATAATACTCCAAAAATCATGTAGCAGCATTTGGTCAAGTTGACTCCTTAAATGTCTCTATGCCGCCGTATGTATGTATGTATCTACGGCATTTCCAGTTAGCAATCTGTAGAAACATGTGCACCTGAAAAACTGACATTTCCACTTAATTAGCATTATGTAGGACACAATACACATGCTGTAGTCTCTGATTTATCCTTGAGACCACTAATCTACAGTGTTTCTTGGACTCAGTTTGATACTAGCTAGAGTTCTCTTTAATTTTCTCTGTGTGTCCTCCTGCATACACAATAGTAGAAATAAATTTGAACAATATGCACTTTTGGTTACTGAAGAGGCATGCATGTGTGCACCTGTTGGTTAAATGTCTCTATGCCGCCGTATGTATCTATGACATTTCCAGTTAGCAATCTGTAGAAACAGCGTCAACCTGAAAAACTGGCATTTTCTCTTCTAGCAATATGTAGGAGAATGGACATGTAGTAGTCTCTGGGTTATCCTTGAGATCGCTGATATATAGTGTTTCTTGGAGTGAGTTTGATACTAGCTAGAGTTCCTCTTTCTTTGGTGTGGTGTGTCCTCCTGCATACACAATTGTAGACATAAATTTCAATAAGATGCACTTCTGGTTACTGAAGATGCATCTGTGCACCTGTCGGTGTTGATTTTGGGGTAAACTGTTTGCAGATGAAGTGAGGATGTGGGTGTTTGAAGAAACATTGCCAACAGGCGAGAAGCTATCCGAGTCCATTAACCAAGCACATGTAAGAGTTAAATCTACTTCCATTTGTCTTGTTTTAATTCTTGAACGGGCAATGACTTGTACAGTAACGGATGGTTTCATCCTCACATGTTTCAGGAGAACTGCAAGTACTTACCTGGTATTAAGCTTGGAACCAATGTTATTGCTGACCCCGACTTAGAGAGTGCAGGTAATTAACCGTGCTGTAACCCATTTCTGATTATCATTAGGAGGAAAGACTACTTTGGATGCTAGTAATACATTCTCTTCTAGTTGATCAAGAAAACTTACGAAACAAAAATAAGGTTAGACGGTTTAATGACTTGAGCTTTGCTCTTCACAGATATGTTTGTCCCTTTTGACTTTGTTTGCCTATGGAAACTACTTAAGAAATAATAATGCACATAACAGTATACAATTCATAATTAATTTTGTTTTCACTATCGTTTCAACTATACATCAAGCCTTTTGCATGTTGTCAGATAATTGTCCATAATAATTAATCTGGCTTTCTCAGTCAAAGACGCCGATATGCTGGTTTTTGTGACTCCCCATCAATTTGTGGAGGGTATATGTAAGAAGCTTGTGGGCAAACTAAGGCCAGGAGTTGAGGCTATATCCCTCATCAAGGGCATGGAGGTCAAGATGGAAGGACCATGCATGATATCAAAACTAATTACCGATACACTTGGAATCAACTGTTGTGTCCTCATGGGTGCTAACATTGCAAATGAGGCAAGCATTTTTCAACTTTCCATGCGAAATTTCTTATAGCCTTCAGCGGCACAGAAAAAATAAGTGGGTGTGTATCTCATATGCAGATCGCTGTTGAGAAGTTCAGTGAAGCAACAATTGGATATAGGGAAGATAAAGAAGCAGCAAACCGATGGGCTAAACTTTTCACCACTCCTTACTTCCTAGTTGCTATTGTAAGACCATCAGCCATAACCTCATAAATTAATAAATTTCCACGTTCTGGCCGTCCTGGCATGGTGATAGATAAGTGTGAAATATGAAGGTCTTTAAATTACTACAATTGCCAAGTCGAAAAAGAACTGGGTTTGAAAGTGAAAGTGAAAAGGGAAGGCTTCTTACTAAATGGTAAAATTTTGAATGTAGTCATGAGGTATTGAGGTACCAATGAACATGAATGGCAGCAGAAAAATGTGAAACAATTCTGGGAGTATTTAAAGCAAATTTACATTTAGGTTCAGTAAATTCTGTGAATTGAATTCTTATTAATGCAGCTTTAGTTATCTACCCTTCATGTACAGGTGGAAGATATTGAGGGAGTTGAACTATGTGGGACACTGAAAAATGTTGTGGCGATTGCTGCAGGTTTCTGCGTACAGTAGTATTTTGTGTGGTTTTATTCACTGTTTCCTTTCAACTTCAGTAATCTAAGTGGTGAATTAATTTGCAGGTCTTGTTGATGGCTTGGATATGGGAAACAACACCAAGGTATCAATTCTATTACTGAAAGCATTTTGAATGAAGAAAAGAATGTGCATGTCATAGTCTTATGATATCTTTCTCTGTTTATTAGGCTGCGATAATGCGGATTGGTTTGCGGGAAATGCGTGCTTTCTCTAAACTTCTGTTCCCTTCAGTCAGAGACAACACTTTCTTTGAGAGCTGTGGTGTGGCTGACCTTATAACTACATGCCGTACGTATCTTCACTGTTCTCAATTAACCACTGAACAGACATACTAAAAAATGTTATCGTTCCATGGCAGTTGGTGGGAGAAACAGGAGAGTGGCAGAAGCCTTTGCAAGAAATGGCGGCAAAAGGTTTCTTCTCTAAACCCTGCATCTCCGCTGTTTTAATGTAGGAATAGTTTTGACTCTGTCTATCTCTGTTGAGGTATCCAAACTAAATGCCCTGTGTCTTTTTAGATAGCATAGCATGACTGTTCTTTCTGCCTGCTGTGATTTATGATACATTTTATCTCATCAACTTTATGACAGGTCTTTTGATGAGCTAGAGGCAGAAATGTTGCATGGGCAAAAACTGCAGGTAAAGAAAAAATAAGAAATTTATAATGTATAATGAAGGCGTTGACAATTTGGTGTGCCTAATTTTGTTTGTTTCATAGGGGGTATCCACTGCAAGAGAAGTCTATGAAGTATTGACTTATCATGGGTGGCAGGAACTGTTTCCCCTTTTATCAACTGTACATGAGATCTGTATCGGACAACTGCCTCCTACATCAATAGTTGAATACAGTGAGCATACGCCCAACCTCTCCTTCGTCGGTGGTTCAACTCCATGTTACTGAGCTACATACTGAAATCTGTATTGCTGCCTGAGTTCTCATTATAACGAAACAAGGCGGGGTATACCGAATGTAACCTATCGAAGTGCATGACCCTATGAGTCAATGCTTCCATGTCTAGTTGCTTGAAACTGCTGTTTGCGAACCTTACTCAGGAATCAGTGAATTCCATGGTGTTTCACAACATGATACTTAAATGAGAAAGAACACCAAAGGTTGTACCTCGTGTTAATGTTTAATTAGAGTATATATCTGCACTTCAAATTGCTTGAAAATCAGTAATTAATGAGATCTGAGCTATGCCATTCCCCCCCCCCCCCCCCCTTGCATCCAGGAATATCTGTCTTGATCAGATAAGTAGGTCTAGTATTAACTCAGTGTATAATGTTGTGAAAACTATTGTATTGTGTTATAACCTTGTTGGATAAATTGGTTTCATTTTCCAAGTATCAGAAAAAAATGATAATTGAATGTTAAAAATGGTGGAACATTGTATCACATATGTGAGGAGATCTCAAGTGATTTAGTTTTTAAGGTCTTGTAATGATAGTTTGCATTGAAAGGTCATGACAGTCGGAATGAAGATCATATTTGTATGTAACTGTACTATAAGTTTTGAAATGGGATGCTTGACAGTGTAATTGCGAGTTACTTCTGCTAAGCATGAACATAAGGAGATATTTGTTGGAAGATACTCCGTTCCTATTGCAGTAAAACACAAGTAGACTATTCGAAATGCAGTACATTCAAATTCCTCACCCTAGAAGTTGACATTTGACGTTGCTAATAGTTAGCACATTTATGGGGATGACAAAAAAAGCCAAAACTAAATTTGTATGTTACTGGTTTTTATTGTCCTATACTATTATAATGCCTGATATGCTCAAAATGGATTATTGGCCCAGTTTACTTCTTAAATTAAAAGCTGTGAAATCATATATGTTGGTTTGATGCCAATATTTGGCAAGCCAACATTTGCTCCCAGCTAGATGCTGACATGTCAAAAATAAATAAATTTGTTGCCTATTTATATTGTCATATACTATGCTTGAGATGCTCAAATTAGATTCTTGGCCCAGTTTCTTTCTTAAATAAAACAATGTGAAATCATGTTGCTCTCAGCTAGATGTCAGGATACTGAATCTACCTTGTCCTGAACCCATTTTCAGGGCTCGCTGGAGGTCAATCTTGAAGATGCCATCAAGAACAATTTGGGCTTTGTAAAGTTTTTCGAAGACCAAGCATTCCATTACCTTCCAAGTCCCGGGATAGCAAGGGTCAGGAAGTTCTAGATGCTAGATGCTAGCTCATTTTGTTTATTCCTTTGTAGCAACATCTGTCACATCTTACATATGTGCTGGCTTCAGCAAAACCAAGCAAGGAGTCACCACCTGTTTGTATTATAAATAATGCTTGTAAAGGATCATAATGTGCCTTTGTTGTGCTCGGCTGGTAAATGTTTATTAAGAGGTAACATTTGCATCAGCAGCCATGACTGGGAATCTTTGCCTGCATGCTGATTCCTCTTGGAATCATGACAAAGTTGTGTGTGTATGGCATGTGGGACCTGGCTATAACTTGTGGCACTTATAATCTAACATTGGCATCAGCATACTAGGTAGGTATCTTTGCCTGCATGCTGATTCCTCTTTGGAATCCATGTGTATGACATGTGGGGCCTGGCTAAAAAATGTGGCCCTTGTAAGCTAATTATGTCGGCTAACTAAACACCTGCCTAACTTGGGGCTGCCAATTATTATGACTGATGATTTTTGTTTAACTCGCTATTGCCAGAGCAGTACATATTTGGTGCACCTACAGGCCATCCAGTGACAAGATCCAGCACCAGAAACATGTACTGAAATTGTGCTGAACAATTCGGGCTTCGTAAAGTTTTCGAAGACTCAGAATTCCATTACATTGTAATACCAGGCAAAGTTCTAGTAGATGCTAGCTGCAGCTCATTTTGTTTATTCATTTGTGGCATCACCTATCATATCTTACAAATGTGCTTTTGTGGTGCTCTTAATGCAGCTGCTGAATGTGGTTAAGAGGTCAGTTGTCAGGTTACATCAATCCAGGTGCAACATGTGCATCAGCATGACTGGAACCTTTGTCACAATTTCCATGTGTATGACATGTGGGGCCTAGGTAAAAGAAATTGGCACTTTTCCCAATATTAACATGTCAGTTTGCCTTTTATTTCTGTGCATGATGTAGCCCTGCTACTGCAACAGCAGTGCAAATTTGGTGCACCTACAGGCCATTCAGTGTGACAACATCCAGCACCAGAAAGATGCACTGAGACTGTTGAACAAGGGACACAAACAAAGTGACACATACACAACTAATCACAGCAAATTAAGAATATGTATGTCTGAACATTCACCAGCGATATGGAAAATATAGCCAAGTATCTATCCGTTTTTCCCGGGTCACGATTCAACAGCGGACGTCTTAGTAGAACCATAACGCAACGACGGGTCGAGAGCAGTTCCCAGATTCCATGACAGGACGGTGACGCTGGTACAAAATATGCAAATCCCCACTAAAACTTATTCAGCTCTTGGACACTTTCGAATGACTGACTGACTGGTATAAGATGATGGTGCTAGACGGACTCCGCCTTGGTGTAGATCCGTACGGCGACGGCCAGGCCCAGTATCGCGAGGGGGACCAAGAACTGGAGGATCTTGATGACGAACTCGGGGGTCTTGTCCTGGTTGTAGTGCGGCTGCTTGGGCGGCGTGTACTTGACCTTGGTGGGTATCGTGGTCGCGTCGATCTCGCCGACGTAGTACTCGTCCATCATCGCCCGGGCGGTCGTGCTGTGCCCCACGTCCTCGAAGTCGTCGGTCGCGTCCTTGGCTGCAAATGTAAAAGTGAGCTTGTGAGCTGAAATTGCATTCCCTTGTTTGCAGACTTGTTTACATTTACCAAAAAACTATGCGATGGAGCAGTACCTGTTGAAGACAGCAAGACGTCGTCGCCTCCAGGGTGGTCATCGAGAAACTTGGTCACATTGTACACCTACATACAGGAGCACATCATATTCTTCAGTGAGTCTTGGTTTTCAGAATTTTATAACACAAGGCCTTGCCAAAATAAAAGCATGAGCATGCCACTTTGTAGCTGCAAGTCACAGAGGTTTCACTACAAGGACCCTTGTCACGTGTATAGAATTGCAACAAAGTTGTAAATCATGTGCAGGGAAACATGGGAAACAAGAAGCGCACAATTGAGACTACAATGCCCGGCTTTTGGAATTCAGCCAGAAGTCAACATCTTGTTTGGAAAAGCGGGGTCCAAGAAGACGACAGATTACCAAACGATGGTGACGCGCACACGGACAATCAAATCGGTACAATTGCAACGCTGAACAAGAATGTAGGCCATAATTATATGCCAGCTATTAATTAGATTAGGTGTACACAGCAAAGATAATAGGTCCTCAACCGAAAAAACTGGTGCAGTGAATGTGAAACGGCGGCTAAGCGCTATGGAATCTATCTAACGAGACTAGATTGGCTGAAAGAAAACCTGCATGTATGGTCAGTAAGCAAGCAAGCAAGCAAGCGGCTCATGAACAAGAATCAAAGTGCCCTTGAAAAGCAAGTCGGTTTCTGGTAAGCTGAAACATGAGTGTGTTAGCAGATGGGCTAGTGAATCGTCCGATCCGCCTGCCCGCCCCTGATGGGCGATTGGATGCTAGGCGCAAGCGGCTTGGCAGCGGAGATGAAGACTAGTACACTAGCAGACTTTGGCTGCCATCAATCATTCGAGCCATATAAGATGGTTAGTCTGTCTAGCAAGCAAGCATGTAAATGTTTGAAGGATTAATATGCAATTGAGGTATTAACAAGGTTTATTTACAGCAAACATGTGGGCGTCAGAGGTCGGATCTGCTTAGATGCGATCCAGAAGAAGCAACCTAGTATTCCTAAGAAGTAGAGTATGTAACAGAATTGTGGGAGATGAAGCCCAATTCATCAGCAGGTTGGTACAGGTGGAGAAGAATTCAGTCAGAGGCGAGACTTGCCGGCGACCGCAGATCTTTCCTCCCCTCCCCCCCTGCGGTCAAGTCCGCCTGGCCGAAGACTGGTAGGAGACGGGATCAGGGACCGAGGAATCCATCTAATCTAATCTAATCTAATCTAATCTAGGCGCAGGGTCGGCGGATCAGGAGGCGGAGATCCCGAGGAAAGGAAAAGAAAACAAGACAAGAGACCCACGCGGCGGCGGCCGGATCTGGAAGAAGAGAGGGGGAGGATACTACCTTGCCGCCGATGACTAGCCAGCAGTCGTCCTTGGAGCTGTGCTTGGCGACCTCCTCGAGGGTGAAGAGCTTGCCACCGGACGACGACATGGTCTCCTCTCTGCTTCCCTCGGGCTTCCAAGGACGAGTCAAGCGAGGCGAGGGTTTGGATCCAAGGAGGAGGGGGTGGAGGTGGGGCGGAATTGATTGATATCAGGTGGGGGTGGGGAGGGGGGCGTGCGGTGGCTGCGCCGCGGTGGGTAGGTGCGGTGCATGGAGTCGACTGGGGAAGGGTGGGGTGGGGCCCCGCCTGTCATCGTCTGCGAGGCTGTGGGAGGGTTGGGTTGACCCACCTACCCCCGCCCACCCACACCAATCCCTTCCCGGACTGGATAGGTCCATCTTTTCTTTCTTTTTTTTTGCATCGATGGATGGGTCCATCTGCGGGCGCCGCAAACCGCAGGCGGACCAACTAAAAACTGTACTAGTACTTCAGTCTTAGCCTTGAGCCGAGTCAATTAGACGCAAAAACACCACGAGTCATACAACTTGGACGCGACGGTCAGTTTGATGCATGAATTTATAAAATACGTGATTTTAATCATCAATCTTGCATAAATGTTCATCTAGGGTCACACGCGGGCATATCTGTGGCCTATGTGGCCGCTGTAAGCCTGCATCGCATGCTACATCTGCAGGCCTTTTCTATTTACGTATTATGCCCTATTTTTTAAAACATATTAAGCCCCTAAAATAAAATGAAGAAACAAGGGATGCTTGGGTTTCTAACCAGGGACGTGCACCTACAAGACTCGGGTGGACAAGCACCAAACCGATGATCATTCATGTCTAGGTAGCACGAATAATTTCTATATCATATAAACACGGCTGAAAAATAAATTTACAACAAATGTAAAATGGGAGCACCATGGATCGACTATGTGACCTCCTGGTCAACATTAACTTTTTTTTAGGTGAGGTCAACATTAACTAAGATTACCATCAAGCTTCGGCAACACAACATGTACAAATGGGATAAATATTTTTCATGCTGTTATTCCTTCTTGTTCTATGTAAGAAAAAAATATTATATTATTCTGTTTGTGACATTTAGGAAATGTTTTAAAAAAGGTATGTGCCATTTTTTAAAATGCTTAAACATTGTAAAACACATTTGTGCAATTAGAAAAATGATAAGTTGCATTTTAAAAAATGTTCATGCATTCCAAAAAACTGGTCATGACGTGTTTTTAAATGTTTATACAATGTATACACTTGTTCCCGTAGCTTCAAAATGATCCATACCATCCGAAAATGCTTGAAACATATTTGAAAAAAGTTGCAAAACTTGTATTTGAAAAAATGTTCATCATATATTTAAAAAATATTAAGCATATTTTTAAAAAATACTCCAAAACATAGATGTATACTAGAGTATTTAAAACGTCAAAACATATGTGTATCTTATAGAATATATGTTTCAATACACATAAGTTTCAAAACTTGTGTTTGAAAATTTGTTAATCATATGGAGTATATGTTTTGATGTCTATTTTTTTTCCAGTATACATCTAAACACATTTTTATACATGTTTAATATTTTTTAAACATATGATTAACATTCTTTCAAATATGTGGTTAAACATATGATTAACATTTTTTTCAATTACAACTTTTTAAAATGTCACATACCTTTTTTTGTAATACAGAAATATTTTTTAAATGTCACAAACACAACAATATAATTTGTTTTCTTACATCTGGAAGTTTTGTGTTGTCGTAGGCTGGTGGTAATCTTAATTAATCTTGACCACAAGGTCACATGGTCGTGCCACTGTGCTCATTTTTTTGGGTTACATTTCTTGTAAAATTTATTTCCAGTCAATGTTTATCTGATACAGAAATTAGCCGTGCTATACAGACATGAATGATCATTAATCTGGTTGTCCACGGAGCCTACTAGGGGCACGTTGCGGCTTCGGAACGTCATCATCCCTTGTTTTTTCATTTTATTTTTAGGGGCTTAATGTGAAAATAAAGTAAGGCAAGGGCTTCTCTGCAGATCTACATGCGACAGCAGCTGACAGTGGGCCCTGGCCACGCTGGCATGCCACATAGGCCATGGATACGTCGGTGTATGTGAAATGTGACCGTATACGAACGCCCGTGCAAGTTTGATGACTGGAAACACATATTTTACAAGTTTGTGCACTATGTTGATCGTCGCGTGTAAGTTTTATAACTTCCGGTGTATTTACCTCAGTCAATTACTACTGCTTGTGTCATGTTCATGCGCGCATCGTCTAAGAGCATCTCTAGCAGATTTCGTAAACCTTCGTCCTCTAGAATCGCTTTAAAGGATGTTGTAAAACATTTTTACAACGTTTTTACGGGATGAATGACGTATGTGTTGGTAGAACAGATAGATACTGCAGAAATCACTTCATGTCCCTGCAAAATAACATACAACCCCCTACAAGCAAAATAAAGATTGCAACTGGGTCCTTCGCATACGAGGCGCGGACTGGGTCGGAGGTTCCGCGACGCAAGGAGGAACGCGCGCGTCTTGCCGGTGGCGACGCCGTCATGGAGCAGGACGAGTAGCGCCGGGGCAGACGCGAGGAGCAGGCAGCAGCTGCACTAGCTAGATAGATAGCGCTCGTAGCTCGGGGCTTGACCAGCAGCGGTGGCGGCTAGGGTCCGATGGTCGAGGCGTTCGGCGAAGTCGTGCTCGGGAAGCCTATCGTCAATTATTTGTCAGGTCCCTGCAAAAATTGACCTAAATCCCGTAGATATAGAGGAAACAGCCTGGAATATGCAGGTTTGCGCAAATTTTTCTTACAGGATGGACGATTTTACGGGTTCTATTCAGGGCGGGAAAAGCACCCTCTCCTATAAACTAAAGGTTATTTTGCCGGATGACCCCTTTCACGGGATCTGCTGGAGATGCTCTAAACTTGGAAAGCTCCTGCTACTCGCGCCCACTGTCCACGCGCACACAATCACGTCACACGACGTCCGGTGCCATGCCACTTCAAGATTGAAGAAATCACCACGGACGGACGACCACGACGACGTATCTCGCTGTCCGCTGGTACATTGCCACTGGCGGAAATAAGATGATCCACCTCGACGACACACCGGGCGTCGTGCCCACCACCGGTGGGTCGGGGTAATTAACCATCCATCCTCTTTGACAATCTGAACGCATGCTTGCTTCTTGGCCTTCTTCGAATCCAACTGTTAGCGGCATGGTGTGTTCATGTTCCGGATGTTCTCGACTGGCCACGGCCAGGTGGAACTGCCGGGAGATGGGAGGCGACGAGATGTGCTGTGTGGACTCTTCTACCTGAAGACCGAGTTCCTGCTTGGATCTTGGCTATTGAGCTAGTTAACGGCTGTAGCAATATGTTACAACGAATATTATTACGCTTTTTGCGAGAGGGTGTGTTTTTTCCCTCAAAAAAGGTAATGATCATTGAGTCCTCCTCCTTGGCGCCTTATGCGCCGCTTTCGGCTGCTGGCGCTCACGCTCCCAGCTCACTTGGGCCGGCCCATTTAGCTGGATCGATCATTCCTTCGATCGCCTCCTTCTTCGATCGCTCTACAGACAGAAAACTCTATCGTCCTTGTCTCAAAAAAAAAACTCTATCGCCCGATTCAATTGACACGTTGATCGTTCAATTCAGTTGACCATTAAACTTTTGACCGCTTTGCAGTTGACCGTGTTGACTTTTCAAAAAAAATCATCACATTTGAAAAAGAATTCCTCAATTTGAGAAAGTTCATCGATTTTAAGGAAAGTTCATCAAATTTCGGAAAAAGTTCACAAAATTTGAAAAAAGTTCATCGATTTTAATAAAAAGTTCATCAGTTTGAAAAAATAGTTTGTCAATTTTGAAAAAAGTTCATCGGATTTGAAGAAAAGTTCATTGAATTTGAAAAAAAATCATTAAATTTGGAAAAAGTTCATCAAATTTGGAAAATAGTTCATCAAATCTGAAAAAAAGTTCACCGAATTTGGAAATAGTTCATCGATTTGAAAAAAGTTCGTCAAATTTGATAAAAGTTCATCAATTTTGAATAATAATTTCACAAATTTGAAAAAAGTTCACGGAACCTAGGAAGAAAAAATGAAAATGAAAATAGAAAAACGAACACAGAAGAAAAAAATTAAATATTTAAAAGTTTGCATGTCAGTTGGGGATGGCGAGGTGTTTACCGCGGTTTACTATTAAGCAGGACGTCCCGAGTTCGATTCTCAGTACAAGGAGAATTTTTTTTGCGAATTCATAAACACAGAGTAAAAGAGCTAGATGGGCCGGCCCAACGGAGAAGGGGGATATGCGCCCGTTTGCGTATTACACTGTAGCGGGCGCAGAGGGCGCCGAATAGGATTTAGCATGATCATTATGCTCGAACTGCCTTTCCTCACTATTAAGCATGATCATCAGTCGGTTGTTGGGCCTGCAAAAGCCTGGGCCAGGCCCAAAAATTCTCCTTTTCATCACCTCCATGTGTAAGCCTAAGCCCGGCCCAAACGGTAGTCCGAAGCCCATTGCCACGGCACCAACAACAATTTTCGTTAACTCCATGTGTAAGTCCCGCCCGAACGCTAGCCAAAAGCCCAAAAGCATGGCCTGGACGACACTTTTCAACACCTCCATGTATAAGGCAAGCTTGAGGCTTGAAAAGTACTCATTTTCGACACCTCCACATGTAAGACCATCCCGAAGCCCAAAAATTACTCCTTTTCGACATCTTCATGCGTAAGCCCGACCCAAACACAACCCTAGGCCTGAAAATTACTCCTTTTTGACACCACCACGTGTAAGCCCGGCCATGAATCACTCATTTTTGACACCTCCACGTGTAAGCCCAGATTGAACACAGACCCGAGGCCCAAAAAATTCTCCTTTTCGACACCTCCAGGTGTAAGGCCACCTCGAGGCCCAAAAATTACTCCTTTTCGACACATCCACGTATAAGCCCGACCAAACATATCACAAGGACCGAAAATTACTCCTTTTTTACACCTCCACGTGTAAGCCCGGTCCGGACACATGCCCAAGGCCCAAAAAGTTCCCCTTTTCGATACCTTCACGTGTAAGGCCAGCCTGAGGCCCGAAAACTACTCCTTTTCAACACCTTCACATGTAAGCTTGCCCAAACACAGCCCGAGGCCTGATAAATATTCCTTTCTGACACCACCACGTGTAAGCCCGGCCCGAATTGCTCCTTTTGACACCTCCACGTGTAAGCCTAGACTGAACACAGGCCCGAGGCCCAAAAAATTCTCCTTTTCGACACCTCCAGGTGTAAGGCCACCCGAGGCCCGAAAAAATTACTCCTTTCGACACATCCACGTATAAGCCCGACCCAAACATAGCACAAGGACCGAAAATTACTCCTTTTCGATACCTCCACGTGTAAGCCCGGTCCAAACATAGGCCCAAGGCCCAAAAAGTTCTCCTTTTCGACACCTTCATGTGTAAGGCCAGCCCGAGGCCCGAAAACTACTACTTTTCAACACCGTCACATGTAAGCCTGCCCAAACACAGCCCGAGGCTTGAAAAATATTCCTTTTTGACACCTCCACACGTAGGCCCGACCCGAACACAGGTTGAGGCCTGAAACTTAATTACTCCTTTTTGACACCTCCACGTGTGTAAGCCCGGCCCAAACACAAGCACGAGGCCCAAAATTTTCTCCTTTTCGACACCTCCACGTGTAAGCCCAACCTGAACACAGGGCCAATGCCCAAAAAATTACTCCTTTTCGACACCTCAACGTGTAAGCCCGGCCCGAACACAGGCGTAAGGCGCAAAAATTACTCCTTTTCGACATCTCCACGTGTAAGCCCGGGCCAAACATAGGCCCGAGGCCCAAAAATTACTCCTTTTCGACACCTCCACGTGTAAGCCCGGCCCAAACACAAGCCCGAGGCCCAAAAATTTCTCCTTTTCGACACCTCCCCGTGTAAGCCTGGCTGTCGGTGTCAAAACCGGCAAACCTCGGGGTAGGGGGTCCCGAGCTATGGATCTCAGATCGAGGGTAACAGGAACGAAGGAGAAGATGTTTACCCAGGTTCGGGCCCTCTTGATGAAGGTAGAACCCTACATCTTGCTCTTGTTCATATTGATGAAGATGTATCAAGTACAGAGTTAATCTACCTCGAGATCGTAATGTGTGGTCTAACTCTAGGGCTAGGTGAATAATTTTGTGTTGATGTCCCCTCTACGAGTGTAAGTGCATCTAGAGCCCCTTAGTGATTTTGGTGTATTGAAGACTTATAGATTAAGGATCTAATGTGTTTATGAGTGTACACGGGTCTATAAGTCTATGAGGTATTTGATATTCATAGAGAAAGTCGACCCTTAAAAATGAAGTTCTTCGACTAAAGACTTTGGTATTCTAAAGACTTTCTGAAGACTTTGAAAGTGAAGAAATTGGTGTGACCTTGAAGACTTGGTTATCATTCGAGGAACATGAAGCGTGAAGACTTTGTTTTCGTAGTTTCATTTTATCTTTCTTGAGTCATAGGAAACACCGTACTGTTAAAGGGGGTCGAGGAAATACTAAGGAGAAAATTTCCAAGTGATGCTCAACTCAAATCCTACACCTACCAATCCCTTCGAGTGAAGCCATTGAAAATCTCATACAGTTCAGTCAATTTCTTCAGTGACAGAGACGCAGTTCTTCTGGTCACTGAGGACTTTGCTCTGACTGAAGAGTTAGGAATTTGCCAGTGCGAATTGCCTACACAGTGAGGAACATGATAGCCCTGAGGAATTTGTAACTCAAATTTCCGACCGTTGCTGTGCTGTTCCCAAAATATCTTATCCACCTAACGGTCATATCATTGAAGGGCATTTATGTCTTATCATGTCAGGCTGCTCCCTAGGCTATAAATAGCCGCCCCCTACAACCACTAGCTGGTTGGTTGCTCCGCAAGAACTTGACACTTGTCATTTGAGAGCAACCCATCCTCCGAGGACTTTGAGCGAAAATCATCAAGTAAGGAAAATCCAAAACCCAAACCCAAAACACCTACAAACCCAAAGTGATTGAGCATCACTGAAGAGATTGATACTGCATGGATCCGATGCTTGTTATCTTTGAAGACTGTGCTTCTTCCAGACGGTTAGGCGTCATGCTCTAGAGCATCCAAGAGGAATTTTGGACCGTCGAGTGACCGAGTTTGTGAAGGTTCGAAAGTCACCTGAAGACTTACCACGAGTGATTGGACGAGGACTGTGTGTCCTTAGTTCAAGGAGAATACGGTGAGGACTTGGTGTCCCGAGCTGCGTGCTCAGGACTGGGTGTCCGGGACTGTGTGTCCTTGAGTTTAAATACTCAGCCGCTCCAACCAGATGTACAACTGAGACAGCAGTTGGAACTGGTCTACCAAATCATTGTCTTCACCAAGCCAACTGGTTCTATTTTCTCAACACTTGCATTTCCTCATTACTGTGTTGTTTGTTTGTTCATATCTGTGTTTGAAGACTTTGACTGAAGACTTTCTCAATTTCCTCAGTTCAATTTCTTCAGTCTGTTTGTCTTCATCTTGTGCTATCCTGTGTTTACGCTTTTTGTACTCTGTGTTTGTCTTCATTTCATCATGATGACCATGCATGTATTTTGCTATGTTTACTTCTGAGTACTTATTCGGCTGCTAGTAGTTCTTCGCTAAGGAATTTCCTCACTAGCAAACTCCTCAGTGAAGAATTTTATAAAAATCGCCTATTCACCCTCCCTCTAGTCGATATAACGCACTTTCAACGAGTTAAACCATATGGCTTATATACATGCCAGTGAGGGTATCTAGGGTTACAAGGTTGGTAACTATGAGCTAAGTGGCGACAGAAATCTTGCAGTATACGTCAAGTCTTCAGGAGAGACAGTCTTGATCACGCCTCTAGCAAAAAAAATCGATTTTTTGAATTTTTTAATTCAAACGCTCAATGTATAGTAAAGTGTGGCAGCACCTCACAGCATGCGCGTAGACAATGTTCCACTGAGCTAGTAGCTCTTTTATGATAAATATAAGTTCAAGTGATATCTATATCTATTTTGAAAGAATTTGAATTGAAAATTCAATTATAAATTTCATTCGAAATTCGTTCGAAATTTTCTTGAAATTTCATGATGACCGTGGTAACCACATTTACCGGTCCCCCTCGGTAAAAATGCCACATTCGGTAACCAAAACCTTGGGCGCAGCACATGGGCCGGCACGACATGGCTCATTTGCTAATCATGGACCTATGGGCCGTGCCGTGTCTGGCACGATTAGCATGGATCAGGCCAGTCCACGTCGTGCTGGCACGTTCGGTTAGCTTTGCGGGACATGAGAAAACCACAATACAAACATTTAAACAATAATTTTTTTATCAGTGTATTTATAATTGTGGTTCAGTATCATAGCAAGGCATGGGCAGTTAACCAGTAAAGTATCAAGGGTTGGCCAAACAACTAAAGCACATACTAACACTTAATATTAGAATCATATAGTGGAAACAAAACACACATGGTGATCATAAACAAAATTCACATTATTATTATACTAAAAGAAACCGAACCCTGCTAGTACATCATCAAATCACGCTAAATTTAGGCGGTCGTAGCAACCTGACCGGAAATGCCTCCTAGCGACCTCGAAGCTCAAACGAGCATCAACCGCGGCATATCTGATCCGCTCAAGGGTCAGCGGGAACACACCCCATCCCGACCTCCTCAACCTCTGGCACTCCCCATCCTTTGTGAGCTTCGTTCCCATCAAATAGTTTGCCAAATCAATCAACGACGGCGTAGGCTTGCTGCAGATGCTCTCTGGAATCTCGACGCGCTGCTGCAGGTCGAAGGAAGACGCGATGTTGAGCCCGTAGTAGCCCAGCATCTCCTGGTCCATCCCGATCCCGGCTCCGCAGAAGACGATGTCCTTGTCGGCGAGGAACCGCCTGAGCATTGCCGGTACGTGCCTCGCGTGCACGATGTGGTAGACCAGGCACTCGTTGGCGACGCAGAGCTGGAGCACGGCGGCGCGCTGCTTCTGGTCCTTGGGCAGGTCCTTCTGCCTCTTCCCGAAGACGGCGTCGGTGAACTCGGTGTCTAGGCCGACGAGCTTCTTCTCGGCGTGTTGGAGGAAGCTCGCCCACACGCGCGATATCCACGCCTCCACCGTGGATGCTTGGACGGTGACGGTCGCTTTGATGTCGATGCCCTGAGCGTCGAAGTGGTACGGCCTTTCGTCCTTGTGCGGCCGCTGACGCGCCATTTTGGAAGCAGCTAGCAAAGGCTGGATCCTAAGACTCTAGGAATCAGCGTACGTGGAAATAATGGAAGAAGATGGTTGTGTGCGTCCTGATCGATTCTCCAGGTATATATAGTGCGGCCGTCCTGCCTGTTGTCACGTACAGTACGAGTCGGACTCGGAGTTGCTCTCCAATCCAATCCTGAATCGGACACGAACAAGGCGTGATTGAGAGCTCCCTCCGCCTCCGGATTCCATCATCATATCATATCTGAGGCAGTACTAGTAGTTATTGAGGCGCTCGGCCACGGCGGCACGTGGTCCGCAAGTTGGACCTGGACGGCTCCGGCTCCGGCCACGAACCACCGGAGCCAAGGCCGTGCACGGCCAACTCACGGCGCCAAGATCATGGCCATGAAGCTCCACAACGTGAGCCCCGGCCTTCAACACTGCCGCTGCAATATCGCATAGCCACTTCATATTTCGGTTTTGCATAAATATTTCAGTTTCAGAAACGCCATGAAACTGAAATATTCGGCATTCTGGATCTGAAAATCGTGTTAATTATTGGAATAGTTGCATCTTCATATCTCGCAGAAATCTTATATCAATGAAATAAAGGGAAGCTCTTCTGATTTCTCAACTGCTCTATCGTACGTTCAAATGTATCAATGAACTGATAAATAATTTATCATCACTTGTTTCAGACCCAATTTGCATATGAGATGACACTACAACAAGCCAAACTATCCCGCCAACGCCAACATCTTCTAACAAAACTATGTATACCAAATTGCCCACTCTTGAATTGCCCACTCTGATACAAACAAAGTTGGTTTTCATCTCTTTGCAAATCCTTCCTTCCAGCAGCCTGACTGGAACCCAGAGCTTAGGCTCCAGCTCCACCACATAATAAAGCGTAGTCGAAAATTCCTGGCCCACCAAAACTTCCCTGCCTTCGTCAGTAGTAGCATCGACCTGCACGGGATCAAAGTGCTAACCAGATTACTTAGATGAGTTTCAGAGTCATGAAGGACCATCAATTATACCATGATCCAGGAAATTACAGAAACATCAGTCGACCAAACATAGTGCATCCATCTACAATCCTGTTTAACACCCTGGGCTGGTTGACATGGTTCATTGACACAAATACACCCTGGGCTGCTCTATGAAATCAGGTGGTCCTGCTTTTAAGTCAAATTGCTTATTCCAGAATAACAATGAACCTATGCTTCCACTAGGCTACCAATTTGGCCCGTCTCCATGCCTGGCATCATAGCAGTATAATTCAACTCAAGCAACACCGATCTGGGAATCTGAATTATGAGCAAGAACAACAAGGACAGGGTATGATCATGTTACCTCCTGGCCAGACCATTGCCCTCGAAGACCTTGAAATCGCCGTCAGCAATGTTGAAGGCGATCTCCCGGCGGCGTGCCCGGGACTCCAGGAGCACCTCTCGTAGCAGTCTAGGGTGCCCTTGGCATTGAACTTGAGCCCCAGCACCAGATCTTGCTGCCCGACCACCACAGGACTCGTCCTCGTCACCTCGTCGTGGCATCTCACTCCGAAGTCTGATTAGTTACTTTTCTTTTCATGATCTGAGGAGAGGCATTATGGCCAGACCAAAAAAAAAACCACATGGAACAATAAAAGTTACACCAAGCAAAAAAGTTAAATATATAAATTTAGGTACTAAATTAGATGAGTAAATGAAAGAAAATAAAGAAAGAATAAGCGCAATCTAGCATATGTTTTGGGGACAAAAGTTAACAAGACAACAAGTTATCTCTGCTTTACTGTTCAACTGTATCAAAGGAACTGGTAATTTATCCACTGTATTATATTACATCAGAGATGACATTACAACAAACACAAGTGGACAGTGTTTGCTGCCTATGCGTTACAGTCAACCATCCCGCCAACATCTTCTAACAAAATTATGTATGCTGAGTGGCCCACTCTTCAATTAAGTAGCAAAAACAAATCCTAAACTGCAAGACTCAGATCAGGTAAGGTCCCTCCATTCGTTATCCAGCCATGTCAACTCAACTGGGGGGCCTTCCACAACACCTTGACGCAAGAAGCGTGCTGATTTTTGTTTACCTGATTCCCTGTGAGACTGAAACCCATCAGACTCATGGCACTTTAATCACAAGGATCGAACAACATAACTGAAGTCGGGCTGAACATACCTCTGTTAAGGAGCGTACACAGAACTATAATCAATAATGGCATTGTAAGAAAGCCTTCAGGATTCATCCTAGTTATCACTGAAAGTACATGAGATTGAAATGAAAAACGATGTGGCAACAGTGTATGAAAAAGATGGATGTGGTTCCAAGAAGAAAATATACATGTGGAGTACGAAAGTGCACATTTCAATCCAAAATGTTTGCATCGGTTATTAAGATTCTAGTATTGTAGGTAGATGATATATTGAATGACATTTGACGTAACGAAATTCCTTGCACATGCAAGACAAAAAGTTGAGCAGCTGCGATTGTCACAATTACTACCTCGTCCAGTAACCTTTGGATCCTCTCTGCTTCTTCTCGGATACAAATAAGATTGGTTTTGATCTCCTTGCAGATTCTCCCTTCCAGCAGCCGAACCGGAACCCAGAACTTAGGCTCCAGCTCCACCACATAAGAAAGCGTAGTCTGAAATTCCTGTCCCACTGATATTTCTGCACCTTCATCAGTGGCACCATCAACCTACATGGTATCGAATTGCGAACAAGATTACTTAGCTGCCTTTTTTGGATTAATGCAATCCTAGGCTGCTTGGGATGATAAATCAATAGAGATACACTAGCTTGATGAATTCAGGATGGCATCACAGCAGTATACAAATTCGACTCGGTAACAGCAATTTGGGAATCTGAATTATGAGCACAAGAAGAACAGGGTATCAACATGTTACCTCGTGGACAGACCATTTGCCCTGGAAGACCTTGAAATCGCCGTCGACCATGTTGAAGTCGATCTCCCGGCGGCGCGCCCGGGACTCCGGGAGCAGCTCCATCTCCCCCTCGTAGCAGTCTATGGTGCCCTTGGCGTTGAACTTGAACCCCAGCGCCAGATCCTGCTCCCCAACCTGCAGAGGAACCAAGCATACCATGCGTCAGACCACCGCACACGACCTGCTCGACGAATTGCTTGGGCGAGAGGAGAGGAGAAACCTGGTAGAGGCGGGCGAAGGCTTCGTCCTGGTGGAGGAGGCGGCACTCGGAGAGGCCGGGGATGAAGCCGGCGAGGCCCTCGTAGTCGGTGAGCGTGGCCCAGACGGCCTGGAGCGGCGCGCCGACCCGCACCCGCGCGCGCACCAGCCGCCGGTTCTTCTTCCCCGGCAGCTTCCGCACCTCCATCTCGAACCCGTACCGCTCGTCCCGGTCCTCCTCCACCTCCCTGCCCCCCTGGGCGGTGAGGTCCTCCCCTTCGTCTCCGGCGACATCCGGCGTCGGCTGTGACGAGGAGGAGAACCGGAGGGGATTCCGGTGGGAAGGGGCGGAGCGGGAGACGAGGCGGATGCGCGCGGGGATCCAAGCGGTGGTGGTGTGGGTTAGGAGGAGGCGGAGTCGGAGGGGGGAGGGGGAGGGGGAGTAGGAGGCGAAGCAGCAAGACGCGGTGGACGGCATGGCCATGGCAGGCAAAGCTTCCGCCTTTGACTCCTCCACTCCACCGGCTGCCTGCCTGCCTAGTGGCCTTTTGCTACGGTACAGACCGTGACACGTGGACGCATATGAATGTTGAATTTGAATATTCTTCTTCTTCTTCTTTTGCCAAGCAAGTGTTTGGTTTGGTTCCTTGTCCTTTTGCGTAGTTTCAAACATTTTCCTCCTATATACATTTGGGCGAGTCCTTGGAGTCAACCGCCGGGGAGGGGGGTACTGTCAAGGCAATGAATTCTGACAGTGAGTACTAGGGGTACGAGCAGGGGCGTAATCTAGTTACGACACATGTGTATCACTCGGATTTAGCGAGTTCATGCCACTCTTGGAGAGGTAATAGCTCTACGTCTCGTGCCCTGAGGCTTGTGTTTTCTCTTAAGGTATGTGATCACAGTAGGTTGCGAACCCTCGTCATGGAGCCGGGAGGGGGCTTATATAGAGTGTGCTCGCCCTAATCAATGCCACGTTACAAGGGGAGATAAGAGGGGGAGTAACTACAGGCGTCACTGGTAACTGCCGCAATTACTACACTTAATGTCCCTAGTTTAAGCCTCTCGAAGCTCCCACATCGCCTCTCCGCCTCCTGCGTCCGAGTGCCGCTGATGAGGCCGACTAGCGGCCAATGGATAAACAGAGGTGCGCATCCGAATGCGCATGTGGTCTAGAGACCTTGCAATGATGGTGTGGGGCCCTAGGTGGGCCTTAGATGTCGGGCCCATCGCCCTACCCTTAGTAGGTGACCCTATCAAGTACCGACATTCCAATGTTATTCCCCAAATTTCTTTATTTTCTCATTTTAGTGCAACATCTTCAGCAAGTATTCATAGTTACAGTTAACATGGAAATAAATAACTAATCTATTATGACAATGACCATAGTCCTGGAAGACACCTTCTCGTCAGATACAGGCATCCTCGGCGTCGGTTGGAGCGGCTGGGGCCAACGACTAGAGCTATTTGATCATTAATTAGATAGACACTCTGACACATAGGCGTTTTGCGTGTCGATTCAAAATTCGTATGTTCAGTTTGCTTTTTCTTTTACTTACCCTTTTGGCTACTTTCAACAAATTAATCTAAATTTTCTTAATGACAAACTAAATTGATTCTTACTAGACTTTTGGGCAGGAGGTCTTTGGAGTTAGACATCATGAAACCAATATGATATACGGCAAGGGTGACAATATTATCCATGGATCAAGGTGTTTATGGATATGTTGCCTCTTGGACACATTTTTGAAGGGTGCTACCTTTAAGCAAATTCTGAAATAAATCCAGAAATAAATGTGAGCAGCAGGACTTGAATCCCGGTGGACTGAGAAAATCACTATCCACCTAACCATCCAACTACAGGTTGGTTTGCAAACTCAGCGGGTATCTATTTGTATTCAAGATGTGCCCCATGAAAACCCACACCGTACATATCTTGCGTATGGGCCGACATGATGGCCCTAACATTGTAGTTGGTCCCAACCTCAGTTGTGACACGTATATGCGGTGGCCTATGCACACAAAAGTATTATGTGTGTCCATTCGATTTTTGAATGATGAGTTTGTGTTTTATTTCCCTCTTCTGTTTTCTCTTTTTGCTTAGTTCCATCGAAATATTACTCCCTCCTCTGGAGCGTGATTACGCTGTCCATGGCCTCGTCGCGATTGGCTATGCTATACAGACCACGGCAGACTTTTCAAGCTCGAACGACCGAGACCGGCAGCAGTGGTTGCCCTTCAAGGTGGTAGTTGTTGGAATCCAGAGACACACATCGCAGTACTGTCTTCACATTTATCATCGGCTGGTAATCCGAGATGGAACATCCGTGCTGGTAGTGTGGAGGGAGTAAGGATCGACGAGGCGCTCTGGTAGCATATAGAGCGGGATCGTGTGTTGTGGCATGGAGCAATGACTGTTTGGGGCCGGGCAACGCTTATACACTTCTGATGTAAGTGTAGAGACATGACATGTCTCTACACAAAGCTCCTCAACTGCGAAACCGGATAACTTGCACCCCCAACTCTTGAAACCGGGCAAGTCTCGTCTATAATCTCATTTTTGACCGGGTTTTGGTGATGACTCACCCTGGTTTTGACCGGTCCATGCGAACGTGTCAAAGAAGACCCAAAATTGACCTTCCTGCTGCCTCTCGTACTCCCTGGCTCTCTCACGCGGCGTCTATGGGCAGAGGGCGCAGGGAGGAGCAAGCTATCGGTGGTGGTGATCTCAACAGCGTGAGCGCGGCGCCAGCACATGGGAGATCACCGCTACTCCACCTGCTCGTCGCCGGGATGGACCACGTCGCCTTTGTGACCAGGCTGGGGCACCTTGGCTCGATCGTGGCATGGACAGTCTGGTGGCGGCGCGCGAGCTGCGGCACCACGGCAGCGTACGTTGACGTTTAGGGGAGCAGGCAACGGCGTGGTGGCCAGCAGGACCACAGATGGCGGTTGTGTGCAGATCGGCCGTGGCATTGGGAAAGGCTACACAAGTGTGCGAACCCTCTGGCTGATTGATTCACCCATCCGCCGGCCATAGACACGCACGTACAGGACCTTTGTCGATTCGATCAGTTCTGGCCAGAACACACGATCGAGTATGTCACCAGTTGATGCATGCCCACAAAAACGTGTCGCCCATGTTCATGTTGAATGGAGTGGCGATTGAGCCGGCCGTGCGCACGGACATCGTACCCCTATGCTTTGATGTCTATTTTTTTCAACTCGGAGGTGCTCATAAGGAAGAATTGAACGTCTATGTCTGTATCGTGTTAAAAAAAATAGACATCAAAGCGTCAATCGTTGATTGCAATTTTTTGTTGGTGGCCTGCCTACTAAGCTGACCATTTGGTACATCAAAGTGTCGATCAGATTAGATAGAAAGGTGTTGTCACAATCCCATGCATGCCTGCTGCAAATAAAGTGGAACGGGCTTATATATACGTGTTCGAAACTACTCTATGCACGACCCTTGACTGATTCAAAGGCTGAGCTCACTGATCGTGCGTAAATTGTCCAAAGAGTGTCGTGTGTGTAGCACTTGTCATACTTGTTTGCTTCCCGTAGAACGGCAGCAGCCGCAGCACTAGCAGCAGGGGCCATGCATCCACCGTGGCGCGTCCACTCCAGCTGGTTGAAGGAAGAGGAGAAGGTGCCGTCCTCGCCGCCGGCAAACCTCTGGGCGGACACAGTCTTGGCGTCGTGCGCCACCAAGGCTGTGTGAGTTGCCGTGCACGGCCTCGAGGCGCCCCACCGGCGGCTAAGCGGAAGGCTCCGGCCACCGTGGCAGGAATGAAAGGCGTCCACGTCCACCAGTCGTTCAGCACCCAGCGAAATCCGGAGGAACTCCCAATCACGTACGCCTTCGTGTTCGAATCAGGATGGATGCAGGAGGAGCTCCCAACCCAACTCGTATACGTGTCCGAATCAAGCGTGCGTTCGTGTGCGACTCCCAATCCGACTCGTACATGCTCTACATATACCTGGAGAATCGATCAGGACGCACACAACCATCTTCTTTCATTATTTCCACGTACGCTGATTCCTAGAGTCTTAGGATCCAGCCTTTGCTAGCTGCTTCCAAAATGGCGCGTCAGCGGCCGCACAAGGACGAAAGGCCGTACCACTTCGACGCTCAGGGCATCGACATCAAAGCGACCGTCACCGTCCAAGCATCCACGGTGGAGGCGTGGATATCGCGCGTGTGGGCGAGCTTCCTCCAACACGCCGAGAAGAAGCTCGTCGGCCTAGACACCGAGTTCACCGACGCCGTCTTCGGGAAGAGGCAGAAGGACCTGCCCAAGGACCAGAAGCAGCGCGCCGCCGTGCTCCAGCTCTGCGTCGCCAACGAGTGCCTGGTCTACCACATCGTGCACGCGAGGCACGTACCGGCAATGTGTTGGGGAACGTTGCAGAAAACAAAGATTTTCCTACGGTTTCACCAAGATCCATTTATGAGTTCATCTAGCAACGAGTGATCGGATGCATCTACATACCTTTGTAGATCGTGAGCGGAAGCGTTTAAGGAACGGGGATGAGGTAGTCGTACACGACGTGATCTAAATCACCGGAGATCCTAGCACCGAACGGACGGCACCTCCGCGTTCAACACACGTACGGTCAGCGTAACGTCTCCTTCTTCTTGATCCAGCAAGCCAAAGGAGAGGTTGAGGAAGATGGCTCCAGCAGCAGCACGACGGCGTGGTGATGGTGGAGCTGCAGTACTCCGGCAGGGCTTCGCCGAGCTCTACGGAGGAGGAGGAGGTGTTGGAGAGGGAGAGGGAGGCGCCAAGTCAAAGGGTGCGGCTGCCCCCCTCCCCTCCCCTCTTTATATAGGCCTCTTGGGGGGGGGGGCGCCGGCCCTGGGAGATCTGATCTCCCAAGGGGGCGGCGGCTAGGGAGGATTTCCTCCCCCCCCCCCCCCAAGGCACCTAGGAGGTGCCTTCCACTTGTGGGACTCTTCCCCTTTGGAACCCTAGGCGCATGGGCCTCTTGGGGCTGGTTCCCCTTGGCCCATGTAGGCCAAGGCGCACCCCCTACAGCCCATGTGCCCCCCCGAGGTAGGTGGCCCCACCCGGTGGACCCCCGGGACCCTTCTGGTGGTCCCGGTACAATACCGGTGACCCCGAAACTTGTCCGGATGGCCAAAACAGCACTTCCCATATATAATTTTTTACCTCCGGACCATTTCGAAACTCCTCGTGACGTCCGGGATCTCATCCGGGACTCCAAACAACATTCGGGTTACTGCATATACATATCCCTACAACCCTAGCGTCACCGAACCTTAAGTGTGTAGACCCTACGGGTTCGGGAGACATGCAGACATGACCGAGAACAAGAAGAAGGAATAATAGAGGAGAACAAGAAGAATTCTTCTTCTTCTCCTCTATTCCTTCTTCTTCTCTTCTTTTTTTTCTTCTTTTTCATCTTCTTATTGATTTCTCCTGTTATTTCTCTCCTCTTCTTCTTCTCCCTTCTTCCTCTTCTTATTTTCCTTTTTTCTCTTCTTCTTTTTCTTCTAAATATGAACATATACATAAATGACTTTGATCATACATAATGTTCAGATTCCTACACAATATGAACAAAATTACAACAGAAAAAAATAAAAAAAATTCTATGAACAAAATAAAAATTCTATGAACAAAATTACAACAAAAAAATCATAAAAATTCTATGAAAAATTTGACATATTATTTGCATATATATGAACACACAAACTTTTGCACATGCAACAATAATATCACCAAAAAAATGTAGGAACAGAAAAAAATTCTAACTTATGCATCTAAACTATACATCTAAATTAAGTACAACTAAATTAACTATACATCTAAATTAACTATACATCCTAACTATACAACTAAATTAACCATACATTCTAATTAAATTAGGAAATTACGCAAGCCGGGTCGGCGATCGACGAGGAGGGGCATGGCGTCGGCGGCGAGGAGGCATGGGGGCATGGGGCGGCGACGGCGCGGTCGGGGGCGACAGCAGGGGCGGCGGACGGCGACGGTGAGGGGCACGACATCGGCGGCGAAGAGGCAGGGGGCACGGGGCGGCGACGGTGACGGCGAGGCACGGGCGACGGCGACGGCGCGGTCGGGGGCGACGGCAGGGGCGGCGGACGGCGTCGGGTCAGCCTGGCAGCGTCGATGTGCTCGGCGTCGTCGGGGGCAACTGCGAGGGAAATGTGAAAATTTCCCAAGTCTTTGCTTATATAGCAAAGCCATTGGTACCGGTTCGTGGCACAAACCGGGACCAATGCACCCCTTTAGTCCCGGTTTGTACCACGAACCGGGACCAAAGGCCACTTTTCGGCAGCCCAAAGGGCGGGAAGCGGCGGCCTTTAGTCCCGGTTGGTGCCATGAACCGGGACCAAAGGCACCCTTTCATCCCGGTTGGTGCCACCAACCGGGACCAAAGGCGTGTACTGCAACTGCCGCGGTGCGTTGGGATGTTTAGTCCCACCTCGCTAGCCGAGAGGGGCTCGGAGTGGTTTATAAGCCCTGCGGAGCCGACCACTTCGAGCTCCTCTCTACTGCAGGCTTACGGGCCTAAATCCACTCTCTTTGCCTGTGGGCCTACTGGGCCTACTGTGGGCCTGCATCCTGGCCCAACAAGCGGGTTTCTAGTCGTATGCAGGCTGTGGTGGCCCAGTAGGCGGCATTTTTAAAAAAAATCAAGTTTTTTGTTTTTTTACAAACAACAAAATACTTACTAGTTTTTCAGTTATTATTTTTGGTTTTAGGTAATAAAAATTATAAACTTTCTGTTAGTGCCAATAATTTTCCAATTTGAATTGTTTAAATTTGAATTCTTTGAAATTTATGTGAATCACTAGTTTGTAACAAAAGAAATATTTATGATAATTCTTTTTGCTATTAAAGTTTCATTTCTACTTAGAACTAAATACTTATAGTTTTTTAGTGATTTCTTTTTTCTTTTAGGTCACAAAAATTATAAACTTTCTGTTAGTGCCATTAGCTTTAAAATTTGAATAGTTTAAATTTGAATTTTTTAAAATTTGTGTGAATCTCAAGTTTGTGATTAACTTTACTAGTGCCATTATTTTTTCGTTTCTACTTAGAACTAAATACTTATAGTTTTTTAGTGATTTATTTTTTCTTTTAGGTCACAAAAATTATAAACTTTCTGTTAGTGCCATTAGCTTTAAAATTTGGATAGTTTAAATTTGAATTTTTTAAAATTTGTGTGAATCTCAAGTTTGTGATTAACTTTACTAGTGCCATTATTTTTTCGTTTCTACTTAGAACTAAATACTTATAGTTTTTTAGTGATTTCTTTTTTCTTTTAGGTCACAAAAATTATAAACTTTCTGTTAGTGCCATTAGCTTTCAAATTAGAATAGTTAAAATTTGAATTCTTTGAAATTTGTGTGAATCACTAGTTTGTGATTAACTTTACTAGTGCCATTAGTTTTTCGTTTCTACTTAGAACTAACTACTTATAGTTTTTTAGTGATTTCTTTTTTCTTTTAGGTCACAAAAATTATAAACTTTCTGTTAGTGCCGTTAGCTTTAAAATTTGAATAGTTTAAATTTGAATTTTTAAAGATTTGTGTGAATCTCAAGTTTGTGATTAAAATTACTAAAAAAATGAACATAGATGCGCCTATAGAGAAAATTCAACCTAAATTCATAATCAATTTCCATGAATTCCAGAGAAATTCATTATGAATTTAGGTCAAATTTCCTGTATAGGGGCATCTATTTTCATTTTGAGAGGAGCTCAACAATGCATAGAGGGACGGGCTTATAAACCAGTGTGGGCGCCCTTCGGTTGGCGAGGTGGGACTAAACTGTGAATCGCAATGAGGACCGACCATTTAGTCCCGGTTCGTGGGATGAACCGGGACTAAAGGGGAGCCTTTGGTCCCGGTTCATGCCACGAACCGGGACCAATGGTGGTGGGCCAGGAGCCAGGCCCATTGGTCCCGGTTCGTCCCACCAACCGGGACCAAAAGGTCCAGACGAACCGGGACCAATGGCCCACGTGGCCCGGCCGGCCCCCTGGGCTCACGAACCGGGTCCAATGCCCCCCCATTGGTCCCGGTTCTAGATTGAACCGGGACTAATGGGCTGACCCGCCTGGACCATAGCCCCCTTTTCTACTAGTGCTTGCCTCTCCATTTCTTCTTGGATGCTCATCATCAACATCATTTCAGCATCTCCTTCGTCTGAATCCGATGAATTGACGAACTCTTTGTATATGAATTCATGAAGCTCCTTGTTCTCATATTCAACATTCGACGAATCCATTGTTTTCCTACAGAAGAAAATAATAGTCTCAAGCATTTCGTCGAACACATAGATGGTGAGGTGTATGTCCAGATGAGTAGGACATCCCACGACGACGTCTGGGGCAGCGTCCGTGTCGGGGGCGACAAGGATGGTCGGGAGGGTGGGGCGGATGGTAACGGCGCTATGGGTTTGGGACAGTGGCGGGGATAGGGAAGGGGCGGCACAGACGAGGCAAAAGAAAGGAGGAAAAGAGCAGGACGGGCTATGGCTGGGGACGATGTGGAGATTTGATATGTGTCTGGACTGTTGGATCTAACATGGAAGACACGTCTGTGTGTCCCCTTATCCGCTCTAGATTTAAATTAGGTGTGAATGGTGTCGGACAGTCAGGACGTTTGGGCTGTCTTTGGAGGATCCGGTTGGGTGTCTATTTTGCGACCGGGCGATGACCAGGCTGTCCACCCAAATGTTTATAGAGGGTTTGAGGTGTTCGA
The DNA here is from genome assembly GCA_032464435.1 of Aegilops umbellulata. Classification (NCBI taxonomy): domain Eukaryota; kingdom Viridiplantae; phylum Streptophyta; class Magnoliopsida; order Poales; family Poaceae; genus Aegilops; species Aegilops umbellulata. Next base: position 571,785,583 of record CP136056.1, read on the forward strand.
TTGTAGATGCTCTTACAACTATATCGTTGCTTCAAACTCATAGTGTTCGTGAATTAAAGTCGTCTTTCTCTTTTTTTTTTATCTCCCACTCGTCCAACAAATTGTTGAAACCAGGAAGCTGCTCATACTGATGACCTGTTCGATTGCTCCTTAGCCCTAAGATCCGTCAAATTTATAGACTGATGACCTGTTCGATTGCTCCTTAGCCCTAAGATCCGTCAAATTTATAGAGGGTTTGAGGGGTCTAGTTATATATGATCTTACAACTATGTGATTGCTTCAAACTCATATTGCTCGCGAATTAAAGTCGTCCTTCTCGTTTTTTTTATCTCTCAATCGTCCGACAAATTGTTGAAACCAGGAAGCAGCTCATGTCGATGATCTGTTCGGCTGCTCCTTAGCTCCGAGAACCGTCGAATCCGTGGCCGGGCCTGGTTCCCGAAAAAGCGGGGGCGGATCACAATGAAGAAACAAAATGGCAACCTGGTGTTTTGGGATCCCAGGAATTGCAAAAGTTTGTGTTATAGAAAAAAATGGAATAGCAAAACGTGGAGTTCGCAATATTATTTTTTGTTGAGGGGGAAAGAAAAAAGAAACGAGGGGAGCAGCCGGCCATTCCCCACGACGGAGCTCATCGCGTCCCCGCGGCCGCACACCCTAACCCTAGCGGCGACACGCCGCCGCCCCGCCGTCCCCGTCCCACTGACCGCCGCCTCCATCACACCCCCGCGGCCCCGCCCTCGCTCCTCCGCTACTCCCACGAGGTCAGCGCCGTCCCGAGTCCGTGCTCGCCGTCGCCCGCCCTTCTCTCAAGGTGAGCTCAGCCAGATCCCCTACCCCTCTTCAAATCTGTCGACGCCGAGCTGTTCTGCTGCATCTGATTTTGATATGCTTTTGATGCCGAGCTAACGATGCTCTCTGCTATGCTGTGATCACCGAGCTGTGCTGTGCTGTGTAAATTTATCCATTGCTGTGTTTCTCACTGAGCTGTCCAGAATTTGCTGTGTCTCCCTCGAGTTGGCTATTGTGCTAATGTTCACCTGTGCTATGCCGAGCTGACTGCTTACGCCAAAATGGTAAACAATTGAAGCTCCATTATGCTCAAAACAAGTAATCGTTTATGTCTCCCGAAGTTGTTTTGCAGTGGAGGTTATGTTTCCTTCAATTCTTGTGCAGAACTGTCAAGTTAATGACAATCTTACTGCCAAATTGTCACCATTCACAATTAGAAACTGAGACAGGCGCTGACCGTGTGTGTCACTTGTTTCTTTTTTTGCGGGCTGTCACTTGTTTCATTTATGGCAATGCACTTGTGTGCCGGATGTTATTTTTTGGAAAATAATAACATCAGAAAACCAAATAATTAAGGACAAATACGTAGGGGAATACGTCATGTTTCACCAAACCAACCAAACAGTAAACCAACCACTTATGTAGCTTTAAAAATCATTTCTGGCGCTTGAGCTCTTATTCTCTTGTCTAACACTCTGGTTATTCTTTACAGGGCTATAAATGGCAGGGAGACAGCGGATAGGTCGCCAGTACTATGAGGAACCACGGGGATTTCGTGATGGCCCCCCTCCTCGACTTGCCCGGGAAAGGTCTATCTCACCACGACGCATCGAGGGAGAGCTGTCTAGCCGCCGTGGTGAGATACGCAGAATCCATGATGACAACCAACATCTGGCGGATGAAATTGTTGGACTCCGGCAAGCAATGTCTCGTTTGAAAGAAGATCTCCATTCCTCCAGTCAAGTTATACCTAAGCTCCGCGCAGAGAAAGAACTTGAATCGAGGGAGCTGACTCAGAGGAATCTGAAGCTGGAAGCCGAGCTACGCTCCTTAGAACCCCTTAGGCAAGATGCCTTGCATCTACGATCTGAAGTAGGTACGCTAGAGTCTTTGAGGCAAGAGCTGAACGCAAAGGTGCAGGGTCTGACAAAAGAGCTTGAGCAACAGAGCTCTGAAAACCAGCGCATACCTGCCATGATTGCTGAACGTGATGATCTGCGGCAGGAACTAATTCGTGCTAGGTACGGAACCGTCCTGGTTTGTGTTTCTGCTACAGTAGGCACAGCATGATGAGTCTGTTGGTGGCCCACATGAGGAATTTATATTAGTATTTCAATGCATTCCCCTCCTTTTTATTTTATTTTATTTTATTTTAGTTGAGGGGTGGCTAACTATTAAGATGACTGCAGGGCGGCTCTTGATTATGAGAAGAATGCAAAGCCGGAGCTGATGGCACAGGCGCAGGCAGTGGAGAAGGATCTTGTGACTATGGCTCAGGAGTCTGAGAAGCTTAGGGCTGAAATTGAGAAGAGAAGGGCACCACCACCTAGTAGGTTTCATTCTCTCACCTGCATCCAGGTCACTGAAAATCAGTTGTGGCTAACCTGTATGTTTAATACACTTTTAGGGGTCAGCGGCTATGGAGCTTACGGACCACCTCCTGGGATGGGCCTGCAAGGCATGTACGACAGCGGCTACAATACCTACACAGACAGGCGCTACGGTACGGGGGCTGGACCATGGGACCCCCCTAGCTACCCGCGTCCTTGATTTGGGCCTTTGATTCTTGTCAGTCGGCGTTCATCGTCGTGACGGAAGTTCCTAATGTCTCTGGTATTGATGCTTGTGGTGCTGGTGCCTTGTTCAGAAGATTGTAACCATGGATGCCCGTGGGCCATCTTAGGAAGCAATTCATTGTACTTAACAGGCTGTGGACCCTTTTGATACTGTTGCTAATCGTTTTGATTGGTGAACATTATTGCCTGCCAAAAGTGAGGGCTGCTGCAAGCCTGCATTGCTGCTTTGTTCATGCTGAAGGTGGTGGATAATGATAACAGCAACCTAAATGTTTTGCATTCACCGATCTCATGTTGTTTTTTGTTTTCTTAATACAAATTCGAATGGAGGATTTTTGTGGTGCACAGCACAAGTTTTCTTGGTGGAGGGGTGGCCCCTAAACAAGTGTGGAGATGGAGTTGCCCTGCTTCAGGTGTTGAAGCACAAGATGCTCTGGATGCCTCAGAATTGCGTGCTATATGGAGTAGTTAGGTTTGTTACTCAACTAGTGCAAGTTTCTCATGTATGCATCTATAGGGATAAGCCCCGATGCGAGCTACCAACTATGTATGCGCCCGAAGTGAAACTTTGATTTTCTTGATGTCAAAATCTGAATCTATGTACATGTAAGTTCTCATGAATGAAGAAAAGGCAAAGTTAAGTTATGTACTCCCTCCGTTCGGAATTACTTGTCGCAGAAATGGATGTATCTAGACGTATTTTAGTTCTAGATACATCCATCTTCGAGACAAGTAATTCCGAACGGAGGGAGTAGCTTCGTAAGAGAAATGATACTTAAGAAAGTTACCTTTTTCTAGAACACTGGGATTTTTTTTATTTCCAGAGTATACCTTTTCATTAAAATTTACAGACAGGTATAAACAAAGCTGAGTCGAAACGCTGCCCCGTTCGTACTTTTCTGTGTTACATTTTGTATTGCTCACTCCGTACATATAAAGAGTTAACTTGTCCAAAACAGGCATAGCGGCGCATCTGGTGTAGTGGTATCATAGTACCCTCCCACGGTACTGACCAGGGTTCGATTCCCTGGATGCGCACATAACATTTTGTTCTTCCTTTTTTCTTATTACTTACGAAAGTTTTAACTATGACTTTAATGAATGATGGAGCACAACACATAATAGTTTCTCATGCATTATTTGTCGTGGAAGCTGCAGAAGGCCACAGTGCCGTCTCTACTCCTTGAAAGGGCCACATGGCATTTTTGTTAAGTTCCATTCGAGTTCAGGCTCAGTCACGACACAAGATAGTTTCGCATGCACCTTTCTCGCAGAAGTCGAGAAAGAGTGAGGAGACTGTTGGATATATTACTCCCTCTGTCCCAAAATATAAGAATGTTTTTAACACTACACTAATGGGACAGAGGGAGTATCAATTTTTGATAAATTTAATCCAGATGAAAAACACGACGAAAATACTCGCAAGATTAATGACATATTATAATTAATATATACATACTCCTACTAATGCATACTAGACATGGAGGGTGTGAAACTAGGATATACTTAGAAGTACTCCCTCCGTTCCTAAATATTTGTCTTTCTAGACATTTCAAATGACTACTACATACGGATGTATGTAGACATATTTTAGAGTGTAGATTCATTCATTTTGCTCCGCATGTAGTCACTTGTTGAAATGCCTAGAAAGACAAGTATTTAGGAACGGAGGAAGTAGTGCACATGCATAAAACAGTAAACAGATGAACATATCATACCTTCCAATCAGGAAGGTCAGGGCCGTGGCGGTTGCAGCAGCCTTCTTGGTGGAACCACGGTTGTTAGGGCATGTACAATTGTTTAGACAAGGGCAGTCTATAATACCATGCCATGTCATATACAGACTCAAATACTAACGCACGTTACAACGCACCGTCTATGTGGTTGTCTATAAGTAATCGATATTTGCGGCGGCATGCCCGTGCTGGTTAGCCAAAGCGAGGGGATTAAGAAAAAGAAAATTGATTTACCCAGAGAGAGAAAAAGGTATGTTATAGACGCTCCTCGTACAATGGGAGAAATCACGTCGTTAACTGGAGAATTTACGGGAATAGCCCGTCTTTAATTCTGCAGACGGACTCTCTCTTTATTGTTAATCTCTTTCCTCCACCTAGACAAAGATCTCACGCGGCGTGCATTACAGACAGCTGAGTAGACACTAATGTACATGCCCTTGCCCACGATGTAGTCAGGGAAGTAGTCGAAGTCGTGGAAGAGGTTGCAGTCATGGAAGCACGTGGACGGAAGTGAACAGTCGTGAAGACGCTCCCAAAAGGCTTATCGCTCTTCTTCCGGTGCGGGTCTCAGAGGGCGCGGCTCTGAGGCCTGCTCTCCCGCACAATCATGCACGCGGCCGTCGGGATGGAGCCACCAAAAGCAGCAACAGCTAGAAGAAAGACAATGGTGTGTGTTGTGAGTGGGCGGCGCTGCTGCCAGCGCTTGCGCGTGATGCTGTGACGCGAGGACATACAGTGGGGTGTGGGGGGTGGGGGGGGGGGGTTGCGGAAACCAAATCAGGCGGCTACGTGGGGAAGGATCGGGCGGCTCGCCGACTGATTTCCCTCTTAAATCGGTCGGTTGTGGCCTTGCACGTGTCATACCATATTAATTCCTTAAAAGATTTCTCTAACTTTTTTTTTCTATTTTCTTCGAGTTTTCAGTTTTTCATGTGGATTCCGTGGACTTGTAATTCGGAAATTATTGGGGCAGCCGGCCGAGAAGGGAGCAAAGACATAATCGGAAAAGGAAGGGGAAAAAACGAGTATGTACGTACGGTGGCCGGAGACCTTGGCCGACTCGGCTACAGACACGCTCCGAAGCCTAACGTGTTGTATATATACACCGATCGACTCCTCCAACCTCTGCGTGCGTTCGTGCGTACATACATTGCTCCGTCGCGATCAATTTATTTCACCGAGGATCGATGGAACGGACGACGGCTTTGGTGAAGGACAAGGTGGTCCTCAAGATCCTCGTCCGCGTCAAGGACGACGCAGCGGCGCTCTTCCGATGCGCCGCGACGTGTAAGCGGTGGCGCGGCCGCTCCTTCCTCCGCCGCTGCTGGCCGGAGGCGCCCTTCCCCGGCTTCTGCACCAAACGCAAACAGCCCCGTGGACGGATCGTCTTGAAAAGCCGCCGTCGTGATTCTAGACGTTATTACTACAACAATAAACAGATCATCCGTGTCCTGGTATATACTAGTATGATATTTGTAAACCTATTTGCTATTCTTCAAATGTAATAGGGCGTGTCCGTGCATGGTCTCTAATACCTCCGTCCAAAATTAACTCTTGTGCTCCTCGAATGAATGTATCTTCTTTTTTTTTTGAGGGAATCGAATGAATGTATCTAACGCAGGCATTTTAGAGTGTTGATTTTCAGCAGTTAATTTTGGACCGATGGAATATATGTTTACCCAAATGATAAGTGTCACACATGTAGCATGAAGCACTCCTGCCACGACGCTTTTTCACGACTAAAGTCGCCATCCGAAAAAGAAAAACCGAAACTTGTCATTCGAAAAGAAAGTTGTCATGCTTGACAACTAAAATTACCATTCACGTGTCACTAAACCTGTCATAAAAAACGTTCGACGTTGTCATGTGTTCATGCCACACGTGTGGCACTTATCGGCTTCCTAGAAGGTGGTCGCGCGACAAGCATGTTGCAAAGCAGTACACATGTCAGGGGGCACGGTGAACGATTTGGAATACCTTTAGGACATGCGGTGAAGGACTTACACATATTTAGGACCCGCGGTGAACGATTTCAAACTTTTAGGACCTACTTGACACACTTAAAATACTTTTAGGACTTCCAGCGTATTTTACTATTTTTATTATGCATGGTTGCATGTTGAGGTGGGCTTATTATGCATGTTAAATGATGAGATGCCATGCTTGCATGTTGAGATAAATATAATATTAATGGGGGTTAGCTATTTAGATATAGAAGATTTGACAGAACATAAATAGGCAATTTCAACACTTTCAGTATTCCACAATATCTAGAATAGGGTTGAGGCAGCAAGCCTACGACTCGCTAATAGTTGAGAAAAAACTTTTCCTATAAGCCACCGGTCCACTACAAAATTGATTTGGCACAAAAATTATTTTGTTGACTCCATTTTTGGTAGTTTTTCAACGCTATATTTTAAACAAAAATATATGACCCCCTTATCTGGCGAACGTCCGTCAGGGAGGGTGGCATTTAACTTTCGCATGGCACTTTTAGTTCTGATGAAGTGGGAGAGGTGGTAGTTTCGTTAGGCGACATGGCGTTTTCTCCCTGAGAAGGCAATTACCGAAAATATACGGTCTCTCTTTTTTCTTTGCAAGGTCACCTGCTCTACAGTGAACTTTTGATAGCCAATTACCGAAAATATATTTAGCCTTCCACATCTCAACCTTGAAAAACTTGTTAGTTTAATAGCCTATAGGTTAGTTGTACTTTCAGCTCATCAAGGATCAACCGACCATATAATTAGATGATGCCTCGAGAGTTGATGTGGAATTGGTTGCAATACGGAAGGCTCCAGAGGACATGTTGTACAAGACAAGGATACCGTAACTGGGGAGGTCTCTACCTCTACTGGCGTAGCGGAATAGGATTTGTAACCCTAGCCCCCCTGGTCTGTTATATAAACCAAGGTTGTGCTAGTCGATAGGACACAACTTAGAGATTAGAATCCTTCGGTTCATACATGTACTTGGTACATCCCAATTGCAATATACACAAGCAGGAGTAGGGTATTACCTCAATCATGAGGGTCTGGACCTGAGCAAACTCTGTGTCCTATTTCCCTTCCGTCCTAATCGCGACGTCGGGACACCCTACCAAGATATCAACAGGATTTAGCTCTGAGACATATGAATTTGACGGTATTCATTTTGTAACATTCATGTCATATATTATGGCTCTAACCATTGGTCAAAAGCAACCTTGAAAAAAGTACTAGTCCCTATATATTTGAATGAAGAGAGTAGCATAATAGAGTGGAAACTACTATGTCCGATTCTATGTGTTGTTGCACGTTAAGTTGAGACATTTTCCATGCATATAGTTGCATGTTTATGGCAAATGTTTGTATACCGAGAGAAATAGGTTAGTCGTGATCATTTACATAGTTTTAATATTTGCTAGTATCATTTACTTAGTCATCAATATACTCTGTATATGATATCATCTGTTGTCTTGCTAACTCGGGTTATCCGGAGATCCAGGTATTTTCCTTTGCCAAATCTTGTCAATAGATATTTTAATTTACCTATAAGATTATTTTGAACACAGTATAGATGCAAGCGATCATATATACGCACATACACTCACCCCTATGAACGCACACACGCACATCCTACCTCTATGAGCATTAAGACTTGAACCCCGGTGGGCTAGGGATACCACAGTCCCTCTAACCATCCAACCACAGATTGGTTCGCTTTACCTATAAAATTAGTTATGGCCAAGTTTGTTAGCAACCAGACATGCCCCTTGGCACGGTGTTGTCATGAGATTGTTTTTTAAGTTCCTGCTGTTTTTTTGTATTTTACGTAAAAATATTTAGGTATCCTGATCAATTATAATGCTTTGCGTGAATGTGTGCCTTTTTTTACAGAGGGAGAATGTGTGCTTTTGCAAAAACTTGGGGTTGATTTGCTTGAGTCTGCATACTTTTATTCAAGTGTACGTGCTAGGCGTGCCTGAATGCACAAGTTAATAAAAATTATTAGTGTTTGATTAGTTCCCGTCGCCGTCGCCGTGTCCTGGTAGCATACGATCATGTTCCGGAAAACTTGCCAGGTTACTAGTAATTGGATTGGAGACCCTAGCTAGCGACGGCAGATCTCGATGAAAGAGACGACGTTGGCCTTGCTCCCGGCGGACGTGCTGCTCGAGATCTTCTTCCGCGTCAAGGACGACCCGGCCGCCCTCTTCCGCTCCGCCACGACGTGCAGGCAGTGGCTCCGCCTCATCGTCGACCCCTCCTTCCTCCGCCGCTGCTGGCCGCCGGAGAACGCGCCCTGCTGCGCCTTGGTCGGCTTCTTCACCCAGGAAGAGCATCCTGGCCCCAATGGAGTAGCTACCTTCAAGACGCCATGCTTCGTCCCGGCGCCACGGTCCGCCATGGCTAGCCTCGGTCGCCGCCCCCTCCGCTCCTTGGTCCCATCCGCCCCCGCCGGCCTCTTCGACCGCGCGGTGCCGGTGGCCGCACGCCACGGCCTCCTCCTCATTCGCCTCACCCGCCCCGAGGACCCGAACAGGGCCGTCGTCCACCTCGCGGTGTGCGATCCGCTCTCCGGCGCGTACCATCTGCTTCCGCCCGTGGAGTGGTGCTCGGCCTCCACCGGTTACAACGGATACGCCATCCTAACCGGTGCAGACTGCCGCCCCCGACGGCCACCGATGTCGTGCTTCAAGGTGCTAATGGTCGACATTGACTACAATCGTTACACCTTCTCGTCGGAAGAAGCGAGCTGGAGCCGTGTGCCTCACCTGTGCCTCAGTGATGCCTGTGCGAGAGCACACACGGTGTTTCCTCGTAACGAAGCGGTCGTGTACCACGGAGCGGCGCACTGGCGCAGAGGATTGTCCAGAATAATGGACTTGAACGCCGAGATCTTTTCCACAATGGACATGAACGCCGAGACCGGCCACCTCTCCCGGTCGAAGCTCCCAATCCCACGGCAGAACACAACCAGACGCTCTTATACTAAGCTATGCCTTAGCACCGATATCATTGACGACGACGAAGCACCATCTTTGCTATGGATGCGACAAGGAGGTCTCGAGGTAGAGATCTGGGAACGACACGGCAAGGAAGACGGCGTTGATGATGATACTTTAGCATGGCAATGTGCTCGGGTGGTCGAGATAAAGCAACCGAAAGATATGACGGAGACTCAAGTAAATACGCTACACATGCTAGCAGAGAAATGTGGCACGTTGCTCGTAAACGTCGACGGCCGTTTTTACATTGTTGACCTCAAAACCGGGACAATGGAGCAAGTCAGGGGCTGGCCTCGACACTGGAGGAAGGTCGTGCCTTTTGAGGCGGATTGGCCGTCAATCTTCATTCATCGACTTGGGCGTCGCTTGTAGTGAAGGAAAAGAGTTTACAATAATGAGTTTCGTTTTATTCCCATTGTAAACTTAGGAAAGAATCATGGGAAATTATTGCGCCAATACAATGCAAAGGTGGATCGTGAATGATTGTTCCTCCTTCAAATCAAACCAATAGGATGATAGATTATTAATTGATCCATGAGTATTGTCATTGTGATTTTGAGCAGTACATTTTGTCCCAAATGTCTAGAACTTCCAGAATTGAAAAAAAATGAAATGAACACAAAAGAACAATTAGTTTTTACAACACTTTGCCAAACACAAAGTATTGAAAAACTATAGTAATTTGCATGCAGGTACAAAATACCACTACCACCATGATTTGAGTTAAAACTCATTCTGTATCGGCATATGTCCTAAGAACTAGGTGACAAAAAAGTGATCAGCTAGTAAATTAACCAGAATTGTTACTCATACTAGCACAAAAAATATTAAGAACGGAAATCATATGAGGCATAATAACTATGCTATGGTTTTGAACTGGGCATTTATCATACCATCATGCCCATACGATAACAGAAACTGAATAAGTAATAAATGATAGTTCATAATCATAAGCTATATCCCATGGTGCATAAAATTAATTCATGTACACCATTACCTGAAGATCTGTCATGCAATGTAAGTACCTACGGTTTGTGAGAGGAGGGAAGAGCGAATTCAAATGTATCTTTGCGCAAAACAAACTTAAAGATGAAAGTGATCATTAGAAAGATATGCTCACCACATACGCATGATGTAGGTGTTAAGGGATGAGTTGGACAGGGTTGACATGAACATGGACAACATCACTCTGCACAAAGATAAGACACACACATGTGAAAACTATTACCTGAAGTTCAAAAGGCACAGCCATTCAGGCAGTAATGAGAGTGCATAGTCAAGGTGTGTAGACAAACAACCACGATAGTCAAGGCATGTAGATCAACCTTGGTACATTTATGCTGTACACAGTCATGCACAGCGATTGTGCTGAGGTATCGATGCGCTAGCAAATATGGTTTGCCGACTGGAAGCTGCTGTATAAATCTAGTATCTTGCGAAGGGACTTCACTTGCTTTGATGATCCAAAAATAAAATTAACCTGACAAAATGACAAGGTTTTCACATTAGATAACCTCTTTTCATGCAAATAAGCATGGCGTCGTCCAAGATATGTAGACACTGCATATGAAATTGTTGGCTTGGGGATGAAGAATAGATGAATGGCCACCTCATCAATAACTAATATTTTGTTATTGATGAGGTGGCCAAAATATTAGTCAATGATGAGGTGGCCATTCTTTTTCTTGCAAAAAAATAACTAAAATTTTGATTGATCCAAGACTGAAAGCACGCTTCTCAACCATTTGGCACAAGCTTGCGACAGTAGCTACAATTATCGCAGGTGGCTCTGCCTGAAAACAGGACGACATTGTTATTAGGTTGACACAGCACAGGAGATAAGAGAATTACACCAATATCGGCACTCTTTATATGTTGAGTACAGGGAAAATTATACATGAATATGCATATCTGCCATGCAAAATTTTCCTTCCTAACTGCCAATGCGACATAAGAGGGACCCTAAACTTACTATCGGCATGAGTATGATTAGCTGACATGATAAAGGTTTGCAAAACACACACTGAAACCACAATGTGTGTGTGTGTGTGTGTGTGTATATATATATATTTATATATATATGCTTGACAAGTTCAGATCTCTTGTGCTCTAACAAGACGATTAGCTAGCTATATACAGGAAACTGAAATTTTGGAGCATGATTGTCTGCAAGCCGATACCTGATACATGTGTGTCACGCTATCTGAACATCTGATATAAGAATGATGTCTGCAACAACATGGTTCATTACCTTCTATGGTAGCATTCAGCAGCTATTTTTTAAAAACAGAAACCCAGTTTTATTAACATACGGATGCAGCTAGATCACTAGCCACCAGAGAAGATATAATGTCAGGAACAGCGTCATGCCAATACAAGGTACCTCCCTGGGCCATATGGGCACCATGTGTAGCCAGGACATGCGCCACTGAGTTACGGGCATGCTTGCACACGAGCACTTTAAAATCAACAAATCAACAAAGCGGGTAAAAAGAAGAAATTTTGCACCGAAAGAGGACTCCACTGCGAACAGTGCCCAATTCTTTGGAAAGAGGAACCGAAGCGAGCACTGTCGAGTCCGTTTCAATGATGATACACCCAAGCCAAACTTCAGCCGCTAGGTAGCTAGTTTAGCTTCATCTGCTCCAAGAAGTTCTTCCCCTCGAGCTTGGTCGCGAAGAAGATCTTCATGAAGCTCTCGAGGTCCAACGTCTTGTAGGCATCGTCTTCATGTCCGGTCATCTCCTTCAGAGGACCTATCATGGTGTCGATGTTTGGGAATTGGAACGCCGCGATCGACAGCCGTTCTTCCTTCGGGTCGACGACAGCCCGGTGCTCGATGCTCCTGTACCTCCCGTTCGTCAAGACCTGTCCCCGTCAAAGCAAAACAAACAATGAGAATGGATTTATTTGGTTGATGATATGCCAATTCTGCAAAACCTAGCTAGCATACGGCCGCGCCATACAGTCTCTAACATCTGATCATCGGCAGACAGAAGCACCAAATTAATTGCTGTTCGATTGCGACTGTGCGTGCTCACCTCAAACATATCTCCGATGTTGACGACGAAGGCGCCCGGGACGGGCTTGACAGGAAGCCAGCTGCCGTTCCTCTTGATCTGCAGGCCCTGGACATGATTCACTTGGAGGACAAGCGTTAGGAGATTAGCATCAGAGTGCGGGGACAAGCCAACGACTTTCTCTGCTTGTGCGCACGGGGGGTAGTAGTTTATTCTGACTTTCTGCATTCCACGGATGCATTTGTCAGCGATCGCCTCTCGTTTCAGTCCCAAGTTCTTGGCCATCGTAGCCAAAAGGGAGTCCGATACATCCTTCACCGCACCAGAATATCTATCCAGCGCCGATCTGAATGAGACGACCAAAAGCATCATTCCATTGTAACTAAGCTGAAGAAGAGCGCGACAGGTAGCGAAGGAGAATATCATGGCAATGTAGCTACATACCTGAAGGCAGCAGGCTGGTCAGGCCAGAACTTGGTGTTCCTCATCTCAGGTGGCTGCGTGTAGAGGAAGAGCATGTCAGCCCAGTCGAGCTTCTGATCCTCAGAGACAACGAACAGTTGACCGTAGCCTTCTAGCTGCCCTTGCTCCTGAGCGAATCGCTTCTTTGTCTCTGCGGGTAGCTGGAAGAACTGCTGGATGTTGGCCTTCATGCTCTCCACCACATCGTCTGGGACGCTGTGGTTAACTAACTGCAAACAAACAGGAGAGCAATTCTAGCTAGTATCAGGATGATCAGGCATACATATATAGTATACCAGAGGAAATCAACTGTCTTTGCATAGCAATAGAGGCCGGTGTGCAATGGAAATTGTGAGCCAACAAGCCAACGAACGAAGGAACTAACCTGGAAGAAGCCCCAGTCCTGGCAGGCTCTGTGGAGGCGTGCAGACTCCTCGCCACCATGGTTCAGCTCCAGCAGCAGCCTTTGGTGGTCGATGATGGGGATCTGTGCCTCGCCGGCGACCGCTTCTGCTGCCGCCTCTGGCCGGAGATACCTCAGCGGCACATCGTCTCCGCCGGTGGCAGCCACCAAGGCCTGCACACTCGGGACGGGGAGAGACCCCATCTCTTGCCCCTCTTGATAATTGAGTTCCCCGGATACTTTAGTCTTCTGTTCTGGCTACCTCATGTATCTTCTTTTGGCATATATGTAAGAGTTATAGACAGATGGTAGCCAACGACACGCATCACCCAGTGATTTAATATTCAGAAAATCGGTCCAGCTACAATCATAGAAATAGACAACTGCCAACTTGCTTGTTTTCCCATTCTTTTATTTTCTGAGGATCAACTTCCATTCTTATCTTATTTTCTGGGGATCAACCTTTTTCACACTGGACAGAAACTAATTATATACATACAACAGGATCTGGCCCTATATACATATATACAACAGGATCTGGTCCACTACAACTTCAATATGTGCCACCTAAAACCAGAACATGGAAATAACCAAAAAGGAGAGCAATCAGAGATGACAAAACTATTATTATTATCACTTCAAAAGTAAGCATATGCATATACAGACACAAAATCAGTAAATGTGGTATATGAACACCATTAAGTCAGTCTTCATTTGTGAATCACCCTATGTTTTGTAAGTTCATAATAATCGAATGACCAACTGAAAACCCATACCAAGAACTGATCCATTCTTGGCCAGCTCAGCTGCTCAACGAAAGCACAATGCATACATATAAGCTTGCTTCTATCTGAGGAAAACCGAAACCGCGGGTATTGACTTTTTGGTGGGGGTGGCGTGTGGTGGGCAAGTGGGTGTGCTTGGTTGCTTCCATCGATTACCACAATATAAATTGGTGGTTGTGCTTAATAAAATACTTCTACCGACAAGTAGAGCTTGATCTGCACATCGCAAGTCCAAGTCAACTGTCCAATATTGCAACAGCTTACAGCTTCAATATTCTTCAAAGGAAATTTAGTCATGCCTAATTAGAAATACTTGCTCCAGCTGGCAGTAGCTCAGCACCAGATAATGTTTTCTTTTGGCTTGACGTATAATAATAGGGACAGCTTACAAACCCTTCTGACTTTGCACGTTAACAGATGGGGCATCTTTATTTCTTACCACAGTACTGATCTGCACTTAATAAAATACTCATACAGGTCTTGATCTGCACTTCTTCAACCAATAGCAATTTTTCAAAGTCAACTACACAATCTTGCATCAGCTCACCACTGGTTAATTTTCTAGAAAATTAGCTGAGCCTAACTAGAAACAAAATAACTCTCCAGCTGGCTGTACACCAACAGATCATTGTTATTTTCGGGGCTGATGCTCCTGTACCTCCCATTTAAAAAGATCGGCACTCAGCAAAGCAAAACAGACAAAGACAATCTGGTTTATTCGGTTGATTAATTCTGCAAATTCTTAGCATATGGCACCAGGCACTCTATCATAATATCTGTTCATCAGCAGACAGCAGCACTGAGTTCACGGTTACCCCAAAGATATCCCCAATGTTTGCGATGAGAGCGCCCTCGACAGGCCTGACAGGGAACCAGCTGCCATTCCTCTTGATCTGCAGCCTGCAGGCCGCCAGGCCTTGGACATGGTTCACCTGGAGGACAAGGGTCGTCAGACTGCTGGGAGAAGTTGACTGACTTTGTTTGCCTGGGGGCATGGGGGGTAGTAGTTCATCCTGACAGACTTCACTCCGCCGATGCACCTGTCTGCAATCACTTCTTGCTTCGGTCCCAAATTCTCCACCATCGTGGCTAAAAGGGAATCTGTTACATCCTTCACACTTCACAGCGCCAGAGTATCTAGCCAGCGTCGATCTGAATGAGATTCAGAGTGCAACAGCACTCGTGACAGGTTTGCAGTTGACACTTAAGCCTAGAAATGATGTCTTTCTCTAGTAATGTTTTCTACCCAATTTGCCCTCCCAAGTAGGGCAAACGAATAAAGGAGACAACAACAAAATTCCAATTCATCATTGTAATTAAGGTTGAACAGTAACGAGACAGCTACAGGTGACTGAAGAATCACAATCACAATAATACCTGAATTTAGCCGGCTGGTCAGGCCAGAACTTGGTGTTCTAGCTCTCAGATGGAAGAGTGTAGAGGCAAAGCATGTCAGCCCAGTCGAGCTTCTGATCCTCCAAGACGACGAACAGCTGACTGTAGAGCCTTCCAGCTGCCCTCGCTGCTGTGCGAATCGTTTCTTTGTCTCCGCGGGTAACCGAAAGAATTCTTGGATGCTGGCCTTCATTCCCTCCACGTCGTCCGGGACACCGTTGGTTAATCAGCTGCAAACACAGGCATGGCAACAGAGGTATGTAGCAAAGGCAGATGGAAATTGACTTAGTTTATCTTTTCTTTCCTGCGAAGTAACATTACACTGACTGGATACAAAACTGAATCAATAGTATGATGGTGCTCATAACCCACTTTGTACTGGACAAAAAAAAAAGGAATTAACAAACAGTGCATAGGCAAGAACCAATCTATCAAATTCAAATGTGATTAGAGACATAAGCAGGGGGTTTGTAAATCAAGTGCATTGTCACGAGCAAGTACTGAAACCACAGTAGTATGTTTTCACTAGGTCAGCTCTCTTGTGCTCTAACAAGACGGCTAGCTACCAGAAACTAATTCCATAGCACGATCGGCGGGTAAGGCCTGAAGGGCACGGATCGACGGTATAGCCTCCGCAGGCAGGCAGGAGATGCGAATCGTTCACTCCCTCCGCCGGTTGCCGCAGGAGGGGTTGCAGCACACGAAGAACAGGGTCATCCCCTCCTCCCTTCTTGTGGTAGCCTGCACATTATCATAAAGATATTTGAAGCCATGTATACAAATGAACAAACAGGTTGGCGGCATGGAGCTGGAAGAAGACGGCCTCAGGCGGGGCAGCGGACGGCCTTGGTGCGGGGAAGGGTGGGGTCGGAAGCCACGTCCTGCAGGGTCTAGAATCGGTCGATCAATCGACCAACTCCGGCCGCCGTTGGCGACAGGATGAAGGAAGGCGGGAATGGAGCTGGAGGGAGGGAGGGGCGTGCGTACCACTCGCGGCAGAACTTCATGGCGCTCATGGCGGCGGCGGCGGAGTTGGGTTGGAGGAGCCAAGCGTTTCCGGTGACTTAGTTTATGTTTGTTTGTTCCCGTTTTGCCCTTTGCTCTCTCAACGATTGTTCATCTCTACGAGAAAATTGGAGATTTGACACTGGCTTCTCAAAATTGCCACTTTCAAGATTGGCTCGTGAGATTTTGGCCCAATCCAGTAGATCCCCTTATCTCCGCCGTGATCATCGTCGCCATCGTCTCAACGTCGCGCTGGGCTCCTTCCTTGCGTGCTTCTCGAGGAAGCCGCTCGCGCTGCGACGACCACAATCACCCATGTAATTGAGGAGATTGGAGGCGGAGTGAAGGTTTTCATCATCGCGTGGACGCTCCCGTTTGCTCGCGTATCGCCAGGAATAGATATGGGGGTCGTGATTCGTGAAGTTGCTGTGAGATAAATTCACCATGCTTCATGCTTTCAAAAACAAATCGGTGAATGGCTGGTAGATGATGGATTTCTATTACGAGAGGAGAAACAAGTTGGAGAGAAGATTGATGGTTGCATGCAACCAACCAGCTTTTTAAACATTTTTCTTTTGCCAATCGCATGCAACCAACCAGCTCCTTTGTCCCAGGTCGGTTATCCCTCAGCTCACAATCACAACTTAAGTGTGGGACAAGCAGATGACGGCGATGCCGTGAGCATCATGGCAGGCAGACGAAGATATAGAAGGCGGACAATGAGGCTATTCAGGGACAAGCGCGCCAAGGCGATCGGTGCCGTGAAGTATATCAAGCAGGACCGGGAGTCAAGGTTTAAGTGTATCAAGTGGTTAGAAATCTCAAATCCTGATATTGATATCAAGCGGGGCTAGAAGGTATTTGTCGTGGGTTTCAACTCCTTTCAAGTGTTCATAGTTTTGGAGTTTGGTTAATGATGATTCATAGTGGAGTTGGGGGTCCTTGGTGACGGATTAATCCTTAAAGAAAGCGTGATGATTATTACTACAGGTTTAATTTGTTGCTGGATGGATGGTTTCAGGGTTTGTCTGTGTGCTTGCAGATTAGCCATCACTGGTCGCAGCTAACACCATAAGATTCCATGAGGTAAAGTTACCGAAATCCTGATTTCGCAACAGTCGTTTGATAAGTTTTTTGGTTGTCAGTTACATTGGATTAGTGAAATTTGGAAGTTCTTAAGTATGAAGTCTGACCTACTTATGTCCTCTCCAAAAAGCGTAAATGGCACTCTATTTTTTTGGAAATGAATGCTGATTAGATTTTAAAATTTTGCATCATGACTGAATGTGCAAGTTATTACTAATATTTCTTCTTCTTCAAAAGTTATTGTAATAATACCGTTGTCCTAGGCAGCATTGACCCTACATTAATTCGAGGGTCACTATGATTGGTTATAATTATTTCAAAAGCATGAAGTTTATCCTAAACAAATCTCTCGTCTGATCTTCACTGTACGTAGCAATTCTTCTCCATTAGATAAAACCGAATAGAGCTGTTATAATATGGTCTTACTTTATGCAACAATAAAAAATATGTTCGTTTAACCCGTTGCACCTTGCCCTTGTCATGGAATATGCTGCTGGTGGAGAACTTTGAATGTGCTCTGCATGGCTATTCAGTCAAGATGTTGCCCCTTTTCAACCTACTTACTTTGTTATGTCATCAAGCTATCTTTATTCTGAGCCATCTTTGCTAACAGTACATGTAATCTTGTAACTTGTTTGCTATGCGTGTCAATAGGCAAGGTACTTCTTGCAGCAACTACTTGCAAGGATTAGCTACTGTATTCCAAGGAAATGGTGAAAGAATAGTTCGCTCTTTTTTATTCCAAGGAAACAAATGCAAAACCCAATTGCCCATGATCTTAAATTGCAAAACGCCCTCCTGGCTGGGATCCCAGCCCAATGAAAATTTGTGATTTTGGTTACTCAAAGGTGCCATTGTGCTTACAGATAACTATACTAACTCTCTCGTACCTTATATGTTAGTATTGTTTTTGTGTTATTCCGGCTATTTGGTTCCTAACTTTTCGATCCACGGACAAA
Source organism: Aegilops umbellulata (assembly GCA_032464435.1). Taxonomy (NCBI): domain Eukaryota; kingdom Viridiplantae; phylum Streptophyta; class Magnoliopsida; order Poales; family Poaceae; genus Aegilops; species Aegilops umbellulata. Next base: position 571,804,012 of record CP136056.1, read on the forward strand.
ATGTAGTTTGTGTGATTTGACAATGCCTACTAAATATATGTCTTGAAGTATGTTATCATTGTGTACAATTATTTTGTTCTCTTGAAGACATTTTATTATGCTTGAAACATGGGTGCTCAAATTAATGTAAAGGAAACTGGAAATGGAAAGAGAGCGAGAGGGCGATGGGAGTGAGGATGGCAGGATGCAGAGAGAAAGAGTGGTTTGTCACAACTAACGACGCGAGATATATTTGAAAAAAATATGCATATCCCCGTTGCAACGCACGTGCAATTAACTAGTGTAAAGAAATGGATTTGGTTGAGGGGGCAATGGCCCCCTTTGGCCCTCACTAAGCTCCGCCACTGTGAGGGGACACTGAATGTCTTTCACATCTTAATTTGAACATGAGAAAAACTGTGTTGACTAAATGTTGGATATTTATATCCACACAACAGACAAAAAAAATTCAACAATTCGAGTGTATTGAGCAGACCAAAATTTTGGAACAGCCATAACGTAAACGAGAAAAACTAAGCATAATCTGGTGTATATTCACACAGTACATCGAAGAAAAGAGTAATAATGAGACATAAACTGGGAATAATTTGCTGCATCTCAGGACTCGCTTAAATTTTGAGTTCCAAGTTCATTGGAATTGTGAGTTCATATCTCACATAAGCAACACACTGAATAAAACTACTAGTGAGTTCACTTCTCACATAAGAAGCATATTGAAAGTACTTGTTCACATCTGACATAATGCCATCTCAAGATCATTTATCCAACCGGTAGCTTCCTCTTTGGAGTCATCTTCTTTGGTGGAGCTGTTGTTGGCATCCTCCTTGGGGTCATCTTCTTTGGTGGAGCTGTAGTTGGCATCCTCTCCGGGATAGTTCTAGTGGTTTGTGAAGAACTACCCTCTCCCGGCACTACTAGGGAAAAGCCTAGCAGCAGCGCGGGTTTTAGGTATATTAGTAGCGCGAGTGCCTGCGCTACTGATACGACGCTACAACTAATAGGTAGTAGTAGCACGGGTGCCACCCACGCTACTACTACGTCCGTTAGTAGTAGCGTGGGTAAAAACACGCGCTATTACTAACCCGTGCTTTGAAAAAAAAGTTGATTTTTTTTTCGAATTTTCAAATTTCTGAATTATTTTAACCTCTAATCTCTAATCACCCTCATCGCTGCTCAATTTAATCTCTAATCACCCCTCATCATTCCAAATCATCTAACTTCCCGGACAGTCACCCATCCTCTCACTACTCCAGCCTGAGCATGCTTAACTTCCGGGTTCTATTCTCCCTTGATTCCAAGTCTGCACTTGTTGTTTTCCTGACAATAGTAAGATGACAATCCTATTAACCCTCGGGAGTTTAGCTTGAGCATGAAGTCACACATTTCACTGTTTGAGTTCAAAACTATTGTTCTAAAAAACAATAATTATTTAGTAACACTAATATTTCTTGAATAAGTAGTTTGACCAAAGTTTGACCAGATTTGACCAAAATTCCAAAAAACTAAAATAATTATTTAGTAACACTAATATTCTTGAATAATTATTTAGTAACACTAATACTTCTTGAATAAGTAGTTTGACCAGATTTGACCAAAATAAAAAAAACTGAAATTTGAGCATAACTTTTTTTCCTTTTAGAATTTGAGGATTCTAAAAATTTGCAAACAGGCCGTAGGCGGTCTCCATCGGATGCGGATTTTCGTGCTGAACATTTTGATATATTATATGTTTTTTTCTGACATCGTATGCAAAAGTTATAGCCGTTTTACATTTTCCCTACACTTTTTGTAAAACATGTCCAAATTTAAGTTTTTAAATTTTCCTAACTAGTAGATGTAGTAACATAACTACATCTCGAAGGATTTTAATTTTTGAAACATTTTGATATATTATACGTTTTTTCTAACATCGTATGCAAAAGTTATAGCCGTTTTACATTTCCCCTACACTTTTTGCAAAACATGTCCAAATTTAAGTTTTTAAATTTTCCTAACTAGTAGATGTAGTAACATAACTACATCTCGAAGGATTTTAATTTTTGAAGTTTTTATCATTTTCTTTTGCTTTTTACAAAACCGAAAAGGCGATCCGGGGGGGGGGGGGGGTAGAGTTTCAGAATGGGACCTTTAGTAGTAGCGAGGGTTTTTACCCCTCGCTACTACTATGGCATGTCCCGGAGGGGCACGGTTGAGACCTCTTAGTAGTAGCGAGGGGTAAAAACTTAGTAGTAGCGCGGGTATATAACCCTCGCTACTACTATGGCATGGCCCAGGGGCACGGTAGAGACCGCTTAGTAGTAGCGAGGGATAAAAAACCAGCGCTACTGCTATCAACTTAGTACTAGCGAGGGTTAAAAACCCGCGCTACTACTATGACATGTCCCGGGGGGCACGGTAGAGACCGCTTAGTAGTAACGAGGGTTAAAAACCAGCGCTACTGCTATCAACTTAGTAGTAGCGAGGGTTAAAAACCCGCGCTACTACTATGGCATGTCCCGGGGGGCACGATAGAGACCGCTTAGTAGTAGTGAGGGTTAAAAACCAGCGCTACTGCTATAAACTTAGTAGTAGCGAGGGTTAAAAACCCGCGCTACTAGTAAGTAGCAGTAGCGAGGGATATAAACCCGCGCTGCTAGTAAGCGTCTGCGTATAATCTTTTTCCTAGTAGTGCGGTTCCAGACATCAACTGGGACTAAAGGGGTTGGTGTCTGGAACCGGGACTAAAGGTCGTCTGTCTTCAGTCCCGGTTTTAGTCCTCAACCGGGATTAAAAAATTGCCTATATATCTCGCCCCTGCCCGTCCTTTTCTCTGTTTTTTCCTTATAGAAGGTGGGAGGTGTGTGCTAGTTTGTTTTCTCTTTCTATGCATAGCTTATGTACTGTTCTTTCTAGGCTTCCTCTTCCTGCAATTCAACAAAAATGTTTAATTTCAAAGCATGAGGTGATAATTTTGTAGGCTATCGTTTCACGTAGCAGGGGAGCAGGTTTGAAATCACGATTGTAGTTTTTACAGATTCAGTACGTCACATGATGCAGAGCTTTGTTAACGAGCCTTGCAACGAGAGATCAATTGCTACAGATTTTTGAACAAATCAGAGATAAGGCTCAACATGATACCGTCCAGAATCCATGCACGCGGCGTCGGCAAGATCGGCGGCACGCGGCGTCGACGAGATCGGCGGCACGAGACGTCGAGAAGATCGGCGGCACGCGACGTCTAGACGATCTACGACACTCTGCGTCTAGGAAATCAGTGATGGAACACACATGGCATTCTCGGCGGCCAGTACGCTCTCGCCTGCTTCAAGTATCAATTACGATCAATTAGGACGTGGATAGTACGTGTACTGTGTACATAGCATCAGGGGTACTATGAGAACGTATCTGGTGAAACGACTAAACTGGTGCACCAGATGCACCAGCTATGTATGGGCCGTTGGATTTGAAAGAAAGGGACAGGATTCAGTGTGATGATGGGCTGTCGGTACATTTGCAAACTAGTCCTTGCATTACAGCTAAATCCAGCGATCTGACCTCTCTGTACCCACATCGTCTTCCTCCCCTTGCCATACTCTGTACCAGGCCGTCCAGCTGCGCGCTAGGGTTTGGGAAGTCGGCTCCGTCGCCTCTCTCGCCCCCTCTCCTGGACTTTCTCCGACTTCTATCTTGGATCTAGTTCAGGCGCCGTTGAAGCACGAGCTCCCCTCCTCTCCTCTGAGTCGCGCCCGACGAAGACGCCATTGCCGCCGGCGAGCACGTAAATGTAGAGGAGTTGTGCTGTAGCTCCTGGGGGCGAAGAGGAACTGCCCAAAGGAGTCAGCTATCTTCTGCGCCTTGAGGATTTTAGGGTATGTTCTCTTATCCCATTATCCATTTATCATGGTCATATTGGGTTCTTCCCCTTTGGGATTTCCCCAATTTATTCCAAACTAGTATCATTGCGACTTGAATAAGTAGTATGAGCACATGATTTCTGTATGAGATACACGACTGCAGATATTGTACTGCAAAATAGCCTATGCAAAGTTGAATAACTAGTGTTCTGAACCTTAATATGTATTTTGTAGTATAGAAAACCCATATTTATGCAAACTCTAAAGTAAGGTTTGTGCAGCTGTGCAGTTGAATAGTACCTAACCATCGTCCTTTATAGCTCAGGATCCAAGGTATGAGCATCGAATTTGGTTGTTCTGTTATCCATGTGCAGTATATTTGCTTCCTCCAGGCCATTCAGTTTCCATGTGTTTGAAGCCAATGACATTTGGGAATATGAATAGTATGGGCACAAAATTGATCCGTTGGATGTTGGTGAAATTCTAGTAGTAATCACAACAGCCGGTGCAAATAGTTGAGGGGGATGTGCTCTGTGTGTTCTGTTCCTTTGTATACAATTTTTTTATACCTTTGCTAACTTGATAGTAAGGTGGACAACTCGGCATGTATGTGAAAGAAATGACTTCCTAGGAGCCTACTACATGGCAAGAGTGGGTTAGTTACTGGTTGTTCCTACGGGGTTCTTGTACATGAACTAGTAATGTACTATATGAACTTCTTCCACATTGCTGATATGAAATGGGAACGGCATTTGCAATGTTCAATTAAACTTTCTATGGTAATCCTAGTTGTTCATGTTCCTCATTTTGTTTTGCTGATGTCCACATTGTACCTATGCTCTTAAGTAAAAAGTATTGATGTGTTTTGCTTGGTACTAGGTTAGTTATCCACTTTTTAACCTGCGTGTGATGTTTTGTGTTATATTTGCATGAAAAATAGTCAGCCATGGAGTCCATGACAAGTGTTGCTCTAAGTATTGGGTCAACTACGGCAATGGGAGTTGAAGATGATGCCAACAGCTTTGCCATGGTAATTCATTTGTTGTATTGGTCACATACGTACGTCGCACAGTTTCTGTCACCTGATGATTTTTTCTGAAATTTCTAGGGCACGATCCAGCAGGTCGAAAACAATGGAAATAGCTACCACACGCCAACACGAACTAGCAGTCTTCCGTTTTGTGTAAGTATAGTAGTTTTTTTTCTCACATCCAATGCATGAGCTGTAGTTTATGAACCGCACATCTTTTTATTTTGCATATCCAGGGGTCAAGATATGAGCCGGAGTGTGATCCTAACTTACAGCCCGTAATTGGTATGCAATTTGGCACTTGGGAGGAAGGTATGACATTCTACAAAATGTATGCTCATGAAGTCGGGTTCTCGGTTCGCACATGGACGACACACAAAGATGAACATGGCGTACTGTGGAAGAGGTTTGTTTGTGCTAGGGAGGGTTGGAGAAAGGAGGCCCCAGAAGAGGAAAGGATAAAACCTAAACGAAAATTCAAGTTAACCAGGTGTGGTTGTGAGGCTATGATTGGACTGAGGAGGCAGGAACTGGAGGATACAGTGTAATTGTAAACTTTTAATCATTCAACCTGATGTCAAATTTCTGAATAGATGCATTTAAAAAGAATGTGAATAGAGAGCTTCATAATTTACGTCTCTCAGCTTAGAAACAATTAGATCATGAACATGTGAAAATTATGGTTAGAAAAATGAGAAGAGAAACTACTAAATTTCCACGGTAGGATTATGTCAGCCTGTATACATGGTGTTTCTTTTATTTGTTGTAACCCAGTTACATCTTTTCCTGTGGATATATAGAAGATGTGATATACATCACAAGATTTGTGCAGCCGACATCCATTATCTCTGGAAATTTTTGATCGACATATCTAGTGGAAAGATACGCACAACCTGGGACTTCATACTGTATTCTTTTTTATCATATCAATTAACTTTTATTGCTGCCCTGCTAAATCAGTACCGGTAACAACCAAAAGATATCTGAATACATTTTATTTAGATGCTTCTATGCAAGAACATCACATCTTTCACATCGGAACAACACAAGCATCTGCATATTGTACAACAACCACTCATGTAAACTATAGAAAACCTGCATACAAGATTTTCTAGCAAATGTACATTCTTGATGATTACATGGTGCTACAAAAACTGAAGCCTGAGACAGCCATACACGATCTGGACTAGTATGAGAGGTGAAATTATCAGTTTCATCAATGCCATCTTGGAGACCTATGAAGATGACTCCTCTGAAGATTACCCAGTCATAGCTCAGGCTCTTCAACAGATTTACCGGCTCCGGGCAATGAGACTCCGTAATGACCTTCAAACAAAATAATTGTGGCATCAGGGGAGCCAAGCTAAACTTAGTAGTGACACCCTAAGCTACAATCATAGGCATCTCTGTGTGGAAATAACATTGGATTCCAAAGTATCACATTTTTAGAACACAAAGGACAGTCACTACTAGAGAAGTAGCGATGCACCATTGGTGATACATATTGATTTGGCTCAGCAGTAGTTAGCTAAAAATGTTTTTGTAACTATGGAAAACATAGTTTGATGATGAGTAAAGGACGAACTAGATAACAAAATCAATAAGATGAACTCGTAATGCTTTCACGAAATTCAGTTAGACTATGTAAGTACACGTTCTCTTTAATATTGTTTACCAATAAAGGATGAAAACAGGGAGTGCATCCCTTGTAATTGGCACGCAGATTGTAGAAATATAGTCGCAGCTCATACCTAAATTTGGTGCTCACAGCACACTATTCCAATTCTTAATCAACAAAAACATGCCCTTTAGTCAAGTGGAACAAGATGGATAGAGGAAGAAGCGAACATACCTACATCCTTGAGCTACTATCGTTGGATAGTGCTGACGGCGGCGGCAGCGCCGGCGGCGGATTGTTGAGAGAGACCGTCGAAATTTAATATCCCTAATTCGCCTGAGTGGTACAGAAGAGGGAGAGACGGCCGCGTTTCGTTAAGCTCTGAGATCGATCTTTGAGCTTGCTGGACCTTAACCCTAGCTTCAAGAGGATGTACTGGTACAGAATCTGGCAAAGGGGAGGAAGACGATCTGAGTACGGGGAGGCCAATTCGTTGGATTTAGCTGAGCTGCAAGGACTGGTCTGCAAATGTACCATCAGGCCCCTCATCGCACTGAATCATGTCCCTTTCTTTCGAATCCAACGGCCCATACATAGCTGGTGCATCTGGTGCACCAATTCGGCCGTTTCACCAGATATGTTCTCGGGGTACTATGGTCTTTTCCAGTGCTTATAAATGAAAAAGAAAAAAGAAAATCAATAAAAAGAGGGAAGTGGCATGGTGATCAAGGAGCCAAAGAGCAAAGTGCAATTTTGCGAAGCCAATCTTGAAAGTGGCAATTTTGAGAAGCCACGTATTGAAAGTGGCAAATCTTCGATTTTCTCCATCTCTACTCACCCCCATCCGATTTCCTTTCAAAACTTTTTCCCACAAAGTGTTTCCTTTTTTTCCCCTTTGTTTTGCCCCCCGATGAATCAAAATCACATAGATCCATTCGCCTCCACATAAAGGAATCAAATCATACTACTAACAATCTCTATTATTAAAGGTGTGTGCCAAGGCGTCGTCTCTGTCAATCGGGCACGAAGCTGCCGTGGCCGGTGGCAAAACAGACTGTTTCCTTACGGACGAAAGCCCAAAACGCGAGGAAAAAAATGTGGAGTAAATAGAAACATACATCAAATGCATTCCACGTCAAAAGAAAAAAGAAGCTTAGGACATGTTTGTTTGGGCTTGTACTTTTTTGGCTTAAAAGTCAAAACAGCTCCTAAATAGCAGAAATTCTATTTGGCTCTTGGGAGCATATGCTCCTGCCTGCCAAAAATACTTTTTGCAAATGTCAATATATATATATATATATATATATATATATGTGTGTGTGTGTGTGTGTGTGTGTGTGTGTGTGTGTGTGTGTGTGTGTGTGTGTGTGTGTGTGTTCATTGTCTCACCCAAATGCGACCTGCAAATTTTTAGTGGGAAAGCTTAAGCTATTTGACCTATGCGAAAAAAAACAAATCAAACGTCAAATGTTACACTTATGTTTGTTTTTTTCACCAACGAAACACTGCCATCCTGTTCCGCATGAAAATAGTCACGATTGCAAACTAACATGAACATCCCAAAAAAATCAGATTTTTTTCATTCCTTTTTACTATTTATTTTGAATTTTCTGTTTATCCGGAAGCATATGCTCCCCAGAGCATTAACGGCCTTCCTTCCAAAACAGGGGCTTTTGGCTAGCTGAAGCATAAACCCAAATAAACATGGCCTAAGTCAACACGTTTCACCTAAGAAAGTTACGTGCCGACACGCATCAATTTGATCCATTCTTTGTACACTCTTTCTAATTAATAACTTTTTGGACATTAACCCTTAGAGAATGCAATGAATCGGATAATGGCAACACCATCGGTGCATCAACTGTTTGTTCATGAAGTACTAAGTTTGGTTCGTCAAAGAGCCAGACGAGTGCTTCTCAAGTACTCCCTCCATCCTAAAATTATTGTAAAGTTGTATCAAAGTTGAGACTTATTTTAGGACGTTGGTCGCTGAGGCTGTGGGTGGTACCGCAACCGCATCAACCTGTATCTTCATCGACCCATAAAGCCTTAACCAAACGCCATAATTCCAATACAATGTAAGCCCGAAAGCTCTTCTAATGCATTGGTTCTCAAGTGAGGTGCTAAGTGCATCAAAAACCTTAGCATCTAATCTTTCTAATGTGTGTAGGAGTAACCTTCATAGCTCCCTCACTTAATAATTGTTCAACACCTAAACACCTTCATGTATTGGGTGGTAAGCATTTTGCATGGACCCATGCGCTTAGCATCGTTTTTTCCTGGGTCATCGTGACGCTCTATCTTTTTTTTAAATTATTTGGCCACATTAATATTTTGCTTTTTTTTTGAGAAAACAATACTTATTATCTTTTTTGCGGATGCCCTTAACACGTGTACACGGTGAAGCATTTTTTCGAGAAGTACACGTGAAACATTGGGAAGGGGCCTTAGGATGTAAGAAGAACAAGGCCCTGGCCTGGTCAGTCTTTTTGGGCTGTGTTATCCGGATCGATCTCAAAACCCAGAACCGTCCGATCCGACGATGATCATTATCCACCCGTGTATTTTGGCCTGGACCGGCCCAAACAAACCTGCTCGCTCGATCGATCCGCGCGGTTCAGATTCAGAAGTCTCCCCCACCCCACCCCCCGTCCACCACCACCAACCCGTCGCAACCCACCGGAAACCCTAACCCTAGCCAGAGCCAGGCCGCGCCGGCGAGTCGACGGAGCCGCAGCAGCGCAGGCCAGGCGAGTCGGAGGAGTCGAGGTAGTCGCGGCGCCACAGCGCCACAGTGCGGGCGGGCCGAGGGCGCGGCGCCGGCGGCGGCAGGTCCTCCCGGTGACCTCCGGCGGCCTCTTCCTCCCCAGTAAGCCCCCGCCCCCCTCCTCCCCCGGCCCTGATCCGCCCCCCCCCCTCCCCCGGGTCTCGTACGCGTCGTGCCCCGCTGGTCTGGTGAGCCGGTGGCGTCCCTGACCGAATCGTTATTGTCTGTTTTTTCATTTACATTAGAAAAATAATACTATTTTCTCTTAGCCGAACCTATGCTCTGCTTGTTCTCGACTTGGCTGCTGCTGCCTGCAATGCATACCAGTGTTCATTACCATTTGGCCCTGGACATCTATTATTATGTGGGGTGGTTGTAGCTGCAGATCATACTGTTGCTAACTAATATACATGTGGATTTCCAGTGATTTAGGAGGATGATGGCGCAGGCCCTGCAAGGGATCCAGCAGCAGTATGCGCCGAGTGGCTTGCCTGTCCAGAAACGTTATACACACGAGACTGCAGTGCAAATTCTTCAGCTGGATAATATGGATTCAGATACTTCCCCGGTCCGACTCATTATCAAGCATAAAATGTAAGTACTCAAACCACCGATATCGAAAGCAGTGCTGGCTCATTATGATAGCATTGCTTACATTCGGTGTCCCTTGTTTTAGCTATTTTACTGCATGTAGTACCCATGTTTATCGCATGTTGATAAATCTGCCATTGTTCATATTCCTGTAGTATGCATTGTTGTGCTGTTCTCGAGGACGATTGCAATGGCTTGGTCATCTTCTGCATGTAAAATATAATAAATAGTCTTAGAAGAAACTTCTAAATTTTGGGCAAAGTGAATTGTCACTATTGAACTAAAGCCATATACATCCGTGCATAGTTGATAATTCAGATGATATTAGAAGTGGTAAGAAAATGAAGTGGTTCTATCTTTCTAACTAATTTATTATTGATATATTTCCTATCTCAACGTCACATCCTGATCTCTTTATCTATCCAGTGTAACCTACCTGAAAGGAAGGGAGCAATTCTATAACCTGCACCCACGATATCTTCTGGCAGTTTCAAAAAGTATTGATGAGCAGCTTTATAAGGATGCAGAATCAAAGGTTTGTTTTGCTTCGCGTAGCAAATATAACTCCTCCCTCTGTTTCACTATAATCGTCGCTGGCCTCACTCGTTGTGCTTTGTTTCAAGTTATTTCTGCTCTCTGTTACATCATCTTCATTTGTTATCTTTTATGTTGTACTGAACATAAACTTACTGTCAAAGTTTGAGCTATTCTTGTATTTTATTTTGTTTTTCGTTCATGGTACTGTTTACTGTTAGATTATGTGATATATTCATGGAATTCTACCATTTATTAAATTATATTATTACAATTCTGAATGACTTGTTATTTGCTAACACCTAGTTCTTTTCTCTCAGATCGACTACATGGATTTTGAGACTTTAGAAGTTAGGCTGAATGCTCTTCTCAGTCGTGGATCATTTGGCAACAGTAGATATGCTTTGGCTTCTTCAGCATCTTTACCGACATCACACTCAGAACAGCCTGGGATAGAAGTAACAGATTCAAGTATACAGAATGGTAGAGCTGTACCTGGTTCTGTTAATCCCCCCCTGCCTGCTAGTGACATATCACATAATGTCGTATATTCTCAGGGTGAGTTAAGATTATTAGTTTTCTTTCTTGATCTCACAGTACAACTTCAGTATTTTAACTTTGGATTGATTTTAGTAGGATTTGCACCAACCAGTCACCATGAAGCTGCTGCCAGCTTTGTTCATTCATCGGCTGATAAGATTAAACAGGGGCCTGAAAGCTTAGCAAACGCCACTGCTGGACCATGTGTGTCATCACTACCAAAATGCAGTCCCTGTATTGCTGGAGATTTCAGTGGTGGAGTGCGAACTGGCCATACAAAATACCATTTCCCAGGTTAGTTGTTTTACTTATACCATGACTTATGTATGAAACTGAGCTTAAGCTATTTTGCATCATAAACATTATGACCAAATTGTGCCAGGCGATGTTCATCAAGTTGATAGTCAACAACCATCGACATCGGGTAGTTCCAGTTCTGTGTCTGCGATGTGTGATCGAACCGCAAATTCTACAAATAACAACAGATATTCCGCTGGCCAAGTATCATCGTCTCTGCAATACAGAGAATGCGGGAAAGTGTTGTATACGCGGAGCCACCCAGTAGAGGAATCAGATCAGTCAAATATCACAGCCGGATGCCACGACTTGTATATCCATGACCAATCTAAAATTCGCACTGACATCAAGAGAGAATGTGGACTTGAAGGATGCATGCAAATGGATGAAACATGTTTCTGCAGGGAGAAATGCTCAACTTTAAACACAAAATTCAGTTATGACCAATGCAGCTATATTGCTGCTGACTCTGGTAATTGTGTCTCTATAAGAGAGGCAGTGAAGGGAGCCGAACAGACATCAAATAGCACTGTATCAAAGCCAACTTCCCCTACTTCGGATGAATCGTCTGGCAAGCATCATCCGGCAAAACGATTGAGGATCAATTCTCCCAGGCCTGTCCATGATGATAAAACAAAGTTAACAAAGGAACTACAGCCTGCTGCCAATGGAACTTATGTCTCTTCTGAAACAGTACAGTCTGAAACCACAGCATTACCTACAAAGTCGCCATCTGGCTGTTCCTTGCTGGACAGCAATGCTAGCAATAACATGGAGATTATTAGATTGCCGGAGACTGCTATGCAAGCTGAAGAAGGGTTGTGTCATGGAAATGGTGACATCGAGATGAAGGAATTGTCATGTTACGGAAATGGTGACATCGAGATGAAGGAAGGGCTGTGTTATGGAAATGGTGACATCGAGATGAAGGACTCAAAGCTTTGCTCAGTGGATGAAACATCATTAACAGCCAGCTTAACTGCAACGAAGAAAAGAGGGGGTTCAATACTTTATGCCCTAAGTGCTGAGGAGCTTAGAGATCACATGAAAAGTTTGAACCAACATATTTGTCCGGTGAGTGCAGAGCCCGTTCTCATAGGTTTTCTATTACTGTAATATCACTTGATGCTTAGTTATGCCACCGAGTAATATGCAACATAATTATTACGTTATTCGACTAGAGTTTGGCTCAAGAAGTGTTAGTTTTTGTTTTATCATGGTAACTGGATCGCCTGTATAGTGCATAATATTTAGTTATTTGAAGCTATCAAATTCGTTGACTCAGTTGCTTTTTATTTTCAGAGCCAAGTGATGACAGAAGAACACCCTTCAGGCTTGCCTGACCAAAATACGTGCAATTTATGTGGGATGGAGAGGATTCTATTTGAACCTCCTCCACGATTCTGTGCTCTCTGTTTCAAAATAATAAATTCGACCGGATCCTATTATGTTCATGTGGAAAACGGAATTGATAAGGCTTCAATATGTGCCAAATGTCACCATCTTAGTACTGCAAAATTTAAATATGATAAGAGATCAAATTACGCGGAAACAGATGCTGAGGCTGAATGGGTAATGTTCTTTTCTTATCTCTCTACTTATTCTTAAATCTTAATAAATTATATATACGAATTCCTCATCTTTTGTTCAACTTATCTCATTTCAGTGGGTTGAGTGCGATAAGTGCAAAGCTTGGCAGCATCAGATATGTGCCCTTTTTAACCCTAAAGTTGCAGACGAGGAGGTGGAGTATACATGTGCCAAATGTTTATTGAAGGAGAGGGATAGTGGAGATATAATTTTGCCGGAGTCACCTACTGTTCTAGGAGCATTAGAGTTACCAAGGACTAAACTGAGTGATCATATTGAGCAGAGACTTTCAGTGCGGCTTGAGCACGAACGGCTGCAGAGGGCAAGAGCTTCAGGAAAAGACATTGAAGAGGTATTTGTGCCATGTTTGTGATTATCCTGTAGACTTGTAGTACATAGGAAACAAGTCCCATGAGTTATCTGCAATTATTGACCATACAGCAAACTGTAGGCCTATCACATCCCTGTTTTAAGACTTATTTTATTATTTCCCAGGAGTTACTTGCTCTTCCTGATCCATGATAGAACTTACACATTAGCTCGAGTATTGTTAATTTCTAATCTTCTACCGCCGACTTTTCAGCAGTATCTATATATAGGTGGGTAATATTAGTTGCATTTCAGGATCTTATTTTGTTAAAGTGTAGCTCAGTTATGTGGTTGAATTTATTGGATTCAAATAAATATAATTTGATGTGATGATCCGTGTCATATTATAACTCATGGCCAACTTAACGATAGAAGAATTGTGAAAACAATAGTGTTGATCTATATTATTTTCCTCTATTTAGGGATTGTGTTACAGTCTGATGTCAACTATGTGGTAAACTTATTTTAATTTTCTTTTTTGTGCTCCAATGTTTAGGTACCAGGAGTTGAAGGTCTTACTGTTAGAGTGGTTTCTTCAGCTGCAAGAGTGCTTCAAGTCCAACCACGTTTTCGGGATTTTTTTAAAGATGGGAAATATCCCGGGGAATTTCCATACAAATCAAAGGTGATTGGATGATACTCCCTCCGTCCGGAAATAGTTGTCGTAGAAATGGATACAAATGGATGTATCTAGAACTAAAATACATCTAGATACATCCATTCCTCGGACAAGTATTTCCGGACGGAGGGAGTACTTTATTCGACAATCTGTTTCCACAGTATCCATGTTAATAGTAATTTCAGATATTTAGTACATAATGAGGGCTAACTTTTAGTGCCTTTTGTTCTATACAGGCCATTCTCTTGTTTCAAAAAAATGAAGGTGTGGATGTTTGTCTATTTGCCATGTATGTACAAGAGTATGGTTCTGATAGCCCATTACCAAATCGAAGGCACGTTTATCTTGCATATATCGATTCTGTCAAGTACTTCAGGCCTGAAATCAAATCTGCAAGTGGGGAAGCTCTCCGAACCTTTGTGTACCATGAGATTTTGGTATGAGAAATGCAAATATTGAGCTGATTACGTAACTTTCTTAAATACATGTTGAACTGAAATTATTTTAATATGGTTCTCTCTTGTAGATTGGCTATTTGGATTACTGCAAGAAAATAGGATTTGTAAGCTGCTCCATATGGGCTTGCCCATCTACAAAGCGTGATGATTATGTTTTGTATTGTCATCCCACGTCACAAAAAATGCCCAAGTCTGACAAGCTTCGGAGCTGGTGAGTATATTTAACACGATATTTATGATTTAAACCTAATTATTTGTTTATGGGACTTAATTGGGCTTTCTCATGAATCTTCTTAGGTACCAGAACCTGATCAAGAAGGCTGTTAAGGATGGTGTAGTTGTGGAGCGTAATACATTGTACGACTTCTTTCTTCAGCCTACCAGTGATCGCAAGGCCAGTATATCTGCAGCATGCTTGCCATACTGTGAGAATGATTTCTGGCCTGGAGAAGCAGAGAGACTCCTTGAGAAGAAAGATGACAACACCTCACAGAAGAAAGAGCCACAAGTAGGAAGGCTCATGCGTGTTGCCAAACGTGATGACAGGAAAGGAAACCTTGAGGATAACCTTGAGGATATCTTGCTAGTGCACAAAGTTAGTTCATTTTACTCTTGTTTTAATCCCCCTCTCAGTATAATGTTGGCACTGACATCATATTTTTCATTGTCGATAGCTTGGAGAAAAGATGCGAACAATGAAAGAAGACTTCATTATGCTTTGTCTGCAGCGGTTTTGCAAGCATTGCCAACAACCTATTGTGTCTGGTAAAAGTTGGGTTTGTACCTGCTGCAAAAACTTCCATCTTTGTGACCAGTAAGTATTTCTTCAGATCACTATTTTTTTATACCTACAGAATCTGCTGCCATAATGTTTCTTTTTGTAGAATGAATCTTCTGTCATAGTTATGATCACATTGAATTTGGTAGCAGTACTGAGAATACCTTTTTCTTATGAAAAATAACTGCACACACATGTTATCATCTAGTGCCTAGGCCCTTGTAGCTATCAGCTTCCAGTTTCTTTTTGAAATTTGAATTGATCATATGCCAATCAAATTGCAAAATGTACTTACATCCCCTGTTTTAAAACTTCTCAGTTTTTGTTCCTCGATAATCACCCATTTCATCGATATAGCATCCATTATTGACAATGTTTCGGTTGTTCTTCCTTGTAGATGCCATGCAGAGGAGCTAAGTGCTCCACTAAAGGACAGGCATCCAGCTACAACAAAACAAAAGCATGCATTTCAAAGAGTACTGCTATAAACCCTGCTATACTTTTAGTTCATTTCACCGGTCAAATAAGCACAATATGCATGCTGCTATTTGTTAAATGTATGATGAAATTTATACTTACCAGAGTAACTACCTGTTCTACAGATAGAGGAAGAACCTCTTCCAGAGACTGATGATGGAGATCCAACAATGGAAAGCAAGTATTTTGACAGCAGAATTGATTTCTTGAAGCACTGTCAAGACAATCAATATCAGTTTGATACACTCCGACGGGCAAAACACTCAACAATGATGATTCTTTATCATCTACATGATTCAGCTTGTTCTGCTTGTCACCAGGCCATGGATCAACGCTTTGCGTGGCGGTGCCTGGTTTGTGCCGGCTGCAATTTTTGCGATTCATGTTATAAACAAGATGGTGAAAAATTGCACATTCATAAACTCAAACAGACGGACAATCAACAAGTATTACCAAACTACACTCTACAGGTATCCTTTGTCATTCTCAGCTAGCGTAACTTTTCTGCATTGGGCTTACTTTGTAGTGCTGTGGAAAAATAGTTACAGAAGTAGGAAAAAGTTAATTAAACAAACAGTAAAATAGGCAGAATTTGGTTAGACAAACGGGATTATCACAATCCACCGCAACGCCGGCTGGATGTTAAAATCTGCACGGGAGATTCTAAATCTCTCATGTTTTGTTCTCTCACCTAATTCAGGTACAATTTCTATGATTAGTGTTTTTTTTGTGTTTCTTGGAATATGATTTTTGGTGGCATCAGTTCTTGACCTTACGTGCATTGCACCATTACTTTTTACTTGACTACCTACTTGACTTTTTGTCATTGTTTCATATTTGTGTTGGAGGTGCTTACTGCTTATGCTCACCTGTTTGTCTTGATAGTATCTTTTGTTGACTGAGCATATCCAGTTTAATAAGCAGTGTGAACCATGAAGGATATTCCTTGTTTTGGATTTCTGCGTGGTGGTTGTGTTCATTAGTTGTCCTTTAACAAAAATGTTTGATACTAATGATGTTGATATTTTCAAAGCAGGACTACCTTGAGGCTTTGGTGCATGCATCAAAATGCTTCTGTGCTGCGCGTAGTTGTGCTTTCAAACTCTGTTTTACAATGAAGAAGTTGTTCTTCCATGGTGTACGATGTGACATCCGCAACCGAGGAGGTTGCAGGAAGTGTATCTTCATGTGGAAACTTCTGCTCACTCATGCAAAACATTGCGGTGACGGGGCCTGTTCTGTTCCCAGATGCAGGTAAAAGTCATGCTTTTTCATGCCAGCTTATTTGCATTACTCGTTATATTATGCAGCTCCTTTCCTTTCTCGGGTTTCTGATGATATCTTTAATTCCATTTTATTTTAGGGACATCAAGGCATTCTTCATGGACAAGACCAAAATGATTGCTGGGCCACCTTGTGCCGTAGAGTGCTAGCGGATCCCGTCCGAAATGAACTCTGCCGTGAACTACCAAGTAGTGGTTTTTTCTCGAGCAGGAAGATTCGTTGATGAAAACGCAATAAGCTGCTGTTTGCCGCCGTACATCAGCAGGATTGCATCGCAAAGTAAATAAAATAGCGGCGACTTGGCGGCGGAGGCACCAGCAGCAGAGTTAAGTTAGACTGTTTCGCTGGTATTCCCTGGAATTTGCGCGCGCGAAGAAGGCAGCAGCACGTCGGGAGGAGATACCAGCAGAAGCTTTGCATAGGCAGACAGGCATCCTCTGTAGTAGTGTCTGTACATAGACATGTATATATAGTTGGTTTTCTTTCTTGCAAAGCCATACATAGGATAGAGGATTTTGTTTTATTGTTTCTTTTTGTACCCCCCTGATTGGATTGAACAAGGCCACAATTTTGTTCAGCCTTGCTGCTGTACTGTGGCTCTGGCTAAATCCAAGTTCATTCAATTATTAATGTGTATAAGAAAGAAGATACCCCTCAAGCTGCATATACTTGTGCTTGTAGCATCTGCATTTGTTCATAATCTCCTCTTTTTATTTAGAAGAACTGAGGTCATCTCTAACCGAACACCTAATAATACTTAACTCCCTAAATATAATTGAAGTAGATATTTGCTTACATGTTAATTTGAGACATGATAAGTTAAGTGCACACAATTCAACAATGTTTTCAAATTAGCCATTCAAACTGAAGAACCCGGGAGGGCTCAGATGAAGTAATAATCCAGATAAGGCACAAGAATCAAGCGCTTTGAAGTGTTCACAAGTGCTCATCAAGACCATCTTGGATCATGTTTGCACTATGCTTCGGCTCTGGCGGGATCCCCGTTGGACTAGATGGATTATAGGAGTAGATGTCATTGACAATGTGATAGGCCATCATGTGCTCATGGCCATTGACAACATAGTTGTAAGGTTGGACATCTCCAGCAGCAAGCTTTCGGAAAGTCATTACCTCAAAAAGACATTAAGGTTAGTATGAGAGCCAGACAATGGTGATCTCGAAAGGACTTTTGTGTTGTTTAGTTTTCCCTAACAATGATGCCGTGTAGTTCATTTTGTGCCCTGCAGTACCTGTTATGCTCCATTCATCATTCTTTGGCGCTGGTGCAATTATATATGTATATATGAAAACATAGCATTATCTGCCAGTTTCAATCCACAAAGCTCTCACATATATGTGGTGTGCTGCACATTTGTTTCTGACGCTAACAGGTCGATACGGAATGCTAAACAATTAGAAGACATTTAAGAAAAGTGACGTAAACAATTTAATGAAAACCATTATTCCATTTTATTTGACTTGTTACTACTCCCTCCGTTCCCAAATAATTGTCTTTCTAGCCATCTCAAATGGACTACAAAATATGGATGTATGTAGACATGTTTTAGAGTGTAGGTTCACTCATTTTGCTCCGTATGTAGTCACTTGTTGAAATATCTAGAAAGACAATTATTTAGTAACGGAGGGAGTAGACGATAGGGGAAGGTTAGTTTTTTTTAGCATGAGCAATTCTTTCTATGCCTACTCTTTATTTCATACCACTACAAAAACGAAGCGGCGAGTCTAAGGTGTGTTTTACTTGTAGCAAGATTATAATTCCCCGTCTTTTCCTGTTTTCTGTGATCTCTAAACACGCGCGGGGGCGGGGTAGATCGGACAGCCCATTGTACACAAATGGTTAATACATTATACCAAGGAGGATGGGAAGTAGATCAACTCAACCACTCAAGGAATAATCTGAATATATAATGGAGCACCACAAGAGGACAGTGAGATGTGAACTGCACCAGCAGTGTGCAATTTATGAAGAGTAATCAAGGAACCCTCCTAGCTACTGTATCTATAAGTTCAACTAGCATTTCCATGTTTGAGTACCGTAAATGTAGTTGTTGAGGAGCTAAGGTAAGATTTCATATATGTCCATTGAATGAACCGAGTGCCCATTTAGAGTCTCTTTATATAAATATACCACCCATCACAAAAGATTGAAATAAAACACTAGTTTTAAGGTGGAACATCCACCGCAGCAAGCCTTTCGAAAAGTGGTGACCTCGAAAGGACATTAAGGTTGTTATGAGAGCCAGACAATGGCGATCACAGAAGTACTTTTGTGTTGTTTAGGTTTCCCTAACAATGCTGATGTATGGTTCATTTTGTGTCTTATAGTACCTTTTATGCTTCATTCATCGTTCTTTGGTGCTAGTGCAATTATGAACACACAGCATTATTAGTACATCCATATAATTAATACATTCATAACGAAGGAGAATGGGAAGTACATCAACTCAACTACTCAAGGAACAATCTGAATGTAATGGAATGCTACTAGAGGACAGTGAGATGTGAGCTGCAAAAGCAGTGAGCAATTTATGAAGAGTAATCATGGAGCTCTCCTAGCAACTGTATCTATAGGTTCAACTAGCATTTCCATGTTCGAGTACCATAAACGCAATTGTTGAGGGGTTAAGATAAGATTTCATAGATGTCATTGAATGGACCCCATGTCCATTTATAGATTTTTTTGGAAGTACATCACCCATCACAAAAAGATTGAAATAAAACGCCATCTGCGAGGGGCGGGATAAGCTATAGCAAGATCTCTAGTCATGTAACCCCAAAAGAAACAAGTAGCTCAAATCAAAGAAAGACTACGGTCTCTGGATTTTTCTAAGTTCTTTCGGTCAGAGTTCAACTCTCCAGCGAAAGTGAAAAATCCACGGTCTTACATCCACTGAGGTAGTCATCTTGCTTTCCTTTACTTTCCCTTATGATATTTGGCAATCTCAGTAAAATAGATCATACTTTATTTTAATGTTTCCTGAAAGCTACTGAGCGGAGCAACCTCTACCGCTTTCCCTACCATTCTGGTTGAATAAGGGCAACCCTGACTTATGTGCTGGAATAGCTACGTTATGAGCACGGGTGCTGCAAAAAGATGTGTTTTTATATCCCGTATTAAAAATGATCTTTCCTTTCTTTTGAAAAATATGTGCTCTAAAGATACCATTGCTCTACGCCTATCAACTAGCGATGTAGAGGCGAATCCGTGGTTGGATGGTTAGGAGGACAGTGGTACCCCCTGCCCACCAGAGTTCAAGTCCCAGACTTGACATTGATGTTCACATTTTCCTGGATTTATCCCATGCCCTCTGGCGATGTTCGTTCAGTGGGAGGAGACTTTCCCGTCAACTACAAAGGCGTCTGTGGCGACTTCGTCAATCTCAAGATGGCGTGCCGGCTCAGTCTCTAGGAGGTGTTCATAGGGGTAGGGTGTGTGTACGTGCGTTTATAGAGATGAGTGTATTTGTGTATGTATGAACGTCTGCATCTGTACTGTGTTAAAAAAACTAGCAATGTAGAGGACGGGGAAGGGTTTCTAGTAGAAGGCCCCCCTTCACCTAAAACTAACCACCGGCCTTGTGGGCACACTTTGAGCCATCGAGGAGGCTCCCATTCTCATGTCCTTCGCCATTACTCGATGAAACCAGCTCCTCATTATCCTACCCACTCGAAATTTTGTTTGATCACTTATTGCTTAAGATGGTTATAAGTTTAAGGACACAAGCCAGGTGATGGAATTGATGCACCATGTAATTGATATCATTTAGCAAAATGAAACATGTCAGCATGGCGAGGTCAAAGAAAGCCCTTTCTGCGCGTGCTCCTCTCACCTGAAAGGAGTACACAAAGATTTTGGACTGCAATAGCTGGCGAACGTTCGTTGGGAGGGGCTGGCATTTACTAATGTTTTAGGTGACAAATTTAGTTATATGGGGTTGACAGTTTCTTGTGAAACACATGACATTTCCTAGGAGGAATTGCTAAAAAAAGACAAGATTTTCTGTCTTTTACCAACTACACTTGCCATAAAACATTCGCTTGTCATCCCCCTCACGGCTGACGTTCGCCACATAACATTACCGAAGACTTTTACCCCATAGTAAAATCCGTCTAGCAGAGTATTTATTATTCAAAGATGGCTTGATAAAGGTGCCAAAGGAATCTGCTGGTAGAGCTGAATTTAAGGCTTCATTCCAAAAAACAGAGCATGAAATTTAAGTTTACAGCCGGGCCGTACATGAACTGAATGAAAATCAGTACCACCTATGTCCTGTAATGTACGGCGTTTTCGCAGTTCACTTTGAGCTCCAAAAACGTCTTATATTACGGGGCGGAAGGAGTGCTAATGCCTTCGATCCATATTACTTGTGGCTCAAATGGATGTGTTGGACATGTTTCGGTGCTAGATACATCTGTTTGAGCGACGAGTAATATGAACCGGAGGAGTAAGATAGATAGACCGACCATTGACATATGATGATCTCACTCTCCTTCCAGCACATGCAAGTTCCTGGGTTGCCATGAAGATGCCGTCACACTGGCCGTGCATCCTCCACAGATCGATGCCAGCTTCATCGTCCCCACTTGTACACTCTGGTTTTAGCTCAACAGTATCACATGTACACGTTCCACATCGTCTATACCTTTTGCTGGGCGCGCGTAGTAATGGCGGCATGTGCTCCAACAGTTGAGTTAACGGTGTACCCATGATCGGTCGGCTTGCGCATTCAATTGCTAATCTACTTATCCATCTCTAGCTGCTGCTAGTTTAATTGATTGAGATTGATTGATTGCCTCCACGGCTCTACGCGTGATGGATCGATCGGTACGTGAAGATCGATCGAGCTGTTCAGTAATTGTTCATTGATGGATCTTCCATGGATCGCTCCTCGCCTGCTGCCTCGCTTATATACACACGCTCGCCATTGCTGCCGCTCCCTCGCTTCACTTGTAGCAATTGTAGAGCTGCAGCAGCCAGGTAGATAGACAATGGCTCCCATGGAAGGAGGCGGCCGTGGAGGGAGGTTGCTGCTCTGCGTCGTCGTCTGCGCTGGGGCACTGATGACCGTCGCTATGGCGGGCGGCGGCGACGGAGCCACGTCGGTCATCGTCGTCGGCATGGCCCAGTGCGCCGGCTGCGGCAGGAAGAGCTTGGGCGCCGAGGCGGCGTTCAGGGGCCTCAAGGTGGCCATCACGTGCAAGAACGAGAGCAAGGCCGTCGCGAGCCTCGACGGCACGGGCGCCTTCGCCGTGCACCTCCCTGCCGACGCCGGCGTGGGCGGCGCCTCCGATTCCGAGTGCTTTGCGCAGCTCCAGAGCGCGGCGAGCGGCGCGCCGTGCCCCGGGCAGGAGCCGTCGAGGATCGAGCCGCTGCTGGCCGAGGGCGAGGGCACCTTCGTCGCCGTCGCCGGCAAGGCGACGCGAGGTCGGACTTCGGCCGCGCCGCCCGAGTGCGCGGCGGCCAACATCTGCTTCCCGTGCCATGCGTTCGGCAGGAAGCCCTTCTTCGCGCACCGGCGCATGAAGCCCATGCCGGTGTACGCTCCGCCCGTGTACGGGACGCCGGTGCCGGCGTGCCTGTGCACCCCTACCCCGGCCCCGGGGTGCCAATGCCCTTCTGCCGTGCCGGTCTACGGGACGCCCGTGCCGGAATACTTCCCGCCTCCAGCCCCGGAGTGCGGAACGCCGAATTGCCCTCCGGAGTCGCCGGAGTACGGGACGCCCACGCCGGTGTACGCTCCGCCAGTGTACGGGACGCCCACGCCGGTGTATGCCCCGCCCGTGTACGGGACGCCCACGCCGGCGTACACTCCGCCCGTGTACGGGACGCCGACGCCGGTGTACGCTCCGCCCGTGTACGGGACGCCGACGCCGGTGTACGCTCCGCCCGTGTACGGGACGCCCACGCCGGTGTACGCTCCGCCCACGGCGCCAGTGTACGGGACGCCGACGCCGGTGTATGCTCCGCCCGTGTACGGGACGCCGACGCCGGTATACGCTCCGCCCACGGCGCCTGTGTACGGGACGCCGACGCCGGACTGCCCTCCCGATCAGGCGCCGGAGTACGGGACGCCGTCGCCGGTGTACGCTCCACCCACGGCGCCCGTGTACGGGACTCCGGCGCCGAGATGCCTCTGCACGCCTACTCCGGAGCCGGGATGCCAATGCCCTTCCCCGACGCCGGTCTACGGGACTCCATCGCCGAGCTGCCTGTGCACCCCGACCCCGGAGCCCGGATGCCAGTGCCCAACTCCAACCCCCACGCCGGTCTACGTGGCGCCGCCGACGCCGGAGCTCCCTCCTCCCACGCCGGTGTACGCTCCACCCACGGCGCCCGTGTACGGTACTCCATCGCCGAGATGCTTGTGCACGCCGACCCCGGCGCCGGGGTGCGAGTGCCCTGCTCCCACCCCCACGCCGGTCTACGCGACGCCAACACCGACGCCTGCCGCTCCGGTGTACCCACGGCCGGAGCCGGAATACGGAGCGCCGCCGGCGCCAGAGTGCCCGCCAGAGTACGGCACGCCCATCTACACTCCCCCGGGCCACCACTAGCTCCATCAATGCATGGCAGCTCTCTGACATTACTAGGGTACATTCTGAGGGGAATAAAAGGTTGTGAGACTGATTAATGGCGGCCAGCTTTGATGACGATGGAGCATGCTCGTGTGTGTTGTACTCCTACTTTCCTAATTGTTTGCATTTGGCAATGGACACAGGAAGGTGTATGTTCATGCATGATGTGACGTTCTCCCTAGGAAGAACTCACTGGTCACTAGATCACGATGATGGCACGTGTTGCCGCGCCCTGAAGATTTATCTTCAAGATACTACTAGTATAAATTATTGGGTTTTAAATTTTGGAGGAAACATGGAAATTCCAAACCTTGTTGAAATCTATGAAATTTCAGGAATTCTTTCAGATTTCAATCTATCAAAAATTGCTTACTGTAAATGGATTTTGATACAATGCATGTGTGCTAAACTTATTTCGAATCCGGCATCAAATTTCAGGGTACAATTTTTTTTATATCCATCGAAACAACCTAACTTCATTTGATATTTTGAACAACATATTTGAAAATTTTGAAGACCATACGGTAATAATTTTGTTACTATTTCATGCAGACTAAGTACTCAAGCGCGTTCTAGCCCAATGCACGAGAAGCTTAAAAGAAGCCTCCCAATGTACGAGACCACACAATTTCATGGATTTTTCGATATCCATCGAAATAACCTAATTTCATTTGATATTTTGAACGACATATTTGAAAATTTGAAGACCATACAGTAAGAATTTTGTTACTATTTCATGCAGACTAAGTACTCTAACGGTCTAGCCTAATGCACGAGAAGCTTAAAAGAAGTCGCCCAATGCACGAGGCCACACAATAGATGAAAAAAACATATCAATGCAACATTAAATAGGAATAATTGTGTATGCAAAGCATTTTGATCGATAAACTAAAAAGACAAAAACCTTTTGTAAGTAACAATTCATATTTTTATTATCTTTTAATTGCCCCTTAAACAAATACCTCGCCGCGGGAAAAAACGTATTACCAAGAAATTTCACGCCCGTAAGATTTATTTTTACCACAATACTATACTAGTATAAATTATGGGAAACATGTGAGCGAGCAAAGATGGGTGGATGGATGGATGGATGCGCGGTTTTAAATTTTGGAAACATTGGGAATTCCATACCTCGTCGAAATTTATGAAATTTCAGGAATTCGTTCAGATTTCGATCTATCCAAATTTGCTTACTTTTAATTAATTTTGATTCAATGCATGTGTATTAAACTTATTTCGAATCCAGTCTTCAAATTTTGGGGTTGCAAATTTTTCAATGTCCACCGATATACAGTAAGAATTTTGTTACTATTTCATACACACTAGCAGATTCCGCAACTGCGCGTCCCACAAAACGCGTATAAGGACTCCCGTAAACGAATTTTACGGGACGAAACGCGCGGAGACAGAATAGATCCCGCATCAGGATCGGAATTTACCACTGTTTTGAAAGCTAGCAGATCGCGAGTAGGGCATTTTGGAGACCGAGCTCCATGGAGCCCTTTATTTTGAAAACTTCAAAATTCATAAATTTTGGTTTCAACAAATTCTGAAAAAAAAATACACATGTATGTAAGGATGTAAAATGTATGTGTGAAAAATTTCAGAATAAAATACCTTGAATTGTGAGCTGCACAAAAAACAAAATTATGAACTTTAAAGATGAACAGTACATATGCTAAAAAGCCCTAGATTTGTCTTTTTTGTGTAGCTCACGGTTTAATGTATTTCGACCTAAATTTTTTCACACATGTACATTATGTATCTAGGTATATGTGTGTTTATTTTCAGAATTTTTTGAAACTGAAAATTTTGAATGTTGAAGTTTTCAAATAAAGGTCGCCATGGAGCTCGGTCTCCATTTGACATTTTCGGCAAATCGCGCCTTAATTAAACATAGCCGGAGTTCCACGCTGAGTTCAAATAGACCTGACCATGGGATACCCGGCCCGACCTTGCCCACGGGCCGGCCTGGGCTTGAGATTTTGGCCCGACGCCCGGGCCGGGACAGGCTCGGGCCCGACAAATTTGCGATTTAAGGAAGGGTCCGGCCCGACGGCCTGAGGCCCGGCGGGCTTTTGCTCTGATGGGCTGGGCCTGATATTTAGGCCCAACGCCTGGGCCAGGCCCGGGTTTTTTGCAGCGGGCTTTGTTTGGCCCGGCCCGAAGCCCGGACCGGCCCGACATTTGGCCAGGTATAAGTTCAAACAACTTAATTTAACATACTCCAGTGCCCGGATGGCCCGGATGTCAGTGCCCTGCTCCACCCCTACGCCGGTCTATGGGATGCCGCCGACGTACGTACCCTCCTGCCGGCGCCTGAGTGCCCTCCTGACGCTCCGGAGTACGGCGGAACGCCCGTCTACACCCCACTTCCCCTGCCCCGGGCCACCATTAGCTCCATTAATGGTATCCCACTTTGCAAGTTGTTTGCATTTGGCAACGGAAGCAGTAAGATGTATGTTGATGATGTGAAGTTTCACTATTAAGACCTCACTAGTCCTTTGATCATGATGGCACGTGTTGTCGCGCCCGCCTTGATTTATCTTTGCGATATACTACCTCTGTACCAAAATACTTGTAACTAGGGGAAATCAGTACAAGTTCCCCCAACTACAAATATTTTGGTACAGAGGGAGTAAATTATAGGAAAAATGTAAGCGGATAAAGATGGATGGACACTCGGCTTTAAAATTTGGAAATATGCGAAATTTTAGGAATTCTTTCAGATTTCGATCTATCAAAAATCACTTACTTTTAATGAATCTATTCTACGTGTGTTATACTTATTTTGAATTCGGTTTCAAATGGGTTACAAAATTTTCGATATCCACCGAAATAACAAATTTTATTTGATATCTTGAACGACATATTTGAAATTTGAAGACCATACACTAAGAAATTTGTTACTATTTCGAACTAGCACTATTTAGTTCTATCTAATTCATACAAACTAAGAACTCTAGCCCAATACACGAGACCACATAGTAAACGAAAAAACATATCAATACAACATTAAATAGGAACGCACCCAGCTGCCAGCCGTGCTAGGGTTCCTCCTGTCTCCCGGAGGTGCCGGTCTACCTCATCTCTTGTGGTCTTAGGGCTATGGAGGCGTGGTGGATCTCGGCCCTTGCCGGGGGAGGACATCATTTTTTTATGCTTTTTAAAGCTTTCTTAGGGTTTTTGTTCCGCTCAGAGAGATGAGGCGGCAGCGGCTCTCTGAAGATGAAATAAGGTTCCCCCGCCTAGCCTCGGTCCCGGTGGTGCTTCTAGCATCATCGGAGGGCGTGTGGAGGTTTGTCTTCAGCGCGTCTCACGGGATTTGGTCGGCGTTTGTCTTTTGTGGATCTACATGGATCCGGTCTTTGTCAGTCTGTGTTCATGTGTCTACAACTTGGATTCTTCCGATCTAAACTTCTCTTTAATGGCGACGGTTGCTGTTCTGGTACACTAGTCATATAGGGCCTTAGCACGATGACTTTCTGACTGTCTACTACAACAGGTTTTGCCCGGCTCTAGGGTGGGAGGGGCGATGACTGCGGCGCGCCTTCGGCTCGCTTCAATGCTTGTAGTCGTCGCTAGGTGGTCTACCGATCTGGATGTAATTTTTTTTATTTCTGATATTCATTGTACTGTCATAATTGATGATGAATAGATTGGAAATTTTCTCGCAAAAAATGAATAATTATGTATGCAAAGCATTTTTGATCCAATAAACTAGAAAAGAAAAAAAATCTTTCATAAATAAGAATTCATGTTTTTATTTTCTTTTAACCATCCCTTAAGAAATACCTTGCTCCAGGAACAAAACGTGTTGCCAAGAAACATCACGCCTCGTCAACACCTCCGCTTAAGCTCAATGGTTTTTTTTTAGTTAAAGATGAAACTTTATTCATTAGAAATAATCAGTACATCGTTTGTGAAGATCATTACAATTTCATTAAGAGGCTCCTCAAACCAATCTAAAGATGAAGCAAATCTGGCTAATCTAGCAAGTTCATGTGCTACTTTATTTGTTTTTCTATTACAGTGTTTGAATTTAGTCATGATAAAATCACATGCATAGTGAAAGCAGTCATCGAAAATTGCCGCCGCCGCACCCGTTGATTGTCCTCCGTCCTGCATGGTCTTAATTACAACCAGATTATCTGAGTTGATGATTAATCGGTTGCACCCCGCCCTTTGCGCTAATGTTAGTCCAAATTTGAGAGCTAATGCTTCTGCCATCAAAACATCCGCGCAGTGGTCGATCTTTCCATTTTCTCCTGCAATAAACCTACCTTTGTCGTCTCGCAAGACTGCCCCCATCGTACCCTTCAGCATGTCATGGTCAAATGAGGCGTCAACATTGAGTTTCACGAAACGCCTAGAAGGACAAAGCCAACCCCATTTTTATGGATGCCTTTGAAGATGACGCATTTACAAAATTGTATGTAAGGGCTGTGATCCCCATTGATATCTGAATTGCATTATGAGTTACTTCCTTGTGCACTAATTTCCGTCTCTCCCATCATAGATACCAAGCTGAAATAGCCATAATTTCTCGTACATTTTGGTACCCCATAATACGCAAATCTTGCTCTGGAAGAAGTAAAAGGTATTCCAATATCGCCTCTCTAGCATGATCAACCTCACAAGCTCTATCAATAATGTCCTCCACCCCTAGTCTCTTCCAGACCTCCTTTGCTTTAGTACATAGAAAAAGTATGTGTTTCGTGTCTTCTACACCCTGAGAGCAAGTAGGGCACAAGGGCGAAACCTTCATGTGTCTATTAGCGAGTGTTGCCCGGCATGGGAGAGTGCCATGTAACATACGCCATATAATTTTTTTGACTTTTGCCGGACATGATAACTTCCATATCTGACACCATATAGGGTTAGGTGTGGTTCACCCCATCCCATTAGAGTGTTTTAGTTGACTCCCATACTGATAGTTCCACTCCACAGAGTAAGCAGACCGTACCGAGAACACACCATTTTTTGTATAACTCCAGGCAATGAAATTTGTCATATTATGTTGCGAAATTGGGATTGAAAGAATCCGTTGTGCGTCAATGGGCCACATAGTTTGTCTACTCAGGTCCTCATCCCAATTATTGGAGATGGGGTCAATCAAATCCACCACTTTTGATAACAATTGTCCCCCCTTAAGCTCAATGGTTGGCTCAACCATGTGTGACCACTTACATGATCCAACAAGATCAAAGGAATCACCCAACTCGTTGGTCAAGTTGGGACGACTTGTCCTGGTTGCTGGATTCGATGTCGTCGACATCCACGTTGGTCAAGTGAACATCCAAGTGGAAACTCTGCCCGTCGAACTCCGCCGTGCCTTGGAACTGACTGTGTCGGTGCCTTTGGGTCTTTGAATCTTGTACATCACGTAAGCATAACTCAATATACGTCTAAAATTTGCAAGTTGTGGACGGTTCAAAAGGATGTTGTAGGCCATCTTAAAGTTTACCACCTCGAAGGTGCAACACTCCTTTCATGCTTGCTCTCCCTCCCGAAGACGACAGGGAGTGTGATCCAGCCCACGTGCTTGTGAGCCACTCCTGGGCCTGTCCCGAAAAACACCATCAAAATCGGCTTGATCTAGGAGTATGGGACCTGCACCAGCTCTAGTGCCTTTCTGGTAAGTATATTGGATGATCTTCCCTCATCAATAGGGATAATATTAACTCAATTTTAAAAAAAGGATACCATAAACTCGAGCATTATTGATTTCAGGGGATACAAGAAATGGTAGTGTTCTTTCGGTTCGTAAGCCCACGTGTTCATCATTATTTGTTTGATTTGTGTACGAATAAACATAGGACCCCCCCCCCCCCAACACACACACATACACACACACACAAATCGCTTTCCACTACAATCTGTAGTAACTCCAATTCGTTAAAATCTCTTTGAAAAAACCTTTTGCTTTGCTTTTCATGTGGCACAATGAAACAAGGGGAAAACACACATACAACTGAAATGATACAAATGGCCCCTCATTGGTTTAAACTCATGAACAAATGATACACACATTTCTACCTTGTAAAACACGGAAGAGAAGGAATAAAAAGTAAGCAATGCCACGACACGAGCAGTACAAAGTGCACGTGTTAGATGGGATTTGCTATAAAACAATCCTAGTCATTGATGATATGTGCAACCCTCAATGTTCAACTCTAAGAATTGATTGTTGTAGCTACACCTTCACGATATCTCCTTAAATAACCGTGTAAGTAATTCCCCTTGTGAAATGAGTGTCGTGTCATTTAGTTGCATAAGATTGAGTTTATGTTTGTGTAATTTATTGCTTGATATCTTCTCTAATTACCGTTATGCTGTTATTTAATTGCATATCTCTGACATTATCAAACACATATATGCCACTAATTTAGTACGTATCTTTGTCTCTGTTTTTTTGCTTAAAAACTAGCGAGAAGCATGCATTGCATGTGTACATGGACAAGGTAGTGTTAATCACGCACCAGCAAAATGGCGGAGCCCTAATTAAATTGTTGGGCGTTTAGCAAGCAACAAGAGTTAGAAAGTTCTTGTTAGGTAACAACAAAAACTGGTTGATGATTCGTTAACAATTAAGCCACATAGGACACCCCCCCCCCCCCCCCAATTTTTTTTTGGCTTCCCACTACAATCCATAGCAATTCCATTTGCTAAAACCTCTTTGGAAGGACCATTTGCTTTGCTTTTCTCGTGGCACAATGAAACAAGGAAAAGAAAAACACATACATGCCAAAATGATACAAAAAGGCCCCTCACTGGTCTAAACTGATGAACAAAGAAAGAATACACGCAATTATGCCTTATGAAACCCGAAAGAGAAGGAATACAAAGTACAAAGTAAGCAATGCCACAACACCAGCAATACCAAGTGCACGTGTGTTAGTCAGGATCTGCTCTGAAACAATCTTAGCAATTGATGATATGTGCAACGCGCGGTGTTCAACTCCAAGAATCAACTGTTGTAGCTACACCTTCATGATATTCCCCGTGATAAAATACCATGTATGTAATTCCCGTTGTGAAACGAGTGTAGTATCATTTAGTTGCGTAAGATTAAGTTTATGCCTGCATATATGAGCGTATGCGACTGCGCTGTGTTTCGCAAAAAGGAAACAAAAGCAATGTCCAAAAATCCGGTAATTTATTGCTCAATATCTCCTCTAATAACCGTTACATGATTATTTAATTGCATGTCTCTGACATCAATAAGCATATAGAAGTATATGCCACTAATGTAGTGCAAATCTTTTTCTCTATTTTTTCTTAAAAAAACACAATAATGAGAAGCATGCATCGCACGTGTACATGGACAAGTTAGTGTTAATCACGCACCAGCAAAATGGCGGAACCCTAATTGAATTGTTGGGCGTTTAGCAAGCAGCAAGAGCTAGAAAGTTCTTGTTAGGTAACAACAAAAACCGGTTGATGATTCGTAAACAATTAAACCACATAGGACACCCCCCCCCCTCAAAAAATATTTCGCTTCCCACTCGACAACTCATAGCAACTCCATTTGTTAAAACCTCTTTGAAAGGACCATTTGCTTTGCTTTTCTCATGGCACAATGAAACAAGGAAAAGAAAAACACATACATGCCAAAACGATACAAAATGGCCCCTCACTGGTCTAAACTGATGAACAAAGAAAGAATACACGCAATTCTGCCTTATAAAACCCGGAAGAGAAGGAGTACAAAGTAAGCAATACCACAACACCAGCGATACCAAGTGCACGTGTGTTAGTCAGGATCTGCTGTAAAACAATCCTAGCAATCGATGATATGTGCAACGCGCGGTGTTCAACTCCAAGAATCGACTGTTGTAGCTACACCTTCACGATATTCTCCGTAGTAAATACCGCGTATGTAATTCCCCGTGTGAAACGAGTGTAGTGTCATTTAATTTAGTTGCGTGTAAGATTGAGTTTATGTCCGCGTTTATGAGCGTGTGCGGCTGTGCTGTGTTTTGCAAAAAGGAAACAGAAGCAATGTCCAAAAATCCGGCAATTTATTGCTCAATATCTCCTCTAATAACCGTCACGGGATTATTTAATTGCATGTTTCTGACATCATCAATAAGCATATGTATGTATATGCCACTAATGTAGTGCAAATCTTTTTTCTCTATTTGTTCTTATAAACAAAAATAATAATGGGAGGCATGCATGGCACGTGTGCTCACATGGAGGAGGCAGGCATAAATTACGCGCAAGCAAAACGGCGGAACCCTAATTGATAGTTGGGCGTTGGTAAATATATTTTGTTTGGTAACAGCAAAAGAAAAAAAAAACCGGCAGGTCTGGCTGTTGGGGCCCACCGGGCAGCGACCACCAGGGCCAGCGAATCGCGCGCACCAGAAGATTTGGCCGGCCAGCCAGCCTCCTCTCTCCTTCTTCAATCCCAATCTCTGACCGCCCTCGCCGTCGCCATCCCCTCTCCGCCCCCTCCACGCGCGCGCGCCGCGGCACCGCCCCCCGCCTCCGCCGCACGCGCGCGCGGCCGCGCCCGACCCCCGCCCGCCGCCGCCGGACGCCGCCGGACGCGCCGGAGCCGGATCGGCCCCCCGCGCGCGGCGCTGCAACAGGTATGCCGATCCTCCCACGGGGCTTGCCTGGATTCGCTCCACCAGCTCCTCTTCCCGATTGATATTAGCGCTAGATAGATGGATAGATTGGCTCTTCATAGTACCAACCAAAAGGTAGGGTTTTTTCCCGACGTCTGCCTGTTCATCGGCCGGCTACACTTGCTAGGCAGGGCGATTCGATTCGCGTGACTAGGAGTGGTAACCAGGGTGCAATTTCAGTTCAGAGCTGGAACATCTTTGGTGAATCCGGTGGCTTTTCTGCACACAAACGGCAGTTCAATTTCCCACATGCATGCCCATGTGAAATGTCAGAGCTTTATGTGATGAGTAGTCCTGGCAGCTCAACCAGCAATTGCTGCATCAAAATTAGGAAACCAATCGGCTAACCGCTCCATCAAAATTGGCAGCGACCGGTAACTACCGCATCAAAGTCAGGGAACCGTGTATAGCTGGCAGCGAGTAATGGCTAGTAAATACAGTACGTATGTACTAAAAAAGTAGGTTGAATTGTAGCGCCGATCGATACGTTGTTTCATAACTGCAGCCACCTGATTCCGATGCAAACATGGACTGTATGTATTTCAGGTCTGCGTCCCAGGTTGGCGTCATCATTATGTTCTTGCCGAGCAATGTGTAGCAGTTGCCGCTCGCAAGACTCAATCCCCCGTTCCCGCGCTGGTGTACTAGGCGATGGCAAAACTCCCGATAGTTGGTCGCAGGTTCACATGCCTTCCTTTCTCTCTTGGTTATCTGTTTTTAATTATGCCAACTTGTTCCTTGACCCTTAACTTGGTGCCCCTGCAGTGTGCATAGTAAGAAACCCAACGAGAGCATGAGGCTTGTCGTCGTGACCATCATCGGGGTGGTCTTTGGTTTCTTCATCGGGATCTCCGTCCCAACAGTCAGCATAACAAAGGTATACATTCACATGCCTCTATTATCAACGTAGTGCTGCAGTAAGTGCATGGATGCAAAACCGCATCTCAAGAATGCTGACTCTTTCGAACGTGCTTTGCAGCTTCACTTCCCTTCTAGCATTGTTTCCTACATAGAGGACAAGAACTCTGGACTCACAGCTCAGGCTATACTGAACCATGCCTGGATTTCTGCTAGAAACGCAAGGGGAAATACTTCTGAATCTAGTTCAAACACTACCATGAAGGTAACTTGCCTTTATTCTTCTATACTCCAACTCTGTTTCTACATCTTTTATTAAAAGTATATGTACAATTCACATCCTAACTTTTTGATCTAACCTTGATCTTTCTTGACAATCATAGATATATGTACCAACAAACCCCAGGGGCGCAGAGATGCTAGCACCTGGCATCATTGCATCAGAGTCTGATTTCAATGCTCACAGGCTATGGGGAGACCCGGCTGAGGTAGCTATTCTTTTCTCCATCAACCTGGATGGATGTATTTCAGCTCAAGGGATGCCTTTCCTTCTTTCTTTTCCACCTTATATGCTGTATTCCGCCTCCAAGAGAATATTGTGTTCCTTTCTTTCTCCACTAGATGTACTATAATATTCCACCTCAAAAAGCTGACTATGATGTATTCTGCCTATCACATTGTTCTCAAATAATCAGCATATGCTTGCTCTTGTCATCTGATACATTGTTATGCCTGTCTATTGTTGTCACATAATTTCGAAGTGATTGTTCTTGCACAATTAATGCACACTGTTGTGCACTGACGTTTTTTGTGCTCCTGTGAATTCCATATAATGTTCTGACCTGTGGTATGTCCTGCATTTCCTTGCTGATTTTAAGCCCAGAATTTGCATTTTTAGCTTTCATGTTTCATAAAGTTTATAAATGTAAATCTTAATCTCTGCACTCAAGTTAACCTCAGTATTCGAGTTAACCCTCACAAAATTTGCTTGACTTTGAATTCTCAGGACCTACCGTTCAAGCCAAAGTACCTTGTTACTTTCACTGTTGGAATTGCACAGAAGGACAACATAAATAGAGCAGTTCAGAAGGTAAAATTTTGACATTTATAATGTATCAAGTATCTGAGTGTCCAAGGTTACCTTTTTTACTTTCACTGTTTCTTTTCTGGGCATTGGTTTGTCGTGCTTCACTGTTTCCTTAAGCAGTACCTTTCTGGGCATTTTGTACTTTCACTGTTTCACTGTTTCCTTTCGCAGTACCTTGTTACAGGGCATTGTTTTGTCGTGTTATCTTTACTTCTAATCTCTTAATTTACAAATACCATGATATTGTAACTTGGTTATCTGCCTAATTGTTTGAGCTCTTGGTTCTTGCAGTTTTCTGATGATTTTGCTATCCTATTATTTCACTATGATGGCCATGTGACTGAATGGGAGGAATTTGAGTGGTCAAAACGAGCGATTCATGTTAGTGTTCTGAAACAAGCGAAATGGTACGCCCTGATGCTTTTGTATTTTCTTAAATTTGTAATCTGAACAGAGAATCTAGAAGTTGACTAATTTCTTGACCTCTAGGTGGTATGCTAAAAGATTCTTGCATCCTGATATCGTGGCACCTTATGAGTATATATTTATCTGGGATGAAGACCTTGGAGTCGATCATTTCAATGGAGAGGAGTAAGCTTTCAGTCTTCACTTAGCATAACTCGTTGTTCTGTTGGAGAGTTAGGTGACTTGCTAACATGATTTACATTGTAGGTATATCAAACTTGTCAAGAAATATCAGCTGGAAATCTCACAACCTGGTTTGGAGCCAGATAAGGGATTGACATGGCAGATGACCAAAAGAAGAGGGGATCGCGAGGTTCACAAGTAAGTTGAAGAACTCTTGTCTGCCCTTCTGAGATGCACAAATTTGTTTTTTTTCTTACCTTTCATCTCATACCTGCCCCGTTGGTGGTTTGGTTTTAACAGGGATACTGAGGAGAGGCCAGGCTGGTGCATGGATCCTCATCTTCCACCATGTGCTGCGTATGTATTTCGCCTTCCGCAACTGACTTGTGTTACTTTGGTCGCTGATATACGTGGAAAAGGGCCTTACTGTGTATGTTTGATGTGCAGTTTTGTTGAAATTATGGCTCCGGTTTTCTCCAGAGATGCATGGAGATGTGTATGGCATATGATTCAGGTATAACATCGTTCCGTCATCTTCTTTCCTCTATCTGTCCACTTCAATACCTCGTGTGCCTGATATCTGCTCGTCGTTGCAGAATGACTTGGTTCATGGATGGGGTCTGGATTTTGCTCTGAGGAAATGTGTGGAGGTATGAACCACACGCCCTTGTCAAACATTGATATATTTCTGACTACTTCCATTGTTAACACTATAATCATTTAAATAGCTCTCGACCATCTTATCTTCTTCTCCAATTAACGTATTTACTCTTTACAGCCTGCTCACGAGAAGATCGGTGTCGTCGACTCCCAGTGGATCGTACACCAAGTGGTTCCTTCTCTTGGGAACCAGGTAAGAAGAATCATAAAAGCATATCTTTTGAGCACCAGGCCCATCATAGAACAGCAAAACCTGGCACTAACTACCAAACTCATTCCTGCTATCGAAAACTCGCAGGGACAGGCGGAGAACGGGAAGGCGCCGTGGGAAGGGGTGCGGGAGCGCTGCCGAAAAGAGTGGGGGATCTTCCAGACAAGGATCGCGGAGGCCGACAAGGCGTATTACGAGATGATGGGCGTCACCCCTCCCAACGTAACATTTGTCCACTAGGCCGTCGTATACCTCGCCGCTGTTAATCCTCCCTCCCCCCTTTTTTGTCATCTCTAGAGCCCTTATTGTAGCGAGCTTAGGTGAATGGTGATGATATTGATGATACGTGTAGAGCATACACAGATATCATACCATATCAGGTTAATTTTGTTACCTCCCTTTTTGCTCTGTGTGCTTCTCCCTTTTTGCTTGCGTATACGCTTCTCCCATTTTACTCCGGTTCTTTTACTATTCGTTTCCTCGAATTGTATTTTGAACTGAAATTATTTGACGTCGCAAGCAAATGAAAATCGGTTCGGGAAAATCTCAATGGAACACTGATTGATGTTCATGTTAATCCTCTCAGTACATACACAAAAGAAGCACATTTAATTTGATGAAAGAGTAAATCAACAAGGAAATAGCTGCAAAGTATGCAAATGTTGTATTGATAGATGGATAGCCAAGGTTATAGTATGGTACATCTGGACCATAAAACACAGGCTTAAAACTGCTCAAGAAACCCTAGACAGCAACACAATTAGAGCTTATAGTTAACTAAAGAATGGTTGATGTGATGATCTCCCTGAGGAACTCAATCCTCTGCAGCCTCTCCTCCAGCTCCAGCTGGCTCACAGGCCTGAAAACAAAAGGACCACCATTGCTGAGCTTAGCCACAGCAAATCTCTGAAAAAACCGGCAACCATCATCTTCCTCACCTCTGGACACCTGCCGTCAGATGAGCGCTGCTCGGGCGGTGGCGGTGGCTTGCTCCGTCGCGCAGTCCCGGTTCAGTTTCGGCTTGGTCGTCGCTGCCACGGCAGATGAACTGGGAGAGCAGGGGGTCAGGCTCAGGGTCCTGGCATGGCCTGCTGCTCATCATGTAGGGGTTCACATCATATGCAGGTGGTGCTGCTGGCCATGGTGAGCTGCTGGGCCTAGAAGGCTTCCTCCTCTGCCATGATCAGATGATGGTGATGATGATGAGTTTTTTGTTCCTTGAACGGCGTCGATTCTGAAGTAGGAGGGATAGATAGATATAGATATAGTACCTTGAGAAGATGGGAGTGTTGGAATCTGAAATGCGCGGACATGTCCTTCCCCAGATTCTCGGCGCATATCGGGCAAACCTGAAGACCATCAAGAAAACCCCATTAGTAATTCAACATTATAGAGAGAAAAATCATGATATCAAATTGTTATCATAGAACCAATGAAGCCATTTGACACTTTGTTCAAGAGAGGGACAGTCAAAATCACTCTGTTTTCTTGCTATAAGGAGCTATGTAATCATTTTGGGAATCTCCAGATTGTCACAAAAAAGGATTTCAATCCCCGCAAAAAAAAACAAAAAAGGATTTCAAAGACTGTAAATGCATTTCGAGCAAGAACAGTTTATGAACTTAAGGCTATGTTTTTGTCAAAATGAATATGCAATCAAAGTTACTTTGCATAGCAGTAATTCCAACAAACACTTGGGGAAAGATGGCAAAAGGGAAAGGGAGATATTTCTCTTACAGCATTTCTGGTGTCAAAGCAGTGTTCCTCCTGCAGATGGCTGCAGATGAAGGGCATTTCGACCTCGATGTAGCAGAAAGGGCAAGGGAAGTACTCCCACAGCTCACCATCTTCTGAGTAACATCAACAAAACAAAAATCAGCTCATGTGCTGCTGTAAGCAAATCCAATCCAACATGATCTAATCGGATCCTTCTGTCTTGATTTTTGTTAAAAGGTGCAGTCAACTTCTCAATCTCGCGACGTGGAAACTTTTTCATGAGCTAGAATGAATAAAGCACCCAACTTTAGATCATTCTCTTGTATGCCAAGAAAGCGAGAATCAAGAAAGAAATGTTATTTTTCCTTGTTACATCTGATCAAGACATGACCGCCGAGTTTTTTTTTTTTTGAAAGCAACCACAAAAACAGAATTAACAGAAAACAAAATCTGAAAAAAGGTCATGAAAGATTCAACAGCAACTATAGCTGCACACCTGATAAACAGGAAAGAAAAATGCAAGAACCTGTCACAGGGCAACAGGAACCGCCGAGAACAAGGGAGAAAGCATGAATGAAAGGACCCAATAAACCATGAAGAAACCAAGGATGAGATCAGAAGCCAAACGGCAACGCGTCGCCTCATAACGAAACGGCGCGCGGGTGTTCTCAGAGTGAATGAAACCAAACAACAGTTGGTAGGAACAGAGAGCAAGGAACAACATACCTG
Organism: Aegilops umbellulata; assembly: GCA_032464435.1. Classification (NCBI taxonomy): domain Eukaryota; kingdom Viridiplantae; phylum Streptophyta; class Magnoliopsida; order Poales; family Poaceae; genus Aegilops; species Aegilops umbellulata. The sequence goes on from CP136056.1 coordinate 571,841,882, forward strand.
GTGGAGGAGGAGGTGGAGCATAATAGGGCTGGTTCCTGCCTTGGGGGAGGAAGCCATAGCTGTAGGAGGCCTCTGCATCCACCTCCATGGCCGCGCTGCACCGCTGCTCCTCCTCTTTACTCTTCTCCTCGGCGGGAAGAGGAGGAGACGGGTCACTGTAACTGACACAGCACATCCAAGCAAGTGATCACAGAGGAATTGGAGGTTGGAGGTGGATCACAACTCCTCAGCCGCGGATGTCGGTTTATATACGGCTCTCGGGGACTCTGCCTTCTCTGTCCACATAATTATTTTTGCTGTGTTGTTGGTGACTCAAAAGTAGGAGCAGGGAAAAAGAAGGCAAAAGGAGGATGCATAAAGAGACAACATGGATTTCCAGGCCCGTGTGCCGTGCGAGGAATTGTTTTCGCCGACGGAAATTGGAACTAGGAGTTTCGTAGTACAGTATACAGTTATGTTGCTGTATGAGTTGAGGGAAAACCCTGTTTCCTAGAAGCCCTAAGCATATCACTGCCTTGGCATCTGAAGGGGTACCTTGAACTTAAATAAATTTGCTGTTGCATTGCTCATTAACCAAGTTATTGCTTGAATTGTACTTGGACTTGTCTTCCACATGGCCAAAGCGCGACGTCGCTTCGCCTGGGAACTTCTCCACGGAAACAGTAAGAGACCACTCGTCGAAGCTCTCAAATCGCACGATCTCGCCCTTCTGGAAAGCCTGGTCACCATTCTCCAAGATCGTCGACGATAGGTTAGCGAGCAAACAAGGAAAGCTAATGAGTAGTTTTTGCTACTCCACTCTCTGCAAGCATGTAAAGAAAATACTAGTAGTAATGCTGGTGCACACAGTGCCTTGGGGGTTACCTTTCCAGTCAGCAATCCAACCTGAAAGCAATGTGTGGATTGTATTTCAACGGCATGTCTGGATCTGAGGATAAAGTGGCCAGCCCAGACCTGCAGAAAGAAAATCAAAAGTGGCCACTCAATTCAGTTGATGACAGTGATGCATATGTTAGTGCCATGACCTTTTGTTCTTCCCCTTGCAAGTAGAAACTGGAAAGTTGCATGGAGTTGCTGCACACCTTTATTTACCTCAAGAAAAATTGAAGTTCTGCCCTATTTGTGGTTCTTTATTGGCTCACTTTTCACCACTCTGGCATGCCTGATTGTCTTTGCTCTGTGCTATAGGTCTCACCAGGAACTACCTATCAGCAATTTTTGTTTCATTCATATAATTTCTACAATGGACATAATTTAAGGCCATTACTTCGACTTCAATCTGATAAACAAAACCGTATCTTTCACCCTCTCTCAAGAAAGTATACAAAATAGTTTATCTGCTTTCTGGACATTGCCACCATGATCACATTGAGTGATTAACGGAAATTTAGATGCTACTCGAATGTATCACAATGCTGTTGACCACCAGACATTTCACTTCATAATCAGACAACCAATGCATGGGCAACTTGTGCTGTTCTACAAATTGGCAATGGCAGCCAACAGGTGCAATATTGCAATAAGATCAAAAACATGTACACCAGCAATAATGTATCGACAATATTTAATGACAAAAACCGTATCTGCTGTTCCCGAATAATACAATGTAACAGAAATTACAAACCACTAGCAAATTATGAATACACTTCTTAACCACAAGGAGGCATGGCTGAGAATCCATTCAAGCACTCCTTTTCTTGGGAATCACCTCCCATGATGACTGCTATAACCCGGTTTTGCAAGGCCGGCAATCATCTTTCAGATGTAAGACAACAGCTTGAAATATATGACCAGGTAGATGGAAAGAGAGAACACCGCGCAAATGTGCTGCCAGAAGAGGAGCGCGGATGCTTCCTTAACGCTGTAACCCCTCAGGCTCGCGATTGCTCCAAGCAGGATGGCACTGGGGGTGGAGTACTGCAGTGAGAGCACAAACCGGTACATGTGGTCGTTTTCGACGAGCAGATGCAACCTGTCTGCCAGCATCACGATGCCGATGCCAATGCAAGGGAGTATCAGGAGCCTTGCGACGGTTATACCGACGATAGTCCGCATACCCAGTGCGTTATCATTTGGGCCTTCTGCGAGCATGCCTCCAAGAATCAACATCACCGAGGGAACCACTGCAGCAGCCAGGATCTCCAGACTGTCGGTGAAGAACGAGAGCGGCGCATCAGCCCCAAACACGAAGGCCTTGAGCACGGGGACCATGCCGATGATGATGGCGAGCAAGGAGGCGATGGTCGGCGGCTGAAGGACATGCTGGATCGGAGTCTTCTCAGCGACAACCCTCATCCTCCTTACCACTTTCGGCTCCGCCAAGCACCGGAGCGACTTTGGGCTACTAGGCCCGGCGCCGGAGATCCCCCCTTCCTCGGAGAAATCGATGTCGGGGAAGGTGTTCTGCGAGGATCCCGAGATGCTGGCGAAGATCCTGGCGATGAATGGCGTCTTGGAGTGCTCCGTCTCCTTGTCGGCCATCCCGGGCCACTCGGCCTCCTGGAGCAGGGGGCGGCTGAAGTTGCTGAGCTGCGGCTCCTCCTCGATCTCGTGGCCCTCGCCGACGATCTCGTAGTACTGCATGGGGGGCTCCATCATGTGGTAGACGAGGGTGTATACGAGGAGCACGGCGACCCACTGCGCGAAGGAGACGTAGGCGATGCCCTCGCGGTGGCAGCCGGGGCCGAAGGGGTGGTCGGCGGTGTGGCAGACGGAGCCGATGATGGCGATGGGGAGGTTGCCCGTGTTGCCGAAGCCCGTCATGATGACGGTGAAGCGGAAGAAGCGCGGCGGCGGGCGGCAGACGAGCGCGACGGCGTAGCCGAGCGCGCAGCCGACGGCGGTGGCGATGAGCACGTTGACGGGGATGAACCACCAGTGGAGCACGTTGTGGAGCGTGACGGACTGGCCGAGGTGCACGAAGATGAGGCAGGGCAGGAAGAGCGCGAAGACGAGCTTGCTGAGCAGCTTGAAGGTGGCCTTGGGCACCACCTGCGCCCGCGGGTGCGCGAGCAGGAGCCCGATCACCGTCAGGCACAGCAGCTTCAGCAGCGGCGTCACCGCCGACACCCAGTCCCCGCCCTGCACCGCCACCTGCGGGTCCATCGCCGCCCTCCTCCTCCGCCGCTGATTAAAAGCCGGGGCCTTTTCTGGCTGACGGATAATCTAGATTATCGCTCCGCCGGCCGATCCCCTTTTCGCTTGCCCGTCCGAACAATCGGCTCCGACAAAAAGATTGAAACCAATCTGCACGCCGAGAAATTAAAATACGAGGATTCAGTGGGCGGACAGGGGATTGGATTGGATTCAGATTCAGATTCACGAGGATACAGTACGAAACAATCGAGCAGGGGGAGAGATGGGCTGCAAAATCAAATCTTGAGCATATTATGGAAACTACGGATCCAAGAACAGCTACGAAAGAAATCAAGCGCCGGGGTTACCAATGGCCGGTTGCCCGCCGACGAGCCCTGATCTCGGCGCCGAGAAGAGCCCCGCCGCTGCCGAGTTCCTCCGGCCTGGATCGATCTCTCTCGGGCTTTCGTCTCGGGCTGTGGTGATGTGATGGGGCCGGACGGGATCGGACGGGATTGGTGGATGCGGCGGCTGTTCTTGGCCACGTGGGATTTCTGATAAACTTGGCCGTGGCGGGGCCCGGGTGTCATTATCCTAGATGGCGATGCGATCTCGTGATTAATTGGGTTTTCTAAATTGTACTGGTACTGAAAAATTGGTTTTTAAATTGTTATTTTGTACTGGTAGGTAATGAGGCACGTGAATGAATGGATCTTATGAGAAAGAGGGCAGCATCATCAGCATGTGCGATGCCATCACACTACTGACTTCCTTGCCATTGAAATATACTCCATGAATCATTGTTCATTGGATTCCATGACACAAACAAAAACAAACCAATAGTAATAACTAAATGGCTAACACTCTGAAATCAGTCGGTGTGCCAACCGTTAGATCGACCGCGTTCATCTGCTTCATGTCTTTCCCCTTTCCTTTTCCCGAGTTATGGATCACCAACATCTACGGCCATGCCATCGGTGATGCTCCCAAAGTACCGGTAACCTCTGCAAAAGAGACGATGCCGCAAGTTGCAACCCCCCGTTGAACTCACGCCATTAGCACGTCACCCATTGCATCAATGATATTGCAGACGAGCAATGGCGAGCACTCTGCAAAAAAACAGTGATGTTGTGATGCCCCTTGCGGCAACAAACGGCGATGTTGTGGGTCATGAGCTCACAACACCACCGACGTTGCAAGAACAATGGAGAACCGTCTTGCAGCACGAGCGTTGTTGCGGGTGGGCGACATCCCCCCCTCCTCCTATTTGTAGCAATGGCTACTACGGCCATGGGTAGGGATGGAGCGGCGGGTGATGCCTTGCCCCTATGGTTTGCAACGCGCTGATTGTTGCGGCGGGGGATGCAACATGAGGTGGTCAGCATTGGTACCCTCTCAGTTGTAGCAACGATGGACGGGTGGTCGCGGGAAGAGCTTTCTTGGAGTCACAAGGGGGGGGGGGGAGTTAGGATATACAACCACATTATAGTGCACGGCCTCCCGCCTAGTTCATCTTCTCCCAGCTTTCGCGGTGCTATCGACAACACTTTACGATCTGAATGTAGATCACATCGGTCGAACTTCGTAGGGTGATGACCAGCTTCTTTGGAGCACCACAATTGAAAACACAATTTGGTAGGAAGATTAAATAACTTTATAAAACGCTAGATTGTTCGTGTGCATGTCAAAATTATCAAAGGTATAAAGAAAATTTTCCTAGAGAGCTAACCATCCGGAAGGGTCAATTCCTATGAACTACAGGTGTAGAAAAAGTAACCCATTCAAACCCCTTTTGGTGGGTTCATTAACAGTCCAAAGAGGGCCTAAGATTTTCTAGAGAAGATCATACAACTATCACAAATTCTTTGACAGCTCCCACACATTTTTATATTTTTCCTTCCAGTTTTTTCTCTTTGATAAAATCAAGTAAAAAATTAATCTCTCCTGCAAAAAAGGTAAAGCATTGATCTCCAAATTTTTGGTACTTATTTCCCCTGCCATCCAAAGCTTTCTTTTTTTATTCCAACCACCATTTTTTTTCTTTTTAGTCATATATACATGTGGTCATGTTCTACCCTCTCTGCATCCAAGGAGCAATTGAACCTCACATCCATGTACACATCATGATTCCCATGGCTTATGCACCACCAAACACCTGCAGACAACCACACGAAACTTTCAACATATTCTAATAAACAAAAATCAGTTCATGACAGTGATGTGCATTGACATCTGCTACTGACCTACTCCCTCCGTTCCGAATTATTTGTCTTAAATTTGTCTAGATACGGAGGTATCTAGCACTCTAGATACCTTCGTATCTAGACAAATTTAAGACAAGTAATTCGGAACGGAGGGAGTACTTGTCTCTCCTTTTCTCCTGCAAGCAAAAATCAAGTTGCATGGAGCTGCTGGACACCTTTATGCTAACAAACAAATATTTGACCAAACTTTATGTCATTCTTGTTCCACATACTACCATCCTCCTGCATGGCTCCTATGACTGTAATGCCACTGCATGCACTTCAGATTAGTTTCAGTACACTATGCTTTCGACTAGGATTAGCTCCAGCCATGCACTAGCCAACAGTACCACAGCAATTAATTTGGTCACAGGTCATCATGAAGCTCAATGCACACCAAGCAAAACCCACATCGCGTTTAATTAGTTTATAATGCAAATTAGCAAAGCTGTCTCAGGTGGCAGAGAAAGCAAAGCATGGAATTAGTTTAATGCAGAGCAAAATCGTCTCTCTGATCCACTCAAGAGCTAGGCCTTGTTCTCACCCACACAAAAGTTTCTCCAGTCACCCGTGACAGGGAGAGCATGGATGTGGATGGGTGGGTTTGGTTACAAGAAATAACCACTCAACCTACGTACCTACCTACCTAATTAGCCGACCATCCTAATGTCATTGCCTATGGCTATTGCTGTCCCATTAGATTCTCATCATCACATCTTGGCTGTCCTAAGCAACGTCCTGACCTAACAACACTGTTCCCTCTTACCTATACAAGGCACTCCCCTAGGCTAGGATGCTGGCTCCTGCTTTTTTTTTTTTGGCGAGAATGGATCCTGCTTTATTAACTTTTACAGTTTTGCTAAAGCACATCTAGATGTGCCATAAGTACTACACATCTAAGTCAAGTCATTGATCTTACATTGAGATTCGTGTTAATATTTTCTTTCTCTTTTTTCTTTTTCTCTTTATACTTGATTCACTCACTTAGATGTGCAATAACTAGAGCACATCTAGATGTGCCCTAGACACACCCTAACTTTTAACCAAAATAATGCATCTCCTGGCAGGTTGGTTAACCTTGATTTGGGGATGTGAAGGCCACATGATAATAACAATAATAATAATAATAATAATAATAATAATAATAATAATAATAATAATAATAATAATTGGAGCAGTTTAACATGCTCCTCTTACCCCCTCTTTTCACATGAGAGGTAAGAGTATAATAGATCCGAGCCGTTGATCTCATTAGTTAGTGGTCTGATTAACTCTTACCTTCTTACCCCATATCTAAAAATAGAGAGTAAGAGGGAGCATGTTAAAATACGACATATATTTGGCAGAGGTCTGGTTAACCACTCATGTTTTATGTTACTAAAAATTGCATCAGAACTCCCTCGAAAAATAGTACTTTTTTATATAGTTAAGAAAAAAGTCTATTTTACTACCCTGAATAAAGTAGGTGGTTCACTTCCCCTGATTTATTTTTCGGCTTCTTCTACCCCAAACAAATCAAAACCGAACAAAACACCCCCTGGCTGGTTTGTCTTCACCCGTTGCTGATGTGGCACTAGTGAACGGCGGTTTTGACCTGGGTGGGGCCCTCTTGTCATGTTTCTCTCTCTCTCTCTCTCTCTCTCTCTCTCTCTCTCTCTCTCTCTCTCTCTCTCTCTCTCTCTCTCTCTCTCTCTTCGGGTCAGACCCGCCGCCACGAGATGGAGCTCGCCCTAGTCGCCGCACCCCGCTCGGCCTCGCCTCGCTCCTCCGCGGCGTTGGCTCCGCCGCAATCCGCCCTGTCACCGCTCCGGCCGCGTGCCTGCGCCACCCCGCCTCCTCCCCGAGCTTGTGCCGTCGTCCCCGGTGTTGGGGAACGTAGTATTTCAAAAATTTCCTACGATCACGCAAGATCTATATAGGAGAAGCATAGCAAAGAATGGGGAGAGTGTGTCCACGTACCCTCGTAGACCGAAAGCGGAAGCGTTATGACAACGCGGTTGATGTAGTCGTACATCTTCACGATCCGACCAATGCTAGCACCGAAGGTACGGCACCTCCGCGATCTGCATACGTTCAGCTCGGTGACGTCCCTAGTCCAATTCGGACTTGCCATGGGGGGGGGGCTTGGCCATCCCTTGAGGCCCTTCTCTCCTTTACCGTACGGCCCATTAAGGCCCACTACTTCCCTCGACGAATTCCCGTAACTCTCCGGTACTCCGAAAAATACCCGAATCACTCGGAACCTTTCCGATGTCCGAATATAGCCTTCCAATATATCGATCTTTACGTCTCGACCATTTCGAGACTCCTCGTCATGTCTGTGATCTCATCCGGGACTCCGAACAACCTTCGGTACATCAAATCACATAACTCATAATACAAATCGTCATCGAGCATTAAGCATGCGGACCCTACGGGTTCGAGAACTATGTAGACATGACCGAGACACATCTCAGGTCAATAACCAGTAGCGGAACCTGGATGCTCATATTGGTCCTACATATTCTACGAAGATCTTTATCGATCGAACCGCATAACAAAATACGTTGTTCCCTTTGTCATCGGTACGTTACTTGCCCGAGATTCGATCGTCGGTATCATCATACCTAGTTCAGTCTCATTACCTGCAAGTCGCTTTACTCGTTCTGTAATGCATCATCCCGCAACTAACTCATTAGTCACATTGCTTGCAAAGCTTATAGTGATGTGCATTACCGAGAGGGTCCAGAGATACCTCCCCGATACACGGAGTGATAGATCCTAATCTTGATCTATGCCAACCCAACAAACACCTTCGGTGACACCTGTAGAGCATCTTTATAATCACCCAGTTACGTTGTGACGTTTGATAGAACACAAGGTGTTCCTCCGGTATTCGGGAGTTGCATAATCTCATAGTCAGAGGAACATGTATAAGTCATGAAGAAAGCAATAACAATAAAACTCAACGATCATAATGCTAAGCTAACGGATGTGTCTTGTCCATCACATCATTCTCTAATGATGTGATCTCGTTCATCAAATGACAACACATGTCTATGGTCAGGAAACATAACCATCTTTGATTAACGAGCTAATCAATTAGAGGCATACTAGGGACACTCTGTTTTGTCTATGTATTCACACATGTACTAAATTTCCGGTTAATACAATTCTAGCATGAATAATAAACATTTATCATGATATAAGGAAATATAAATAACAACTTTATTATTGTCTCTAGGGCATATTTCCTTCACCTGGCCGCCCCTGCGCGTTCCTCACGCCATCGTCCCTGGCCGCCCGCCGGCTCCGACTGCCCCCGCACTGCCCTCGTGCGCGCGGCCCTGTCCGTGCCCAAGCCGCTCAGCCCTCGCGCGTGCGAACCTATCCGCGCCCTCTACAGCTCCTCGTCGCTCTGCATTTGGCTGCGCCCGCGTCACTGTGCCTGGCCGCGCCCGGCCTCCCCCGCTCGGCGCGCGCTATCTCCTCCCGCCCCGGCGCCGGCCCGGTCGCCTGCCGGCTCCGCGCGCACTGGCTGCCGCCGCTGTGGCCGGCTACTACTGTAGTAGGGGGCCGCCCCCTTTTTCCTTCTATTTCTTTGTTTTTTTAAGAAACTGATGAGTGGGACCCACCCGCAGGTCAAATACCACATTTGACCATGTCCACGTCACCATCTTGTCTGGGTAAACGACTTAGGGTGTTTCTTTGTCCGGTAAGAGATTGTTTAGGGGGATAAAGGAACCGAAAAATAGATCAGGGGGTAATGTGTATCACCAACTTTGTTCAGGGTAGTAAAATGGACTTTTTTCTATAGTTAATGTCATCATTCCTGCCCTGATTAATGTGAGTAAGGTCATGTGAATTGAGGAAATGCTTTTCTACTTCATATATCCTAGGTACTCCCTCCGTTCCTAAATATTTGTCTTTCTAGAGATTTCAACAAGTGACTACATACGGAGCAAAATGAGTGAATCTACACTTTAAAATATGTCTATATACATCCGTATGTGGTTCTCCATTTGAAATCTCTAAAAAGACAAATATTTAGGAACGGAGGGAGTAGATCTGATTTTTTTTTATCCACAGCACAAGAAGGAAAGAAATCCAAACTTCAGAAGTTAGCAGCGAGAGAAAGTGCCTCTTTTTTCCTTGAGAATCTGGCAATAATTGAGTGTGCTGGAGGGGAGTCAGCTCAGCCTTTTCTATTTTCTTGACAACATGCAGGATTCAACTCAGCTGGATCCATCGTCCATGTCACTTTCTGGTTGTTGCATGTACTCTCCATGCTATAGTAATCCAACATATGCAATGTATGTAGCCTCTAGGTTTAGCTTTGTTTGTTAGCGATGAAAAAGACTCCACCATGTAAAGTAAGAGTGTAAGACGATCGATGCGCGCGCATGCGGTTTTAGTTATGGCTAGCAAGATGTTCAGGCTAGTTAGGGATGCTCCAGGTTGCTTTTCTTGATTAATTAACCACACATGATGTTGTTTTTGACTTGTAGCCTCTCAAATATCTCTACCTATATATGTTTGGCAGAGGTCTGCTAAATCACTCCTGTTTTGTTAGTGAAGTTGCATCAGAACTCCCTAAAGAAATACTGTTACCTTTCGATATCCAGCAGACTGGCTGCTGTGATCATTAATTCCTTCTTCGCTGATGGAAGTGAGTAAAGCTCATGTGCATCAAGGAAATGCTTCTCTACTCCATGGATCTTAAGTACGCAGATCTGATCTTCTATTCCATGGCAGAAGAAGAATTTAAGTTTCAAAGTTACTAATGAGAGAATGTACCTCTCCTTTTCTTCAGAAATTGGGAAAGAATTAAAGTGTGCTGGAGAGGAGTCAGCTCAGCCTTTTCTTTTCTTTTATCTTGACAGCATGCAGGATTCAGCTCAGCCGATGTCTCCGTTGGATCCATGTCACCTTCTGGTTGCTGTCTGTCTATAGGTTTAGCTTTGTTTGTTAGCGATGAAAAGACTCCATCGCGTAAAATAAGACGATGCGCATACGGTTTTAGTTATGTTTAGCGAGATCCTCAGGCTAATTAGAGATGCTTCAGGTTGCTTTTCCTAATTAATTAATTAACCACACATGATGTTGTTGTTGACTTGTACCTCTCTATATATATCTCTAGATATCTGTCTGTCAAAATGCCTTTTGATTCCCTTTGTTGACAATTGGTTGGCGAACGGGGCCCATTGCCTGTGTATGATGCTGACAATCCATTTTGTTTTGGGAATGTTATTGTCCTACAATCTACCTACATTTTGTTTATTTCTTGTAGAGGTACAAGAATCTCGTAGTAAATGTACTCGCTCCATTTGCGCATGAAGGACATATTAGATTGTGGTCTGCAAGTAGGTTGACAACTGAGAGACATGCAGAGACCTTGACTTGTTGTACTCAACGTGTCCAGGCCGCTCTAGGCTCCAATTGGCGTGAGGACGAGATGAGGGCACGTAGTATGTGTGCAGCAATGGACGGATATATACAGAACTCGAACTTTTCCTCCATCATTAGTCTGTGTCTGAAATACACCTCTTCAAACCGTTCAGCGACCCTCACCTCGTACGTACATACAAACTAGTGTAAAAATAACCACTTCGGTGGTCAAACAAAATAACCACTTCTAGGTGACAGATATTTCTCAAAATTGTAGGCAAATTATTAAAATTAGCAAATACATTTAAAAAAATCCCGACCTCCATGTGCTTCTCCTTGGGAGAGTCTAGGTCCTTATGCCAACGCGACGTTTTTGTCCTACTTCTATATGCCGCCGCGGGTCTAACCTTGATGCTGCTTGTCCCGCTTCGTCGTTGTTGGAGATGTCTTGCCACTAAAAGATTAGAGGGGTTGCATGTTCGTTCCCTTCCAATCCATCCCTCTGCCTCCCATCCCGATCTGAGATCTGACCGTGGCTGACATACATCGTCAATCTGACCGCACGCCCGTTTTTGCTGTTGCGTTGACGAGGTGTGTGGCGGCCGGTGTGCTGCGTTGGGTGCCTCGGAGGACGCCGGCGGTTTAACTGCATCTTGCCGCAGTGCAAGCGGCTGGCGCCTCTGCCGGCGTGGTGGCATGTCTTCCTGCCCCTCGCGGTCCGCTGTGTGCATCTTAGCTATGCAGAGGCCGGGTGTGTGCTCATTTTGTTTGTATCTTCTTGATACGTCATTCTGAGTTAATAAAATCCACCCTTTATCGAAAAAAAAGATTAGAGGGGACGACTCACGGAGCCACTAAACAGACCAAACAAAAAAAAGATAAACACCCAACAGTTAAATGTTACAAGCTGAGGAAGAACACCAAAGCTCGTCAATCCCATAAAACGGTAAGTAGTTATCCAGCATACATTGCAAAACAAAACAAAACAAGGATGCATATATAACAGAATGTTTAAGTTTATTTGGTAAGCCCGGAAACGAAGATCATGGGCCAATCAATCTCCAGGGGCATGGAATCCCAGTGGCACATGGAGCGCCTGGAAGGCCAATCCACTATCTTGTCCATCATCCCAGTTTCGAGATCGGCAGTGTAAATTTGTCGATAGTTGTCGGTGATGATCAATGCGCCGCACTTCTCTCTCAATCCAATTAGGTCTCTTGTTTCATTCTCATTTCCGAGTTGTTTTAGCATGATTGTTCGGGCACACACCCATTCTGAAGTGCTGCTCATGTTTCCTTGGTCCTCGCGTGGCTCCCAGATCTCTAATTGGGGACCTTCCTTTTGAATCCATAGCAGTGATAACACCCCGTTGGTGCCTAAAGTAAGGCATGAAGGACTAGTGGGTTGGTGGTCTAGGTTAAAAGGGAGGTTCGTCAAGGAGATATGGCCGGTCTTAGCATCCAGATTAGTGACTTGAAGGCATCCTTCCCCATAATTGTCAAACAACCAGTGCGCCCGGCCATTGCGCACGACGGCATCGCTAAACGACCCATAGTCGTATGACTGCACATCAGTGTCGAAGCAATTGGTACGTTGGTCCCAACATGATTTGTCGGAAGAGAAGGTGTGAAGATTGTACTTCAAGTCGTCATTGCTATAGCCGATGATGAACACTTTGAAGAAAGACAAAGGGTTGCTCGGCAATGGCAGCACCGTGGGTGTCGACTCATCTTTGGAACAACAATCTACACCAGTCAGAATGGCATAGCCGTTACAGTCATAGCAGTAGAAGTTTGGGCTAACTTTTAGAGGAGGGAGCACGACACACGTGGCGGCGTGCAGGTCGCAGACACCCAGTTGAAAGATGGTCTCGTCCGGATAGCCGGCGGTGTCATGTGCTTCAAGACGCACGACAACAAGGCCGTGGCGCGAGATGAGCGGCGACGCGCCGTCGAAGAGGCCTGCATGGGCAGGGGTGACAAAGGAGCCCAAGGAGCGGCAGCAAGCGCCCAGAGCGGATCGCCGTGCCGGGATGAAGCACGGCTCCGGGCCCGGCAAAGACCCCGCGTCCAGTTCCTGATCATGTCGGTTTCCTTGAGCGAAGAAGCCGACGAAAGACGACGGGGAGTACTCCGGCCAGCGGCGCCGGAGGAAGGAGCGGTCGGTGACGAGACGGCGCCACCTCTTGCACACCGTGGCTGAGCGGAAGAGAGAAGCTTCGTCGTTGATGCGGACGAGGATCTCGAGAAGGAGGTCGTCCGGGAACGAGACTGCCATCGCCGCCGGCTCTACTTTCAAGATTGGATACGAGGGTGTTAATTAGGCTACGTACTTACGGTAGACCAAATCTAAAATATATACCACGTATGTACGATCCGTTTTTTACAGGTTGCCGACTTGGTCTCCACGTGGCTGGCTGGCGGGTTCGGATCAGCGTAGTCTGATCCGTTTTATGTTGGAACTTGGAACTCAAGAACAGATGCAGCGTTAGGAAAGAACGGCTCCAAAAAAGCCAAGAACATCGGCCAGCATTAGGAAAGCAAGCTTGAAGTGTGTGCCAAGACCAGCCACATGTCCTTAACAAGGCTGCCTGTCCAACTCCGTGATCTCACGCATCGACTTTGTTACGATGAACCATATTTCACTGTGTGTACAGTGAGCAAAAGCTCACGTTGATCTACGTACAAAAGGAACATCTCCTGGTAGAGATTTGGATATGGCATGACAACACGAGTTGGATGACATCTTAGCATGCCTTGTCTAAACAAACCAATCGAGAGAAAATTGAGACTGAAAGCACGTTATACTGGTGCTCGGGCGAGAAGAGTCGCGCATTGCTCGTTACAGCTATCATCGCATCTACATGCATCGTCGATGTCAAAACTGGGCGCGCGATGTGCGAGATAATGGATTGGCCACACGATCGTCAGTATATCTCTCGACTTGGTTTTAGCTGTGGAGAGTTTGTGCTCTTGAAGATGGATTGGCCAGCCTTCTTAATTAGTTTAGAGTGCAACCAGCTCACAGTCACAGGTACCCACGATATATATCCTCCCAATTTTAGAGTGCAGCTGGGCCTTCAGCTACGGCAGGAGCGGATACATTGTAACCAGTGCAGACTGTGACTGCAACAACATGAACCGGCCTGTGCCATACTTAAATGTGCTAATCGTTGACATGAACCACACACTTCTCATGTTCACGTATGAGATATGAGGCAATCTCTAATTGTTTTCTAACATGAATAGAGCAACTCCACGATAACTGATTTAGTATACGTATATATAGCTAATTAAGATCCTGGTAAAAAAGCATATGTTCACTTATAGCTAGTTAACTTTTTTAAAAGCTTTAATTATATCTCATTGAGATCTTGGGAAAATCGACCGCACTAGCTAGCTGAGTGAATTGAAAAAAGGTTTGTGGTCAAGCTTCCCGGTCCCTACACTTAGTTAACTGAGAGGGTGTTTGTTTCCAGAGACTTATTGGTTTAGGGGCTTAAAAAGGTCCCCCTATAAGTCCCATCTAAACTAAACAGGAGGAACTTATAGAGACTTAAAGTGGACATTTGGGACTTATGAAATAAGACTCTTAAGGAGAGTCTTATAGGAACTTATAGTTGTAATATGGTCTTTTAGTACATGTTAAGTCCCAGGAACCAAACAAGTAAGAACTTTTTAGGGACTTGTGACTTATAAGTTGGGACTAAAAAAAGTCCTAGGACTTATGAACCAAATAGGGCCTGAAACTGTTGGTTTGATCTGACGGCTAAACATGCCAGCAGATCTAATACCCTAACAGAAAAAAAGGAATGAATAACGTTAAGTGAAGGGGCCCACGCACCAACGTACGTGAGCCTTGATCGAACTAACGCACCCTGATTTGGGGCGCCCAAAAACCAACTCGCCACCCATCATGGCACATGGCCAGATATCTCCCTCTCCCAAGATAATTCCAAAATCGTCCCGGCACAATGCAAACCCTATTTGAAGATTTATTAAGCGTCAAATTGTCAGAGTTTCCAACGGAGAGAGGATGGGACCCTAGCGGTTGGGTGGGCCAGCCCAATTTTAGCTAGCGTACACATGGGTTTTGCCAACCTTCCAGAACGTTAATTCTGTTTTTTACCTGTAGTACAAAAAGAAAAGAAAAAATGAAATGAGTAAAGTCTGCACATCAAATTTGGTTCACAAATTCAAAAACACCGTGTTTACAAAAAAATGGTCATGCTCTTGAAAAAATGAAGAAAAAACAGAATTTCAAAAAAGGTTAGCATTTCCAAATTTAGTTTGTGATTTTCAGAATATGTTCAGAAAATTAAAAAAATGTTCATAATTGTACAAAAATTGTTCGTGTTAAAAAAAGTTTCGAAAATTCAAAAGATGTTCGTAATTTTTAATAATTGTTCTAAGACTTTTCTTAAGAATTTCATTACACAAACTTTGCAGGTAAGTTATAGTACCTCGATTTGGTTTGCTACATGTATCAGTTCGTTCTAGTGCATGGTTCTTGAACTAACTGCAAACATCCACCCGCTCGCTTCACTACATGCGCCAATGGTCGGCCCAGTGGAGGGCCACATGTGTGTTATGCCGCCAATATGCTGCAAAGAGCGACAGATGGGAGATCCCCACACACATCGGGACGTCCTAATCAGCACCCTATTTGATCCACATGTTAAGCACATTCTGGGATGTTCCATTTTTCAATCCTTTTGTGTTGCCGTTCCGCTATGATTTAATATTTGTTTTATGTGTACACCACGTGCTTGCTATGTATTGTGCATCTCCAGGTCATCTATGATACCAACTTGCATAGTACATGATGAAATACTAGGTCAAGTGATCCCTCGATTATCGGCACATCATAGCCTCCTTTTTGTTGGGGGGGGGGGGGGGGAGGGGAGGGGGGAAGATACGTCATGACCTCCTTGACATTTCCTAAATTTCTTATTATCTTCGTGACACAAGGGACCAAGACATATATTATATGTTTGCTAAGAAATCTCTTTGTGGAAGTCCCAATATTTTTATTATGAAGATATTGCAGGAGATATTTGTGCTCACACGGGGACTGTGGGCTCCTTTGATCAAAGGAACTACATAGGATTTTCGGAGGATCTGGGTCCTTAGGATTTTTTTTCCTATGGTGGTCTTCTGTTTACATGATTGGAATCCTTAGGAACTTTTTTCATAGGATTCATTTGTACTACATTTTGGAGGAAAAATCCATCCACTCAAACCTTTTCGTAGAATTCCTTTATTTTCATGTGCTATCAAACACTCTTCCATCCAAATTCATGTAGTTTTGTAATTATGTAGGATATAAGAGGACATGATACTCTGTTTCTGCGTTTTGCCTATTCCTTTTTGAGAATCCTGTGAATCAAAGAGACCGTGAGTTTCTCGGAGTTTAGGATTCTTGTTCTCTGTATTTTTTGAGGGATTTTCTCTCTCTCTCTCTCTCTATATATATATATATATAATCCTCCGTGTACTCGTATAGAAGGCCCAATCGGGCATGTCTATGTCTCGCTTGGCGTGAAACTGAGGTAGATTGTCGCAGGAATGGGCTTGTCTTTTTCTTTTGAGTGGAAGGAATGGGCTTGTCTTTTCTAGTTAGTTTGTTCTGCTCGCTCCCCTCCCTCATTTTTTGTTTATGTATTACTTACTTACATTGAAATATGTTCACCATGCATTTAAATTGCCCATGTAGTGCAAAAAATGTTTGCACTTTGAAATATGTTCATACCATAGAATAAAAATGTTGATGACATTTAAACCAGGGCTATTTATAACCTTACTGCAAAACATAACAGTGTCTCGCCTTCAGCGATCCTGCGAACGGCCCAACAAGTGGTTTTCCTGTGTGTGCAGGTGGCGTTGTTGTTTTTATTTTGCACGCTGGTTTCTTTAAGATCGGTGTGCTTTGCATCGGTTTTCCTTTTTCAGTTCGGTTATTTTTTTATTTTTGAGTTCTGGCTTTTTCTTTTTTTGGTTTCTTTTCTTCTTCTTTTTCATCCAGTTTTCGTTTGTTCCTTCTCTGCAGTTCTTTACCAGTTTTCTTTGTTCTAAAATACATTATTTAGTTTATTTAATAAATAATAAACAAAAGTAAAAAAGCATGTTGCATGGCTACTAGGCGGTCTACTACAGGCAAACCCGGGTCGAGAGAGAATAGGCCCAAACTAAATGCAAGAGCGAACTGTTTTAACAGGGCAGGGCCCAAACCGAATGCACGAACGAATAAAGCCCGTTCAAGAGAGAGCGGGCTTAAGCCCACCTCCTTCCCCATTTCATCACCTGAACAACGTCCGGCCATCTCCCTCTCCTCTCCTCCCCTCTCCCCCCCTCCCATCGCAAACCCCTAAACTAAAGCCCCAAAAAATGGCGGCGCCGCCGGCCCACCTCCGCCGCCTCCTCCTCCCCCACCTCCGCCGGAACCGCCTCTTCTCCGCGCTCACCGACACCCCATCGCCCCCGCCGGCCGCCCCGACCTCAGACGCCATCCTCTACTCGCTCCGCGGCCTCTCCAAGGACCCGCCGCAGGCGCTCTCCCTCTTTCGGCGCGCGGCGGCCTGCGGCCACCCGCTCGGCCCCGCGGCCTACAACCTCATGCTGCGCACGCTCGCGCGGCGGCCTGCGGCCACCCGCTCGGCCCCGCGGCCTACAACCTCATGCTGCGCACGCTCGCCTCCACCCCCGCCGCCGCGCAGGCCCACTTCTGGCCCTTCCTCCGCGACATGGACGCCGCGGGCCACTCCGTCGATCAGGGCACCTACCTTGCCGCGCTCGCCTCCTTCAAGCGCGCCAGCCTCGGCTCCGACTACGCCACCCTCTCCGCGCGCCTCGCCAAGTCCCGCGAGGATCACACCGCCTCCGGCGGCACCCCCGTCACCGCCCTCGCCGACGCCGTCCGCGGGCTCGACCTCGACCAGCCGGGGGCGGACGAGGAGCTGGAGGGCGTCGCCGAGCAGCTGCTGCCGCTCACGGAGGCCGCAGTGGCCGAGGTGGTCCGGGCGTTGATGGACGTCCCGGCCAAGGCGCTGGCGTTCTTCGGGTGGGCCGGCCGGCAGAAGGGGTACGCGCACGGGTCAGTCGCCTACAACGCCATGGCGAGGGTGCTCGTCCTGGAGGAGTCGCTGCTGCGGGAGTCCTGGGAGCTGGTCCAGGAGATGAAGGCCGGCGGGGTGCACGTCTACATCGACACCTACAGGAAGCTGTCCCGGCAGTTAAAGAAGCGCGACATGCTGACCGAGGCCGTGGAGCTCTACGTGCTCATGATGGACGCCCCCAGAAAGCCGGCGAAGCAGGACGGGCCGCTGCTCCTCCGGCACATGGTCAAGTGGCAGTCGCCCAACCTAAAGCTGGTGTGCCGGGTGGCGAGGAAGTTCAATGATAGGTACGGATTCATGACCAAGGAAATGTTTGATGGGATCCACAAGGCGCTCACCAGCGATGGCTTGTTCGACGAGGCGGCGGAGATGGTGAAAAGGAGGAGAGGTGCAGGCCACCAGCCGG
Organism: Aegilops umbellulata; assembly: GCA_032464435.1. Taxonomy (NCBI): domain Eukaryota; kingdom Viridiplantae; phylum Streptophyta; class Magnoliopsida; order Poales; family Poaceae; genus Aegilops; species Aegilops umbellulata. Next base: position 571,860,087 of record CP136056.1, read on the forward strand.
ACAACACTACCTACAGCCAGTTGATCTTTGGGCTGTGCAAGGCCAACAAGTGCGACGAAGCTCGCAAGGTGTTTGATGGAATGGAGGCTCAAGGATGCACGCCGGACTCCAAGACCTGGACCAAGTTGATCGAAGGCCACTGCGCGGCTGGGGTGGTGTCCAAGTCTCTGCACTACTTGATGAAGATGATGGACAAGGGCGTGGACGCAGATCATATTAGTTTGAGTCCTTCTGATTCTTACTATAAACTAGGAAAAAAAGAGCCTGTGCGGAGGAGAAACAACCATGATCTCCCATGGCCATGGTGATGACCACATTTTGTTCACATCTCGTCGCACATATGCCAGTGCGTTGCAACGGGTGCAAAATAATGTTCAGAAATCAAAAAAATAATTTACCCCTCAAATGTTGCAACCAGGTGGAATTGGGCGTTGAGAAACTTTGTCTCAAGAAGGACAATCAAGGTGTGGCACATTCTTTCCAATCAAGAGATCAAGAAAGTTCAAGGTTTAGCCCTCTTATAGAAGAGATCAAGGAGTTGCTTACTGGTGAGGATGAGCATCGGGTGATCTGGTTGAGGCGATTGGTGAACAAAGGGACTGGTATTCTTGTGAGGGAAGGCTGTGTTAATAAGTTGTGTGAAACTTGGTTTCCCGTTTTCTATCTGTGATGTTATTTTGGATGAGATGTTCGTGAACTAAGGAATAAATAAAGCAGCCCTACCCTAAAAAATCAGTAAAACAAAACTAATGTACGAACAAGAATTCATGTATCAAATGTTACGAACTAAGAAGGTTTGAATTACTTTATGAATTGAGGGTCCTCGTCAAAAGGAAGGATTCAAGTCATCAATACTTAACAACACTTTATATGAGCATTGGAATCAAAAGGCTAATCTGAGTTAATGTTAACTTTGGTGCATAGCTCAGCTTGAGTACATCAGTGTGATTATACTACATCCACGCTACATCATCAGTTCACTTTTCTGATGACCATAATATATTAATAGTCTTATTAATTTACATCAGAACTGTGTTGCAGTCACTCAGCATAACCGTGTTGTTACAAACAAACCAACAAATTTATCGTCAGATAAACATATCATAAGCAAGCACTACGCAACACGATCTCTCTCTCTTTTTCATCTGCAAAGTAGCAGCGAATACCAACACTAACACCGAAGATCATCATAAAATAAAAAAATCATTGCAACTCTCTCTCTCTCTCTCTCCACCTTTGATCCATCTTATCAGCAGTATCGAACAACCTGCTCCATCTCATCTCATCCAACGACAACATGGTATAAAAAAATTTACCATCTCATCTCTCTCTGTCCCGGTGTCTCCATCTCACTACACCGCAGCAACATGGACAGCAATAGTAGGCTACTTGCCACAAAAATCTGTATCAACTTTTAATCAAATGCACTAACGGATTAAACCTGATTCTGGCCGGAAATTACCCATGTTGTATGGTGCTATTTCTAAAGCAATCCAACAGTTGGTGATCTAGGTGCCCATGCACATAGGTGCCCCAAACATTTTACCAAAATATCAGTCTGAAATATGATTATGGTATTAAAACGCAAGACATGTTCCACCATTTAATTGATTCATGTCTTTAAGCCCCGTAGCCTAGTAACCAGACACATCAAGTATTATGAACAGAAAAAAGAAGATCAGTTGGACAATGCTGCCATCTTATCAAAACAGTTATCCCACCCAAAACCGCCTGAATGTAAGGTGTCTATCCTGAATTTTGTCAAAAAAAAAAACAGAGTGCGACACACAAATGGAAGTATATTGATTGGAGGAGCACACACCTAAAGCGAGTATTGCCATTGCTACTGGCCAAGGATCTCCACGCGTTCGTTATTCAGATCGGCCACAAAAAGCCCGGATGCTCACCGCTCCAGGACTCTAAGACCACAAGTAGTGTCCTTGCCAGGCAGCCGGCCGTCTTGGCTGGTAACTGTCCAATGTAGTGCACTGCTACTCGCTGAAGAGATGTGCCTAGAACCACCGCAAGCCTCCTCGTGTCCCCCTTCGCGTCTTCACCAGTCCACGGGCTACCTCCTCCAACGCTCAAGATGTAGTTATTAAGTGCCAAAATCAGCAGATTGATCCTGCAGAGATGAAGGCTTCAGAAGACCACCATAGTAGCAAGCATATTATAACTGAATATAAAATTACCGCGTGCACATGTCGCATTAAGTATGCATAATTACAATTTTACAGGGCCAGAAAAATGACACTGTAGTTCACTAATGTGGTTAGAGGTTTGTGCATCCGATCCAACCATCCAAGTATAAATGTAGATTCTACTTCTCAATATCACAGTTTGACCCAGTCAGGAAAGTGTGCTGAATGTTATTGTTATCTCTGTTAATGAACAAAGAAATCCTTCTTCTGTTCCTTGAAAAAGATCATTAATGGATGAGACAGCTAAGCATATAAGGCCTTAGTGATGATTGCTCTTGCCTAAATGAGGCATAATATTAGCAAAAATAAAACACCTCATTTGGCATCAGAGATTTATAAAGTACTTGATCAAGTAAGATCACAGAAAGCAACAGCTGAACATGTACCTTGTCACCGATCTTCATACTCATAGGTGGAGTGTGTGATATGAAGATTGTATGGTAGTACCTGGTTGTTGCTATATAATCTGCAACTCTGATTTGAGTGTTGGAATGAACAGTTTTTAGAACAATGAAAGCACGTCATGCCGAGGGGTTAAAAAAATCTCTCCCATTAGAATTCAGTTCCAAATTCATACAACTGAAAAGAAGATAGATACTACTTCATATATCGTTTTTGTCAAGCCAGCATTGCCATGGATATGAAACATTGGATTCTAGATAAATGTAAATTTAGAGAGTGAGATACTACTGGGCATCCACAAAAATATTCGAAGTCAAACCTTGTCACACCACTATAGGAACCTCAAGAGACCTTTTCACGCAATATCAAAGTTAACAAATATAGCTGTGGTGCAGCATGCACACGCACACCCTGCGGCAGCTCCCAAGCCATGGTTCATCTGTCTCGCAGTCCCGAGACCGTCTCCAGCGTCGCGCCGCGCCGCTCCTGCCACGCTCCAGCATCGTGCTGCAAGAGGAACGCAATTATTTGTTAGACTAAAATCTTTGATTTCTTTCCACCACACAATGAGAATTAAAATTGAGAGAGAAGTTTTGGCGTACAGGCTCGGCCGGAGCAGCGCAGGCCGCAGGGTAACTGGATTTGGCTCGGCCGGAGCAGTGTTGGATTGGGGGGAAACAGTGGCCGAGCTTCTTTTTTTTTAACTTGTGGCCGAGCTTCTCTAGAAGAAAGAGATATGCTAAGAGAGAGAGAGGGGGAACGGCGTGGGTCTCCTTCAGTTTTTTTTTATTGAGCCCAACGACTCCTCGCTGATGAGCCCATATGATTAAAATAGACACGGTAGTAGATGCTAGCAGCTACAGCACGGCGTACAGTATTAACTGAACTGTAGAGGAGCCGAACCCTACATGGCAAAGACAAAATGAAGACCTTCAGGTGATGAACAATTGTCATGCCAAAACTTCTCTCTCAATTTTTCTTTTTTGAACTTTTTAGATAAAGGGCTTCAATGAGCCTGTACGCCAAAACTTCTCTCTCAATTTTAGTACGGCCGAGAGAGAGAGAGAGAGAGAGAGAGAGATAATGCCAGCAAGCCTGTAGTTTGTATGGGAGACATGAATGACATTTTGTATGAATATGGACAAAAGTACTCCCTATGTTAATACTAGTCGTATGAATGCTTTCCGCAATCTTGTGAAGTCTTGTGGTTTGATTGATCTTGGTTATAGTGGGCCTGCTTATACTTGGACTAACAAACGTTTTTCCACTAATCCAACTTATGAAAGACTTGATAGATGTTTGGTGAATGCTGAGTGGTGTGCTCTTTACCCGAATACAAATGTCTATAATCTTCCTATTACTCTAAGTGATCATGCTCCCATACTTATTTCTACCGATGGTAAATTTCGAAAACCTGTGCAAACATTCAAATTTGAAAATTGGTGGCTAATGGAAAAAGATTTTCATTCATATGCAAAGGCTGTGTGGGCTAGTACTGCTCATAAACCTTTCTATGCTAGAACTAATCATCTTGCAGGATCTCTCAAGAGATGGTGCAAAAAGAAGAAGCCTATCCATCAGGAACTCAACTCCCTTGAAGAACAGATAAGAAGTATCCAAATGAAGCCAATTTTGGAACATGACCACAAGTTAGAGGCCTCACTCATAAGCAGGTATGAAGAAAATATGACTAAACTTACTGAATTTTATAGACAAAGGGCAAAAAAGCATTGGGCAACAAAAGGGGACAGGAATACTTCTTACTTTCATCAGGCTGTTCTGAAAAGAAGAAGGAAAAATCAAATTGTTTCCATTAGAGACCATAACAATATGACTCATTTTAAACCTGAAAATATTGCCAACACTTTTGTCCAATACTTTAAGAAGATTTTTGCCTCTGATAGAACTAACCAAGGCAGGCCATACATAAGGACAGAGATGAGTGCAGACCAGCAGGACCATACAAATAGCATTCCAGATAAGCATGAAGTTTGGCAAACTCTTAAAGAAATGAAGAGAAATGCTTCTCCAGGACCTGATGGATTAAATGTTGCCTTCTTCATAGCAGCCTGGGCTTGGATTGGAGATGATGTGGTCAATCTGGTGAGAAGTTTCTATGAAACAGGTATAATGCCAAGTCATATCAATAAAACTAATATTGTCCTTATTCCAAAGAAATTGGTTTGCATTACTCCTGCTGATTTTAGACCCATCAGCCTATGTAACGTGGTATATAAAATCATTGCCAAATCATTAGCTCAAAGGCTCAAGCCTCATCTTCCTGATTATATTCACCCCTCTCAACAAGCTTTCATTCAGGGGAGGAGGATTAGTAATAATATTATCATAGCTCAAGAAATTACTCACTCTTTCAATCTGAGCACTTGGAATGCTCTTTCCTTCATGGTTAAAATTGATCTTGCCAAGGCTTTTGATCGACTAGAATGGAATTTCGTAGTCTCGGCTCTTGCACGTAAAGGGCTGCATGAGCATTTCATTAACTTGATATATGCTTGCATCTCATCACCCACTTTTTCCATTATTATTAATGGCCAATCATATGCCAAGTTCATGAATAACAGAGGCATCAGGCAAGGCTGTCCACTATCTCCTTATCTGTTCGTTCTTGCTATAAATGAGCTATCCATTTCTTTGCAAGAAGCAATGATGTCTAACCTGATGGGGAACGTAGCAGAAATTTAAAATTTTCCTACGTGTCACCAAGATCTATCTATGGAGAAACCAGCAACGAGGGGAAAGAGAGTGCATCTACATACCCTTGTAGATCGCTAAGCGGAAGCGTTCAAGTGAACAGGGTTGATGGAGTCGTACTCGTCGTGATCCAAATCACCGATGACCAAGTGCCGAACGGACGGCACCTCCACGTTCAACACACGTACAACCCGGTGACGTCTCCCATGCCTTGATCCAGCAAGGAGAGAGGGAGAGGTTGAGGAAGACTCCATCCAGCAGCAGCACAACGGCGTGGTGGTGGTGGAGGAGCGTGGCAATCCTGCAGGGCTTCGCCAAGCACCGCAAGAGAGGAGGAGGGAGAGAGGTAGGGCTGCGCCAAGAGGGAGATCAAATCGTGTATTGGGCAGCCCCAAAACCTCAAGTATATATAGGGGAAGGGGAGGGGCTGCGCCCCCATCTAGGGTTCCCTCCCTAGGGGTGGCGGCAGCCCCAAAACCCATCTAGGGTTGCGGCCAAGGGGGGGAGAGGGGGAGGCGCACCAGGGGTGGGCCTTAGGGCCCATCTGCCCTAGGGTTTGCCCCCTTCCCCTCTAGGAGGCGCCTTGGGCCTTGGTGGGGGGGCGCACCAGCCCACCTGGGGCTGGTCCCCTCCCACACTTGGCCCACGCAACCTTTTGGGGCTGGTGGCCCCATTTGGTGGACCCCCGGACACCTCCGGTGGTCCCGGTACACTACCGGTGATGCCCAGAACTCTTCCGGTGGCCAAAACCATACTTCCTATATATAAATCTTTACCTCCGGACCATTCCGGAACTCCTCGTGACGTCCGGGATCTCATCCGGGACTCCGAACAACATTCGGTAACCACATACAAACTTCCTTTATAACCCTAGCGTCATCGAACCCTAAGTGTGTAGACCCTACGGGTTCGGGAGATATGCAGACATGACCGAGACGTTCTCCGGTCAATAACCAACAGCGGGATCTGGATACCCATGTTGGCTCCCACATGTTCCACGATGATCTCATCGGATGAACCACGATGTCAAGGACTTAATCAATCCCGTATACAATTCCCTTTGTTTATCGGTACGATACTTGCCCGAGATTTGATCGTCGGTATCCCGATACCTTGTTCAATCTCGTTACCGGCAAGTCTCTTTTACTCGTTCCGCAACACATCATCCCGTGATCAACTCCTTGATCACATTGTGCACATTATGATGATGTCCTACCGAGTGGGCCCAGAGATACCTCTCCGTCACACGGAGTGACAAATCCCAGTCTCGATTCGTGCCAACCCAACAGACACTTTCGGAGATACCTGTAGTGTACCTTTATAGCCACCCAGTTACGTTGTGACGTTTGGCACACCCAAAGCACTCCTACGGTATCCGGGAGTTGCACAATCTCATGGTCTAAGGAAACGATACTTGACATTAGAAAAGCTTTAGCATACGAACTACATGATCTTGTGCTAGGCTTAGGATTGGGTCTTGTCCATCACATCATTCTCCTAATGATGTGATCCCGTTATCAACGACATCCAATGTCCATGGTCAGGAAACCGTAACCATCTATTGATCAACGAGCTAGTCAACTAGAGGCTTACTAGGGACATGGTGTTGTCTATGTATCCACACATGTATCTGAGTTTCCTATCAATACAATTCTAGCATGGATAATAAACGATTATCATGAACAAGGAAATATAATAATAATCAATTTATTATTGCCTCTAGGGCATATTTCCAACATAACCAACTCACAGGAATTTCTCTTGGCCCTAATTGCCCTGCCATCCACTCACTCATGTTTGCAGATGATCTATTAGTTTGTGGCCAAGCTTCCATACAAGAGGCAACTACAATGAGTCAACTTATTCAAGCTTTCTGCAATAAATCAGGTCAGACACCAAACTGGCATAAATCTGGAATTATTTTTAGCAAAGGTGTGGATAATAACATTAGGCAAGCAATCAAAAGCATATTTCCCGTTCCAGACATAGATCACCACACCATTCATTTGGGACATCCCCTCATTCTCCCGGCCAAGGATAGATCCACAGCTTATAATTTTGTCATTGACAAATTTAGAGCTAAGCTCCCAGGTTACAAGGCAAATAAACTATCCCATGAGCGAGACTCACCCTCATTAATTCAGTTTTTGCTTCCATCCCCGTATATTACATGTCCAATATTCTTTTCCCCAAAAAATTCTTATCCAAACTGACTGCAATCATTAGGAACTTTTGGTGGACAGGGGTGAGAGAGGAAAACAATTCAAAATCTCTTTGTCTTCGAGCTTGGAAAGATATTTGTTCTCCAAAAAATGAAGGAGGCCTTGGGATAAAAAATATGCAAGCAACAAACCAAAGTTTAATTCTTTCAGCAGCCTGGAGAATAGTTGAGGATTCCAATAGCCATCTCTCTAAAATCCTCAAATCCAAGTACTATCCTCATACTTCTTTTTGGAAAGCTAGTAACAGTGTTCCCAAATCAGCCTTTTGGACATCCATCTTGAAAGTTAGACATATGCTTATTGAAAATTCTTTCTATCAACTTACAGAAGGGAACATTTCTCTTTGGAGCAACCCTTGGTATAACTTGTGGGATACCATTTATGACCATCTCATCGTCCAATCTAGAGATTATGTTTATCCATCTCTTGTTAAAGAACTCTGGCTTCCAAATCAGAAACAATGGAATAATCAATTGATTGATAATCTCTTTCATCCAGAAGCTGCTTTGGTCATGAAGCAAGTTCCAATCATTCAAGAAATAGGGGAAGATATCCTTTGTTGGAAGCTTACTCCTACGGGGAAATTCACAACCAAGAGTGCATATAGATTATGTTTGCAGGTCTTGCAAGAAGAACGAGAACCACAACCAAGAGCTATTTCAGTCAACTCAAAGGAGCTTTTGAAACAAGTTTGGAAAACAAAAGATATTGCGCCAAGAGTACAAACATTTGCATGGAGGTTAATCAGGAAAGCACTTCCAACGGGTAAGAGAGTGGGTAAATACACTACTCATATAAATAAATTTTGCTCTAGATGTGGAATAGAAGAAGATGAGCAGCATATTCTTTTTTCATGCCCTTTCGCCAAAGCTGCTTGGTTTGTTCATCCATGGCATATCAGAATAGATGAACTCTTGAAAGATTGTAGATCTGTTACAGATATGATTTCTTGCATTCTTAACTCCAACCATCCACATGCTACTTTAAGCAATATATTTACATTTATGTGGTGTATGTGGAAGTCAAGGAACGACAAACTATTTCAAAAAAAAGAAAGCTCCCCTCTGCGGGTTTTTTATGCAGCTCAAGCTATTGAAAAGTGCTTATCACAAGAAGAGGAAGCCCTGGAGCAAGCACACCAAAAGGAAAGAAAGAAGGAAATCCAAACAGTAAGTTCTCATGTGCAGAGAACAACAATAGATTTGCCACATCTACCAGCAAAAATATAGTCTTCATAGATGCGGCATGGAAGGAACAAGATAAACATAATAATAGTACAAGAACTGGATTAGGTGTTCTATTGTAGGTAAATCAAGGAGGCAGAAGATTGAAGGTTCAAATCTGGGCTACATGTCATCAAGCAAAATCGGCCTTTCAAGCAGAAGCGCAAGCTTTAGTGCTAGCAGCCAACATAGTAATCAAGTTACAAATTCAGGGGACGACAATCTTCACAGACAACTTGTCCCTGGCAAACATAGCTGCTACAAGATCACCAAGGACAGATCCAGGACACTGGGAAATTAAAGGTTTACTTGCAGAATTTTGTGCAATCACTGATCCTACTTCAATCCAAGTGTTCCATATCTCAAGAAACCATAACAAAGAAGCTCATGATTTAGCCCAACTAGCAATCCAGCATAAAGGAACTCAAACATTTCAAGTCTCCTGTAGCAATGTGAATCATATTCAGGAAGATTGTCCTTTGAAGTTATTATGTGCATGTATGAAAAATCAGGGAATTGTAACTCTCAATGTAAACTGCTTGAACTCTGAATGATTTTGCAATAGATTGGCGCCTTTGGCGCCTTTGGTTGTTCGAGAGAGAGAGAGAGAGAGAGAGAGAGAGAGAGAGAGAGAGAGAGAGAGAGAGAGAGAGAGAGAGAGAGAGAGAGAGAGAGAGAGAGAGTATCGGTGGTTACAACATAAGAATCTGAGGGGAAAGATAGTACCTTTTGATATCGAGCAGACTGGTTGCTTTGGTCATTAATTCCTTATTCCCTCATGGAGGTGGTAAGCTCATGTGCGTGCATTAAGGAAATGCTCCTCTTCTCCATGGATCTTAGGTAGATCTTATTACTCTTGTATTCCATGGCACAAGAAGAAAAGAAGTTTAAAAGTTACATCCTCCATGAACTACTAAAACGTCATATACTTTGGAACGGAGGGAGTTGCAGCGAGAGGAAATGCATATCTTTTCCTTGAGAATTCGGAAAACAAATTGAGTGTGGCTTTCTTTTTCCTTTTCTTTTCTCTTGACAACATGCAGGATTCAGACCAGCAGCTAGCTATCTGCACTGGATCCACGTGACCTTTTGGTTGCTGTTTGTGCTCTCCATGCTACGGTAAGCCAATGTAGATAGACAGTTTTGCCCTTGTTTGTTAGCGATGAAAAGGACTCCACCACATAAAGTAACACGATGCCCATGCCATGCAGTTCAGCGAGGTCTTCAGGCTAATTATGGGCTAATGTTTAGAGAGCCTCCAGTTTGCTTTTCTTGATTAATTAACCACACTTTATGTTGTTCTTGACCTGTAGCCTCTCTCTAGATCTCTCTGTCAAAATGTCTTGATTTCCTAGGTTGACAAATGGTTTTTTCGATAAAATAAATGGTTGGCTAAATGTTGACAATCCATTTGTTTTGGGAATGTTCTTGTGCTGCAACCTAGCGAGCTCTTCCTTCCTTTTTCTCTCTTCCTTTTTCTCTTCTAGTAGTGGCATGCCATCTCCATAAATGTTTGCAAGAAAGGTCAATCTCCGATTAAGAACAACTCTCTTAATAGGTAGTTTATATGATAAAAATAAAAATCACACATAAACACTTTTGGAAAAACAGATATAGTGATAACAATCCATCTCGAAGAAGCTACATATCCTACATACTACTTAATTAGTTGATCCCCACTACTTCTATTTATCTCCACCTGCACATATGCCACGTCATCAAAGGCCCACTTCAACATCCATGAAAATGGTTTTTTTAGTTATTAGTTGACCTCAGTACTTCTATTTTTCTCAACATGCACACATTTCACATCACCGGACATGCCCACTTCATCAAAGGCACACTTCAACATGCATGGCAAAAGGTTTACCATTATATTGTGTTACTTATATTGAATAAATATTTTTTAACTATACAATATATATTGTGTATTTTCAGTTTTCTTAATATATCATCAATCTAATATTCATGTTTCATACAACCAAATCTAATTGAAATATATTACAACCATTCTATGTAGTAAGCGTGCGGGGTCTTATCTACTCCCTCCGTCACATAATATAAGAACGTTTAGTGTCAAAAACGTTCTTATATTATAGGACAGAGGGAGTAGCTAATAAAGTAAATCATGGCCATAGCCCCATGCTAAAGATGCCAAATATGCCCAAGCGTGTGGTGACGAAGGGAGTAGCAAATTTCCACCTATACATCGAGGCCTCCTTGACATCCCCTAAATTTCTTCTCATCTCCGTGACACATGGGACCAAGGGATATGATATATATTTGCGAAGAATTCTCTTTGTGGAAGCCCTACTATTTGATAGATATGGCGGGAAGTTTTCGTGCTCACCTAGAGTTTCTTGTAGTTCTGCCTTCTCTTTATACTTTTTTGATGGCACTGTGCTGACGTTCAATGATTAACAACAATGTTCAATGGAATTATTACATAAACGTGTGGCACTCCAAACCACACATGGCGGTTTATATCAAATAGAAGGTGCAAATTTAGCTAAGTTGCGGGCTTTGTTGTCCTTCGTGTCTGTAGTGGCAAGTTGTTGTTAACTGGTCTTCTTTAATGAAATGGCAAATTTAGCTAAGTTGCGGGCTCTCCTGTGTGTTCAAGAAAAAAATTGATGGGTCAAGTCCCACCTACGGAACATGGAAAAACATAGGCGGACGACAGGCGAACAAGAGAGCTTCTATACTTTTCCAAATTTGTGAAGAATTTTTTTAAACGCAAACACTTTTTGGGAAATACGAACGAAATTTTAAGATTTTAAGATTTCTTTTGGAAAAAAGAGAACATTTTTTAGATTCCTTTCTTTTCTAAAAATAGTGAGGATTTTTGAATTTTCTTTAATAATTGTGAATATTTTTTATTTTCCAAATATTCTTTAAAAATATGAAACGAATTTGAAATATTTGGATAGTTTTTTGGAACTTAAATTTGGATAGTTTTGAACTGTGAACCTTTTTAAAAGAGTGAACAAGTTTAAAATTTCCGAACACTTTTTTAAAAAGAGAACATTTCTTTAAATAGTTAAAATTTCCCAACAATTTGATTTTTAGAAATATTGAATATCTATAGAAATCCCGAATATTGTTTAAAATGTGTTTTTTTGTTTTTTTAAATTGTGAACAATTTTTTGAAAACAGTAGAAAGTTTAAACTTTTCAAACATTTGCTGAAAGCAAGCAAACATTTGTTGAAATTCCAAACAAAATGCATTTTTTCTGAAATTTGCAAGTATTTTTTTATATTCAAGAACATTTGTTGAAAAAACTATGAATAAAGAACAAAGAAAAAAGACATAGAAAAAACAGAAGAAAGAAAAAAGCTAGATGAAAACCAAAAAACAATTACGAAAGGATGAAGAAAAAACCAGTTCATGAACCTTACAGAAGGTTCTTTAGCTTTGAATTAAATTGTGGTTGGATGGTTTGAAGAAAAGTGGTATCCCCTGCCCACCAGGATTCAAGTTCTAGATTTATTTTAGGTCTGCCAACGATGTGCATTTAGTGGGAGGAGACATTTCCGTTGAGTACGAAAACGTTTGTAGCGACTTCGTCAATCTCAATATGATGTGCCGACTCAGTCTCTCGGAGGTACTCATAGTGATAGTGTTATGTGCGTATGTATGAGCGTCTGCATCTGTACTGTATGTGTTAAGAGCATCTCCAGCCGTTGGCCCCCCTAGGACGCATAAAAATCGCCCCTTGGGGGCGAGCCGGCGATACAATCGGCGCTGGGGGCGGTTTTGCGCCCAGCCGTCGCCCCCAGACGCCGATATTGGCCCACTTTTCAGCCCCCTTTCGGCGAATAAAGGGCCCATATGGGCGAGAATATGCCCTTATTCGGTGTGGTTCGCCGTGGCTCGGCGTTGAATTATGAACATAAATATTTTTTTATCACATAGTTCATCATAGAAAAATCAAATATTTCAACAAAATAGTACAACAACAAATAGTTCAACAAATAAAAACTCATATTTCATCACGCGTCGCGCCCGGCGTCGCCCTTGAGCCTCCATAGGTGCTCCACCAGATCATGCTGCAGCTGATGATGCACCTGTGTGTCTCGGATCTCCCGCCGCTAAATTGCCCCTCCGCGACCGGAAACGGCGACCGAAAACGCCCAGCTGCTGTTGGAGGGGCTGCCACGGCGAACCTCTACTATTTTTCCGGCGGTGATTGGCTATCTAGTGGTGAAGGGCGGCGGGCGGCGCCGGGACATAGCTAGTGGCGGCCGAGGGCACGGGGGGGTGGGAGGCGAATCGGGGAAGAAAATCTTGACTTTTCCACCTGACGGTGTGAGCCAGCCGCGCTTTTCCCTTACGCTAGAGCCCCCGATCGCCCACTAGTGCGCCGGGTTCGGCCTGCGGCCTCCGGATAGAAAAAATGGCCGAACCAGTGCTTTTCGACGTCCTGTGGGCGCGACTGGAGCGTTTTTTTAGCGCCGGCGCCGAAAAAGTGACCTGGGGGGCCTGTTGGAGGTGCGGCTGGAGATGCTCTAAGTTTCTTAAGCTCACACGTGTAATACAAGTAAAATTGGCCGATTCATTTTATGTGGTTCCCTATGCAAAGCAACGACAAACTCATGCAGAAAGTGTCTTAATATGATTCCTCGCCGAAGAAACAGAATGCAAGAGCCCGACAAGTCCTCTTCACTTGCCGCGGGGCTAAAGAAATCTGGAGTGAACTTGTACTGCATGAAATTATGGCAAACATAGCAAGAGAGGATCATTCGGGGCCTGTGAATTTTGACATTTTTGGCCAGGAATTGTTCAGTCCATGAGGGTTTGCAAATGGTTGAGCTAGTGAAAGGAGAAACTATCCAAAACCGGGACAGAACTGCAGTCTTAATTAAAGTCCTTGTGACGAATTACACTAGAGCTTACACATCAAAGCAACCGAAAAGGAAGTAAGATCAAATGTGGAAGAAGCTGTGCAGTGATGTCATCAAGATCAACGATCACGAAACACTCGGGTGCGACAAGTGCCGTTGCCCGCGATGGAAGAGGAAATTTCATAGCCGTATCAACTTGGTTTCTGCCACAATCCAGCTGTGTTGATTCAGCAGAGATCACAGCAATACATAACCTAGCAGAAAGATTTGGGTGCAATAAAATTAATATCAAAACAGATAGCAGTTTTGCAGCAGAGGTAGTGCAACAAGATGACCTTTCGATTATCTGAGAAATAAAATCTTGTTGCTGTAAAAAAAAAAAAAGATCGAGTGCAAGAGTCTAGTGTCTCATTAACAGGCCAGGGTCCAGGGCGGCGGCGAGCGAACAAAGGCTGCCCAGTCGAGAGAGAGCGGGCCTAGGCCCATCTTCTTCCCCATTTCACCTGTCGCCCCGGCCCTCTCCACCATCATCCCTCCTCCGCTCCCCACCGCAAACCCCTAAACCCCCAAAAAATGGCGCCGCCGCCGGCCCACCTCCGCCGCCTCCTCCTGCCGCACCTCCGGCGGAACCGCCTCTTCTCCGCCCTGACCGACACCCCCTCGCCCCCGCCGCCCGCCCCGACCTCAGACGCCATCCTCTACTCGCTCCGCGGCCTCTCCAAGGACCCGCCCCAGGCGCTGTCCCTCTTCCGCCGCGCGGCGGCCTGCGGCCACCCGCTCGGCCCCGCGGCCTACAACCTCATGCTGCGCACGCTCGCCTCCACCCCCGCCGCCGCGCGGGCCCACTTCTGGCCCTTCCTCCGCGACATGGACGCCGCCGGCCACTCCGTCGACCAGGGCACCTACCTCGCCGCCCTCGCCTCCTTCAAGCGCGCCAGCCTCGCCACCGACTACGCCACCCTCTCCGCGCGCCTCGCCAAGTCCCGGGCCGACCACGCCACCCAGGCCGCATCGGGCGGCACCCCCGTCACCGCCGCCGCCCACGCCGTCCGCGGGCTCGACCTCGACCAGCCGGGGGCGGACGAGGCGCTCGAGGAGAAGCTGGAGGGCGTCGCCGAGCAGCTGCTGCCGCTGACCGAGGCGGCCGTGGCCGGGGTGCTGCGGGAGGCGAGGGACGTCCCCGCCAAGGCGCTCGCTTTCTTCCGGTGGGCCGGCAGGCAGAACGGGTACGAGCACGGGTCCGTCGCCTACAACGCGATGGCGAGGGTGCTTGGCCGGGAGGAGTCGCAGCGGGAGTTCTGGGAGCTGGTGCAGGAGATGAAGGCCGGCGAGCTGCACATCGACATCGACACCTACATGAAGCTGTCCCGGCAGTTCCAGAAGCGCCACATGATGACCGAGGCCGTGGAGCTCTACGAGCTCATGATGGACGGCCCCTACAAGCCCGCACAGCAGGACGGGCCGCTGCTCCTCCGGCGCATCGCCATGGGGCCGGAGCCTGACCTCGAGCTGGTGTACCGCGTCGTGAGGAAGTTCGAGGCCGTCTACGAGTTCAAGACCAAGAATGTGTTTGACGGGATCCACAGGGCGCTCACCAGCAATGGCAGGTTCGACGAGGCCGCGGAGATCGTGGAGAGGATGAGAGCCGCTGGCCACCAGCCGGACAACATCACGTATAGCCAGCTGGTCTTTGGGCTGTGCAAGGCCGCCAAGTGCGATGAAGCTCGCAAGGTGCTCGATGAAATGGAGGCTGAGGGTTGCACGCCGGACTTGAAGACCTGGACCATGTTGATCCAAGGGCACTGTGCGGCTGGGGAGGTAGACAAGGCTCTGCAGTACCTGACAGAGATGATCGAGAAGGACTTGGAGGCAGACGCCGATTTGCTGGATGTGATGGTGAAAGGTCTGTGCAAACAGGACAAGATTGATGCGGCTTACACTTTGTTTGTTGAGATGGTGGACAATGCCAAGTTGAACACTTGGCAAGGAACTTACAAGCATATCATTGCCGAGTTGCTGAGGGTGAAGAAACTCGAGGAGGCACTGGGCCTTCTTAAATCAATGAAGGCCCGCAAGTTTCCACCTTTTGCAGACCCCTTCCCCTCAAACATCGCTGAATACGGGACGCTTGAAGATGCCAGGGACTTTCTCAAGGCCTTGAAAGGATCATCTAATAACTATCCGCAGCCCCCTGTCTATGTGCAGATGTTCAAGGCATTCTTTGCGGAGGGGAGATACTCAGAAGCTCAGGATTTACTCTACAAATGCCCCATCCATATCCGCAGGCATCATGATGTCACCGAGCTGTTTGAACCAAAAAAAGTTCAGGCTACTGCTTGACTGAGGAACAATAAATTGTTGGTGAGATTATGGTGAACTCCTGCTTTCGCATACTAGCTAGCTGTTGTTTAGTAATCCTGGTCATGAGTTGTTACATGGTAATAATTGTAATGCGAATATTTCGTTGAGTTGTCTTTTCTCTCCTTTCTCCTCTCTTCCTTTTTGCATCTTTGCAAATTTTCCATTTGAAATACAACCTAAGTTTCACCCTTTACCTTCTTTTTGTGTTGATCACAACCTTTTGAGCTACAGCACACATATCTAGAGCTTAGAATTATGATCTATGTTCCTATAATGATCAGGGTTGATATGATGAGCAGGTCAGGACTCGCTTGGTTTAGTTAGAACTCACAGCCAGTATGAGCCTTTGTTTACTGCAGCATGCCTGTCAAATTTATTTATCAGCATGTACCTTTTTTTTATGTTACAACTTATAAGCTGCTATAGTCTAGTGCTAGGTCAAATTACTAATGAACTTTGTTGAATTTTTAGGTAAAACATTGTTATTGGTATCTTAATGTTTGAATTACAGGGGAAGTTTGTAAACGATTGACCACCATGGGAGTCCATAATTTGTCCCTCGTATATTCATGGTTAATAGAAGACTAATAAGCTACATAATGCTTATCCCTTCACATTGTATCTCAATAGAAACAAGTCGAACAGAATCTTTGTAATAACCATACTTTCATTTCATATACATAGCTGAATAATAATACATCCTATTCACATCACTCTAATTCATGTTACAAATAAGAACACCGTAATAACACAACCTCGGGATATCCAGGACACCTCCAAGCAGCACCTCTTATTTGAACTTTCACACTGGACAAAGCATGAGCAGATAATAACATGACTAAGGAACTCTGGCTCTCTTAAGAAGATGGATACATGGTTGTACGTTATCCACCTCCAGTACTTCTCTGTCCTTTCTCCTCTCTTCCTTTTTCCTGTACTTTCTGTGTCTTTGCAAATGCCATTCCATTTGAAATACAACCTAAGTTTCATACTGTACCTTCTTCTTTTCGTGTTGATCACAACCTTTTGAGCTACAGCACCACATATCTAGAGGTTAGAATTATGATATATGATCCTATAACGATCAGTGTTGATATGACGAGCAGGTCAGGACTCTATTGGTTTAGTCAGAACTCACAGCTAGTATGAGGTTGTTTACTGTGGCATGCCTGTCAAATTTATTTATCAGCATGCACCCTTTTTCTGTGTTATAGGCTGATATAGTCAGAACTTCGTGGAAGTTTTAAGTAAGACATTTTTGTTGGTATCTTAATGTTCGGATTATAGGGGAAATTAGTAAACAATTGACCATCATGGGATTCCATTATTTATCCCTCCTAAATTGATGGTTAATGGAAAGACCAGTATGCCATAGAATGCTTATCCTCTCACATCATATTTCAAACAGAAACAAGTCAAACAGAATCATTGTAATAACCATACTTTCATTTCATATATAAGAATATCATACAGCGGTGAATAGCAGTACAGCCTATTCACACCACTCTTATACATGTTACAAATAAGAACACCATAATAACACAACCTCAAGATATTGAGGGCACCTCCAAGCAGCACCTCTTATTTGAACTTTCATGCCGGACAGAGCATGCGCAGATAATACCATGACTAAGGAACCCTGGTTCTCTTAAGAAGATGGATACATGGTTGTGCTCTTCTGGAGTGCCCAAGACATGTGCTTGCGCTTGATGAAGTCCGAAGCCACCAAATCCACATCTGTATTCACATCATCTTTCTTGATAGGATTGGCATGGTTGTCCTGAAACCTAACTTGCTTTTTGGGCGCTTGGACATGGTTCGCTCCTACTGCTGCTTCTTTCTTCGTAACACTGGCATGGTTGTCCTGAAAGTTGGCATGGGGATGGTGGGCTTGGAAATAGAGCATACGAGTGTGCGACATTGCTCTTATGGCTCCTTGCTTGGGGGTACGAGGAAATGCTGGTAGGGTAGGAACTGGTTTGTTGCTGTGGTGTGCTCTTGTCCTCTTTTATAGGCCCATAAGGATGCTTATTCTTAGATGGCAAGTGGGCATCATATTCGCCACTGCTGACAATTTTGAGATATTTTTTGTGTTCTCTTTCTTATTAGCTTTCTTCATTCAAATTTGTTAGGTGTTGAATGACTCCATGTTTATCTTGTAAAGTAATTTTGCTTGCTAGGTCTTCTCGCTTAGCGTGGACCTAAGTTAAGTTCCTTCTACAGTTCTTTTTTCATAGGACGCAGTTGAGTTGTTTTTCCACTTCCGCTCATATAGATAAGTAATATCTTCTTTCATATGCTGGCATGAACCAGTTACGGAAATTATATATATTACACTTTTTGTTAGCCGTGAATAACAAGGCAAGTCCCAAGCATATAATCTAGTTCTTTTACTGCAGTGATTTGTGATAATATTCAGTCCATGGATCCATCAAACTACTAGAAAAAATAAGGATGCTTATTCTCCGCTTTTGATGATTTTGAGCAACTATTTCGTATTAGCTTTATTCATTCAAATTTGTTGGGCGTTGAATGACTCCATCGTTATCTTGTAAAGTGATCTGGCTTGCTAGGGTTCTAGCTGAGCATGGACCTAAGTTTAGTTCCTTTTGCAGTTTCTTCTTCTCTCTTTTTTTAATAGGACTTGTTGAGTTGTTTTTCTCCTTAAGCTGGTAAAGATAAGTGGTCTCTTTCATATACTCGATTATAAATCTATCCACCTTTCGTTAACTATGAATAACAAGGCAAGTCCTAAGCATATATATTGTCTAGCTCTTTTACTGGGTTTATCTGTTTCACTGTATTTTTAGTTAATTTCATCCCTGTGACTGTCTAAATGAACTCTGATTGAGTGATAGTTGTGCTGCACCGATTTGTAATTTATTCAGTCCCAATGATCCATCAAACAACTGGGACAAAAATAACGTTTTCTTTCTTTATCTTTTTCTCGAAGGTATCAGAATTGATAATAATCTGCTTCAAATTTTGTTTTTGTAGTAGAGGCAGGTGCCCATGATTTTAGAACCATGCCATGCTCTGGTGTATAGTTGCTGCAACTATTACTACATTATTCGCGTACGCCTGTTTCTTTTGGCGAAAAGCTATTCCCATTGCTCCTTTCCTTTGCATATGTTTCTAAACCTATCATCTTTCTGTTTCTGAAAGGGTGTGCATCAGAATGGCCATTGAGCTGCTTCGAAGGCATTACCTTTTTCTAAAGGTGTGCATGAATTTAAAGCCATGCTCTGGTGTATGTACATACAGATGCTGAAACTATTACTAACATTATACGTGTACGATGCTTCCCTGCAGGGAAAAGCCATCACCACTGTTCCTTAACTTTGCATATGATTCTCAGTCTATCATCTTTCCATTTCCCGAAAAGAACTGGATGCTTTTTCTGTTTCTTCGGTCCACATTTCATGTTCCTGAATAATAATAATATCCTGCAACCACAATGAAAGGGACCTAACCGCTGCCTCCATTTGCCTGCAGAGACGGACTTCCTGCGCTATCGGGTGAAAACTATGCGGAAGACGCTGCCTGGAAGGCATATCCAATGTGGTGGCGCTCTGCGGGTCAAGCCAGGACGCTGGTTTCCTGACGGAGTTTGGCATGATAGGGACTGGCAACAGAAAGAAGTCATATGTTGATAGGTAGATAGATATGCTCCTTGCCTGGGAAGATGCTTCGTGCATCCCACGCGCTAGCACTATTATCTGTGGAATGTTTATCACATGGGCATCTTGATAATTTTATACTATATATCCTTTATTATACGGTTGGAAATGTAACAGTTTATATTCTGGAAAGTGAGAGCACTTGGTTGCTGTCAGATTTTTACCACGCCTTATTGCAGTTGAGAACTTGCAGGACTTCTGCTGGTAGTGTTATAATCTTTATGGAATCTCAGCGCACGGCAGTTCGTTTCTTTTGGTTATATGTTTTGCCATCAATTTGTTTTGCTATATGCAGGTTGCTTCATCTTGTTTTATTGGGTCAATCAGTTATCCAGGACTGTTTGGTTTGTTTGGAAATCTGTGCCCTATGATTGTGGATATTGTACATGAAGTGATTATATAGTTATGAAATTCAGTCACCTAACATACAAAATGTGACCTATGATTGGATATTGGCACAAGATGTGACCATACAAGATGTTGATAGATGCTCATTGCTTGCCTGCCTGTTGCACACATATATGCTTTTCATTTGTCTTAATCATAAAACTGCATACTCCTATATTTTGTAGGACAATTTGTTTTGATCTAGATTTTGTGGGGGTAATATTGCTATTTTTAAATATATACACCCTCTATTAAAATATAGGACTTTTTTTTGACACTACGACATTGCTAAAAAAGGTCTTATATTTTTATACAGAGGGAGTATTTGGAAGCAATCATTGACTTTTATTTGATTCCTAACAATTTTGGTTGTTAACAAAAATGACTAGTAAATTCTGCACTCTGTAGATAAAATTAAATAAAATGGGTGTGGTTTAGGTCACAGTCGATTGAGACTTAACCAAGTCTCAGTCAAGTGACAACATATAAGAAAGAACAAAAATAAAAATCTGAAAAGAGATTTCAATGCAATATGTCTGATGAATATAACATCAACTGAGACATAATTAAGTCTCAGTCGACTGAGATTTAGCAAAACTGAAATAAAATGGTACAGATTGGTTGTAATGAATGGTCTTTGTTACTCAGTTGAAATTTTGTCTCCCTTTGTCCATACTCACGCAGTCATATTTTTTGCCAAATTTTGCATGCGCACATGTTACATCGTGATAATTATTTTGGTTTTTTGTTCTAAAACATCATAGTTTAAAAAAATCATAATTTTTAAAATTATGCGAGGAAGATTTAAATTTCGCATGCAAAGTGAAATAACCTTTTGTTTCTATATTATATGGGCCCCAGCTCTACCCGCGGCCCGGCCCACTCTCAAGCTCAGCGCCTCATCCACTTCGCTCCCCCGCCACCGGCACCGCCTGCTTGCCGGCTCTCGGACTCCCCGCCGGCCAGCCTCCGGGCTGCTCCCATGGCAGCGGCGGCGTCCACGGCGACGCTCTCCGGCTACCTTTCTCCAATCCCCAGCACCCTAAACTCCACCCCCAGCGCCACCCGCCTCATCCCATTCGCGTCACGCTCCCGGCCCCGCCGGCTTCGCGCCGCCGCCGCCGCCGCCACCCTCCGCGAGGCCTGCTCCGGCCGCGTCCCCGACCACGTCCTCCAGAGGCAACAGCCCCTCCGAAGCCCCACCCCACCCACAGCTCCCATCCCCCCCTCCTGCATTCGCTATCAATTTCTCACTGAAAGTTCAGTGTTTTGCAGGGCTGAGGATGTCGGGTACGTCTCACCCACCGACGTGCAGGAGCAATCCCTGCCGGTGCTCCTCGCCGGCCAGGACTGCATCCTCCACGCCCAGGTGCGCGCTCGCCGCTGCCGCCCTCGAGCTCCGTCCATTTCTTGACATGCCATTCCAATCTCACAGTGTACATTGACACTCTATATTCAGTTCACAACTGAGGGGTTGTAAGTAGACAGGTTCAGGGAAGACGCTGGCGTACCTCCTGGCGGTCTTCTCGGCGATAGACGTCGGCCGGTCCTCGGTGCAGGCGCTGGTCATAGTGCCGACGCGGGAGCTCGGCATCCAGGTGAGGTTGCTGTAGCTCATGTTTTGCTCTGCTGCGTGTGCCCGGTGGGAGGTCTGACTGGCCTGTTGCTGTTTGTATGTATGGCGTCGACCACAAGGTCACCAAAGTCGCCAGGCTTCTCGCGGCCAAGACTTGCAACGTCATGGCTTTGCTTGACGGCGGGATGCTCACGAGGCAAAAGAGCTGGTTAAAGGCAAGTGATCATCACCCCTTGATGGATTTCTGTGTCGATGCCGATGCGTGCCTAGATGCAGAAACATTTTTAGATCTGGTCTCATGTCGATACCGTTTAAGATCCTTCCACATTTGTATGATTATATTTCATAGTTAGTTAGGAAGGAAAATTGGCTTGGCAGATATGCATATTCATGTATAATTCTATTGTACTTGGCATATGAAGAGTGCTGTTAGAGTATAATGTAGTCTGCATTTCTTTTATCTGTTATGCTGTCTCCCTGCTAACAACACTGGTCTGTTTTCAGGCAGAGCCCCCTGCCATAATTGTAGCAACTGTTGCAAGCTTGTGCCAGATGGTCGAGAAGCGTGCTTTCAGTCTTGGATCAATCAAAATACTAGTTATCGATGAGGTGACCACTCCGTTCTTCAGCCGCAAACCAAGTTTACCTATGCAGTGTCTACATATCTTCTAAGTCGCCATGCTTATTCATTTGGGAAGAGATTAGCTAATGTAAAAAAAACTTCGTTGTTTTGTCAGGTTGATTTCATTTTTAGATCATCGAAGCAAGTGAACTCCCTTCGCAAGATACTAAATTCTTACACAGCAGCATCCAGCCGTCAGACCATATTTGCTAGCGCATCCATACCTCAGCACAATCGCTTTGTGCATGACTGCGTGCAACATAAATGGACCAAGGTTGATCTAGCATTCATTCACCGGTTTTGGACTATTGTGACTGTTCGCCTACGTGCCTTGAATATGCATTCTCATTAGTCATTACTGCCTTTTGAACTTCATATGGATACAGACATTAGTTTTCACATGTGTGTCTTACCTTTGTGCAGAGCGACGTGGTTCATGTTCATGTCAACCCTGTCCAGCCCATGCCTTCACACCTACATCACACATATGTGGTGAGCATATCTTTTAATGAGCACTTTCATCTTAAAGTTTATTTCCTGCATGGTGCTCCCTCCGTACCAAAATACTTGTCGTGGTTTTAGTTCAAAAGTACATTTGAATTTGCTCTTTTTTAGAAAATTTAGCCGTTTTACATGGCATGGCAGACCTTCTCTTATTCTCCATGGACCTTCCCCTGCACAGCTAGTATCTTCTGATCGACTAAGTGCACAAGCACAACCAATCTCCTTACTCCTGAAAGTTCTTTTTTGACCTCGTTCTGATTCTCAATCCTTACGAGAACATAATCAATGACAGATCTGCAGAAAGAAGGAACGATTGCATGTTTTGCTATCCTTGCTTGAGAGGGATGCACCAAAGTCGGTGATTATATTTGTTGCTCAACAGGTAATGGTATAAATTAATCCATTTTATGCCATGCCATGTCGATTGTAAAAAAATAGCTCATACCATGGGATACCCTTTCACCTTTTTTCCGAGGCGCTAACCTATTAAGTATTATAGAGAGATCCATCAGTTTCAGTTTCTGCTATGGTAGTGGCGTGGTTCTATGATCAGTGCCTTGTTCAAAACCAGTGTTATTATTATGCCTTAAATTAGTTCCATTAGGAAAACTTCTATATTCATACAAGTGACAATTCTGGGTTAGTTTATAATTGCTGTGTTGTCAAGTTCTTAGAACTCATGCTGATAGTAAACGAGTCTCGACTAAATTCATGGTAGACCAGTAGTAGTCTGAGAACAGCACTCTGTTTGATAACCGTTGCAACCTATTCTTTTTAGTCTGAGAAATCAAAAAGGGCTGGAAATCCTCCGTCGTCTACACTTGTTGTGGAGTTCCTGAGAGCAGAGTATAAAGGCACCCTGGAGGTGCTTGTACTAGAAGAAGATATGAATTTCAACGCTCGGGCCACCTCTTTCACTGTAAGTGCTCCCATTCAATTCTTTGTCTAGATCCCCAGCATCTTGATCATGTTGATTGAATACCCGTGCATCAATTTACCATACGGCTGCAGGAAGTCAAGGGAAAAGGTTTCCTGCTAGTTTCGACGGACATAGCGAGCAGAGGGTTCGACCTTCCGCAGACCAGCCACATATACAACTTCGACCTTCCTAAGACGGCGACCGACTACCTCCACCGCGCTGGAAGAACTGGGAGAGAACCGTTCTCCAAGTCGGAGTGCAGCGTGACGACCCTCATAACGGAGGAGGAGCACTTCGTGCTACAGAGGTTCCAGAACGAGCTCAAGTTCCACTCCCAACAGCTGCCCTTGGAGTCCATGTTCACTTTCAACTTGTAAATAGTTCTTCCTCCATGTTTTATCTAGACTGGAGGCTATTATTTATTTATTTATGTAGTGCTCAAGGTGAAGATATGTGTATTTGAACGAACAGTCCTGAATCTTAATAAGCTTTGTCAAATTCAACCACACTCAATTCATAGTTCCACTCATCCACAAACATGCAAAGCATATACTCCTAGTTAGACAAAATCACACACATGTCACATTCTATTCATTGTTTTACTCATCCACAAGTTATGTTATCAGCACGAAAGAGCGAGATGGTCGGTTACATAAGCGATGCAAACGATAACAAATTCAGAACCATTATGTTCTGGCACAATGGAAGCCGCCTAGATGCTCGTGGGATCATTCCATAAGCGATACCGATGACTGTCTAGTTTGGGGTGGCGCCTTGTCTGTCATGAAGAGGAGTATGGCTAAAGGGGCTGGACTACTGGCATTGCTGGCAAGTGATAGGTTCTACAGGCTCCTCAATCATTCTCATATCATAGGCCACGATCTTCACCTTGGGGAGGACTGTTTCGATCTCCTCGTTCATGAATGTTGTGTTTCTCAGGTTGAGAGTCCAGATGCTGTCGCAGTACCTGTAGGTGCGCAGATTGCCACCCTGTCAAGCCAAGAGGAAAAGAATCATGCATGTGAATGAAATCAATGTATGGATGGAAAAATGACTAGAGATTACAATATTGTGAAGACAGTATTCTGAATTTGATGGAAATACTATCCAGGCAGAACTATTTGAGTGAAGCTATTGCCATGTAGAAGTATTGCTTTCTGAAGTCATTAAGCAGCATCACCTACATGCTTGCCAGGCCATGCAAAAAATGAGTGTTGTTTCCAGAACTATTTCTTGGTTTGAATACAGTATGTTATCCAAAACTCAGCAAAAAAAATTCAGACACCACTTGGAAACGGTTGCAAGAAACTATTGTATGTAAGATAAGATTGAAATCATCCAGTAGGTCCATATGCAAGTCAGGAATAAGACAGGAAATTAAAATCCACAAACTTGCATGTTGCAGACAGTTTACCCTTCCATAAACTAAGCAATTAACATGAGCACATAGTTACATACTATGTTTCAGACAAAAGCAAACAAATCTCCTGGAATGCGTTAATTTATCACGAAACTATGGTTTAACCAACTGCCATATATAATTTGGCTATTAAGCACAGATCATTTTTGTTCAGGTTTCATTTCCAGGCAATTTACTTCACAATTAAGCACGCAAGTCGACATGGCATCAGATCAAACATAAGGCATAAAAGCTCTGCATCATCAGGATAACAGCTAGCTACTCTGACAGGTAGCAACAGCAGCAATGTATCTCAGCATGCATTGCATCAATTATTCCCTTCAAACAAATCTGTATGTATGTGCATCACAATAACACAGAGATGAATGTGTAGCACATATAAGAAAGAGAGTAGGGAATTTGGTTGGTACCTTGAAGAAGGCCGTGCTCTCGACATGCTTGTTCAGCGCGTGGCAGATGGACTGAAACAACAACAACAAGACCAGGATCAAAACACCACCTAGCTAGATGCTTGCTTGTTGTTGATGGATGAGTCTGGGAGAGGAACCAGTGCAGCGATAGCGTGTGGAAGGGAAGGGAAGGGAAGGGGGACCTTGTCGAACTGCAAGACGACGGCCATGGCGAGCTCGGGGCTGAGCGCGCCGCCGGCCACCATCTCGTTCAGCGTGTCGATGAGGGCCACGCCGATCACGGACTGCCGGTACAGGTCGATCGCCTCCGCCATCCCTCCGCTGACCCCTAGACCCCTGCCGGTCAACAGTAAGCAGCAAGGGTCAATCAAACCCCATACGCAAGACGGGCGTCGCGCGCGGCCCCGATCACGCCGGCCGGAACCCAAGCCGTCATCGGCCACGGCGAGCGCACGCACGGATTCCGGCGAGACTCCCAAGCCCGCGCCGCAGCAAACGCACCCCGACCCCGGCAACCGCCGCCCGTACGGCCGCCGCAAGACAAACCCTAGACGCGCGGCGGCGCCGCCGAATCAGTCGCGCCGCGGCTGCCAGCAACCAAAAACCCCACCCGGAATGCAGGCGCGTGGAGAGAGGCTCTTACCTGGTCGATCGGCGGCGGGTGCGCCGGTCGGCGCTCCGGATCTGGAGCCGCAGGGCGGGCGGGCGGGCGCGCGCGAGGACGGGGGCCGGGGGTGCGTTTGCTGCGGCGCGGGTTTGGGAGCGGAGGTGCTTGCTTGCTTGCTGCTCCGGCGGTTCTCCTTCCCGTTTTGCCCTTGCAAGCCAGTGGGTGGGTGGATTCGACGCCAAGGCAGCCTTGTCATCAATCAATGTCCAAAGTGGTTGTTTGGATACAGGAGATTAGCAATGTGATTATAGAAAATGAGTTTTAAGCTGATTTCTAGGAAAATCGGCTTTATCTACGTTTTTATGAATAATCAGTTTATGAAAAACTATGTTTGGTTACGAACGGCGGCAGCGGCCGCTTCCTCAACGACTCAGGCGTTCGCGCACGATGCCGGGCGCTTCCCTTCAACGACGCCGGGTGCTAGGAGAAGACATGGAGGGAGCAGAGGGTCGGGTGTGCTGGGGAGGATCAAGCCGCCGGAGCCGGAGAAGAAGAGTGTGAGGGTGACATGGAGGAGATCACAACAGAGTGATCAGGGAGCGGCAAAGACTATGCGGAAACTAATCACGGACATGCCGGGCTATGCTGCATGTATGGAGATCGCCCTAGGGAGGATCTAGTGCCCGCTGAGTACATTGGGGGTTAAGGAGATGGGGGAGATGGGTAGATTCCCGTTCTTGTTCCATCATGAGACAGGGAAGCTGAGGGAGTCCTGGACTAGGGGATCCTCGGGCTGCCGGCCTATCTTTCATGGGCCAGACAGTTGGGCCTGAAGGAAATATGCCCTAGAGGCAATAATAATGTTGTTATTTATATTTTCTTATATCATGATAAATGTTTATTATTCATGCTAGAATTGTATTAACTGGAAACTTAGTACATGTGTGAATACATAGACAAACAGAGTGTCCCTAGTATGCCTCTACTTGACTAGCTCGTTAATTAAAGACGGTTAAGTTTCCTAGCCATAGACATGTGTTGTCATTTGATGAACGAGATCACATCATTAGAGAATGATGTGATGGACATGAACCATCCGTTAGCTTAGCATAATGACCGTTTAGTTTTATTGCTATTGCTTTCTTCATGACTTATACATGTTCCTCTGACTACGAGATTATGCAACTCCCGAATACCGGAGGAACACCTTGTGTGCTATCAAACGTCACAACGTAACTGGGTGATTATAAAGATGCTCTAAAGGTGTCTCCGATGGTGTTTGTTGAGTTAGCATAGATCGAGATTAGGATTTGTCACTCTGTGTATCGGAGAGGTATCTCTGGGCCCTCTCGGTAATGCACATCACTATAAGCCTTGCAAGCAATGTAACTAATGAGTTAGTTACGAGATGATGCATTACGGAACGAGTAAAGAGACTTGCCAGTAAAGAGATTGAACTAGGTATGAGGATACCGACTATCGAATCTCAGGCAAATAACATACCGATGACAAAGGGAACAACGTATGTTGTTATGCGGTTTGACCGATAAAGATCTTCGTAGAATATGTAGGAGCCAATATGAGCATCCAGGTTCCGCAATTTCTTATTCACTGGAGATGTGCCTCGGTCATGTCTACATAGTTCTCGAACCCGTAGGGTCCGCATGCTTAACGTTCGATGACGATTTGTATTATGAGTTATGTGATATGATTACCAAAGTTTGTTCGGTGTCCCGGATGAGATCACGGACATGACGAGGAGTCTCGAAATGGTCGAGAGGTAAAGATTCATACATTGGAAGGTTGCATTCGGAGATCGGAATGGTTCCGAGTGATTCGGGCATTTTTCCGGAGTACCGGGAGGTTACCGGAACCCCCCGAGAGAAGTATTGGGTCTATTGGGCCTTATTGGAGGAGAGGGGATAGGCCACGTGAGAGGCCCCCCCTTTCCCAAACCGAATTGGACTAGGGGAGGGGGGGCATCCCCCTCGTTCCTTCTCCCTCTCTCTCCCTTCCCCCTTTTCCCTCTTCGGTGGAAGGAAGGAGGGGCGGCCGAATCCTACTTGGACTAGGAGTCCAAGTAGGACTCCCCCCTTGGCGCACCCCCTCTGGGGCTGGCCTCCTCCTCCCCCCTTTATATACGTGGGAGGGGGGCACCTCAAAGAACCACCAAGCCTTCTCTTAGCCGTGTGCGGTGCCCCCCTCCACGGTTACACACCTCGGTCATATTGTCGTAGTGCTTAGGCGAAGCCCTGCGCCGGTAACTTCATCATCACCGTCGCCACGCCGTCGTGCTGAAGGAACTCTCCCTCGGCCTCCACTGGATCAAGAGCTCGAGGGACGTCATTGAGCTGAACGTGTGCTGAACGCGG
The DNA here is from genome assembly GCA_032464435.1 of Aegilops umbellulata. NCBI lineage: Eukaryota > Viridiplantae > Streptophyta > Magnoliopsida > Poales > Poaceae > Aegilops > Aegilops umbellulata. Next base: position 571,888,550 of record CP136056.1, read on the forward strand.
AGGTGCCGTACGTTCGGTGCTTGGATCGGTTGGATCGCGAAGACGTTCGACTACATCAACCGCGTTACTAAACGCTTCCTATTTCGGTCTACGAGGGTACGTGGACACACTCTCCCCGCTCGTTGCTATGCTTCTCCTAGATAGATCTTGCGTGATCTTAGGATTTTTTTTGAATTACTATGTTTCCCAACAGTGGCATCCGAGCCAGGTTTATGCGTAGATGATATATGCACGAATAGAACACAAAGAGTTTTGGGCGATAATAGTCATACTACTTACCAGCAACGTCTTACTTTGATTCGGTGGTATTGTTGGATGAAGCGGCCCGGACCGATATTACATGACCGCGTTCGTGAGACTGGTTCTACCGACGTGCTTCGCACACATGTGGCTAGCGGGTGTCTGTTTATCCAACTTTAGTTGAATCGAGTTTGACTACGCCCGGTCCTTCTTGAAGGTTAAAACATCACACTTGACGAAAAATCGTTGTGGTTTTGATGCGTAGGTAAGAATGATTCTTGCTAGAAGCCCATAGCAGCCACGTAAAACTTGCAACAACAAAGTAGAGGACGTCTAACTTGTTTTTGCAGGGCATGTTGTGATGTGATATGGTCAAGACGTGATGATATATAAATTGTTGTATGAGATGATCATGTTTTATAAAAGTTATCGGCAACTGGCAGGAGCCTTATAGTTGTCGCTTTATTGTATGAAATGCAATTTCCATGTAATTTCTTTAGTTTATCACTAAGCGGTAGCGATAGTCGTAGAAGCAATAGTTGGCGAGACGACAATGATGCTACGATGGAGATCGAGGTGTCAAGCCGATGACGATGGTCATCATGACAGTGCTTTGGAGATGGAGATCAAAGGCACAAGATGATGATGGCCATATCATATCACCTATTTTGATTGCATGTGATGTTTATCCTTTATGCATCTTATTTTGCTTAGTACGGCGGTAGCATTATAAGATGATCCCTCACTAAATTTCAAGGTATAAGTGTTCTCCCTGAGTATGGACCATTGCTACAGTTCGTCGTGCCGAGACACCACATGATGATTGGGTGTGATAAGCTCTACATTCACATACAACGGGTGCAAGCCAGTTTTGCACACGCAAAATACCCGGGTTAAACTTGACGAGCCTAGCATATGCAGATATGGCCTCGGAACACTGAGACCGAAAGGTCGAGCATGAATCATATAGTAGATATGATCAACATAGTGATGTTCACCATTGAAAACTACTCCATCTCACGTGATGATCGGACATGGTTTAGTTGATTTGGATCACGTGATCATTTAGTTGACTAGAGGGATGTTTATCTAAGTGGGAGTTCTTAAGTAATATGATTAATTGAACTTTAATTTATCATGAACTTAGTACCTGATAGTTTTTGCATGTCTATGTTGTTGTAGATCAATGGCCCGTGCCACCGTTCCCTTGAATTTTAATGCGTTCCTAGAGAAAGCTAAGTTGAAAGATGATGGTAGCAACTACATGGACTGGGTCCGTAACTTGAGGATTATCCTCACTGCTGCACAGAAGAATTACGTCCTGGAAGCACCGCTAGGTGCAAGACCCGCTGCAGGAGCAACTTCGGACGTTATGAATGTTTGGCAGAGCAAAGCTGATGACTACTCGATAGTTCAGTGTGCCATGTTTTATGGCTTAGAACCGGGACTTCAATGACGTTTTGAACGTCATGGAGCATATGAGATGTTCCAAGAGTTGAAGTTAATATTTCAAGAAAATGCCCGGATTGAGAGATGAAGTCTCCAATAAGTTCTATAGCTGCAAGATGGATGAGAATAGTTCTGTCAGTGAACATATACTCAGAATGTCTGGGTACCACAACCACTTGACTCAATTGGGAGTTAATATTCCTGATGATAGTGTCATTGACAGAGTTCTTCAATCACTGCCACCAAGCTACAAAAGCTTCGTGATGAACTATAATATGCAAGGGATGGAAAAGACTATTCCCGAGCTCTTCGCGATGCTAAAGGCTACGGAGGTAGAAATCAAGAAGGAGCATCAAGTGTTGATGGTTAATGTAGGATTGAGAGTATGTCTAGAGGGGGGGGGGGGGTGATTAGACTACTTGACCAAATAAAACTTATCCTTTTCCCAATTTTAGTTCTTGGCAGATTTCAGCAACTTTGGACAAGTCAAGCAATCTTAACACAATTCAAGCAAGCATGCAAAGAGTATATGAGCAACGGAAAGTAAAGCATGCAACTTGCAAGAATGTAAAAGGAAGGGTTTGGAGGATTCAAACGCAATAGTGTCGGATTTCGGGTTCCGGCAGACCCTTGAGGTTCGAACACTGGGGTGCGCGCGGAGATTTCTCCTTCTACCTACCTGTACCCCTCCGCCTCGCCAAGATCTAAGCTATAGGAAAGAACAACACAAGAGACACAGAGTTTATACTGGTTCGGGCCACCGATGTGGTGTAATACCCTACTCCAGTTGTGGTGTGGTGGATTGCCTCTTGGGCTGATGATGATGAGTAATACAAGGAAGAACAGCCTCGCGAGGGTCTGTTCTTGGCTGGGGCGATGAACTGCTGTGAGGAGTTCAGTCACCCTTCTCTCTCTCTCTGATCCTCACTCTGATTCCAATCCAGTTCAGTTTCTACCAGCTATCCTCGATCTGATCTTTCCGATCCCTGGGGGTGGCTAGTCCTATTTATAGGCAAAGGCCCTGGGCCTCTTCCCAAAAATTGAGCAGGAAGGGCGCCAACAATTGGCCATTTTGAAGGGGAACATATGGTACACTTATCCTGACTAAAGTTGGTCCTCGCCTGCCAAAGGCTCTGGTGGTGACGCTGGCTTGGGCTCCACAATGACTTCTTCCCTGCCGTTGGGCTGGTCTTGGTCTCGTTGCACCGAAATGGGTGCCTTTGCTTGATACTCCCGCCTGCGCTTGCTCCCTTTGCACCAAAGAGGAAAGAAGGACACTGCGCGGGCTGGCGCCCGCCTGTCGCCCTTGGTCGTCATGGCTTGCGTCACGGGCACCTCGTGAGGTACCCCGCCTTGATCTTTCCACCTCCTCGTGAGCCAGCCTGATGAGGCCGTGCCTGAGGAAGCTCCGTGTCGTCCGCCCCGCGAGGCTTGGCCCCTCGCGAGGGTCTTGGGTCTGTGTTGATGAAGATGGGCCGTGCCGGGCCCCCCTTTGAGCCACGCCGCAGGCCGCAGGCAGGCAAGTCTGGGGACCCCCGTTCCCAGAACGCCGACAAATAGGAGACACAGATGTTTTTGTCGTGGTTCCGATAGGTGGTGCTATCGTACATCCACGTTGATGGAGACTTCAACCCACAGAGGGTAACGGCTGCGCGAGTCCACGGAGGGCTCCACCCACGAAGGGTCCACGAAGAAGCAACCTTGTCTATCCCACCATGGCCGTCTCCCACGAAGGACTTGCCTCACTAGCGGTAGATCTTCACGAAGTAGGCGATCTCCTTGCCCTTACAAACTCCTTGGTTCAACTCCACAATCTTGTCGGAGGCTCCCAAGTGACACCTAGCCAATCTAGGAGACACCACTCTCTAAGAAGTAACAAATGGTGTGTTGATGATGAACTCCTTGCTTTTGTGCTTCAAATGATAGTCTCCCCAACACTCAACTCTCTCACAGGATATGGATTTGGTGGAAAGAAGATTTGAGTGGAAAGCAACTTGGGGAAGGCTAGAGATCAAGATTCATATGGTAGGAATGGAATATCTTGGCCTCAACACAAGTGAAGGTGGTTCTCTCTCAGAAAAGGTAAGTTGGAAGTGTAGGTTCGTTCTGATGGCTCTCTCCATGAATGAAGAGGAGGTGGAGGGGTATATATAGACCCCACACAAATTCTAACCGTTACACACAGCTTCCAATCTTGGTGGGACCGAATTGATAAACTCGGTCGGACCGATTCAACAAATCTAGTGACCGTTAGGATTTTTCAGTGGGACCGACATGCAACTCGGTAGGACCGATATGGTTAGGGTTAGGGCATAACGTAATCTCGGTGAGACTGATTACACAAACTCAGTGAGACCGATTTTGGTAATAAGCTAACCAGAGAGTTGGTCAGGTAAACTCGGTGGGACCGATTCGCTCATTTCGGTGAGACCAAAATGTTACGAAAGGGAAACAGAGAGTTTACATTGCAATCTCGGTGGGACCGATCGCTCATCATGGTGGGACCGAAATGTTACGAAGGGAAACAGAGAGATTACAATCCCATCTCGGTGAGACCGAGATCCCTATCGGTGAGACCAATTTGCCTAGGGTTTGTGGTAGTGGCTATGACATCTGAACTCGGTGGCGTCGGATAGAAATAATCGGTGGGGACGAGTTTGACTTTTGGTTTAGGTCAAATGTGGATGTGAGAAAGTAGTTGAGGGCTTTGGAGCATATCACTAAGCATTTTGAGCAAGAGCCTCATTAAGCAACACCTCATCCCTCCTTGATAGTATTGGCTTTTCCTATAAACTCAATGTGATCTTGGATCACTAAAAATAGAAAATGTAGAGTCTTGAGCTTTGAGCTTGAGCCAATCCTTTTGTCCTTAGCATTTTGAGGGGTCCACTTTTCTCATCCATGCCATGCCAATCATTGAGCTTTCCTGAAATATTAATCTTGAAATAGTATTAGCTCAATGAGCTATATGTTGTTAGGAATTACCAAAACCACCTAGGATAGTTGCACTTTTAATCTCCCCCTTTTTGGTAATTGATGACAACATATAGATCAAAGCTTCTACAAATGATAATAAGAGTGAAAAACATTGTCGCTTTGAGAAGTATGTGAAAAGCAAGAGCTCCCCCTAAATTTGTGCATAGTTTAAGATTTGCTTTGGACTGCAAATGCACAATGAGTTAGGATCATGGGTTACTCTTCCATGTCACATACATCTTGGTGCAGCGCTCAAAATGGTAATAATTAAATACATGCACTCATCACCAAGCAAAGTGAATGATCATATGGGGATATAAAAGGATAATGTCATCCAACAAGCATTAAGGTAGCATATGATCAAACACATGATCATCCAAGTATCACACAAAAGCATAAAGTATCTCAAACAAGCAAATAACAAAGTTCAACCACCAAAAACACAAGAGAGAACAAAGAGCAACACTCTCTCTCGAAGCCTATGATCTATATATTTTCTCCCCTTTGGCAACAAGTTACGAAAAAGTTCATAAAAATGCATAGTGCTAGATCAACTCTTAGGCTTGGTATTCAAGTGGTGGTGTAGATAAAACTCCAAGGACGAAGGCATCAATTGATGTAGATGGAGCTGGTGGAGTGGGTGCTAGAGCTGGTGGCACTGAAGCTGTAGCTGGTGCAGATGAAGTTGCTCTGGTGTCTGTAACTGGCACTACAGCAGATCTCTATCCTCTGGGCACTCTAGCAAAAGCATCATTGGTAGACTTTCCCTTCTTCTCCTGCACTTCATCCTAAAGTTGCTCAACAACTGACTGTATCTCAATGACCTTCACATCTAAATCATAGAACTTCTGCTCCATGATCCTCTCCAAGCTCTCCTAGTTTTGAGTCAGGGTGGCCAATCCCTTCTCAATCCTCAGAGTGGAGGCAATCAAGTAGCCAAGCTGATCTTGCTTGCTCTTTAGAAGATACTGAGATGCCTCATCAATGGTTGGCATCTTTGCAGCCTTTTCAACCCTTGCATTCTCCCTCTTTGCTTGTGCTTGCACAGAAGATTGTTCATTCTCATTCATTACCACAGTGTTGTCCTCAAAGTCTGGGTAGATGGGTATATGATCCTTGTCCAAGAGATATGTGCCAGTGCCCATCTTGGAGTTGATTAGCTCCTGGATCAGTGGGGCATACCCACAACTTCTCTTCTGATCTACAGCTGTTCTCTTTATAGTTTCCACAATTAGGCTCATGACTTTGAACTTTTGAGGCACATCAAATATGTGAAGCAGGTTAATTGCATGGCCTCTGATCATCTTGTGATCACCTGACTTTGGCAATAGATTGTGCCTGAGGATCCAGTTGATTGTTGGCAATCCTGACAGAAGGTAATGTACTGACCCAAATTTGTGTGTCTCAAGAGCATCATCTGGGATCTCTCTGTACATATGTGCCATGGTGTTGTGATCCTTCTTCTTCTTGGCATAGACATCCAAGTCATCTTCATTCTCCTTAGGAGCATTGATCAATTTTTCCCATTCTTCAACTGTTGACTGGTACCTAGTACCTTCAGACATCCAGACAATCCTTCCATCTGGGTAAAAATGAGGTGTGGAGTAGAACTGCATAATAAGCTCATCATTCCACTTTGTGAGCTTCTGCCCAACAAAGTCCTCTACTCCACAAGACTTGAAACTATCATAGACTGCAGGATAGTGTTCTTCATTTTCCCTGATGTATTCCCATTCCACCCATCTCATATCACAGACTATAGGCTTCTTGTCAAGCAACACTGTCTCATAGAAGTCCTGTTGTTCCTTTGTATGGAACCTGTAGTCCACAACAGTTCTTCTCCTGACTGTAGGGATCAGTCAATCTCCACTGTCTGAGTCCTGCATCCTTCCTGAGGTTCATGTCCTCAGCTACTAGATGAGCATCATTGTGATCTGGAATTTTGGGCTTCAACTTCCTCAAGACATGTGACTCATCATCATCTTCTTCTATAGCAGCTTCAGGCACTGGGGCCTTGTTCTTCTCTGCAGCTGGAATATTCCTTGTACTCCTCTTGGGTGCAGCTTTGGTTTTGGAGCACCTGCCTTGGGAGCTTCCTTGGGCTTAGATGGAGCGGCCCCTGATCTTATAGCATCTCCCATAAGCTTTTGAGCTTTAGGTGCTGGTGCAGCAACCTCTTCCTCTTCATCCTCCATCATTAAGGGCTTCCCAATTACTCTGGCCATGGTCTTCTTGACCCTTTCTTTCCTTTTCTTCTCTGCCACAACCTATTCTTTGGGTGCAGATCCCAAAGTTTCTTGAGTGGATGTTCTGGCGTTTGACATAGGAAATATCTTGGCAGGAACCTTTGTCTTCATTCCTGGCTTAGTGGCAGCAGCTGTGCTATATTCCTTTTTCAGAACTCTCTTCTTTGAGGGGGCCTCTTCCTCAACAACCACATAGTCCTCATCCTCAGAATCTGACGTTCTCTTCTTTCTGGCCCTGGTGGCTGCCTTAGGCAAGTTGCTGGGTGTACTCCTGCTTCCATCATCATAGCTGCTAGAGGGACTAGTGCCCTCATTCATGTGAACTTGCTCCTCAGACTTGTTCTGACTGTCACTCTGATCTGACATGATGCAAACACTGACAACAGACGCTGTGAATAGATATAGATGAGATAGATTGGATGGGCATCACAAAGTGCAGAGGTTTTTGCAAAAGAATGAGTCAAAAACTTAGTTTAAGTTTTCCACAAAAAGCATTTCGGATCTACCAATTTGAAAACTCGGTGATACCGAAGCAGCTTTTGGAACCTAAACTAGTGAACTCGGTCAGACCTAGTCACAGTTCGGTGGCACCGAGACTGCTAGGGTTTCACAAAGAATTGAACTCGGTCACACTGATTTGCAATTCTCGGTCAGACCGAGAATCACATGTGCAATGGCCTTAGCCAAATCGGTGGAACCGATTTCAACAACTCGGTTGGTCCGAGATGATTTCGGCGGAAACCTAACCCTAAATTTTCAATCCACAACTAAACTACGGAGTGATTTTGCTGGATAGAGTGATCTCAATCGTGGCAAGATACATGGCAAAACAATGTGCTAGGAATCGAAGTGAGATTAGCACAAGGATCAAGTCCATACCCTAAGTGCGGCGATGGACCTGCTACGACGGTAACGACAGAGACGATTTCCGTTGACGGTGGCGGAGACGAGTGGCGGGAGGCAACTGGAGATGAGGAGGTCGATCCGGAGACCCAGGGAGGTAGAGCAGGCTGAGCACGGGCGAAGGGGTTCGGAGAATTTTCCAAATTTGGCCCGGGGATATATATAGCCTGACCCTGTCAGTGTGACCGAGTGGAACAACTCGGTGGCACCGAGATGCATAACTGCAAGCAGTTACTGCAACTCGGTGTGACCGAAAAGTTCAAATCGGTTGCACCGAGATTGAAAACCTAGATCGACTTTTTTCTTTCTTTTTCTTTCTTGTTTCCTTCTTTTTAGTTTTTTTAGTCTTTTTTTCCTTCTTAGGCTTACCTCAAGCCTTTCAGACTACTTTGTTTCTCTACGTTTTATTTAATAAAAATTGCAGTGGGGTTTTATCGTACTGTTCATAGTTCAAAAAAAAAAACCCTAGATCGACTTAGTGATCTCGGTATGACCGAAATGGATGAATCGGTCAGACTGAAACACACAAAGAAGTTTTGGAAGTTTAAGTCTATGACGAATCGGGGACTCCGAGTGCTCCTCACACAGAGTGGTTTGAATCTGACTTGATCAAACTTTGTGATGTAGCATGAATAGAGTTTGAGACAAGAAATGCATAGATAGCTAGAGAAGGTTCTTAGGCATTCTTGTCCATCCACTTGGCAAAAGAAAAAGGAACCAAACAATCAAAAAAACAAGTGGATGTCCTCGAATGAGTAAATTATGCAACCAACATGCTCACACAATAAAATGGCAAATGAAATATGTGGCAAAGCATGCACAACCAATTCTAGCATCTGTCAAGCAATTGGCGATGACTAGGTCATCTATATATGAGTTTATTGACTTAGGAGCCAAATGAGAACATTTGATCATAGGTCATACTCATCGTTTAAGCAAAAGTGGGGTTAACACTTTTACATAAAGCGTTGTTGTGTTCACACCATTAGAGTTGCTTTAGCTCAATTCTTAGAGTAAAGCTCCCCTAGATGTGAGATCCCCCCTAAGTGGGATGAACTAACCTTGGGTTTTGTCGATGATGACTTCATGTAGGTGTTGAAGATGTGGATGCTCAATGTTGATGTAGATCATTTGGAGCAATCCTTTTGAGTGATTTGCACTTTCAATACCTACACGGGTTAGTCCCACAAGGAACAAACAAGGATATCCATAGACATAGAGTGATGCACACACAAGATGATGTCTATGAAAGCATTAGGTTACCTTGTCCCTTATCTTACCAACAAGAGGGTTTGTGACTCCTTGAATTAGTGCAAGATGTGGAAGTTGATTGCACTTGTTCTTGCCAAAATGATAAGAGTGAAGCATTTTGGCGGAGTCACCCTTAGGAACTCTCTAGTTCTTCTTCTTCTGGATCCACACCATCTTGATGGGAATCCTTGGAGTTGTAGTCGTACTTGATGAAGTGGAACTTGATGTAGTCTTGGGAACCCACTTGACCAAGGCCTTAGGTGCTTCTTCAAATGCATCAATTTCCTCTTGAAGCTTATCCTTGCCTTTTTGCTTGTGGTCTTGTGGTGGAAGATCATCTTGAGCTTGTGTCCCTTTGAAACAAGTAGGATCATACTTCTCTTGTTGAGGAACAAACTTCGTCTTGGGGTATTGATCTTCTTCCCACTCAACTCCATTGGCATTGAACTTTCGTTCAAAACCAACACCTTGGTTCTTCCGGTGCCTTCCTTGCTTGCGTACAATTTCCTCGAATTGCTTACTCCCGGCAAGGCTCTTGTACACACCTTTCTCTATAATTCCCTTCAATAAGCTATTTTCTTGCTCAAGTGTAACTTGGCTAAGAGAATCATTAGTGGAATCAAGAGAACTACTAGAAGCAACAACATTGGATTTAGCATACTAGAGGAAGAATCTTTCTTGTTCTTGTTACTAGACTTGACTTGAGGCATGTAAGTGGATAAGAGTAAACGCTTGGCAATGTAAGAAGAACTTTTCTTGCTTAGATCATCATTGATTGCCTTTAAGAACTCATGCTCTTGCTCAAGGTTGAGCTTTTCAAAACGTAATTTCTCAAGAGTCCTTAAAAGTTCTCGATGATCTCCTAAGATAGTTTCATGAGCTAACTTAAGAGTGTCTAGTTCTTTAGTTAGAAACTCAATATTCTCCTTATCATTGTCATTCGTTTTATCTTGATTAGCACGATTAATTGAGGTTTCATCATAGTATTCATCATTAGAGTTATCAATAAGTAAATCATCATCACCTAACAAGTCATCTTCATCACTATTGAAATCAACATACTCGGGGTGTGATACCTTTGGGCCTTTAGCCATGAAGCATCTTCCAAGTCCTTCATTTGGTGAATCAAATATGACGTAGGAGTTGGTTGACACAAGTGCTAGACCGGCAACACCTTCATCTTGAGTATATTCGGAGTTGGAGTGATAGCTTCTCTCGGAGTGATTGTCAGAGTCGGAGCCGGATACCCATTCACCAACATGAGCCTAATGTCTTCGTTTTGTGTAGCTCCTTGATGCCTTGTCCTTCCATTTCGAATCCTTGCTTCTCTAGGATGTTCTTCGTTCATAACGATCATCTCTACTCCTTCTCTCTCTTGATGGTGATTCTTCTCTTCTACTTCTTCTTTTTGGAGAATCTTCTCTTCTCTTGTAGGGTGCCGTACATTCATTGGAATAGTATCCGGGTCTTCCACAATTGTAGCAGTTTCGCTCTCGACTAGAAGATCTTTTGTCATTGTAGGACATTGACTTGGAACTTCTCTCTTTGCTTCTACTCTTGTAGAACTTGTTGAAGTTCTTCACCATTAGGCTCAATTCTTCATTGAAGGTTTGTTTCTCACTTGATGATGTGGGAGCTTCACATGAGGCTTTGTAAGCACCACTTGACTTGTTATGGAGCTCCTCCTTATCCTTGAGTGACATCTCATGAGCAACAATTCTTCCAATGACTTCCGTTGGCTTGAGATCTTTGTAATTGGGCATCATTTGGATCAATGTGCATACGGTATCATATTTTTCGTCCAAAGCTCTTAGGATCTTCTTGATGATGAATTTGTCGGTCATCACTTCACTTCCTAAGCCGGCGATCTCATTTGTGATAAGAGCAAGCCTAGAGTACATTTCAGCGACACCTTCACCATCCTTCATTTTGAACTTGTCAAGCTGACTTTGAAGCACATCCAACTTGGATTCCTTGACGGAGTCGGTACCTTCGTGCATATCAATCAAAGTATCCCAAATTTCCTTTGCATTCTCAAGACGGCTGATTTTGTTGAATTCTTCGGGGCACAATCCGTTGAAGAGGATATCACAAGCTTGAGCATTGTATTGCAGCATCTTCAACTCTTCCGCGGTAGCTTCACAGTTCAGTTCTCTCCCATCAAAGAATTCACCTTGCAAGCCAATACACACAATAGCCCATACGGCGGGGTTATGTCCAAGAATATGCATTTTCATCTTATGCTTCCAACTAGCAAAATTAGTACCATCAAAGTAAGGACCTCTACAGTGGTAATTTCCCTCGCTAGACGCCATACTCTCCTAGGTTGTGAAACCAAGGCTATGACTACCAAAAGTATGGAAATAAAAGAAATTGGAGACCAAAGCTCCGATACCACTTGTAGGATTGAAAGTATGTCTAGAGGGGGGGGGGTGATTAGACTACTTGACCAAATAAAACTTATCCTTTTCCCAATTTTAGTTCTTGGCAGATTTCAGCAACTTTGGACAAGTTAAGCAATCTTAACACAATTCAAGCAAGCATGCAAAGAGTATATGAGAAGCAAAAAGTAAAGCATGCAACTTGTAAGAATGTAAAAGGAAGGGTTTGGAGGATTCAAACGCAATAGGAGACACGGATGTTTTTGTCGTGGTTCCGATAGGTGGTGCTATCGTACATCCACGTTGATGGAGACTTCAACCCATGAAGGGTAACGGCTGCGCGAGTCCACGGAGGGCTCCACCCACGAAGGGTCCATGAAGAAGCAACCTTGTCTATCCCACCATGGCCGTCGCCCACGAAGGACTTGCCTCACTAGCGGTAGATCTTCACGAAGTAGGCGATGTCCTTGCCCTTACAAACTCCTTGGTTCAACTCCACAATCTTGTCGGAGGCTCCCAAGTGACACCTAACCAATCTAGGAGACACCACTCTCCAAGAAGTAACAAATGGTGTGTTGATGATGAACTCCTTGCTCTTGTGCTTCAAATGATAGTCTCCCCAACACTCAACTCTCTCTCACAGGATATGGATTTGGTGGAAAGAAGATTTGAGTGGAAAGCAACTTCAGGAAGGCTAGAGATCAAGATTCATATGGTAGGAGTGGAATATCTTGGCCTCAACACAAGTGTAGGTGGTTCTCTCTCAGAAAAGGTAAGTTGGAAGTGTAGGTTCGTTCTGATGGCTCTCTCATGAATGAAGAGGAGGTGGAGGGGTATATATAGCCTCCACACAAATTCTAACTGTTACACACAACTTGCCAATCTCGGTGGGACCGAATTGATAAACTTGGTCGGACCGATTCAGCAAATCTAGTGACCGTTAGGATTTTCGGTGGGACCGACATGCAACTCGGTAGGACTGATATGGTTAGGGTTAGGGCATAACGTAATCTCGGTGAGACCGATTACACAAACTCGGTGAGACCGATTTTGGTAATAAGCTAACCAGAGAGTTGGTCAGGTAAACTCGGTGGGACTGATTCGCTCATTTCGATGAGACCGAAATGTTATGAAAGGGAAACATAGAGTTTACATTGCAATCTCAGTGGGACCGATCGCTCATCACAGTGGGACCGAAACGTTACGAAGGGAAACCGAGAGATTACAATCCCATCTCGGTGAGACCGAGATCCCTATCGGTGAGACCGATTTGCCTAGGGTTTGTAGCAGTGGCTATGACATCTGAACTCGGTGGCGTCGGATAGAAAGAATCGGCGGGGACGAGTTTGACTTTTGATTTAGGTCAAATGTGGATGTGAGAAAGTAGTTGAGGGCTTTGGAGCATATCACTAAGCATTTTGAGCAAGAGCCTCATTAAGCAACACCTCATCCCTCCTTGATAGTATTGGCTTTTCCTATAGACTCAATGTGATCTTGGATCACTAAAAATAGAAAATGTAGAGTCTTGAGCTTTGAGCTTGAGCCAATCCTTTTGTCCTTAGCATTTTGAGGGGTCCACTTTTGTCATCCATGCCATGCCAATCATTGAGCTTTCCTAAAATATTAATCTTGAAATAGTATTAGCTCAATGAGCTATATGTTGTTAGGAATTACCAAAACCACCTAGGGATAGTTGCACTTTCAATCTCCCCCAAAACGATAGCGGTAAATCAGTAAGAGACATCATAGATCGCACCATATCTAGTAAAGTACGATTACGACGTTCGGACACACCATTACGCTGTGGTGTTTTGGGTGGCATGAGTTGCGAAACTATTCCACATTGTTTCAAATGTAGACGAAACTCGTAACTCAAATATTTTCCTCCACGATCAGATCGTAGAAACTTTATTTTCTTGTTACGATGATTTTCCACTTCACTCTGAAATTCTTTGAACTTTTCAAATGTTTCAGAGTTATGTTTCATCAAGTAGATAAACCCATATCTCCTCAAATCATCTGTGAAGTTGAGAAAATAACGATACCCGCCGCGAGCCTCAACATTCATCGGACCACATACATCAGTATGTATGATCTGCAACAAATCTGTTGCTCGCTCCATTGTCCTGGAGAACGGTGTTTTAGTCATCTTGCCCATAAGGCATGGTTCGCAAGTACCAAGTGATTCATAATCAAGTGATTCCAAAAGTCCATCAGTATGGAGTTTCTTCATGCACTTTACACCAATATGACCCAAACGGCAGTGCCATAAATAAGTTGCACTATCATTATCAACTCTGCATCTTTTAGCTTCAACATTATGAATATGTGTATCACTACTATCGAGATTCATCAAAAATAGACCACTCTTCAAGGGTGCATGACCATAAAAGATATTACTCATATAAATAGAACAACCATTATTCTCAGATTTAAATGAATAACCGTCTCGCATCAAACAAGATCCAGATATAATGTTCATGCTTAATGCTGGCACCAAATAAAAATTATTTAGGTCTAAAACTAATCCCGAAGGTAGATGTAGAGGTAGCGTGCCGACAGCGATCACATCGACTTTGGAACCATTTCCCACGCGCATCGTCACCTCGTCCTTAGCCAGTCTTCACTTAATCCGTACTCCCTATTTCGAGTTGCAAATATTAGCAACAGAACCAGTATCAAATACCCAGGTGCTACTGCGGGCTCTAGTAAGGTACACATCAATAACATGTATATCAAATATACCTTTGTTCACCTTGCCATCCTTCTTATCCGCCAAATATTTGGGGCAGTTCCGCTTCCAGTGACCAATCTGCTTGCAGTAGAAGCACTCAGTCTCAGGCTTAGGTCCAGACTTGGGTTTCTTCTCTTGAGCAACAACTTGTTTGTTCTTCTTCTTGAAGTTCCCCTTCTTCTTCCCTTTGCCCTTTTTCTTGAAACTGGTGGTCTTGTTGACCATCAACACTTGATGCTCCTTCTTGATTTCTACCTCCGCATCCTTTAGCATTGCGAAGAGCTCGGGAATTGTCTTATCCATCCCTTGCATATTATAGTTCATCACTAAGCTCTTGTATCTTGGTGGCAGTGATTGAAGAATTCTGTCAATGACACTATCATCCAGAAGATTAACTCCCAGTTGAATCAAGTGATTGTTATACCCAGACATTTTGAGTATATGTTCACTGACAGAACTATTCTCCCCCATCTTGCAGCTGTAGAACTTATTGGAGACTTCATATCTCTCAATCCGGGCATTTGCTTGAAATATTAACTTCAACTCCTGGAACATCTCATATGCTCCATGACGTTCGAAACGTCTTTGAAGTCCCGGTTCTAAGCCGTAAAGCATGGCACACTGAACCATCGAGTAGTCATCAGCTTTGCTCTGCCAGACGTTCTTAACATCGTCAGTTGCATCTGCAGCAGGCCTGGCACCCAGCGGTGCTTCCAGGACATAATTCTTCTGTGCAGCAATGAGGATAATCCTCAAGTTACGGACCCAGTCCATGTAATTGCTACTGCGGGAGTCCTGGATTAGGGGGTGTTCGGATAGCCGGACTATACCTTCAGTCGGACTCCTGGACTATGAAGATACAAGATTGAAGGCTTCGTCCCGTGTCCGGATGGGACTTTCCTTGGTGTGGAAGGCAAGCTAGGCGATGCGGATATTCAGATCTCCTACCATTGTAACCGACTTTGTGTAACCCTAGCCCTCTCCGGTGTCTATATAAACCGGACGGTTTTAGTCCGTAGGACAACAACTCCAACATACAACAATCATACCATAGGCTAGCTTCTAGGGTTTAGCCTCCTTGATCTCGTGGTAGATTTACTCTTGTACTACCTATATCATCAATATTAATCAAGCAGGACGTAGGGTTTTACCTCCATCAAGAGGTCCTGAACCTGGGTAAACATTGTGTTCCCTTGTCTCCTGTTACCATCCGCCTAGACGCACAGTTCGGGACCCCCTACCCGAGATCCGCCGGTTTTGACACTGACATTGGTGCTTTCATTGAGAGTTCCTATGTGTCGTCACTTTTAGGCCCGATGGCTCCTTCAATCGTCAACAACGATGCAGTCCAGGGTGAGACTTTTCTCCCCGGACAGATCTTCGTCTTCGGCGGCTTCGCACTGCGGGCCAATTCGCTTGGCCATCTGGAGCAGATCGAAAGCTACGCCCCTGGCCATCAGGTCAGGTTTGGAAGTTTGAACTACACGGCTGACATCCGCGGGGACCTGATCTTCGACGGATTCGAGCCGCAGCCAAGCGCGCCGCACCGTCTCGATGGGCATGATCTAGCTCTGCCGCCGAACAGTGTCCTGAAGGCCACACGCGCATCGGTTCCGACCCTTAATTCGGAGCCTGCTGCGCCGATCGAGGATGAGCGGTTGGACGCCACCTCGGGGGCTGCGATCTCAAAGGCGATCGAGCCGAACACCAACCCCGCACTCTGCATGGCCCGTGACTCTGAGGAGCCGGATTCCGCTCCAGATTTCGAGCCCCCCGCGCCCCTGCCGATCAAATCTGATTGGGCACTACTAGAAAAAGGGCTATAGATAGGATGGACACTAATGGCGCACTGTACATGTGGTGCGTCATTAGTAAATACTAATGGCGCACCATGTGTCGGTGCGCCATTAGTGCAAATACTAATGGCGCACCACATCCCACGGTGCGCCATTAGTAATTTTTTTTAATTTTTTCAAAACTACTAATGGCGCACCGTGAGGGTGGTGCGCCATTACTAACTTGACATAGTAATGGCGCACCACACCCACCGTGCGCCATTAGTAGTTTTGAAAAAAAAAATTTAAAACATTAAAAAAATTTGTTAGTAATGGCGCACCGTGAGAGTGGTGCGCCATTACTAACTTGACATAGTAATGGCGCACCACACCCATAGGTGCGCCATTACTAAGTTTTTTTCAAAAAAAAATCAATTTTTTTTCTTTTTTTCTTTTCAAAACTAGTAATGGCGCACCGTGGCTGTGGTGCGCCATTATTAGTTTAACTAGTAATGGCGCACCACCCCACGGTGCGCCATTACTAACTTGGCCCAAAAGTTCCCGAAAGCACCCCCCTGACCGCCTTTTCAGTTTGAAAAAAAAAAAGAAAATGATAAAAATGTAAAAAAAATAAAAGAAAATAAGTTTCCCATGTGAAATGTGGTCTAGTTATTGGGAAAATTTACAAATATGAATTTCGACTTTATTTGCAAAATCTCTCTGAAAATTTGTAAAATGGCCATAACTTTTGCATACGAACTCGGATTAAAAAGTTTTATATATGAAAAATCATCTACTCGAAAAGTTACATCCAAATTTAATCGGGGGAACCCCGTTAAACATTTTCAGAATCCCCAAAAACCTATCAGAAAAAAAGTTACGGGGCTTTCAAGATCTAGAGGCAAAAAATAAAATAAAAATTAGTTTTGATTTTTTTGAATTTCTTTTCTAAAAATGATACGTAATATGACCGGGAAGTTTGAAATATTTTTCAAAAATTTCATCATAGTCATGAACATGAACAAAGTCCTAGACATCAACAAGGTATAATAGTATTGATATGCTAGATATATCAACAAGTGCCTGTGAAGTGAGCTGTTGCTGGGGTTGGATAGAACTCTGAAGTTAAGCGTGCTTGGGCTGGAGTAGTGTGAGGATGTGTGACCTTTCAGGAAGTTTGACCATGGAGTGTGATTTGACCTGAGATTAAGCATAATGACCCAAGATTAAGCCATAATTACCTGAGATTAAGAAAAAACGAAAAAAATTTGAAACTTTTTGAATTTTTTTTAAAAAAATTCTAAAAAAAAATTGAAAAAAAATTGTTACTAATGGCGCACCAGCGGTGCGCCACCACAGGTGCGCCATTAGAAAAAAATTCTAATGGCGTGATGCTAGTGGCGCACCGCAGGTGCGCCATTAGTAGCGAAAGTAGGTGCGCCACTAGCAGCCCTTTTTCTAGTAGTGGGGCGCCGATAATGGAGTTCACCGCCGCGGACATCTTTTAGCACTCGCCCTTTGGCGACATCTTGAATTCGCTAAAGGCTCTCTCTTTATCAGGAGAGTCTTGGCCGGACTATGGTCAGCAAGGTTGGGATACGGATGATGAAGAAATTCAAAGCCCACCCACCACCCACTTCATAGCCACTGTCGACGATTTCACCGACATGCTCGACTTCGACTCCGAAGACATCGACGGTATGGACGACGATGCAGGAGACGAACAGGAACCGGCACCTGTAGGGCGCTGGAAGGACACCTCGTCATACGACATATATATGGTGGACACTTCAAAAGAAGGAGAAGGCGATGGAACAGCGGGGGATGACACATCCAAGAAACACCCCAAGCGCCGGCGTCAGCGGCGCCGCTCTAAATCCCGCCATAGCAAAAACGGTGATTCCGGCACGGGAGATAATAATACTCCGGATAGCGCCGAAGAACACCCCCTCCAGCAAGATTCAGCAGAGGAGGACGCAGAAGCAAGCCCTCACGAAAGAGCGGCAGACAGAGAGGTTGAGGATGATAATTACATGCCTCCCTCCGAAGACGAGGCAAGCCTCGGCGACGACGAATTCGTCGTGCCAGAGGATCCAGCCGAACAAGAGCATTTTAAACGCAGGCTTTTAGCCACGGCAAGTAGCCTCAAGAAAAAGCAGCAACACTTAGAGCTGATCAAGACTTGCTAGCTGACAGATGGACTGAAGTCCTTGCGGCCGAAGAGTATGAACTCGAACGCCCCTCCAAGCGTTACCCAAAACGCAGGCTGCTACCCCGATTGGAGGAGGAAGCACCTACATCACCAGCGCATGACATGGCCGACCGGCCACCTCGTGGCCGTGACAGAGAGGCCTTCAGGCCCTCCACTCAAGCCATGCCCCAACGCCGCTCAAAACACGCTAAGGCACGGGAAAACGCGCCAGACCTACGAGATATACTGGAGGATAAGGCAAGGCAAACAAGATCGATCTACGGATCGCGCGGGCGCTCCAGAACACGTGACGATGATCGTCACTCTGGATACAATAAATCCGGCCGGGCCGAACACAATAGACAAAGCTCCTTTGAGCTGCGTCGTGATATAGCCCAGTACGGAGGCGCCACACACCCACTATGCTTCACAGATGAAGTAATGGATCATAAAATCCCTGAGGGCTTCAAACCTGTAAACATTGAATCATACGATGGCACAATAGACCCCGCGGTATGGATCGAGGATTATCTCCTTCATATTCACATGGCCCGCGGCGATGATCTACACGCCATCAAATACCTCCCGCTCAAGCTTAAGGGACCGGCCCGACATTGGCTTAACAGCTTGCCAGCAGATTCAATCGGTTCTTGGGAGGACCTGGAAGCCGCATTCCTCGACAATTTCCAGGGTACCTATGTGCGACCACCAGACGCTGATGACCTAAGCCACATAATTCAGCAGCCAGAAGAATCGGCCAGGCAATTCTGGACACGGTTCCTAACAAAGAAAAACCAAATAGTCGACTGTCCGGACGCAGAGGCCCTAGCGGCCTTCAAGCATAATATCCATGACGAGTGGCTCGCCCGGCACCTCGGACCGGAAAAGCCGAAATCTATGGCAGCCCTTACGACACTCATGACCCGCTTTTGCGCGGGAGAAGACAGCTGGCTAGCCCGCAACAACAACTTAACCAAGAACCTTGGTAATTCGGATACCAAGGACAAAAGTGGCAGGTCACGCCGGAACAAGCAGAAACACCGTGTTAACGGCGACAGCAATGAGGATACGACAGTCAATGCTGGATTCCGAGGCTACAAATCCGGTCAGCGGAAAAAGCCACTCAAAAGAAACATCCAGGGCCCGTCCAGTTTGGACCGAATACTCGACCGCTTGTGTCAGATACATAGCACCCCCGAAAGACCAGCCAATCACACCATCAGGGATTGTTGGGTGTTCAAGCAGGCAGTCAAGTTAAATGCCGAAAATAGAGACAAGGGGCTGCATAGCGACGACGAGGAAGAGCCCAGGCCGCCGAACAACAGTGGACAGAAGGGTTTTCCCCCACAAGTGCGGACGGTGAACATGATATACGCAACCCACATCCCCAAGAGGGAGCGGAAGCGTGCACTACGAGACGTATATGCGCTGGAGCCAGTCGCCCCAAAGTTCAACCCATGGTCCTCCTACCCGATCACTTTTGATCGAAGGGACCACCCCACTAGCATCCATCATGGCGGGTTCGCCGCATTGGTTCTAGACCCAATTATTGACGGATTTCATCTCACAAGAGTCCTTATGGACGGCGGCAGCAGCCTGAACCTGCCTTACCAGGATATAGTGCGGAAAATGGGCATATATCCGTCAAGGATCAAGCCCACCAAAACGACCTTTAAAGGCGTCATACCAGGTGTAGAGGCCAACTGTACAGGGTCAGTCACACTTGAAGTGGTCTTCGGATCTCCGGATAACTTCTGAAGCGAGGAGTTAATCTTCGACGTAGTCCCGTTCCGCAGTGGCTATCACGCACTGCTCGGGCGAACCGCATTCGCAAAGTTCAAATGTGGTACCGCACTATGCATACCTCAAGCTCAAGATGCCATGCCCTCAAGGAGTAATCACGGTCAACGGAAACACCGAATGCTCCCTCCGAACGGAGGAGCACACGGCAGCACTCACAGCAGAAGTACAAAGCAGCCTCTCTAGGCAGTTCTCCAGTCCGGCCCTTAAAAAGCTGGACACTGTCAAGCGCACCCGAAGTAACCTGCAACAAGACCGCCTGGCACGTTCCGAGCTAGCGTAGTGTTGGAAATATGCCCTAGAGTCAATAATAAATTAGTTATTATTATATTTCCTTGTTCATGATAATCGTGTATTATCCATGCTATAATTGTATTGATAGGAAACTCAGATACTGTGTGGATACATAGACAACACCATGTCCCTAGTAAGCCTCTAGTTGACTAGCTCGTTGATCAATAGATGGTTACGGTTTCCTGACCATGGACATTGGATGTCGTTGATAACGGGATCACATCATTAGGAGAATGATGTGATGGACAAGACCCAATCCTAAGCCTAGCACAAAGATTGTGTAGTTCATATGCTAAAGATTTTCTAATGTCAAGTATCATTTCCTTAGACCATGAGATTGTGCAACTCCCAGATACCGTAGGAATGCTTTGGGTGTACCAAACGTCACAACGTAACTGGGTGGCTATAAAGGTACACTACAGGTATCTCCGAAAGTGTCTGTTGGGTTGGCACGAATCGAGACTGGGATTTGTCACTCCGTGTAACGGAGAGGTATCTCTGGGCCCACTCGGTAGGACATCATCATATGCGCAATGTGACCAAGGAGTTGATCACGGGATGATGTGTTACGGAACGAGTAAAGAGACTTGCCGGTAACGAGATTGAACAAGGTATCGAGATACCGATGATCGAATCTCGGGCAAGTGCAATACCGCTAGACAAAGGGAATTGAATACGGGATTGATTGAATCCTCGACATTGTGGTTCATCCGATGAGATCATCATGGAACATGTGGGAGCCAACATGGGTATCCAGATCCCGCTGTTGGTTATTGGCCGGAGAGTTGTCTCGGTCATGTCTGCATGGTTCCCGAACCCGTAGGGTCTACACACTTAAGGTTCGGTGACGCTAGAGTTGTTATGGGAAATAGTATGTGGTTACCGAAGGTTGTTCGGAGTCCCGGATGAGATCCCGTACATGACGAGGAGCTCCAGAATGGTCCGGAGGTGAAGATCGGTATATTGGACGAAGGCTATTGGAGTCCGGAATTGTTCTGGGGGTACCAGGTGATGACCAGCATGTCCGAAAGGGGTTTCGGAGGCCCCGACAAGCGTTGGGGGGCCTTATGGGCCAAGGTGAGAGGGCACATCAGCCCACTAAGGGGCTGAGCGCCCCTCCCAACCCCATCTCACGTAACCAGAGAGGTGGGGGCGCCACCCCTAGGGCAGCCGCCCCTCCCGGCTTGGGGGGCAAGTTTCCTAGGGGGTGGGGGCGCCCAAACCCATCTAGGGTTTCCCCTGTGGCCGCCGCCACTCCCCTAGGGAACCCTAGGGCGCCTCCCCCTCCTCACTTACCCCTATATATAGTGAGGAAGAGAGAGGGCAGCCACACCCTTCCCCTGGCGCAGCCCTCTCCCTCCTCCAACACCTTGTCTTCCTCCGTAGTGCTTGGCGAAGCCCTGCCGGAGAACCATGAGCTCCATCACCACCATGCCGTCGTGCTGTCGGAGTTTTCCCTCAACTTCTCCTCTCCACTTGCTGGATCAGGAAGGAGGAGACGTCCCCGGGCTGTACGTGTGTTGAACGCGGAGGTGCCGTCCGTTCAACACTAGGATCATCGGTGATTTGGATCACGACGAGTACGACTCCATCAATCCCGTTCACTTGAACGCTTCCGCTTGGCAATCTACAAGGATATGTAGATGCACTCTCCTTCCCTCGTTGCTATATTACTCCATAGATTGATCTTGGTGTTGCGTAGAAAATTTTGAATTTCTGCTACGTTCCCCAACAGTGGTATCAGAGCCAGGTTTATGCGTAGATTTTATGCACGAGCAGAACACAAAGTAGTTGTGGGCGATGATTTGTTCAATTTGCTTGCCGTTACTAGTCTTATCTTGATTCGGCGGCATTGTGGGATGAAGCGGCCCGGACCGACCTTACACGTACTCTTACGTGAGACAGGTTCCACCGACTGACATGCACTTGATGCATAAGGTGGCTAGCGGGTGTCTGTCTCTCCCACCTTAGTCGGATCGGATTCGATGAAGAGGGTCCTTATGAAGGGTAAATAGCAATTGGCATATCATCGTTGTGGCTTTTGCGTAGGTAAGATGCGTTCTTGCTCGAAACCCATAGCAGCCACGTAAAACGTGCAACAACAATTAGAGGACGTCTAACTTGTTTTTGCAGGGTATGCTATGTAATGTGATATGGCCAAAAAGAATGTGATGAATGATATGTGATGTATGAGATTGATCATGTTCTTGTAATAGGAATCACGACTTGCATGTCGATGAGTATAACAACCGGCAGGAGCCATAGGAGTTGTCTTTATTTATTGTATGACCTGCGTGTCACTGAATAACGCCATGTAATTACTTTACTTCATTGCTAAACCGTTAGCCATAGTAGTAGAAGTAATAGTTGGCGAGACAACTTCATGGAGACACGATGATGGAGATCATGGTGTCATGCCGGTGACGATGATGATCATGGATCCCCGAAGATGGAGATCAAAAGGAGCAAAATGATAATGGCCATATCATGTCACTATTTGATTGCATGTGATGTTTATCATGTTTATACATCTTATTTGCTTAGAACAATGGTAGTAAATAAGATGATCCCTCATTAAAATTTCAAGAAAGTGTTCCCCCTAACTGTGCACCGTTGCGAAAGTTCGTCGTTTCGAAGCACCACATGATGATCGGGTGTGATAGATTCTTACGTTCACATACAACGGGTGTAAGCCATATTTACACACGCGAAACACTTAGGTTGACTTGACGAGCCTAGCATGTACAGACATGGCCTCGGAACACAAGAGACCGAAAGGTCGAGCATGAGTCGTATGGTAGATACGATCAACATGAAGATGTTCACCGATGATGACTAGTCCGTCTCACGTGATGATCGGACACGGCCTAGTTGACTCGGATCATGTAATCACTTAGATGACTAGAGGGATGTCTATCTAAGTGGGAGTTCATAAGATGAACTTGTTTATCCTGAACATAGTCAAAAGGTTTCTGCAAATTATGTCGTAGCTCGCGCTTTAGTTCTACTGTTTTAGATATGTTCCTAGAGAAAATATAGTTGAAAGTTGATAGTAGCAATTATGCGGACACTAGAAGGCTTATGTCCTTAATGCACCGCTCGGTGTGCTGGACCTCGAACGTGGTCTGTGGATGTTGCGAATATCTGACATACATGTTTTGATGACTACATGATAGTTCGGTAATGTTAAATGGTTTAGAATTGAGGCACCGAAGACATTTTTGAAATGTCGCGAAACATATGAGATGTTTCGAGGGCTGAAATTGGGATTTCAGGCTCGTGCCCACGTCAAGAGGTATAAGACCTCCGACGATTTTCTTAGCCTGCAAACTAAGGGAGAAAAGCTCAATCGTTGAGCTTGTGCTCAGATTGTCTGAGTACAACAATCACTTGAATCGAGTGGGAGCTGATCTTCCAGATAAGATAGTGATGTTTCTCCAAAGTCATTGCCACCAAGCTGCTAGAGCTTCGTGATGAACTATAACATATCAGGGATAGATATGATGATCCTTGAGATATTCGCGATGCTTGACACCGCGAAAGTAGAAGTCAAGTAGGAGCATCAATTGTTGATGGTTAGTTAAAAACCACTAGTTTCAAGAAGGGCAAGGGCAAGAAAGGGATACTTCATGAAACGACAAGTCAGTTGCTGCTCAAGTGAAGAAACCCAAAGTTGAACCCAAGCCCGAGACTAAGTGCTTCTGTAATAAGGGGAACAACCACTAGAGCAGAATTACCCTAGATACTTGGTAGGTGCGAAGGCTGGCAAGGTCGATACAAGTATATTGGATATACATTATGTTAGTGTGTACTTTATAGTACTCCTAGTAGCACCAGGGTATTAGATACCGGTTCGGTTGCTAAGTGTTAGTAACTCGAAATAAAAGCTACGGAATAAACGGAGACTAGCTAAAGGTGAGATGACGATATGTGTTGGAAGTGTTTCCAAGCTTGATGTGATCAAGCATCGCATACTCCCTCTACCATCGAGATTGGTGTTAGGCCTAAATAATTGTTATTTGGTGTTTGTGTTGAGCATAGACATGATTGGATTATGTCTATCGCAATATGGTCATTCATTTAAGGAGAATAATAGTTACTCTGTTTATTTGAATAATACCTTCAATGGTCTTGCACCTAAAATGAATGGTTTATTGAATCTAGATCATAGTGATACACATGTTCATGCCAAAAGATATAAGATAGTAATGATAGTACCACCTACTTGTGGCACTGCCATGTAAGTCATATTGGTATAAAACACATGAAGAAGCTCCATGTTGATGGATCTTTGGACTCACTCATTTCTGAAAAGATTGAGACATGTGAACCATGTCTTTTGGTATATACGCATGAAGAAACTCCATGCAGGTGGACCGTTTGGACTCACTTGATTTTGAATCGCTTGAGACATGCAAATCATACCACATGGGCAAGATGACTGAAAGCTTCGGTTTCAGTAAAATGGAACAAGAAAGCAACTTGTTGGAAGTAACACATTTTGATGTGTGCAGTCCAATGAATGTTGAGGCACGCAGTGGATATCGTTATGCTCTTACTTCACAGATGATTTGAGTAGATACTGAGTATGTTCACTTGATGAAACACAAGTCTGAATTATTGAATGGTTCAAGTAATTTCAGAATGAAGTTGAAGATCGTCGTGACAAGAGGATAAAATATCTATGATATGATCATAGAGATGAATATCTGAGTTGCGAGTTTGGTACACAATTGAGACATTGTGGAAATTGTTTCACGACTAGCACCGCCTGGAACACCATAGTGTGATGGTGTGTCCGAACATCATAACTGCACCCTATTGGATATGATGCATACCATGATGTCTCTTATCGAATTACCACGATAGTTTATGGGTTAGGCATTAGAGACAACCGCATTCACTTTAAATAGGGCACCACACAATTCCGTTGAGACGACACCATATGGTTTAGAGAAACCTAAGCTGTCGTTTCTTAAAAGTTTGGGGCTACGACGCTTATGTGAAAAGTTTCAGGCTGATAAGCTCGAACCCAAAGCGGATGAATGCATCTTCATAGAATACCTAAAACAGTTGGGTATACCTCCTGTCTCAGATCCGAAAGCAATAGGGATTGTTTCTAGAATCGGGTCCTTTCTCGAGGAAAAGTTTCTCTCGAAAGAATTGAGTGGGAGGATGGTGGAGACTTGATGAGGTTATTGAACCGTCACTTCAACTAGTGTATAGCAGGGCACAAAGAGTTGTTCCTGTGGCACCTACACCAATTGAAGTGGAAGCTTATGATAGTGATCATGAGACTTCGGATCAAGTCACTCCCAAACCTCGTAGGATGACAAGGATGCGTACTACTTCAGAGTGGTATGTAATCCTGTCTTGGAAGTCATGTTGCTAGACAACAATGAACCTACGAGCTATGGAGAAGAGATGGTGGGCCCGGATTCCAAGAATGGCTCAAGGCCATAAAATCCGAGAGAGAATCCATATATGAAAACAAAGTGTAGACTTTGGAAGAACTACTTGATGGTCGTGAGGCTGTTGAGTACAGATGGATTTTAAAAGGAAGACGGATAATGATGGTAAGTGTCACCATTGAGAAAGCTTGACTTGTCGTTAAGATGTTTCCTGACAAGTTCAAGGAGTTGACTACGATGAGACTTTCTCACTCGTAGCGATGCTAAAAGTCTGTTGGAATTATGTTAGCAGTTACTGCATTATTTATGAAATCTTACAGATAGGATGTCAAAATATTGTTTCCTTGATGATTTTCTTGAGGAAAGGTTGTATGTGATACAACCAGAAGATTTTTGTCAATCCTGAAAGATGCTAACAAGTATGCAAAGCTCCAGCAATCCTTCTAAGGACTGGAGTAAGCATCTCGGAGTTGGAATGTACGCTTTGATGAGATGATCAAAGATTTGGGTTTATACAAAGTTTATGAGAAACTTGTATTTCCAAAGAAGTGAGTGGGAGCAATATATAATTTTTGATGAGTATATGTTGTGAACATATGGTTGATCAGAAATGATGTAGAATTTCTGGAAAGCATATAGGGTTATTTGAAAAGTGTTTTTCAATGGAAAACCTGGATTAAGCTACTTGAACATTGAGCATCAAGATCTATAAGGATAGATCAAAATCGCTTAATAGTACTTTCGAACGAACACATACCATGACAAGATTTTGAAGGAGTTCAAAAAATAGATCGGCAAAGAAGGAGTTGTTGGCTGTGTTATAAGGTATGAGTGTTGAGTAAGACTCAAGACCTGACCACGGCAGAATAGAGAGAAAGGACGAAGGTCGTCCCCTGTGCTTCAGACATAGGCTCTAAAGTATGCTATGTTGTGTACCGCACCTGAAGTGTGCCAAGCCATGAGTCAATCAAGGGGTACAAGTGTGATCTAGGAATGGATCACAGGACAACGGCCAAGGTTATCCTTAGTAACTAGTGGGCTAAGGAATTTCCTCGATTATGGAGGTGGTAAAAGAGTTCGTCGTAAAGGGTTACGCCGATGCAATCTTTAACACTAATCTGGATGATTCTGAGTAGTAAACCAGATTCGTATAGTAGAACAGTTATTTGGAATAGCTCCAAATAGAGCGTGGTAGCTGCATCTACAAGATGACATAGAGATTTGTAAAGCACACACGGATCTGAAAGGTTCAAGACCCGTTGACTATAACATCTCTCACAAGCATAACATGATCAAACCTAGAACTCTTTGGGTGTTAGTCACATGGGGATGTGACCTTGAGTGTTAATCACATAGCGATGTGAACTGGATTATTGACTCTAGTGCAAGTGGGAGACTGTTGGAAATATGCCCTAGAGTCAATAATAAATTAGTTATTATTATATTTCCTTGTTCATGATAATCGTGTATTATCCATGCTATAATTGTATTGATAGGAAACTCAGATACTGTGTGGATACATAGACAACACCATGTCCCTAGTAAGCCTCTAGTTGACTAGCCCGTTGATCAATAGATGGTTACGGTTTCCTGACCATGGACATTGGATGTCGTTGATAACGGGATCACATCATTAGGAGAATGATGTGATGGACAAGACCCAATCCTAAGCCTAGCACAAAGATCGTGTAGTTCATATGCTAAAGATTTTCTAATGTCAAGTATCATTTCCTTAGACCATGAGATTGTGCAACTCCCAGATACCGTAGGAATGCTTTGGGTGTACCAAACGTCACAACGTAACTGGGTGGCTATAAAGGTACACTACAGGTATCTCCAAAAGTGTCTGTTGGGTTGGCACGAATCGAGACTGGGATTTGTCACTCCGTGTAACGGAGAGGTATCTCTGGGCCCACTCGGTAGGACATCATCATATGCGCAATGTGACCAAGGAGTTGATCACGGGATGATGTGTTACGGAACGAGTAAAGAGACTTGCCGGTAACGAGATTGAACAAGGTATCGAGATACCGATGATCGAATCTCGGGCAAGTGCAATACCGCTAGACAAAGGGAATTGAATACGGGATTGATTGAATCCTCGACATTGTGGTTCATCCGATGAGATCATCGTGGAACATGTGGGAGCCAACATGGGTATCCAGATCCTGCTGTTGGTTATTGGCCGGAGAGTTGTCTCGGTCATGTCTGCATGGTTCCCGAACCCGTAGGGTCTACACACTTAAGGTTCGGTGACGCTAGAGTTGTTATGGGAAATAGTATGTGGTTACCGAAGGTTGTTCGGAGTCCCGGATGAGATCCCGGACATGACGAGGAGCTCCGGAATGGTCCGGAGGTGAAGATCGGTATATTGGACGAAGGGTATTGGAGTCCGGAATTGTTCTGGGGGTACCAGGTGATGACCAGCGTGTCCGAAAGGGGTTTCGGAGGCCCCGGCAAGCGTTGGGGGGCCTTATGGGCCAAGGGGAGAGGGCACATCAGCCCACTAAGGGGCTGAGCGCCCCTCCCAACCCCATCTCACGTAACCAGAGAGGTGGGGGCGCCACCCCTAGGGCAGCCGCCCCTCCCGGCTTGGGGGGCAAGTTTCCTAGGGGGTGGGGGCGCCCAAACCCATCTAGGGTTTCCCCTGTGGCCGCCGCCCCTTCCCTAGGGAACCCTAGGGCGCCTCCCCCTCCTCCCTTACCCCTATATATAGTGAGGAAGAGAGAGGGCAGCCACACCCTTCCCCTGGCGCAGCCCTCTCCCTCCTCCAACACCTCGTCTTCCTCCGTAGTGCTTGGCGAAGCCCTGCCGGAGAACCACGAGCTCCATCACCACCATGCCGTCGTGCTGTCGGAGTTTTCCCTCAACTTCTCCTCTCCACTTGCTGGATCAGGAAGGAGGAGATGTCCCCGGGCTGTACGTGTGTTGAACGCGGAGCTGCCGTCCGTTCAACACTAGGATCATCGGTGATTTGGATCACGACGAGTACGACTCCATCAACCCCGTTCACTTGAACGCTTCCGCTTGGCAATCTACAAGGGTATGTAGATGCACTCTCCTTCCCTCGTTGCTAGATTACTCCATAGATTGATCTTGGTGTTGCGTAGAAAATTTTGAATTTCTGCTACGTTCCCCAACACGTAGCAGTGCGGCCCCAACCCTAGCCCCCGCAATATAGCGAAACCAGTGCCTCGCGTACATAACTACGCTCTCGAAATACCATGGGCACAGGGGGAGGGGCACCATCATGGCACGCCCAAAACACGGCTTAAACCATACTAGGGGCTGGCAATTTTTTTTAATTTTCTCTTACTTTCAGGACTCCATACTTCGGACGAACCTGTTCGGCAATTCAACCGCCGCACAAACGATGCAAGAACCAGGGAAGCAGGCAAGCCATGCCGCATTATGGAACTCCCAGGTGGTCTCTATTACGAGCAGTATACCTATTTTAAATAAAATTCCGCGGCTCGCCCTGGACAAGACATGTTAAATAGTCCAATTTCTTTTGCTTATCGCACTATTTGTATCGTTCTGCTTAGATAGGAGCCTTCTTATAAACAATGCATAGTTTTTTGTCTTTTTTTTTTGCATTACTCTATTTTTATATGTTCATCAATGACATATGGCACCCGTACACCGTGGTACAGCAAATACTCCAGGGGCTTCAGTACCCCTTAATGTGGCGTAAGAAGTCCGAACACTTTCACAAGTGCGGCACCCCGAACTTATAGCACTATATGCATCGGCTCCGAATCATGATTTGGGTCAATAGTTGGGTTTGCCCGGCTCCTATGTTTTGGTGCCTTACGTTCCGCTATATCGGCTAAGGTAGCACTAGGAGAACTACTGCGATTGTGCACCAGTTGAGCTGGGCTGAGCACCTCAGTAGAGAAAGCTAAAACTGACTGTCATGATAAGGCGAGAGACCGGTCGCTGTTCGAGAGGTTTTTCGGGTCCTTAAAGACCTATGCCGCTTAGAGCGAGGAACCAGATTTTGTCCGGCCAAGGCGTGGATAGCGCCCCGAACTCGGTCTTCCGAATACTAGTGGCTTCGCCGAAATTTAAAATTATAAAGTTCTATGGCTAAGTGAGAGTGTTCAAGCATTATAGTCTGATTGAGTTGTTCATTGTGCTGAGCGCCTCCCTCGAAGGACCCAAACATTTGAAAAAGAGCGCTCAGGTTTATCCCGAACACCCCAGCACTAGTGGCATGGGGGCGGAAGCCGACGACTGGCCATCTCTCAATTTTTTGATAAACGGCCGCACAGAAAATAATATTTTAAATTCAACAAGCATTGCTTAGCGCAAATGAACAAGTTTTCAGCGCACAGGACAACACGAGCGAGTTCATTCAAAAATTACATCTTTGGTACATTCATCCGCCACAAGGCGGGCACCCTTCAGAACATCCTTGTAATAGTTCTCGGGCTTGCGATGCTCCTTCCCCGGCGGCGGCCCGTCCCTCACAAGCTTCTCACCGTCTAGCTTACCCCAGTGCACCTTTGCACGGGCAAGGGCCCTACGGGCACCTTCGATGCAGACGGAGCGCTTGATGATCTCGAGCCGTGGACAGGCCTCCACCAGCCGTTGCACCAGTCCGAAGTAGCTCCCAGGCAGGGCCTCTCCAGGCCACAGCCGAACTATGAAGCCTTTCATGGCCTGTTCGGCCGCCTTGTGGAGCTCGACCAGCTGCTTCATCTGGTCGCTCAAGAGCACAGGGTGTCCGGCCTCAGCGTACTGAGGCCAGAACACCTTCTCCATCGAGCTGCCCTCTTCGACTTGGTAGAATGCGGCGGCATCGGATACGCCACGGGGAAGATCTGCGAACGCCCCTGGAGAGCTCCGGATTCGGGTAAGTAACAAGTAGTTTACTTTTACATGTCTGCTTTGCATAAAAAATGCCTTACCCGCCGCTATCTTTTTCACCGCATCCAATTCATCAAGGGCCTTCTGGGCTTCGGCCTTGGCAGACTCGGCAGTCTTGACGGTCGTGGCGAGCTCAGACGCTCGCGTTTTACAGTCAAGCTCCAAACTCTCATGTTTTTTCATGAGAGCCTGAAGCTCTTGCTGCGCCTCGCCGACCTGCGCCTCAAATTTCTCCCGCTCATTGCGCTCTGAGGCTGCTCTCTTCTCTTCCTCGGACAGCGCCTGCTTGAGGGTTGCCACCTCAGTCGTGGCCCCTGCAACAAGTAGCATAATCCTGTAATTTTTTTTGCAATTGCATCTTTTTATATATATTTTTCTATAAGGTATCTCTTACCTTCTTTCTCCTCGAGCTTCCGCTTGGCAAGGCCGAGCTCTTGCTCGGTCCGCTCGAGACCCTGCTTCAGGGTACCTACCTCCGCAGTCAGTGCGGCGGTAGCAAGCAGCGAAGCCTGCATACGCATATTGACTCATTTTTTGTTAGACTCGTGCGAAATTATTTGATCCTCTATTCGGCTTTTCTTTCCGAACACCAAACAGAGCATCAGGGGCTACTGTCTATGCGATAATATTTTTACATATTTTTACTTACCTCGAAGCCTGTTAGAAGGCTAGCACAAGCTTCAGTCAGCCCGCTCTTAGCGGACTGAACCTTCAGGATCACCGTACTCATGATAGTACGGTGCTCCTCGTCGATGGAGGCGCCGTTAAGCACCTCCAGCAGATTGTCCGGCACCTCCGGTTGGATGGAGGCCACCGGCTCAGAAGGCTTGCTCCTCTTCGAAGGAGCTCGCCTACCGCAGTCTGGAACCGCTGAAGATTCCGACATGGTGTCCGGCTCAAAGCCGGACTTGGAGCCCTGGGGGGTCTTGTCCCCTCCACTCTTGGAGTACGGGAGGTCGCCTCGCGGCGCCTCCGGGACCACCTCCTCCTGGCCCGGAATCTGTTGGGACAACACTTCGGCGTTGTCCGCAGGGCGGGGGGAGGTAGCCGTCGGAAGTGAATTCACGTCCGACGAGTCCAGGGAGCCGCTTGACGACTCGTCGAGCCCGGCCTTGGGCGGACTGCATAATTATGTTCGACATAAGGAAAAGCTGTGCAACAAAGGAAAGCTATGAGTCACTCTAGTATCTGAATACTTACGATCCCGCCGGACGCCTGGCCCTTTGTGTCCACTCCTCTTCGCCCTCGTCGGCGTCAGGGGAGTAGTCCGGCGGAAGGGTTTTCCCCTTCTTGGACCCTTCGGCCTCCCTAGCTGGGGCGGCCTTCCTCTTCTTTCCTCCCCCCGCTGGAGGGGGAGAGGTTTCTTCTTCCTCCTCCTCGTCTTCACGGGAGGAGTGCGTCTCGGATTCGTCACACGACGAGTCCAACACCACCATATTACGGGAACTCTTTCGAGTCCCCGTGGCCTTCTTCTTCTTGGCCTTCTTCTCCGGCACCACATAAGGCGCCGGAGCCAGCAGCTTCGATAAACGAGCATCTGCTGGGTCTTCGGGCAAAGGGGCCGGACAGTTGACCTGTCCGGACTTCTCCTGCCATGCCTGTCAAAGGTAGGGGAGTTTAGATCCCGCATAAAGTCAATCTATGAGAAACAAATTTCCTATAAAAGGTAAGGATAACTCACTACGCTAGCTGGACGCTGCGTGCTGAATCCGTGGTCCTCGGACGCGGACGCTGGAGCTTCGGCGCCCTTGAATAGCACCTTCCAGGCATCTTCGTACATCGTGTCGAAGATCCTGCTCAGGGTTTGGTGCTGCGCCGGATCGAACTCCCACAAGGTGAAAGCCCATTGTTGACACGGGAGGATCCGGCGGACGAGCATGACCTGGACTACATTGACAAGCTTGAGCCGCTTGTTCGCCAGGGATTGGATGCATGTTTCCAGTCCGGTCACCTCTTCCTCGTTGCCCCATGACAGGCCCGTCTCTTTCCAGGACGTGAGCCGCGTGGGGGGTCTGGATCGAAACTCTGGGGCTGCGACTCATTCAGGGTCGCGCGGCTCGGTGATGTAAAACCACCCCGATTGCCACCCCTTCAGGGTCTCCACAAAGGAGCCCTCGAGCCATAGGACGTTGGCTATCTTGCCCACCATGGCGCCTCCGCACCCCGCCTGGCTGCCGCGCACCACCTTCGGCTTGACGTTGAAAGTCTTGAGCCAAAGACCGAAATGGGGGCGGATGTGGAGGAAAGCCTCGCACATGACGATAAACGCCGAGATGTTGAGGAAAAAGTTTGGGGCCAGATCGTGGAAATCCAGGCCGTAGTAGAACATGAGTCCCCGGACAAATGGGTGGAGTGGAAAACCCAGTCCGCGGAGGAAGTGGGGAAGGAACACAACCCTCTCATGGGGCCTAGGGGTGGGGAGAAGCTGCCCCTCTTCAGGAAGCCGGTGCGCAATGTTGTCGGACAGGTATCCGGCCTTCCTTAGCTTTTTGACATGGCCCTCCGTAACGGAGGAGACCATCCACTTGCCTCCCGCTCCGGACATGGCTGGAGAAGGTCGAGGTGGGAAGTGCGGACTTGGGCGCTGGAGCTCGGGTGCGCAGGAGATGGATAGGCAAAGAAGGAAGAAGGCGTAGGTAAAAAGGTGGATCCTTATCCCCTTATATGGGCGGATGCGACTATGCGTCCCCACCGGCCTAGTAAAACTCGCTTGCCTCCCAAACGCCGCGATAAATGGCGCGGTTGGGTTACCCACGTCCGTATTGATGAGAATCCCGTAAATAAAGGGGACACGATCACTGCTTTGACAAGACGTGCCAAGGAAACCGCCTCGCAAAATACGTTGAGGTGGGGAAGTGAAAACGATTCGGATAAAGGCTTGGCCATAGTGTGATGTCACGCTACGGAATACGTCAGCAGATTAGATTTGTGTTAACATTATTCTCTCTATGGCAATATGTGGAAACTTATTTTGCAGAGCCGGACACTACTTTTAGTGTTTACCAACTTTTATGAAGAACTTGGAGGAGGAACCCGCCTTGCAATGCCGAAGACAATCTGCGCGCCAGACTCGTCGTCATTGAAGCCTGGTTCAGGGGCTACTGAGGGAGTCCTGGATTAGGGGGTGTTCGGATAGCCGGACTATACCTTCAGCCGGACTCCTGGACTATGAAGATACAAGATTAAAGACTTCGTCCCGTGTCCAGATGGGACTTTCCTTGGCGTGGAAGGCAAGCTAGGCAATGCGGATATTCAGATCTCCTACCATTGTAACCGACTTTGTGTAACCCTAGCCCTGTCCGGTGTCTATATAAACTGGAGGGTTTTAGTCCGTAGGACAACAACTCCAACATAGAACAATCATACCATAGGCTAGCTTCTAGGGTTTAGCCTCCTTGATCTCGTGGTAGATCTACTCTTGTACTTGAAGGAAATATGCCCTAGAGGCAATAATAAAGTTATTATTTATTTCCTTACATATCATGATAAATGTTTATTATTCATGCCAGAATTGTATTAACCGGAAACATAATACATGTGTGGATACATAGACAAACAGAGTGTCACTAGTATGCCTCTACTTGACTAGCTTGTTAATCAAAGATGGTTAAGTTTCCTAACCATAGACAAAAGGAGTTGTCATTTGATTAACAAGGTCACATCATTAGTTGAATGATCTGATTGACATGACCCATTCCATTAGCATAGCACCCGATCGTTTAGTATGTTGCTATTGCTTTTATCCATGACTTATACATGTTCCTTTGACTATGAGATTATGCAACTCCCGTTTGCCGGAGGAACACTTTGGGTGCTACCAAACGTCACAACGTAACTGGGTGATTATAAAGGAGTACTACAGGTGTCACCAAAGGTAGATGTTGGGTTGGCGTATTTCGAGATTAGGATTTGTCACTCCAATTGTGGGAGAGGTATCTCTGGGCCCTCTCGGTAATGCACATCACTTAAGCCTTGCAAGCATTGCAACTAATGAGTTAGTTGCGGGATGATGTATTACGGAACGAGTAAAGAGACTTGCCGGTAACGAGATTGAATTAGGTATTGGATACCGACGATCGAATCTCGGGCAAGTAACATACCGATGGACAAACGGAACAACGTATGTTGTTATGCGGTCTGACCGATAAAGATCTTCGTAGAATATGTAGGAGCCAATATGGGCATCCAGGTCCCGCTATTGGTTATTGACCGGAGACGTGTCTCCGTCATGTCTACATTGTTCTCGAACCATAAGGTCCGCACGCTTAAGGTTACGATGACAGTTATTATGAGTTTATGCATTTTGATGTACCGAAGGAGTTCGGAGTCCCGGATGTGATCACGGACATGACGAGGAGTCTCGGAATGGTCGAGACATAAAGATTGATATATTGGACGGCTATGTTCGGACATCGGAATGGTTCCGAGAGGTTTCGGATATTACCGGAGTGCCGGAGGGGTTACCGGAACCCCCCGAGGGAAGTATGGGCCTTATTGGGCCGCGAGGGGAGAGAGAGGGCCGCGCCAGGAGGTGGCGCGCACCCTCCCATGAGGAGTCCGAATTGGACAAGGAGGGGGGGGGGGGGCGCGGCCCCCCTTTCCCTCTCCCTCTCCCTCTCCTTCCTTTCCCCTTTCCCCCTCCTAGTTGGACTAGGAAAGGGGAGTCCTACTCCTACTAGGAGGAGGACTCCCCCTCCCTTGGCGCGCCTCTCTAGGCCGGCCGGCCTCCCCCTTGCTCCTTTATATACGGGGGCAGGGGGGCACCCCAGGACACACAAGTTGATCATTGAGATCGTTCCTTAGCCGTGTGCGGTGCCCCCCTCCACCATATTCCACCTCGGTCATATTGTAGCGGTGCTTAGGCGAAGCCCTGCGACAGTAGAACATCAAGATCGTCACCACGCCGTCGTGCTGACGGAACTCTTCCCCGAAGCTTTGCTGGATCGGAGCCCGGGGAACGTCATCGAGCCGAACGTGTGCCAAGAACTCGGAGGTGCCGGAGTAACGGTGCTTGGATCGGTCGGATCGTGAAGACGTACGACTACATCAACCGCGTTGATATAACGCTTCCGCTTTCGGTCTACGAGGGTACGTAGAAAACACTCTCCCCTCTCGTTGCTATGCATCACCATGATCTTGCGTGTGCGTAGGAATTTTTTTGAAATTACTACGTTCCCCAACAGTGGCATCCGAGCCTAGGTTTTTATGGTTTGATGTTATTTGCACGAGTAGAACACAAGTGAGTTGTGGACGATACAAGTCATACTGCCTACCAGGATGTCATACTTTGGTTCAGCGGTATTGTTGGATGAGACGACCCAGACCAACCTTACGCGTACGCTTACGCGAGACCGGTTCCCTCGACGTGCTTTGCACACAGATGGCTTGCGGGAGACTGTCTCACCAACTTTAGTTGAACCAAGTGTGGCTACGCCCGGTCCTTGAGAAGGTTAAAACGGAGTCTATTTGACAAACTATCGTTGTGGTTTTGATGCGTAGGTAAGATGAGTTCTTGCTTAAAGCCCGTAGCAGCCACGTAAAACTTGCAACAAACAAAGTAGAGGACGTCTAACTTGTTTTTGCAGGGCATGTTGTGATGTGATATGGTCAAGACATGATGCTATATTTTATTGTATGAGATGATCATGTTTTGTAACCGAGTTATCGGCAACCGGCAGGAGCCGTATGGTTGTCGCTTTATTGTATGCAATGCAATCGCCCTGTAATGCTTTACTTTATCACTAAGTGGTAGCGATAGTCGTAGAAGCATAAGATTGGCGAGACGACAACGATGCTACGATGGAGATCAAGATGTCGCGCCGGTGACGATGGTGATCATGATGGTGCTGCAGAGATGGAGATCACGAAGCACAAGATAATGATGACCATATCATATCACTTATATTGATTTGCATGTGATGTTTATCTTTTATGCATCTTATCTTGCTTTGATTGACGGTAGCATTATAAGATGATCTCTCACTAAATTATCAAGAAGTGTTCTCCCCGAGTATGCACCGTTGCCAAAGTTCCTCGTGCCCAGACACCACGTGATGATCGGGTGTGATAAGCTCTAAGTCCATCTACAACGGGTGCAAGCCAGTTTTGCACACGCGGAATACTCGGGTTATACTTGACGAGCCTAGCATATGCAGATATGGCCTCGGAACACAGAGACCGAAAGTTCGAGCGTGAATCATATAGTAGATATGATCAACATGATGATGTTCACCATTGAGAACTAATCCATTTCACGTGATGATCGGTTATGTTTTAGTTTGATTTGGATCACGTGATCACTTAGAAGATTAGAGGGATGTCTATCTAAGTGGGAGTTCTTAAGTAATATGATTAATTGAACTTAAATTTATCATGAACTTAGTCCCTGATAGTATCTTGCTTGTTTGTGTTAATTGTAGATAGATGGCTCGTGCTGTTGTTCCGTTGAATTTTAATGCGTTCCTTGAGAAAGCAAAGTTGAAAGATGATGGTAGCAATTACACGGACTGGGTCCGTAACTTGAGGATTATCCTCATTGCTGCACAGAAGAATTACGTCCTGGATGCACCGCTAGGTGCCAAGCCTGCTGCTGGAGCAACACTAGATGTTATGAACGTCTGGCAGAGCAAAGCTGATGACTACTCGATAGTTCAGTGTGCCATGCTTTACAGCTTAGAACCGGGACTTCAACGACGGTTTGAGAACCATGGAGCATATGAGATGTTCCAGGAGTTGAAGTTGATATTCAAACAGAATGCCCGGATTGAGAGATATGAGGTCTCCAATAAGTTCTAGAGCTGCAAGATGGAAGAGAATGGGTCTGTCAGTGAGCACATACTCAGAATGTCTGGGTATTACAATCACTTGAGTCAACTGAGAGTTAATCTTCCGGATGATTGTGTCATTGACAGAATTCTTCAATCACTGCCACCAAGCTACAAAGGCTTCGTGATGAATTATAATATGCAAGGGATAGATAAGACTATGCCCGAGCTCTTCGCAATGCTAAAGGCTGCGGAGGTAGAAATCAAGAAGGAGCATCAAGTGTTGATGGTCAATAAGACCACCAGTTTCAAGAAGAAGGGCAAAGGGAAGAAGAAGGGGAACTTCAAGAAGAACAGCAAACAAGTTGCTGCTCAAGCGAAGAAACCCAAGTCTGGACCTAAGCCTGAAACTGAGTGCTTCTACTGCAAGCAGACTGGTCACTGGAAGCGGAACTGCCCCAAGTATCTGGCGGACAAAAAGGATGGCAAGGTGAACAAAGGTATATGTGATATACATGTTATTGATGTGTACCTTACTAGAGCTCGCAGTAGCACCTGGGTATTTGATACTGGTTCTGTTGCTAATATTTGCAACTCGAAACAGGGACTACGAATTAAGCGAACACTGGCAAAGGACGAGGTGACGATGCGCGTGGGAAATGGTTCCAAAGTCGATGTGATCGCGGTCGGCATGCTACCTCTACATCTACCTTCGGGATTAGTATTAGACCTAAATAATTGTTATTTGGTGCCAGCGTTGAGCATGAACATTATATCTGGATCTTGTTTGATGCGAGACGGTTATTCATTTAAATCAGAGAATAATGGTTGTTCTATTTATATGAATAATATCTTTTATGGTCATGCACCCTTGAAGAGTGGTCTATTTTTGATGAATCTCGATAGTAGTGATACACATATTCATAATGTTGAAGCCAAAAGATGCAGAGTTAATAATGATAGTGCAACTTATTTGTGGCACTGCCGTTTAGGTCATATCGGTGTAAAGCGCATGAAGAAACTCCATACTGATGGACTTTTGGAACCACTTGATTATGAATCACTTGGTACTTGCGAACCGTGCCTCATGGGCAAGATGTCTAAAACACCGTTCTCCGGTATTATGGAGAGAGCAACAGAGTTATTGGAAATCATACATACAGATGTATGTGGTCCGATGAATATTGAAGCTCGTGGCGGATATCGTTATTTTCTCACCTTCATAGATGATTTAAGCAGATATGGGTATATCTACTTAATGAAACACAAGTCTGAAACATTTGAAAAGTTCAAAGAATTTCAGAGTGAAGTTGAAAATCATCGTAACAAGAAAATAAAGTTTCTACGACCTGATCGTGGAGGAGAATATTTGAGTTACGAGTTTGGTCTACATTTGAAACAATGCGGAATAGTTTCGCAACTCACGCCACCCCGAACACCACAGCGCAATGGTGTGTCCGAACGTCGTAATCGCACTTTACTAGATATGGTGCGATCTATGATGTCTATTACAGATTTACCGCTATCGTTTTGGGGTTATGCTCTAGAGACGGCCGCATTCACGTTAAATAGGACACCGTCAAAATCCGTTGAGACGACGCCTTATGAGCTATGGTTTGGCAAGAAACCAAAGTTGTCGTTTCTTAAAGTTTGGGACTGCGATGCTTATGTGAAAAAGCTTCAACCTGATAAGCTCGAACCCAAATCGGAGAAATGTGTCTTCATAGGATACCCAAAGAAAACAGTTGGGTACACCTTCTATCACAGATCCGAAGGCAAGACATTTGTTGCTAAAAATGGATCCTTTCTAGAGAAGGAGTTTCTCTCGAAAGAAGTGAGTGGGAGGAAAGTAGAACTTGATGAGGTAACTGTACCTGCTCCCTTATTGGAAAGTAGTACATCACAGGAACCGGTTTCTGTGACATCTAAACCAATCAGAGAAGAAGTTAGTGATGATGATCATGAAACTTCAGATCAAGTAACTGCTGAACCTCGTAGATCAACCAGAGTGAGATCCGCACCAGAGTGGTACGGCAGTCCTATTCTGGAAATCATGCTACTAGATCATGACGAACCTATGAACTATGAAGAAGCGATGGTGAGCCCAGATTCCGCAAAATGGCTGGAAGCCATGAAATCTGAGATGGGATCCATGTATGAAAACAAAGTATGGACTTTGGTTGACTTGCCCGAGGGTCGGCAAGCAATAGAGAACAAGTGGATCTTTAAGAAGAAGACTGACGCCGACGGTAATGTTACTGTCTACAAAGCTCGACTTGTCGCAAAGGGTTTTCGACAAGTTCAAGGATTGACTATGATGAGACCTTCTCACCTGTAGCGATGCTTAAGTCTGTCCGAATCATGTTAGCAATTGCCGCATTTTATGATTATGAAATTTGGCAAATGGATGTAAAGACTGCATTCCTGAATGGGTTTCTGGAAGAAGAGTTGTATATGATGCAACCAGAAGGTTTTATCGATCCAAAGGGAGCTAACAAAGTATGCAAGCTCCAGCGATCCATCTATTGACTGGTGCAAGCATCTCGGAGTTGGAATAAACGTTTTGATAGTGTGATCAAAGCATTTGGGTTTGTACAGACTTTTGGAGAAGCCTGTATTTACAAGAAAGTGAGTGGGAGCTCTGTAGCATTTCTGATATTATATGTAGATGACATATTACTGATTGGAAATGATATAGAATTTCTGGATAGCATAAAGGGATATTTGAATAAGAGTTTTTCAATGAAAGACCTTGGTGAAACTGCTTACATATTGGGCATTAAGATCTATAGAGATAGATCAAGACGCTTAATTGGACTTTCACAAAGCACATACCTTGACAAGATTTTGAAGAAGTTCAAAATGGATCAAGCAAAGAAAGGGTTCTTGCCTGTATTGCAAGGTGTGAAGTTGAGTAAGACTCAATGCCCGACCACTGCAGAAGATAGAGAGAAGATGAAAGATGTTCCCTATGCTTCAGCCATAGGCTCTATCATGTATGCAATGCTGTGTACCAGACCTGATGTGTGCCTTGCTATAAGTTTAGCAGGGAGGTACCAAAGTAATCCAGGAGTGGATCACTGGACAGCGGTCAAGAATATCCTGAAGTACCTGAAAAGGACTAAGGAAATGTTTCTCGTGTATGGAGGTGATAAAGAGCTCATCGTAAAGGGTTACTTCGATGCAAGCTTTGACACTGATCCGGACGATTCGAAATCGCAAACCGGATACGTATTTACATTAAACGGTGGAGCTGTCAGTTGGTGCAGTTCTAAACAAAGCGTCGTGGCGGGATCTACATGTGAAGCGGAGTACATAGCTGCTTCGGAAGCAGCAAATGAAGGAGTCTGGATGAAGGAGTTCATATCCGATCTAGGTGTCATACCTAGTGCATCGGGTCCAATGAAAATCTTTTGTGACAATACTGGAGCAATTGCCTTGGCGAAGGAATCCAGATTTCACAAGAGAACAAAGCACATCAAGAGACGCTTCAATTCCATCCGGGACTTGGTCCAGGTGGGAGACATAGAGATTTGCAAGATACATACGGATCTGAATGTGGCAGACCCGTTGACTAAGCCTCTTCCACGGGCAAAACATGATCAGCACCAAGACTCCATGGGTGTTAGAATCATTACTGTATAATCTAGATTATTGACTCTAGTGCAAGTGGGAGACTGAAGGAAATATGCCCTAGAGGCAATAATAAAGTTATTATTTATTTCCTTACATATCATGATAAATGTTTATTATTCATGCTAGAATTGTATTAACCGGAAACATAATACATGTGTGGATACATAGACAAACAGAGTGTCACTAGTATGCCTCTACTTGACTAGCTTGTTAATCAAAGATGGTTAAGTTTCCTAACCATAGACAAAAGGAGTTGTCATTTGATTAACAAGGTCACATCATTAGTTGAATGATCTGATTGACATGACCCATTCCATTAGCATAGCACCCGATCGTTTAGTATGTTGCTATTGCTTTTATCCATGACTTATACATGTTCCTTTGACTATGAGATTATGCAACTCCTGTTTGCCGGAGGAACACTTTGGGTGCTACCAAACGTCACAACGTAACTGGGTGATTATAAAGGAGTACTACAGGTGTCACCAAAGGTAGATGTTGGGTTGGCGTATTTCGAGATTAGGATTTGTCACTCCAATTGTGGGAGAGGTATCTCTGGGCCCTCTCGGTAATGCACATCACTTAAGCCTTGCAAGCATTGCAACTAATGAGTTAGTTGCGGGATGATGTATTACGGAACGAGTAAAGAGACTTGCCGGTAACGAGATTGAATTAGGTATTGGATACCGACGATCGAATCTCGGGCAAGTAACACACCGATGGACAAACGGAACAACGTATGTTGTTATGCGGTCTGACCGATAAAGATCTTCGTAGAATATGTAGGAGCCAATATGGGCATCAAGGTACCGCTATTGGTTATTGACCGGAGACGTGTCTCGGTCATGTCTACATTGTTCTCGAACCATAGGGTCCGCACGCTTAAGGTTACGATGACAGTTATTATGAGTTTATGCATTTTGATGTACCGAAGGAGTTCGGAGTCCCGGATGTGATCACGGACATGACGAGGAGTCTCGGAATGGTCGAGACATAAAGATTGATATATTGGACGGCTATGTTCGGACATCGGAATGGTTCCGAGAGGTTTCGGATATTACCGGAGTGCTGGAGGGGTTACCGGAACCCCCCGGGGGAAGTATGGGCCTTATTGGGCCGCGAGGGGAGAGAGAGGGCCGCGCCAGGAGGTGGCGCGCGCCCCCCCATGAGGAGTCCGAATTGGACAAGGAGGGGGGGGCGGCCCCCCTTTCCCTCTCCCTCTCCCTCTCCTTCCTTTCCCCTTTCCCCCTCCTAGTTGGACTAGGAAAGGGGAGTCCTACTCCTACTAGGAGGAGGACTCCCCCCTCCCTTGGCGCGCCTCTCTAGGCCAGCCGGCCTCCCCCTTGCTCCTTTATATACGGGGGCAGGGGGCACCCCAGGACACACAAGTTGATCATTGAGATCGTTCCTTAGCCGTGTGCGGTGCCCCCCTCCACCATATTCCACCTCGGTCATATTGTAGCGGTGCTTAGGCGAAGCCCTGCGACAGTAGAACATCAAGATCGTCACCACGCCGTCGTGCTGACGGAACTCTTCCCCGAAGCTTTGCTGGATCGGAGCCCGGGGAACGTCATCGAGCCGAACGTGTGCCAAGAACTCGGAGGTGCCGGAGTAACGGTGCTTGGATCGGTCGGATCGTGAAGACGTACGACTACATCAACCGCGTTGATATAACGCTTCCGCTTTCGGTCTACGAGGGTACGTAGACAACACTCTCCCCTCTCGTTGCTATGCATCACCATGATCTTGCGTGTGCGTAGGAATTTTTTTGAAATTACTACGTTCCCCAACAGTACTACCTATATCATCAATATTAATGAAGCAGGACGTAGGGTTTTACCTCCATCAAGAGGGCCTGAACCTGGGTAAACATTGTGTTCCCTTGTCTCCTGTTACCATCCACCTAGACGCACAGTTCGGGACCCCCTACCCGAGATCCGCCGGTTTTGACACCGACAGCTACCATCATCTTTCAACTTTTCTTTCTCAAGGAATGCATTAAAATTCAACGAAACAACAGCACGGGCCATCTATCTACAATCAACATAGACAAGCAAAATACTATCAGGTACTAAGCT
Source organism: Aegilops umbellulata (assembly GCA_032464435.1). Taxonomy (NCBI): domain Eukaryota; kingdom Viridiplantae; phylum Streptophyta; class Magnoliopsida; order Poales; family Poaceae; genus Aegilops; species Aegilops umbellulata. The sequence goes on from CP136056.1 coordinate 571,931,551, forward strand.
CATGATAAATTTAAGTTCAATTAATCATATTACTTAAGAACTCCCACTTAGATAGATATCCCTCTAATCATCTAATTGATCACGTGATCCAAATCAACTAAACCATGTCCGATCATCACGTGAGATGGAGTAGTTTTCAATGGTGAACATCACTATGTTGATCATATATACTATATGATTCACGCTCGACCTTTCGGTCTCAGTGTTCCGAGGCCATATCTGCATATGCTAGGCTCGTCAAGTTTAACCTGAGTATTCTGCATGTGCAAAACTGTCTTGCACCCGTTGGTGATGAACGTAGAGCTTATCACACCCGATCATCACATGGTGTCTCGGCACGATGAACTTTGGCAATGGTGCATACTCAGGGAGAACACTTTTATCTTGAAATTTAGTGAGGGATCATCTTATAATGCTACCTCAATCAAAGCAAAATAAGATGCATAAAAGATAAACATCACATGCAATCAATATAAGTGATATGATCGATATGGCCATCATCATCTTGTTCTTGTGATCTGAATCTCCGAAGCACTGTCATGATCACCATCATCACCGGCGTGACACCTTGATCTCCATTGTAGCATCGTTGTCGTCTCGCCAACTATTGCTTCTACAACTATCGCTACCGCTTAGTGATAAAGTAAAGCAATTATAGGGCGATTGCATTGCATACAATAAAGCGACAACCATATGGCTCCTGCCAGTTGCCGATAACTCGGTTACAAAACATGATCATCTCATACAATAGAATATAACATCATGCCTTGACCATATCACATCACAACATGCCCTGCAAAAACAAGTTAGACGTCCTCTACTTTGTTGTTGCAAGTTTTACATGGCTGCTACGGGCTGAGCAAGAACCGTTCTTACCTACGCATCAAAACCACAACGATAGTTTGTCAAGTTAGTGCTGTTTTAACTTTCTCAAGGACCAGGGGTAGCCACACTCGGTTCAACTAAAGTTGGAGAATCTGACACCCGCCAGCCACCTATGTGCAAAGCACGTCGGTATAACCAGTCTCGCATAAGCGTACGCGTAATGTTGGTCCGGGCCGCTTCATCCAACAATACCGCCGAACCAAAGTATGACATGCTGGTAAGAAGTATGACTTGTATCACCCACAACTCACTTGTGTTCTACTCGTGCATATAACATCTACGCATAAAACCTGGCTCGGATGCCACTGTTGGGGAACGTAGTAATTTCAAAAAAATTCCTACGCACACGCAGGATCATGGTGATGCATAGCAACAACAGGGGAGAGTGTTGTCCACGTACCCTCATAGACCGAAAGCGGAAGTGTTAGCACAACGCGGTTGATGTAGTCGTACATCTTCACGATCCAACTGATCCAAGTACCGAATGTACGACACCTCCGAGTTCAGCACACGTTCAGCTCGATGACGTCCCGCGAACTCCGATCCAGCAGAGCTTCACGGGAGAGTTTTGTGAGCATGACGGCATGATGACGGTGATGATGTTGCTACCGACGTAGGGCTTCGCCTAAGCACCGCTACGATATGACCGAGGTGGAATATGGTGGAGGGGGGCACCACACACGGCTGAAATAGACCAATAGATCAACTTGTGTGTCTAGAGGTGCCCATCTGCCCCCGTATATAAAGGAGCAAGGGGGGAGGCGGCTGGCCAGGAGGAGGGCGCGCCAAGGGGGGAGTTCTACTCCCACCGGGAGTAGGACTCCTCCTTTTCCTTGTTGGAATAGGAGAGGGAAGGAAGGGAGAGAGGCGGAGAAGGACAAAGGGGGGCGCCGACCCCCTCCTTGTACAATTTGGATTAGAGGGGGAGGGGGCGCGCGGCTGCCCTGGCCACCCCTCCTCTTCTCCCACTAAGGCCCATGAGGCCCAATTAACTCCCTGGGGGGTTCCGGTAACCCCCCGATACTCCGGTTTTACTCCGAAACCACTCGGAACACTTCCGGTGTCCGAATATAGTCGTCCAATATATCGATCTTTACGTCTCAACAATTTCGAGACTCCTTGTCATGTCCGTGATCATATCCGGGACTCCGAACTACCTTCAGTACATCAAAACACAAAAACTCATAATACCGATCGTCACCAAACTTTAAGCGTGCGGACCCTACGGGTTCGAGAACTATGTATACATGACCGAGACATGTCTCCGGTCAATAACCAATAGCGGAACCTAGATGCTCAACTCGTTCCGTAATGCATCATCCCGCAACTAACTCATTAGTCACATTGCTTGCAAGGCTTATAGTGATGTGCATTACCGAGAGGGCCCAGAGATACCTCTCCGACAATCAGAGTGACAAATCCTAATCTTGAAATACGCCAACTCAAGAAGTACCTTCGGAGACACCTGTAGAGCACCTTTATAATCACCCAGTTATGTTGTGACGTTTGGTAGCACACAAAGTGTTCCCTCCGGTAAACGGGAGTTGCATAATCTCATAGTCATAGGAACATGTATAAGTCATGAAGAAAGCAATAGCAACATACTAAACGATCAAGTGCTAAGCTAACGGAATGGGTCAAGTCAATCACATCATTGTCCTAATGATGTGATCCCGTTATCAAATGACAACTCATGTCCATGGCTAGGAAACTCAACCATCTTCGATTAACGAGCTAGTCAAGTAGAGGCATACTAGTGACACTATGTTTGTCTATGTGTTCACACATGTATTATGTTTCCGGTTAATACAATTCTAGCATGAATATTAAACATTTATCATGATATAAGGAAATAAATAATAACTTTATTATTGCGTCTAGGGCATATTTCCTTCAAATGTCCCTCCTGCCGAATCTCGCTAGCAGTAGGGGTCACCCTCGGGTCAGCCTCCCGCCCCGTGTTTCTAAAGTTTTAGGGTGAGAGTTTGCTGTGCCCCGCAAAACTTTTTTAAAGGCCACGATCTGATATGGTATCCATTCGGGCCACTTTTTTCGCGCAAAACTCTGAATTGGTAGCTATATATTTTGCAGTTCAACGCGATATAAGGGTCTGCTAGAGATGCTCTAAGGGGTCCAACACGATCCATGTGGCCTATGGGCCCGTCCCTAGGGCGACAGTTAGGGTTTTTATCTGGCGATCCCGAGGCGACCATTGGTGCGTTCCTCTCTCATCACCTAGGGTTTCCAATTCGCCCCGCAACACATGTTCACAACCATGCCATCTGCTCCCCGTTGTCGATGGCGTCTAGCTGGGGTGGGGGTGGGATTGTCCCACTCAATAGTAGTCTAAACATTGTCATTTACCAATCCAGTTGTAATACATCAGTTGAGTCTAGATCAAAGAGCGTGAGTGGTCAGGTGCTAGGAGTAGAGATGAAGGGAGTAGAGGGTATGTTGGGGAGGACGAAGCTATCGGAGGCGGAGAAGAAGAGTGTGAAGGTGGATGGAGGATATCACAACAGAAGGATCAGGGAGTGGCCAGGACTACAAGGAAACTTGTATTGGATATGCCGTGCTATGATGCGATGCGGGTATGGAGATCGTCCTGGGAAGGATCTGGTACCCGATAAGTTGATGGGAGGTTAACGAGATTGGGTGTGTGTGTGGGGGGGGGGTGGGGGGGGTGGATAGATTATTGTTCTTGTTCCATTAGTAGACAGGGAAGAGGAAGATGATAGAGAACGGCCCATGGAAATTTGTCATGGCGCTGCTGGTCATGACGATAGAGAAAACGACCCATGGACATGATGTAATTGCTATTGCAGTTGTGTTTCCTTAGATATGATGGATTATGACCAGATCATTCATTTTGCTATTGATGCTATTTCATATCACTGAATGTCTTTATTTATAGTCCTCAATGCTCTCCGATTTATATGTTTATGCTGGCCAAGTTTATGTATTAAATCTCCAAGAGGGAGTATATGTTTGATAGTGGGTTCAATTTTCTTTCTTTGTGCCCGAGTGACAGAACACATATAATAGGGGTATTGTGTTGTTGCTACTCAGGGTAAAACAACGGTGCTTACGTCACTTGTAGGTTTATTATTGCTTACATTATGTAGTGGCCTTAAGGCAATACTGTGTTTGTCATGGACTTAATTCCTAGATTTGCATGATGAATAGCGGTCTCAAACCAGAGTATTAGTTATAGATGCAGTTCGATAGCGGTGTATATATGCTTGACGTTATGCATTATATGAATATTGACATGCACGTTTTCTACATCACAATTGCTTTATTATGATTCTATCAATTGGCAAGCTGTAATTTGTTGACCCAACAATATTATATTTTCTCTTGAGATACCACCAGTTACACTATGGCCCCCCGTCCCATCTTTTTACATTGTTTACAACCGTTCTTACTTTATTTTCACCATTATTTCCTCATCGGTCCATTTTTTCTTTTATTTGTATTCATCACTTCCATCCATACATTGCATTTAATTCTTCTAACAAGCCGAACGGGGAGTTTGACAACCTTGTTGGATATTTGGGACAAGTTGGTTTTGTCTTTTGTGTGCAGGTACCGTTAACTTGGTCGAAGAGGGCCATGGCTATATAAATCTTGTTCATAGCGGAGGGAAATACTTGTTGTTGTCTATATCATCCCTTCCATTTGGGCAGGGATGATTTTAAAGGGGGGGGGGCTAGGACCCCCCAACGATCTGGTTATCCCTTCATATAGATTAGTTACGAGTGATATTTTCCTTCATACGCACACAATTTCTAGTTGTCTCGCCCCCCATGCTCTCATAGGCAAAGGCCCATCCCATGTACACACAGCACCAAAGGCCCAAATATATCAACAAAAGGGAAAAGGAAACACATCCCACCGTGATCCGTGGATGGAAGACAAGGAGTTGGAAGCAAAAGCAATACGCATGACCTACGCAGCGCCGCAGCGGCGTGTACTAGGTCTTCTTCTTCGTTTTCAATCTGCTCGTTCTTGCGATCTAAAAAACTTGCTTGCTGCCGCCAGCCGCATCCATAGTCTATCCTCTATCTAATCTCTCCATCCGTTCCGTTCAGAAGGGAAGGCCTCCGTCCGATCGTCCCTGAGAGGCTGAGACCCAGACGGCCACACTCCCATGCGGCCCGGCGTATTCCGGCCGGCCACACCGATGAGCGATCAAACAAGGAAGAAAGGTAAGTTTTTTTGCAGCACCAGCATTAGATTGATTTCTGTCTTGTCTTGGAATGTAATTGTAAGAATATAGACATTAAAAACTAATTAGAATTTTTTAATTGTCCAATTGTGTTCTGTATACATGAAGAGGAAGAGGGCTCAATCAATCCATACTGTTTTCAAGCCAATTGGTTCAAGCTCTCAGCCATGTAAACATGGTGATGGTGCTAATACAAATGATGTGCAACCTAGGGAAGAGAACAACCCTAGTCGTGCCGAAGGTGATGCTCAAGATGTTCCAGTGCCAGAAGTTACAGAAGAAGCTACAGTCATAACCACAAAATATGATCGAGACCCAGGGAGGCGCCCTCAAATTTGGCAACTCCCTCCAGAAAAGCAAGATGATGCTAGGCGTTTTTATATATGTGAGGGGGCCTATCATCCCGAATTGGATAATTATGAATATAGAGAAAGAAGTGTTGTTCGTCGGCGATTCCAAAAAGATTGGTACACAAATTTTTGGTGGTTGGAATATTCGGCTGATACATAATGTGCCTATTGTTTGCCTTGTTTTCTGTTTTCGAAGAAGCCAGTTGGGAAGTGTGGTTCGGACACATTCACTGTCAAAGGATTTGATAAGTGGAAGAAGGTTAACAATGGAAAAGAATGTGCTTTTCTCAAACATATGGGCACTACTCCTAGCTCTGCTCATAACTTTGCAGTTCGGTGTTACGAAAATATGAAAAATAATCCAACTCATATTGACAAGGTGATGAAAAGGCAAACTAAGCAAATGGTTCTTGATGTAAGACTGAGGCTTAAGACTTCTATTGATGCCATGAGGTAAGCAACACATATTTAATTTAAGACAATTTTCTCAATACATTTTATCTAATAATTATTCTCTATTGATTGCATCAGGTGGTTAATGTTCCAAGCATGTCCATTTAGAGGAAACGATGAATCTAAGGATTCCAAGAATCAAGGTAATTTCAAGGAAATGATTAAGCTTTTGGCTTCTTATAATAAGGATGTACAAGAAGTTGTACAGAATGCTCCTAGAAATGCAAAGTACACCTCCTAAACTATTCAGAAGGAAATTGCTAGCATAATTTCACGGAAAGTGCAAGCCTCAATTAAAGAAGAAATGGATAATAGCAAGTTTGCAATACTGGTTGATGAATGTCGGGATGAGTCTAAAAAAGTGTAGATGGCAGTAGTTGTTCGGTTTGTGAACATAGAAGGGTTGATAAGGGAGCGTTTCCTTGATCTTGTTCATGTTAGTGACACTTGTGCTTTGACTCTCAAGAATAAAATCATTGCTGTCCTAGTTGCTAATGGGTTGAATGTGCAAGATATTAGAGGCCAAGGGTATGATGGAGCAAGCAATATGAGAGGGGAGTGCAATGGGCTAAAGGCTCTAATTCTCCAAGAGTGTCCTTATGCTTATTATATCCATTGTCTAGCTCATCAACTCCAATTGGCTTTGGTTGCCGCTTCAAGGGAGGTAAATGAGGTTCACAATTTTTTCCAACATGCAAATTTTGTTGTGAATACAGTTAGTGCATCTCCCAAATGTAATGATGAGTTACTAGAAAACCAGGCAGCTAAAATTGCTAGAGATTGAATTGGGAGAGCTTGACACTGGAAGAGGGGCTAATCATATCGGATCTTTACAAAGGGCCGGGGACACGAGATGGAGTTCACACTATAATTCAATCAAAAGTTTGCTCAAGATGTTTGCTGCAACTATTTCAGTCCTAAGAAGTGTAGCAACTGATCGCTCAGCTACAAGGAATTCAAGAGGAGACGCTGCAGGTGCTCTGAAGATATTAAACACATTTGATTTTGTCTTCATTCTGCACCTAATGGAAAGAATTATGAAAATCACGGATATCTTGTGTGTTAAACTGCAAAATAAAAGTTTGGTATTGCTAATGCATTGTATTGTGTTTCTAACACAAAGTCATTGCTTGCTAAACTGAGAGAAGATGGATGGGAAAGTCTTTTTGAAGATGTCAAATCATTTTGTGTGAAACATGAGATTGATATCCCGGACATGGATCAAAGGTATGTCTCTTTCCCTATCTCTATGTTCATTAAATTCCAATGTAGAGATTTAGTCACTTACCAACTTACTCACTATTGTCTAAAGGTTGCAACTAATTCATGTTTTTTCATATATATTGCAATTATAGGTATGTTGATGTAACAAAATCAAGAAATAAGCATGACAACACCACCATTATCCATCATTACAAAGTAGATGTGTTTAATGTTGCAATAGATCAACAAGTGATAGAGTTGAATGATCGATTCAGTTCTCAAGTTACGGAGCTTCTAGATCTTTGTTCATCATTGGACCCTAGACATGATGCCTTCGACAAGTCAAAGATATGCACTCTAGTGGAAAAATTCTATCATGCTGATTTTTCTAGTCAAGAAAGAGATCGGTTGGAGTGTGAATTACCACATTTCCATCTTGACACATTGAACCATCCAGAGATCAAAAATTGCAAATCACTTGCTGATATGACAAAAGGAATAACTGCAAATCACTTTTTACATTGTTTACAACCGTTCTTACTTTATTTTCACCGTTATTTCCTCGTCGGTCCATTTTTTTCTTTTATTTGTATTCATCACTTCCATCCATACATTGCATTTAATTCTTGTAACAAGCCGAACGGGGAGTTTGGCAACCTTGTTGGATATTTGGGACAAGTTGGTTTTGTCTTTTTTGTGCAGGTACCGTGAACTTGGCCGAAGAGGGCCATGGCTAGATAAATCTTGTTCATAGCGGAGGGAAATACTTGTTGTTGTCTATATCATCCCTTCCATTTGGGCAGGGACGATTTTAAGGGGGGCCAGGGGGGCTAGACCCCCCCCAACGATCTGGTTATCCATTGACATAGATTAGTTACGAGCGATATTTTCCTTCGTACGCACACAATTTCTAGTTGTCTCGCCCCCCATGCTCTCATAGGCAGAGGCCCAGCCCACGTACACACAACACCAAAGGCCCAAATATATCAGCAAAAGGGAAAAGGAAACACAGCCCACCGTGATCCGTGGATGGAAGACAAGGAGTTGGAAGCAAAAGCAATACACACGACCTACGCAGCGCCGCAGCGGCGTGTACCAGGTCTTCTGCTTCGTTTTCAATTTGCTCGTTCTTGCGATCTGAAAAACTTGCTCGCTGCCGCCGGCCGCATCCATAGTCTATCCTCTATCTAATCTCTCCATCCATTCCGTTCAGAAGGGAAGGCCTCCGTCCGACCGTCCCTGAGAGGCTGAGACCCAAACGGCCACACTCCCCTGCGGCCCGGCGTATTCCGGCCGGCCACACTGATGAGCGATCAAACAAGGAAGAAAGGTCAGTTTTTTGGCAGCACCAGTATTGGATTGATTTATGTCTTGTCTTGGAATGTAATTGTAAGAATATAGACATTAAAAACTAATAAGAATTTTTTTATTGTCCAATTGTGTTCTATAGACATGAAGAGGAAGAGGGCTCAATCAATCCATACTTTTTTCAAGCCAATTGGTTCAAGCTCTCAGCCATGTGAACATGGTGATGGTGCTAATACAAATGATGTGCAACCTAGCGAAGAGAACAACCCTAGTCGTGCGGAAGGTGATGCTCAAGATGTTCCAGTGCCAGAAGTTACAGAAGAAGCTACAGTCATAAGCACAAAATATGATCGAGACCCAGGGAGGCGCCCTCAAATTTGGCAACTCCCTCCAGAAAAGCAAGATGATGCTAGGCGTTTTTATATATGTGAGGGGGCCTATCAGCCCGAATTGGATAATTATGAATATAGAGAAAGAAGTGTTGTTCGTCGGCGATTCCAAAAAGATTGGTACACAAATTTTTGGTGGTTGGAATATTCGGCTGATACATAATGTGCCTATTGTTTGCCTTGTTTTCTCTTTTCGAAGAAGCCAGTTGGGAAGTGTGGTTCGGACACATTCACTGTCAAAGGATTTGATAAGTGGAAGAAGGTTAACAATGGAAAAGAATGTGCTTTTCTCAAACATATGGGCACTACTCCTAGCTCTGCTCATAACTTTGCAGTTCGGTGTTACGAAAATCTGAAAAATAATCCAACTCATATTGACAAGGTGATGAAAAGGCAAACTAAGCGAATCGTTCTTGATGTAAGACTGAGGCTTAAGACTTCTATTGATGCCATGATGTAAGCAACACATATTTAATTTAAGACAATTATATCTAATAATTATTCTCTATTGATTGCATCGTGTGGTTAATGTTCCAAGCATGTCCATTTAGAGGAAATGATGAATCTAAGGATTCCAGGAATCAAGGTAATTTCAAGGAAGTGGTTAAGCTTTTGGCTTCTTATAATAAGGATGTACAAGAAGTTGTACAGAATGCTCCTAGAAATGCAAAGTACACCTCCTCAACTATTCAGAAGGAAAATGCTAGCATAATTTCACCGAAAGTGCAAACCTCAATTAAAGAAGAAATGGGTAATAGCAACTTTGCAATACTGGTTGATGAATGTCGGGATGAGTCTAAAAATGAGCAGATGGCAGTAGTTGTTCGGTTTGTGAACATAGAAGGGTTGATAAGAGAGCGTTTCCTTGATCTTGTTCATGTTAGTGACACTTGTGCTTTGACTCTCAAGAAAAAAATCATTGCTGTCCTAGTTGCTAATGGGTTGAATGTGCAAGATATTAGAGGCCAAGGGTACGATGGAGCAAGCAATATGAGAGGGGAGTGGAATGGGCTAAAGGCTCTAACTCTCCAAGAGTGTCCTTATGCTTATTATATCCATTGTCTAGCTCATCAACTCCAATTGGCTTTGGTTGCCGCTTCAAGGGAGGTAAATGAGGTTCACAATTTTTTCCAACATGCAAATTTTGTTGTGAATACAGTTAGTGCATCTCCCAAACGTAATGATGAGTTACTAGAAAACCAGGCAGCTGAAATTGCTAGAGAGATTGAATTGGGAGAGTTCGACACTGGAAGAGGGGCTAATCAAATTGGATCTTTACGAAGGGCCGGGGACACGAGATGGAGTTCACACTATAAGTCAATCAAAAGTTTGCTCAAGATGTTTGCTGCAACTATTTTAGTTCTAAGAAGTGTAGCAACCGATCGCTCAGCTACAAGGAATTCAAGAGGAGACGCTGCAGGTGCTCTGAAGATATTAAACACATTTGGGTTTGTCTTCATTCTGCACCTGATGGAAAGAATTGTGAAAATCATGGATATCTTGTGCGTTAAACTACAAAATAAAACTATGGATATTGCTAATGTATTGGATTGTGTTTCTAACACAAAGTCGTTGCTTGCTGAAATGAGAGAAGATGGATGGGAAAGTCTTTTTGAAGATGTCAAATCATTTTGTGTGAAGCATGAGATTGATATCCCGGACATGGATCAAAGGTATGTCTCTTTCCCTATCTCTAATATAGTTACCTAATGCCCTGTCAGGTATCCATTGTATGGTAGGCAGGATTTGGCTCATCAGTTCATTTGTTGTCGTTTGTGTTTTCACAGTTGCTAACATGCACGGACACAAATGTTCGGGTTGCTAGCTTCTAGTATGTTGTCGGTAGATAATTCTGATGTGTTACTATTTCATGATAGAAGACATCGCCATTATTGGCAAGAATGCAAATATAATGTATGTGGTTTGTGAGTTGTTATGTTGAAAATAAAATATATATTCTTCGGATATTTGCAACTTCCGGTAATTCTTGTGTAGGAAGGAGAAGATGATATGGGTACGCGTGGACGACGATTAGGACAGCTCGTGCGACCGTGGTCATTCTGGTGTTTGAGTTGTTGTACTATTCAGGGTTGGAATTATTTTCTTGTCCCAAGCATAACTTGTAATAGTGTAACCGTCTCATTTTGGAATCTCGGATCTTTAACTTGCATCTTGATTAAGTAGAACTTGTCGTAAGAGCTGTGCCCTATTAATAAAGTACTAGTATATTATGATTTGTTATGTTATCCAAATTAATGCCCATAAATCACGGCATGCCATGTGAAAAAGTTTCAGGCATCGTTGCTAAATAACCTTCGATAAGCATCACTACAGTGCCACTAAAAACTTTTCTTTGTTCCCTAGAAGAAATTTTCTTATTTCATTTTTAAAATACATTGCTGAAATCAGATTATCTAAAGTATAAGAAAAATGTAAGTTTTGCTCTCTAGCAACACAACTTAAGATAAACGTGATATTGTGTTGGCTTTTATCTGGTTCCTACTAAACTAGAGACCTAACCACAGCAAATTAAGCCCGGATACAATGGGAATAACAAGTTGAAATACAAACAAATACAAGCCAATCACAACTTGCGGGACAAATACAATAACAATCAAAGCCCGGAACGATACAGGAGTGAAGGGAGGAGGGATTCTGGTCACACACACACACACGCACACACATATCGGTGACATCAATCGACCGAGAATTAGTGCCCAGCCCTAGGAGTATCCCTTGATTATTTATTTAAGCACCACGGTGCTACGTGCATGCATGCATGCATACCTGGTAGTACGTAGCCTAGTATGGAACTTGCCCGACCACGGGCGGCGGGCTGTAGCTGCAGATGACAAACACGCCAGCGTTGCCGTCACAGAGGACAGCGCCGCAGCCGATGGTCTTGGTGTCCCTCCACACCAACTGCAGGTATCCCATGCACGACTCACCCGTAGGTGCGGAGCAGGTGTTGGTGGCGTGGTCGTAGTACTGCTTCCCGGACGCCCAATAAATCACTGCGTCCACCGCATTCCATTCGGTCCCAGCGGCCCGAAAGAGGTTCTCTCCGTATGGGCGCACCTCCGGAGAGAGTAGTAGCTGGCAGTCGGCGCGGCGCTTCTCCGCATACGACTGCGCGTACGCCGCCACTATGGGGTCCCACGTCACTGGCCCCACACCGACGGCGGCGCGCACTTCATTGTGGGCGTTCAGCATGTCATCGGCCCCGTTCTGGGCGGTGACCATCATGGCGGACGCGAGAGCTAAGAGCAGTGCCGCCGCTAGCTTTGGCGAGTACCCCATCGCTAATGATGCCTTAGGAAATGGAGGAAAGAAGTGCATGCGTGTGTGTAATGATGGATGAGATCTGCTGTCACCGTGAGTTGTGTATTTATACTAGTGCACAAGCTAGCTCGATGGGTTGCTTCTCTAAACACCTAATCTTAGAGTCATTATTATTCTCCTTTCAATAGAGAAACAAGAATATCCACTTTTACGTACTGGGCAAATTCCCATACATGTGCCTGGTCCAAAAATTCAAGCCACTCAGGAAGCGGAGACCTCAACAATTCGAACAAAAAAATATAAGCGGACGCCTCATCGGTTTGAAAAAAGTAACCAATCTGTTGTGGCACTACGGATTATTAACTTCCCCAGCGGCTAATTTGGTCTGGCGGGCGGTAGGTATGAAAAAACAAAAGAATATCCACTTGCCCGGTTGAAGAGTTGAAGCCAATCGGTAAACGTAGACCTCACCAGTTTGTAATAACTAAGCCAAGACCGCACCGGGTCACAAGAAATAAGCGCATACCTCATTAATTTGAAAAAAGTAACCAGCATGCTATGTCGCCGTGAACGCCGTGTCAGACCCTGCTGTAGTAAAAGCATCGATTCATGGATGCATAAAAAAGCAAAGCAATGCATATTACACACGATATGCCACACACAACGACATTCCGAGCAGATGTGGATTAGCTTCTCAAGAGGCAGCTTATGTAGCAGCAAATCGTGCCCTCTATTTGAAGCAGCAGTACGTACAAGATTGAATATACCTATCATGTATGCACGCAATTGAATTAGTTAACGATTTCGCTCAAGTGGAAGAGACACTCATGGAGAAACCGACTTGGGGTCGCCAAACATGTCCTAGCTTTAGTGATACTAGATGACTTGTTGCGCCAATTGACGAACATGGCGGAGTTACTCCAGAAGAAATGTATGGTAATCTATTCCCAAGATTATAGACTTCAAAAATAAGAAAGTGGAGATCATCACAACGTACATTTTAGGTGGTGAATTATCAACATATTTATTCCAGGAAAGTATTGAAGCCAGTCAGTAAGCGGGTGAGGTCGTACAAAATAAGCGGAGACCTCACCGGGTCGTAAAAAAATAAACGAAGACCTGATCGTTCTGAAAACGTAACCAACATGTTGTGCCACCGTGGATGCCGCGTGAGGCCCTGCAGAGAAAAAGCATCAATTCATGGATGCATACAAAAGCAAAGAAGTGCCTATTACACATGATACGCCAGCCACACAACCACCTTCCGAGCATATGTGGATTATCTTCTCAAGAGGCAGCCTGTGTCGCAGCAGATCATGCCCTCTACTTGAAGCAGCAGTACATACTAGAATGACTATACCCATCATGTATGCATCCAATTGAATTAATTCGTGATTTCTCTCAAGTGAAGAGACATGGGGGAAAGAGAGTTGGGGTCGCCAAACGTGAGGGGGGGGGGGGGGGGGTCCTAGCTTTAATGATACGAAATGACCCATTGCGCCAATTGGCGCAAATGGAAGAGTTTCGTCGACAGAAATGTATGGTAATCCATTCCCAAGATCATTGACTTCAAAAATAAATAAGCGAGATCATCGTAATATACGTTTTAGGTGGTGAAGTATTAGCATATTTATTCCAAGTAAAAATTGAAGCCAACCGGTAAACGAAGACCTCACCAGGTCGTATAAAATAAGCGAAGACCTCACCGGATCGTTAACAATAGGCGGAGACCTGATCGGGAAAAAAGTACCCAACATGTTGTGTAACCGTGGATGCCACGCCAGGCCCTGCTGTAGAAAAAGCATCGATTCATGGATGCATACAAGAGCAAAGCACTGCATGTTACACACGATACACCAAACAACGACCTTCCGAGCAGATATGGATTAGCTTCTCAAGAGGCAGCCTATGTCGCAACATATCGTGTCCTCTTTTTGAAAAACAGTACTTACTAAAATGATTATACCCATCATGTATGCATCCAACTGAATTAACTCACGATGTCGCTCAAGTGGAAGAGACAAGGTAGAAATAGAGTGGGGTTTGCCAAAGATGAGGGGGCGATCCCTCCTAGCTTTAGTGAGACTAGATGATTTGCTGCGCCAATTAGCGCAAACGGCGGAGTTACGCCAGAAGAAATGTATGGTAATCTATTCCCAAGATCATTGATGTCAAAAAATAAGAAAGATCGATCATGCAATATACGTTTTAGGTGGTGAATTATGGGCTTATTTAATCCAGGTAACAATTGTAGCCAATCAATAAGCGGAGACCTCACTGGGTCATGAAAATAAAATAAGCAGAGACCTCACCGGATCGTAAAAAATAAGCGGGGACCTCATCGGTTTGAAAAAACTAACCAACATGTTTTGTCACCGTGGATGTCTCGTTAGGCCTTACTATAGAAAATGCATTGATTCATGGATGCATACGAAAGCAAAGCAATGCCTATTACACACGATACGCCACACAACGATCTTCCGAGCAGATGTCGTAGTAGATAGTGCGCTCTATTTGAGCTTCTCAAGAACAGCCTGTGTCGTAGTAGATCGTGCTCTCTATTTGAAGCAGCAGTATGTACTAGAATAAATATATGCATCATTTATGCATCCAATTGAATTAATTTACGATTTCGCTCAAGTGGAAGAGACAGGGGAGAAAGAGTGGTGGTCGCCAAATATGATTGGTTATCCTATCTTTAGTAATACTAAGGTGACCTGTTGCGCCAATTGGCGCAAATGATGGAGTTATGCCATAAGGAATGTATGGTAATCGATTCGCAAGATCATTTGCTTCAAAAATTAGAAAGCGAGATCATCATAATATATGTATTAGGAGGTAAAATATCCACATATTTATTCGATGCAAAGAGTAATAAAAATATTGTGTCACATTACATGCCTTGAAGTTTGAACACATAGCCATTGTTTATCAATTTCTCTATAGAGGAAGAGGATCGTAATAAAAACATACGTGATAATAAAATGAGAGACATAGGGGAAGAGACATTGGAGAAACATAGTTGGAGAAACATAGTTGGGGAAGCCAAACATGATGGGGCGATCCTAGCTTTAGTGACACTAGATGACTTGTTGCGCCAATTGACGAAAATGACGGAGTTACTCCAGAAGAACTGTATGGTATTCGTAATCTATTCCCAAGATTATCGACTTCAAAAATAAGAAAGTGAGATCATCACAATATACATTTTAGGTGGTGAATTATCGACATATTTATTCCAGGTAAGAATTGAAGCCAATCAGTAAGTGGAGACCTCACGTGGTCATACAAAATAAGCTGAGACCTCACCAGGTCGTAAAAAATAAATAAACGAAGACCTGATCGGTTTGAAAATGTAACCAACATGTGTGTCACTGTGGATGCCGCGTGAGGCCCTACTGAGGAAAAGACATCGATTCATGGATGCATACAAAAGCAAAGAAATGCCTATTAAACACGATACGCCAGCCACACAACGACTATGGAGACCTCATCAGTTCGAAAATAAAGAAATAAGCAGAGAGATTGTGAGAGAAAATTCCCGCGGTTAGAGAGAATTTTCCAACTAGAACAAGATGAAGGGACGATAGTTGGTCAGGATAATCTCAAAGTTTACATTACCAATTATTATAAGCAGTTGTTTGGTCCCCCGGTAGAGACTTTCGTGTCGTTGGATGTGTCTAGGGTTGAGGATGTGCCTCAACTTGAGACTGCCGAGAATGAGCTCTTGACTGCTCCTTTCTCGGAGAAAGAGGTGTTTGAGGCTGTTACTAAAATGGAGAATAATAAGGCTCCAGGACCGGATGGGTTTCCGGCGTAGTTCTACGAGAAGTGTTGGCATTTTATCAAGGGAGACTTGATGCCCATGTTTCAGGAGTTTTTTGAGGGGCAGCTTCAATTGTTTAAGCTAAATTTTGGGACGATAACCCTTCTTCCTAACAAGACACAGGCTGTTCGGATTGAGCAGTTCAGACCCGTTTGTCTGCTAAATGTGAGTTTCAAAATCTTCACCAAGGTGGGGACAAATAGGCTTTCACAAATAGCACACACAGTGGTTCAGCCGTCCCAGACAGCTTTCATGCCGGATAGAAACATCCTGGAAGGGGTTGTTGTCCTGCATGAAACGCTCCATGAAATCCATTCCAAAAAACTTGATGGCGTAGTTTTTAAAGTGGATTTTCAAAAAGCATATGATAAAGTCAAATGGCCTTTCCTTCAACAAGCTTTGCGTATGAAAGATTTTGATCCGGCCTGGAGAAACCAGATTGACTCTTTCACGCAAAAAGGGAGTGTCGGGATTAAGGTGAATGATGATGTGGGTCACTATTTCCAAACACACAAGGGGCTACGGCAAGGAGACCCTATGTCACCGATCCTGTTTAACATAGTGGCTGACATGCTGGTTATTTTAATAGGTCGGGCAAAGGATGCAGGACAGGTAGGTGGCCTAGTTCCACATCTAGTTGACGGCGGGCTGTCCATTCTTCAGTATGCTGATGATACTATTATATTTATGGAGCATGACATGGCGAAAGCAAGGAACATGAAGCTGCTGGTATGCTTATTTGAACAATTGTCTGGGCTTAAAATCAACTTCCACAAGAGCGAATTGTTTTGCTTTGGAAGAGCCATTGATGACCGGGAGTCGTATCAACAATTGTTCGGATGTGAATTGGGCTCGTTACCGTTTACGTATTTAGGTATACCCATTCATCATTGTAAGCTAACTAATATTGACTGGAAATGTATTGAGGATCGTTTTGAAAAGAAACTGAGTTGTTGGAAAGGAAAGCTCATGTCATACAGAGGTCGATTAATCCTGATTAATTCGGTCCTTACTAGTATGCCTATGTTTCTTTTATCTTTTTTCCTGGTTTCGGCCGGAGTTAGGAAAATGTTAGATTTCTATCGATCTCGATTCTTTTGGCAAATTGATGAGCTCAAACGAAAGTATAGACTTGCGAAGTGAGATATTATCTGCAGACCTAAGGACCAAGGTGGCCTAGGTATTGAAAATCTGGAAGTCAAAAACATATGTCTCCTTAGCAAGTGGCTTTTTAAGCTGTCATCTGAGACGGAGGCCACTTGGGCACAGATTTTACGCAATAAGTATCTCTTTGCTAAAACCTTGGCTCAGGTGAATGTGAGGCCTTCCGACTCTCCCTTTTGGAAGGGTTTGATGAAAGTTAAACAACTCTTTTTCAACAGGACGAAATTTATTGTTGGGAATGGTACCACGACGAGGTTTTGAGAGGATACGTGGCTTGGGGAGACCCCACTAGCACTTCAATATCCTTCTTTGTATAACATTGTCCAACATAGAGGTGCCTATGTTGCTACTGTTTTACAATCCGTTCCCCTCAATATCAGTTTTAGACGGACGCTGGTTGGAAATCGTTGGGAGGCTTGGATCCATCTTGTTCGACGTTTAATGGATGTCCGGTTGTCTCAACAGCCAGATCAGTTGCATTGGAAACTTACTAAGAACGGTGTGTTCTCGGTCAAATCAATGTATCTGGATGTCATTAACTCTACCGTCATCCCTACCTCGTTACATGTTTGGAAAATTAAGGTACCCATACGTATCAAAGTGTTTATGTGGTTTGTGCATAAACAAGTCATCTTGACTAAGGATAACCTTGCAAAACGTAATTGGGTGGGTTCGTCGCGATGTAGCTTTTGTGATCATAACGAAAACATCGAACACCTCTTTCTCGATTGTCCGTTGGCTAAGATTCTGTGGCGGTCAGTTCATATTGCGTTTAATATTAATCAGCCCACCTCTATTAGCATGTTATTTGGAACATGGCTCGATGGGGTGGATTCTGACACTGCAAGACACATTCGGGTCGGCGTTTGTGCACTCTTATGGGCAATATGGAACTGCAGAAATGACTTAGTCTTTAACCGATCAACAAACATTCACTTTTTGCAGGTTATCTTCAGGGCCACGGCGTTCATCCGTATGTGGTCGCTACTCACTCCGACGGAGGCCAGGGAGCGTTTGGTTACTGCGTCTATCCGATGGGAGATGGTAGCTCGGGATATTTTCAACCGGTTTGGATGGCGGTCATGTAATAGGATAGACATGTAGTGATCCTATTGTTATGCCAGCTGGTTGTGGCTTTGGCTTTTCTTCTTTACAGTTTTTGTTTTCATCTGTACTATGACATTGCGACACTTTGCTACTGGACTATCCGTTTAATAATATGAGCCGTATGCATCTTTCTGATGCAGAGGCTGGGGTACGTCCCCTTCTCCAAAAAAAAAGGAGGTTGCAAGGAATCTGTACCAACGCTACGCCAACACATCTTCCGCTGTACTCTTGGGAGTTTGATTCATAGGGCGGTTCTTTTTGTTTTCTACTATGTTTCCCAACACGCCATGCTGGAAGAGAACCATTCAGTCATTTTCTAAGTCGGAGTGCAGCGTGACGATTCTCATCACGGAGGAGCACTTCGTGTTACAAAGCTTCCACAACGAGCTCAAGTTCAGCAGCTGTCCTTGGAGTAAATGTTCACTTTCAAGTTTCAACTTGTAAATAGTTCTGTCTGTATGTACTATGTAGTGCTTATTGCATATATGTAGTTCCAGATCTACTTTGTGTAAGGATATGTGTATTCGAATATAGAAAATCACAAAGATGCCACATTCTATTCGTAGTTCCACTCATCCATAAGTTATGTTATTGACACGACAGAGCGAAACCATCATTCCAGTGGCGATGTAAACAATAACAACTTCACAAATACCATGCTCTAGCACAATGGAAGTTGCCTAGATGCTCCATAAGCCATAGTTTGGGGATGGCGCCTGCAGGTGCATCATAAAGTGGACTATGGTTGGCACTGATGGCAAGTAATAGGTTCGAGAGGCTTCTTAAGCACAGCAGAATCGCAGGCGACGATCTTCACTTTGTGGAGGACTGTTTCGATATCCTCGTTCTTGAATGTCACGTCTCTCAAGATTAATGTCCAGACGTCATCGCAGTTCCTGTATGTGCGCAGATTGCCGCGCTGTCAAGACAAGAGGAAAACAATCATGTGAATGAAATCAATGTATGGATGGAAACATGACTAGAGATTGCAATATTTTGAAGACAGAATATTCTGAAATTGACTGAAATACTAGCCAGGTGAACTATTTGAGTTAAGCTATTGCCATGTAGAAAAGCATAGCTTTCTGAAATAAACAGCATCACTGGAAAATAACACGCAGAGCAATTTACTCGATACTAATTAGTAAGCACACAAGTGGTACGTCATACATAGCATCAAGCAGAAGACAAAAAAAAATGTGTAGCTGATCTGCATTATCAGTAACAGGTAGCAACAGCAAGGTATTTCAGCATGCATTGCATTAATTATTCCCTTGAAACAAATTAAACCTGTACATGACAATCACAGGGATGGATGAATGCATAGCACAAGAGAGTAGGCAATTTGGTTGGTTGGGTACCTTGAAGAAGGCCCTGCTCTTGACATGCTTATCCAGCGCGTGTCCCATGGACTGAAACAACAAGACCAGGATCAAAACATCCGGCATGCAGTTTATTGCAGGACATGCTCTGGTTGATGAGTTTCATGGAGGAACCAGTGCTAGCTAAGCAAGGGGGAGGGAGGGGACCTTGTCGAACTGCAGGAGGACGGTGATGGCGAGGTCGGGGCTGAGCACGCCGCTGCTCACCATCTCGTCCAGCGTCTCCGTCAGGGCGTAGCCGATCTCCGACTGCCGGTACATCTCGAACGCCTCCGTCGCCATCCCTCCTCCCCTCACCCCTGTCCCTGCTGGTCAATCAACACTAAGCGTAAGAATTGAGAAACCCTAGACGTCCCCCGCGGCGGCACCGCCGAATCAATCAACCCCGCGCGCGGCCCCCGGCAACCAAAACTCCCACCACGAAAGCAAGCGCGAAGAAAGGCCGGCCCGGTCTCTTACCGGCCGGCGGCGGGGTGGTCGATCGGCTGCGGGCGCGCTGGTACTGGTAGACGCTTCGGGTCTGGCGCCGCGGACGGCCGGGCCGGCGAGGCCTTGGAGCTTGCTTGCTTGCCGGCGAGGGATCGCGCGGGGAGGAGGAGCGGCGGAATTCGAATCTGCGTGCTTATATAGGGACGGGGTGAGAGGAGGAAGCGGCCGGGGGAAGGTATATATAGCCGGGATCGCAGGCGGGCGGTACGTCGGTTCTACGGATTAATTCCCCTTTTGCCCCTGCTAGCCGAGTCACGCTGGCCAAGGCCCCAAGGGCACCTTCGACCCATCACGTTTCTAGTTTTTCTTTTCTTGCAGAACATAACTATACTGTTGTTGGATCGAAAACGGACAGGCTAGATCATGGCACAACTTTACCAGCGTACATACGGAAATACATCAATCCGATTCCACGCCCACCCCTACAGGCACGGCACCTTTTAGCCGGAGCGGCGGAGGCCGTCTATAGAATTTCCGACGAAGCCCCTCCACCTTCTGCCTCTGAGTTTCAACGCTGCTCCACAAACAATGCTCTCAAAAGAGAAACGACACCGCAGTGCCGCCATCGTCCGATCTGGAACACCAGATCCTAGGGTTTCCCCCAGAGCAGCACGAGTGTATCGACAATAGTTACACGGCGATGCCTCCATCAAGATAACGATGTAGAACGCCGCCATCGCCTGCCAACGGCTCGGTTTTCACGGCAACCATGTCTCCCCAACTCGCAGCCGGGACTAGATGATGGATCTCGAGATCCGATCACCAATCCTCTGGCCGGCCACCTCTGACGACGAAGATGACCACCACCATTGGCCAGCGAGACGGCGCGAGATGAAGTAGTGCGCTACCAGCGTGCGACCTGGCCAGCACCACCGGCGCTCGGCCCGTCCCGGACCACGCCTCATGGCCGAGGGCAACGACAATCGCTGCCACGACGAGGACGCAGACCGGAAGCCCAGATCCGACCCACCCGCGCGCCGCCACATGGCCACCATCAAGCGCCGTTCAGGGGCAGCCCCGCCGCCGTGAGGGACGCCGCCCCACGGGCAGCAGGCGCCAGCAACCGGCAGAACACCGCCGCGCGCCACCGACCACCGTGAGATCACCACCGGCCGCCGCGAGATCTACGCGAGAACGACGAGGACGCCCGGCCGCCACCTTCCCTGGGGACCACGCAGGCTTCGCCGGTGTCCCCTCCGGCAGCGGCGAAGCGGGGGAGGAGCGGGAGGGGCGGCGCTGTGCGGAGGGGTCGGAGAGAGCAGTCGCTGCGCCGCCGCTGCCGAAGTGGCCGC
Source organism: Aegilops umbellulata (assembly GCA_032464435.1). Taxonomy (NCBI): domain Eukaryota; kingdom Viridiplantae; phylum Streptophyta; class Magnoliopsida; order Poales; family Poaceae; genus Aegilops; species Aegilops umbellulata. The sequence goes on from CP136056.1 coordinate 571,952,912, forward strand.
CGGAGGCGGCCGCACGCGAGACCTAGATCGCCTCCTGTTTCGCGAGAGCTCACGTACGTATGTGGCTGTTCTATGCGTTTTTTGTACCAATGAGGTTAAATATGTTTTGTAGTACCTGATATCTTTTTTTTTCTGCTTCTACATGACTAACCCATTTGACTGATTTATTATTTGTACAAGGTTATTATTATTAGTGCAGGATACCCACGAAAGAGTGAATATGCACACATGGACTAGAGCATGCATGCATGCCTATCCTTGTACGTGATGCATGGCAAAAGCAAAAAGAGTGCCTACGTATTACAAGCATGCATTGAAGACCAGGTATATAGCAGCAACGTGCGCCTCTTTGCCTGTACGCGGCGGCCGCCGCGACCGGCACGTACCGCTGCGTACAAATGCCTGTATGCCGGCCTGGCAAGTGCGTGTATATACCCGAATATCCGTACAACCACTTGAAAATAAAAATAGAAGTTAATGAACTTTGGAGACAGGGTTAGTCACGCGTTTGGCAAATGGATTGACCCACTTGCCGGCGACTTAAACCTAAGATATAGGTAAGCTATACTTTGTTTTGCAGGCGTGGGTGTTAAGAAGCCGAAGGAGAAGATAAACGCAACCAGTACGAAGATCACGCGTAGCAAACTGGCCGGCTGGATAAGATCCGCCGTTGTAACTACTGCCGAAGATCACGAACGCCATCGCCATCCATCTATCCTCCCGCTGCCTATATAAAGAGCACAAAGCCATTTGCACGCGGAGAGGCACGCAGGCGTAGACGCCGTCGCCCTGCACATCCATCCATCCATTCGCGAGCGCCCACACAGATCGTACTCATCCATCACGCTGCACTTCATCCACCATAACTCACGTACGCAAGTATCCATCACGCGCACCTTCAACATCCATCCATTCACCAGCGCCCACACACATCCATCACACATCTACGCGGCCACGCAATCGGCAGAAGACCAGATCGCATCGACGGGCCAACGCAGCCGGGCGAGAACACCGGCGCCAGCGACATGGACACCAAGCTCACGTTCCCGAAGGGTGAGATTTTGATCTAATACATCTATTTTCTTTTGTCTCCTCTCTAGCATGCATGCGCTACGCGGAGAGTATGTGCCGGTCACCGGAGATGACGCTCGTGTGATCCCATCGCCGCCGCCCGAGATGACTGCACCGAAACAGCAAACTGCACCGACACCGCCGGAGATCGTCTACGCCAAGCCTTTTATTTCCAGGTGTCATGTTCTTGCACTAGTAGAAAAAGGGCCTTTAGTCCCGGTTCATAAGGGCCTTTAGTCCCGGTTTTTTGAACCGGGACTAAAGGGTCGTTACTAATGCCTCACCCTTTAGTCCTGGTTCAAACCAGAACCGGGACTAAAGGCCCTCCACGTGGCCGCTGCCTGGAGGCCCAACCTTTAGTCCTGGTTGGTAAGACCAACCGGTACTAAAGGAAATTTTCTGATTTTTTTTTAAATTTATTTTTTGAATTTTTTTGAAATTTATTTTGAATTTTTTTATTTTCAAATTTTAACCTCTAATATCTAATCACCACCCCCTCATCACTACTCAAGTTATCCTTTAATCATTCCTCATCATTCGAAATCCATCTAATCACTTCCCGATCGGTCACCCATCCCTCTCACTACTATAACCCGAGCACGCTTAGCTTTCGGGTTCTATTCTCCTTCGCTTCCGAGTCTGCACTTGTTGTTTTCCTGACAATAGTAAGATGTCAATCCTATTAACCTTCAGGAATTTTGCTTGAGCATGAAGTGACACATTTCACTGTTTGAGTTTGAAACTATTGTTTTAAAAAACAATAATTATTTAGTAACACTAACATTTTTTGAATAATTAGTTTGACCACAGTTTGACCATAGTTTGACCAGATTTGACCAAAATTCAAAATAACTAAAATAATTATTTAGTAACACTAATATTGTAGAATAATTAGTTTGACCATTGTTTGACCACAGTTTGACCATAGTTTGAATTTTTTTGAATTTTTTTGAATTTTTTTGAATTTTTTTGCCTCTCCAGATCTTAAAAGTCCCGTAACTTTTTTTCTGTTAGGTTTTTGAGGATTTTGAAAATGTTTAACGGGTTGCTTGAGCATGAAGTGACACATTTCACTGTTTGAGTTTGAAACTATTGTTTTAAAAAACAATAATTATTTAGTAACACTAACATTTTTTGAATAATTAGTTTGACCACAGTTTGACCAGATTTGACCAAAATTCAAAATAACTAAAATAATTATTTAGTAACACTAATATTGTAGTATAATTAGTTTGACCATTGTTTGACCACAGTTTGACCATAGTTTGAAATTTTTTGAATTTTTTTGCCTCTCTAGATCTTAAAAGCCTCGTAACTTTTTTTTGTTAGGTTTTTGAGGATTTTGAAAATGTTTAACGGGGTTCCCCCAGTTAAATTTGGATGTAACTTTTCGAGTAGATGATTTTTCATATAAAAAACTTTTTCATCCGAGTTCGTATGCAAAAGTTACGCCCATTTTTACAAATTCTCGAGAGATTTTGCAAAAAAGTCGAAAATTCATGTTTGTAAATTTTCCCAACAATTAGACCACATATCACATGGGAAACTTATTTGATTTTATTTTTTTGACATTTCCATCATTTTCTTTTATTTTTTTTAAAACTGAAAAGGCGATCCAGGGGGGGTAGAGTTTGAAAATGGGACCTTTAGTACCGGTTCGTGGCACGAACCGGGACTAAAGGTCTCAACCCCATTAGTCCCGGTTCGTGCCTCAAACCGGGACTAAAGGTCTAATCTTTAGTCCCGGTTTGAGGCACGAACCGGGACTAAAGGTCATCGCACCCTTTAGTCCCGGTTTGTAACACGAACCGGGACTAAAGGGCCCAGGTGAACCGGGACTAATGCCTTAGCCGCACGAACCGGGATAAATGCTCACATTAGTCCCGGTTCTAGACTGAACCGGGACAAATGCTCAATCCGGCCTGGACCATTGCCCCCTTTTCTACTAGTGTTGGCTGGAGATGACTCGGGAGCTGCCGCAGCTCGCCAACGACGCAGCCCAACCGCTAGCCCCAGCGCTCTACCATGGCGGCCTTCATGGCGCTCGGCGAATAGCCCATGGTGTACAGGTCGCGACACACAGATTGCGACGAACAGGGCCACTGTGAACAGGTTCATGGCAAAGGATACACAGGTGTACATTTTTTGCATCACGCTCTTGGAGGAGACGACATGGCGGAATCGAAGCTCGCTGACGACGCAGCCCGAGACTCGCTTTTCCCTTCATGACGCACAGATTGCGACCAACAAGGCCACGGTGGGCAGGTTTATGGCGAAGGAGACACCGGTGTACAGGTTTTGCGTCACACTCTTGAAGGGGACGATGCGGCGGAGCCGGAGCTCGCTGACGGCGCAGCCTGAGACTCGCCTTTCCCATCACGACGTACAGGGCCTTGGTGGAACCAATATCCGCAATGACGTATCTAAGACCGGTTCCTCCTTCATGAGGCACGCGTCCCCGACGAACAGGTCAATGGCGTACAGATCCTTCACCAAGCCGGAGTTTGCAGCGACGCAGTACAAGACCGGTCCCTCCTTCAAGAGGTGCACCCACCGTGGCGAACAGGTCCACGGCGTCGCCGGCGTATAGGTCACCCTTTGGTGTAGCACCAACCCAAGGCGACGCGACCTCTACAACGCCACCTATCCACGGCCTCATGAGGCGGACTCCTTTGTCTTGGAGGACCGCCGAATACTCGGCGTCTAGCCGAGACGAGGTGCCAACCACCCTGGCCACGCCAATGTGAGCGCGCGTCAGTTTTTACGCTGACGCCGGTCTCTCCAAACTATTACTCCTGCAAGGCTTAGCCCCTTGAACACCCCGATGAAGTAATTAGTCGTCGAGAAGTCTAAGCCAAGCGTGACCCATGCTACCCCAACATCAACTACTCCAACGCCGCCAAGACCGACGAGGCACGACGGTGAGGGCGGGCGTGGCCACCGCTAAGGCCACGCTACATGCGGCGCGTGTACCGACAAGGACACGGGCTCTACCGCCGCCCATACACACCACCATCATCATGCATGGAGAACGCAAAGCAAAGACAACGAAGACGACCACACGGCTTAATCGAAGCTATCCCGCGGAGCAACCCGCAGGAGTAATTAACCGGGAGTCTTCCAAGGCCCCGGGAACTAGGAGACCGCAATCGCTACAGTCAGGCCGGCCGCGCTAGTAGGCCACGGAGCACACTTCTTGTTTATGGGATCTTGTAATTTGTTTCTCCAATGAGATTAATGAAATACTCGTTTCCCGTATCCTTTTCTTTGTGTACTACGGTTCACTGGCACGCACGCAAATTTTCTTTTCTGCTTTCCCCGGTGCAAGAGGGAAATACGCTCCCCTTCCCTTCTCGTGGAGGCCTTAGATATTTTTCTAGTGTCAAACAGTGGCAACTGCCAAAGTAGGGCGCTGCCCAAGGGGGGCCGTCTATAGAATTTCTTTTCAGAAAAAGCACAGTTCTCAACCTTTTGTCCTCGGCATGTGCGAAAGCTTTGCGATGAAGACCACGATCCATTGAAAGAATGCATCCGAGCTTGCCGAGGTGCTGCAGTTCTTACGAGGGCCGTGTCGAATGCGAAGGCGAAATCGTTGCCGTTGCCGTTGGACAACATCGATTTGAGGTAGATGTTGCCGAAGAGACGCGGTTTGGCGACGTCAAGGTTGGTCCTTGAGCAGTGTGGGGGGTTGGCGGTGAAGCCTAATAAACCTCATCCCTCTATTTGCTTAAAGCCAAATCAATAATATCTATATGGTTTCTAAGCTCCCTACAAATAAGAAGCTCTCGGCCCACCCGCTTCTCCTTGTGGTGGTCCCTATCTGTCACCGATGGAAACACTTTGTATCATTACATTTAGGCAAAAGCTAAATTCCTGCCGACTGTTCGTTTACAATAGATCCGCACGATTCAAACGCCGTTAGATTCGGATCAAACGGATAATCTGCATGCTTCGATTTTTAACATAATTCCTGGTCTTCCCGTGATTCCCGCTCCCGCGCTTCGCAAGTCCCGTGATTCCTGCTCCCGCTCCCGTTCGGGACTTGTTTTTTCCTCTTCCCCTTTTCCTTTCTGAAGGCAGTAAAAATTTGGGAGAAAATGGAATCGAACCCAGTACCTCATTGGTATCTCGCAGTGCCCCTAACCACCAAGACTAGATTGAGGTTGTGACTACATTCAGATTAGGTAATTTGTGTACCTTTAAAAAACGTGGCGCGAATAATAAAGTGTCCTTTTCTTCTTTCCTTTTTCACACCAAATTGTCCTTCTTTTTCCTACTATTTTTTTCTTCATTTTAGTAGCCAAATGGCTCGGCTGCTCTGTTTGTATTTTTAAGTTGATGCCTTTTTAACCCCAAATTTTGTTGCGTTTAGTATGAAGAACGCTTACAAGCAAACAAATGCATAATATTGGGTATAAAAGCTATTAGTTCATCATGATTTTTTGCTACATTTCTCCATTGTATCATTCACATGGTACATGCACTTTATTGTACCCCTTTGAACACTACAATGATAAGAAGGACAATTTCTCGATGAGCCAATGAGGTGTATGAACACCATGATAAATTTTGACCCGGGAAGAAAATGTTGAAGTATACCGTCGTAATTTCGGTGGAAGCAGCATTATAATATAGGAACTGCGGACCTGATAACTTACGTACAAATACCGCGGTAACTTCGACCGCGGGAGAAAAGTTGGTTGAAACCTACCCCTGATGGGGGGGGGGGGGTTAAAAACATATTCCTGATAACTTCTGTGTGAAGAGCATGATAAATTACGCATCACACATCTGATAACTTATGTACTAACACTATGATAACTTTGGCGGGGGTGGGGTTGTTGTAATTCATCCCCGATAACTTCTGTGTGAATAGCATGGTAATTATGCACCGTAGACCTGATAACTTTTGTGCAACATGTTTGATAACTTTTGACCTGTGAAACCAAAGTTGAAGAAACATGTCCTCGATAATTTTTGTGTGAATAACATGGTAATTTACGCACCGCAGACCTGATAACTTGTGTACAACCACGGTGATAACTTTGACCCAATAACTCATGATTAAATAACATTATAATATATGCACAACTGACTTGATAACTTACTTAGTCTAGGTGTGATAACTTTTGACCGGAGGGGGGGCTTGTTGAAAAACACCCTTCGGCAACTCGTGTGTGAATAGCATGGGAATACACACACAACAGAGCTGATGACTTAGTTAACCCAGGCTTGATAACTTTTTGACCGAAAAAAGTTATCGAAACATACCAACATGAGATCTAGTTTGAAGGGCTCGTCGCAACAAATTTTTATGTGAAAATGTTTTTTGTACCAGAGAGACTATTTGAGTTACAAACATTTTTTCTTTTTGAGTTCTGGTGGGATCCTCCATGACATTAGCATTTTTCGTTCCCTGGGGCACATGAATGTGCTTTTGTGGAGAATGTTGAAGAAATCATTTTTTATGCCCGGGTAATTTATGTGTAAACAACACGATAACTTACGCTCAACTAGCATGATAACTTGTGTTGCACATGTGTGGTAATTTTTTATCTGGAAAAAGTCGTTGGAACATACCAACGTGGGATCTAGTTCCAAAGTTCTCGTTGCGACGAATATTTTATGTGAAAACAATTTTTTGATCAATGCGACGGTTTGAGCTATAGAACATTTCGAAATTTCGAAATAAGGAGAATCTAGAATGGCATCATAGTTTCGTCATCTAGTGCATATATGCATGTGCACATGGAAAGAAAATCTGGAAGACCATCTCTTCGTACCCGGTAATTACTATGAAAACAGCTTGGTAACTTATATGTCGCAGTCGTGATAACTTACATAGTACATGTCTGGTAACTTTTTACCCAAAAAAAAAGTTATCGAAACATACCAATATAGGATCTAGTTTCGAAGGTCTCATCGCGACGAATCTTTTATGTGAAAACAGTTTTTTGATCGGAGCGACAGTTTGCGCTACAAAACATTTTGAATTTTGTAATTTGATGGAATCTTTGTTGATGTCAGCAATTCTGTCCTACATGCATGAATGCATGCATTCTTTGAGGCATATGCATGCAGCGTGCGCTTATTTTTTCATCCAAGTCAGCCACATTTAAGAAAAGAAAGGAGCTCTTCTTAACGAGGAAGATCGATGAAATATTGAAATCGTGTGGATCTGTTACTAACGACCGCACGGTAGGACGTTAGTCGCGTCCTTACATTTATACAGCTACGGGGACCCTCATAAAGGAGGAAGAGCACTTCGTGTTGCAGAGATACTTCCTCCGTTCCTAAATATAAGTCTTTTTATATATTCCAATATGGACTACATACGGAGCAAAATAAGTGAATCTACACTCTAAAATATGTCTATATACATATATATGTACTTCATATTGAAATCTCTAAAATGACATATTTAGGAACGGAGGGAGTACCAAGTTGAAGTTCCATTCCCTAGAGACGCCATAGAGTCCATGTTCACTTTTCATGTTGTGAGGTTTACTTGCATTCTTGGTGTACATAGTTGAGGTTCACTTTCATGTTCATCCTTCCTCTTTTATCTGGATTTGAGATGACTTCTTTCTATCGTATAGGAGGGGCATTTTTTCGTAATGCTTCTGGTTCCAAATCTACCCCGGTGAACATATATGTCTTGGAAGAAAAGTTTTCAAATCTAATAAACTTGTCGGGCTCAACCGTTGCGTTTGACACCCAAAGCATAGTTAGACACCATCACAAAGCATGTCACGTACCACTCTTTAGTTCAGTCATTCACAAGTAAAATTATTATTAAGCCTAAAGACTGAAATCGTTCCATAAGTGATACAACATGGACCTTCCTAAGACGGCTGCCGATTACCTTTTTCGCGACGGAGGGGGAGAACCACTCTCAAGTCATCAAATATATTAATGCAGCATGAAGACTCTCCGTAAATGGAGGACGAGCACTTCACATCAAAGAGATTTTAACATCACAAACATGCATGCCACATTCTACCCTTAGTCCCACTCATCCACAGGTTTTGTTATCGGCAGGAAAGAGCGGGATCATCGTACCACAAGCGATGCTGATGATGAAGTCTTTGTGACCATGATGCTCTAGCAAGATGCACGTGAAATCACTCCATAAGCGGTTGGAGAGGACTATGGCTGAAGGGGCGGGACTGCTGGCAATTTACTGTCGGGGAGGCTTCTTACGCAGACTGGACTCACAGGCCACGATCTTCACCTTGTGAGGGGGCCTGTTTCTGCAATCTCCTCGTTCTTAAACGTCGCGCCTCTCAGGATGAAAGCCCAGACATTGGCACACTACCTGTACGTTCGCAGAATACCCTGTCAAGGCAAAACAATCACATGAATGCAACCAGTGGATGGCTGGAAAGATAGTTACATTCCACACTTTATGATATCATCCAATTTGACCAAGAAACATGGTACATAAGGCTGCAAATGTGAGCACAGTAAATCTGGTAAACAGATAACAAGTAGCTGAAATGTTGTGCAACTGAACGATTGAGGCTTTGATAGAGGCTGACATTCTGCATCTGATTCAAATATTAGTTAGGGAGAAACTATTTGAGTGAAGCTATTGACATGCAGAAGTACTGCTTTCAGCAATGGTAATAAACAACATCACCTAGATGCTCGCCAAGCAATGTGAAAATGAGTGTTATTGTTTGAATTATTTCATGGTTTGAATAGAGAAGGAAAGGAGCTCTTCAACTTCAGTCGGTGACACTAATATGCCATTCCCCGTGATATAGACACACTGGATATGTCGTCGTCCAGAAGTTCGCAAAAATCTCAACTAGTAATTGGAAATGATTGCCTGAAACGGTACATCAAGGAAATCATCCAGTAGGTCCAAATATAAGTCAGTGACAGGACAGAAAATTAAACTTGCATGTTGCAGACAGTTTACCTTGGATACTAGCAATTGACATCAGCACCTCGTTACCAAAGCACTTGGTAGGTGCCCTCCAGCCTCCAGATCACTTTTTCTTTTTGGCAAATTCCAGATCACTTGAACTTTCCGTCAAAGCTGCAGATTGAGATAGCTCGCTTGCTCGCTCGCCAGTAGCATTATACTAGTAGCTAGTTTTATTAATTACACTGGGGATTAAACCCCTGTTATTTCCATGAAAACAAAAGGCTGCACGTACATAGCATTGTGGTTTGTATTCATACCCCAGTTATAATTAGAAATGTCATGGATTGATAGCCTGAATCATTTTCTTTGGGTTCAGCTTTGATTGCATCTTGATATAGACACCACTCCATTTCATGCATCCATATATCGCTTTCGTTCCAGCCTGATATATGTTGCATGCTGCTCATGTTGCTTTGCTTTGGTTCCAATCAACCTGAAATATGTTGTGTGCTGCTGCTGATGTTGCTCTTCTTTTGTATCTGCAGAGAGATCGACGGTCGGCTGGGCAGTGTTAGGGCTAAACCTTCATGCGTACTCACTCTGGAGCAAGCTTTTATAATCTTGATACAGACACCACCGTATGCATGCGAATTTTCTTTTGCAGATACTTTCACTTTGTTGGACAATGAGCAACTGTATTCTCTAGAGGGCCAAAGGCCAATACATATACAGGTGTGTGGTAAAGTGCAAGAGACCCCTTATACAATGGGGATAAACCGAAAAGGGCTATACACATCTAACACCCCCCCCCCCCCTCAAACTCATGGTGGGTCAACAACACTGAGTTTGGAGAGAAGAAAACAGTGCTGCACTCGAGTTTGTGCCTTCGTGAAGAAGTCTGCCAACTGTAACTCAGAGGGCACATAGTGAAGGGCGAGAGTCTGATCCTGCACAGCAGCACGCACAAAGTGGGCATCCACACCGATGTGCTTGGTGAGCTCATGCTTCACCGGGTCACGCGCAATGCTGATAGCGCCAGTACTGTCTGACAATAAAGGAGTCGATGCAGTAGCAGACACACCAAAATCCTCAAGTAGCCATCGTAACCAGATCACCTCAGCCGTCAGCATAGCCATGGCTCGCAACTCAGCCTCTGTACTCGAGCGAGAAACTGTAGTCTGTTTCTTTGTCTTCCAGGCAATAAGAGAGCCACCAAGAAAGACACAATAAGCAGACAGTGAGCGTCGATCAGAGGGATCTCTAGCCTAGGTAGCATCAGAATAGGCCTGGAGCTCAAGAGAGCTGGAGCGGGGAAAGAAAAGGCGCTGAGAGATCGTGCCACGAAGATATCGTAGAACACGGAGGAGATGGCTATAGTGGACAAAGGTGGGGGCTGAAACGAACTGACTCAGAATGTGGACAGGGTAGGAGATGTCAGGACGCGTAACAGCAAGATAGACAAGACTGCCAACAAGGTGACGATAGCGAGTGGGGTTAGGAAGAGGGTCACCATCAGAGGCACGAAGCTGAATGTTGAGCTCCATGGGAGTGACAACAGTGCGCTCATGACCGAGAGCAGCGCGAGCAAGAAGATCCTGAATATATTTCTCTTGGGAGATGTAGAAGCCATCAGAGGTCGAAGAGATCTCAATCCCAAGAAAATAGCGAAGTGGACCAAGGTCAGTCATGAGAAACTGGTCGCGAAGACGAGCCTTAACAAAGGCAATGTATTCAGAGTCATCACCAATGATGATCATGTCATCAACATAGAGAAGGAGAAGAGTCCGACCACGAGGAGACGTGTGAACAAACAATGCTGGATCATGATTACTGGGCAAGAAACCAGCCGCAGTCACCACAGAGGTAAAGCGCTCAAACCAGGCGCGAGGGGCCTGTTTGAGGCCATATAGGAAGCGGCGAAGTCTACAGACCATACCATCAGGAGCATAGTACCCCGGTGGTGGCTGCATATAAACCTCCTCACGCAACTCACCATTGAGAAAAGCGTTCTGAACATCAAGTTGAGAGATGGACCAATGACGAACAGAAGCCACAGCAAGAAGAGTGCGGACAGTGGTCATGTGGGCCACAGGAGCGAATGTCTCATCATAATCGCGCCCCTGCTCCTGCTGAAAACCACGGGCCACAAGACGAGCTTTGTAGCGCTCAAGAGAACCATCGGAGCGAGTCTTAATCTTGTAGACCCACTTGCAGGTGATGGGTCGGACACCGGAAGGAAGGGGAACCAGATCCCATGTGCCAGAGCGCTCAAGAGCAGCAAGCTCTTCGGCCATCGCAAGTTGCCATTCAGACTGAGTCATGGCAGTCCGATAGGAAGTGGGCTCAGCAATAACAGAGAAACCATACCGATCAGGGGAGTAGCGATCAGGTGGGGGGCGAGGCCGAGCACGGAGGTTGTGAACTGGGGGAGGCGTGAGAGGTGCAGCAGAGGTGGAGGGCTCGTCAGAGGAGACATCCTCAATACGAGATCGACGAGTATAGTGGAGAGGAAACGGGGAGAGAGGACGACGGACTGGAGATGATGGTGGAGAGGTGGAGGAGGAGGATGGAGAAGACGGGGTCGGTGGTGAATTAGAAGGAAGGAGAGGTGCCGAAGGAAGAGGTGACACATGAGGCACGTAGCGGGGTGTATCGGGAAGGAGAAGGAAAGAAAGGTCGCCGACAGAGAAACTCGAGGAAGAAGAGCGTGGGTAGTAAGAACAAGACTCGTCAAAAGTCACATCACGCGAGATGCGCAAGCGACGACCCACAGGATCCCAACATCGATAGCCCTTGTGCTCATCACTGTAGCCAAGGAAAACACACTCAACCGACTGAGCAGTCAATTTGGTGCGTTCTCGGGGGGCAAGAAGAACATAGCACACACATCCAAACATACGAAGAGCTGAGTAGTCAGGAGAGCGACCAGTGAGACACTCCATAGGAATACCACCCTGAAGAGCAGTCGATGGCTGAATGTTGATGAGATAGGTGGATGCGGAAACAGCCTCAGCCCAAAAATGGGGTGGAAGGGAAGCGGCAATCATTAGTGCACGAGCCGTCTCAAGCAAATGACGATGCTTGCGTTCGGCAACGCCATTCTGAGCATGAGCCCCCGGACATGAGAACTGGGCAAGAGTACCCTGTTCCGCTAGAAAATCACGCAACAGCTAAGAGATATACTCCCCAGCGGAGTCAGCACGAAAAGTACAAATGGACGTGGCAAACTGAGTGTGAACCATGGCAGCAAAACGTTTGTATATAGAGAGAACCTCGCTACGAGATTTCATGAAGTAGAGCCAAGTGTAGCGAGAGAAATCATCAATAAACAAAACATAGTAGCGATGACCACCTTTCGAATCAAAGGGAGCAGGACCCCAGACATCAGAATGAACTAAGTCAAACGGATGCTGAGATACTGACTCACTAGTAGGATAAGGTTACTGAGTCTGTTTGCCAAGTCTGTAACCATTACAATGTAAGGAGACATCTCCAGATACAGACCCTAAGAGGCCCTGATGAACTAAAGAAGACAAGCGAGAGCCACAGATGTGACCAAGGCGATGATGCCACTGCTAGAAGGACGCAGACGAAGAGGCAGCGAGAGCATGGGAGCTGGCAGAAGTGGTGGCAGCGGAAGGAACACAAAGCCAGTCAACCTCCCAAAGGCCCTCTGACTCACGGCGCCGAGGGCCAGCACCAACCAAAGCCTTGGTGTGACGATCCTGAATGGAGCAAGAGTCGGTATCAAGAATGACACGCCAACCAGAATCAGTAAGTTGGGCAGCGGAAAAAAGATTCATAGTAAGACGAGGAACATGTGAAACACTCGGAACAGAAAAGGACGGAGTGGAAAGAATACCACGACTAGCAACAGGAAGAGATGTGCCATCGGCAGTAAGAACATTAATAGGCGAATTAAGAGGTCGGAGAGAAGACAACGCGGAAGAATCAGAAGACATATGAAAGGAGGCTCCAGAATCCAAAACCCACGAGGATGTACCTGACTGTGTAGATGCATGCGGTGGTGGAGAAGTAGCTGCAGTCACAGCAGCAGCTGAACCAGTCGACGAAGAGCCTGAGGAAGCCAGGAGGCGTTTGAGCCTCACAATGTCCTGGTCAGTGAGTGACGGAGTCGAGGAAGATCCAGGAGTCCCACTAAAAGAGGAGCGCCGCTGGTCTCGCTTCTTCTCACGACAATCAGATTCTGGGTGACCTGGCCGAGAGCAGTAGCCACAGAAGGTGTCACGGCGCGACCGGCCCCTCTCAGTGTAAGCAGGTCGACTCACCCCCCTGAAGGTGTGGGGAGGAGCGGTGGAGCGGTGAGCCGAGCAGACGACACAGGAGCGCGAGCAGCCAATACAGACGGGACCACCAGCAATCCAGCAGAGCGAAGGCGGGTCTCCTCAGCAGGAAGCTCGGCAAGCACCTCCGAGATAGGAACACGACCACGAGCAAGCAAGTGAGCACGTCGGAGCTCAAATTCAGAGCGGAGACGAGATAAGAACTCATGAACCCTCTGAAACTCCAAGTCAGACCGCGTAGTCTGACAGCAACGGCAAGTGCCACAAACGACAGTCCACAGTGAGTCAAGCTGACGCCAGATGGCAGAGCACTGTGAATAGAACTCATCAACAGACGAGTCACCCTGCTGAAGAGCATGCTCCTGACGCACCACAGAGAGGTATAAAGCATCGCCAGAGGGCTGATAGCGCTGACAAAGATAGGACCACATCGCTGCAACAGTGCCAAGGCCCATGAACTCCGAAGCAAACTGAGGGAGGACACTCGCAGTAAGAACAACAGCAGCTCGAGCATCATCATTGCACCACTGAGTGTAAGCAGACAGATCATCCCGGTAGACGGAAAGGGCATCAGAATAAGCGGATACCTGCTGATCATAGGCATCAACTGCAGCATCATCAAGGGCCTTGGCTGCATCCCGGTCAGCCTGAGAAGCATCAGGAGCAAGTACCGGTGGTACCGGCGGAACAGGAGTCACCGGAGCAACAGGGCAGGACGGACAGGGTACCTCGCCAGAGAGAACACCCCACAGAAGGAGCCCGCGCATATGGATACGCATGAATCCCACAAACTCAGCATAATTGGTGCCATCGAATATCACTGAGCAGCGAGGAACAACCACATAGCCCGAAGACGACATACTGATATCGCTCCTGCTGATTCTCTTTCTCCTTTTTTTGGTCAACTGAGCAGAAACTGGATCGGGATCGAGCGTCTCACCAAATCGGGGGCGAGAAGGAGGGGAGGCCGGACCCGCCCGTGGCTGGGGCGCGCGAGGGAGGAGGCCCGCTCGCGGCCGGGGCGCTTGAGGGAGGAGGCCGGCAGCGGGAGGCCCGAGCCAGGGGGCAGCAGGAGCCCCGGGGGCAACGGTGCAGCGGGGGCCCTGGGGCGGCGGCGACCGGAGGTCAGGAGCAGCGGGAGCCGGTGGAACAGGTGGTCCCGGGGGCGGCGGCGGCCGGAGAGCCGAGGGCCAGCCAGACGAGGGGCGACGGCGGCCGGGCAGAGGCGGGACGGAGCCGGAACGGCGCCAGCTAGGCGAGCCGCGCGTGGCCCGTGCCGCGAACGAGAGGAGCTAGACAGTCAGACGAGCTGATGACGGCGGGACGTCCGGGAACGACGGCAACGGCCAGAGAGATGGCCGGTGGCGGACGGGGACGAGGCATGCTAGGTACGAGCACGGAGTTGCATCGTGCGAGGGAGGGAGGCTAACCTAGCGTCTGATACCATGTTGGACAATGAGCAACTGTATTCTCTGGAGGGCCAAAGGCCAATACATATACAAGTGTGTGGTAAAGTGCAAGAGACCCCTTATACAATGGGGATAAACCGAAAAGGGCTATACACATCTAACACACTTTACCCTTTTCTCTTTTTGTTTCTTTTCTCTGCAAACAAAGAAAGGATTTGTTCGATGGCCATCTCTATTTTAGGACTCTCAACATGCCCACTCTTCTCTGTGGTTTAAGGCTAGTCGATGCACACTGCATACATACATAGCTAGTCTCACCTCGAATTCAACGGTCAGCAGCCGGCGGGCAGAAATGGAAGGATTCATGCCTCCGATCCCGCAGGACGACAGCAACTGGGAGATCCGCGTGTAGCGGTGCTGCTGAGCCTCTTCTTCCAAATGGTCCTCATTTTTGTCGGTCCCATCCGTAAGCGTTCATGTGAAATTGTGAATGCAAGCATGAATGCAACCAATGGATGGATGGAAAGATGATCACAGATTGCAGTGTATGAATACCATGGAATTTAAGCAGGAAACATGGTATGTAAATGTGGTAAACAGATAACAAGTAGCCGAAATGTTGTGCAACAGAGAGATTGAGGCTTGAGATGGTAGTCCTGGTAGAGGCTGACATTGTGAATTTTAAAGGAACACTAGTTAGGGAGAAACTATTGGCATGCAGAAGTACTGCTTTCAGCAATGACAATAAACAGCATCAGCTAGATGCACGCCAGGCAATGTGAAAAATGACTGTTATTTCTGGAATTATTTCGTGGTGTGAATACATAAAAGGAGCTCTTCAATTTCAGTCAGTGACACTAATATGTCATTTCACATAATATTAACACACGCATAAGTATGTTGTCCTTCAAAAAGTTGGCAAAAATGTCAAATAATAGTACTTGAAAATGATTGCCTGAAACTACGGCATGTCAAGAAAATCATGCGGTAGTTCCAAATATAATTCAGGAACATGACATGAAATTAAACCTACATGTTCTTGCAGACAGTTGACCTTTGATACTAAGCAATTAACATCAGCACCTAGTTACTAAAGCACTTGGTAGGTGCGCTCCACTTCACCTTTTTGGGGGGCGAATTCCAGATCACTTGTACTTTCCGTCAATGCTGCAGATTGAGATGGTCTTCTTGCTCGCCAGTACGTATATAGATACTAGCAGCTAGTTTTGCAAGGAAGACCAATCCCCTGTTTCTGTTTGTTAGCTGCAAACAAAGGCCGGACGTACGTTGCCTTGTGGTTTGTTCCCATATCCCACTTAACTGTAAAGTAGATCGGGTTCAGCTTTGATTACATCTTGATATAGACACCACTCCATTTCATTCATCCCATATGTTGCTTTCGTTCCAGCCTGAAATATATATGCTGCCTGCATGCTGCTCATGTTGCTTTGCTTTGGTTCCAATCAACCTGAAATATGCTGCATGCTGCTGCTGCTGCTGTTGCTCTTCATTTTGAAAACGACGGTTGGCTGGGCATAAACCTTCGTGCATACTCACTCTGCAGCAAGCTTTTATTATCTTGCTACAGGCACCACAGCATGCATGTGATTTTTCTTTTGCAGATGCTTTCACTTTACCCTTTTCCTTTCGTTTCTTTTCTCTGCAACCAAGGAAAGGATTTGTTCTGACGGCCATCTCTATTTAAGGGCTCTTAACATGCCTACTCTTCTCTGTGGTTTTTATTATGCCTAGTCGATGCAGACTCCATACATACATTGATACATAGCCAGCTCACCTCAAACTGAACCGTCGGCCGCGGTGATGGGAGGATTCGCTCCTCCCATCCCGCAGGATGACAACAACTGGGAGATCCGCGTGGCGGTGCTGCCGAGTCTCTTCTTCCAAACGGTCCTCATCTTCGTGGGTCCCATCCGTAGGCGTTCGTCCTCGCCGGTGATCAGCTTCCTCATCTGGTCATGCTACCTCCTCGCCGACTGGGTCGCCGACCTCGCCCTCGGCCTCCTCCTCAACAACATGGGCAACATCGGCGGCAAGTCCAGCTCGTCCTCTACCATCGCCTCGGTCACCAACCCTGAGAGTAGCCCCATCATCTTTGCCTTTTGGACGCCGTTCCTGCTGCTCCACCTAGGGGGGCCTGACACCATCACTGCCTATTCCATCGAGGACAACGAGATGTGGCTCCGCCATCTCATAGGCTTCCTCTTCGAGCTCTTGTCTGCCTCCGTCATTTTCTTCTGCTCCTTCAAGGACAACCCCATGATGCCCGCCACCGTCCTCATGTTTGTCGTTGGCATTATCAAGTACGGTGAGCGCACCTACTCGCTCTACTCCGGGAGCATCAACGGCTTCCGCGAGAGCATCCTCGGCCCTCCTGACCCGGGCCAAAACTACGCCAAGTTCATGACCGAGTTCGACTCCAGGGAGCAGGCCGGCTTGGATGTCGAGGCCAAGAGGGCCTTGGCCGACCTGGAGGAAGCCAAGGCCGCACACGTGCTGTGGAATACCTCCATGAACCTTGAGCAGCAGGCATTCAACTTCTTCCTCATCTTCCGGCGCCTCTTCGTCGACCTCATTCTGAACTACGAGGAGAACAGTATCAGCCACACATACTTCCTCGAGCGCGAAGACGTATCGTACTCGCCGACCAAGGCCTTTCTTGTCATTGGCGTGGAGCTCAACTTCATCTACGACATGGTGTACACCAAGGCCCCTGTCACCTACCGCAAGGCCGGCTGCGTCCTCCGCTTCATCGCCTCTGCCTGCCTCATCCCGTCCCTCCTCATTTTCATCCACCACGACAAGGGCGGCTTCACGCACATTGACATCGCCATCACCTACGCGCTGCTCCTCGGTGGCGTGGGGCTCGACACCGCCGCGCTCGCCATGCTCCTCTTCTCCCATCGGATGCTCATCTTCCTCGAGAAGACGGAGTGGCTGCAGTGGCTCGCGTGTACCGTCCGGTCCGTGCGCGTGCGGCCGCGGAGCTGGTCAGAGAAGACCTCGCAGCTAAACCTCGTGAGCTACTGCCTGGGGGGCAAGCGGGGCGGCCTCCGCCGCCGCCCGCTGATGGTCCGGGCGCTCGCTAGGGTGTCTGAGACGCTGCACGTCCAGGAGATCTTCGACGACTTCTTCTTCATCCAGCGTGAGCATCTCTCGAGGAGACAGGGCCTCCTTGATTTTCTTTTTACTGTGGCCAAGGAGAGGTCCATCAAAGCCAAGATGGTGGCTTCCGGAGCTCTCAAGGAAGAATGCAGCTCGCGCGGCCAGGGAGCCCTCACGGAGCTTCATGGGCAGATCAAGGAGAACCTGAACAAATGGACAAGAGAAGCCGCACATAATAAGGAAGAGCGCGAGGCGGTCATCCAACGACAGGTGAATGAAAAGCTCGCTGTACTTACAAACAATGTGGAGAGGCAGTTCCACGAGTCCTTGCTGGTGTGGCACATCGCGACGGACCTATGCTGCCACCCACTTGAGACTACGGTGGCGACCGAGGACACGAGCATGATGAGGCTGATCAGCGAGACCTTGTCAGAGTACATGTTGTACCTGCTCATCAAGCAGCCGGATATGTTGCCGCCGGGCATCGGGCTGGTCCTGTACCGTGACACCTGCGCAGAGGCAAAGCTGTTCTTTGAGTCTGCGGCAGCGTGGGACCCGGACCACCGCGACGCGCGGAGGATGCTGCTGGGGGTGAACACGACCATGGAGCCGTCAGCGGTGAATGGCACCCGGTGCAGGTCGGTGCTGTTCAAGGGCGTGATCCTGGGAAAGGCGCTGAGGGATCTAGGAGACGACCTGATGTGGCAACTGGTGGCCAGGGTGTGGGAGGAGATGCTTACGTACGCGGCAGGCAAGTGCCGGGGTAGCACTCACCTACCGCAGCTCAGCTGTGGCGGCGAGCTCATAACCATGGTCTGGTTCCTCATGGCGCACATGGGTGTTGGCGACATGTACGAGATCAACGAGAGAGGCGGCGTGCCCAAGCTCATCGTCCGTGGCCAGTAGCCCCAGTAGCCAGTAGCCATTGCTCTGTTTTTTTTCTGTTGATATGTTCTATTCCAACGTACTGTACTGCTCGGGTTTCTCATCCCTCATCCTTGTGTGTTTGTTATGTCCTTGTACTGTATGTCGACCTTTAAAAGTTTCAGTACCTTGCAGCAATCGAAATGAGCAAAAGAGTACCTGGATTGTGTGAATCATTATTGGGAGCACAGACCAGGGGAGGGGGGGTACTTGGATCGTGCGAATCATTACTACCTTTCTGATTGCCAAGATCGGTGGCACAGGCCGCAGGCCGCAGAGCATCATAGGTAGCCGCAATCAATGGCAAGCAATGGTTGTCCAAGCGAGGCAAGGCGACTGGCGCTCGACGTCAGCGCAATGGTCTCAACTTGAGCGAAGTACGGACCTAATCCCAAATCTCGCCGTCGCATGCCCCATCTTCTGATTCTACTATGTGGAACCCGGTTCATCCCGGTGTGAGTTATATGCCAGAAAGAAGTCCGCTGCATCATATGTTTTAATGCTGATTTGCGAGATGTTGTTTGATCGAGTTGTGCCTGGATCTCATGATGTGTCGTTAGTGCCTCCGATTTTATATCTGTTTTGGTGTGGGAGATTCGTTGGTCATGTCTCCCCCTTAAGTTTTGTGTGTGACATTGATGGGAATTTTGTTGTTTTAGTCCTAACTCTACCAATACACATTTTTCAAACGATTTTCAACACCTTCTGGACACTGATTTATTTTCTCAATTAGGATAGGGATTGCTTTTGTGACATTGAATTTTCTTAAATTATAATGTGGAATCATCTTGTGTTGATAAAAAAAAGGTTGTTTGCTTTGTTCATTCCAGTTCATAATGTAACATTAAACATGTACATTTGTTATGTTTAATCTTGGTTCTATTGGTCTCGCTTGCAATGTAGCTATGCAAACTAGGCATTTTGATGACAAAGCAATCGCGAATAAAGATTAAGATGGTAACAACAACAATGTTATCGTAGCATATCGCATGCCCGAGAAACTTTTAACACATTGACAAAGTGGCCGAAACTAAACTAGGATGTACCAATGTTTAATTAGGGTGGGGGGCAATACCCCCCTCCCCCCATGATAAGGATGTGAGACCCATCGAACATAATTTCGTCTAGGTGTGTGTGTGTGTGTGTGTGTGTGTGTGTGTGTGTCACCTAACCAACCAATCCACGTTCATGTATGTATGGGGGAGCGGGGCCTGCACCGGGTGAGCATGCTGAGAATGGATGAGTTCGAACAGACGCCATAGCATGGCAGCGATGAAAAGGAGGCCCAACACGGCACTTTCGATGATTCCGCCTTTTTCCTCGTTCTCTACCTTCTTCAACTCCGCCGCGCCCATGCGGCAGAGATCGTCTGCCTCCCGGGATTCTTTAGAAACGGTGCCATTGAGGAACTTGAGCACACCGAGTATGAGCTCCTCATCATTCGTCATATTCATCTGAGCAAGAACTCGGCCTTTCACCTTTACCAGAAGCTGATGGACTGTCCCCTCGTCCAAAGATATGTCATGCTGCAGTATCTGCAGCAGCAGCAGCACAGTATCTCATGTTTCAGTGAAATGATTATGATACAGTAGTAAACTATAAGAATGATAAGTTACAGGGGCTAAAAATCAACAGCTCCTAACTGGGGTTTAAAGAGACCCACAATGTGAAGTCTAGGCTGGATCACGGGGTAGCCACCCCTAACTGGAGTAAACGATTCTAAAATGCGAACATTCAACATTTATTTTCTGCAAGATCTGACCATCTGCCGCTGCTACTTCAGTTTGGGGGAAAGCTGGAGTACAGAAAGAAAAAAGAGTTTAGATACGAAGCCGTGTGGGAGAGAGAGGGATCCTTGCAAGAGTTGGTTAAGGGGATTTGGATCAGGGGAGGATCTGCTGCAACACTACCGGAAATTCAGAACAAGGTGCGTGCTATCCAACAGATGCTCCTTAAGTGGAGTGATTCAGAGTTTGGCTCGGTTGCTAGGCAAATAGAAATGCTTCGGAGCAAAATGCAAATTCTCATGAATAAGCCGCAGGATGATGCAATCGAAAGGGAAATAAAAAGGGTCGCGGATGAACTGGATGAACCTTGGTCTTGGTTGGCTCCGCGACGGCGTGGATCTTGGAGTCGACGGCCTTGAAACGGGGCTGGCCGACGGCGCCAGCTTCGTGGCTGTCCTCGATCTGTGATCAGATTGGGTTGGCTCGGCCAGGTCAGTTGCGAACAACAGTATGTACCAAAAAGAAAGCAGCAAGAAGCCGATAAAGCCGGCACAAAGGTGCTAAGGGTTCGGCGACCACATCCCATCGCCGAGCGTGGATGGGGGACCAAGTATAAAAACTAAGATACAAAACAACCTGTATAAAAACTAAAATTACATAAAAAAACATACTAGCTAGCCCCTTCTTTCATCGCTTATTCGCTGTCCACCGGAGTTTGAAAAATGTATTGGACATGTAGGAACTTCTTAAATGCCCTTGCTATACAAGGCTTCAATAACCACATTAGTCACTTGCCACTAACAACGATATATCTATTAGCCGCTGAAAAAATATTGGTTGGGGCAGCACCCCACACTCGTAGGCTTGCAATCCTTCACCACTAATTCAGGGGATTGTAGAACAAGACTTTCCACAAAACTAAACAAATGATAGGGTCGATGTCGCCGCGTCAATAACCAGCCAAATGCTTTCCTTCATAAACACACCAACTGACAAGACCTGGAAGAACCAACATATCTGGCAATATCTACCCTCACATGCCCTTCAAACGTAGAATAAGACGACATCGAGGTAGAGAGAGGCCAGAGAGACATGATTTCAATGTGCCATTGTCACTGTCACCTCATCGATGCCACTAGGTAAACAAAAACTAAAGGAAAATAGAACCTTGGAGAAAAAACAACAAAGAGGATCTCGCCGGAAAATTTCTCATAACGAAACCTGCGGTTCAGCAGCTTGGTCAACCATGAGCATTAGACGTATAGTAATTTCTCATAACGAAACCTGCGGTTCAGCAGCTTGATCAAGCATGAGCATTAGACGTATAGTACGCTACCAAAATGAAGGTACCCACGCGATCTATGAGATGGGTCAGGCCGGCTGTTGGAGTAATTAAACTAAACGTGGATGCTAGCGATCACCCTG